>CM073947.1:0-1291250 GCA_037179545.1 Sesamia inferens
AGGAGGAGCTTCCTCCTCCGGTTCTTCCCTTGGCGGGCCCATCGCTGGTGGGGTGAAGTGCGGATCCCTGCGCGGAAACAGGGACCGCACCACCCCATCCAGGAGCGCTGGTTCCAGGGTCTCGGCAACCGGGGGACCAATGCGACGCAGTTTGTTCCGCGCCGCCTTATATGGTCTCCCGAATGGGTCGTTGTCGAGACCCTCCAGCAGCTCAGCCCTCGCCGCGTCCTTGGCGGCGCCGATGGCCGACTTGAAGGCCGCCCTCGCCCCCACGTATGTGGAGTAGAGGCGGTCCTCTTCGGCCTCGTCCCGTCGGCGCCGCCGACGCGAGCGGGTGTAGGCCCGCCGTGCCGCCACGCAGGTGGCCCGCAGCTCCGCCAACTCCTCCGACCACCAGTACACGGCGCGTCGGGGAGGTGGACGTCTCGACCGAGGCATGCTGGCGTTGCACACCTCGGTCAATGACCCCCTCAGTCGGGCCGCCGCCGCGTCCACGTCCAGGACGTCCCCGCCGGGACCTGGCCAAAGCCAGTCCTGGACGAACGCGGCCTCCCGTGCCGCCTCCCGATCCAGGTGGGTCAGAGCCCACCTTGGAAACGGGGAACGGCCCGACGGTGAGGGGGTGCTGCGGCGCCCCCGTGGACTCTGGGGGGAGATCTCGAATCGCACGTAGCGGTGATCCGAGATCGTCTCCCCCAGTTCCACCCTCCAATTTCGAATGCGGGCGGCCAGTGCGGGCGTGGCAAAGGTGAGGTCCACTATGGACCCGCCCTGCCGCCGCACGCACGTCTGGACGCTCCCCCTATTCAAGAGGGAGAGACCAGACGAGGCCGCCCACAATTCCACCGCCCGCCCGCGGGCGTCGGTGGCCGGGTTTCCCCAGACCACCGACTTGGCATTCAGGTCTCCCATCACGGAGACCTGTCGTGGCGCCGTCCTCCCGATGACCGCCGTCAGGACCCCGAGGAAATCCTCGAAGTCCTGGAGAGGGCGGTTTGGGGAGAAGTAGACCCCCACAAGGGCCAACCCTCCCCACGCGGCGGCCACGTATCCCGGTCCCCTCTCTAAGAGCGAGAGGGGAGGGGAGTCCGAGGAAGACCGCGCCACGATTGCCACCGAGCCGTCACTATCTCCCAGCCAATTGCTGGGAGTATAGTACGGCTCGGCCACCACTGCCACATCCACCAACCACTCGGCCATCGACTGCACCAGCAGGTCCTGGGCAGCCCGGCAGTGGTTGGTGTTTGCCTGCAAGATGCGATGGTCGGTACCCATTACTCGACCATCGCATCACCCTCGTCGGCCACCGCCGCTGGGATCACAGCGGCGGTGGTGGCAGCAGCGGCAGGCCGGCTTATAGCCGCCTGCGGCTTGCCCTTCTTCGCGGGAGGTCGGCATGCGCTCCCCCCCATTACGTGGTCCGCGGGGCGACCACCGTCGGCGCATGCCGCGCAATGCGGCTTGGCGGCCTCGCACGAGGCCGCCTTATGCCCCTGTTGCCCGCAACGGAAGCAAGTGTCCGCCCTGTCCACTGTGGACGGACACATGGCTCGGGTGTGGCCAATCCCCAGGCACTTGAAGCAGCGCATCGGCGCTGCCTCAAGCACCCGGATCACGGCCCGGCTAAAGCCCACGAATAGCCGCCCTTGGCATTTAGCCTGGGCGGCCAACACTGCGGCGACTGGGCACTCCAGCCGGATACAGCCCAGTCCACCGCGGCCGGGCCTAATGTCCCGAGCTGCCACCGCTGCGGGTTCGCAGCCTCCCATCTTGGCGATGACCGCCACCACCTCCTCCTTGGTGACCGAGTCATCTAGACCGGTCACCTCAATGGAGGTGGTTTTAGTTGGCCTGGCGACCTTCGCCACGTCGGCAAGCACCTCCCTCAACTTGCCGGCGAACAGGTCGGCGTTTTTGCCGCCGTCCTTCCCCGGAAACTCGAAAAGACGAGCTCCGGTTTGGGTCCGACGGCAGGCACCGAGCCCTAACTCGGCGGGGTCCGCGACGGCACGAGCCCGTCTCAGGACGGACTCGTAGGTGACGCCCCTCTCGGCGGCCTCGGGGACTATGGTCACCGTGACCGCCGCGGATTTGGGAGGGACCAGCTTCCTCCCGCCGACCGTAGCCTTATTGGCTGCCGGGGCTGTCGCCGGGGCAGCTGCCGGGGCAGCCGCCGCAGCAGCCGCCGAGGCAGCCGGGGCCTGGTTCGCCTTCTTCCTCCCCTTCTTCACCACCTCGGACCACGACTGGTTGGACGGGGTGGTGGATGGGAGGAGGGCGTCTACCTCCTGAACCTGCGGAGCGGATGCCGCGATGGCAGCCGGCCCCGGTTTGGCGCCCGCACTTGTGCCGGGGGGAGACGGAGCCCCCGGCGACTTCTTCCCCTTGCCTTTGCCCTTTGAGGGCTTCGGGGCCTGGGGAGCCGCTGTCGGCGCCTTGTCGGCCGCTAGCGGCGGACGGAGCCGCTTCTCCGGCAGCAGGCGGTCCTCTATGCCTGCGAAGCAGGCACGAGTGAACGCCCTCTCCTCCATGACCACCTTGCGGAACAATTCCTCAAGGTTGGAGGAGGAGGGGGCGGGAACCGCCGCTGCCGACGGGGCCGCCGCCGACGCGGCCGCTGCCGACGGGGCCGAGGCCGACGGGGACGGGGCCGTAGCCTCAGCCAGCTTCTTATGAAGCTGGCTAACCTCAGCTTGCAGGCGATCGACCCTCGCCTGCAGCTGCCTCGTCTCTTCCGACGCAGTGCGCTGCGTCAGCTCCGCTACAATGCCGTGCAGGCTAGTTGCACGGCATTTGAGGGCCTTTTGGAAGGTCCCCTTTAGGTTGGAGGACCTGGAGGCGACCTCGACGATCTCCTCCATGTCCTCCTTCGCCAGCCGAGCCAGCTCAGCCACGGAGAGTCCGTCGAAAGTGGCTAGGGCGGAACCGTATCCTGCCCTCGCCTTGGTTGCACGCGCCTGCCTTTCCCTTGCGGCAACCCTCTCCTCCAGCTCCAGCTCGAGATCGGCCCGTTTGGCCAACCCGAGCTGTCGCTGGGCGTCCGCCAGACCCACATTATGGGTGCCGGCCTGAGAAGAAGTCGAAGGCGAAGCAGCCTTCGTCTTCGACTTCCTCTTGGGCTTACTCTTGCCCGAGTCCGAGGAACCCTCGGACCCGAGCTTTAAGTACGCCCTCTTCAGGCTGCTCTCTGCAGCCACCCCACACACGGACGAGTCTAGGACCACGGACTCGACATCCGAGTCCGAGAACTCATCCGCGACGCTCATGCAGAGGCTCGCCACGGATGGTGCGCGACTGGCCTCTGAGGCCGACAACTCGTCGGGGTGGCCCTGAGAAGGGCCTTTTGGTTGGCCCTGAGAAGGGCCTTTTGGTTGGCCCTGAGAAGGGCCTTTTGGTTGGCCCTGAGAAGGGCCTTTTGGGGCGAAACGCCCGGAGGCATTTCGCAATGGTTTCGGCATCGCGTCCACCAACAACCACAATTAAAAACAAAACCCACAATAAAATCTAATAAAAACCACAATAAAATCAGAATAAAACCTAACCCACAATAAAATAAACCCACAATAAAATTCAGAATAAAAACCACAATGTACGCAATCGCCCTCAGAGTAAAATAAAATCGCAAGATCGCGTACGTCACAGCGCTTGTTAGCCACCGGTCTGCCACTCCGTTACGGTGGTCAGACACGGCGTTGCCCGGGGAACACTGCGAGGAAGTCAGCACTGTGGGGCGTCCCCCAACCTAACCTAACCTAACCTAACCTAACCTAACCTAACCTTTTTTTTTTTTTTTTTTTTTTTTTTTTTTTTTTTTTTTTTTTTTTTTTTTTTTTTTTTTTTTTTTTTTTTTTTTTTTTTTCTCGAGTGGAAATGACAGTTTACGCACCATACCCGTCGCTAGCTAGGCGACGAGCGTGTGTGGGACTCGCCCGGCCGAAGCCGGGAATACCCACTAAAACCACCCGGTTACCGTCGGGCCCTGTGTTGAGAGTGTCACGGGGCCGACCCGAAGGCCAAGTACTCCGTGACACCCTCAGGGCTTGCCGGCCCTCCCCTGTAGGGCCGGTTTCCGCGCCAAAGGGGGATTACCCGGTAACGGAATAATCCCCAGACGTGGTGACCGCTGTGCAATGCACGTGCGGGAGCTACCCGCACGCGCTGGTCACACCCTGGGGCTAAAGGAGGCGGGGGTTCGTCCCCCGCCTTCTTCGCCCCACCCGTCTACGCCGGAGGGGAGCGGCAAGTACGTCCTCTTCCCGCTCCCTCTCCGCAGCCTCCTTCTGCAAGAGGACGGTCTCGCAGAAGGAGGCGGCAGCCTCCCATGCCGTCTCACTTTCAACCATGGCTCGTACCATGGTTGCCAGTGAGAGGCGTCCGCCTCCGAGCGCCGCAACGAGATCGCGGCGCTCGTTCCGCCAGGCCGGGCACTCCACTAGGGTGTGCTCGGCCGTGTCGTCGGGGGAGTCGCAGTGATGACACCGCGGTGACTCCTCCCGACGGGCGACTCGGTGCAGGTAGTGACCGAAGCACCCATGTCCGGTCAGTACCTGCACTAGGCGGAAGGTAAGGCTGCCATGCCGGCGCCCAACCCATCCCTCCAACACCGGACGAATCGCTCCAATCGTCCGGTGGCCGGCAGCTGGGGAGCGGAGCGCCTCCCTCCACCGGCTCAGGGCCTCCCCCTGAGCCGCTAATCTGACCCGCCTTACTTCCTCGAAGGCGGGTCGTTCCCCCCGTTCCCGGGCCGCGACACGGTGTCGATGCACCTGGGACAGAACCAGGGCATCGACCTCCCACGGGGGCGTGCCCGCGAGCACGCAGGCCGCCCCATGACTTACCGTGCGGTATGCCCGCACGGTCCGCGTCGCGATGACCCTCTGCGGCCTCCGCAGCAGGGCCACTGCTGCCCGGGAAAGGCGCTCCGCCCACACCGGGGCTCCGTAGAGCGCCATCGACCGTACCACTCCCAGGTACAGCCGACGGCACGCCGAATTCGGCCCCCCAAGATTGGGGAGGAGCCGTCCGAGTGCGGCTGCGAAAGAGCACAGCCGCGGAGCGAGGAGCCTAAAATGCTCCTCGAAACTCCAGCGGGGATCCAGGATCAGGCCGAGGTACTTGATGTGCACCTCGACGGGAACCCGGACCCCCTCCACTCGGATACGGAGACCCGGTGGGGTTCTGCGTCGTGGGGCGTGGAAGGTCATGGCCCTCGTCTTCTCGAGAGCCACTTCCAGCCCCAGGAGGCGGATGCGCCGGACGACCAATGAGGTGCCGACCGACGCAAGGTGAACCGCCTCCTCCCAGTCGCGCGCTCTGGCCGCGACTAGGGTGTCGTCCGCAAAGCAGACGACGTCCATACGCGGCAAGAGCGCGCCACGCAGAACCCAGTTGTACCCCAGGTTCCAGAGCAGGGGACCGAGCACTGATCCCTGGGGTACTCCTACATTGACGGTCCACGACTGGACGCGACCCTCTGCGTCCTCGTACAGCACCTTCCTCTCACGGAGGTAGTCCCGCACGAGGGCGCAGAGGTAGAGGGGCACTTCATGGTACTTCAGTGCCGCCTCTATGCATTCGTGGGGGAGGGTGTTGAACGCGTTCGCGATGTCTAACGACACCGCGACGACACCCTCACCCCGCGCTGTGGCCGCCTCAGTCCACCTCTTGAGGCGAGCCACCGCGTCCATCGTGGACCGGCCGGTCCGAAAGCCGTACTGGCAGTCCGCCAACTGCGGCCCACGGCTTTCCAGGTGCTCCTGGATGCGAGAGGCGATGATCCTCTCAAAGCATTTCCCGCTTTCATCCAGGAGCACGACCGGCCTATAACCCGACGGTGAGTCGGCAGGACGTCCGTCCTTGCGAAGGAGGCAGAGCCTGCCCACCCTCCACCTCCTGGGGAAGCGGCCCGTCGCGATGCATGTGTCCATGACCGCGCGGAACCGGTCCCCCAGGGGCTCTATGGCAATTGCCATCACCTTCGCAGGGACGCCGTCCGGGCCCGGAGCCTTGTTCTTGGCTCGGAGCCTCTCCCTGACGGAGTCCAACTCACCGTCGGATACGGGAGGCCCATCGGTCCACACCTCCAGTGTGGATGAACTGGAGGTGGGCATCCTGGGGGGCGTGAAGGGTCCCGGGTTCGGAAACAGAGTTTCCAGGACCCTTCTAAGTAGGCCCGGCTCCATACAGGATGTGGGGGGTGCCGCTCCCTGCAGCTTCCCCCTCACCACCCTGTAGGGCCTTCCCCAGGGGTCGCTGTCGAGGAGTGCGAGGAACTCCTCAGCGGCAGCGACCTTTGCCCTGCATATGGCGGTACGCAGGGCTCGATGAGCCTCCCTGTATGCCCGACGAAGACCGTCCTCTTCGCCGGGCGCCCTTACGGCGCGCCTCCTGCACCTCTGGTAGGCGCGCCGTGCAGCCATACTGGCGGCACGCAGGTGAGCGACTTCCTGCGTCCACCAGTATGTCTGCTTCTTCCGGCGGGGTCCCTGGGCCCTCGGCATGGCGGCGCTGCAGACCACTTCCAGGTCCTCAGCGAGGAGGTCCGCCATGCCGTCCGCGTCTCCAATGAGGTGGGCCGGTGGTTCGGCCCACGCTCGGAACGTCGCCGCCTCCTCGGCAACGTCCCTCCGGAGATGTGCAAGCGCCCACCTCGGGAACGAGGAGGCGCCTGCCGCTGGGCCCAGGTGGAGCGGGGCCGCAGGCCCCGCAGTGGAGATCTCGAAGCGGACGTACCGATGGTCCGAGATCTCCACCGCCGTCTCTACCCGCCAGTTCCGAACTCGGTCGGCTAGGGTCGAGGTGGCCAGGGTGACATCCACTATTGATTCACCCTGCCACCTCACACACGTCGGGGTGTTGCCCCGGTTGAGGACCTGGAGACCCAAGCAGTGGGCCCACTCCACCAGGTCCTCACCGAAGACGTTCGTGACGGGAGACCCCCACGCGCCATGCTTGGCGTTGAAGTCTCCCGCCACCAACACGGGGCGTGGAGCCGCCCTCCTGACCGTCCCCTCGACGGCTGCCAGGAGGCGCTCGAATTCGGCCCGGCTGCGATTGGGGGAGAAGTATGTCGAAATGACCACCACTCCCCCCCACTGAACCGCGACGAACCCCGGACCCCTCTCCCTAAGAACGAGAGGGGGGCCGGTGCTCGCGGCGGGTCGCGTGATCGCAGCCAGGCCGTCCGACGACCCTAACCAATTGACCGAGTTCGGAACAAAGTATGGCTCTGCCACCACCGCCAGGTCTGCTCCCCACTCCGCCATGTCCTGACACAAGAGGTCCTGTGACGTGGCGGAGTGGTTGACATTAACCTGTAGAATGGCACCGATGGACCTACTGGGCATTAGCAGTGTCCATCGGTGTCCCTTCCGTTGCGGTGGTCGCAGAGCCGGCCGCTGGTGGTCCCGCTGGCGGTCCCACTACGGGGCGGCCTCGGACCGGAGGGGCTCCGCATGCGGCGCCGGCCATTCTGTGGCCGCTGGGCAGGCCCCTGTCTGCGCATAGCGCGCATTTGACAGGGGCCTTACAGGCCGCAGCCAGATGGCCCTCCTTGCCGCACCGGAAGCAGAGCCGGCTCCGGTCCTTGGCGGAGGGGGGGCAGAGCGCCGCAGTGTGCCCCCTCGCGAGGCACCTGCGGCAGCGCATTGGGCGCTGCTCTAAAAGGTGGATGGTGGCCACACTCCAGCCCACCACCACCTTGCCCCGTTCCGCCAGCCCCTTCGCGGCCTCTATGGGGCACGAGACCCGGACCGAGCCCGTGCCCCGCGCCCCCAGGGCTATGGTGCCCACCCGGAGTTTGTCGGGCGGGCACTTGACTGCCTCAGCCAGGGCCCCCCTCACCTCCTCCGGGGTGAGGGACTCATCGAGGCCCGCCACGCGGATCTCGGCAATTTTCGTGGGCCGGGTAACGTCGGCCACCTCCCCGACCACCTCAGCCAATTTCTTGGCCAAGGCGTCGGCCTGGGAGGTGGAGGTCTCTTTTGGGAGCTCGATAAGCCAAGCTCCCGTCATGGACCTCCTCGCCTTACCCGGCCCAACCCCGATCTCCGCGAGGCTGATGGCCGCCCGCGCCTTCCGGAGGACGTCCACGTACGTGGCGCCCTCCTTCACGGCCGCGGGCTTCAGGGCCATCAGCACTGCGGGCCTCTTCGGCGCCTTCGGTGCCTTCTGGGCTGCCTTTTTCGGGGCCGCCGATTTGGGCCCCTTAGGCTTCTGCGCTGGAGCGGGAGCCGGGGCAGTAGTGGCCTTCTTCTTGCCCTTGCGGACCACCGTCGCCCACGACTCCCGCCCCTCCAGCACCAGAGGCTGCACCTGAGCGGAGCCTCCGGCGATCTGCTCCTGGGCCCGTTTCTGCTCAGGCGCAGGGGCCTCTGCCCCTCCGCGCTCGCTCGGACCCTTCTTGGCCTTCTTGCCCTTGGCCCTGACTGGCCTGGCAGCCTTGGGCATGTTCGCCGGCGGCATCAATGTCGCCGGCTCCGTCTCTTGCCTCTCCCTCGCCCGGGGCTGGCTCGCTCGCCTGTCGGCCGCCAGCGCCGGGCGATGGGACTTGGCCGGCAGAAGCCGACCATCCTTGTCGAGGCCCTCAAAGCGCGCGTTGATGGCACCACTGCAGTGGTTCATCACCTCGCGCTGGAGGGCCTCCATTGCCCGGGCAAAATCGTCCCGCGTAATCATCGCCCCCCCAGTAGGGGGGGGCTGCGGGACCGTCCTCGGGCCCGGCTGTTCGGGCCGCTTCTTTTTGGAGCGAGGGCTTCCTCTCTCTGAGAAAGCCCTGCGCAGAGCCGCCACTTCCTTCTGCAAGGCTGCGAGCTGCCCTTGCAGGCGCTTATTGTCCGCCCGCAGCCTTGCTACCTCCTCGTCCTCCTGCCGGGAGGCCAGGGATTTGACCGCGTCGAGCATTTTGGTCGACGCCTCCCTGATCTCCCGGATGCAGGTACCCTTGAGGTTCCGGGACTTCTTCAATACGCCCTCGATGGCCGCCGCCCCTTCCTCAGCCTTCGCCCGAAGGTCCTGAGGTGAACCTAACCTTTTTTTTTTTTTTTTTTTTTTTTTTTTTTTTTTTTTTTTTTTTTTTTTTTTTTTTTTTTTGACGCTGTGGGAATGCATTTACGCACCATACCCCGAAGGGCGTGTGTGGGACTCGCCCAGCTCTGTAGCCAGGAATACCCACTAAACCCAACAGCGGCACACCGACATCGCCTTAGTGGCGGGGTCATGGGATGTAGCAAGCCTGCCGTCCACAACCCCGCCGGCGATTCCTGCCCGAAGGCAGGCCCACAGTGGGCCCTCCATAGGGAGGGGCCCGGCTGGTCACGTCTCCGTGTGCGAGAAGACGCAGCAGCCACGGGTTTTTTAGCGAGGTGTCCTTCCTCTTAGCCCCACTCGTTTGCCCGGAAGCAAACGGGGCCCCCAGCTCCTCTCAGTGAGGAGGCCGGGTTGCCCGACGGTGACCCGGAGTTCGGGTCACGTCAGCCACCTGGAGTGGTGGCCGACCCGCCGCGCGTGACCGCCGAAGCGGTCCCCACTTCTGGTTTTGGTCCGCGCCGGTAAACCGGTAACCCCCATATCTGGGGGCCGTTCCCCTATCCGCCACCTGGGGACGCGTCCGATGGCAGGTCCAGAAACTGCGCACGGAGAGGTGAACCTAACCTAACCTTTTTTTTTTTTTTTTTTTTTGATGTCGCTGGGGAAAATGACAATTACGCATCCCCACCCGTCGGGGGACGGGCAGGGTATGTGGGACTCCCCGGGAGAGAGCCTCCCGGTATACCCACTAAAAACCCCAGCGGCGCTCCGGCATCGCCATAGTGGCGGGGGAGTGGGAAACTAGCATAGCCTCGCTACCTCTCCCCCGCCGGCGAAACCCGCCTACTAAGGCGGGCCCTCATTTGCCCCTCTTAAGGAGGGGCCGTGGCTCCCGCGTGGTGAGCGGTGCAAGGCGGGCGCGGGCACCCCCGTGCCTCACGCCCGCCGCTCACCTCAGGGCGGGAGAAAGCGGGCGAAATCCCGCCTTCTCCTGCCCCTACGCCGCCTGCGGAGCGCCGGAGCGAGGGGATCCTCCTCCCGCTCGCGCTCCGCGGCCTCCTTCTGCGACATCACGACCTCGCAGAAGGAGGCCATCGCCGCCCAGGCCCCCTCGCTCCCCACCATCGCTCTGACGACGGCGGGCAGCGAGAGGTCCCCTCCTACCGCCGCGACAAGATCGCGGCGCGGCACGGCCCACGACGGGCACACCGCGAGGGTGTGGTCCGCCGTGTCCTCCGCCGCGCCGCAACCGTGGCACGACGGCGTTTCCTCTCGTCCTATCCGGTGCAGGTACCTGCCGAAGCAGCCGTGACCGGAGAGTACCTGCACCAGACGGAAGGAGAGGAACCCGTGACGCCTGTCGAGCCAGTCCTTCAGGACTGGCCCGATGGCGTCGAGGGTGCGACGGCCGAACACCGCGGAGGCGAGGTCGCGCGTCCAATGTTGGACGATGGCGTCCCTCGCCTCCCGGCGGACGGCCTCCCTCAACTCCGGGGCCGGACGCTCGCCCAGCGCCCTGCGCCCCGCCGTCCACTCGTACACTCTGGCGAGCACCCAGGCCTCGAGCTCCCAAGGCGGGGTGCTCGCCAGAGCGCATGCCGAAGCGAAACCTACCGTGCGGTAGGCCCGCGCTACCCGCTGGGCGATGGCCCTTTGGGGCGCCCGAAGGGTGGTGAGGTTCTCCCTCCTGTGGAGGGAGTCCGCCCAAATTGGGGCCCCGTAAAGGGCCATGCTCCTCAGTATGCCGGCGTATAACCGCCGGCAACGACTGCTCGGCCCTCCCATGTTCGGCATGAGCCATGAGAGGGCGTCCGCGGCTTTCAGCAGGCGCGTCGACAGCCCGCTAAAGTGCGGGCCGAAGCGCAGCCTGCTGTCCAGCATGAGGCCCAGATACTTCATCTGGGCCTCAACCCCGACCCTCACCCCCTCCACATAAATGTGGGCGTCGGGTGGGGGGCGCCGCCGGGGGCCGTGAAAGAACACAGCCTCCGTTTTGTGCAGCGCCACCCTCAAGCCCAGGCGGCGGATCCTTCCCGCCACTAAGGATCCGCCCGCCGACGCCAAACTGGCCGCCTCCCGGAAGGTGCTCCCGCGGGAAGTGAGGAGAGTGTCATCTGCGTAGCAGATGACACTCGTACCTCGTAGGAGGATTCCCCGCAGGAGCCAGTCATAACCGACGTTCCACAGAAGAGGCCCTAGAACGGACCCCTGTGGAACGCCGGTTTCTACGCCATATCGCCGGACCTGGCCAGCCCCGTCCACGAGGAGGACGGCACGGTCCTCCAAGTAGCTGGCCAGGAGGCCCCGCAGATAAAGGGGCACACCGTGGAACCGGAGCGCCTCCAGGATGGTGGAGTGGGGGATGGAGTTGAAGGCGTTGGCAATGTCGAATGACACAGCCAACACTCCATCCCCCACTCCTACCGCCTCTGTCACCTGGCCCTTGAGAAGGGCCAGGGCGTCCACTGTCGAACGGCCAGCTCGAAAACCGAACTGGGCGTCCGACAGGTCCGGTCCCACGTTCCGCAAATGGCGCTTCAGGCGGGCGGCGATAATCCCCTCGAACATCTTACCGGCCTCGTCAAGCAAGACGATGGGCCGGTAAGCCGAGGGGGAGTCCGCCGGCCGCCCTTCCTTCCGGAGGAGGCACAGTTGGCCTTCCCGCCAAGGTTTCGGGAACCTCCCCGACGCGAAGCACGCGTCGAAGAGGTCCCGAAACCTTCCCTCCATCTCGGTGACCGCGATGGCCACCACCCTGGCGGGAACGCCGTCGGGGCCAGGAGCCGTCTTTTTGGCGCGGAGACGGAGTGTCGCCGCGCCAAATTCCTCCTCTGAAACCGGAGGAGGAGGAGCTTCCTCCTCCGGTCCTTCCCTTGGCGGGCCCATCGCTGGTGGGGCGAAGTGCGGATCCCTGCGCGGAAACAGGGACCGCACCACCCCATCCAGGAGCGCTGGTTCCAGGGTCTCGGCAACCGGGGGACCAATGCGACGCAGTTTGTTCCGCGCCGCCTTATATGGTCTCCCGAATGGGTCGTTGTCGAGACCCTCCAGCAGCTCAGCCCTCGCCGCGTCCTTGGCGGCGCCGATGGCCGACTTAAAGGCCGCCCTCGCCCCCACGTATGTGGAGTAGAGGCGGTCCTCTTCGGCCTCGTCCCGTCGGCGCCGCCGCCGCGATCGGGTGTAGGCCCGCCGTGCCGCCACGCAGGTGGCCCGCAGCTCCGCCAACTCCTCCGACCACCAGTACACGGCGCGTCGGGGAGGTGGACGTCTCGACCGAGGCATGCTGGCGTTGCATACCTCGGTCAATGACCCCCTCAGTCGGGCCGCCGCCGCGTCCACGTCCAGGACGTCCCCGCCGGGACCTGGCCAAAGCCAGTCCTGGACGAACGCGGCCTCCCGTGCCGCCTCCCGATCCAGGTGGGTCAGAGCCCACCTTGGAAACGGGGAACGGCCCGACGATGAGGGGGTGCTCCGGCGCCCCCGTGGATTCTGGGGGGAGATCTCGAATCGCACGTAGCGGTGATCCGAGATCGTCTCCCCCAGTTCCACCCTCCAATTTCGAATGCGGGCGGCCAGTGCGGGCGTGGCAAAGGTGAGGTCCACAATGGACCCGCCCTGCCGCCGCACGCACGTCTGGACGCTCCCCCTATTCAAGAGGGAGAGACCAGACGAGGCCGCCCACAATTCGACCGCCTGACCGCGGGCGTCGGTGGCCGGGTTTCCCCAGACCACCGACTTGGCATTCAGGTCTCCGAGCACGGAGACCTGTCGTGGCGCCGTCCTCCCGATGACCGCCGTCAGGACCCCGAGGAAATCCTCGAAGTCCTGGAGAGGGCGGTTTGGGGAGAAGTAGACCCCCACAAGGGCCAACCCTCCCCACGCGGCGGCCACGTATCCCGGTCCCCTCTCTAAGAGCGAGAGGGGAGGGGAGTCCGAGGAAGACCGCGCCACGATTGCCACCGAGCCGTCACTATCTCCCAGCCAATTGCTGGGAGTATAGTACGGCTCGGCCACCACTGCCACATCCACCAACCACTCGGCCATTGACTGCACCAGCAGGTCCTGGGCAGCCCGGCAGTGGTTGGTGTTTGCCTGCAAGATGCGATGGTCGATACCCATTATTCGACCATCGCATCACCCTCGGCCACCGCCGCTGATGGGACATCAGCGGGAGTGGTGGCAGCAGCGGCAGGACGGCTTGTAGCCGCCTGCGGCTTGCCCTTCTTGGTGGGGGGTCGGCATGAGCTCCCCCCCATCACATGGTCCGCAGGGCGGCCACTGTCGGCGCATGCCGCGCAATGTGGCTTGGCGGCATCGCACGAGGCCGCCATATGCCCCTGCTTCCCGCAGCGGAAGCATGTGTCCGCCCTGTCCACGGTGGACGGACACATGGCTCGGGTGTGGCCGATGCCGAAGCACTTGAAGCAGCGCATCGGCGCTGCCTCAAGTACCCGGATCACGGCCCGGCTAAACCCTACCAAGAGCCGTCCTTGGCATTTTGCCCGGACGGCCAACACTGCGGCGACTGGGCACACCAGCCGGATAGTGCCCAGTCCACCGCGGCCGGGCCTAATAGCCCGAGCCTGCACCGCTGCGGGTTCGCAGCCGCCTGCCGAGGCGATGGCCGCCACCACCTCCTCCTTGGTGACCGAGTCGTCGAGACCGGTCACCTCGATGGCTGTGGCCTTCGTCGGTCTGGCGACCTTCGCCACATCGGCGAGGACCTCCCGCAGCTTGACTGCGAAGAGGTCCGCATTTTTGCCGCCGTCCTTCCCCGGAAACTCGAATAGTCGAGCTCCGGTTTGGGTCCGGCGGCAAGCGCCAATCCCCAACTCGGCGGGGTTGGCGACAGTACGAGCCCGTCTTAACACGGACTCGTACGTTACCCCCTTCTCCGCGGCCTCGGGCACGATGGTCACCGTGACCGCCGCGGATTTGGGGGCAACCAGCTTCGGCGCCTTTGGGGCCGCCGCTGCAGCTGCCGGGGCAGCGGCCGGGGCAGCCGCCGAGGCAGCCGGGGCCTGGGACGCCTTCTTGCCCTTTCCCTTTCCCTTCCTAACCACCTCTGACCACGACTGGTTGGCTGGGGTGGTGGAAGGGAGGAGGGCGTCTCCCTCCTGCACCTGGGGGGGTGCCACGTTGGCAACCGGCCCCGGTTTGGCGCCCGCACTCGTACTGGGGGTAGGCATAGCCCCCGGCGACTTTTTCCCCTTGCCTTTGCCCTTTGAGGGCTTTGGGGCCTGGGGAGCCGCTGTCGGCGCCTTGTCGGCCGCTAGCGGCGGACGGAGCCGCCTCTCCGGCATCAGGCGGTCCTCTATGCCTGCGAAGCAGGCACGAGTGAACGCCCTCTCCTCCATGACCACTTTGCGGAACAATTCCTCAAGGTGGGAGGAGGAGGGGGCGGGAACCGCCGCTGCCGACGGGGCCGCTGCCGACGCGGCCGCTGCCGACGGGGCCGAGGCCGACGGGGACGGGGCCGTAGCCTCAGCCAGCTTCTTATGAAGCTGGCTAACCTCAGCTTGCAGGCGATCGACCCTCGCCTGCAGCTGCCGCGTCTCGTCTGAGGCAGAGCGTTGCGTCAGCTCAGACACAATGCCGTGCAAGCTGTTTGCACGGCATTTAAGGGCCTTCTGGAAGGTACCCTTCAAATTTGAGGACCTGGAGGCGACCTCAATGATCTCCTCCATGTCCTCCTTCGCCAGCCGAGCTAGCTCCGCCACGGAGAGGCCCTCGAAGGAGACGAGGGCCGAACCGTATCCGGCCCTTGCCTTGGCTGCGCGCCTCTCCTTGGCGGCAACCAACTCCTCCAGTTCCAGCTCGGCCTCGGCCCGTCTGGCCAAGCCGAGCTGGCGCTGGGCGTCTGCCAAACCCACGTCGTGGGTGCCAGCCTGAGAAGAAGTCGATGGCGAAGCATTCTTCGCCTTCGACTTCTTCTTGTTGGGCCTGCCCTTGGCCGAGCCCGAGGAGCCCTCGGACCCGAGCCTCAGGTAGGCCCTCTTCAGGCTGCGCTCCGCAGCCACTCCACACACAGAGGACGAGTCCCCGACAACGGACCCCATGTCCGAATCGGAGAACTCGTCCTCTCCGCAGAAGCCCGTCGCAGAAGGTGCGCGACTCGCCTCCGACGCCGACATTTCGTCGGGGTGGCCCTGAGAAGGGCCTTTGGGTTGGCCCTGAGAAGGGCCTTTTGATACGAAACGCCCGGAGGCATTCCGCAATGGTTTCGGAGGCATAATGACAACCAGAAACCAAATCCACAATAACAATTAAAAACAACAATAAAACCAACCCACAATAGAATAAAACCCACGATAAAAACAATAATAAAAACCACAATGTACGCAATCGCCCTCAAGTAAAATAAAAATTCGCAGATCGCGTAGGTCACAGTGCCTGTTAGCCACCGGTCTGCCACTCCGTTACGGTGGTCAGACACGGCGTTGCCCGGGGTACACTGCGAGGAAGTCAGCACTGTGGGGCGTACCCCAACCTAACCTTTTTTTTTTTTTTTTTTTTTTTTTTTTTTTTTTTTTTTTTGACGCTGTGGGAATGCATTTACGCACCATACCCCGAAGGGCGTGTGTGGGACTCGCCCAGCTCTGTAGCCAGGAATACCCACTAAACCCAACAGCGGCACACCGACATCGCCTTAGTGGCGGGGTCATGGGATGTAGCAAGCCTGCCGTCCACAACCCCGCCGGCGATTCCTGCCCGAAGGCAGGCCCACAGTGGGCCCTCCATAGGGAGGGGCCCGGCTGGTCACGTCTCCGTGTGCGAGAAGACGCAGCAGCCACGGGTTTTTTAGCGAGGTGTCCTTCCTCTTAGCCCACTCGTTTGCCCGAAGGCAACCGGGGCCCCCAGCTCCTCTCAGTGAGGAGACCGGGTTGCCCGACGGTGACCCGGAGTTCGGGTCACGTCAGCCACCTGGAGTGGTGGCCGACCCGCCGCGCGTGACCGCCGAAGCGGTCCCCACTTCTGGTTTTGGTCCGCGCCGGTAAACCGGTAACCCCCATATCTGGGGGCCGTTCCCCTATCCGCCACCTGGGGACGCGTCCGATGGCAGGTCCAGAAACTGCGCACGGACCCCCAACCTAACCTTTTTTTTTTTTTTTTTTTTTTTTTTTTTTTTTTTTTTTTTTTTTTTTTTTTGACGCTGTGGGAATGCATTTACGCACCATACCCCGAAGGGCGTGTGTGGGACTCGCCCAGCTGAAGCCGGGAATACCCACTAAACCCAACAGCGGCACACCGACATCGCCTTAGTGGCGGGGTCATGGGAAATAGCAAGCCTGCCTACCAATCCCCCGCCGGCGATTCCCGCCAGAAGGCGGGCCCACAGTGGGCCCTCCATAGGGAGGGGCCCGGCTGGGTACGTCTTCGTGTGCGAGAAGACGCAGCAGCCAAGGGTTTTTTAGCGAGGTGTCCTTCCTCTTAGCCCCACTCGTTTGCCCGGAAGCAAACGGGGCCCCGAGCTCCTCTCAATGAGGAGACCCGGTTGCCCGACGGTGACCCGGAGTTCGGGTCACGTCAGCCACCTGGAGTGGTGGCCGACCCGCCGCACGTGACCGCCGAAGCGGTCCCCACTTCTGGTTTTGGTCCGCGCCGGTAAACCGGTAACCCCCATATCTGGGGGCCGTTCCCCTATCCGCCACCTGGGGACGCGTCCGATGGCAGGCCAGAAACTGCACACGGACCCCCAACCTAACCTTTTTTTTTTTTTTTTTTTTTTTTTTTTTTTTTTTTTTTTTTTTTTTTTGTTGTCGCTGGGGAAAATGACAATTACGCATCCCCTCCCGTCGGGGGACGGGAAGGGTATGTGGGACTCCCCGGGAGAGAGCCTCCCGGTATACCCACTAAAAACCCCAGCGGCGCTCCGGCATCGCCATAGTGGCGGGGGAGTGGGAAACTAGCACAGCCTGGGCTTCCTCTCCCCCGCCGGCGAAACCCGCCTAGTAAGGCGGGCCCTCATTTGCCCCTCCTAGGAGGGGGACCGAAGCTCCCACACGTGGTGAGCCCTGCAAGGCGGGCGCGGGCACCCCCGTGCCTCACGCCCGCCGCTCACCTCAGGGCGGGAGAAAGCGGGCGAAATCCCGCCTTCTCCTGCCCCTACGCCGCCTACGGAGCGCCGGAGCGAGGGGATCCTCCTCCCGCTCGCGCTCCGCGGCCTCCTTCTGCGACATCACGAGCTCGCAGAAGGAGGCCATCGCCGCCCAGGCCCCCTCGCTCCCCACCATCGCTCTGACGACGGCGGGCAGCGAGAGGTCCCCTCCCACCGCCGCGACAAGATCGCGGCGCGGCACGGCCCACGACGGGCACACCGCGAGGGTGTGGTCCGCCGTGTCCTCCGCCGCGCCGCAACCGTGGCACGACGGCGTCTCCTCTCGTCCTATCCGGTGCAGGTACCTGCCGAAGCAGCCGTGACCGGAGAGTACCTGCACCAGACGGAAGGAGAGGAACCCGTGACGCCTGTCGAGCCAGTCCCTCAGGACCGGCCCGATGGCGTCGAGGGTGCGACGGCCGAACACCGCGGAGGCGAGGTCGCGCGTCCAATGTTGGACGATGGCGTCCCTCGCCTCCCGGCGGACGGCCTCCCTCAATTCCGGGGCCGGACGCTCGCCCAGCGCCCTGCGCCCCGCCGTCCACTCGTACACTCTGGCGAGCACCCAGGCCTCGAGCTCCCAAGGCGGGGTGCTCGCCAGAGCGCATGCCGAAGCGAAGCCTACCGTGCGGTAGGCCCGCGCTACCCGCTGGGCGATGGCCCTTTGGGGCGCCCGAAGAGCGGTGACGTTCTCCCTCCTATGGAGGGAGTCCGCCCAAATGGGCGCCCCATATAGGGCCATACTCCGCAGTATGCCGGCGTACAGACGCCGGCAACGACTGCTCGGCCCTCCCATGTTCGGCATGAGCCATGAGAGGGCGTCCGCGGCTTTCAGCAGGCGCGTCGACAGCCCGCTAAAATGCGGGCCGAAGCGCAGCCTGCTGTCCAGTATTAGGCCCAGATATTTTATCTGGGCCTCAACTCCGACCCTCACCCCCTCCACATAAATGTGGGCGTCGGGTGGGGGGCGCTGCCGGGGGCCGTGAAAGAACACGGCCTCCGTTTTGTGCAGCGCCACCCTCAAGCCCAGGCGGCGGATCCTCCCCGCCACTAAGGATCCGCCCGCCGAAGCCAAACTGGCCGCCTCCCTGAAAGTGCTCCCGCGGGAAGTGAGGAGAGTGTCATCTGCGTAACAGATGACACTCGTGCCTCGCAGAAGAGTTCCCCGCAGGAGCCAGTCATAACCGACGTTCCACAGAAGAGGCCCTAGAACGGACCCCTGTGGAACGCCGGTTCCCACAGTGTATCTCCGGAGCTGGCCAGCCCCGTCTACGAGGAGGACAGCACGGTCCTCCAGGTAGCTGGCCAGGAGGCCCCTCAAGTAAAGGGGCACTCCGTGGAACCGGAGCGCCTCCAGGATGGTGGAGTGGGGGATGGAGTTGAAGGCGTTGGCAATGTCGAATGACACAGCCAACACTCCATCCCCCACTCCTACCGCCTCTGTCACCTGGCCCTTGAGACGGGCCAGGGCGTCCACTGTCGAACGCCCAGCTCGAAAACCGAACTGGGCGTCCGACAGGTCCGGTCCCACGCTCCGAAGATGACACTTCAGGCGGCCGGCGATGATCCCCTCGAACATTTTACCGACCTCATCGAGCAGAACGATGGGCCGGTATGCCGAGGGGGAGTCCGCCGGCCGTCCCTCTTTGTGGAGGAGGCACAACTGGCCTTCCCGCCAAGGTTTCGGGAACCTCCCCGACGCGAAGCACGCGTCGAAGAGGTCCCGAAACCTTCCCTCCATCTCGGTGACCGCGATGGCCACCACCCTGGCGGGAACGCCGTCGGGGCCAGGAGCCGTCTTTTTGGCGCGGAGACGGAGTGTCGCCGCGCCAAATTCCTCCTCTGAAACCGGAGGAGGAGGAGCTTCCTCCTCCGGTCCTTCCCTTGGCGGGCCCATCGCTGGTGGGGTGAAGTGCGGATCCCTGCGCGGAAACAGGGACCGCACCACCCCATCCAGGAGCGCTGGTTCTAGGGTCTCGGCAACCGGGGGACCAATGCGACGCAGTTTGTTCCGCGCCGCCTTATATGGTCTCCCGAATGGGTCGTTGTCGAGACCCTCCAGCAGCTCAGCCCTCGCCGCGTCCTTGGCGGCGCCGATGGCCGACTTGAAGGCCGCCCTCGCCACCACGTATGTGGAGTAGAGGCGGTCCTCCTCGGCCTCGTCCCGTCGGCGCCGCCGACGCGATCGGGTGTAGGCCCGCCGTGCCGCCACGCAGGTGGCCCGCAGCTCCGCCAACTCCTCCGACCACCAGTACACGGCGCGTCGGGGAGGTGGACGTCTCGACCGAGGCATGCTGGCGTTGCATACCTCGGTCAATGACCCCCTCAGTCGGGCCGCCGCCGCGTCCACGTCCAGGACGTCCCCGCCGGGACCTGGCCAAAGCCAGTCCTGGACGAACGCGGCCTCCCGTGCCGCCTCCCGATCCAGGTGGGTCAGAGCCCACCTTGGAAACGGGGAACGGCCCGACGATGAGGGGGTGCTGCGGCGCCCCCGTGGATTCTGGGGGGAGATCTCGAATCGCACGTAGCGGTGATCCGAGATCGTCTCCCCCAGTTCCACCCTCCAATTTCGAATGCGGGCGGCCAGTGCGGGCGTGGCAAAGGTGAGGTCCACGATGGACCCGCCCTGCCGTCGCACGCACGTCTGGACGCTCCCCCTATTCAAGAGGGAGAGACCAGACGTGGCCGCCCACAATTCCACCGCCCGCCCGCCGGGCGTCGGTGGCCGGGTTTCCCAGACCACCGACTTGGCATTCAGGTCTCCCATCACGGAGACCTGTCGTGGCGCCGTCCTCCCGATGACCGCCGTCAGGACCCGAGGAAATCCTCGAAGTTCCTGGAGAGGGCGGTTTGGGGAGAAGTAGACCCCCACAAGGGCCAACCCTCCCCACGCGGCGGCCACGTATCCCGGTCCCCTCTCTAAGAGCGAGAGGGGAGGGGAGTCCGAGGAAGACCGCGCCACGATTGCCACCGAGCCGTCACTATCTCCCAGCCAATTGCTGGGAGTATAGTACGGCTCGGCCACCACTGCCACATCCACCAACCACTCGGCCATCGACTGCACCAGTAAGTCCTGGGCAGCCCGGCAGTGGTTGGTGTTTGCCTGCAGGATGCGATGGTCGATACCCATTATTCGACCATCGCATCACCCTCGGCCACCGCCGCTGATGTCCCATCAGCGGGAGTGGTGGCAGCAGCGGCAGGACGGCTTATAGCCGCCTGCGGCTTGCCCTTCTTGGAGGGTGGACGGCATGACGTCCCCCCCCATTATGTGGTCTGCGGGGCGACCACTATCCGCGCATGCTGCGCAATGCGGCTTGGCGGCCTCGCACGAGGCCGCCTTATGCCCCTGTTGCCCGCAGCGGAAGCAGGTGTCCGCCCTATCCACGGAGGACGGACACGTGGCTCGGGTGTGGCCAATCCCCAGGCACTTGAAGCAGCGCATCGGCGCTGCCTCAAGCACCCGGATCACGGCCCGGCTAAAGCCCACTAGTAGCCGCCCCTGGCATTTAGCCTGGGCGGCCAACACTGCGGCGACTGGGCACACCAGCCGGATAGTGCCCAGTCCCACCGCGGCCGGGCCTAATGTCCCGAGCCTGCACCGCTGCGGGTTCGCAGCCACCGGCATTTGCGACCGCCTCCACCACCTCCTCTTTGGTGACCGAGTCATCAAGACCGGTCACCTCAATGGTGGTGGTTTTGGTCGGCCTGGCGACCTTCGCCACGTCGGCGAGGACCTCCCGCAACTTGGTCGCGAAGAGGTCCGCATTTTTGCCGCCGTCCTTCCCCGGAAACTCGAATAAACGAGCTCCGGTTTGACCCCCAACCTAACCTTTTTTTTTTTTTTTTTTTTTTTTTTTTTTTTTTTTTTTTTTTTTTTTTTTTTTTTTTTTTTTTTTTTTGACGCTGTGGGAATGCATTTACGCACCATACCCCGAAGGGCGTGTGTGGGGACTCGCCCAGCCGAAGCCGGAAATACCCACTAAACCCAACAGCGGCACACCGACATCGCCTTAGTGGCGGGGTCATGGGAAGTAGCATGCCTGCCGTCCAATCCCCCGCCGGCGATTCCTGCCCGAAGGCAGGCCCACAGTGGGCCCTCCATAGGGAGGGGCCCGGCTGGGTACGTCTTCGTGTGCAAGAAGACGCAGCAGCCAAGGGTTTTTTTAGTGAGGTGTCCTTCCTCTTAGCCCCACTCGTTTGCCCGAAGACAAACGGGGCCCCCAGCTCCTCTCAGTGAGGAGACCGGGTTGCCCGACGGTGACCCGGAGTCCGGGTCACGTCAGCCACCTGGAGTGGTGGCCGACCCGCCGCGCGTGACCGCCGAAGCGGTCCCCACTTCTGGTTTTGGTCCGCGCCGGTAAACCGGTAACCCCCATATCTGGGGGCCGTTCCCCTATCCGCCACCTGGGGACGCGTCCGATGGCAGGTCCAGAAACTGCACACGGAAACCTAACCTAACCTAACCTAACCTTTTTTTTTTTTTTTTTTTTTTTTTTTTTTTTTTTTTTTTTTTTTTTTTTTTTGACGCTGTGGGAATGCATTTACGCACCATACCCCGAAGGGCGTGTGTGGGACTCGCCCAGCTCTGTAGCCAGGAATACCCACTAAACCCAACAGCGGCACACCGACATCGCCTTAGTGGCGGGGTCATGGGATGTAGCAAGCCTGCCGTCCACAACCCCGCCGGCGATTCCTGCCCGAAGGCAGGCCCACAGTGGGCCCTCCATAGGGAGGGGCCCGGCTGGTCACGTCTCCGTGTGCGAGAAGACGCAGCAGCCACGGGTTTTTTAGCGAGGTGTCCTTCCTCTTAGCCCCACTCGTTTGCCCGGAAGCAAACGGGGCCCCCAGCTCCTCTCAGTGAGGAGGCCGGGTTGCCCGACGGTGACCCGGGGTTCGGGTCACGTCAGCCACCTGGAGTGGTGGCCGACCCGCCGCGCGTGACCGCCGAAGCGGTCCCCACTTCTGGTTTTGGTCCGCGCCGGTAAACCGGTAACCCCCATATCTGGGGGGCCGTTCCCCTATCCGCCACCTGGGGACGCGTCCGATGGCAGGTCCAGAAACTGCGCACGGAAACCTTTTTTTTTTTTTTTTTTTTGATGTCGCTGGGGAAAATGACAATTACGCATCCCCACCCGTCGGGGGACGGGCAGGGTATGTGGGACTCCCCGGGAGAGAGCCTCCCGGTATACCCACTAAAAACCCCAGCGGCGCTCCGGCATCGCCATAGTGGCGGGGGAGTGGGAAACTAGCATAGCCTCGCTACCTCTCCCCCGCCGGCGAAACCCGCCTACTAAGGCGGGCCCTCATTTGCCCCTCTTAAGGAGGGGCCGTGGCTCCCGCGTGGTGAGCGGTGCAAGGCGGGCGCGGGCACCCCCGTGCCTCACGCCCGCCGCTCACCTCAGGGCGGGAGAAAGCGGGCGAAATCCCGCCTTCTCCTGCCCCTACGCCGCCTGCGGAGCGCCGGAGCGAGGGGATCCTCCTCCCGCTCGCGCTCCGCGGCCTCCTTCTGCGACATCACGACCTCGCAGAAGGAGGCCATCCGCCGCCCAGGCCCCCTCGCTCCCCACCATCGCTCTGACGACGGCGGGCAGCGAGAGGTCCCCTCCTACCGCCGCGACAAGATCGCGGCGCGGCACGGCCCACGACGGGCACACCGCGAGGGTGTGGTCCGCCGTGTCCTCCGCCGCGCCGCAACCGTGGCACGACGGCGTTTCCTCTCGTCCTATCCGGTGCAGGTACCTGCCGAAGCAGCCGTGACCGGAGAGTACCTGCACCAGACGGAAGGGAGAGGAACCCGTGACGCCTGTCGAGCCAGTCCTTCAGGACTGGCCCGATGGCGTCGAGGGTGCGACGGCCGAACACCGCGGAGGCGAGGTCGCGCGTCCAATGTTGGACGATGGCGTCCCTCGCCTCCCGGCGGACGGCCTCCCTCAACTCCGGGGCCGGACGCTCGCCCAGCGCCCTGCGCCCCGCCGTCCACTCGTACACTCTGGCGAGCACCCAGGCCTCGAGCTCCCAAGGCGGGGTGCTCGCCAGAGCGCATGCCGAAGCGAAACCTACCGTGCGGTAGGCCCGCGCTACCCGCTGGGCGATGGGCCCTTTGGGGCGCCCGAAGGGTGGTGAGGTTCTCCCTCCTGTGGAGGGAGTCCGCCCAAATTGGGGCCCCGTAAAGGGCCATGCTCCTCAGTATGCCGGCGTATAACCGCCGGCAACGACTGCTCGGCCCTCCCATGTTCGGCATGAGCCATGAGAGGGCGTCCGCGGCTTTCAGCAGGCGCGTCGACAGCCCGCTAAAGTGCGGGCCGAAGCGCAGCCTGCTGTCCAGCATGAGGCCCAGATACTTCATCTGGGCCTCAACCCCGACCCTCACCCCCTCCACATAAATGTGGGCGTCGGGTGGGGGGGCGCCGCCGGGGGCCGTGAAAGAACACAGCCTCCGTTTTGTGCAGCGCCACCCTCAAGCCCAGGCGGCGGATCCTTCCCGCCACTAAGGATCCGCCCGCCGACGCCAAACTGGCCGCCTCCCGGAAGGTGCTCCCGCGGGAAGTGAGGAGAGTGTCATCTGCGTAGCAGATGACACTCGTACCTCGTAGGAGGATTCCCCGCAGGAGCCAGTCATAACCGACGTTCCACAGAAGAGGCCCTAGAACGGACCCCTGTGGAACGCCGGTTTCTACGCCATATCGCCGGACCTGGCCAGCCCCGTCCACGAGGAGGACGGCACGGTCCTCCAAGTAGCTGGCCAGGAGGCCCCGCAGATAAAGGGGCACACCGTGGAACCGGAGCGCCTCCAGGATGGTGGAGTGGGGGATGGAGTTGAAGGCGTTGGCAATGTCGAATGACACAGCCAACACTCCATCCCCCACTCCTACCGCCTCTGTCACCTGGCCCTTGAGAAGGGCCAGGGCGTCCACTGTCGAACGGCCAGCTCGAAAACCGAACTGGGCGTCCGACAGGTCCGGTCCCACGTTCCGCAAATGGCGCTTCAGGCGGGCGGCGATAATCCCCTCGAACATCTTACCGGCCTCGTCAAGCAAGACGATGGGCCGGTAAGCCGAGGGGGAGTCCGCCGGCCGCCCCTCCTTCCGGAGGAGGCACAGTTGGCCTTCCGCCAAGGTTTCGGGAACCTCCCCGACGCGAAGCACGCGTCGAAGAGGTCCCGAAACCTTCCCTCCATCTCGGTGACCGCGATGGCCACCACCCTGGCGGGAACGCCGTCGGGGCCAGGAGCCGTCTTTTTGGCGCGGAGGACGGAGTGTCGCCGCGCCAAATTCCTCCTCTGAAACCGGAGGAGGAGGAGCTTCCTCCTCCGGTCCTTCCCTTGGCGGGCCCATCGCTGGTGGGGCGAAGTGCGGATCCCTGCGCGGAAACAGGGACCGCACCACCCCATCCAGGAGCGCTGGTTCCAGGGTCTCGGCAACCGGGGGACCAATGCGACGCAGTTTGTTCCGCGCCGCCTTATATGGTCTCCCGAATGGGTCGTTGTCGAGACCCTCCAGCAGCTCAGCCCTCGCCGCGTCCTTGGCGGCGCCGATGGCCGACTTAAAGGCCGCCCTCGCCCCCACGTATGTGGAGTAGAGGCGGTCCTCTTCGGCCTCGTCCCGTCGGCGCCGCCGCCGCGATCGGGTGTAGGCCCGCCGTGCCGCCACGCAGGTGGCCCGCAGCTCCGCCAACTCCTCCGACCACCAGTACACGGCGCGTCGGGGAGGTGGACGTCTCGACCGAGGCATGCTGGCGTTGCATACCTCGGTCAATGACCCCCTCAGTCGGGCCGCCGCCGCGTCCACGTCCAGGACGTCCCCGCCGGGACCTGGCCAAAGCCAGTCCTGGACGAACGCGGCCTCCCGTGCCGCCTCCCGATCCAGGTGGGTCAGAGCCCACCTTGGAAACGGGGAACGGCCCGACGATGAGGGGGTGCTCCGGCGCCCCCGTGGATTCTGGGGGGAGATCTCGAATCGCACGTAGCGGTGATCCGAGATCGTCTCCCCCAGTTCCACCCTCCAATTTCGAATGCGGGCGGCCAGTGCGTGCGTGGCGAAGGTGAGGTCCACTATGGACCCGCCCTGCCGCCGCACGCACGTCTGGACGCTCCCCCTATTCAAGAGGGAGAGACCAGACGTGGCCGCCCACAATTCCACCGCCCGCCCGCGGGCGTCGGTGGCCGGGTTTCCCCAGACCACCGACTTGGCATTCAGGTCTCCCATCACGGAGACCTGTCGTGGCGCCGTCCTCCCGATGACCGCCGTCAGGACCCCGAGGAAATCCTCGAAGTCCTGGAGAGGGCGGTTTGGGGAGAAGTAGACCCCCACAAGGGCCAATCCTCCCCACGCGGCGGCCACGTATCCCGGTCCCCTCTCTAAGAGCGAGAGGGGAGGGGAGTCCGAGGAAGACCGCGCCACGATTGCCACCGAGCCGTCACTATCTCCCAGCCAATTGCTGGGAGTATAGTACGGCTCGGCCACCACTGCCACATCCACCAACCACTCGGCCATTGACTGCACCAGCAGGTCCTGGGCAGCCCGGCAGTGGTTGGTGTTTGCCTGCAAGATGCGATGGTCGATACCCATTATTCGACCATCGCATCACCCTCGGCCACCGCCGCTGATGGGACATCAGCGGGAGTGGTGGCAGCAGCGGCAGGACGGCTTATAGCCGCCTGCGGCTTGCCCTTCTTCGTAGGAGGTCGGCATGCGCTCCCCCCCCATTATGTGGTCTGCGGGGCGACCACTATCCGCGCATGCCGCGCAATGCGGCTTGGCGGCCTCGCACGAGGCCGCCTTATGCCCCTGTTGCCCGCAGCGGAAGCAGGTGTCCGCCCTATCCACGGAGGACGGACACATGGCTCGGGTGTGGCCAATCCCCAGGCACTTGAAGCAGCGCATCGGCGCTGCCTCAAGTACCCGGATCACGGCCCGGCTAAAGCCCACTAGTAGCCGCCCCTGGCATTTAGCCTGGGCGGCCAACACTGCGGCGACTGGGCACACCAGCCGGATAGTGCCCAGTCCACCGCGGCCGGGCCTAATGTCCCGAGCCTGGACCGCTGCGGGGTCGCAGCCTCCTGCCGATGCGATGGCGGCCACCACCTCCTCCTTGGTGACCGAGTCATCAAGACCGGTCACCTCAATGGCCGTGGATTTCACCGGCCTGGCCACCTTCGCCACATCGGCAAGGGCCTCCCGCACCTTGCTGGCGAACAAATCGGCATTTCTGCCGCCGTCCTTCCCCGGAAACTCGAATAATCGAGCTCCGGTTTGGGTCCGACGGCAGGCACCGATTCCCAGCTGGGCGGGGTCTGCGACGGTACGAGCCCGTCTTAAGACGGACTCGTACGTTACCCCCTTTTCCGCGGCCTCGGGCACGATGGTCACCGTGACCGCCGCGGTTTTGGGGGCAACCAACTTCGGCGCCTTTGTGGCCGCCACTGCAGCCGCCGGGGCAGCCGCCGGGGTAGCTGCCGAGGCAGCCGCCGAGACAGCCGGGGCCTGGGACGCCTTCTTCTTGCCCCTTTTCACCACCTCTGACCACGGCTGGTTGGAAGGGGTGGTGGAGGGGAGAAGGGCGTCGACCTCTTGAACTTGCGGGGCGGGTGCCGCGATGGCAGCCGGCCCCGGTTTAGCGCCCGCACTCGTACCGGGGGGAGACGGAGCCCCCGGCGACTTCTTCCCCTTGCCTTTGCCCTTTGAGGGCTTCGGGGCAAGGGGAGCCACTGTCGGCGTCTTGTCCGCCGCCAAAGGCGGACGGAGGCGCTTCTCGGGCAGGAGACGGTCCTCTATGCCCGCAAAGCAGGCCCGAGTGAACGCCCTCTCCTCCATGACCACCTTGCGGAACAATTCCTCAAGGTTGGAGGAGGAGGGGGCGGGTACCGCTGCCGACGGGGCTGCTGCCGACGGGGCCGCTGCCGACGGGGGCGGGGCCGTAGCCTCAGCCAGCTTCTTGTGAAGCTGGCTGACCTCCGCTTGCAGGCGATCCACCCTCGCCTGCAGCTGCCTCGTCTCTTCTGACGCCGATCGCTGCGTCAGCTCTAGGACTATGCCGTGCAAACTTGTTGCACGGCATCTCAGGGCCTTCTGCAGAGTGCCCTTCAGGTTTGAGGACTTGGAGGCGACCAGGACGATCTCCTCCTTGTCCTCTTCAGCCAGTCGGGCCAGCTCCGTTACGGAGAGGCCGTCAAAGGAGACTAGGGCTGAACCGTAGCCTGCCCTTGACTTGGCTGCGCGCGCCTGCCCCTCTTTCACGGCAACCCTCTCTTCCAGATCCTGCTCGAGCTCGGCCCGTCTGGCCAAGCCAAGCTGACGCTGGGCGTCCGCCAGACCCACATCGTGGGTGCCGGCCTGAGACGAAGTCGAAGGCGAAGCAGAAGACTGCTTCGCCTTCGACTTCCTCTTGGGCTTACTCTTGCCCGAGTCCGAGGAACCCTCGGACCCGAGCTTCAAATAAGCCCGCTTCAGGCTGCTCTCCGCAACCACCCCACACACCGACGAGTCCAGGACCACGGACTCAACGTCCGAGTCCGAGAACTCGTCTGCTACACTCATGCAGAGGCTAGCCGCGGATGGTGCGCGACTGGCCTCTGAGGCAGACAACTCGTCCGGGTGGCCCTGAGAAGGGCCGTTTGGTTGGCCCTGAGAAGGGCCTTTTTTGACGAAACGCCCGGAGGCATTCCGCAATGGTTTCGGCATCGCGTCCACCAACAACCACAATTAAAAAATAAAACCCACAATAAAAACTCCAACCTAACCTTTTTTTTTTTTTTTTTTTTTTTTTTGACGCTGTGGGAATGCATTTACGCACCATACCCCGAAGGGCGTGTGTGGGACTCGCCCAGCTCTGTAGCCAGGAATACCCACTAAACCCAACAGCGGCACACCGACATCGCCTTAGTGGCGGGGTCATGGGATGTAGCAAGCCTGCCGTCCACAACCCCGCCGGCGATTCCTGCCCGAAGGCAGGCCCACAGTGGGCCCTCCATAGGGAGGGGCCCGGCTGGTCACGTCTCCGTGTGCGAGAAGACGCAGCAGCCACGAGTTTTTTAGCGAGGTGTCCTTCCTCTTAGCCCCACTCGTTTGCCCGGAAGCAAACGGGGCCCCCAGCTCCTCTCAGTGAGGAGGCCGGGTTGCCCGACGGTGACCCGGAGTTCGGGTCACGTCAGCCACCTGGAGTGGTGGCCGACCCGCCGCGCGTGACCGCCGAAGCGGTCCCCACTTCTGGTTTTGGTCCGCGCCGGTAAACCGGTAACCCCCATATCTGGGGGCCGTTCCCCTATCCGCCACCTGGGGACGCGTCCGATGGCAGGTCCAGAAACTGCGCACGGAACTCCAACCTAACCTTTTTTTTTTTTTTTTTTTTTTTTTTTTTTTTTTTGATGTCGCTGGGGAAAATGTCAATTACGCATCCCCACCCGTCGGGGGACGGGCAGGGTATGTGGGACTCCCCGGGAGAGAGCCTCCCGGTATACCCACTAAAAACCCCAGCGCAACTCCGGCATCGCCATAGTGGCGGGGGAGTGGGAAACTAGCACAGCCTAAGCTACCTCTCCCCCGCCGGCGAAACCCGCCTAGGAAGGCGGGCCCTCATTTGCCCCTCTTAAAGAGGGGCCGTGGCTCCCGCGTGGTGAGCGTTGCAAGGCGGGCGTGGGCACCCCCGTGCCTCACGCCCGCCGCTCACCTCAGGGCGGGAGAAAGCGGGCGAAATCCCGCCTTCTCCTGCCCCTACGCCGCCTGCGGAGCGCCGGAGCGAGGGGATCCTCCTCCCGCTCGCGCTCCGCGGCCTCCTTCTGCGACATCACGACCTCGCAGAAGGAGGCCATCGCCGCCCAGGCCCCCTCGCTCCCCACCATCGCTCTGACGACGGCGGGCAGCGAGAGGTCCCCTCCTACCGCCGCGACAAGATCGCGGCGCGGCACGGCCCACGACGGGCACACCGCGAGGGTGTGGTCCGCCGTGTCCTCCGCCGCGCCGCAACCGTGGCACGACGGCGTCTCCTCTCGTCCTATCCGGTGCAGGTACCTGCCGAAGCAGCCGTGACCGGAGAGTACCTGCACCAGACGGAAGGAGAGGAACCCGTGACGCCTGTCGAGCCAGTCCTTCAGGACCGGCCCGATGGCGTCGAGGGTGCGACGGCCGAACACCGCGGAGGCGAGGTCGCGCGTCCAATGTTGGACGATGGCGTCCCTCGCCTCCCGGCGGACGGCCTCCCTCAGCTCCGGGGCCGGACGCTCGCCCAGCGCCCTGCGCCCCGCCGTCCACTCGTACACTCTGGCGAGCACCCAGGCCTCGAGCTCCCAAGGCGGGGTGCTCGCCAGAGCGCATGCCGAAGCGAAGCCTACCGTGCGGTAGGCCCGCGCTGCCCGCTGGGCGATGGCCCTTTGGGGCGCCCGAAGAGCGGTGACGTTCTCCCTCCTGTGGAGGGAGTCCGCCCAAATGGGCGCCCCATACAGGGCCATGCTCCGCAGTATGCCGGCGTATAACCGCCGGCAATGACTGCTCGGCCCTCCCATGTTCGGCATGAGCCATGAGAGGGCGTCCGCGGCTTTCAGCAGGCGCGTCGACAGCCCGCTAAAATGCGGGCCGAAGCGCAGCCTGCTGTCCAGCATGAGGCCCAGATACTTGATCTGGGCCTCAACCCCGACCCTTACCCCCTCCACATAGATGTGGGCGTCGGGTGGGAGGCGCTGCCGGGGGCCGTGAAAGAACACGGCCTCCGTTTTGTGCAGCGCCACCCTCAAGCCCAGGCGGCGGATCCTCCCCGCCACCAAGGATCCGCCCGCCGAGGCCAAACTGGCCGCCTCCCTATAACTGCTCCCGCGGGAAGTGAGGAGAGTGTCATCTGCGTAGCAGATGACACTCGTGCCTCGCAGAAGAGTTCCCCGCAGGAGCCAGTCATAACCGACGTTCCACAGAAGAGGCCCTAGAACGGACCCCTGTGGAACGCCGGTTCCCACAGCGTATCTCCGGAGCTGGCCAGCCCCGTCTACGAGGAGGACAGCACGGTCCTCCAGGTAGCTGGCCAGGAGGCCCCTCAAGTAAAGGGGCACTCCGTGGAACCGCAGCGCCTCCAGGATGGTGGAGTGGGGGATGGAGTTGAAGGCGTTGGCAATGTCGAATGACACAGCCAACACTCCATCCCCCACTCCTACCGCCTCTGTCACCTGGCCCTTGAGACGGGCCAGGGCGTCCACTGTCGAACGCCCAGCTCGAAAACCGAACTGGGCGTCCGACAGGTCCGGTCCCACGCTCCGAAGATGACACTTCAGGCGGCCGGCGATGATCCCCTCGAACATTTTACCGACCTCATCGAGCAGAACGATGGGCCGGTATGCCGAGGGGGAGTCCGCCGGCCGTCCCTCCTTGTGGAGGAGGCACAATTGGCCTTCCCGCCAAGGTTTCGGGAACCTCCCCGACGCGAAGCACGCGTCGAAGAGGTCCCGAAACCTCCCCTCCATCTCGGTGGCCGCGATGGCCACCACCCTGGCGGGAACGCCGTCGGGGCCAGGAGCCGTCTTTTTGGCGCGGAGACGGAGTGTCGCCGCGCCAAATTCCTCCTCTGAAACCGGAGGAGGAGGAGCTTCCTCCTCCGGTCCTTCCCTTGGCGGGCCCATCGCTGGTGGGGTGAAGTGCGGATCCCTGCGCGGAAACAGGGACCGCACCACCCCATCCAGGAGCGCTGGCTCCAGGGTCTCGGCAACCGGGGGACCAATGCGACGCAGTTTGTTCCGCGCCGTCTTATATGGTCTCCCGAATGGGTCGTTGTCGAGACCCTCCAGCAGCTCAGCCCTCGCCGCGTCCTTGGCGGCGCCGATGGCCGACTTAAAGGCCGCCCTCGCCCCCACGTATGTGGAGTAGAGGCGGCCCTCTTCGGCCTCGTCCCGTCGGCGCCGCCGACGCGATCGGGTGTAGGCCCGCCGTGCCGCCACGCAGGTGGCCCGCAGCTCCGCCAACTCCTCCGACCACCAGTACACGGCGCGTCGGGGAGGTGGACGTCTCGACCGAGGCATGCTGGCGTTGCACACCTCGGTCAATGACCCCCTCAGTCGGGCCGCCGCCGCGTCCACGTCCAGGACATCCCCGCCGGGACCTGGCCAAAGCCAGTCCTGGACGAACGCGGCCTCCCGTGCCGCCTCCCGATCCAGGTGGGTCAGAGCCCACCTTGGAAACGGGGAACGGCCCGACGATGAGGGGGTGCTGCGGCGCCCCCGTGGATTCTGGGGGGAGATCTCGAATCGCACGTAGCGGTGATCCGAGATCGTCTCCCCCAGTTCCACCCTCCAATTTCGAATGCGGGCGGCCAGTGCGGGCGCGGCAAAGGTGAGGTCCACTATGGACCCGCCCTGCCGCCGCACGCACGTCTGGACGCTCCCCCTATTCAAGAGGGAGAGACCAGACGAGGCCGCCCACAATTCCACCGCCCGCCCGCGGGCGTCGGTGGCCGGGTTTCCCCAGACCACCGACTTGGCATTCAGGTCTCCCATCACGGAGACCTGTCGTGGCGCCGTCCTCCCGATGACCGCCGTCAGGACCCCGAGGAAATCCTCGAAGTCCTGGAGAGGGCGGTTTGGGGAGAAGTAGACCCCCACAAGGGCCAACCCTCCCCACGCGGCGGCCACGTATCCCGGTCCCCTCTCTAAGAGCGAGAGGGGAGGGGAGTCCGAGGAAGACCGCGCCACGATTGCCACCGAGCCGTCACTATCTCCCAGCCAATTGCTGGGAGTATAGTACGGCTCGGCCACCACTGCCACATCCACCAACCACTCGGCCATTGACTGCACCAGCAGGTCCTGGGCAGCCCGGCAGTGGTTGGTGTTTGCCTGCAAGATGCGATGGTCGGTACCCATTATTCGACCATCGCATCACCCTCGGCCACCGCCGCTGATGGGACATCAGCGGGAGTGGTGGCAGCAGCGGCAGGACGGCTTATAGCCGCCTGCGGCTTGCCCTTCTTGGAGGGAGGACGGCATGACGTCCCCCCCATGACGTGGTCGGCGGGGCGACCACTATCGGCACATGCCGCGCAATGCAGCTTGGCGGCCTCGCACGAGGCCGCCTTATGCCCTTGTTGCCCGCAGCGGAAGCAGGTGTCCGCCCTATCCACGGAGGACGGACACGTGGCTCGGGTGTGGCCAATCCCCAGGCACTTGAAGCAGCGCATCGGCGCTGCCTCAAGCACCCGGATCACGGCCCGGCTAAAGCCCACTATTAGCCGCCCCTGGCATTTAGCCTGGGCGGCCAACACTGCGGCGACTGGGCACACCAGCCGGATAGTGCCCAGTCCACCGCGGCCGGGCCTAATGTCCCGAGCCTGGACCGCTGCGGGGTCGCAGCCTCCTGCCGAGGCGATGGCGGCCACCACCTCCTCCTTGGTGACCGAGTCATCAAGACCGGTCACCTCAATGGCCGTGGATTTCACCGGCCTGGCCACCTTCGCCACATCGGCAAGGGCCTCCCGCACCTTGCTGGCGAACAAATCGGCATTTCTGCCGCCGTCCTTCCCCGGAAACTCGAATAATCGAGCTCCGGTTTGGGTCCGACGGCAGGCACCGATTCCCAGCTGGGCGGGGTCTGCGACGGTACGAGCCCGTCTTAAGACGGACTCGTACGTTACCCCCTTTTCCGCGGCCTCGGGCACGATGGTCACCGTGACCGCCGCGGTTTTGGGGGCAACCAACTTCGGCGCCTTTGTGGCCGCCACTGCAGCTGCCGGGGCAGCTGCCGGGGCAGCCGCCGGGGCAGCCGGGGCCTGGGACGCCTTTTTGCCCTTTCCCTTTCCCTTCCTAACCACCTCTGACCACGACTGGTTGGCTGGGGTGGTGGAAGGGAGGAGGGCGTCTACTTCCTGAACCTGCGGGGCGGGTGCCGCGATGGCAGCCGGCCTCGGTTTAGCGCCCGCACTCGTACCGGGGGGAGACGGAGCCCCCGGCGACTTCTTCCCCTTACCTTTGCCCTTTGAGGGCTTCGGGGCAAGGGGAGCCACTGTCGGCGTCTTGTCCGCCGCCAAAGGCGGACGGAGGCGCTTCTCGGGCAGGAGACGGTCCTCTATGCCCGCAAAGCAGGCCCGAGTGAACGCCCTCTCCTCCATGACCACCTTGCGGAACAATTCCTCAAGGTTGGAGGAGGAGGGGGCGGGTACCGCTGCCGACGGGGCCGCTGCCGACGGGGCCGCTGCCGACGGGGGCGGGGCCGTAGCCTCAGCCAGCTTCTTGTGAAGCTGGCTGACCTCCGCTTGCAGGCGATCCACCCTCGCCTGCAGCTGCCTCGTCTCTTCTGACGCAGATCGCTGCGTCAGCTCCAGGACTATGCCGTGCAAACTTGTTGCACGGCATCTCAGGGCCTTCTGCAAAGTGCCCTTCAGGTTTGAGGACTTGGAGGCGACCAGGACGATCTCCTCCTTGTCCTCTTCAGCCAGTCGGGCCAGCTCCGCTACGGAGAGGCCGTCAAAGGAGACTAGGGCTGAACCGTAGCCTGCCCTTGACTTGGCTGCGCGCGCCTGCCCCTCTTTCACGGCAACCCTCTCTTCCAGATCCTGCTCGAGCTCGGCCCGTCTGGCCAAGCCAAGCTGACGCTGGGCGTCCGCCAGACCCACGTCGTGGGTGCCGGCCTGAGACGAAGTCGAAGGCGAAGCAGAAGACTGCTTCGCCTTCGACTTCCTCTTGGGCTTACTCTTGCCCGAATCCGAGGAACCCTCGGACCCGAGCTTCAAGTAAGCCCGCTTCAGGCTGCTCTCCGCAACCACCCCACACACCGACGAGTCCAGGACCACGGACTCAACATCCGAGTCCGAGAACTCGTCTGCTACACTCATGCAGAGGCTAGCCGCGGATGGTGCGCGACTGGCCTCTGAGGCAGACAACTCGTCCGGGTGGCCCTGAGAAGGGCCGTTTGGTTGGCCCTGAGAAGGGCCTTTTTTGACGAAACGCCCGGAGGCATTCCGCAATGGTTTCGGCATCGCGTCCACCAACAACCACAATTAAAAAATAAAACCCACAATAAAAACTCGAATAAAACCTCAATAAAAACAGAATAAAACCTCAATAAAATCAGAATAAAACCCACTACCAATAAAAACCCACAATAAAATAAAATCCACAACGTCCGCAATCGCCCTCAAGAAAGATAAAAATTCGCAGATCGCGTAGGTCACAGTGCCTGTTAGCCACCGGTCTGCCACTCCGTTACGGTGGTCAGACACGGCGTTGCCCGGGGTACACTGCGAGGAAGTCAGCACTGTGGGGCGTACCCCCTCCAACCTAACCTTTTTTTTTTTTTTTTTTTTTTTTTGATGTCGCTGGGGAAAATGTCAATTACGCATCCCCACCCGTCGGGGGACGGGCAGGGTATGTGGGACTCCCCGGGAGAGAGCCTCCCGGTATACCCACTAAAAACCCCAGCGCAACTCCGGCATCGCCATAGTGGCGGGGGAGTGGGAAACTAGCACAGCCTAAGCTACCTCTCCCCCGCCGGCGAAACCCGCCTAGGAAGGCGGGCCCTCATTTGCCCCTCTTAAAGAGGGGCCGTGGCTCCCGCGTGGTGAGCGTTGCAAGGCGGGCGTGGGCACCCCCGTGCCTCACGCCCGCCGCTCACCTCAGGGCGGGAGAAAGCGGGCGAAATCCCGCCTTCTCCTGCCCCTACGCCGCCTGCGGAGCGCCGGAGCGAGGGGATCCTCCTCCCGCTCGCGCTCCGCGGCCTCCTTCTGCGACATCACGACCTCGCAGAAGGAGGCCATCGCCGCCCAGGCCCCCTCGCTCCCCACCATCGCTCTGACGACGGCGGGCAGCGAGAGGTCCCCTCCTACCGCCGCGACAAGATCGCGGCGCGGCACGGCCCACGACGGGCACACCGCGAGGGTGTGGTCCGCCGTGTCCTCCGCCGCGCCGCAACCGTGGCACGACGGCGTCTCCTCTCGTCCTATCCGGTGCAGGTACCTGCCGAAGCAGCCGTGACCGGAGAGTACCTGCACCAGACGGAAGGAGAGGAACCCGTGACGCCTGTCGAGCCAGTCCTTCAGGACCGGCCCGATGGCGTCGAGGGTGCGACGGCCGAACACCGCGGAGGCGAGGTCGCGCGTCCAATGTTGGACGATGGCGTCCCTCGCCTCCCGGCGGACGGCCTCCCTCAGCTCCGGGGCCGGACGCTCGCCCAGCGCCCTGCGCCCCGCCGTCCACTCGTACACTCTGGCGAGCACCCAGGCCTCGAGCTCCCAAGGCGGGGTGCTCGCCAGAGCGCATGCCGAAGCGAAGCCTACCGTGCGGTAGGCCCGCGCTGCCCGCTGGGCGATGGCCCTTTGGGGCGCCCGAAGAGCGGTGACGTTCTCCCTCCTGTGGAGGGAGTCCGCCCAAATGGGCGCCCCATACAGGGCCATGCTCCGCAGTATGCCGGCGTATAACCGCCGGCAATGACTGCTCGGCCCTCCCATGTTCGGCATGAGCCATGAGAGGGCGTCCGCGGCTTTCAGCAGGCGCGTCGACAGCCCGCTAAAATGCGGGCCGAAGCGCAGCCTGCTGTCCAGCATGAGGCCCAGATACTTGATCTGGGCCTCAACCCCGACCCTTACCCCCTCCACATAGATGTGGGCGTCGGGTGGGAGGCGCTGCCGGGGGCCGTGAAAGAACACGGCCTCCGTTTTGTGCAGCGCCACCCTCAAGCCCAGGCGGCGGATCCTCCCCGCCACCAAGGATCCGCCCGCCGAGGCCAAACTGGCCGCCTCCCTATAACTGCTCCCGCGGGAAGTGAGGAGAGTGTCATCTGCGTAGCAGATGACACTCGTGCCTCGCAGAAGAGTTCCCCGCAGGAGCCAGTCATAACCGACGTTCCACAGAAGAGGCCCTAGAACGGACCCCTGTGGAACGCCGGTTCCCACAGCGTATCTCCGGAGCCCTCCAACCTAACCTTTTTTTTTTTTTTTTTTTTTTTTTTTTTTTTTTTTTTTTTTTTTTTTTGACGCTGTGGAAATGACATTTACGCACCATACCCCGAAGGGCGTGTGTGGGACTCGCCCAGCCGAAGCCGGGAATACCCACTAAAACCGAACAGCGGCACACCGACATCGCCTTAGTGGCGGGGTCATGGGAAATAGCATGCCTGCCTACCAATCCCCCGCCAGCGATTCCCACCCGAAGGCAGGCCCACAGTGGGTCCTCCATAGGGAGGAGCCCGGCTGGGTACGTCTTCGTGTGCAAGAAGACGCAGCAGCCAAGGGTTTTTTAGCGAGGTGTCCTTCCTCTTAGCCCCACTCGTTTGCCCGAAGACAAACGGGGCCCCCAGCTCCTCTCAATGAGGAGACCGGGTTGCCCGACGGTGACCCGGACTTCGGGTCACGTCAGCCACCTGGAGTGGTGGCCGACCCGCCGCGCGTGACCGCCGAAGCGGTCCCCACTTCTGGTTTTGGTCCGCGCCGGTAAACCGGTAACCCCCATATCTGGGGGCCGTTCCCCTATCCGCCACCTGGGGACGCGTCCGATGGCAGGCCAGAAACTGCGCACGGACCTCCAACCTAACCTTTTTTTTTTTTTTTTTTTTTTTGACGCTGTGGGAATGCATTTACGCACCATACCCCGAAGGGCGTGTGTGGGACTCGCCCAGCTCTGTAGCCGGGAATACCCACTAAACCCAACAGCGGCACACCGACATCGCCTTAGTGGCGGGGTCATGGGAAATAGCATGCCTGCCTACCAATCACCCGCCAGCGATTCCCGCCCGAAGGCAGGCCCACAGTGGGTCCTCCATAAGGAGGAGCCCGGCTGGATACGTCTTCGTGTGCAAGAAGACGCAGCAGCCAAGGGTTTTTTAGCGAGGTGTCCTTCCTCTTAGCCCACTCGTTTGCCCGAAGGCAAACGGGGCCCCCAGCACCTCTCAGTGAGGAGACCGGGTTGCCCGACGGTGACCCGGACTTCGGGTCACGTCAGCCACCTGGAGTGGTGGCCGACCCGCCGCGCGTGACCGCCGAAGCGGTCCCCACTTCTGGTTTTGGTCCGCGCCGGTAAACCGGTAACCCCCATATCTGGGGGCCGTTCCCCTATCCGCCACCTGGGGACGCGTCCGATGGCAGGTCCAGAAACTGCACACGGACCTCCAACCTAACCTTTTTTTTTTTTTTTTTTTTTTTTTGACGCTGTGGAAATGACATTTACGCACCATACCCCGAAGGGCGTGTGTGGGACTCGCCCAGCTGAAGCCGGGAATACCCACTAAAACCGAACAGCGGCACACCGACATCGCCTTAGTGGCGGGGTCATGGGAAATAGCATGCCTGCCTACCAATCCCCCGCCAGCGATTCCCGCCCGAAGGCAGGCCCACAGTGGGTCCTCCATAGGGAGGAGCCCGGCTGGGTACGTCTTCGTGTGCAAGAAGACGCAGCAGCCAAGGGTTTTTTAGCGAGGTGTCCTTCCTCTTAGCCCCACTCGTTTGCCCGAAGGCAAACGGGGCCCCCAGCTCCTCTCAATGAGGAGACCGGGTTGCCCGACGGTGACCCAGACTTCGGGTCACGTCAGCCACCTGGAGTGGTGGCCGACCCGCCGCGCGTGACCGCCGAAGCGGTCCCCACTTCTGGTTTTGGTCCGCGCCGGTAAACCGGTAACCCCCATATCTGGGGGCCGTTCCCCTATCCGCCACCTGGGGACGCGTCCGATGGCAGGTCCAGAAACTGCACACGGACCTCCAACCTAACCTTTTTTTTTTTTTTTTTTTTTTTTTTTTTTTTTTTGATGTCGCTGGGGAAAATGACAATTACGCATCCCCACCCGTCGGGGGACGGGCAGGGTATGTGGGACTCCCCGGGAGAGAGCCTCCCGGTATACCCACTAAAAACCCCAGCGGCGCTCCGGCATCGCCATAGTGGCGGGGGAGTGGGAAACTAGCATAGCCTCGCTACCTCTCCCCCGCCGGCGAAACCCGCCTACTAAGGCGGGCCCTCATTTGCCCCTCTTAAGGAGGGGCCGTGGCTCCCGCGTGGTGAGCGGTGCAAGGCGGGCGCGGGCACCCCCGTGCCTCACGCCCGCCGCTCACCTCAGGGCGGGAGAAAGCGGGCGTAATCCCGCCTTCTCCTGCCCCTACGCCGCCTGCGGAGCGCCGGAGCGAGGGGATCCTCCTCCCGCTCGCGCTCCGCGGCCTCCTTCTGCGACATCACGACCTCGCAGAAGGAGGCCATCGCCGCCCAGGCCCCCTCGCTCCCCACCATCGCTCTGACGACGGCGGGCAGCGAGAGGTCCCCTCCTACCGCCGCGACAAGATCGCGGCGCGGCACGGCCCACGACGGGCACACCGCGAGGGTGTGGTCCGCCGTGTCCTCCGCCGCGCCGCAACCGTGGCACGACGGCGTTTCCTCTCGTCCTATCCGGTGCAGGTACCTGCCGAAGCAGCCGTGACCGGAGAGTACCTGCACCAGACGGAAGGAGAGGAACCCGTGACGCCTGTCGAGCCAGTCCTTCAGGACTGGCCCGATGGCGTCGAGGGTGCGACGGCCGAACACCGCGGAGGCGAGGTCGCGCGTCCAATGTTGGACGATGGCGTCCCTCGCCTCCCGGCGGACGGCCTCCCTCAACTCCGGGGCCGGACGCTCGCCCAGCGCCCTGCGCCCCGCCGTCCACTCGTACACTCTGGCGAGCACCCAGGCCTCGAGCTCCCAAGGCGGGGTGCTCGCCAGAGCGCATGCCGAAGCGAAACCTACCGTGCGGTAGGCCCGCGCTACCCGCTGGGCGATGGCCCTTTGGGGCGCCCGAAGGGTGGTGAGGTTCTCCCTCCTGTGGAGGGAGTCCGCCCAAATTGGGGCCCCGTAAAGGGCCATGCTCCTCAGTATGCCGGCGTATAACCGCCGGCAACGACTGCTCGGCCCTCCCATGTTCGGCATGAGCCATGAGAGGGCGTCCGCGGCTTTCAGCAGGCGCGTCGACAGCCCGCTAAAGTGCGGGCCGAAGCGCAGCCTGCTGTCCAGCATGAGGCCCAGATACTTCATCTGGGCCTCAACCCCGACCCTCACCCCCTCCACATAAATGTGGGCGTCGGGTGGGGGGCGCCGCCGGGGGCCGTGAAAGAACACAGCCTCCGTTTTGTGCAGCGCCACCCTCAAGCCCAGGCGGCGGATCCTTCCCGCCACTAAGGATCCGCCCGCCGACGCCAAACTGGCCGCCTCCCGGAAGGTGCTCCCGCGGGAAGTGAGGAGAGTGTCATCTGCGTAGCAGATGACACTCGTACCTCGTAGGAGGATTCCCCGCAGGAGCCAGTCATAACCGACGTTCCACAGAAGAGGCCCTAGAACGGACCCCTGTGGAACGCCGGTTTCTACGCCATATCGCCGGACCTGGCCAGCCCCGTCCACGAGGAGGACGGCACGGTCCTCCAAGTAGCTGGCCAGGAGGCCCCGCAGATAAAGGGGCACACCGTGGAACCGGAGCGCCTCCAGGATGGTGGAGTGGGGGATGGAGTTGAAGGCGTTGGCAATGTCGAATGACACAGCCAACACTCCATCCCCCACTCCTACCGCCTCTGTCACCTGGCCCTTGAGAAGGGCCAGGGCGTCCACTGTCGAACGGCCAGCTCGAAAACCGAACTGGGCGTCCGACAGGTCCGGTCCCACGTTCCGCAAATGGCGCTTCAGGCGGGCGGCGATAATCCCCTCGAACATCTTACCGGCCTCGTCAAGCAAGACGATGGGCCGGTAAGCCGAGGGGGAGTCCGCCGGCCGCCCTTCCTTCCGGAGGAGGCACAGTTGGCCTTCCCGCCAAGGTTTCGGGAACCTCCCCGACGCGAAGCACGCGTCGAAGAGGTCCCGAAACCTTCCCTCCATCTCGGTGACCGCGATGGCCACCACCCTGGCGGGAACGCCGTCGGGGCCAGGAGCCGTCTTTTTGGCGCGGAGACGGAGTGTCGCCGCGCCAAATTCCTCCTCTGAAACCGGAGGAGGAGGAGCTTCCTCCTCCGGTCCTTCCCTTGGCGGGCCCATCGCTGGTGGGGCGAAGTGCGGATCCCTACGCGGAAACAGGGACCGCACCACCCCATCCAGGAGCGCTGGTTCCAGGGTCTCGGCAACCGGGGGACCAATGCGACGCAGTTTGTTCCGCGCCGCCTTATATGGTCTCCCGAATGGGTCGTTGTCGAGACCCTCCAGCAGCTCAGCCCTCGCCGCGTCCTTGGCGGCGCCGATGGCCGACTTAAAGGCCGCCCTCGCCCCCACGTATGTGGAGTAGAGGCGGTCCTCTTCGGCCTCGTCCCGTCGGCGCCGCCGACGCGATCGGGTGTAGGCCCGCCGTGCCGCCACGCAGGTGGCCCGCAGCTCCGCCAACTCCTCCGACCACCAGTACACGGCGCGTCGGGGAGGTGGACGTCTCGACCGACGCATGCTGGCGTTGCATACCTCGGTCAATGACCCCCTCAGTCGGGCCGCCGCCGCGTCCACGTCCAGGACGTCCCCGCCGGGACCTGGCCAAAGCCAGTCCTGGACGAACGCGGCCTCCCGTGCCGCCTCCCGATCCAGGTGGGTCAGAGCCCACCTTGGAAACGGGGAACGGCCCGACGATGAGGGGGTGCTCCGGCGCCCCCGTGGATTCTGGGGGGAGATCTCGAATCGCACGTAGCGGTGATCCGAGATCGTCTCCCCCAGTTCCACCCTCCAATTTCGAATGCGGGCGGCCAGTGCGGGCGTGGCAAAGGTGAGGTCCACAATGGACCCGCCCTGCCGCCGCACGCACGTCTGGACGCTCCCCCTATTCAAGAGGGAGAGACCAGACGAGGCCGCCCACAATTCGACCGCCTGACCGCGGGCGTCGGTGGCCGGGTTTCCCCAGACCACCGACTTGGCATTCAGGTCTCCGAGCACGGAGACCTGTCGTGGCGCCGTCCTCCCGATGACCGCCGTCAGGACCCCGAGGAAATCCTCGAAGTCCTGGAGAGGGCGGTTTGGGGAGAAGTAGACCCCCACAAGGGCCAACCCTCCCCACGCGGCGGCCACGTATCCCGGTCCCCTCTCTAAGAGCGAGAGGGGAGGGGAGTCCGAGGAAGACCGCGCCACGATTGCCACCGAGCCGTCACTATCTCCCAGCCAATTGCTGGGAGTATAGTACGGCTCGGCCACCACTGCCACATCCACCAACCACTCGGCCATTGACTGCACCAGCAGGTCCTGGGCAGCCCGGCAGTGGTTGGTGTTTGCCTGCAAGATGCGATGGTCGATACCCATTATTCGACCATCGCATCACCCTCGGCCACCGCCGCTGATGGGACATCAGCGGGAGTGGTGGCAGCAGCGGCAGGACGGCTTGTAGCCGCCTGCGGCTTGCCCTTCTTGGTGGGGGGTCGGCATGAGCTCCCCCCCCATCACATGGTCCGCAGGGCGGCCACTGTCGGCGCATGCCGCGCAATGTGGCTTGGCGGCATCGCACGAGGCCGCCATATGCCCCTGCTTCCCGCAGCGGAAGCATGTGTCCGCCCTGTCCACGGTGGACGGACACATGGCTCGGGTGTGGCCGATGCCGAAGCACTTGAAGCAGCGCATCGGCGCTGCCTCAAGTACCCGGATCACGGCCCGGCTAAACCCTACCAAGAGCCGTCCTTGGCATTTTGCCCGGACGGCCAACACTGCGGCGACTGGGCACACCAGCCGGATAGTGCCCAGTCCACCGCGGCCGGGCCTAATAGCCCGAGCCTGCACCGCTGCGGGTTCGCAGCCGCCTGCCGAGGCGATGGCCGCCACCACCTCCTCCTTGGTGACCGAGTCGTCGAGACCGGTCACCTCGATGGCTGTGGCCTTCGTCGGTCTGGCGACCTTCGCCACATCGGCGAGGACCTCCCGCAGCTTGACTGCGAAGAGGTCCGCATTTTTGCCGCCGTCCTTCCCCGGAAACTCGAATAGTCGAGCTCCGGTTTGGGTCCGGCGGCAAGCGCCAATCCCCAACTCGGCGGGGTTGGCGACAGTACGAGCCCGTCTTAACACGGACTCGTACGTTACCCCCTTCTCCGCGGCCTCGGGCACGATGGTCACCGTGACCGCCGCGGATTTGGGGGCAACCAGCTTCGGCGCCTTTGGGGCCGCCGCTGCAGCTGCCGGGGCAGCGGCCGGGGCAGCCGCCGAGGCAGCCGGGGCCTGGGACGCCTTCTTGCCCTTTCCCTTTCCCTTCCTAACCACCCCTGACCACGACTGGTTGGCTGGGGTGGTGGAAGGGAGGAGGGCGTCTCCCTCCTGCACCTGGGGGGGTGCCACGTTGGCAACCGGCCCCGGTTTGGCGCCCGCACTCGTACTGGGGGTAGGCATAGCCCCCGGCGACTTTTTCCCCTTGCCTTTGCCCTTTGAGGGCTTTGGGGCCTGGGGAGCCGCTGTCGGCGCCTTGTCGGCCGCTAGCGGCGGACGGAGCCGCCTCTCCGGCAGCAGGCGGTCCTCTATGCCTGCGAAGCAGGCACGAGTGAACGCCCTCTCCTCCATGACCACTTTGCGGAACAATTCCTCAAGGTGGGAGGAGGAGGGGGCGGGAACCGCCGCCGCCGACGGGGCCGCTGCCGACGCGGCCGCTGCCGACGGGGCCGAGGCCGACGGGGACGGGGCCGTAGCCTCAGCCAGCTTCTTATGAAGCTGGCTAACCTCAGCTTGCAGGCGATCGACCCTCGCCTGCAGCTGCCGCGTCTCGTCTGAGGCAGAGCGTTGCGTCAGCTCAGACACAATGCCGTGCAAGCTGTTTGCACGGCATTTAAGGGCCTTCTGGAAGGTACCCTTCAAATTTGAGGACCTGGAGGCGACCTCAATGATCTCCTCCATGTCCTCCTTCGCCAGCCGAGCTAGCTCCGCCACGGAGAGGCCCTCGAAGGAGACGAGGGCCGAACCGTATCCGGCCCTTGCCTTGGCTGCGCGCCTCTCCTTGGCGGCAACCAACTCCTCCAGTTCCAGCTCGGCCTCGGCCCGTCTGGCCAAGCCGAGCTGGCGCTGGGCGTCTGCCAAACCCACGTCGTGGGTGCCAGCCTGAGAAGAAGTCGATGGCGAAGCATTCTTCGCCTTCGACTTCTTCTTGTTGGGCCTGCCCTTGGCCGAGCCCGAGGAGCCCTCGGACCCGAGCCTCAGGTAGGCCCTCTTCAGGCTGCGCTCCGCAGCCACTCCACACACAGAGGACGAGTCCCCGACAACGGACCCCATGTCCGAGTCGGAGAACTCGTCCTCTCCGCAGAAGCCCGTCGCAGAAGGTGCGCGACTCGCCTCCGACGCCGACATTTCGTCGGGGTGGCCCTGAGAAGGGCCTTTGGGTTGGCCCTGAGAAGGGCCTTTTGATACGAAACGCCCGGAGGCATTCCGCAATGGTTTCGGAGGCATAATGACAACCAGAAACCAAATCCACAATAACAATTAAAAACAACAATAAAACCAACCCACAATAGAATAAAACCCACGATAAAAACAATAATAAAAACCACAATGTACGCAATCGCCCTCAAGTAAAATAAAAATTCGCAGATCGCGTAGGTCACAGTGCCTGTTAGCCACCGGTCTGCCACTCCGTTACGGTGGTCAGACACGGCGTTGCCCGGGGTACACTGCGAGGAAGTCAGCACTGTGGGGCGTACCCCACCTCCAACCTAACCTAACCTAACCTTTTTTTTTTTTTTTTTTTTTTTTGTTGTCGCTGGGGAAAATGACAATTACGCATCCCCACCCGTCGGGGGGACGGGCAGGGTATGTGGGACTCCCCGGGAGAGAGCCTCCCGGTATACCCACTAAAAACCCCAGCGGCGCTCCGGCATCGCCATAGTGGCGGGGGAGTGGGTGAGTGGCACAGCCTGGGCTTCCTCTCCCCCGCCGGCGAAACCCGCCTAAGCAGGCGGGCCCTCATTTGCCCCTCTTAAAGAGGGGCCGTGGCTCCCGCGTGGTGAGCGGTGCAGGGCGGGCGCGGGCACCCCCGTGCCTCACGCCCGCCGCTCACCTCAGGGCGGGAGAAAGCGGGCGAAATCCCGCCTTCTCCTGCCCCTACGCCGCCTGCGGAGCGCCGGAGCGAGGGGATCTTCCTCCCGCTCGCGCTCCGCGGCCTCCTTCTGCGACATCACGACCTCGCAGAAGGAGGCCATCGCCGCCCAGGCCCCCTCGCTCCCCACCATCGCTCTGACGACGGCGGGCAGCGAGAGGTCCCCTCCTACCGCCGCGACAAGATCGCGGCGCGGCCCGGTCCACGACGGGCACACCGCGAGGGTGTGGTCCGCCGTGTCCTCCGCCGCGCCGCAACCGTGGCACGACGGCGTCTCCTCTCGTCCTATCCGGCGCAGGTACCTGCCGAAGCAGCCGTGACCGGAGAGTACCTGCACCAGACGGAAGGAGAGGAACCCGTGACGCCTGTCGAGCCAGTCCCTCAGGACTGGCCCGATGGCGTCGAGGGTGCGACGGCCGAACACCGCGGAGGCGAGGTCGCGCGTCCAATGTTGGACGATGGCGTCCCTCGCCTCCCGGCGGACGGCCTCCCTCAACTCTGGGGCCGGACGCTCGCCCAGCGCCCTGCGCCCCGCCGTCCACTCGTACACTCTGGCGAGCACCCAGGCCTCGAGCTCCCAAGGCGGGGTGCTCGCCAGAGCGCATGCCGAAGCGAAGCCTACCGTGCGGTAGGCCCGCGCTGCCCGCTGGGCGATGGCCCTTTGGGGCGCCCGAAGAGCGGTGACGTTCTCCCTCCTGTGGAGGGAGTCCGCCCAAATGGGCGCCCCATACAGGGCCATGCTCCGCAGTATGCCGGCGTATAACCGCCGGCAATGACTGCTCGGCCCTCCCATGTTCGGCATGAGCCATGAGAGGGCGTCCGCGGCTTTCAGCAGGCGCGTCGACAGCCCGCTGAAGTGCGGGCCGAAGCGCCACCTGCTGTCAAGCATAAGGCCCAGATACTTTATCTGGGCCTCGACCCGGATCCTGACGCCCTCCACAAAAATGTGGGCGTCAGGTGGGGGGCGCTGCCGGGGGCCGTGAAAGAACACGGCCTCCGTTTTGTGCAGCGCCACCCTCAAGCCCAGACGGCGGATCCTCCCCGCCACCAAGGATCCGCCCGCCGAGGCCAAACTGGCCGCCTCCCGGAAGGTGCTCCCGCGGGAAGTGAGGAGAGTGTCATCTGCGTAGCAGATGACACTCGTACCTCGTAGGAGGATTCCCCGCAGGAGCCAGTCATAACCGACGTTCCACAGAAGAGGCCCTAGAACGGACCCCTGTGGAACGCCGGTTTCCACGCCATACCGCCGGACCTGGCCAGCCCCGTCCACGAGGAGGACGGCACGGTCCTCCAAGTAGCTAGCCAGGAGGCCCCGCAAATAAAGGGGCACACCGTGGAACCGGAGCGCCTCCAGGATGGTGGAGTGGGGGATGGAGTTGAAGGCGTTGGCAATGTCGAATGACACAGCCAACACTCCATCCCCCACTCCTACCGCCTCTGTCACCTGGCCCTTGAGAAGGGCCAGGGCGTCCACTGTCGAACGCCCAGCTCGAAAACCGAACTGGGCGTCCGACAGGTCCGGTCCCACGTTCCGCAGATGGCGCTTCAGGCGGGCGGCGATAATCCCCTCGAACATCTTACCGGCCTCGTCAAGCAAGACGATGGGCCGGTAAGCCGAGGGGGAGTCCGCCGGCCGCCCTTCCTTCCGGAGGAGGCACAGTTGGCCTTCCCGCCAAGGTTTCGGGAACCTCCTCGACGCGAAGCACGCGTCGAAGAGGTCCCGAAACCTTCCCTCCATCTCCGTGGCCGCGATGGCCACCACCCGAGCGGGAACGCCGTCCAGGCCAGGAGCCGTCTTTTTGGCGCGGAGACGGAGAGTCGCCGCGCCAAATTCCTCCTCTGAGACCGGAGGAGGAGGAGCTTCCTCCTCCGGTCCTTCCCTTGGCGGGCCCATCGCTGGTGGGGTGAAGTGCGGATCCCTGCGCGGAAACAGGGACCGCACCACCCCATCCAGGAGCGCTGGTTCCAGGGTCTCGGCAACCGGGGGACCAATGCGACGCAGTTTGTTCCGCGCCGCCTTATATGGCCTCCCGAATGGGTCGTTGTCGAGACCCTCCAGCAGCTCAGCCCTCGCCGCGTCCTTGGCGGCGCCGATGGCCGACTTGAAGGCCGCCCTCGCCTCCACGTATATGGAGTAGAGGCGGTCCTCTTCGGCCTCGTCCCGTCGGCGCCGCCGACGCGAGCGGGTGTAGGCCCGCCGTGCCGCCACGCAGGTGGCCCGCAGCCCCGCCAACTCCTCCGACCACCAGTACACGGCGCGTCGGGGAGGTGGACGTCTCGACCGAGGCATGCTGGCGTTGCACACCTCGGTCAATGACCCCCTCAGTCGGGCCGCCGCCGCGTCCACGTCCAGGACGTCCCCGCCGGGACCTGGCCAAAGCCAGTCCTGGACGAACGCGGCCTCCCGTGCCGCCTCCCGATCCAGGTGGGTCAGAGCCCACCTTGGAAACGGGGAACGGCCCGACGATGAGGGGGTGCTGCGGCGCCCCCGTGGATTCTGGGGGGAGATCTCGAATCGCACGTAGCGGTGATCCGAGATCGTCTCCCCCAGTTCCACCCTCCAATTTCGAATGCGGGCGGCCAGTGCGGGCGCGGCAAAGGTGAGGTCCACTATGGACCCGCCCTGCCGCCGCACACACGTCTGGACGCTCCCCCTATTCAAGAGGGAGAGACCAGACGAGGCCGCCCACAATTCCACCGCCCGCCCGCGGGCGTCGGTGGCCGGGTTTCCCCAGACCACCGACTTGGCATTCAGGTCTCCCATGACGGAGACCTGTCGTGGCGCCGTCCTCCCGATGACCGCCGTCAGGACCCCGAGGAAATCCTCGAAGTCCTGGAGAGGGCGGTTTGGGGAGAAGTAGACCCCCACAAGGGCCAACCCTCCCCACGCGGCGGCCACGTATCCCGGTCCCCTCTCTAAGAGCGAGAGGGGAGGGGAGTCCGAGGAAGACCGCGCCACGATTGCCACCGAGCCGTCACTATCTCCCAGCCAATTGCTGGGAGTATAGTACGGCTCGGCCACCACTGCCACATCCACCAACCACTCGGCCATCGACTGCACCAGCAGGTCCTGGGCAGCCCGGCAGTGGTTGGTGTTTGCCTGCAAGATGCGATGGTCGGTACCCATTACTCGACCATCGCATCACCCTCGTTGGCCACCTCCGCTGGGGGTACAGCGGCGGTGGTGGCAGCAGCGGCAGGCCGGCTTATAGCCGCCTGCGGCTTGCCCTTCTTCGCGGGAGGTCGGCATGCGCTCCCCCCCATTACGTGGTCCGCGGGGCGACCACTGTCGGCGCATGCCGCGCAATGCGGCTTGGCGGCCTCGCACGAGGCCGCCTTATGCCCCTGTTGCCCGCAACGGAAGCAAGTGTCCGCCCTGTCCACTGTGGACGGACACATGGCTCGGGTGTGGCCAATCCCCAGGCACTTGAAGCAGCGCATCGGCGCTGCCTCAAGCACCCGGATCACGGCCCGGCTAAAGCCCACCAGTAGCCGCCCTTGGCATTTAGCCTGGGCGGCCAACACTGCGGCGACTGGGCACCCCAGCCGGATAGAGCCCAGTCCACCGCGGCCGGGCCTTATGTCCCGAGCTACAACCGCTGCGGGTTCACAGCCTCCCACCTTGGCGATGGCCGCCACCACCTCCTCCTTGGTGACCGAGTCATCTAGACCGGTCACCTCAATGGAGGTGGTTTTAGTTGGCCTGGCGACCTTCGCCACGTCGGCAAGCACCTCCCTCAGCTTGCCGGCGAACAGGTCGGCGTTTTTGCCGCCGTCCTTCCCCGGAAACTCGAAAAGACGAGCTCCGGTTTGGGTCCGACGGCAGGCACCGAGCCCTAACTCGGCGGGGTCCGCGACGGCACGAGCCCGTCTCAGGACAGACTCGTAGGTGACGCCCCTCTCGGCGGCCTCGGGGACTATGGTCACCGTGACCGCCGCGGATTTGGGAGGAACCAGCTTCCTCCCGCCGACCGTAGCCTTATTGGCTGCCGGGGCTGTCGCCGGGGCAGCTGCCGGGGCAGCCGCCGCAGCAGCCGCCGAGGCAGCCGGGGCCTTGTTCGCCTTCTTCCTCCCCTTCTTCACCACCTCGGACCACGACTGGTTGGACGGGGTGGTGGATGGGAGGAGGGCGTCTACCTCCTGAACCTGCGGGGCGGATGCCGTGATGGCAGCCGGCCCCGGTTTGGCGCCCGCACTCGTGCCGGGGGGAGACGGAGCCCCCGGCGACTTCTTCCCCTTGCCTTTGCCCTTTGAGGGCTTCGGGGCCTGGGGAGCCGCTGTCGGCGCCTTGTCAGCCGCTAGCGGCGGACGGAGCCGCTTTTTCCGGCAGCAGGCGGTCCTCTATGCCTGCGAAGCAGGCACGAGTGAACGCCCTCTCCTCCATGACCACCCTGCGGAACATTTCCTCAAGGTTGGAGGAGGAGGGGGCGGGAACCGCCGCTGCCGACGGGGCCGCTGTCGACGCGGCCGCTGCCGAAGGGGCCGAGGCCGACGGGGACGGGGCCGTAGCCTCAGCCAGCTTCTTATGAAGCTGGCTAACCTCAGCTTGCAGGCGATCGACCCTCGCCTGCAGCTGCCTCGTCTCGTCTGACGCAGTGCGCTGCGTCAGCTCCATTATTATGCCGTGCAAGCTGGTTGCACGGCATTTCAGCGCCTTCTGGAAGGTCCCCTTGAGGTTGGAGGACCTGGAGGCGACCTCGACGATCTCCTCCTTGTCCTCCACCGCCAAGCGGACCAACTCAGCCACTGACAGGCCGTCAAAACTGACGAGGGCCGAACCATAACCGGCCCTCGCCTTGGCTGCGCGCCTCTCCTTGGCGGCAACCATCTCCTCCAGTTCCAGCTCGGCCTCGGCCCGTCTGGCCAAGCCGAGCTGGCGCTGGGCGACCGCCAGACCCACATCGTGGGTGCCGGCCTGAGAGGAAGTCGAAGGCGAAGCAGCCTTCGTCTTCGACTTCCTCTTGGGCTTACTCTTGCCCGAATCCGAGGAACCCTCGGACCCGAGCTTCAAGTAAGCCCGCTTCAGGCTGCTCTCCGCAACCACCCCACACACCGACGAGTCCAGGACCACGGACTCAACATCCGAGTCCGAGAACTCGTCTGCTACACTCATGCAGAGGCTAGCCGCGGATGGTGCGCGACTGGCCTCTGAGGCGGACAACTCGTCCGGGTGGCCCTGAGAAGGGCCTTTTGGTTGGCCCTGAGAAGGGCCGTTTGGTTGGCCCTGAGAAGGGCCTTTTTTGGCGAAACGCCCGGAGGCATTCCGCAATGGTTTCGGCATCGCGTCCACCAAACAACAATAATAAAAAAATAAAACCCTCAATAAAAACTCGAATAAAACCTCAATAAAAACAGAATAAAACCACAATAAAATCAGAATAAAACCCACTACCAATAAAAACCCACAATAAAATAAAATCCACAACGTACGCAATCGCCCTCAAGTAAGATAAAAGTTCGCAGATCGCGTAGAGCACAGTGCTTGTTAGCCACCGGTCTGCCACTCCGTTACGGTGGTCAGACACGGCGTTGCCCGGGGTACACTGCGAGGAAGTCAGCACTGTGGGGCGTACCCCAACCTTTTTTTTTTTTTTTTTTTTTTTTTTTTTTGTTGTCGCTGGGGAAAATGACAATTACGCATCCCCACCCGTCGGGGGACGGGCAGGGTATGTGGGACTCCCCGGGAGAGAGCCTCCCGGTATACCCACTAAAAACCCCAGCGGCGCTCCGGCATCGCCATAGTGGCGGGGGAGTGGGGGAGTGGCACAGCCTGGGCTTCCTCTCCCCCGCCGGCGAATCCCGCCTAATTAGGCGGGCCCTCATTTGCCCCTCCTAGGAGGGGGACCGAAGCTCCCACATGGTGAGCTGTGCAAGGCGGACGCGGGCACCCCCGTGCCTCACGCCCGCCGCTCACCTCAGGGCGGGAGAAAGCGGGCGAAATCCCGCCTTCTCCTGCCCCTACGCCGCCTGCGGAGCGCCGGAGCGAGGGGATCCTCCTCCCGCTCGCGCTCCGCGGCCTCCTTCTGCGACATCACGACCTCGCAGAAGGAGGCCATCGCCGCCCAACCTGCGTACCCCAACCTAACCTTTTTTTTTTTTTTTTTTTTTTTTTTTTTTTTTTTTTTTTTTTTTTTTTTTTTTTTTTGACGCTGTGGGAATGCATTTACGCACCATACCCCGAAGGGCGTGTGTGGGACTCGCCCAGCTCTGTAGCCAGGAATACCCACTAAACCCAACAGCGGCACACCGACATCGCCTTAGTGGCGGGGTCATGGGATGTAGCAAGCCTGCCGTCCACAACCCCGCCGGCGATTCCTGCCCGAAGGCAGGCCCACAGTGGGCCCTCCATAGGGAGGGGCCCGGCTGGTCACGTCTCCGTGTGCGAGAAGACGCAGCAGCCACGGGTTTTTTAGCGAGGTGTCCTTCCTCTTAGCCCCACTCGTTTGCCCGAAGACAAACGGGGCCCCCAGCTCCTCTCAGTGAGGAGACCGGGTTGCCCGACGGTGACCCGGAGTCCGGGTCACGTCAGCCACCAGGAGTGGTGGCCGACCCGCCGCGCGTGACCGCCGAAGCGGTCCCCACTTCTGGTTTTGGTCCGCGCCGGTAAACCGGTAACCCCCATATCTGGGGGCCGTTCCCCTATCCGCCACCTGGGGACGCGTCCGATGGCAGGTCCAGAAACTGCACACGGAACCCCAACCTAACCTAACCTAACCTAACCTAACCTAACCTTTTTTTTTTTTTTTTTTTTTTTTTTTTTTTTTTTTTTTTTCTCGAGTGGAAATGCATTTACGCACCATACCCGTCGCTAGCTAGGCGACGAGCGTGTGTGGGACTCGCCCGGCCGAAGCCGGGAATACCCACTAAAACCACCCGGTTACCGTCGGGCCCTGTGTTGAGAGTGCCACGGGGCCGACCCGAAGGCCAAGTACTCCGTGACACCCTCAGGGCTTGCCGGCCCTCCCCTGTAGGGCCGGTTTCCGCGCCAAAGGGGGATTACCCGGTAACGGAATAATCCCCAGACGTGGTGACCGCTGTGCAATGCACGTGCGGGAGCTACCCGCACGCGCTGGTCACACCCTGGGGCTAAAGGAGACGGGGGTTCGTCCCCCGCCTTCTTCGCCCCACCCGTCTACGCCGGAGGGGAGCGGCAAGTACGTCCTCTTCCCGCTCCCTCTCCGCAGCCTCCTTCTGCAAGAGGACGGTCTCGCAGAAGGAGGCGGCAGCCTCCCATGCCGTCTCACTTTCAACCATGGCTCGTACCATGGTTGCCAGTGAGAGGCGTCCGCCTCCGAGCGCCGCAACGAGATCGCGGCGCTCGTTCCGCCAGGCCGGGCACTCCACGAGAGTGTGCTCGGCCGTGTCGTCGGGGGAGTCGCAGTGATGACACCGCGGTGACTCCTCCCGACGGGCGACTCGGTGCAGGTAGTGGCCGAAGCACCCATGTCCGGTCAGTACCTGCACTAGGCGGAAGGTAAGGCTGCCATGCCGGCGCCCAACCCATCCCTCCAACACCGGACGAATCGCTCCAATCGTCCGGTGGCCGGCAGCTGGGGAGCGGAGCGCCTCCCTCCACCGGCTCAGGGCCTCCCCCTGAGCCGCTAATCTGACCCGCCTTACTTCCTCGAAGGCGGGTCGTTCCCCCCCGTTCCCGGGCCGCGACACGGTGTCGATGCACCTGGGACAGAACCAGGGCATCGACCTCCCACGGGGGCGTGCCCGCGAGCACGCAGGCCGCCCCATGACTGACCGTGCGGTATGCCCGCACGGTCCGTGTCGCGATGACCCTCTGCGGCCTCCGCAGCAGGGCCACTGTTGCCCGGGAAAGGCGCTCCGCCCACACCGGGGCTCCGTAGAGTGCCATCGACCGCACCACTCCCTGGTACAGCCGACGGCACGCCGAATTCGGCCCCCCCAAATTGGGGAGGAGCCGTCCGAGTGCGGCTGCGAACGAGCACAGCCGTGGGGCGAGGAGCCTGAAATGCTCCTCGAAACTCCAGCGGGGATCCAGGATCAGGCCGAGGTACTTGATGTGCACCTCGACGGGAACCCGGACCCCCTCCACTCGGATACGGAGACCCGGTGGGGTTCTGCGTCGTGGGGCGTGGAAGGTCATGGCCCTCGTCTTCTCCAGAGCCACTTCCAGCCCCAGGAGGCGGATGCGCCGGACGACCAAAGAGGTGCCGACCGACGCAAGGTGAACCGCCTCCTCCCAGTCGCGCGCCCTGGCCGCGACTAGGGTGTCGTCCGCGAAGCAGACGACGTCCATCCGCGGCAAGAGCGCGCCACGCAGAACCCAGTTGTACCCCAGGTTCCAGAGCAGGGGACCGAGCACTGATCCCTGGGGTACTCCTACATTTACGGTCCACGACTGGACGCGACCCTCTGCGTCCTCGTACAGCACTTTCCGCTCACGGAGGTAGTCCCGCACGAGGGCGCAGAGGTAGAGGGGCACTTCATGGAACTTCAGTGCCGCCTCTATGCATTCGTGGGGGAGGGTGTTGAACGCGTTCGCGATGTCTAGCGACACCGCGACTACACCCTCACCCCTCGCTGTGGCCGCCTCAGTCCACCTCTTGAGGCGAGCCACCGCGTCCATCGTGGACCGGCCGGTCCGAAAGCCGTACTGGCAGTCCGCCAACTGCGGCCCACGGCTTTCCAGGTGCTCCTGGATGCGAGAGGCGATGATCCTCTCAAAGCATTTTCCGCTTTCATCCAGGAGCACGACCGGCCTATAACCCGACGGTGAGTCGGCAGGACGTCCGTCCTTGCGAAGGAGGCAGAGCCTGCCCACCCTCCACCTCCTGGGGAAGCGGCCCGTCGCGATGCATGTGTCCATGACCGCGCGGAACCGGTCCCCCAGGGGCTCTATGGCAATTGCCATCACCTTCGCAGGGACGCCGTCCGGGCCCGGAGCCTTGTTCTTGGCTCGGAGCCTCTCCCTGACGGAGTCCAACTCACCGTCGGATACGGGAGGCCCATCGGTCCACACCTCCAGAGTCGATGAGCTGGAGGCGGGCATCCTGGGGGGCGTGAAGGGTCCCGGGTTCGGAAACAGAGTTTCCAGGACCCTTCTAAGTAGGCCAGGCTCCATACAGGATGTGGGGGGTGCCGCTCCCTGCAGCTTCCCCCTCACCACCCTGTACGGCCTTCCCCAGGGGTCGCTGTCGAGGAGTGCGAGGAACTCCTCAGCGGCAGCGACCTTTGCCCTGCATATGGCGGTACGCAGGGCTCGATGAGCCTCCCTGTATGCCCGGCGAAGGCCGTCCTCTTCGCCGGGCGCCCTTACGGCGCGCCTCCTGCACCTCTGGTAGGCGCGCCGTGCAGCCATACTGGCGGCACGCAGGTGAGCGAGTTCCTGCGTCCACCAGTATGTCTGCTTTTTCCGGCGGGGTCCCTGGGCCCTCGGCATGGCGGCGCTGCAGACCACTTCCAGGTCCTCAGCGAGTAGGTCCGCCATGCCGTCCGCGTCTCCAATGAGGTGGGCCGGTGGTTCGGCCCACGCTCGGAACGTCGCCGCCTCCTCGGCAACGTCCCTCCGGAGATGTGCAAGCGCCCACCTCGGGAACGAGGAGGCGCCTGCCGCTGGGCCCAGGTGGAGCGGGGCCGCTGGCCCCGCAGTGGAGATCTCGAAGCGGACGTACCTGTGGTCCGAGATCTCCACCGCCGTCTCTACCCGCCAGTTCCGAACTCGGTCGGCTAGGGTCGAGGTGGCCAGGGTGACATCCACTATTGATTCACCCTGCCACCTCACACACGTCGGGGTGTTGCCCCGGTTGAGGACCTGGAGACCCAAGCAGTGGGCCCACTCCACCAGGTCCTCACCGAAGACGTTCGTGACGGGAGACCCCCACGCGCCATGCTTGGCGTTGAAGTCTCCCGCCACCAACACGGGGCGTGGAGCCGCCCTCCTGACCGTCCCCTCGACGGCTGCCAGGAGGCGCTCGAATTCGGCCCGGCTGCGATTGGGGGAGAAGTAGGTCGAAATGACCACCACTCCCCCCCACTGAACCGCGACGAACCCCGGACCCCTCTCCCTAAGAACGAGAGGGGGGCCGGTGCTCGCGGCGGGTCGCGTGATCGCCGCCAGGCCGTCCGACGACCCTAACCAATTGACCGAGTTCGGAACAAAGTATGGCTCTGCCACCACCGCCAGGTCTGCTCCCCACTCCGCCATGTCCTGACACAAGAGGTCCTGTGACGTGGCGGAGTGGTTGACATTAACCTGTAGAATGGCACCGATGGACCTACTGGGCATTAGCAGTGTCCATCGGTGTCCCTTCCGTTGCGGTGGTCGCAGAGCCGGCCGCTGGTGGTCCCGCAGGCGGTCCCACCACGGGGCGGCCTCGGACCGGAGGGGCTCCGCATGCGGCGCCGGCCATTCTGTGGCCGCTGGGCAGGCCCCTGTCTGCGCATAGCGCGCATTTGACAGGGGCCTTACAGGCCGCAGCCAGATGGCCCTCCTTGCCGCACCGGAAGCAGAGCCGGCTCCGGTCCTTGGCGGAGGGGGGGCAGAGCGCCGCAGTGTGCCCCCTCGCGAGGCACCTGCGGCAGCGCATTGGGCGCTGCTCTAAAAGGTGGATGGTGGCCACACTCCAGCCCACCACCACCTTGCCCCGTTCCGCCAGCCCCCTTCGCGGCCTCTATGGGGCACGAGACCCGGACCGAGCCCGTGCCCCGCGCCCCCAGAGCTATGGTGCCCACCCGAAGTTTGTCGGGCGGGCACTTGACCGCCTCGGCCAGGGCAACCTAACCTAACCTAACCTTTTTTTTTTTTTTTTTTTTTTTTTTTTTTTTTTGTTCTCGCTGGGGAAAATGACAATTACGCATCCCCACCCGTCGGGGGACGGGCAGGGTATGTGGGACTCCCCGGGAGAGAGCCTCCCGGTATACCCACTAAAAACCCCAGCGCAACTCCGGCATCGCCATAGTGGCGGGGGAGTGGGAAACTAGCACAGCCTAAGCTACCTCTCCCCCGCCGGCGAAACCCGCCTAGAAAGGCGAGCCCTCATTTGCCCCTCTTAAAGAGGGGCCGTGGCTCCCGCGTGGTGAGCGGTGCAAGGCGGGCGCGGGCACCCCCGTGCCTCACGCCCGCCGCTCACCTCAGGGCGGGAGAAAGCGGGCGAAATCCCGCCTTCTCCTGCCCCTACGCCGCCTGCGGAGCGCCGGAGCGAGGGGATCCTCCTCCCGCTCGCGCTCCGCGGCCTCCTTCTGCGACATCACGACCTCGCAGAAGGAGGCCATCGCCGCCCAGGCCCCCTCGCTCCCCACCATCGCTCTGACGACGGCGGGCAGCGAGAGGTCCCCTCCTACCGCCGCGACAAGATCGCGGCGCGGCACGGCCCACGACGGGCACACCGCGAGGGTGTGGTCCGCCGTGTCCTCCGCCGCGCCGCAACCGTGGCACGACGGCGTTTCCTCTCGTCCTATCCGGTGCAGGTACCTGCCGAAGCAGCCGTGACCGGAGAGTACCTGCACCAGACGGAAGGAGAGGAACCCGTGACGCCTGTCGAGCCAGTCCTTCAGGACCGGCCCGATGGCGTCGAGGGTGCGACGGCCGAACACCGCGGAGGCGAGGTCGCGCGTCCAATGTTGGACGATGGCGTCCCTCGCCTCCCGGCGGACGGCCTCCCTCAGCTCCGGGGCCGGACGCTCGCCCAGCGCCCTGCGCCCCGCCGTCCACTCGTACACTCTGGCGAGCACCCAGGCCTCGAGCTCCCAAGGCGGGGTGCTCGCCAGAGCGCATGCCGAAGCGAAGCCTACCGTGCGGTAGGCCCCGCGCTACCCGTTGGGCGATGGCCCTTTGGGGCGCCCGAAGAGCGATGACGTTCTCCCTCCTATGGAGGGAGTCCGCCCAAATGGGCGCCCCATACAGGGCCATGCTCCGCAGTATGCCGGCGTATAACCGCCGGCAACGACTGCTCGGCCCTCCCATGTTCGGCATGAGCCATGAGAGGGCGTCCGCGGCTTTCAGCAGGCGCGTCGACAGCCCGCTAAAATGCGGGCCGAAGCGCAGCCTGCTGTCCAGCATTAGGCCCAGATATTTCATCTGGGCCTCAATCCCGACCCTTACCCCCTCCACATAAATGTGGGCGTCGGGCGGGGGGCGCTGCCGGGGGCCGTGGAAGAACACGGCCTCCGTTTTGTGCAGCGCCACCCTCAAGCCCAGGCGGCGGATCCTCCCCGCCACCAAGGATCCGCCCGCCGAGGCCAAACTGGCCGCCTCCCTGTAACTGCTCCCGCGGGAAGTGAGGAGAGTGTCATCTGCGTAGCAGATGACACTCGTGCCTCGCAGGAGGGTTCCCCGCAGGAGCCAGTCATAACCGACGTTCCACAGAAGAGGCCCTAGAACGGACCCCTGTGGAACGCCGGTTCCCCACCGCGTATCTTCGGAGCTGGCCAGCCCCGTCTACGAGGAGGACAGCACGGTCCTCCAGGTAGCTGGCCAGGAGGCCCCGCAAGTACAGGGGCACTCCGTGGAACCGGAGGGCCTCCAGGATGGTGGAGTGGGGGATGGAGTTGAAGGCGTTGGCAATGTCGAATGACACAGCCAACACTCCATCCCCCACTCCTACCGCCTCTGTCACCTGGCCCTTGAGACGGGCCAGGGCGTCCACTGTCGACCGCCCAGCTCGAAAACCGAACTGGGCGTCCGACAGGTCCGGTCCCACGCTCCGAAGATGACACTTCAGGCGGCCGGCGATGATCCCCTCGAACATTTTACCGACCTCATCGAGCAGAACGATGGGCCGGTATGCCGAGGGGGAGTCCGCCGGCCGTCCCTCCTTGTGGAGGAGGCACAATTGGCCTTCCCGCCAAGGTTTCGGGAACCTCCCCGACGCGAAGCACGCGTCGAAGAGGTCCCGAAACCTTCCCTCCATCTCGGTGGCCGCGATGGCCACCACCCTGGCGGGAACGCCGTCGGGGCCAGGAGCCGTCTTTTTGGCGCGGAGACGGAGCGTCGCCGCGCCAAATTCCTCCTCTGAAACCGGAGGAGGAGGAGCTTCCTCCTCCGGTCCTTCCCTTGGCGGGCCCATCGCTGGTGGGGTGAAGTGCGGATCCCTGCGCGGAAACAGGGACCGCACCACCCCATCCAGGAGCGCTGGTTCCAGGGTCTCGGCAACCGGGGGACCAATGCGACGCAGTTTGTTCCGCGCCGCCTTATATGGCCTCCCGAATGGGTCGTTGTCGAGACCCTCCAGCAGCTCAGCCCTCGCCGCGTCCTTGGCGGCGCCGATGGCCGACTTAAAGGCCGCCCTCGCCCCCACGTATGTGGAGTAGAGGCGGTCCTCTTCGGCCTCGTCCCGTCGGCGCCGCCGAACCTAACCTAACCTTTTTTTTTTTTTTTTTTTTTTTTTTTTTTTTTTTTTTTTTTTTTTTTTTTTTTTTTTTTTTTTTTTTTGACGCTGTGGAAATGACATTTACGCACCATACCCCGAAGGGCGTGTGTGGGACTCGCCCAGCCGAAGCCGGGAATACCCACTAAAACCGAACAGCGGCACACCGACATCGCCTTAGTGGCGGGGTCATGGGAAATAGCATGCCTGCCTACCAATCCCCCGCCAGCGATTCCCGCCCGAAGGCAGGCCCACAGTGGGTCCTCCACAGGGAGGAGCCCGGCTGGGTACGTCTTCGTGTGCAAGAAGACGCAGCAGCCAAGGGTTTTTTAGCGAGGTGTCCTTCCTCTTAGCCCCACTCGTTTGCCCGAAGGCAAACGGGGGCCCCCAGCTCCTCTCAATGAGGAGACCGGGTTGCCCGACGGTGACCCGGACTTCGGGTCACGTCAGCCACCTGGAGTGGTGGCCGACCCGCCGCGCGTGACCGCCGAAGCGGTCCCCACTTCTGGTTTTGGTCCGCGCCGGTAAACCGGTAACCCCCATATCTGGGGGCCGTTCCCCTATCCGCCACCTGGGGACGCGTCCGATGGCAGGCCAGAAACTGCGCACGGAAACCTAACCTAACCTAACCTAACCTTTTTTTTTTTTTTTTTTTTTTTTTTTTTTTTTTTTTTTTTTTTTTTTTTGACGCTGTGGGAATGCATTTACGCACCATACCCCGAAGGGCGTGTGTGGGACTCGCCCAGCTCTGTAGCCAGGAATACCCACTAAACCCAACAGCGGCACACCGACATCGCCTTAGTGGCGGGGTCATGGGATGTAGCAAGCCTGCCGTCCACAACCCCGCCGGCGATTCCTGCCCGAAGGCAGGCCCACAGTGGGCCCTCCATAGGGAGGGGCCCGGCTGGTCACGTCTCCGTGTGCGAGAAGACGCAGCAGCCACGGGTTTTTTAGCGAGGTGTCCTTCCTCTTAGCCCCACTCGTTTGCCCGGAAGCAAACGGGGCCCCCAGCTCCTCTCAGTGAGGAGGCCGGGTTGCCCGACGGTGACCCGGAGTTCGGGTCACGTCAGCCACCTGGAGTGGTGGCCGACCCGCCGCGCGTGACCGCCGAAGCGGTCCCCACTTCTGGTTTTGGTCCGCGCCGGTAAACCGGTAACCCCCATATCTGGGGGCCGTTCCCCTATCCGCCACCTGGGGACGCGTCCGATGGCAGGTCCAGAAACTGCGCACGGAAACCTAACCTAACCTTTTTTTTTTTTTTTTTTTTTTTTTTTTTTTTTTTTTGACGCTGTGGAAATGACATTTACGCACCATACCCCGAAGGGCGTGTGTGGGACTCGCCCAGCCGAAGCCGGGAATACCCACTAAAACCGAACAGCGGCACACCGACATCGCCTTAGTGGCGGGGTCATGGGAAATAGCATGCCTGCCTACCAATCCCCCGCCAGCGATTCCCGCCCGAAGGCAGGCCCACAGTGGGTCCTCCATAGGGAGGAGCCCGGCTGGGTACGTCTTCGTGTGCAAGAAGACGCAGCAGCCAAGGGTTTTTTAGCGAGGTGTCCTTCCTCTTAGCCCCACTCGTTTGCCCGAAGGCAAACGGGGCCCCCAGCTCCTCTCAATGAGGAGACCGGGTTGCCCGACGGTGACCCGGACTTCGGGTCACGTCAGCCACCTGGAGTGGTGGCCGACCCGCCGCGCGTGACCGCCGAAGCGGTCCCCACTTCTGGTTTTGGTCCGCGCCGGTAAACCGGTAACCCCCATATCTGGGGGCCGTTCCCCTATCCGCCACCTGGGGACGCGTCCGATGGCAGGCCAGAAACTGCGCACGGAAAACCTAACCTAACCTAACCTAACCTTTTTTTTTTTTTTTTTTTTTTTTTTTTTGTTGTCGCTGGGGAAAATGACAATTACGCATCCCCACCCGTCGGGGGACGGGCAGGGTATGTGGGACTCCCCGGGAGAGAGCCTCCCGGTATACCCACTAAAAACCCCAGCGGCGCTCCGGCATCGCCATAGTGGCGGGGGAGTGGGGGAGTGGCACAGCCTGGGCTTCCTCTCCCCCGCCGGCGAATCCCGCCTAATTAGGCGGACCCTCATTTGCCCCTCCTAGGAGGGGGACCGAAGCTCCCACATGGTGAGCTGTGCAAGGCGGACGCGGGCACCCCCGTGCCTCACGCCCGCCGCTCACCTCAGGGCGGGAGAAAGCGGGCGAAATCCCGCCTTCTCATGCCCCTACGCCGCCTGCGGAGCGCCGGAGCGAGGGGATCCTCCTCCCGCTCGCGCTCCGCGGCCTCCTTCTGCGACATCACGACCTCGCAGAAGGAGGCCATCGCCGCCCAGGCCCCCTCGCTCCCCACCATCGCTCTGACGACGGCGGGCAGCGAGAGGTCCCCTCCTACCGCTGCGACAAGATCGCGGCGCGGCACGGCCCACGACGGGCACACCGCGAGGGTGTGGTCCGCCGTGTCCTCCGCCGCGCCGCAACCGTGGCACGACGGCGTCTCCTCTCGTCCTATCCGGTGCAGGTACCTGCCGAAGCAGCCGTGACCGGAGAGTACCTGCACCAGACGGAAGGAGAGGAACCCGTGACGCCTGTCGAGCCAGTCCCTCAGGACTGGCCCGATGGCGTCGAGGGTGCGACGGCCGAACACCGCGGAGGCGAGGTCGCGCGTCCAATGTTGGACGATGGCGTCCCTCGCCTCCCGGCGGACGGCCTCCCTCAACTCCGGGGCCGGACGCTCGCCCAGCGCCCTGCGCCCCGCCGTCCACTCGTACACTCTGGCGAGCACCCAGGCCTCGAGCTCCCAAGGCGGGGTGCTCGCCAGAGCGCATGCCGAAGCGAAGCCTACCGTGCGGTAGGCCCGCGCTACCCGCTGGGCAATGGCCCTTTGGGGCGCCCGAAGAGCGGGGACGTTCTCCCTCCTATGGAGGGAGTCCGCCCAAATCGGGGCCCCATATAGGGCCATGCTCCGCAGTATGCCGGCGTATAACCGCCGGCAACGACTGCTCGGCCCTCCCATGTTCGGCATGAGCCATGAGAGGGCGTCCGCGGCTTTCAGCAGGCGCGTCGACAGCCCGCTAAAATGCGGGCCGAAGCGCAGCCTGCTGTCCAGCATGAGGCCCAGATACTTCATCTGGGCCTCAACCCCAACCCTTACCCCCGCCACATAAATGTGGGCGTCGGGTGGGGGGCGCTGCCGGGGGCCGTGAAAGAACACGGCCTCCGTTTTGTGCAGCGCCACCCTCAAGCCCAGGCGGCGGATCCTCCCCGCCACCAAGGATCCGCCCGCCGAGGCCAAACTGGCCGCCTCCCTGTAACTGCTCCCGCGGGAAGTGAGGAGAGTGTCATCTGCATAGCAGATGACACTCGTGCCTCGCAGGAGGGTTCCCCGCAGGAGCCAGTCATAACCGACGTTCCACAGAAGAGGCCCTAGAACGGACCCCTGTGGAACGCCGGTTCCCACAGCGTATCTCCGGAGCTGGCCAGCCCCGTCTACGAGGAGGACAGCACGGTCCTCCAGGTAGCTGGCCAGGAGGCCCCGCAAGTACTGGGGCACTCCGTGGAACCGGAGGGCCTCCAGGATGGTGGAGTGGGGGATGGAGTTGAAGGCGTTGGCAATGTCGAATGACACAGCCAACACTCCATCCCCCACTCCTACCGCCTCTGTCACCTGGCCCTTGAGACGGGCCAGGGCGTCCACTGTAGAACGCCCAGCTCGAAAACCGAACTGGGCGTCCGACAGGTCCGGTCCCACGCTCCGAAGATGACACTTCAGGCGGCCGGCGATGATCCCCTCGAACATCTTACCGGCCTCGTCAAGCAAGACGATGGGCCGGTAAGCCGAGGGGGAGTCCGCCGGCCGCCCCTCCTTCCGGAGGAGGCACAGTTGGCCTTCCCGCCAAGGTTTCGGGAACCTCCTCGACGCGAAGCACGCGTCGAAGAGGTCCCGAAACCTTCCCTCCATCTCGGTGGCCGCGATGGCCACCACCCTGGCGGGAACGCCGTCGGGGCCAGGAGCCGTCTTTTTGGCGCGGAGACGGAGCGTCGCCGCGCCAAATTCCTCCTCTGAAACCGGAGGAGGAGGAGCTTCCTCCTCCGGTAGAGCCGCTGGTCTTGGCGGGCCCATCGCTGGTGGGGTGAAGTGCGGATCCCTGCGCGGAAACAGGGACCGCACCACCCCATCCAGGAGCGCTGGTTCCAGGGTCTCGGCAACCGGGGGACCAATGCGACGCAGTTTGTTCCGCGCCGCCTTATATGGTCTCCCGAATGGGTCGTTGTCGAGACCCTCCAGCAACTCAGCCCTCGCCGCGTCCTTGGCTGCGCCGATGGCCGACTTAAAGGCCGCCCTCGCCCCCACGTATGTGGAGTAGAGGCGGTCCTCTTCGGCCTCGTCCCGTCGGCGCCGCCGACGCGATCGGGTGTAGGCCCGCCGTGCCGCCACGCAGGTGGCCCGCAGCTCCGCCAACTCCTCCGACCACCAGTACACGGCGCGTCGGGGAGGTGGACGTCTCGACCGAGGCATGCTGGCGTTGCACACCTCGGTCAATGACCCCCTCAAACCTAACCTAACCTAACCTAACCTAACCTAACCTAACCTAACCTTTCGATTGATTGAGTAGACTTCCTTTTCCCAAAAGGTCGTGTAGTAGAGCTACAGAGGTACTTGGTCTGGTTCACACAGACCTTTGTGGTCCCATGCAACAGCCGTCTCTAGGTGGTGCTAAATATTTTCTCAGTTTTATAGACGATTACACAAGGAAGCAGTTTATATATTTTTTTGAAATCGAAAGATGAGACTTTTCAATATTTCAAACAATATAAAGCCCTTGTTGAAAATGAAACAGGAAAGAAATTAAAAGTACTTCGAAGTGATAGAGGCGGAGAATATATGAGTTCTAAGTTTCAGCAACATCTCAAGACATGTGGAGTCAAGCATCAGAAAACGATACCAGACTGTCCACAACAAAATGGTGTTGCAGAACGCGCCAACAGGACCGTTATGGAGAAGGTCAGATGTCTGCTGCGAGATGCTGGACTTGGAATGAAGTTCTGGGCCGAGGCGGTCAACACAGCAGTTTACCTAAAAAACAGAAGTCCTACGAAAGCTGTTTCTAGAGTAACCCCTGAAGAAAAATGGACTAGTAAAAAGGTAAATCTAAACCATTTAAGAATTTTTGGTTGTGTTGCATATTCTATTGTGAAGAATAGAAGAAAACTTGATTCTAAAAGCAAACCATACATATTTGTAGGTTACAATGAAGAGTCCAAGGGATACCGACTAATTGATCCTGATAACCCCACAAAATGTGTCAATTCTCGTAATGTTAAATTTTTGAAAATAAATTCTGTGACAAAAACATGTCACATGATGAAAATGTTGGTCAGGATATAATTGTTGACTTCAACAATCTGAATCCAGATGAAATTCAGCAATCAGAGTTATCCACTGTGAGTTCTGATATTTCTGATGACATGAAATTATCACAGAATGAGCAAAGAATCAGCACATACACAATAGATGACTCTGAGAGCGATGACCTAAGTGTTGAAACAGAGAATTGTTCGGATGAAACATATATTCCAGGTGAAGACTCAATAGCTGAGGCAGAGCAGTCTGATACCTCCTATGAAGCTCCCGAGTCTCCCCTGCAGGCCAATTTTGTGGGACCGGTCGACAGTAACCCTGATGATCCTCAGACTGCAACCGAGGCGCTGAATGGACCAGATTCAGACAGCTGGAGAATGGCAATGACTGATGAGTATAATTCATTTATTAAAAATAAATGTTGGACTCTGACACAACGTGACCCAAGCCATAAGCCCGTTCAATGTAAATGGATTTTTAAAAGGAAGTATGGTGCTGATGGTGAGCTATTGAAGTTTAAAGCTCGTTTGGTTGCAAAAGGGTATACACAAAAATATGGAATAGATTATCAAGATACCTTTTCACCGGTAGTGCGGTACTCAACAATCAGGATGCTGCTTGTAATGGAAGCTGAGTATAACTTAGACATTGAACACCTGGATGTGAAAACAGCGTTCCTAAATGGAGACCTGGAAGAAACAGTATACATGGAGCAGCCAGAATGTTTCAAGGTCAAAGGGAGTGAAGAAATGGTATATAAGCTCAATAAGGCTGTTTATGGACTAAAACAGGCATCCAAATCTTGGTATGACAAGATTACCAAGGTTCTATGTAACAAGTTGAAGTTTAACCGCTTGATTTCCGAGCCCTGTGTTTACTTTAAGAGTGAAAATGGATTGATGATGATCATAGCATTATATGTAGACGATCTGATTGTATTTTCTTCTCCAAATTTCCCAGGGAAAGATAATATGAAGAAAAAATTACAGGACGAGTTTGACATCACTGATCTTGGGCCAGCTCGACATATAATTGGACTGAAGTTGATGAGAAAAGATGATAAAATTTACCTCAATCAATCGAACTACATACAGAAGATATTGAAGAAGTTTCGAATGGAGGATTGTATTGCCATTGCAACACCCATGGAGACAGGACTGAAACTTGCCAAAGAACCTAAGCAAGAAGGAACATACGACTACAGAGGTTTGATAGGTTCGCTAATGTATGTAGCAGTTTGTACAAGGCCAGATATAAGTCATGCAGTCAGCTATCTCAGTCAATTCAACGATTGCTTTGGCGAAAGCCACTGGAAGGCTGCCAAAAGAGTCCTACGTTATTTGAAAGGTACAATTAACTTAAATCTTGTTTTTTCTAAAACAGGTATGAATATTTCAGCTTATGCCGATGCGGACTGGGCGTCAGACAACATAGACCGTAAGTCATACACTGGCTTTGTTTTTACTGTTGGTGAGTCTGTCGTCGCTTGGGAGAGTCGTAAGCAACGCACTGTTGCTTTGTCTAGTACTGAGGCGGAGTATATGGCGTTGTCTGACACATGTAAGCAGGCTCTTTTCATTAGGCAGTTCATTTTTGAAATATTTGGTACCAAGCCTAAAATCACGATTTATAATGATAATCAGTCGGCTATAAAACTGTGTAAAAACTTTATGTTTCATTCTAGAACAAAGCACATTGACATACGTCATCACTTTATTAAGGAGATTGTAACTAAAGGTATTGTTGAAATTAAATACTTGTCAACTGTAGTTATGTTAGCGGATGTACTAACCAAAGCACTTTGTAAAGAAAAACATAGTCAGTTTGTAAGCCAGATGCTTACTGTGATTTAATTTTTGTTTTGTTGGTTTTATAACTGAACATATTTTATTGAGTTTGTTTTAGTTAATAAAACTAACATGTGATAATGTATTTTAGTTCGAGCCTTATGTTTTATGCGATTTTGTTTTGATAGACTTAACCGTGTAACTTATATGTAATACTGATGTATGTTAATTATTGAGATATGAGCCATAGGTAGTAAATATACCTTTGTAGTTTTTCTTTTATATTGTGAAATATAGTTCAGCTTGTGTTTAAGGGCTAGTGTTGGAAAGATTATTACTGGTTAGTAAACACAACCTAAACCTTAACACAATTATACGACGTCATACACTAAATATCTGCATATCTAAAATCTTTAAATTCAACAACATTCCGCTGCGCGAACGCACACCAGAAAGAGTCCAGATACATCGTCCAGGCCCACTGCACAATCAGACCGCAAATTTATTATCACTAATTCAGTTTCAGCATTATCAGCTGGATTAAGAAAAAATATGTTTATAAAAGGTGTATTGTGAGTTGAGGAAGTGAGGTCACTGTTTATATAGTCCTTATCTATGGCCTCTGCCAGTGTTCGACCAATGTTTACAAAAAAGTGGTTTGTTTCGTTAACTGATGATAGCGGGTCTATCTTTTTCTGCGGACTTTAACAAGGATTTATCATAATTATTTTTGGCCTTTCTGAGAATTTTAACACAGTAATTTCTGTACCTATTATATATATGTCGGAGATCGTCGATATAATTTTAATAGAAGTTGCTGATTTGATTTACGTAGTAGAGGGGCGAACGCTTGTGACGTTATTTTGTGATGGCGTCACATGGACAGAGTCGCTTTGGGAAGTGGGGTTCGTCGAACGGTGACTTTGCATCGAGACGCGGACTAAGGCACTTCTCCGAACCGGAACTGTCGGTTTGCCTATTCAAATTGTTATTATGAAGATTGGAGGGTATATCTACACGTCGTGCTTCAACTCAAAACTCACCTACGAAATGGAACCTGTACCACCACACCAAGATGCTGTCGACCCTACCGCTCTGCCGTCGCTGTCTCCGACATCAGAAGTTGGATAAAGAACTACACTGCTCACAAGGTCGTTATAAATTAAGGAACAGAATAACCAGTCACTTTCTGCCAATATTTTTATAGTACTTGTGTGATTACTTGTGTGGTAGTACTGGCAGTGAGGCTGGAAGTGAACGTCACGTTACGAGGTGCGCTCAATTGCTGACCCAGAAGAGATCGCTCCGCGTTATAGTGCGCTGCAGGAGTCCGCTGCAGGCGTGCACATGCGGCTGGTGCGGCTTGGCGCACGGCAGTGTTGGCTGATGCTTGGCGCACGACAGTGCTGGCTGTTGCTTGGCGAGCGAGGTGCCCTTGCGGAATGTGCAAGGTGCGCTTGCGCCGTACGCAAGGTGCGCTTGCGGAGCACGCAAGGTGAGCTTGCGGAGCGCGCAAGATGAGTTTGCGGAGCGTGCATAGTGCGCTTGCGTAGCACGCTTCTAGCTGCTCGCGGCGCAGCCGGAGCTGCGTGCATTTTGCGGAACGCCCAAGGTTTCAAGACTTGAGCCTCTACTCTGCAGGCGATGAGAAGATGTCAAAATATCCAAAATGTTTGTGGTAACGTAATGGGATTTTATGAGAGCTCAGAGATGTCTGGTGTGCAACGGTTGACAACTGCCAAGTGGCAGGTGTTTGTGAGAAATTGCCATAATCCGGTGAGTCGTACTATTTTTATTTTTATTTCGGTGCTGAATGTTCTCTTGTCAAGGTATTTGTAATTTCATTGGTATACGTACACACGCGATAGTACGTATACAGGTTATGGGTAGTACCAGCGTTGTGTACTGAACCATTTCTTTGCGACATGATAATAAGAGTTATTTTTGCAAATTTTATTTCTTGTACTACCCGATTATTGTTTGTTATAATGGACTGAGAAATTTTAAATCGGGGTTTTAAAATTATGATGTCTGGTTTGTCTTTATTTCAAAACTAAAGTTCACTGTGGCCTATAGTTACGAGCTCACTTGAGATTCTGATAGTATGTGTGGCTAGACTATTAAATCTTCTCAAGAGAACAAGCGGTAACGAACATAGAAATGAGTGCTATTTACGAAAAATCTAAATTTGATAGAAGTGTGCTAAAGTAATGAAATTTAATAATGGTGAGTTGTTTGATGGCGATAATGGCGATTGTTACCTATTGAAATCGTTGATTGGAAACAGAACTTATAAGTACCCCACGATCGCATAAGTACGAAAGATTTTTCCAAGTAATGTCTGCTGAGTTAGATTTTCATAATGTAGAAGATGGTGAGGAGGGTGCCTCCGCCAGCAAATAGAACACGTATCATGGCTATGTGGTCGCGCTGCATGCACTAGTCTGTAGTCGTAACTGCAACTCAGTGAGGAGTTGTTCAGGGGGCGATGGGCAGCTAGTGATGTGGCGGGGACCTAGGTCTCAGAGGAGACTATTAGTTGTACGGTCATGTGTTGACCTGGGAGTCGTGGACTCTAGAGTTGGTCGTATCACATGAGGTAATGACGATATGGGTGTCAACCAGTGGCGAAGGGTCCATACAAGCCGATTCCCACCGGGTTACCTTTCAAAAATCAGTTCCATATTCATACAAAACTATTTACATTCTATTTCATTAACAAAGTATTATTAATCAAATCCCGGCGCGATTTACAATAGCAATCGTAATTTTTAGCAATACCCTAAGTATCACATTTCATTTTATAGTCGTAAATTAATCAGCGCTTCAATTTTTCGTACAAGGAACCCGACGAATTTCAGCTTACCTAGGGCAACGTTTTACTATGAGGCGAAAAGAGACAGAGCGTGTCAGACCATCTCTTTCTAATGCTCGCTAACCGTCGGTAAAACTTGATAAATATAGGCTAATGCCAAGCGGCTTGTAGTTCTCTCCTCTCCTCTATTAGAAAGAGACAAAGAAACCACGCCACTACAAGAAAGGAAACACGACAAAATTTCAAAACAAGACGCATTGCATTAGAATATAAATAACGTTGTGATTGTGTATAATTTGCTTTATTTTTGCTTAATATTTTTGTTGGTTTTGGATCGGTGTTTGTGTGGTTCGGTTTTTAACACTTTATTATTTTTGTAATTTTTTATTTTATTTTTTCTTGACTCTTATTCTCTAACAATAGGTACTTAACTTAGTACTTACTAACAAGCATGCATGTGTGGTATGGAGATGCACGTCGAAAAAGGCTTTTCTCAAAGCCGCTTTTATCATACTTGAAAGACGCTGTTATCAAATCATCAGTCCTTTTTTGTATGGTGAAGGTGGGGCTTTTGATATTATTCTTATCTGAAGACCTCCTCCAAGATATCCTGCAGTAGGTAAGTGTATAAGTGTTTATTTTTTTGGACCGGCTTCCCTTTGTCAAAATTTTACCCTTCGCCACTGGTGTCAACTATGAGTTGTCACTAGCTACTGTGGTAGCGAACCATGGTGTGTTTTCTTTTTGATGATTATGATTTTGATTTGATAATTATGAGGCTTGGAGGAACCTTTTGTGTTTTCTTTTTGAAATTTGATAATTATTAGGCTTGAAGGAACCTTTTGTGTTTTCTTTTTGAAATTTGATAATTATGAGGCTTGAAGGAACCTTTTGTGTTTACTTTTTGAAATTTGATAATTATGAGGCTTGAAGGAAGCTTCTGTGTTTAAGTTATTAAAATAATTAAGTTTGGTTTTCTAATAGTCAATGTAATTAAACGTGACGTGTGACGGTCAGGTTGGCCGAGCTCTCAAAAATGCTTCAAAGTCGGTTTTCTGTGTTTTTTTTAAATTTGTTACAGACATGCACGAGGACGTGCAACGGGAAATATCGAAGTTTGGCCGGAATCGGCGGTTGGCCTGGTGAAGCGGATCCCGGACTCCAGGGTTGAGGGAGCTTCGGATGCGGCTTGGATTGGCGCTGGGATGATGATGATGATGATGCACGAGGACGTGCAAATCGTCAGGCTGGCCGTGTCGGAGGTCGTCGATATAATTTTAATAGAAGTTGCTGATTTGATTTACGTAGTAGAGGGGCGAACGCTTGTGACGTTATTTTGTAATGATAATGTACGCATCCGTGCAATTTCGATAACAACAGCGCCCAGTCGGAAAACTAACGCCTGCGTCGGTTGAGGCGGCAACTGACGCGAACAACACTTCTCACCGCCTATTCATAACTGATAAGAATTCGCGTCTGTCATTTCTAATTGATACGGGCGCAAACGACTCCGTGATACCGAGGACAAAAGGCGGAAAAGCAAAACAAACCGATTTCTGTTTGTACGCAGCAAACAACACGATCATTCCAACGTACGGAGAGAAAACCCTACAACTGGATCTCAACCTACGACGGCCGTACACCTGGAAATTCATCGTCGCTGCAGTCAGCAAACCTATCATCGGTGCAGACTTTCTGAAACGGCATCAACTTCTTGTCGACATAGCCGGCCGATGTCTCGTCGACAAAGTTACCAATATGACCGTCAGAGCATCAGTCATTCATTTCGCCGAACCTACAGTTCGAAGTATCGACATGGAACAGCCGTATCACCAGCTCCAACGCAGCCAGCATTCAAGCACCCCTGAATGCGTTCCTTCATAACTCAAAAAAACGAGACAAGACGGAAGTAAAGTGGGACAATCAATCGACAAAAGCCTTTGAGTTGTGCAAACAGAGCATAATAAACGCCGCTTTATTGTCTTACCCTTCCAGTTCGCCAGAGGACCAAATCGCTATTTTTTTGGACGCCTCAGCTACCTGCGCTGGGGCATCTCTACAACAAAGGCGAACAATGGGTGCCACACGGATATTTTTCAAAAAAGTTTTCGGAAAGATAAAACCGCTATTCTAGTTTCGATCGGGAGTTATTGTCTATACATATGGCAGTAAAACATTTTCGAAAAATGTTTGAAGGCAAAGAACTCGTGATTTATACTGACCACAAACCACTGACCTATGCAATTCGCAAACCTCCTTCCGATAACGACACACCACGGCAAATTCGGCAGCTACTGTTCATCAGCGAGTTCACTACTGTCATTGGACACGTGAGCGGCGCTCAGAACGTTGTAGCAGATGCTTTATCACGCGTCGAAACCATCGACGTGCCATCACCCATCAACTAAGACGAGTTATCTCAAGCTCAAGAAAAGGACAGTTGTATCCCTACATGGTCTCAACAGATTAACTTACAACTCAAGAAAATCATCTTACCTAGTACCAACAAGCCAATATTCTGCGAAACATCAACGTCACATGTTCGTCCATACTTAACAGCTGATTTTCGTCGCATAGCTTTCAACGCCGTGCACAGCCCAAGCCACCCAGGAGTACGAACCACACGGAAGCTGATGCAAGAGCGATTCTTTTGGCCTTTAATGAATACCGACATCGGCCAGTGGACTAAAACATGCAATTCGTGTCAGCTCTCCAAAGTTTAGCGACACAATCATAGTGACATAGCAGCACCGAGCAAACGAATTCAACATATTCACGTTGATATCGTTGGACCGCTACCTACATCAGCATGTGGACACAAATACTTGCTCACGATGATCGACCGGTGCACACGATGGCCCGAAGCTGTACCACTTCAGGAGACAACTGCTGAAATCGTCGCAAGAAAACTTTACGAAGTGTGGATATCTCGTTTCGGTTGTCCAATAAGAATCACTACTGATCAAGGACGACAGTTTGAAAGTAGACTATTCCGAGACCTCGCTCAATTACTCGGTGTAGAAAAAACCCGTACTACTGCTTACCACCCGCAGAGTAACGGAATCGTAGAACGCTAGCACAGGACATTAAAAGCCGCACTCATGGCTAGGCTAGAAAACAGCAACAAATGGATCGACGAATTGTCTGCTGTTCTAATGGGTCTCAGAGCCGCTATCCGCTCCGACTCTAACACAAGCGCAGCGCAACTCACCTACGGTCAAGCAATACGCCTACCAGGCGATTTCATATCACCAACACCAGCTACACCGAAAATGGACCACGATTACGTCAATCACCTGCAAGAAGTTATTACCAAGCTCACACCTACATACAAATCGCATGCAAATAAGCGATGTATGTTCGTGCACAACGACCTACAAACATGTAGCCACGTGTTTGTACGCGATGACACCGTCCGAAAACCTCTGCAGCATCCATACCAAGGTCCATTCAAGATCATCGAACGTAAAGAAAAGTACAAGGTGTCTCAAAAGAAAGTTCACATTTAAATCTTTTTTTAAAAGAAAAGTCTTAGCTTTATTGAAAAAATGTTTATTTTATATTGAAGTACAGTGTTTGGGAATTTATTTTTTAAAAATAACATCGTCCAAATGTAAACCGTTGCGCTCTCGGCATTCATTTAGTCGGGCACTAAAATTGCCTATGACAGCTCGGCAGGTAGTCTCCGTGATGGCTGCCATTTCATGACGGATATTTTCTTTTAATTGTGCCAGGGAAGTCGGTTTATTAGCGTAAACTTTTGATTTGACATAACCCCACAGGAAAAAATCCATAGGCGTTAAATCGGGACTCCGTGGAGGCCAATTTATGTCACCTCGCCTGGAGATTAATTTGTTCGGAAAAATTTCTCGAACTCGAGGCAGAGATCTGTTGGACGTGTGTGAAGTTGCTCCATCCTGCTGGAACCATGTTCTTTGGTTGTAACTAGGAAAGTTTTGCAGTTGGGGTACGAAAAACTCGTCTAACATCTCCACATAACGCTCTGAATTCACTGTGAGTGTGCGTCCCCTTCCATCTTCAAAAAAGTAAGGGCCGATAATTCCTCGCTCCGACATCGCTGCCCATACGGTGACTTTGGGTGAATGTAGCGGTTTCTGATGTTTTTGTTTTGGGTTGGTTGCACTCCAGTAACGACAATTTTGCTTGTTTACATGCCCATTCAGGTGAAAATGGGCTTCATCGGAAAACAAGATGTTGGTGAACGTTGGAAAGCGCTCAATCATCTGATTTACAAAGGCAAGCCTCTGACCAGCATCTTGAGGCTTCAGTTCTTGCACTAACTGAATTTTGTACGGGTGCAGCTTTAAATCTTTGTGTAAAATGCGGCATAATGAAGATCTGTGCACATTTAAAACAACAGCACGCTTCCGAATCGAGAGGTTTGGATCATCTCGAATAGACTGAGTAACACTGTCCACGTTTTCGGCTGTTCTTGTAGTTCTTGGTCGCCCAGATTTTGGTTTCTCCAGAGTTGACCCAGTCTCTTCAAACTTCTCAACCCATTTTGCAATGAGACGAGTGCTAGGCGCATCATTTAAGTGACGAATATGTCGAATACTGCAGAATTTTCTACGCGCTACAGTCGCCGAATTACCGTTTTTGTAAAACTCACGTACGTACAACGCACGGTCCGCACCAGAGAAACGCTCCATAGCGACTAAATTCCCAAGAGCCAGACTACCGACTGACATACCCCCCGCGCCCCTCAGAATAGTTGCTTTCGCGTAATAAGATAAGCAAATGTGAACTTACTTTTGAGACACCTTGTATTTTACAATCCAGCTACCAGGACGAATTAGCAATATATCGATTGATCGCCTCAAACCTGCGTACACAATCAACACAGAAGATGATCCCGGGCATACGAACAGCGAGACCGATCAAGCACCTGCAGCTACCACAGATGAGCAACCCAGCCTACATCCAGACCCGCATACGAGGAAACAACGTACCAGATCAGGCAGGATCGTCAAGACGCCTGCACGCTACGTACGCTTCGCTAAAAAGGGGGAGTACTTAGTGTAGCAGGCGCTACACAAAGGTCGACTATAAATCACACCAGATCACAGTGTAGCAGGCGCTACACAAAGGTCGACTATAAATCACACCAGATCACACCGAGGAGCGCGGAAGTCATGGCGCGCGTCGCCGCGACCCTGACTCCCGCAGCGAGGGTTCCCATAAATCTCACCCCGGAAGAAATCTTTTGACCAACGGTCAATGTCCGTGGGAACCATAGCGAGTCGTCTAGCACGTGAAGACTGAACTAGCGCGCTTTCTACATCAACCAATCAAACGGCCTGCCTGGATCAACGAATCAGCATCAAGAACGCACGCAATACCGCGTGGACATCGCAGGACAGCAAGCTGATTTGCTATTGGTTACCCCACTACTATTTAGAGATAGTATTTAAGTGAGTGCATAGCTTGTAAGACATCATTAATATATTCTATTCCATTCTATTACATTACAGGCCATTCCTGTTCGCACTCTTGTATCACGTCATTATTGTACACGTCAAATACATTGTACCCTTTTACATTCGTGCAATACACAAAGTTCGATTTATCTGAGTTTTAATTAAGCGACACGACCTACGCGCTACAACACTATCCCCCTTATTCATAAACGCTGCTTAAAGTTAACTAGTGATTAGCGATTCTTTAACCATTCGATTTTGACCTTTCAACGTCACTTAACTTAAATCATTCTTTATGATTAAACAGTACACCACAGGGATGAAGGGGTTTATTCATAAACGAAGATTAAAGTTATGCAATACTGGAGTATACATTGACATAGAGCAAAATAAACTTGATTTACTAAGTTGGTGTCTGCAATGGAGCGCAGTTTTTTGAATACAAACATAAGTTTCCGTACTCTTGTAACCAAACTTTCAATATGTTGTCTATAGGATAGTGTGTTGTCAACAAAGACTCCAAGATATTTTAGGCATTTTGTTTCAAGAATCCTAGGACAGGTACAAGAAGTGATAGATGGTTTGTTACAGTGGTGAGCGTATAAATGGGAAACAATTGTTTTGTTATCAACATTGCGCATAGTGAAATGAAAATCTTTCTTTATTAGCTTTAATCAAGTTGTACAATTGTGGCTTGAGCATTGTTGAATCATGTTGTATGCCTGTATCAGTTAGCCAATTCTGCATATCGGCTGTTTTGTTATTGGAGGACGGTGCTAAATCCCATTGTTTATTGTGGTGAGGCATTGTCGACAACCACTACAGAATTGGGTGGTAGGTTGGGAATTAATTGTGTCCTAAGCCATTTTTCATAATTCTCGTAATTCATGTTTTCGTGATAGTCCCCTGTTTTGGTGCCGGCTTTTAAGCATTTGGTATAAACACAGCTTCAGATCCTGCGTGGCCTATCACAGCTCGTTGTCCTTTAGAAATGGGTTTTTTTAGTCCTTCCGTCGGGCCATCGCTGCAGGCTTTGGTTGTCGAGTGCGATGATTTATTTATTTTATTTATTTATAATTAATTACAACGGCTTGCGCCAATTACAGTAATTAAGGTATACACATATAAAAATAAACATAAAACTAATAAAGATAAAATTAAACATATTACATGAGCAAACATCATTCAAGAAAAAATAAATTATAGATCAGACAAAAATTTAACTCAGAAAATTAAAATAAAATACCCAAAATAAAATAGAAAAAGTTATTACAACATATAAACCATTCACAAACAAACATATCTTTCGCAGAACATTGCACAATCAGACATGATCGCCCCGAGTGTGTCATTAAAAATATCACACTCAGGAACTGCGTCCACTAAGGAGTTTAGCGCACCAAGCATGCGACACAACGGAGATGATGAATCTACGTAGGATTCATCGGTGTGTTTCAAGAAGGAAGACCCATTGTTTAATGGGTCTTCCTTCTTGTCGATATTTTCTTAGTTTTCTTAAATATTTAATGTGTTATAATCGGATATTCGATGTTTCTATTAGTAATCTACGGTTGTTTTCTGTTTTTTTCCAGCGAAATCCTAACTCCTTTACAATTATACAAAGACTTGTTTCTGAGCCTTTAAAGATTATATCTTCCTCAAGTTTCTTTTTTAGTTTCCCAATGGTGGGAAGTTCATTATTCGTCTTGTGAAAATTGTGTATACTCCTTTTTATAACACCTTGGTCAAAATTATCAATACCTATTGGTAACTGGTTTAGCCCTGGGACGTTTTTTTCCAGGTGTTCTGAACGTAATTAGCAAATCGGAACTCTTGGCTTGATTTGCGATATTTTTTATTTATTTATTTAATCTTTCGCACATGAAATGTACAGAGGCGGACTTAATGCCTTAGGCATATTCTACCACTCAACCATAGGTGGTGAAGAGATACGATGGTAGGAAGCTTTCGTTTGCAAAAAAAAAATGTAAAGATAAAAAAAAACCTCTTAATACTACTAAAAAAAAAGCTAAATATACATACATACTATTACCAAAATATATACTTGTAATATATACATACAAAACTAAAATTTGGGAGAGGTGTAGCAATAACTCTAACCTAATTGTTGCGAAAATAACTCTGCAATTTGCGCTTAAATGCAAACCGACTGGCGGCCATCCTGATATCAAGAGGAAGCGCATTCCACAGAAGAATGGATTGAATATGAAATGAAGAAAGAACAAAGTCAGACGTATGTGAAGGACAGAGTAAGAGGAGATTGTTAGAAGAACACAGATTCTTAGTGTGAGAAGAACATAAATATTGGAAGTGAGTCACAAGATAAGAAGGAGGAGTGGGTGAGTTAAGAAGGGAGAAAAGCGTGGTCAAGGCGCGCAAATGTCTTCTCTGACGAATGGGCATCCATTTCAGTTCAGACCTGTAGCTCGACACATGGTCATATTTCTTTAGATTAAATATGAACCGGATCCCATTGTTGAGCAACCTATCAAGCTTATCCAGCAAAGCCGCATTCAGGTCAAAGTAGCACACGGCACCATAGTCGATTACAGGGAAAATCTAAGTCTGCACAAGCATGGTTTTCGTTTTAATGGGTAAAAAGTTCCTCAGACGATACAAGGAACGCAGGGTACCGTGGACCCTTTGACTAACGTAGGAGACCTGACGTTGCCAGCTAAGCGTCGAGTCAATATACAAACCGAGATCTTTGACATTAGGGGTAATGGGGATGACGGTACCATTGAAGATAAGAGGAGGGAGAGAGCTAAGAGTTAACCTACTCATCATGCATGAGCTTCCAATAAAAATCGCCTGACACTTTAAGGGGTTTACTGACACCCCAAACCTATCAGACTAGTCTTTGATAGCCTCCAAGTCTTGGTTTACCTCCGCTATAGCGTTCGACACACGTTCCACCCGCTCAGCTGCATATAATTGAAGATCATCAGCGTATAGATGATACGAACACCGAAGACAGTGAGTTATAAAATTTTTACAGTGCCAATTGAAATCTTAGTGGCCTTCGATGTCCGTTTTTGAATTTGAGCTAATTTACTGACTACAAAATTTAATTTGGAAACAGTTTAACACCAACTTTTTTTCAATTTGGAAGCGTCTGTCACGCAAACTATTCGGTTTAGAAAAAAAATATTTTAGAAACCTCAATATCATTTATGAATACCTATCCATAGATACCCCACAATGAAAAAAAAAATTAAGTTTCAGTTCTAAGTATGGGGAGCCCCCAATACTTTTTTTTTGCATCAAAATCTTAATGCGGTTCACAGAATACATCTACCTACCAGGTTTCAACAGTATAGCTGTTATAGTTTCGAAAAAAAACACGGACGGACAGACGGGCAGACAGACATGACGAATCTATAAGGGTTCCGTTTTTTGCCATTTGGCTACGGAACCCTAAAAAATGTAGAAAACCACGTATTTTTTGTTGTAACCATAGAAATATAGACATCCTTATATCAGATAGGATTTTGACGTGCCTCGAGCGCCAACGACTTGATATGAAGTAAAAGGATTACATTTGGAGACAGGTATGTGCCTTCTAGAACACACGTCTAATAAATTTAAAATTCTTTTCTTTATTATGGGAAATATATCCCAATTTATATATTGATTTTTTATGAAATACAGTTACAGTTTTTATTTAGCTTCGTAAATTGGTGAATAAACATTAATTTAAATGTATAATATTATTTGTTGATAGGACATTTAATCGCATCCCTACGTTTTACTATAGATACGTTATACATTTGTAGCGTGGCGCAGGAGGACACATCGCGTATTATATAGATGGGCGTTCAAAAGGTTAAAAACTGATTCTAGATATGTATACAACATATTAATAAATAAGGAAACTAAAAAGACAGAACCCGCCTCCATAAAAATCAACTGTACCCTCCTGGAAATCTCACAGAATTTGTATGAACTACCCTGATTGCTAAACAAAGTATAAACGAGAAGTTATCTCTAACTTTTAAATACACCAAGCAGTAGACACTAACTAAATGTACGGTGTAATTGCCAAAAACACCGCGTCAGGCTGTAGCGCACACACATTACCCATTCTAGCCCCTATGTATATATGTATGGCTGCTGGACTGCCCACTATGTCAGGCCATTTCTTTACATACAAACATTTTGACTACTAAAACAGCAGACTAGTTACCATTTTCTTAAATACCGATTTGCATTAGTGAATCCTCATAAATCCATGCAACATAATTTTGTTTGTTATAAAGGTATGCCTCTACAGAATTGTCATACCATTACCATTTAAGCCCTATATTAACCATGGTCGCGACATTTTATAGCCAGCTCATAGTATGTATGGACAGCGGCCGATGTCTTTTACGATAATAGAAAAGATTCTTATAACTTGCGTTCCTTTAATTACAAACCTCAGTATGCATACATAACATAATACTTCTTCTTCAGCCTATAGATGTCCACTGCTGGACAAAGGCCTCCCCCAAGGATTTCCACGCTGACCGGTCTTGTGCTGCCCGCACCCATCGGCTTCCCGCGACCTTCACCAGGTCATCGGTCCATGTTGTACACAATACTAGACGATTGTGATAGCTTGAGGAAAATGTTGTGTTGTATTAAATGTAACACGCTTTTATTTATAAATGGGGACTATGATAAAGAGGGGGGGGACGAGATTGAATAATTATGTATGGTAAAAAGTTTTAGTGTTAAAATTAAATAAATTTGTACAATATGGAATTATTTTATCCTAGACGAAGACGCTTATTTGTCGTTAAAGGTTACAATCAAGTTACAAAGTGTTATATTTCTTTTTAGAGTTAATTTATTTTTAACTTTTTAGTTCATTTTATTTTTAACTTTTTAGTTCATTTTATAAACAAATAATAAAAGCTTGTTTTTAAAAACTTTTTTTTTTTCTTTAATTTTATTTTTAACTTTTTAGTTCATTTTATAAACAAATAATAAAAGCTTGTTTTTAAAAACTTTTTTTTTCTTTAATTATATTTTTAACTTTTTAGTACCTCTATTTTTAATTCGATAACGGTCCATCCCCCCAGAGGCCCGTTGTAGAGAGATAAGGGCTACAATACAACAGGGTTCGCCCTGGTACCCTGAGGCGCAACGTTAGCGGCATGACATATTTATACACCCTCATACCATTCAGCCCTCAGCACGTGCTCACCTTGGCATTGGGTCATCCATCCAATCAATCATATATAATTAATATGGGACGTAAGCAAGAGACTCGTCAAGACGAATCAAACGAGACCAAACTCGATGGGGTTGCATCGTATAATTACGGAGTTCCTGTGGCGTCCTTCCGGCCCCAACATCAGACCCTGGTTACCATATAGTATCAAAGTACTCGTCATGACTAATCCAATGAGCCCAAACTGGATGGGGTTGCGTCGTTTAATTCCGAAGTTCTTATGGCCACCTTCCAACTCCAACATCAGACCCTGGTTACCATATAGTATCAAAGTACTCGTCAAGACTAATCCAATGAGCTCAAACTCGATAGGGTTGCATCGTTTAATTACGGAGTTCCTATGGCCACCTTCCGGCTCCATCACCAGACCCTGGTTACCATATAGTATCAAAGTACTTGTCAAGACGAATTTAATAAGCTCAAACTCGACAGGGTTGCATCATTTAATTACGGAGTTATTATGGCCACCTTCCAGCTCCATCATCAGATCGGCTCTATGTCACAATAACATTGCATTGTCATCCGATTTATACAAGCATTCTAAATTTCAGCTCAATCGGAAACCGGGAAGTGGATCAAATTTAATTTGCAGGATTTGATTACAGAACGACAGACAACGGGACAGGTGAAACTAAATAAAAGACTTTTTAGTTTTCACTTGATAAGTTCCTAAGTCTGTTCATCTCATTCAACGTATCACTATTGCAAGGTCGTTTGCCAGTTAATTTCTTACAGTCCAGCTCTTCAATGGGGAGCCCTTCTAATGATTTCACCCTACTTAAGAACGTCACATTATTTTTTTTTTCGAGTTATTCTCCGCAAGCCCTTTCATTTGATACCCATATTGTAGGAACGAATAAAAGAAAATTATCCGCCATTTTTGGTGTTCCGCCGTATTGGATTAAGAGTGACGTAACATTATTTTTTTCTAGTTATTCTTGGCAAGCCCTTTTATTTGATACCCATATTGTAGGAGTGCATTAAAAATAATTGGTCCGCCATATTGGATACGCCGCCATGTTGGATTTAGAATGACGTCACATTATTTTTTTCTAGTTATTCTTGGCAAGCCCTTTTATTTGATACCCATATTGTAGGAGTGCATTAAAAATAATTGGTCCGCCATATTGGATACGCCGCCATGTTGGATTCAGAATGACGTCACATTATTTTTCTAGTTATTCTTGGCAAGCCCTTTTATTTGATACCCATATTGTAGGAGTGCATTAAAAATAATTGGTCCGCCATATTGAATACGCCGCCATGTTGGATTTAAAATGACGTCACATTATTTTTCTAGTTATTCTTGGCAAGCCCTTTTATTTGATACCCATATTGTAGGAGTGCATTAAAAATAATTGGTCCGCCATATTGGATACGCCGCCATGTTGGATTTAGAATGACGTCACTCAGTTAATCATGCAATGTCATCCGAACTAAACGTGTATACCAAATTTCAGCTCAATCGAAAACCGGGAAGTGGATCAAATTTAAGTTGCAAGATTTGATTACAGAACGACAGACAACGGGACAAGTGAAAGTAAATAAAAGCTTGTAATTAGAAGGAAAAATATCAATATAATCAAGGTTTTATTTTCATCCTGCATTTGTATTATGATTACTCAATCATAAGCTTTTACACCAGCGTGTGTATGAATATGCTGTGTTAAATTGATTTTTTTACTAAAAGTGCGTGAACCTATACCACACTTATAAGTGTGTGTACGCATATGCACTGATAAATTCGCCTTTATACTAAAATTACGCTGACAAATATCACACTGATAAGGTTTTTCACCAGTATGTGAACGCATATGCACTGTTAAGATCCCCTTTTCAAAAAAATTACGTTGACAAACATCACATTTATACGGTTTCTCACCAGTGTGTGTACGCATATGCCTTTTTAAAATGGTCTTTCCACGAAAATTACGTTGACATATTTCACACTCATAAGGTTTTTCACCAGTGTGTGTACGCATATGTATAGTTAAATAATTCTTATGACTATAATTACGTTGACATATTTCACACTCATAGGGGTTTTCACCAGTGTGTGTACGCATATGTATTGTTAAATTATTCTTTTGACTATAATTACGTTGACATATTTCACACTCATAAGGTTTTTCACCAGTGTGTGTACGCAAATGCCGTGTAAACTTACTCTTTTCAGGAAAATTACGTTGACATATTTCACACTCATAAGGTTTTTCACCAGTGTGTGTACGCATATGTATTGTTAAATCATACTTTCGACTATAATTACGTTGACATATTTCACACTCATAAGGTTTTTCACCAGTGTGTGTACGCATATGTATTGTTAAATTATTCTTTTGACTATAATTACGTTGACATATTTCACACTCATAAGGTTTTTCACAAGTGTGTGTACGCAAATGTTTTGTTAAATTATTGTTTTGACTAAAATTACGTTGACATACATCACACTTATAAGGTCTATCACCAGTGTGTGTACGCAAATGCCTCAGTAATGTACTATTATGGCTAAAATTACGTTGACATACATTACACTTATAAGGTCTATCACCAGTGTGTGTACGCATATGATTAGTTAATATGTACTTTCGTGTAAACACACGTTGACAAATATGACATTTATACTCTTTTTTTACATTATTAGTACTACTCCGTATACACATGTAAGGCTCTTTAAAATATGTGCCAGGTTTGGGCGTCCATTTCTGAATAGTCCGGATAACTTTCGAGTCTGATTTATCTTTTGTAGTTGGCTCGCCTGGTATTGCATCTTTTTCATTTGCATTTGTTTCTCGTGTGTCCTGTTTTGGTTTCCTCATAACGGTGGCCTCTGTAAGTAAATCTAGTAAGTACCTACACAATGGGAGATTTGAAGGGATTTGAAGAATTGTCTTTTGACTTTGTTTGCCTCTCGGACGAACTGGGTGTGCGACAGCTATCTACATCTCATTGCTGAGAGCTTGGAAAGACCATCTATTTATGGAACGCTGGACAATATTCTGCTGTCTTGACTGGTGTTCTACGTGACTATTTTAAATTCAATTTAAATATAGACGCTCTTAATAGGGATGTTTCCTGGGTAAAAAAAAAATGATTCTATTTAGTCCGTCATTCAGATTATAGAAAAATATTGGATACGTATATACGTTTTATCAAATCAATAAAAATTTAAAAATATAAAAGGCATCAAAGATCAGGACTGGTGGCTGGTGACGTCACTGGCCGCTAAAAAGTGTAGTGTGCAGTGACGTCACACGAGTTTTCAACGCGCTGTGTCGTTTTCATTTTTTGTTTATATGAAAAAAGAAAAAATACGTTTCTAGTATTTTTTGGAAATCTGACTGAAGGATTAATTAGTTAACAGGAAACAGGCCTATTGCCCATATAACCAGTTACACCCTTCATGCTATCAGGTGAACCATTGGCTTGTCTGCTTAGCTACATATATAATATAACCAACTAATACTTACTTATTGTCTCCGTGACTCTTCTTTTTTCCTTTGATACCTTTTCGTCTTCCGCTTCAGTTTTAAATTTAATTAAAGGTATATCATCTTCATAGTCTGACTCATAACAGTGTGGCGGTATATCTGCTACATCTAGACAGCTATTAGCTAAATTTCCGGGTTCTAGCTCTGTAAATAAACAAAAACTGTCAAGAGTATTATTATCAACTAGTTGCACCTGGTTTTACCTGCGTAAGTTTCGGGCCTGTGGGAATATCAGAATTAAAAGTAATCCTATGTATTCATCCTGGTGATAATCTATGTGTGCCATCATCATTTCATCTAATTCCGTTCAGTAATTTTGGTGTGAAAAAGTAACAAACACATACACTCACAAACTTTCGCCTTTATAACATAATACAATGTTTCCACTTACTAGTTTATTCTTTTTGTGAATCACTTTGTTTTGTATTATTTCTTGTTCACTTTACTTTTCTACACGCTGTCTACATCTGCGTTTATTGTCCTATTAGCATTACGTCTGTACCTTTTCCGTTCTCTTTTTCTTGTCTGTTTCTATGTGTGTACATAAATGGTTAAATAAACAAAAGTGTGACAATTGTTATTTAAGTAATGCGGTTTACACTATGCTCAACTAAACTAAACACTGCCACACACACAAGCGCACACAGCACATAACTATAAAACATTTGTCATCAATATAAATTCAATAGATTAAATTGTATATTCTATGCCTCTTATTACTATTAATTATTTTGAATTTTGTTTGTGTGGAATAAATTCCTTTTATAATATATTCTTCTTAATCGAAATCAAAGCTTTTATTTTAATTAAACTAATTACAAATACTTTTGAAGTGTCAAACGGTCGGTCAGTCAGTAAAATGAAGCTGGTTGACCTTTCCAAAGCGCAGGTTTCAAATAAAGAAGAACGGCCAAAACATCAAAACACACTCTTACAATCATAAAATTGTAACAAAATGATTACATCATTCACGTTCAATATATCCATATGAGAACGATGCAGAAAGACACGCGTTAAAGGAAACATAAAAGCAATTCAGAAATTAAAATAAGCCGTGCCAGCTAAGAGACGATCGATCGCCACCGAGGGCACCCGTTCAAGAACGTCACGTACGTTGTGTTTCGCATGGATCAGCACCGGTTAGCTCAACCATTTTGAATGGAACTTAATGACTCAACACACACTCCACCATCACCGAGACATTGTGCTCTCAACCGCTAGAGCACATTTAGGGAAATGGAAGATGTATCCAGTAAATGGTAGCTTAATAGCAAGTACACAGTTGTTCACGCGTGAGTTAGGTATGCAATAAATAATAAGAAATTGCCTCTATATGTATTATATGTAAATATAGATTTCTCCAATGGCGCGCAACTCGATCAATGTTTTCAAATGCTAATTAGTTTTTAAGAAGAAGGACTAGCGTTGAACCAAGCATTTTTGTTAATGACGTAATCCTTTTAAGGCCACACCCTGAGTGAATGACCTTGAGCATTTGTTCCCTCTTCATCGCGCCCACCTCCACAATACTTTGTAAAATATTACTAGCGCCGTCTGGCAAACGAAATTGTTACAAATAAAAGTTCAATTCATAGACCATAGAAGTAACAGACATGGCATTTTTATTTATGTTTATTGGTACACCCAGATATTTATGGTTATTAGGATCTCACAACGAATGTTGACGATATTTCATAATAAAAATTCAGCGGTGTTTATTTTATAACCGACTTTCCAAAATACATCAGTATCGATGACGGAAATTCTGAGAAATTTAGGCCAATTCTCGAAAATTGTAGGCACGCTTCGGGTGAAAACTTGATACTCGTGTGTATATTGGGTGATACTATAAAACTGTGATGGTTTGGGCCTGACCTGATGATGGAAATGACAGAGAATCAAGGGAACCCCACATCCGAAGCAACTGCCACGTATTTGGGCTTATTTTATTTGTATTTATTTATTCAGACTACATGTGGTCCATTGTGTTAGTAACAATTTCACTTAAAACCTATGTTAATACTTAATAACTAAAACAGATTTTGTACGGTCCGCTAATGTCAACACAATCGAACTACCTGCCCGGGCCGCTATCGAGTGCAGAATGATGTTGGGACTGTCACGCAACCCGCGAAGTAACGAGGCAGATTTCTTGCGCCATACCGCGTCAAAGCTGTCAACGCGCGCGTCAGCTAACATCGCCGACGCACTACAGAAACGCGGCAGTCGCAACAGCATCCTGAACGCATTGTTGTATTGGATACGCAAAGCGTTGCAAGCGCTTTGGGTATATCTGAACCACAGGGCCCCCGAGTACAGTGATGTACAATACGCCTTAAAAAGGGCTATTTTAACTGATACTGCACATCGAGAGAACCTGCGGGCCAGCATGTTCGCCCGGACCGACAACGCTCTGCGTTCCCTCTCCAAATCTATATCATCCTTCAGGGTATCTGTTACCATATGGCCAAAGTATTTAAATTTATACACCCTGTTTATTGGATGACCTTTAAGGAACAGAGGACCGTAGATGAGCACCTGGCTCCAGACCCAAAGACAATATAGTCTGTCTTTTTGGCGTTGTATATCAACCCATGAGACTCCGCGTACGATTCACACGCCTCTAGTAACCTTCGGAGAGCACTGATCGAGGGAGCCAACAGCACCATGTCGTCCGCGTAACTCAGATTATTAAAACATACTCCATCTACATAGCAGCCGACACGCATGCTGCTGAGTCGCTCGACCAAGTCATTCACATAGAGGCTGAAGAGTAAGGGCGTGGAAAGTCCCCCTAGTCTCACCCCACACTCAGGCCTGCATGGCTCCGAAAGCTCCCCCACCCATCTCACCCGAGTCTCTTGGTGTAGGTACCAGTATTTAAGGAGAGATGCGAGCTCCGGCGGCAGTGTTGTATCGCCTAGCTTCTGCCAGAGTAAATCGTAAGAGACTAAGTCAAAAGCCTTGGATAGGTCTAGGAACACCGCGTAGACTGGAGTCTTTCTATCCGTGTAATGCTTAACAGCGTGCTTCAAACTAAGTATGGTCGTTTCCGTTGACAGCCCTGCCCGAAAACCGAACTGGGCATCATGAATTTTGACATGCCTAATCAGATACGAGTTGAGAACGCTGTCAAGTACCTTGGCTATGGCGGTGGCCAGTGAAATTAGCCTGTAGTTTGATCCGTCCGATACGTCTCCAGTCTTGTTCTTGACTACAGGCACCACCAGAGTCCGCATCATGTCCGAGGGCAGGTAGGAATGAGACAGACACAAGTTAAATAATAATGCGAGTACTCGCGGTAAGTGGACACCAGCATGCTGAAAGTGCTCAATGCTTAGCTCATCATGACCTGGCGATTTCCCCCTAGTCATATTCTTAATTTTGGCCCTGCCCTCTTTCGCCAAGATCACTGTTGGTACTTCTTTATCTCTGGGAATAGCATCGAGCTCCCCGCATGGCGGCCCTAAGAGCGACTGCGTGGAAAACTGGGTTTTGAATAACTCGGCAATATGTGGGTTGGTAACTCCATCGATACTCACAGGAATACTAGGCCTAAGATTCAGCTTACCAGTAACTTTCCAGAAAATTTTAAAGTCTGACTTGGCATAGTGCTTTGCCAGTGCATCCATCCTCAACTGTTCTTGGTGGGTTTGACACCACTTGACTTTTCCTTTAAAAAATTTGCGTGATTGCACCATTGAGTCATATACGGGACCTGATGAAGGGTTTCCGTAGTGGCACCATTTACTGAAATCCAGCCTAGCATTTTTGTGTGCCTCGCTCACATTACTGTTCCATCCCGCCAGTGACTTCCTCCGTTTAAAAGCATTTCGCTTGTAAGTAACAGCAGCGCTTGTACATAAGATATTTACTACCTCTTTATAAATATCATCTATAACTACTTTATGAGAGGCAATATCACAATATTTACCACAGCACTGCTGTAAATCAGTTTGCAAATCAATGAGGGTAAGTTTAGAACTACACAAGCTTTCCATTCCATTGCTTTTTTCATTCCTGTCTCTCCATTTAATGACATTACATGCCGGGTTCAATGGGAGTGATTTTTGCCTAATAATCATATTTCATTTTCATTCGTCATATTTAACATATAGGTTGGTAATACAATCTAAAGCTGCGCTTGTAACCACGCAATGGTCCAGCCAGCGTTTGCAACCATGTGCCTCACTAACAAACGTAAACGTGTCAGATGTTAGCTGCAACCTACTAGTGTCCACACATGTCCAGTCTTGTTCCAAGGAGAAATTTAACAGTTCACGATAAAAACGTTCACCTTGATGTGCGTTAAAATTCCCTAGCATCATTACGGACTCAGTATCACTATCATCAATTAAGGCAATCACCGCACTTAAACAGTCTGTGAATTCTGGCACATTTTCCGCGCAGTCCGTGGGCATGTAAACACTAAACACCAGCACGGGTCGATCATTAGTTATTACCCGTATAGCTGCAATACGAGGATTCACACACGATACCACTGAGACGCACGGGAAGAGCGCCATACGCCACAACAATGCAACTCCACCGAAAGGCCGACCTTTCAGAATACCGGCCGCCGTGTCAACAGCTGATGTTCCAGTACTCCCAAACTCACTGTGCACGTCAGCCAAGTATGACAACTCATCCGGCAGCAGCCACGTCTCTTGCAAAGCAATTATATATGCAAAGCTGCACAACTACTGTATACCCTCGACGGAATGCTTGACATTCTTACAGTTATATCTGCAAAGCTGCACAACTGCTGTATGCCCTCGACGGAACGCTTAACATTCTTACAGTTATATCTGCAAAGCTGCACAACTGCTGTTTACCCTCGACGGAACGCTTGACATTCTTACAGTTATAAGTTACCAATGTTGTGCTCATATTTGTTTCGAATGCTTTCTGTTTTCATCCTCGGCCGGCACAGGGTGCTTGTAAGGTCTGAACCGTCTACATGTTATACACACACATCAACCCACAACTCATCGCTTAAGAACATGTCTAACTTGTTATTGCAAACTAACATTTTGTGCGCATTGTATTATAGTATTGATTAGGCCTTTACAACTAAAAGTTAGTTTTGTAGATTGAAAGTTAGCTAAGTGAGATGGTCAAAGGGATAGAAAAATAATATAATACAGTTGAATTTATCATTATTTAGTATTTTAAGGTTAAACGTAATCAGGGTCAAATAAATGACTGCAGAAGTGATACCTACATAAATTAAAAGATTTGATGTTTTTATGGGCTCAGGCAAGACTGTGAAATTATATTATTATTCTCGTTTAATAAAACAAACACATAAGTTGTACATCAGTTATAAAAATTCTGATAAAGTTGTATTTATTTATTCAAAATCAAAAGTCATTTATTCAAATTAGGCTGAGAATCAGCACTTTTTGAACGTCAATATTACATAAGACAGTCCCAAAAAGCGCCCACCCATCGACACTTCCTAGTGCTTTCGCTGGGAAGAAGAAGTGGCGGAACAAACTCCCCAGAAGCACAGCTGTCTGTTCATTTAAAAAAAAAACATGTCTTTATACAATACTATGTAAACAAACGATACGATAAAATACAACAATGAAATTATTTACCATATGCCAGCTACCACGCCAAAATACCAGCAAAGCAAAACAATATATTTATATTCAAATGAAAATGTAATTAACTAAAACTTGTTACTTAACTAAGAAGCCCCAGGCATAAAGGGCGTGACAGCTAACATATTTATGTAATGTAAAAAAAGTAAATTATATGAACTCATATAACGTATCAATAAGCTAATTACTGAGAAAGAACACAAACATTGTCCTGAGTTAATCAGAGCGACCAGCTATTCTTATCATTTAAATAATCATTCACAGAATAATATGCCTTTGAACAAAGCCTGGACTTAATTTGTGCTTTAAATGCATTGTAGGGCAAGTCTAGCAAAGCAGAGGGTATCTTGTTATAAAAAGCTATACCAAGCCCAACAAAAGACTTATGAACCTTTTGAAGTCGGTGAAAAGGGGCTCGCAGTTTGTCCTTATTTCTGGTGTTAATATTATGAATATCACAGTTTCTGGTGTACACGTGAATATTTTGCCTAACATATAAGATGTTGGCTAAGATGAACTGTGAAGCAACCGTGAGAATACCAATGTCTTTAAACAAATTTCTCAGAGAAAATCTGACATCGAGCTGGTAAATTGCTCGGACAGCTCGTTTTTGAAGTACAAATATATTTTGTATGTCAGCGGCTTTGCCCCACAGTAGAATACCGTAGGACATAACGCTGTGGAAATAACTAAAGTAAACTAAACGAGCTGTATCAACGTCAGTATATTGTCTTACTTTCCTGACGGCGTAGGCGGCCGAACTGAGCCTTCCTGCTAGGGTTGATATGTGTGGTCCCCACTGAAGTTTGGCATCTACTGTTATTCCCAGAAAAACTGCCGAGCGCACAGTTTCAAGCACCTCTTTATCTAAAACGATGTTAGGTCCTAAATTTCTAACGTTAGGCAAGGCGAACTTTACACATTTTGTTTTCTTGGGGTTAAGAGCTAGGTTATTTGACGTAAACCAATCTGTAACTGTTGAGAGTGCACTGTTTACTTCGTCAAAATTATGTCTATTCCTGTCTACTTTAAAAATTAGAGAGGCATCATCTGCAAACAACACAACGTCACAGATGCCCTTTAAATATAATGGTAAATCATTAATGTATACTAAAAACAAGAATGGACCCAGTATTGAGCCTTGCGGTACACCTAACTGAACTGGTAGCCCGGAAGATTTCACACCGTTAATATCTACACACTGTAATCTATTATGTAAATAAGAACCTATCACATCGAGAGCCTCATTTTCGACACCGTAATGGCGGAGTTTACGCAAAAGTATGTCATGGTGCACGCAATCAAAGGCTTTGGAGAGATCACAAAAAATTCCAATAGCATTTTGCGACCTCTCCCATGCGTTAAATATGTGTTTCAGTAGAGCAACACCCGCATCCATAGTCGAACGGACCCTTTGTGAAACCATATTGTTCACTATGTAGGAGATTATTCGAATTAAAATGATTTAGCAACTGCTTAAGTATTAATTTTTCAAATATTTTGCTGAATGCAGGTAAGATAGAAATCGGTCTGAAGTTACCAACATCTGTTTTATTACCGGATTTAAATAATGGTATAACTTTACTTTTCTTCATTAAATCAGGAAAAGTCCCTAGGTCAATACATTTATTAAAATTAACAGCTAGATAGGGGGCTACGATGTCTATTATATTACCCAATACTTTAATGGAAATGTCCCAATAATCACCGGTGTTTTTCATCTTAAGTGTTTTAAAAATATTAACCACATCATTATTAATAATTTTCCAAGTGGTTTTTACTTTATTATATATTCTTTATTGTACACCAGTAGTTCCCAAACTTCTTTTTCTCGTGGACCACTTTCAAATTTTTACTGGTTTCGGTGGACCCCCTGATGCTACATTTCTACCACATTCTTAAAGTCACCAAAAAATAAAAATTGTGTCACTTCTGAGTTCTGTCCCTATATTCCGATATGTAAAATAAAAACGAAAAATGGTACATTTTATATCACTTTATTTATTAAAAGAATAGAATTACAAGAAAAAAATATTAAGGTAATATAGGTTCAGGTCATAATTTTAATTAATGGGAAGGATGTATCTGATGGAGTGTCAGCAAACGATCAATGTTTGGCTTTATTTTTGTCAGCAATAACCGCAAATCCCCCCGCTCTGTGATGTTTAATTTGCTCCTTTTTTTTTTGTTAAGAGGTTTGTAACGGCACTAAAACTCCTTTCGACAAGGTATGACGAGGGAAAAGCTATTAAAAATTTCCTTGCGATTTCCCACAGTCCAGGATATTTTTCGGGTATTTCTGCTTGCAGCCAAAATGTTGGGTAGCCTTTTCTAAATTTCACCTTCAGCTCCTCATTAGTGCTTAGCTCGAGCAGCTCCTTTTGTAATACAACATTGGCCACTTCCGTTTCATCAAATGGATTTATGATCCATGGTGGTATATCCATCGTCAGTATATCTTCAAACCTGGTTTTGAAGTCATCATGCAGGGCACTTAAATGTTGACTGTAGGTATGGATATCCTCATCAATACATTCTACCTGCGACAAGTTTGGAAATTGAGAGAATTCGCGCCGACTAATGTTTTGCTTCATAAATTTCAATTTCCCAAGAAAAGCCGAAATTATCCCCTTTGTTTTTATTAAATTCAGGCTGTCCCCTTGTAATTGCAAGTAAATATCATTAATTTTTTTAAACAAAACTGTCAAATACGCAATGTCTGCTTTGAATTTGATCAAGTTTTCTTTTAAATCTGGATCTCTACTTTCTAAGAACTCTAATATGGAATCGAAAACAGAGTAAAATCTCGTTAAGCATGCACCTTTCGACAACCAGCGTACTTCAGTATGTAAAAGCAGTCGTTGGAAGTCTTCATCATTTTCGTCGCACAATTGAGCAAATAAACGCGTATTCAATGCATTGCTTCTGATTTTGTTGACAGCTTTTATTACAAAATGAAGAGATTGGTTCAACCTGTCACTTAAATGTTTTGCCACAAGATGTTGTCGGTGGATTACGCAATGAATAGCTGTAAGTCCTGGTATAATTCTTTTGAGATGACTTATAAACCCACGATATCGCCCGATCATTGCAGGAGCTACGTCTGTTGCCACTGAAATAATGTTTGTAAATGGGATCGATTTTTCCGTAAAAAAATTACTCAGGACATTAAATATTGATTCGCCTTTAGTGTCAGTCTCCAAAGTTCTGGCAAATAGCAATTCTTCGTGAATTTCTTCCTCAACAATAAATCGGACATATGCCAATAGTAATGCTTCATTACTGGGTAACGTTGACTCGTCCAGTTGTATAGAAAAATGAGTTTTTTGCAGATGATTGCACAAAAAGCTTTCGATTCATAGATGCATAGCTCATTTCATCAATGCGTCTTTGTACAGTATTGTTACTTAATGGGATTCTATTTAGTACGTCAAATGGAGATTTGTGCAAAACAGTTTTTAAAACCTCTTCAACAGCGGGTAAAATTAATTGTTCTCCGATGGTGTGCGGTTTTCCAGATTTTGCTATAAGTAATGAGATATTGTAAGATGCCCGCAAGCCATCATCGTTACTTTGAGATGTTGAAGCGAACATACTGTGCACGGTGGGTCTCTTTCCATATTTTTCTTTCAATGTTTGAAAATATTTTAAATCTTTACATATTTTATCAGTATGACACCTTTTTAGATGATCTTCGAGCTTTGATGGTTTCATAGAGTCATTGCTCAAAACTTTGTTGCATAATAGGCACATGGTTGCCCACGTGCCTATTATGCAACAAAGTTTTGGACAAACAATTGCTTGTTTGTCTGCCTCTGATGGAACAAAACCATATTTCAAATAATCGACACTATATTGTCGACATTTTTTCTTTGCTGTAGCCATGTTTCGTGTCAGTTACCTTACCTGTAAAAAAAATATTTTAGTAACCAAGTTTTTTTCTGAATATAGGTATCACACCGCAGCCTTTGTCAGCACGCGGAAATAGAATTACGGATTGTAAACCGGGACCAAGTAATAAACAGCTGAGACAAATACAGACGTTTTCACAAAACGGTATCAATTTTAAAGTACATAATTTACCACTAATTTTTAATAGTATAAATAAAAATTGGTGTACTCAGTATCGAATACTGATCATATTTGTGTAGGAAAAAATAAAAGTCGAAATCCCAAAATTGTCCATAAAAACGATAACTAAAATTTTATTAAATCAATGAGTTCACGCGCTCCGTGTATTTGCGTATTTTTTGTCTGCGGCTTCATTGTTAAAACGTGACAAACTGGCATCGAAGTTCAAGCCCCGCCCTTTTCCCGTCGCCCGCGCACCGTTCGCTCTTTCAGAAAAGGAATAGTTTTGATAAAATAGTTACATCAAAATCAATTTAAAATGATTATGAAATTACTGTTTTATAAAATTAGTAGTTATTTGCAAGAAAAATTACAAAATTAATTGCTCTGCAATATTGCTTATTCGGCCTTTTTAGAGAGGCAGTGCTTCTCTCGTGAAAAAACAATTGAATAAAACGTGCTGTGTTTGTCTTCAAATCGAAAGAGGACAATTAAAATATCTGTAAGTTACTAAGTTACCTATCTATACAGGCCGTTGTGATCAACCGACTAGTACACGTAAACAAAATACTTAAGTACTATAACAAAAAAAAGGTAGGTTACTTACTTTTCTCCGGCACTAGCAAACACAGATATAAATTTTCTCACAACTTTTTTTCCAAATTCCGCCTTTTTTCGAAATACCGGAAACGAATGAATGCGTTTGCCTTTGGCATCAAGTATTTATAGTGGTGATCAAGTTCATGTCTGAACAAGCATTAAGCATTGTCGGGCGGATAGCGCTTTGCAAGTCTGTACACGAAATTGTACGTAATATCGAATACGCAAGTTTGGACAAGTAACAGTCGCTTGCCTTATTAAAATATTATCTGCTTAGATAGGTACTTAAAACAATGTAGGTAGGCCCTTGTAAAAACTATGCTTACATTTTTGCTCTTTACTATCAAAAGCAGATAAATTTTCGTGGACCCCCATTAACATCTTATGGACCCCCATTTTTTGTTCACGCCTACGTAGACCCCCAGCAAGTCTCCCGTGGACCCCTGGGGGTCCACCTGGACCACTTTGGGAATCACTGGGTTAGTCGTTTATTGTCTTGATAGTGCTATGGCTGTTGAGAGTATGTCATGCTCACTCAAATGTCTCGCTGGTGGTGGCGTGTGTGTTGGGTCATTAGGTTCCCTTCAATATGGTTGAGCTGAATGATGCTGATCCATACGTCATGTTCGTGAACGGACGCCGTCAGAGGGGACTGGTCATCTCTTAGCTGCTACGGCATATTTTAATTTCTGAATTGTTGTTTTTTTTTCCATAATGGACGCTCTCAGCGTACAATATATTTCTGCATCGTTCTCACACGATTGATTTCAAAATGAATGATGTAATCAAATATTTAAATATATACGGACAAATCACACAGATTTGTATCAATAGCTTGATAATTTAAAAGAGTGTCCATGGAGTTTCTTGCCCGTCCTTCTCCATAGGTACCTACTCTTTGGAATGGGCGACTAGCTTCACCTTACTGACTGACCGACCTTCTGACAATTCAAAAGTGCCTGTAACTGGTTTATTTGAAATAAATGCTTTGTTTTTTTTTTATGCAAAGCTTAAAAATGACGCCATTTTCGTGATCAGCACCCCCGAAAACCCCTGTCACGACACCCATGTCAAAATATCCCAAAATTGGTGTCGGCCATCTTCGATTTCAAAAATGACATCATTGTCGTGATCTGCGCCCCCGAAAAGCGTGCGCAAGTCCGCTGCAGTTATCGGGCTCTATTTAAGAATTGTCAATAGTGCCAGACTACACGAACCACGAGTTTTTCGTAATGTTGCGAGTATACTTACAAAGTAAACAACTTACAATTATTAAAATACAATGAATGATTTATGATTGATTGACATTATTTAAGGGTAAGAATTTTAACTATATTTGATTGAACATTATTAAGTAGTAGCGATAAGTAGTTGTTTCCAATTGTTTAAATACGCCTTTATGCAGAAGTATGGACGCCAGCAGGTCAACCTACCCGAAACTGTCAAACTTTCCCAATCAAACTTGAACCATAATGCTTCAGCGATAAAGTTGAAAATCTATTAAAGAATTCTGACAGATTGTAGTAGGTTGATGTGCGGCGACTGTACCTACGCGTTGACGTGATGCCAATAATTTAAATTCATTACGTTTTTAATAAAAGTGCACTGACTCATATTTTCGATAAACGCCAATCCTTAACGCGTTGTTCATAAGACATATTTTTTAAAATACGTTGCAGTAAGTCTCTAATTTTGTATTCATAAAATTATGCCTTGTGAGATACTATAATTATTTTCCTTATAAGTGTATAAGGAAAATAATTATCTGTTTTGTTTATTGGTAATCGAGGCTTTATTTTCTGCATTTCCATGGTCCTAAGCCCATAAAAGTATGAAGGAAAAATTGGAATTACTCTACAAATAACAGCTAATTCGAACCTGAATAATAGCAATCTCAAAAATAAAGGGCGTTGACCGTGCGGTCACGGAACATGCGGGTGGCCGCGTGGGATGCCGGTACCTACAGGCCGCGTAGTGAACATGAGGGGGGCCGCGTGGGATGCCGGTACCTACAGGCCGCGTAGTGAACATGAGGGGGGCCGCGTGGGATGCCGGTACCTACAGGCCGCGTAGTGAACATGCGGGGGGCCGCGTGGGATGCCGGTACCTACAGGCCGCGTAGTGAACATGAGGGGGGCCGCGTGGGATGCCGGTACCTACAGGCCCCGTAGTGAACATGCGGGGGGCCGCGTGGGATGCCGGTACCTACAGGCCGCGTAGTGAACATGCGGGGGGCCGCGTGGGATGCCGGTACCTACAGGCCGCGTAGTGAACATGCGGGGGGCCGCGTGGGATGCCGGTACCTACAGGCCGCGTAGTGAAAATGCGGGGGGCCGCGTGGGGTGCCGGTACCTACAGGCCGCGTAGTGAACATGCGGGGGGCCGCGTGGGATACCGGTACCTACAGGCCGCGTAGTGAACATGCGGGGGGCCGCGTGGGATGCCGGTACCTACAGGCCGCGTAGTGAACATGCGGGGGGCCGCGTGGGATGCCGGTACCTACAGGCCGCGTAGTGAACATGCGGGGGGCCGCGTGGGATGCCGGTACCTACAGGCCGCGTAGTGAACATGCGGGGGGCCGCGTGGGATGCCGGTACCTACAGGCCGCGTAGTGAACATGCGGGGGGCCGCGTGGGATGCCGGTACCTACAGGCCGCGTAGTGAACATGCGGGGGGCCGCGTGGGATGCCGGTACCTACAGGGCGCGTAGTGAACATGCGGGGGGCCGCGTGGGATGCCGGTACCTACAGGCCGCGTAGTGAACATGCGGGGGGCCGCGTGGGATGCCGGTACCTACAGGCCGCGTAGTGAACATGAGGGGGGCCGCGTGGGATGCCGGTACCTACATGCCGCGTAGTGAACATGAGGGGGGCCGCGTGGGATGCCGGTACCTACAGGCCGCGTAGTGAACATGCGGGGGGCCGCGTGGGATGCCGGTACCTACAGGCCGCGTAGTGAACATGCGGGGGGCCGCGTGGGATGCCGGTACCTACAGGCCGCGTAGTGAAAATGCGGGGGGCCGCGTGGGATGCCGGTACCTACAGGCCGCGTAGTGAAAATGCGGGGGGCCGCGTGGGATGCCGGTACCTACAGGCCGCGTAGTGAACATGCGGGGGGCCGCGTGGGATGCCGGTACCTACAGGCCGCGTAGTGAACATGCGGGGGGCCGCGTGGGATGCCGGTACCTACAGGCCGCGTAGTGAACATGAGGGGGGCCGCGTGGGATGCCGCACTATGGAAAATCGTAGAACAACTGCTGATTAAAAATAGGTTTTGTCAATGTCGCTACTGGCATACTTTATTTATTTTACTCAATAGTTTAAGGACCAAACTAGAATATAATATCAAAAAATTATACATATTATTTGAAATGTTTTTTTTACAACTCTACAAACTTTATAGTTTTGACGGACGTCCATGTTAAGTCCGTTCACTTCATCACTTTCAAATTGGTTTTATCGTTATACATTACAGGAAAAGGTATAATTTATTATATATTTCTGGAAACCTCGTCTTTTGAAGAATATGAAACACCTATTATGTATTTAATATTATATTAACGTTTACCTTAAAAAAATTGCAAAATAAATAATGGTAAAAAAAAAAGTTTATTTAAAGTTCATCGAGACTTTTGACAGTTACCCACGTTTACCCATGCTTTACATTTAATGTTGATTTGTAGCCTAGCTATCCATAAACATGATCAAACAAAAAAAAGTTGCGAATATTTGCGATTTTCGCAGTAATTTGTAAAAATGTGATAAAAGTCAGGAAACAGAAAACCGCTCGCTATCTATTGCGGTTTGAAATGTTCCTGTTTACATCAATAGTTTGCGGTAAGTTTTGTAATTTATCGTTGATATTAGGATGTCTTATCTATTTTGCACTCATATTGCGTGTGAAAATATTAATCAACAAGATGCACACTACCCTCATATTTCATATAGTATATAAACAGTGGTTTCGTTTCATTTTAAATAACAGAACAGTGGTGAATTAGAAGAAGGAGTGTAATTGTTACCAATACAATATAATTACGTGTTTTGTTAACTCTTCAAAATGTCTACTTTCAAGTGTTCTAAACGTGAAATAATACTTTCGTATATCGAAGGAGGAAAATCGTTGGAGGCATTATCAACCGTTTTAAAAGAAAATTATCATGTATCTGAATCTATTATGTTTCATCCTCAGTGATTTTCAAAGACATGTTATTCCCACTTTTAATAAAAGATGGACAGAAGCTTCACGGAAAAAGGATTTATTTTTAACGAAAAACAGTAACTGGTTGGAATCAGAATATTCAGTAAATTTACCGAACTCTGAAGACGTTACAACCGTCTCCAAACCATCTACTTCTTTTGGAAAACGTGGGAGACCGTGCGCATCTTATCCAGACTTGTCAGAACCCAGTAAGAGAAGAAAAAATCCAATGTTACTTAATGAATATGGATTTGAACACGTCTATAATGCATATCTTCAAGGGTTACGTCAAAGAGTATAGTAAGTATATAATTAAAGAGTGCCAACTCTGCGGTAAAATATGCATGTATGGAAAGTGCTGCCGTCTTCAGTTTAGTAGGTGAACAACTACTAGTGAATGTAGGTGCGTAGCTATACGTATGTAGCTGAATGATACAGGTACATAGCTATACGTATGTAGATATGTATATTATAGCTACGTACCTATGCATACGTAGCTATGTATGTTATAGCTACGTATCTATGCGTACGTAGCTATGTAATGTATATTATAGGTCTGGGTTTTCAGATGATTAAAACAAAGTATTCAGTAATTTATTTATTTTATGAGTGAAAACTTCACAGCTGATAGTATGTAAACATAAAATCGTTATATAAAACATTACGTTAATTATGAAGTACACAGAAATAAAATAATATTACAAATTAGCCGAAAGTGTCAGAAATTAACAGTTTGGAAATTAGTATTTATGGTCTGTCTCCACAAAGGTACTGATTATTTGTTGAATACCTGTAACATACAATGCAAGGTTATTACCAGTTCACATTGTGACGGGGTCCACGAAGATCAATGCCTCCTGGGTCAGCGTTGCGGGTTGTTTAAAAAAGAAACCGTGGCCCTGGCCGTCACACAGGCAAGTTAAGGAACATGGGTGGGTTTTAGTCAGTAAAAGTCAGACACACACTTCTGCTTCTTCCACAATTTTCAGAGTAGGTACTTTTAAGTTACTGATTAGCAAAATCCAATTGAGGAGAGACTCTTCGGAAGGACTGCATTTTTTTTTGCAGAATTCATACAGAAATAAGCCCTTTCACAAAGTCATAAGGGGCTATTTCTCTTTAGAGTTCACACAGAAATAAGTCCTTTTGAAAAGTCACCCCACAAATGATTGTAAATATGAATTGGAACAATTTGGTATGGTAATAAATGTTGTGTTCACACAAATATTGAGCTAACTTAATTCTACTTACGATTCTTATTAACTGTTGGTGCTCCTGAACAAATAAGACGACCTCCAGCTGTCTTGATTGATCAAAATGGTGATCACATATTCTTTTGAACATATTCTTATAAATCTTCATATGATCACTTTCTCTAACTTGGCTGCCAACAGCGGCTATCAAAGTAGCGAACTAATCAGGGTCCTTTTCAGGGTTGGGGAGTCGGAGAATGGGTACACCGTGTGCAACTGAAATTGGAATGAAATTTGTGAATAATTACTTATCAGAATTTGGGCAAAAAAAAAAAAACATATTATAGAACATAAAAACCTTTTTACTTATATAGATAATACGGTAGGGTACAGTAATAAACACTTACCTAAAGCATCATAGTCAAAAATACAATATTTTCTTGGGAGTTGAAACATGACAACAAATCATGAAAATTGAACTTCAACTTCAAGTCTTGATCAATGGCCTTTGTGGAAGAGACACCACAATTTTGCCAATAACACGTGCGTACATCATATCAATATTTCATATATTAATTCAACACGAGTATAAATAAAATAAAATTGTTTGATTCTCTATCCGCCATCTTGCTTCCATAGCTTGAAAATTGAAATTAAAAAATATGACTTGGTATAAGATGGCTGCTTTTTTTTTTTTTTTTTTGAAATTTTACGACCTGGTAACCAAGACCTTTATAGGTCAATAAGATGGCTGCCCAGTTGTTCACACACTTTTGTTTAGATGTCGCTGTCGACTGTAGAAATTCATAAAGTACTAAGTGTGCCTCCCCTGGGTTACGTTCAATAGGAAAGAGAAGAAAGAACAGAAGCTAATCTTGTGGAAACATTAAGGTTTGCTGACAATGAAAATAAGACCTTATTCTCGAGTCTCATAGAAGATGCAAGGCAGACAAAAATTTTAACGGATGAAGAAGCATTGAGCATGTTTATTGACTTGGATTTAACAAAAGCACAATATTTGTACTTGAGAAATGTAACGAATGAATGAAAATGTTTTGTGTTTCCACCATATTTCAAAATGCAAGAAGCTAAAATTACTTGCTATCCACCATCTTCAGCTATAGAAATTACAGATACAAGTGCAAAAATAGTAAGACTTCAAGATTTATTAGATCACACTGCAGCTAGGATATTGAAAATAGATTCAGTGTATAAAAATGGATTGAATAACTTACTTCTATACGGCAAATGGGGCTGTGATGGCTCATCTGGTCAAAGTCAGTACAAACAGAAACTGCCAGAAGAATCTGAACTAATTTCTGATGTAAATTTATTTATCACTTCTTTGGTGCCTATTAAGTTAATTAACGAGCTTACAGGTGATGTTGTTTGGCAAAATCCGGTACCTTCATCTGTTCGTTTTTGCCGGCCTATAGTAATAGAATTTTACAAAGAAACTCCCGAGAAAACTAAAGCTGTTGTGGACGAAATAAAAGGTCAAATAAATTCTTTGCGTCCATCGTTAATTAACAAAGAAGGTGAAGGAGTGCAAGTGAAGCATGATCTATTTCTTACAATGATAGATGGCAAAGTGGCTCAGGTATTAACAGATACGTCTTCGGGTTCCACATGTACAATATGTGGAGCTACTCCACGCCAAATGAACGATTTGACTAAAGTTACTGCTAGGCCTGAAAATGAAGATTCTTATCAATACGGACTGTCTACTTTGCACGCCTGGATTCGTTGTATGGAAATGATTTTACACATTTCCTATAATCTGTCTTTCCAAACTTGGTCAGCCACAAGTGAAGAAAAGAAACGACTAAAGCAAGAGAAGAAAACCCTGGTACAAAGGCGTTTCCGTGAAGAGCTAGGATTGATCATCGATAAACCAAGACAAGTAAGTGTTAATTCTAATGACGGTAATACTGCCAGAAGATTTTTTCACAATGCAAGCTGCTCTGCTGAAATTACAGGAGTAGATATAAACTTAATTAAACGACTTTACATAATTCTGCAAGCTCTTTCATCGGGTATAATGATAAATGTTGAAAAATTTGGCAGTTATGCTATGGAGACAGCCAGAATCTATGTGAGCAATTATGAATGGTACTACATGCCATCTTCCGTTCACAAAATTTTGATTCATGGAGAAAGTGTCATAAAGCATTTTGCAGTACTTCCTATTGGTCAACTTTCAGAAGATGCACAAGAATCTCGTAATAAGGATTATAAACAATTTCGTCTACATCATGCTAGAAAATGCTCAAGATCCGCTACAAACGAGGATGTATTTCATACTCTTCTTTATACTTCAGATCCCTACATAACCAGCATTAGAAAACCGTATACTAAAAACGTGAAGGAACTTGACGAAGACACCTTAGATCTTTTGAAAGTAAACTAATTAATTTCAGATCCCGAAGTTCATCATGTATAATTAACATACTTAATATTTAGTAAAGATTACAATTAATTAATTAACTAATCATAAAAAACATTTTTATGAAATATTACGATTAAAACCGATTTTAATCATAAATATTAAAAAATATATATATTATTATTATTTAAATTGATATGTATTTTGATGTTCTATATGATATTAGGTTTTCGTAAACATTAATTTAATAGTATATGACGGAGGAAGAACCTCCGTGGTGTTTTTAAAAAGTGTGACGTCAGCATAGCTGACGTCACAGAGGTTATCTTCACGATGATCACTCATTGTGGATCTTCCAAAGGAAACTTCATAAAATCCGCAACAACTTCTTTTATTCAACAAACAACGTAATGACGTCACAACTAGGTCCTTACTGTTCGGTGGCTCAGAACTGAATGCCCCAGTGCCGGTCGTGCGGTCGTATTTATAGTCGTCGCCCCCACTCTCGTGCAAATATTACAATAACAAAGATAGTGATTTGCTGTTTAACGTTAATTTGACATCGTAATAAACTGTAAAGTAATTAATCTACTGATTTTAGAACCATCAAATTATGAATGTTAATTATTTAAGTGATTAAATATTGTGATTGCGCCGACACGGCCATTCTGACAGGCGGTGCGCGCTCTGCACCAGCCTCGTTGATTCTCCCCGCGATATCTGTAAGAATAGAAAGAACTTCCTCTGAGTTGGATATCTGAGAACAACTTGCGTTGCTTTATATTAAGTAGTTATGTAATAACAGGCAGTCTAAGAATATCAATAAGGTAATGTAAGTTTTTGGAGGTTCTCGAAGAGGTCTCGGAGGGTTCTCGGAGGGTTCTCGGAGGGTTCTAGGAGGGTCTCGGAGAATCTCGTAGGGTCTCGGAGAATCTCGTAGGGTCTCGGAGAATCTCGTAGGGTCTCGGAGAATCTCGTAGGGTCTCGGAGAATCTCGTAGGGTCTCGGAGAATCTCGTAGGGTCTCGGAGAATCTCGTAGGGTCTCGGAGAATCTCGTAGGGTCTCGGAGGGTCTCGTAGGGTCTCGGAGGGACTCGGAGGGACTCGGAGGGACTCGGAGGGACTCGGAGGGACTCTGAGGGACTCGGGGGGTCTCGGAGAATTCCTATTGCATTTGTTAGGCTATTTTGAAATGATTGAATTTAGTTACTTACCCCTTATTCTGATGGGTGGTTGTTTGGTTGTATTCGCAAGTTTCCTCGTACGTCGATGGTGTAGGCTCTGCTGCAGGATCTCGATGAGTAGGCAGACTTTCATACGGACATCGAAATCCGTCCAGTTTGTACACTTCGATCGCTTGATCGATATGCTGGCACCATTTTCGTAAACCGATGAGAGTAACTGGATCAAATGATGGTAGATAGACGTCCTTAATCCTTATTTTTGCTTCGGCTGGTGGAGCACATAAGTGCTTCGACATTTTCTGCATCATTTCCTATATTTGCATCATAAATTGTGGTGGTATGCTGCCCATCTGCATTCCATGGTCGGTACATTTGCGATCTTGATTGGAACACAGGTTCTAACGGTGCATTGGTAACCAACACGGGCTCGCGCTGCTGGGTGATAGTTGGTTCTAATTGATCAGGTGGTGACGGTCTGATGAGGAAGCGGTTTGGGTAGGAGCTTCCTGCAATCCCACTTCTGATGACGGAGGAAGAACCTCCGTGGTGTTTTTAAAAAGTGTGACGTCAGCATAGCTGACGTCACAGAGGTTATCTTCACGATGATCACTCATTGTGGATCTTCCAAAGGAAACTTCATAAAATCCGCAACAACTTCTTTTATTCAACAAACAACGTAATGACGTCACAACTAGGTCCTTACTGTTCGGTGGCTCAGAACTGAATGCCCCAGTGCCGGTCGTGCGGTCGTATTTATAGTCGTCGCCCCCACTCTCGTGCAAATATTACAATAACAAAGATAGTGATTTGCTGTTTAACGTTAATTTGACATCGTAATAAACTGTAAAGTAATTAATCTACTGATTTTAGAACCATCAAATTATGAATGTTAATTATTTAAGTGATTAAATATTGTGATTGCGCAGACATATACATTGTTAAAAAATAAATATTGGACATTTTTTATAATTTTGAATTTGTATAATTTTTTAATATAAGGTTTTACATTCAATCATAATAAATTATATTAGATTTGAAGCCATATACACTATTCTATATCTGTGCAAAATTTTAGAACATAATATTCAGAAATAAAAAAGTTATTGATTTTTAATCAAAAACAGACCTTTATTTTCCATAGTGTGCCGGTACCTACAGGCCGCGTAGTGAACATGCGGGGGGCCGCGTGGGATGCCGGTACCTACAGGCCGCGTAGTGAACATGCGGGGGGCCGCGTGGGATGCCGGTACCTACAGGCCGCGTAGTGAACATGCGGGGGGGCCGCGTGGGATGCCGGTACCTACAGGCCGCGTAGTGAACATGCGGGGGGCCGCGTGGGATGCCGGTACCTACAGGCCGCGTAGTGAACATGCGGGGGGCCGCGTGGGATGCCGGTACCTACAGGCCGCGTAGTGAACATGCGGGGGGCCGCGTGGGATGCCGGTACCTACAGGCCGCGTAGTGAACATGCGGGGGGCCGCGTGGGATGCCGGTACCTACAGGCCGCGTAGTGAACATGCGGGGGGCCGCGTGGGATGCCGGTACCTACAGGCCGCGTAGTGAACATGCGGGGGGCCGCGTGGGATGCCGGTACCTACAGGCCGCGTAGTGAACATGCGGGGGGCCGCGTGGGATGCCGGTACCTACAGGCCGCGTAGTGAACATGCGGGGGGCCGCGTGGGATGCCGGTACCTACAGGCCGCGTAGTGAACATGCGGGGGGCCGCGTGGGATGCCGGTACCTACAGGCCGCGTAGTGAACATGCGGGGGGCCGCGTGGGATGCCGGTACCCACAGGCCGCGTAGTGAACATGCGGGGGGCCGCGGGCGCGCGGGGGTCCGCCGATGTTCCCGCCGTCCGCACTCCGCCGAACATGAATGAGACCGCGTGCGGTGACCATAACGTCGATTTCATAATAAACATCTTTCGTTATCAATAACTATTTTTTTTTTTTGTACTAAAACATATCAAAGTAATAATATTTTTATCTATAAAATTTATTTAACTATAACTTGACAAAGTTTGCGCACTGGATAAAATTTTATCCTGTATAATTAAACATAAAACAACATAATTGAGCAACCTCCTCCTTTTTGAAATCGGTTAAAAAAAACGAACACCAAAATAAGCATCAATAACAAATACCTACACTTTATGATAGTATTAATCTCTATGTGACATGCGGTGCGTGATGCTCGCTCACGCGGATGCTTTGGTTTTCTCGCTCACGCGCCGCCCACGCGAGCGGCCCGCGCGTTGACAAACACGGGTTTCACCAAAGAGTATAGTAAGTATATAATTAAAGAGTGCCAACTCTGCGGTAAAATATGCATGTATGGAAAGTTCTGCCCTCTTCAGTTTAGTAGGTGAACAACTACTAGTGAATGTAGGTGCGTAGCTATACGTATGTAGCTGAATGATACAGGTACATAGCTATACGTATGTAGATATGTATATTATAGCTACGTACCTATGCATACGTAGCTATGTATGTTATAGCTACGTATCTATGCGTACGTAGCTATGTAATGTATATTATAGGTCTGGGTTTTCAGATGATTAAAACAAAGTATTCAGTAATTTATTTATTTTATGAGTGAAAACTTCACAGCTGATAGTATGTAAACATAAAATCGTTATATAAAACATTACGTTAATTATGAAGTACACAGAAATAAAATAATATTACAAATTAGCCGAAAGTGTCAGAAATTAACAGTTTGGAAATTAGTATTTATGGTCTGTCTCCACAAAGGTACTGATTATTTGTTGAATACCTGTAACATACAATGCAAGGTTATTACCAGTTCACATTGTGACGGGGTCCACGAAGATCAATGCCTCCTGGGTCAGCGTTGCGGGTTGTTTAAAAAAGAAACCGTGGCCCTGGCCGTCACACAGGCAAGTTAAGGAACATGGGTGGGTTTTAGTCAGTAAAAGTCAGACACACACTTCTGCTTCTTCCACAATTTTCAGAGTAGGTACTTTTAAGTTACTGATTAGCAAAATCCAATTGAGGAGAGACTCTTCGGAAGGACTGCATTTTTTTTTGCAGAATTCATACAGAAATAAGCCCTTTCACAAAGTCATAAGGGGCTATTTCTCTTTAGAGTTCACACAGAAATAAGTCCTTTTGAAAAGTCACCCCACAAATGATTGTAAATATGAATTGGAACAATTTGGTATGGTAATAAATGTTGTGTTCACACAAATATTGAGCTAACTTAATTCTACTTACGATTCTTATTAACTGTTGGTGCTCCTGAACAAATAAGACGACCTCCAGCTGTCTTGATTGATCAAAATGGTGATCACATATTCTTTTGAACATATTCTTATAAATCTTCATATGATCACTTTCTCTAACTTGGCTGCCAACAGCGGCTATCAAAGTAGCGAACTAATCAGGGTCCTTTTCAGGGTTTGGGAGTCGGAGAATGGGTACACCGTGTGCAACTGAAATTGGAATGAAATTTGTGAATAATTACTTATCAGAATTTGGGCAAAAAAAAAAACATATTATAGAACATAAAAACCTTTTTACTTATATAGATAATACGGTAGGGTACAGTAATAAACACTTACCTAAAGCATCATAGTCAAAAATACAATATTTTCTTGGGAGTTGAAACATGACAACAAATCATGAAAATTGAACTTCAACTTCAAGTCTTGATCAATGGCCTTTGTGGAAGAGACACCACAATTTTGCCAATAACACGTGCGTACATCATATCAATATTTCATATATTCATTCAACACGAGTATAAATAAAATAAAATTGTTTGATTCTCTATCCGCCATCTTGGTTCCATAGCTTGAAAATTGAAATTAAAAAATATGACTTGGAAGCAGTGTTGCCAACAAGGTGAATCTAAAACTTGCTAAACTGATGTTAAAATTTTGCCAAAATTATGCTAATTGCTTTATAATATTGCCAGAAAATAAGCTAACATTTTTCAATGTCAAATACAACGTCATTTAATTTTAAATGTTTATTAATCAACAAAATTTTGATTTATTCTACGTTTTAATCGACTATGTTACTAAATAAAATGTTAATATCTTCGTCTTCATCGGCAGGCTCGGCAGCTGATGTGCATGTAGACGTGGAAGCCTTATTCTCAAGACTATAACTCTCCTTGGTACCTATAGAGCGCAGTACGTTATCCGGAACTGTGTAAGAATAGCAGCATTTCCCTGCCCTCTTTAGGCCGAATCTGACGTATAGAATGGCATTTAAAGTTTTTATCCACAAACGGTTGCGAAGTTTAGTTTTGACTATATTCATATGGCTGAAAACGCGTTCAATTTCTGCGTTGGAATGAGGTAGTGATAATAATGATATTGCTAACTGAGATAAATCTGCAAAGGGGTTATTACCAGCTGCATCTTTGTAATCAATATCGTTATCGACTAAGTAATTTCGACGCCAGCGCTTCAGTTGTTGGAATCCCGAACTACAAATCCATAGGCGTCTCTCGGCCTCAGCTTCCAGATAGAAATGAGCCTTCTTGGACCGTCTGTCTTCGTTGGTGATGCCCTATCCAACTATAAAGAAGTACATCAACAATAAAAAACAAATGATAATTACAGTATATTTTATATATATTTTTGAAGTATTTGGACTTAAAAAAGGAAAGTAAACTTGTTATTCATAATTATTTTATATGCCAAAAAATATGCTATTTGCTAAATAACTTATAAAAATGCTAAAGAACATAAAAATATGCCAAATCTAGCATAAAATTTGCTAAATTGGCAACACTGCTTGGAAGATGGCTGCTTTTTTTTTTTTTTTGAAATTTTACGATCTGGTAACCAAGACCTTTATAGGTCAATAAGATGGCTGCCCAGTTGTTCACACACTTTTCTTTAGATGTCGCTGTCGACTGTAGAAATTCATAAAGTACTAAGTGTGCCCCCCCTGGGTTTCACCTTCGATAGCTTGTGGCTTACCAATCTCAATAGCCCAGCCAAGAGAAATAATGGCGAATACGCTGAGATTGTTGAAAAAAAAAATATTTAGTTGTTTTAGAAAATATTTCTGCAACAATGTTCGTAATGAAATTGCCTATCCATTAGATTAGTGTAACAACATAATCTAAATAATGCTTACTTTTTGATAATTATTTCTTTGTCTGTGGTTTCGTTGTGAAAGAATTATTTAAACATTACTTAGTAAAAAAAGGAAATCTACAATTTTGGAGCCAAGATTATAGAGAAAATTGATATTTCTTTTGGATAATTAGCTCTAACTACATAAAAAAAGGTTGCGCCGTGTTTTGGTCAGGGCTGCGCCTTAACGTATAATACGGTTGGCGACAGTGTGCGTTTAATACAAGGTTTAAATTTCGATTCATTTAGTTGCGAGTATGTGAGCAGGAAATTTATAGTAACATTTTAAATAGTACCTACCTACTCCATGAAGCATGAGTTTACTTTAGCAAGTCTGAAACCAGGATGAACTAATTGGTCCCTCTTTCTAGCCCTATATTTGTGTCTCTTGGCTCTTTTACAGAAAAGACTGAACACCCCCCTGTCTAATCGAAGACGGCAGGCTGAGTACCGGAAGCCAGTTGCAAAAAGTCTTAAAAAAATTACCAATTATAATAAAACCAAAAGCTAACAATACCATCACTTTGATATTCCTCCATTGGCTCAATACCATCATCTAGTCCATCACTAACAGCTGGTAGCTGCAGCTGGTCTTTGATAGCAGTATTTCCTGTTTCACATTCATCATCTATACTTATAAACTCTAATCCGGCTTGGTTTATTAAAGGATTGAGCTGTGAAAAGAAAAGAAAGATCAGAAGGTTGTGTGTTGAAATCAGGTCAGGATTCTCCAACCAGACGGGTGTTGTGTCTGGTGTCTACACTTGATGTCAGGAAGTTGTATGTAGGCTTGTAGGTTTGCGTGAAGTCAGTATGACGCGTATTTCGCATGTGATGTCGCCACAATTATTATAATATTGAGAAAATTAAAATGAAATGTTAAAAATCATTGAATGTGAAAATGACATAAGACAATCACCCAAAACTCCCGCTCTTCGCCACTTCCTAGTGCTTTCGCTGGGAAGAAGAGAGGAACTGAACTAGCCATGACAATAGTGTACTGGCTAGTTTGTTCCTTTTGTTCGTTCGTTTCTTCTTCTGGTATGTATAGACATACCAGCAAAGTACATATAGAACATAGGTAATAATTGTATTTATAATAATCTTATGCCTATATGTGACAAAAGCTTTTATATTACTATGCAACATGCAATGGTTTAAAAACCAGACACTATAGGTATGAGCTTGAGAAGAATCACTTTCACATTATACTGAAATTATAACAATAAATGGCTGTTAAAGAATATCTTACCTTATATTTGTCACTCATATTCTGAGCAAAAAGCTCTTCGGCTTTCAGACATTGTTGCAGTAATCGGTAGCTTTGCTTTAATTTAGCAAAACAGAAGACACAAGCAAGCAGCGGTCTACTATCTTCAGTTACAAACTGCAACAACATTTTTCATTTATTTTGATTTAATTATTTATTTATCATTTATACAAAAGATTAAGGATTATTCATATTAAACAGCTACCAAATATCATCAAGGTATAAACTTGTGCTATCATGAGTCTATCTCAATATCCAAATATATAATGGAGCATTTTATATGTATGCATTATTGTAGATACAATTAATAACCTCTTTAGGGCTTTAAAGAGATAAGTTCATATTTTTACATGTAATATATAAGGTAGACATGATTGTGTCTCCAGTTAATGTAACCAGTAGTTTGCTCAACATTCTCATTGTTGGCACACTGTGTATGAGGACTATTCTTATAAACTAGAAGTTTCTAAATAAAATGAACTTAGTAACAAACTAAAGTTAAAGAAAAACCAAATGACTTAGTTAATGGACACATGTAATACAAGTCTCCTCCATATAATTTGTTAATAATGTTACTAAGTTTAATTTAAACATTTATTTCTCAAAAACAGAATACAATTTTTCACTTAGAACAAGAAACATTGATTACAAACATATTCATTCCTTGAAATGAGATTCTTTTGAATTTAGACAACACAGTTTGTGCAATGACTAAGTGGCCCTTGTTCTGTTCACTGCATGTCACAGGTGGGGATTGAACCCTTAGAGAACAATATTGTATGGCCTACAGGTACTGGTTCCGGGTCTCTTTGAGTATGTGAGTGTAAATGTTTGTAAGTAATTACACCCACAGTACAGCGAGCAACATTAAAAAAAGTTAAAGAGTACAAGTAAAACTGTGATGGAGCATGACAACTGAATAGAGCTGGTGATTAGTTAAATTGGATAACTAAGTAATTTAGTTACCCAATTTAACTTTAGTATATTATCTAAACAAATGGAGTCATTAAGAGGAGATAAGTTAACTACCACAAGAAAAATACTGTGTTAGAGCTGTCTTAAAGTTGATACACTGGTGCAAAACTATCAATATTATTGGTCCCTAAGAACAAAACAACTCTAAAAATAAAAACTTACTGGAATGTCAGTCAGCGTCTCATACAATTTGTGCAAATTTCTGCTGGCCACTATACTCAGGCGGGCATTCTCCGCTGAACATATCCTACACATGGATAGTCTATCCATCTTTTAGCTCAATTCAATTCAATTCTTGATTAATGGCCTTTGTGAGAGAGACGTCACAATTTTGCCAATATCACGTGCGAACGATTAATAAACCATCAAACGCTGGAGAGTATCTTGCGCGAATTAAAATAATAATAATATATTTCTTGTTATGTTAAAAAAAAAATAAAAATATATTTCTTCGCAGATTGACAGATAGATAGTTTTTTTTTTTTTAATTTATTGAAGCTTTGGCTACTAGGCCATTAAAATGAATTTAACAATAATATTACAAGATAAAAAAAAACAACTTAAAATTAAAATAATTACAGAAATTACTTATAAAAGAAACAATAGGTACAACTTAAACAGTTAAACTATAGGAATAACTTATGAAACAAATTAGAAACTAAACAAACTCTTACATAATATTTACAGAGGACCAAAAGTATGAGACATGAAATTAAAAATTACTGAATGTTACGGAATTAAACGAATAACCATGAATTATGGCTATTATTAACTTATAAAAGTTACATAGGAATGACAGACAGGTAATAGAGTTTTAATAAATGTGTCAACTATACAGGAAACATTCAGCCAGTAGGTATACCACCTCATTCTTCCCCAGTAGAGTTTCCATCCCCCATTATATAATCCATTATATAATCTTTAAAACGAGATGGTAATCTTCGAACACGTTTCCTGCTTGTATCCGGCTGTGTAGTGTCCGGCTGTGAAGTTTCCGGCTGTGAAGTGTCCGGCTGTGAAGTTTGGGGCTGAGACTCGGTCGGAGGTACATCGCCTCGTTCCTCTTGCTCATCTAGGACATTGTCTTGCTCTTGTATTTCTTGCTCATCGCAATTTGGGAAGGGTGCCAGTTGCCTATTCGACACCGTCGTGGTGCTACCGTCTGCGCGTCTTATCAAAGAATAATAAGGACTGGTTTCGATAAGTTCGGCTTCCTCCACCAGGGGATCTGACTTCGAGTGGCGAACATTCTTCTTTATCAGGACCGGCCCAGGGGAAGACAGCCATGACGGTAAAGAATCCCCATTAGGTGATCTTCTAGGGTACGCAAAAAGTTTCTCATGAGGGGTGGCGTTGATCGCTGTACACAATAAAGAACGGACGCAATGAAGGGCGTCTTTTATTACTGTTTCCCAATTCTCCGTAGCAAGTCCTTGGGAGCGCAATTTGAGCTGGATTGTGCGCCAGAGAGTTCCATTTAAGCGTTCAACTTGCCCGTTACCCTGTGGGTTGTACGGTGTTGTTCTTGAGGATGCAATATTTGAGTCCCTGAGAAAGTTTTTAAATTCTTCTGACATAAAACAAGTGCCTCTATCACTGTGTATATATAGTGGTTGGCCGAAAGTGAGGAACAGATCCTTTAGGCACTTGATGACAGTGGAGGAGGTCATGTCTTTGCACGGATAAGCGAAGGGAAACCGACTGTATTCATCTATGATTGTTAGTATGTATTTGTTATTAGTATTGGAAGGAAGAGGGCCTTTAAAATCAATATTTAATCGTTCAAATGGTGATGTAGCTTTAATTAGTTTGCCCTTTACCTTCAAGAATCTTGGCTTTATTTCAGCGCAGATCTTGCAGCATGCCGTCATCGATTTGACATCGTTAGCTGAATAAGGAAGGTTTTTAGAGCGTACCCAATGGTACATCCTAGCAACACCAGGATGACCCAGGGCGTCGTGGAGTCCTTTCAATTTATTAACATTCATGTAAGCGCTGACTCGGGATAGAGCGTCTGCTGCCGTGTTTTGGGACCCAGGTCTGTATATGATATCATATTTGTAACAGGATAACTCTAGTCTCCAGCGCAGAATCTTTTCGTTTTTGATTTTGCTATTATGGTTTTGATTAAACATGTAAGACACTGATTTTTGATCGGTAATGAGAAGGAAGTGTTTCCCAATGAGATAGTGTCTCCATTTCTTGAGACTCTCGACAATTGCGCAGGCTTCTTTCTCTATCGATGAATGTTTGCATTCTGAGTTAGACAGAGTTCTTGAGAAAAAGGCGACGGGGCGTCCTTTTTGAGTCAGTGTCGCCGCTATGGCAAAATCCGATGCGTCTGTTTCCACAGTGAATGTGTCTCTGTCGTCAATCGCCATCAGAGTTGCCTTTTTAATGTCGTTTTTAATATCTTCGAAACATTTTCGTGCAACCGAAGTCAATGGAAATGTGCAAACGCCTGTCAGCGGTTTTATTTTCTCAGAAAATCTCTCTACCCATTTAGCATAGTGAGCGAACATGCCTAAAGCGCGTTTAAGTTCGCTGTTTTTGGTGGGAATAGGCAGTTCTAGCAGCGGTTTTAGTCTATCGGCGTCTGGTTTAATAGTGTTATTCTCGACGGTGTATCCGAGTAGATTAATTTTTGTTTGATGGAAAACACTTTTTGCTCATTCAGCGTCAGATTGTACTTCTTAGCAGCTTCCAAAAAGCATCGTAGATTCTCTTTATGTTCGGTTTCGTTTTTACCACATACTGTCACGTCATCGAGGTATGCGAAAGTTCCCTTTAGTTTTTCTTTCGTAATGATGAAATCTAAAGTCCTTTGAAATGCTGCCACGCCGTTGGTCACACCAAACGGGATTCTTGTAAATTGGTATAGTTTCCCACATGCTTCAAACGCCGTATATTTTTTTTCTGCCATTAGAATGGGCACTTGATGATATGCAGATTTTAAGTCAATCTGGCTGAAAATTTTATATTTTGATACTTTTGACACCACGGTTTCTATTTTCGGTAATGGAAACGCGTCTAATTCAGTAAATTTATTGATAGTCATAGAATAGTCTATGACAAGACGTTTCCTATGAGCCCCGCCTCCTGCAACGAGAACTTGAGCTCTCCAAGGTGAGTTGCTCGTTTCTATGACTCCATGCTCCAACAGTTTCGATATTTCCAATTTAATAAAATTTTCATCCTCTTTGCTATAGTGTCGACTTTTCACGGCGATTGGACGAATCCCCGGAGATAGGTTGCTGAAGACGGAAGCCGGCGGGACAGAGGCCTGCATCACGCTACAAATTTGTAATGGTTCATTCGGACCTCCTAATTGGAATTCAATTTTAGAATGCTCCTTTAAGATGTCGTGGCCGATAATCACATCGGCGCAGAGGTTGTCCACAATGAGGAGTGGTGTTTGTTTGTAGTTGTATTTGTTGAGGGATATGGTGGCGAAACAAATACCTTCGACAGGTGATATCTGGTTAAGCGAAGCTAAATTCACAGACTGTGAACATGGTTTCCAACGTAATGCCATTAAGCGTGCAGTTTTGCCATTAATGAAGCTAACGGAGCTCCCCGTATCGATGAGGGCGTCGGCTTTGTATCTGTTAACTGTAATTTGAACTGTGGCACCTTTGAGACTAATAGGTGAAGCAGCAGATATGGCGCCGCAATGGGATGGTCCATCTTCATCAGGATTGGTTGAGTCTTCGGTCGAAATAGAGTTACTAGTAGCGGCACCTGCGGATCTGCATACGTTAGAAAAGTGGCCTCTTTTGGAACATAAGTTGCAGATGGCACGGAAGGCTGGGCATTTGATCCTTTGGTGGATGCTCCCACCACAGAAATAGCAACGCCTTGCTGGTCGCGTGGATGGTTGGATAGTGGCTTGCGAGATGGGACGTCGTGCTGTTGGTGTCGTTGCCGCTAAGGTTTGTGAACTTTGTTCTGAGAGGACGGCACTGGAGTGGGGATGTGGTAAATCACTAAGTGTATGTGAATCCTTTTCAGCTGTCTCGAGCGCTATAGCTTTTCCAATTGTTTCAGTCAGGGTGAGATCATTGGTTTCTAATAGACGTTCTTTGATTTTGCGAGAAGCCAGCCCGGAGATTAGTACACTACGAATAGCCTGTTCTTCGTGTTCATCAGCAGTTACCGCATTAAACGAGCAGTCTTTAGCCGATAGGCGCAAAGCTCTAACATAATCGGCAACAGTTTCATCGGCGCGTTGCCTTCTGTTGAAAAGCATATGTCGGGCTAAGGTAGTATTTTTAGTTTTGATGTACATACCGTTTAGCGTCTTGATAGCATCTTCATAAGTTTTACAAGTTTTGACGTGTTTGTATATAGACGCTGACAGATGATTTATTAATAGTTTAAGCTTCAGGGTACCTGGGATTTCATTGGGCTTAGCTTCTTCCGACAGAAAGCTTTCGAAGGTCGTTATCCAATACAGCCATTGAGAGTCCGCCTCTACAGCATCAGGTTCAATATCAAATTTGTCAGGGCGTAAATATTTGGCGAGAGATGAGATCGCAGTTGATTCATCTTTAGGCATTATAACATAAGTTAATAAAATTGTTACGGAATTAAACGAATAACCATGAATTATGGCTATTATTAACTTATAAAAGTTACATAGGAATGACAGACAGGTAATAGAGTTTTAATAAATGTGTCAACTATACAGGAAACATTCAGCCAGTAGGTATACCACCTCACTGAATATAAATTTTGATATTTTAGGAGCTCCTGAACACTATTTGGAAAAACTTTTATTTTAATAGCATCTTTGCAAGCACAAATAAATAATAATCGCTGTAAATTGAAGGCCGGACAAACAAGAAATAAGTGATCTAGAGTACAAGGTTCAAATGAACAATATTTACAAGCAGAGTTGTTAGCTAATTTTAGTCTATGTAAATGCGCGGGAAACTTACAATGGCCTATACGAAGCCTACACAATGATGTAATAAAGTCTCTACCCAAATAAACAGATAATTTTTCAATCCATGCTTTAGTAGATGGGGCATATTGAATCTCAGCCAACCATTTACCTTTGTCTTGTCTAGAGATTTTAAGTGAATCATTCCAACGTTATAACATAATTTCTTTTACTGGCGAATATAAATCGGAGTATGGAACCTTAAAATTACATTCGATGACATTCTGTGTTGATTTAGCAAGAGAGTCAACTATTTCGTTGCCTAATATTCCAGAGTGTCCAGGAACCCAGCAAAATTCAACAATGATATTTGAGCAAAGCAAATCATAAATATGACTTCTCAATTCATAAATTAAATAATTAAAACTAGTGGAGATTTTTTTACTCCCTAGAGCTCCCTTTTTTTACTCCCGGTGGGGTTCTGCGTTGCGGGGCGTGGAAGGTCATGGCCCTCGTCTTCTCGAGGGCCACTTCCAGCCCCAGGAGGCGGATGCGCCGGACGACCAAGGAGGTGCCGACCGACGCAAGGTGAACCGCCTCCTCCCACTCGCGCGCCCTGGCCGCGACTAGAGTGTCATCCGCAAAGCAGACGACATCCATCCGCGGCAAGAGCGCGCCACGCAGAACCCAGTTGTACCCCAGGTTCCAGAGCAGGGGACCGAGCACTGATCCCTGGGGTACTCCTAATTCTAAACTTATCCTAACTTAACTTAATCTAAACTAACTCCTTTCGATTCATGCGTGTAGCCGATTAGGAGGGATTTAGCGTAAAAACATGATGTGGCCACTATGTTACACTATTTCACTGTTCTTTATGAATTATTCACTAACTGCACTTTTTACTACATAAATCACGCGTTTTTATTTAGTAAACGACACTAAATAATTTAAAAGTTCAATGAAAAATTAACGTGGCACTCATCTTCGTTTTCCCGCCAAAATCCTCAACCAACGTCTATTATTCTGCCAGCGTCTTGTCTGGTAGCAGTGTTGCCAACGCAAATTTTGAGACGGCCGTGTATCTATGGTAAAAAAGCCGTGTTCATAAGAAAAAAACGTCGACTGTCGGCCGTGTCTATGTCTTTGCCAAGATATATTAAGATTGACGTGATAAATAAAATAGTAAGTCAAAGAAATTATTACCCTAAAACAGTGTTTTGGGTTTTTTATACATTTTAGTAGTTTTCGAATTATTATTGTATTGACTGGTGAATAAAATGTAGAAAAATGTTGTTTCCGTTTTATTCAGAGAATGTTATGCTAACAACATGACAACGAAATAAAAATACAAAATAAGAATAATAGAAAAAAAAAATATAAACAACAAGAAGGCTAATTACTTCTTTTGACGTGACAACGTCTATTAAATTGGTACGGCGTGGAGTCATTCTCGAAAACACCGTAACGGCCGAATCTGACGCCACACGGAGTCCACGCCTACTTTACCCCCACCCCTAGAGCGCCCGATGTGTAAACATGTAATAGACGTTGTCACGTTCAAATATCGCCAGTAGATGGAGTTCTACAGACAACCAATTTTTTTTTTCTTTTAATAAGTTTATACGGACAAATCACACAGATTGAGCTAGCCCCAAAGTAAATTCGAGACTTGTGTTATGGTATACTAACTCAACGATACTATATTTAATAATAGATACATATCAAAGCATTTATTTCAAATAAACCAGTTACAGGTACTTTTGAATTGTCAGAAGGTCGGTCAGTCAGTAAGGTGAAGCTAGTCGCCCATTTCAAAGAGTAGGTACCTATGGAGAAGAACGGGCAAGAAACTCCATGGACACTCTTTTAAATTATCAAGCTACTGATACAAATATTTGATTACATCATTCATTTTGAAATCAATTGTGTGAGAACGATGCAGAAATATATTGTACGCTGAGCAGCTAAGAGATGACCAATCCCCTCTGACGGCGTCCGTTCACGAACATGACGTATGGATCAGCATCATTCAGCTCAACCATATTGAAGGGAACCTAATGACCCAACACACACGCCACCACCAGCGAGACATTTGAGTGAGCATGACATACTCTCAACAGCCATAGCACTATCAAGTCAATAAACGACTAACCCAACAAATAGATGCTTTACAGTAAGTAGATCGTGCTCACACGTATACACTTTGACATTTTAGTCGTCCTACAAAGATGGTTCACTGACTGTTTTCGACATAATATACCCCCAGCCGCGGTTATTAAGCTATTGCATAGCTTCTATCGCGGGCCTTGAGCGCGGGGACCGAATCCAGAAATTCCGTAACGAAAAAACCTCACGCTCCCCACTCCGACGGGCACGGAGGTGTGGCTTGAAGGCCGTACATCGTCTAACGTCGTTTCAGTTCGGCAGTCTTTGGCGTTGTGTGCGTAATAAAATAATAATAATAATAATAAAACAATAATAATAACTTAAAGAAGAAATAACAAGAATATGGAGACAAGAAAAAGTTTATGTCATTCCTATAGTCCTTTCCACAACAGGTGTTATCCCCAACCATCTCCTCTGTAGCCTAAAACTAATAGACCTAGAAGAATCCACATATATCAACATGCAGAAAGTAGCCATCTTAAACACCTGTAGAATAGTTAGAAAGTTCATGCAGTTAGAAGAAAATACAACGCAATAAAATACACAACGCTGTTACACTTACTTGGCTTTGGCCCGTAAATGCAGCTAAAACCAGCATAAGAGCTGAGAAAAAGGACTGTCCCAATAATAATAATAAAACAATAATAATAATTAATTTTATAATAATAATTGGTAATTAAAAAATATAAATAAAATAATAATAAAAAAATAAAATAATAATAAAACAATAATAATAATTAATTTTATATTAGTAATTGGTAATAAACCCAAATGTATTGTAAAATAATAAAAATATTTTAAATAATATTAACTTTTTATTTATTTAATAAAAGAAAAATTTGTTTTCTTATCGGTCACCACGCTCAAAAAGTGTAACTTGAATTAATATCAAAGAAAAAGAAATTCTGCATAAATAAATAATTATAATTGCATAAATTGATACAAAATGCTATGCAATAGCTTTACCGCGGCAGTCCCCGAGTGCCACACGTCTTTTTTGTTTTGTACCTTTAATTAAGATAATAGGTAGGTATAGTCTTGCCGCCAAGCGATTTGTCGTGTTCCGGCATGATGTCTGGTGAAGCCGTGCGGAGGACGGGTCTGAGCAGTTGTGTTGCGATGTGTGCCGGATACGATACGCCAAATGTTGTTGTGTTGGGAGTTTGGTCGTGGAGGGTCTTCAGATCAATCTCCCTTTGGCGCAGTATCGTTGGTCGTGTTGATGGGTTTAACATTGCATCACCTCACTCAACTGCCGTCTTCCTTCCTATTTGCTAAGTTTTTCTGAGTGAATAGACTCTTAATAAACTAGCGCGCTTTACCATCAACGATCGCATCACTGCTTACCATCAGGCGGGATTGCGGTCAAGCGCTAGTTTATAATTACTAAAAAAAAAACCCACTCTGCGCAATCTATTGGTCAATTCATTTCATTCATCATTTTCTGACACAAAATAACGTAAGCCAATCAACATAAGTCAATAAGAATGTCGGGCGCTATCCTTTAACAAGTGCAGCGCGCGCGCATTTGGTGTCACTTTCACTTAAAAAATAAATGGCTGGACTCAGCTCAGTTTGCGTTCTAACCCCGGAAGCGAAATATTGTGCGCGGGCGACCGGGAATCAAGTGTTATTCGCGATCGCTAGTACGAGAGTAGCGTACCTAGTGCAACAACTAGTGAATAGGTTTACCTACTTACTTCATTAGGGGGGGGGGGGGGGGAGCCGAAGCGCGTGTCTGACTTTTACTGACTAAAACCCACCCATGTTTCTTCACTTGCCTGTGTGACGGCCAGGGTTTATTGAAGTGAAACTTCTTTACGCACGCTTGACTTGGAGAGTAAGCTGGCGAAAGCGTTACGAAAAGTGATCGGGCAAGGCGAACGGAAGTTAAGTGGGGGATATGGGGGATATAAGCACAGAGGCGCCCGTGGCGCGAGCTTGGTACTACAAGTTCTACGAGTTTTTTTTTTTTTTTCAATAGAAATTAAAGATCTATGCAAAAATATATATTTTTTTAATTTGGAGACACGGATACACTTATTTATTCATTTATTTACACTTAACACTATACATTAAATTTTATGTTGACTGACAACCATTAAGGGGGTCAGTTAACATAAAATTTGGTACCGCCTACTTCACAGTCCCTCCTGTATCCCCCCCTCACCCCTTAATATCCCCACGAAACTACCCCCCCCCCCCCCCCCGACCCCTCTCATTGATTACTTCACCCCCCCGTGGATTATCTCGGGAACCAGAGGTCGTGGACTACCCGAGTTTGGGGTGCCCTGAATCAGGAGGAGGAGCCCGACCTTTTGGCCCCGAGGGAATCCACTCCCCCCTCCCCCGTCTTGCCCTATCCCACTGACTCACCTGGTGCTGCGCACTCAATCGTTGGCGAGCAGGCCGTGTCTTATAGGTTAGTTAGGCTAGGAATTGTGTGTGTTGTGCTGTTAACGTCCCCCTATTGGGACGCATAATTTTAATTCTAGTTTAAGTAAGTCTTTTGACCGTCACCCCTATTGGTGGCGTAGATTTTAATTATTAGTAATTGAAGTGAAACTTCTTTACGCACGCTTGACTTGAGGAGTAAGCTGGCGAACGCGTGACGTAAGCGTTACGAAAAGTGATCGGGCAAGGCGAACGAAAGTTAAGTGTGGGATATAAGCACAGAGGCGCCCGTGGCGCGAGCTTGGTACTACAAGGTCTACAACAAGTTTAAAAAAAAAAAAATAGAAGATCCACGCAAAAATATTAATTTACCAATGAAACCATGAAGTAAATTTAAATATTTATAGAAAATTAATATATGTATATGTGTATACCTACATGTATATATTGTACTGCTGTACTACATGTATGTATGTATTGTATTGTGTATTGTTGTATTGTATTGTTGTGTGTACAATATATACATGTAGGTATACACATATACATATATTATGTAGGTATACACATATACATATATTAATATATATATATATATATATATATATACATACAGATGGGGCAATGGAGCGATGGGAATCGCCGGCGGGGATTGGTCGGCAGGCTTGCTATTTCCCATGACCCCGCCACTAAGGCGATGTGGGTGTGCCGCTGTTCGGGTTTAGTGGGTATTCCCTGCTTCGGCTGGGCGAGTCCCACACACGCCCTTCGGGGTATGGTGCGTAAACAAAGCATTGCCACAGCAAAAAAAAAAAAAAAAAAAGTTAGGTTGGTAAGTATTACAATGCATGTGTTATGCAGTTGATTTCAAAGTAATTAAAACACGCAAAATCGTCTTGACAATTATTCATTGGTTGAATTCCACAAAATGTGTTTAATACCTGGATTTCATACATCTTTTTTTTTTGTAGGGTTATTACGTAAAATTAATGTAGACTTTTTATTGGTTTTTCGAAATACCAAGTTATTATGCGTGTTATTTTGGTGATTCTATTGAAATATGCTGCAATAGGAATTGTTAATAAATAGCTAGCATGTAAAAGTCGATAATCATGTAAACAACAGGAGATTTGTAAAACTTGAGTTGTGGTAACCCTAAATTGGTTTGTTTATCTCTATTCTTTATGGAGCTTGGCGAGAATATAGATTACGTTTAATAAATTCATAATTGATTAACCGTTACGGTATAGGCATCGGATCAAAAGAAGTGTTACTAGAAGTACGAGTATATAAATGGATCAACACAAGTTATTGATTTTTGAAATATATCCAGAGCTAAAACGTCCTCGTGGGTTCAAAAAAATGAGCCGTTACGGATCCACTAATGCATGAAATTTCCGAATTTTTTTTTATCGAGTATATGTGCTATCGACGAATATATTTGGCCATATCGCTTAATAGAATGCGACGTTGCCACTCCGCCCAAGAAATACGCAACTGGAGTCAAGTTATTCCGTGCTAAAGGTGGAGTCTATAATGAACGGCATCGCGGCTGGATCAACTTAGTTTGCAAAGAGGTGTGTATATATACGAGTGAAAGAGTATATATCAGCAGGATGACGCCAGCGGCGGTAGAGGGGCATCCCCGCTGTTTTGTTGGACATTGTAGGTACATTCACACAAACGCAACATGGCAACTGCGACTTTACGGGCGGCCGTGTTGGTGTAAGACGCGTAGAGACCTACGTACTGAGAGCATCGCGCGGGCTAAATTGATAATGTTGCATTGATTTCGCGTTGTCTACAATACATTGCGTGCTCGAAAATTGTGATTTCTGTAACCGCTCATTAACGACATAAATGACTTTCATAATTTTATTAGTGCCACACTGTGTAGCCTTATTTGAGAAGTTTGCGTTACGATGTCAGATACACCTTGCATTCATCAATAAAAAAAAAAAACCCTTGTTTTGGATGTGTCTCTTATCGAGTAAATAGACTCAAATTAAGCGAAAACCATGCATTGCAAGCTATTATTTTAAAATAATCTGCCTTTTTTTGTGTTGCCCTATTTGTGCCGCTGTGTACATCACACTTATATGTGTGTACGCATATGCAGTGATAACCTCTCCTTTTTACTAAAATTACGTTGACATATTTCACACTGATAAGGTTTCTCATTAATGTGTGTACGCACATGGACTGTTAAACTACTCTTTAGACTAAAATTACGTTGACATATTTTACACTTATAAGGTTTCTCACCAGTGTGTGTACGCATATGCACTGTTAAACTCCCCTTTTGACTATAATTACGTTGACATATTTCACACTTATAAGGTTTCTCACCAGTGTGTGTACGCATATGCACCGGTAAACTCTTCTTTTCACTAAAACTACGTTGACAAATATCACACCGATAAGGTTTCTCATCAGTGTGTGCACGCACATGGACTCTAAAACTACTCTTTTGTCTAAAATTACGTTGACATATTTCACACCTATAAGGTCTCTCACCAGTATGTGTACGCATATGCTCCGTTAAACTCTTCTTTTCACTAAAACTACGTTGACAAATATCACACCGATAAGGTTTCTCACCAGTGTGTGAACGCATATGCACTGTTAAACTCCGCTTTAGCCTAAAATTACGTTGACAAATATCACACCGATAAGGTTTCTCACCAGTGTGTGTAAGCATATGCACTGTTAACCTCCACTTTTCACCAAAATTACGTTGACAAATATGACAGTGATAAGGTTTCTCACTAGAGTGTGTACGCATATGCACTGTTAAACTCCCCTTTAGCCTAAAATTACGTTGACAAATAGCACACTTATAAGGTTTCTCACCAGTATGTGTACGCAAATGGGTTGTTAAAGTATACTTTGTAATAAAATTACGTTGACATATTTCACACTTATAAGGTTTTTCCCCTGTGTGTGTACGCATATGCAGTGTTAAACCCCCCTTTCGACTCAAATTACGTTGACAAATATCACAATGATAAGGTTTTTCACCAGTGTGTTTTTTTACATTAGTAGAACTACGCCGATTACATATGTATTGCTCTTTGAAATATGTGCCAAGCTTGGACGTCCATTTCTGAGAAGTCCGGATAACTTTTGAGTCTGATTTGTCTTTTGTAGTTTGCTCGGCTGTTATTGCATCCTTTTCTTTAGTTCTTCGTGTGTCCTGTTTTGGTTTCCTCATAACGGTGACCTCTGTAAGTAAATCTAGTAAGTACACAATGGGAGATTTGAATGAATTTGAAGAATGCCGTTTGAATTTGTTTGCGTCTCCGACGCACTGGGCGTGGGACAGCTATCTATATTTCATTGCTGAGAGCTTCGAAAGATCGTCTATTTATGGAACGCTGGACAAAATTCTGCTGTCTTGACCGGTGTTCTATGTGGCTATTTTAAATTAAATTTAAATATAGAAACTTTTAATTACATGTATATATTGTGTGTACTATAATTATTGTTATCTGAAATAGACATATTGAATTGTATTTAACTACGATGGTATCTGTAACTTTCATCTGCATGACGGTCTGGTAATTTTCGCAGGGCCAACATAACTAGAGATTGCATAAGACAGTCAGGTAGGCAAGAAAAAAGGAGCAGCCTTTAAGTAAGCAAATAAAAAAAAACTGAACAGTCCTAGCAATAGAATTTAAAATTGCTCATATAACCAGTTGCACCCTTCAAGCATGTGAGGTAATCCTAGCCACGTCCTATCAGGTCGACCATTGGCTTGTCTACTTAGCTATATAATAGAACCAACTTATACTTACTCATTGTCTCCCCGGAGTTTCTTTTTTTCTTTGATACTTTTTCGTCTTCCACTTCAGTTTTACATTTAATTAAAGGTATATCATCTTCTAAGTCTGACTTATAACAGTGTGGCGGTTTATCTGCTACATCTAAACAGTTATTGTCTAAATTTTCGGGTTCTAGCTCTGTAAATAAACAAAAACTGTCAAGAGTGTTATTATCACCTAGTTGCGCCTGGTTTTACCTGCGTAAGTTTACGGCCCTGTGAGAATATCAAAATTGAAAGTAATCCCATGCATTAATCCTGGTGATAATCTATGTGTGCCAAATTACATCTAATCGTCGTTCAGTAATTTTGGTGTGAAAAGTAACAAACACATACACTCACAAACTTTCGCCTTTATAATATAACACTATGTTTGTACGTTGGAACGACGCAGTTGTGTTGTGCTCGCATCGTTTAGTGTAAGACGTCACGCAGTCAACAGAGTAGTGACATAAAGCTGACATAAAGCTAAGTGTGGTGTTTTCATTTCGAAACTATTAGTAAGTTCTCTTTCTATTTTTAATATGAAAACTACCAATTTCTTTGTGATTGTTTTATTCCGATTTGTTCAGTAATATTGTTGACTTTAAGGCATTTTAATATTATAAACATTTATAATTCCAATGACGATTTTAAATTTGTGTCGTGCTAATAATAAATATAAATTAATGTTTTGTGACTAAATGTGACCTATACGAAATTAAGTAGTTTTTTTAATTATCATAATAATATTATTTGTGTCTCATTGACTATTAAGGCATTTATTTATTTTTTTCTAGCTAAAAAGGGAGGCTTATTGGTTAATGTTTCAGTACACAAGCACAAAGTCAGCAAGTTATTAAAGAAAAGGTCAACCGAATTTTACAAAATGAAAAGAAGAAACGACGTTATATTGCAAAATGCACTAAAAAAATTAGAAAGAAAACGAACCCAAGGTACAAAAATGTTTTACAAATATTTAAAATATTATTATACTGCTAAATTGAAACTAACTTTCTAGTCATTTTAAAACATTCTGTCGTCATGATGTTTATCTTTCGTCAAAAACAGTCGTATATGAAAACTAAATAATTATGATATTAAAAATTTGTCTTTATATTCCACAAAGATGATCAACTTTACAATTAAAAAGATTATCAGACTTTTTTTTATGTCAGTAATCAGTTTGATTTGGTTAACATTTTTTTTAACCTTCCGTATACGAGGTGGGGTATGACATACCCCAGCGGTAAAAAAAATCGTTGCAATTTTTAAACGAAAAAGACGCGTAAGTTGGTTTTCTCAGTAGCTGTAAATGCGACGTTGCCGCCCCGATCCGTGCAAAGCATTTAGTCCGGCGTCTGCCACAGATCGTGTGACACGTACGTAAAGTGCGCTTGGGTATCACACACCCCACCTTGCATGGCGCGTCACCCAAAAGGTAAGCGTAACTACGTTTGTTTTTGAATCATTCATATGTTTATTTCGGTGTTTAACGTGATGAAATATTGTTTTCAGGTAATAGTTTAACTAAAACATGTCTGGGTTATCAGAAGAAGATATATTACGAGCACTAATAGGAGAAGACGATGATGACATTGAATCAGAACAAGAATCGGATGGTGATCCAGATCATATCAGTGCTCAAAGCAATACAGATAGTGAAGTGGATGCTGACATACCGTCTTCGGATTCAGACAGTGATAACTTACCACTCTCGAAGTTGCAACAAGTTAGTCATACCGAATATTATAAAGGTAAAAATGGGGTAAAATGGCAAAAAAATCCATACAGGCTTACAGTTCGCACCGGAGCTGAAAATATTATTTATCATCTACCTGGCGTAAAATCAGTTGCGAGAGACAAGAAGTCACCTATTCAGTGTTTTTCTTTATTTATTGCTGATGATATGATTGCTGATATCGTGAATTACACCAATGAGAAAATTCGTTTGCAATCTACTAACGACCCTCAAAAATCTGAAACAACACTGACAGAAATGAAGGCACTGTTTGGTTTGCTTTTTCTATCTGGTTTAACGCGTTCTAGTCGTCAAAATACAATCGGCTTATGGGCCACAGACGGTACTGGAATGGATGTGTTTCGAGACACATTGTGTAGAAACAGATTTGTTTTCTTACTGAAAAATTTGAGATTTGATAGCGCTGCTACACGAAGTGAGAGAATAATGGTAGATCGATTAGCCCCGATCAGAAGTATATTTGAACAATTTGTAAAAAATTCTCAAGATGTTTACATTCCGTATGAAAACCTTACTTTGGATGAAGAACTAGTCGCTTTTAGAGGACGTTGCGGTTTCCGCCAGTATATACCATCCAAAACAGCAAAATACGGTCTCAAAATTTATGCTTTGGTGGACAATTAGACCTATTACACCCTAAATATGGAAATATATTGCGACAAGCAACCTGAGGGTCCTTATGCTATTAGCAATAAACCCTACGATGTAGTTGATCGACTGGTACAATGTGTTTCACAAACTTCACGAAATGTTACTATGGATAATTTTTTCACAAGTTACGAGAGCACTAATCATTTACTGAAAGATCATAAACTAACTGTAGTCGGAACCTTGCGTGCTAATAATACTTGTACACCACCTGTATTCAAAACAAATCGTGAATTAAATACCACCAAATTTTGATTCCAAAAAGATATTACAATCTTATCCTATGTACCAAACAAAGCCACATAAAATAGTGTATATGATGTCGTCTTTGCATCATGATAAAGAAATCGATGTTGAAACAGTAAATCAGCAAAAACCAGCTATTATTACATTCTACAATCAGACTAAAAGTGGCGTTGATGTTGTCGATAAATTATCGAGAACTTACGATGTTTCACGTAATTCTAAGCGTTGGCCTCTGACGATATTTTTCGCTTTGCTCAATCATGCTGGTATAAATAGTATGATTATACACATGTTGAACAATGGCATTGAGAAAAATAAAACTAACTTGAGAGGTAAATTCATTCGGGAATTAGGTTTGTCTTTAATAAGATCCCACCTAGAAACAAGAAGGCAGAACCAAAGACTTCCTAGGGAACTGCGCCAAAGAATTGAAAAGTATTTTCAAAAACCCCTTGAAAACTTACAAGAACCGCCGGCAAAAAGGTCTACAATATACAATACAATGCAAAGATGCTCACTTTTTCCTAGACAAAAAGATAGGAAAACTAGGTACATTTGTAAAAAATGTAATAAGCCTATATGTATGGAACATGCAGATTTTTATTGTCAAGACTGCGGAAACTTAAGTGATTAAGATTTGATTAATTATTATTTGTTTTTACTAAATTGTTAATGTTTAAAACTAGTTATATTGTAGTCTTAAAAATTAAGAAGACTGATTCTAATATTAAGTGCCATTTGATTTTAGTCCTCAAGAAAAGGTTTAATAGATTATAGTTAGAAGAAAAAGTTAAGTTTTTGTACTTTTATTAATAAAAGTCTATTGTAATGTAAAAATAACATTTGTTTTACTTAATTCAATTCATTATTAGATATAAAAACATATTTATTATTATTTAACAATCTTAAATATCAATTGTGCTAATTTTACTACCTTTCATGTTTGGTGGTATATCAAACCCCACCCAGTATAGCATGATGAGATTAGTCACCTCGTATACGGAAGGTTAATACCGTCGTCAATTTTTGTAAATAGTAAACCTTGAATGAGTTGAAGAGAATAAATCTGGTATAATAAGAGTGAGTTTTGTAGTTTAAATGTTAGTATGCTGCAGTTGACTGTATCTACTTTAGTCAAATTGTTACTTAAATTAAGTTTTAGTTACAGCGTACGTACGTTTATTCTAATAAATTATTGTATTAATCATTTTATCTTCCACCAGAAATCACCAGTTCCTAAAATAAAAAATCAAAAAGAAATCTTCGGTTCAAATTCTGACGTTACTAAGGGACCTCCTAAGTAAATTGATCAACAGTAACCATATTACTGTCAGTGACCAGAGTGAACTTGTGAGTAAAATATTACTTCAATTTTTGTAAAAAAAACTGACGTTATTTTATGATTATTTTCAGAAGTCATCTTCAAACAACAATGACAAGATAGAGAATTTATCATCAGATTCTTTTTTTTTTAATAATTATAAACTAGCGCTTGACCGCAATCCCGCCTGATGGTAAGCAGTGATGCGATCGTTGATGGTAAAACGCGCTAGTTTATTAAGAGCCTATTCACTCAGAAAAACTGAGCGAATAGGAAGGAAAACGGCAGTTGAGCGAGGTGATGCAATGTTAAACCCAACAACACGACCAACGATTCTGCACCAAAGGGATATTGATCTGAAGACCCTCCACGACCAAACTCCCAACACAACAACATTTGGCGCATCGTAACCGGCACACATCGCAACACAACTACTCAGACCCGTCCTCCGTGCGGCTTCACCAGACATCATGCCGGAACACGACAAATCCCTTGGCGGCAAGGCTTTGTCTGGTGGGTGGAAACTTCTGCCGGAGGCCGATGTTATGGCCTACCATCTTCATCGTTTATTGAAAATTCCCCACAGTATAACAGTAACGATATTTTGAATTTAAGCCATTTTGATAAAGGTAAGTGACAAAATAATGTCTCAAACCCAGCTTATTTCTTTATATTTAAAGCATTAATTAGCTCAGAATAACATTACCGAGTTAAATTACTTATAGCATATCAATACTCGTTATACATAATCTACTTTGCTTATTTCGTTTCTTTTTTTCAGCAGCAGAATGTTACTTTAGAAAGTGAGTCAATTCTTAATACAATTAGGACAAGGCTTACTCAGGAAAAAGAACATCTTCGTCACCTTGTAATAGTTCAAGTTCCAGCTCTTCCAGTTCTCGCTCCTTAAGTTCTAGCTCCACAAGTTCTAGCTCCTCAAGCTCCAGTTCATCCTCTTCGGGAAAAGCACAAAATGTCTAATCTAATGTGCAGCAAAGCAGCCAATTAGCAACAAAAAGTGGTAAAAGAAATACCAAAATTAAATTATTGTGATAATGACCCCACATTTCAAGACCCCAACGAAGTTTCTAGATTTCATAGAAGTTTGTACTCTTCTTCAGCAGGCTCTATTCCTCAAACTGAAATAGTTCAACATGAGACACAACAACCTGAATCAAGTCACATCAATGTAATGGACACGACCCAAAGTAAGTCTAGTAATCCCGCATCATGGAAGCAAAATATTAGTAAGGCATTACGCAACACTGGAAAATCTTATAAGTCTCTATCGAAATATGGAAAAGAAGTACCAGCTCGTTGCATTAAAAAACCATGCGCTCCATGTCGTTTAAAGTGCCCTGACTAAATTAATGAAGCCCAAAAAACTGCGATTTGAATCGTATTGGAATCTCACAACCAAAGAATTTAAAAGATCCTTCATCAGTTCATGCATAATGGAAGTCAAACCGAAATATAAAATATACCAATGCTGAGAAACCTAGATTACCAAATAGTGCGTTTTTTTTTTCAGTGTTAATAATCACAAAATTCGAGTATGCGAAACGTTTTTTTATAAACACTTTAGATATAACAGAAAGACAGAAAAAAGAACTAGAAAAGAAAAAACCAATGCAAACTTTACTCGGTGGTAGGCCATAACATCGGCCGCCGGCAGAAGTTACCACCCATCAGACAAAGCCTTGCCGCCAAGCGATTTGTCGTACTCCGGCATGATGTCTGGTGAAGCCATACGGAGGACGGGTCTGAGCAGTTGTGATGTGTGCCGAGTACGATGCGCCTAATGTTGTTGTGTTAGGAGATTGGTCGTGGAGGGTCTTCAGATCAATATCCCTTTGACGCAGCATCGTTGGTCGTGTTGTTGGGTTTAACATTGCATCATCTCGCTCAACTGCCGTCTTCCTTCCTATTCGCTCAGTTTTTCTGAGTGAATAGGATCTTAATAAACTAGCGCGCTTTACCATCAACGATCGTATCACTGCTTACCATCAGGCGGGATTGCGGTCAAGCGCTTATAATTATTAATAAAAAAAAAAAAAAAAAAAAAAAACGGATTTATAACCAAAGATCAAAGAGGAAAGCACACTAATAGAAAGAGGATTGACGAGACGATTATAAAAGACATTGAAACACATATAAATTCAATCCCAAGAATTCCATCACATTACTTGAGAGCCTCCACATCGAGAGAGTTCATTGAAGGAGACAAGACTGTAAAAGACCTCTGGAGGGACTTTTTAGACGCGAGAGATCCAAGTAAGCCAAAAGCCGACTACTGGCTATACCATCAGATTTTTAACAACAATAACTTGGGATTCTTTCAGCCTAAAAAAGATCGATGCGATCTATGTTTAGAATATGAACTGGCCTCTATAGATAACAAGGCAAAGTTGAAGGAAAAATATGATGCGCATATAAAAGAGTTGAAAAACTGAATGACCGCAAGAGAATAAGTGAAGGAAACATATGCACAATATACGATTTGCAAGCAGTCATGCAAAGCCCGTTGGGAGACTCGAGTTCTTTTTATAATATATCAAAACAAAACTGCCTGAATTTTACAATGGCTGAACTGGCTCCGAAGTCTGCCGAGGCAACTAATAAAAACCAAATAGAAGTAGAAGATGGAACTGAAGGAGAAACTGTAGGCGCCTATAGGAATGTATATAATTACTTTTGGGATGAAAAACAAGGAAAAGGGGGTGCAAACGAAATAGGTTCGTGCGTTTTGGAGTACCTAAAAACCATTAGTGAAAAATATTCTGATAAAGAACTGAACATAATTTTTTATTCAGATAATTGCTGTGGACAAAATAAAAACAGGTTTATTGCATGTCTTTACTCGTATATTGTGTCTTACTTTCCAAATATAATCAGTATAACTCACAAATTTCTTATCCGCGGGCACACACAAAATGAAGGTGATAACGTACAGTTTGATTGAGAAGGAAGTGAAAAAAATACCGAAAATCTGGACCCATTTATACTTCACACCAATATGTTGCCCTGATAAAAAGTGCCAAAAAATCAAGAAAACCTTTTAAGGTACTTTATTTTATTTTTAAAATAAAATAAAAAGGTACTAGAGTTAAATTATGACTTTTTCTTAGATCTAAAATCATTACAAGAACAGTGGGGATAAAACTTCACAGAAGACGAAGAACGCAACCAAGTTTCTTGGAACGATGTCAAAATACTAAGATTCTGTAAAGATAAACCATTTCATTTTTTTATCAAAACTTCTTACACAGAAGAAAATTTCAGATGTGTAAACATGAGAAATAAAAGGAAACGCATGCCGAACCTCGAAGAGATTTCAGTCCCTAAATTTTATTTAAATAAATTAAAATTAAGTGAAAATAAAAAGAAGGGATTAAGCGAGTTATTACGGAAAAAATTAATACCTGGTTTTTATATAGATTATTAAAAGTCGTTATTAGATGATTAAAAGGTAACAAATTGATGAAGGATAGCAAGTCTCAAATGATAATGACGAGCTGTTCGTGCAATTTATAAATTAAGTCCGAGACACTCTCTCAGAGAAAAATTTAAAGAGATTAATGTACTGACCGTGCCGTCTCAATATATTTATGAAAATCTTTTGTATGCTCATAAAAATATAAAATTCTTTAAAAAATACAGTGATGTCCATAATATAAATAATAGGAACAAGCACAAATTTATAGTACCTACAACAAGGCTCAAGAAAATAGGTGGCTCTTTTAGATGCCAATGTATACATTATAACAATAAGACTTCCAGAGGTGGTTCAAGATCTGAGCCTGAATAAATTCAAATCCTTCGTTAAACGTAAGTTGTGTCAGAAAGCATTTTATAGTATTAAAGATTATATTGACGACAAAAAGGCTTGGGCTTCAGCTGCGTCCGATTTCTATGCTTACACTGATTGTTCTTTGATTTTTCCTCTTGTAGTTTTAATTTGTAATTGTTTGTTTTTTTTAACTCAAAGCCAGTACACACTATGTATCCAGGCATATTATGCGTTACGAAATTGCATCGCTGACAGGGGTATTCGGAACTGGTGCAGCTACACAGGAGCTAAACTTAGCATTCGGGAACATCGTTGGAGCTGCTGAACCTTGGACAAAACTGTCTTTGCATTGTGTAGCTTCAATTTCTTAGTATTGTATAATTGCATGGAACACTTGTGAGCACAATGTACTTGCTGTAAAGCATCTATTTGTTGGGTTAGTCTTTTATTGACTTGATTGTGCTATGGCTTTTGAAAGTATGTCATGCTCACTCAAATGTCTCGCTGGTAGTGGCGTGTGTGTTGGATCATTGGGTTCCCTTCAATATGGTTGAACTGAATGATGCTGATCCATACGTCATGTTCGTGAACGGAGGGTACTGGTCATCTCTTAGCTGCTACGGCGTATTTTAATTTCTGAATTGTTGTTTTTTCCATAATGGACGCTCTCAGCGTACAATATATTTCTGCATCGTTCTCACACGATTGATTTCAAAATGAATGATGTAATCAAATATTTGTATCAATAGCTTGATAATTTAAAAGAGTGTGAATGGAGTTTCTTGCCCGTTCTTCTCCATAGGTACCTACTCTTTGGAATGGGCGACTAGCTTCACCTTACTGACTGACCGACCTTCTAACAATTCAAAAGTGCCTGTAACTGGTTTATTTCAAATAAATGCTTTGATTTTGATAGCAAATTCTTTTGGCGTGGTGTTTACCATTTATTTTATGGTCTTGAAGTATTAGATGCAGAATTTCGTTTTTTGTTATAATTGCTCTGATTTGATTTTTCATTTATGTTTCCTTAAAGAATACATTTTTTTAAAAGAAAGATCCTAATGAACAAAATTGGTTTATTTTATAGTTATATTTTGTTGTAATATACTTTCCGAATGGAAAGAAGTTTCTGTTTATTTCTTTCAAGTTTTGAGATTTTTTTTTTAACTATTTAGTTTATTATGAAGAGTTCCTAATGAACAAAGATCTCAATTTTGTAAGTGTTGAATTTTATTTAATATTACATTACATTTAAAGCATTTGGCCTAATGTAACAATTAAGGCCACTCTAATTTTTTTTTTTTCAGTTTATTACTTACATATTATTTATTTATTTATTTAAACTTTATGCACAAACATTGCACAATGGCGGATATAATGCCTTAGGCATTTTCTACCAGTCTACCTTGAGGTGATGCAGAGACAAAACATGGTAGGTGCAAACAAATTAAAGTTAAAAGAGAGAAAAAAATATATAATAAATACATACATACAAAATATAAACAGAAGAGAGAGTTAAAAAAAAATCATAGATAGAGAAAAAAAAAATTATATATGTGATGAATCTGCCAATTGGCTTGTATCCTAAAAAATAATTTAATGTCCACCAGATAGATTTATAAAAAATATTGAACACGTATTTTTTATTTTTTCTTTCATGCAAATACTTCGGAAGATATATTGATTTGAAATGTCGCATGACGTCACGCCGTTGTACAAAATCTACGACGGCGTGACGTAATTAGCCCCCACTCCGTAACTTTAATACGTTATATATCAGTAGTTTTTGATAATTTCGACAAAATAAAAAATACGGGTCTTAATTTTTTTTATTATCTATAAGACGGACTAATTATTTTTTTGATTTTCATACCTTGGATACATCCCTATTACTTGCGTAGGTATTCCCGAGCTTTCCTATGCTTTTTTGTTATCTTTTCCATCCTATTTTCCTTTCCTTTTTTTAAATTAAGGTTTTTGTCGTTTGTTATTTATTAATAAAATACAGAACTTAGTTTGAAAAAGTCGAAAAATTACATAAAGTTATAAAAACAAAAAAGTCGTAAGTTTATTTTTTGTAATTATAAACTAGCGCTTGACAGTAATCCCGCCTGATGGTAAGCAGTAATGCGATCATTGATGCTAAGGCGCGCTAGTTTATTAAGAGCCTATTCACTCAGAAAAACTGAGCGAATAGGAAGGAAGACTGCAGTTGAGCGTTTTTCGACCGAAAAAAGACAACTCCTAAACCGTCATAATTATATCATTCTCCTCGGTCCAAAAAGGACTGATAAAATAAAATACTTTTTTATATAATTATTCTTTAAAATAACTAATTATTTTTTTTATCTATAACAGTTTAATATCTTTTCTACAATTTGCAGCACAAACATAATACCCGACCTAAATAATCACAAAATGATAGATGAAAGATTGCGGAGGTACTAAAATTTTAAACTATGATTTGCCATTTACCAAAAAGTTACTTTTTTAAGTTACGTCGTTATCGTCCTAAAGTGCGATATTTAAACAATCTCGCCTGCGGAGACCATCTACCAGGAATACATACTCCTGTAAAGTGGGTGCGTTTACGTTCATATAAGACTCGCATGGCGACAGTTTCTCCGTACCGAAAGCCAGTGGCAAAAAGTCTTAAAAAATAACACAAACAATTATATTAAAACGAAAAGCTAACAATACCATCACTTTGATATTCCTCCATTGGCTCAATACCATCATCTAGTTCGTCAGTAACAGCTGGTAATTCGTCTTTGATAGCAGTATTTCCTGTTTCACATTCATCATCTATACTTATGTGGAATATTGTCGAAGTAATAAGCCCACTACAAAACTCTAATCGGTCTTGGTTTAAAGGATTGAGCTGTGAAAAGAAAAATATATAGTAAAGTTATGAGCAACAGGATGTACAGCTCCGTCATCCTAAATAGAAAAGGGAGGATTCTCCAACCAGAGAGGTGTTGTGTCTGGTGTCAAGACTTGATGTCGGGAAGCTGTCTGTGTGCTTGTTACACAATAAACTCTTTTTTTTTTGGCAACTGAGCCGATATCGACAATTCTGCCAATGACATGTGGAGACAGACGAGCCGTCGAACTTTGCACTTCGTGGTAGTTTTCTGATATATGTAATAGGACAACACAAGTGTAACTATAATAAATAATAATATATACATACGTATATAATTATACACACAATATATACATATATGTGACTTGTTATTTATTGAAATTTGTATTAATTTTTAATTCTATTTAAACAAAACATCGAAGAGATGTGTTAAATATGAGAAAAACAAACCGGAGTGGAGCTCAGGAAATTATGTTTAAAGTTTATCATCAATGTTTGTTAGTACACCAAGCTGAACAACTTTTATCAAAAATGGATGATATTTATGCTTGAACATATTTACAAAGTTATTATTATTACACACCAAACTACAATTTGACCTCATTTAAATTTATAAAGGTTGACAAGACGTGGATTAATTTTGGAGAAAAGTGGGTCAACAGGCATCGGAAGTTAATAGGAAGAGGGATTTTTATTTTGGAAAGCTGATGGTACAAGTCGAGAGATTTGGAATTTAAAGGACAAGAGAAGAATAAATGATCCAGATTACCATCATCAAGACCGCATTCGCACTGGGAACTGTCACGAACACGAATCTTGTATAGAAATACTGGGCTGCAGCAGTGACCTAGTCTCAGTCTACACAAGGTTGGAACAGCTCTTCTGGACAATTTCGGACATTTAAAAAACCAAGGTTTCCGCGGAAATGCGGGTTGAATACTGGCGTAGTACGCCCCCTTGAGTTTCGAACTTACCGGCCACACTGCTGACCATGAGTTGTAAAGCTTATGTTTGGTGTCAGACCGTAAGTCGTAGCTGTTCTTTCTCCGGAATTAGCTTACTGATACGTTATACGAATTCATATAATTTACTTTTTTACATTACATAAATATGTAAGCTGCCACGCCCTTTATGCCTGGGGCTTTTATTTAAGTAATAAGTTTTTAGTTAATTACATTTTCATTTAAATATATATTTGTTTTGCTTTGCTGGTATTTTGGCGTAGTAGCTGGCATATGGTAAATAATTTCATTGTTGTTGTATTTTATCGTGATCATCACTATACGTAGTATTGTATAAAGTCAAGTGTTATTTTTATATGAACAGACAGCTGTGCTGCTGGGGAGTTTCTTCCGCCACTTCTTCTTCCCAGCGAAAGCACTAGGAAGTGTCGACGGGAGGGTGTTTTGGGGGACTGTCTTATGTAATATTGTCGTTCAAAAAGTGCTGATTCTCAGCCTAATTTGAATAAATGACTATTTGTTTTTTTTTTTTTTTGAGCTATGGATCACGTAGTGCTTCCGATCGACCGGGTTAGATGTAGCTTTTGCCAGTGAGTCTGCACATTCATTACCACCTAAACCCGAGTGTGTTTAAACCACTGATAGAACAAGTAAATAGTAATTTTAAGGTATCAAAGATGACTTTGCTGTGAAGTTTGGATTTAAGTTGGTTTTCAGCTAGAGCCTGAATACTACTGCGAGAATCTGAGAAAATGACTGAGTTTTTAATATTGTGGGCTAAAATGAAATTTACGGCTTCTAAGATACCGATACATTCCTCTGTAAATACTGAGGTCTCAGGGGGACATTGGAATAAAAAAGCAAACTTGGAATTTTGGAAATATGTAAAAATCCCTGTACACCCTGTTGAAGACAATTTCGATGCATCTGTATAAAACAAATTCCAACCTCCCCAGTATCTTTTAATGGCGCTATCAAAGTCGCCTTTCGCGTCCCGGGAATTTTTGGAGATACCAAGTCCCAAAACAACTTTTGGCCTAAAATGAATCATCTCATATGCCGAAGAAAAGACCGGGAGAGTGGGGTATTGCCAAACACGTGAGGAGAGGAATTTAATCTCTCTGTACCTATTCATCAATGGAATAGTTTTATTATTCCAATAGGAAGATGAGTTAAGAGAAAGTTAGATTTGTTCTAGAATGGGGAGTAAAGGATGGGACGATAGGGAGAAAACTGTTGATAAGAAGCGATCTGCTAAGTATTGTCTACGAAGGTGAAGAGCGGGTTCTGCACATTCAACCTGGAGCGCGTTTATGGGGGAGGATTTCATGGCACCGGAAATGATCCTAAAACATTTGGCCTGGATAGAATCCAGTCTACGCAAAGCATCTTTGTTGCAGGGCTCAATTAAGCAGCTGCATTAATCAATTACGCTTCTGACCAACACATTCTAGACCAGTTTCAAGGTGAAAGGGTGAGCACCCCACCAGACACCTGCCAATGCCTTAAGGACCGAGACTGAGCGCTCACATTTTTTGACTGTATGAGCAATGTGGTCAACTCCCGTCAATTTGGAGTCTAAGGTAACCCCCAGGAACCTGGCCTTATTCTCGATTAGGATTGCTTGGCCGTCAAAATTAATGTCGACTTGGGGGATAAGGCGTTTGAGACTGAAAAATAACTGCTAAACTTTTTGGAGCACTTAAATATAACCCGTGATTTAAAAGCCAATGGTTTAAGGAGGACAGAGATATATTAATAGAATGGGCGGCATCCTGGATGGATTTGTCACAGACCAATAATGCAATATCGTCAGCATACTGAAGGGCGTTACAGTTAAAATTAAAACAAGAAGGAAGATCAGAAGTGTAAACATTATATAGGATGGGACTACGCACGGATCCCTGAAGCAGACTTCTCCAAACCGACCTCGGCTCACAGTTCTCCCCAGAAATCCTGAGAATAATGCTAATCTCAAAATATGCTGGATATAATTTGAAAAATCCTAGCCGGGATTCTCAGCTTTTGCATCTTTTGCCTGAGAAGTGGTAGGAGAACAGAATCATAGGCAGCTGAAATGTCTAGGAAAACGGCTACCACCGACTCATTCCTGCCGAGGGTCAGCCGGATCACTGATATGAGGGAAGCCACACTATCAGTTGTACCCAAACCTTTCCTGAAGCCGAACTGAGTTGGTGGGACCAGTTTCCTACTTTCTACAAACCATTCTAGTCGGTTTTTAATCAAATGTTCTATCAGTTAAGTATGGACGATAAAGCAAACGGCCTGTAAGAACAATGATCGTTGGGATCGTTTCCGCCAACCATCTCTCTTATTTATTTTTGAGTAATTTTCTGGACTTGGCCAAGATATGTTGAAATGCAATGAGGTTATCCAGGTTCATATTAAAGTTCCTTTCCTGATTACGGCAGAGCATTCCTTATTCCACTACGGCGGGGATGGAATTTTGCCGTAGGCGGTTTTTTTGGGCGAAAGTAATCATCTGCTGTAGAGGATATAGTATGGGAGAATGATGAAAACCATTCGTGAGCAGTTTCAATATTAATTGATGGAAGAGAAGAGACCCGTAAGTCTAAAATTTTTGAATATAGGTCCCAATCTACTGAGTTCAGCTGGTATTTTAAAAGAGGGGGAAATTTTTTTCAGGGAGGGTCTTGGAAGGAACTTCAATCATGGTGGGATAGTGATCACTCCCGTAAGTCATATTCAAGCGTCTCCAATTAAAAATATTGGCTATATTAGATGAGCAGATCGTCAAATCAGCACAGCTGTTATTGTGTCCTGGTGTAGACCTACGTGTCGGGCAGCCATCATTGATCACGCATAAATTTAACTCATCTAATATGTCCACTAAGCCTATGCCAAAGTTTTCGCAGTTATCTGATACCCATATATAATGATGACCATTAAAATCCCCCATGATCAGTACTGAACCTTGGCCTGATCAGTCTGCTTGTCATAGCTAGGCGAAAGAGGAACATGAGTTTTGGGTTTAAAAAAGACCGCTTTACGGTATGACTTTGTTTGGGAAGCGGGAGAGGAGTGAACGAGGGGAGCTAGGATTTGGAATAGCTTTTTGGGATGCTCTAGACACTTCAGCTTACAATCTTGATACTGGAGGGAAAACCTGACTTGCTTCCGCATAGGAGATACATTTCTCTGCCATTGGAGCCGTAATGATTGCCAGAACAAGAGACACAGAAGGAAGAATCAGTGGAGACTTGGCAACCATCACCAGGATGGTCTTGACCATACTGCTGCTTTAGCCAGGTTTAGAGCGACATACTGTACGTGTGTGACCAATGTAACGACAGCAATTAAAACATTGTATAGTCGGGTACATGAAATTTACAACTGAGAGGGCAGTGTAAATACAATAAGCCCGCTGTGGTAATACCTGTCCATCAAACGTTAATACAACTGTTTGAGTGGGTTTCCACTCTGTAACATCTAGAGAAGTCACTTTGCGGTTCATTCTTCTTGCCTTTATAACAGGACCACATCCAGCAGGACTATATATTCTGTATAACTTCATCCTCAGTTAATTCTGTGGGAACGTCTCTAACGAGACCCATTCCAGTAATATTGTACTGAGGAATCATAGGGATGAGTCGGGTTAATGTCCGACTTATCAAGAATCTGTTTGCAACCTGATGAGATTTACACTCCACTGAAACTTTGTTTCTTCCCAGAAGTTTGACACTGCTCTGAAGAATGTTGTTATAGTTGTTTTTGGTCAAAAACATACCAAATTTCACTGGATGTATAACAGTACCAGGGGTCTCGCCATCTTTTAATGACACATGTACAATGTATGGCGGATTATCCCTCATTGTGTATGTTTGTCTTCCAAATTCTTTTTTGGGTATATTTGGAGGGTTCATTACGGTAGTTGGGGAAGAAGTTGCTAATATTTTCCTACTAACAGATCCAGAGTCCATTATTTCACAAACATTGTCATTGGGGAGGGAAACAGTTATCACCGGAGTGTAATCTAAGGGATCAGGAAGGTCAGGGGGCTCTTTTGCATCCATACTGGATGTCAGTTAAAATATATACTAAATATAAAATTAAACTAACCTTTGTTAGGAGACAAACACAAAAAAGAATCTAGATTAAGTTAGCACTAATAAAAACCACTAAAACCAAATTAATAATTAAAATATCGTTACACCAAGAAAAATATGTATTACGCCTTCACCACTACCCACGAAAAACTTTTTATCACAATAAACTCTGTTTCGCTCAATCCTTCTCCGAATGAGAGGAGACTTGTGCCCAGCAGTGGGACGATAAAAATATTGATAATGATGATGCAATGAAAGGTTTGCGTGACGTCAGTATGACGCGTATTTCATATGTGGTGTTGTAGATACCGCTACAATTATTATAATATTGAGAAAATTAAACTGAAATGTTGAAAATATTTGAATGTAAAAATTACATAAGACAATCACCCAAAACTCCCGCCCTTCACCACTTCCTAGTGCTTTGGCTGGGAAGAAGAGAGGTGTGAACTTCCCAGCAGGAGAGCTGTCTGTTCAGTTGAAAAATAAATAACTTTATACAATACTATGCATGTAAACTGACTATTATGTTTTAAAACACAGAAAATAAACTTATTTACCTTATGCCAACTAGCCATACCACTATACATACCAGCAAAGTACATTTGTAACTTATTATGTACAAAGTACTAAGGAAATTATAAGTAAATAATAATTGTAAGTCTAATATTGTATGATAATAATTGTATGCTTATATTTGATAAAAGCTTTTATATTGCTATGCAACATGCAATGGTTTAAAAACCCAACACTTTAAGTATGAGCTTGGGAAATTGGGATTAGAAATTATAAGAATAAATAGCTGTTAAAGAATATCTTACCTCATATTTGTCACTCATATTCTGAGCAAAAAGCACTTCGGATTTCAGACATTGTCGCAGTAATCGGTAGCTTTGCTTTAATTTAGCAAAGCAGAAGACACAAGCAAGCAGCGGTCTACTATCTTCAGTTACAAACTGCAACAAAATTTGTCATGTATTTTGATTTTATTATTTATTCATCATTTATACAAAAGAATAAGGCTTATTCATATTAAACAGCTACCAAATATGATTAAGGTATGAACTTGTGCTAACATGAGTCTATATCCAACTATACAGTGGAGCATTCTTTATATATGCATTATTGTAGATACAATTTAATATAATAATAATAGAATTTGTTTGTAAGAATATTGTTGTTACAAGGTGTTACATACAATTCACGTCCAAAATATTCTGCTGTTTTTCAGCATACAAACATAACCTTAACCACAGTTGTGGAGAGATACCTGCCGGATGTTCGGGCTAGTAGGGAATCAATCCTGTCCGAAAGAGAGGCCTTGGTAGAGCGAACGAGTGTTGCACTTCAGGCAGTCTCCGAATGGGGCAATGCCAATCTTGTAGCATTCAATGCCGCCAAAACGCAGGCGTGTCTTTTCACCGCCAAAAGGAGCCCGTTCACCTTGGCTCCTACTTTTCGGAATGTATCCCTGGAGTGTACAGACCGCCTTCAGCTTTTGGGTATTGCGATTTCCTCGAACCTAAACTTTGGGCGGTTCATTGAGTCCAACGCCTAGGTGGCTGCCAGAAAACTTGGTGTGATCGCAAAGGTCCGGCAGTACTTCACACCGGGGCAGCTTCTAATGTTGTACAAAGCACAGGTCCGTTCGTGTGTGGAGTACTGCAGCCACATTTGGGCTGGTGCAGCTAAGTGTCACCTGGCCACTTTGGATTCAGTGGAGAGGCGTGCGAAGAGGCTGATTGGTGACCCTGATTTAACTCGAGTTGGTCTCCAAAGCCTAGAGCACAGGCGTAGAGTAGCCAGCCTTTCGGTGTTCTATAGGATACATTCTGGGGAGTGTGCGAGGGAATTGCACGATTTAATTCCCCCATCTCTGTTCCACCATTGGACGACCAGTCGTATGGTGAGTTTCCACCCTTATGTTGTTAACACCTCTATGATCCGGACGAAGCGTTTCGCCTCCTCCTTTATACCGCGTACATCGAGAGACTGGAACAATCTGCCGGTGGTGGTGTTTCCGTCGGACTACAATTTGAGTGTCTTCAAGGCTAGAGTGAATAGGCTCTTAATAAACTAGTGCGCTTTACCATCAACAATTGCGTCACTGCTTACCATCAGGCAGGATTGCGGTCAAGCGCTGGTTTATACTTTAATAAAAAAAATAAAAAAAAAGACATGATTGTGTCTCCAGTTAATGTAACCAGTAGTTTGCTCAACATTCTCATTGTTGGCACACTGTCTATGAGGACTATTCTTAGAAACTAGAAGTTTTTAAATTAAATAAACTTAGTAACAAACTAAGGTTAAATAAAAATCATGTGACTTAGTTAATGGACACATGTAATACAAGTCTCTCCCATATAATTTGTAAATAATGTTCATTTAGAACAAGAAATGCTGGTTAAAAACATAAACATTCCTTGAAATGAGAATGTTTTGATTTAGACAACTCAGTTTGTGCAAGTGGCTTAGTGGCCCTTGTTCACTGTGTGACATGCAGTGAACAAGGTGGGAACTGAACCCATACAGAACAAATTTGTATGGCCTGCAGGTACTTGTTCCGGGTCTATTCGAGTATGTGAGTGTTTTGTAGTTACACACACAGTACAAATGACAATATTAAAAAAAATTAAAGAGTACAAGTAAAACAGTGATGGAGCATGACAACTGAATAGAGCTGGTGTTATGACTTATGTTTAATTGGGTTAGTTTATTATCTAAACAAAGGGAGTCATTAACAGGAGATAAGTTAACTACCTACCCAAGAAAAGACTTCTAGAGCTGTCTTAAATTTGGTACACTGGTGCAAAACTATCAAATTTGTTGTTTCCTAAAAACATAACAACTCTAGAAATAACAACTTACTGGAATATTAGTCAGCGTCTCATATAGTTTGTGCAAGTTTCTGCTGGCCACTATACTCAGACGGACATTCTCCGCTGAACACATCCTACACATTGGTAGTCTATCCATTATTAACTCAGAAAGTATCAGATACGGTTTTCTCTTCTCTTCTTTGACAACTCAACTTACTAATAATAATGCCCGCGCAGTGTTGCCAACGCAAATTTTGAGGCGGCCGTGTATCTATGGTAAGAAAGCCGTGCTCATAAGGAAAAAACATCGACTCTCATCTACATCACACAGATTGAGCTAGCCCGAAAGTAAGTTCGAGACTTATGTTATGGGATACTAACTCAACGATACTATATTTTGTAATAGATACATATACCTATAGATAAACATCCAAGACCCAGGCCAATCAGAAAAAGACCATTTTCCATCATGACCAGGCCGGGGATCGAACCCGTTGCCTCCATGTTGACCGCTGCGCCACGAAGGACGACTTTGCATCGATCTTGATCGCGCACATGGTGGCCTAGTGGTTAAAACACCAGCCTCTCAAGCATGAGTACGTGGGTTCGATTCCAGGTCAGGCAAGTGTCAATGTAACTTTTCTAAAGTTAAGAAGCCTCTTCCCTCGGACCGCCGTAAGGTGCTAACGTGCCCCCGGTTCTGTGTTTACTTGTTTTAAATCATTTTATAATTCAATTATATTCATTCAAAATATTAGGAGTGCATAACATAAGAAGAAATATATCGCAGAATATACTAGCGCTGGGAACCTGCAATATCTCTGCGCGCCTGGTACTAAGCCCGACCGGACAGCGCAGGCTCCGCCTTCAGGGACGCCTAAGAGTACCTACTTATATAATAAACGTGTTAGCGACTTAGCGTTAATGATTATTATTGATTGGAGAACTTCCGTAATGATGACCACGCCCCCTAAGTAGCAGATGACACTATCTTCCAATTGCATGTCATTTTTCACGTTTTATTCGCTAAACGGTGTGGAAGACATTCCTCTCTTTCGCGCACACGCAGCCGTATTATAGTGGCCATACTCCTTGTCGCTTTTGCTATCCTAGTAATCATGAGTTCGCCAATGAACAAATCTGCGTCGGAGTCTGAGCTTAGCTTGGTGGGTAAAGACTATCATCACCATAAGACGCCGCCTAACTATGTATTCCAACGTACTAAGAGAAGCAGAGAGGATATTTCCATCTGTGAGCAACTAGACGCTTTCAAAAACGAAATCAAGGAAATGATGTCTATTTTTTCGACTAAACAAGGTAATGAGATTAAACAGATGACCTCAGCCTTAAAAGAAATTCAGCAATCTAACCTCAATATCGAAAATTCGATTACCTATCTCACGGCACAAAATGAGGAATTAAACAAAAAAATTGCTCAGCTTGAGCTGCAGAATAAGGAAAACAAGAAGTATATAACGCTATTGGAGGGTAGAATTGAAGACATTCAGATGGGAAGTAGAAAAACCAATTTTGTTATCAAAAATGTTCCAAAAAGAAGCAACGAAACTAAGGAGGACCTCGTGGACATGATTATCTGTCTTTCTCGTAGCATAGAATGCAAAATTGATAAATCGGACGTTAAGGACATTTATCGTTTACGTGGAAAAAATAGTGAAAGTCAACATCAACCAATTATTGTTGAAACCGGGTCTACCTTCATAAAGTCAGATATTATGAGAATGGGCAGAGCTTATTGTATTAAACATAGGTCTAGACTGAGTTGTAAGCACCTGGGATTTAAATCTCAAGAAGACACTCCCATATTTTTGTCTGAACACCTGACTGCCAAAGGCACCCGCCTTCACTTCCTGGCCCGGGATCTTACAAAATCAGGTGCTTACAAATTTTGCTGGACAGCTTACGGAAAAGTCTACGTAAAGAAAGACGAAGGCTCACCAACCATCCCAATTACAAAGGAGGAGCAGGTACATAAGCTCAAGGGAGGGCAATGACTTTCAGTGCAAGGTCAACTACACCGTCATGTGACAATAACTTTGTTCCTTATATTATTATGTTGGTTTATGTTTTTTTGTTGTTTTATACATCCCCAGCTATGGGTAGTATTTAGTTTTGATATTTTTTTGATGTTGCTCTTGTTATCATTTTTTATTTTTGCATGGATAATCATAATTAATTCCAACATTTACTACACACCTCATACGCTCACACACATAAACATATATCCAACAAAAGTAATAATAACCCATTATTTTTATCTGAACCCCCATAACCATACTACGTGTAATCGTTGGCTTAAAAACGCGCTCGAATGTTGTGGCATTAATGCTTATATTATGAAGACATCTATTCAACTTAAAAACAATAAAAATGGATGACACCCTACAAACTCTTGATGATATCGACAATATGGAAGTTGCACGCACTTTCCAATGTGCCTGCATGGACTTACACAATTATATTAATATCGGTAAAAACGATTTGACCATTATTTCTCAAAATATAAGGAGCATTTTCTGCAACTTTGATGATTTTTCCCTTTTATTATCAACGTTGAAATTTCAAATTGACATTATAATTTTAACAGAATGTAGGTTACACCCAAACAAACCTATCCCGCAGCTTAATGACTATCTTTCTTTTTCTACTACCCGACAATTAAATCAAAATGACGGTGTAGTTATTTACGTAAAAGAATCATTAAAACCCAAAGTTAAAGAAATAAACCTTGCTCAGGCATCGTGTCTACCCCGGCGTGCGCCGGCGCCGGGATCACATATCGTGGTCAGTGGGGCCCGGATAGCTGTCGAGTTCACCATGAAGTACCTGGGATTGGTGCTCGACAGCCGGTGGGAATTCGGACCCCACTTCCGGCGGCTGGCGCCCAAGCTGATGGGTGCAGCAGGCGCGCTGTCAACGTTGCTTCCCAACATGGGGGGCCCGAGCGCCGCCTGTAGGCGGTTGTACGTAGGAATCGTGCGGTCCATGGCCCTGTATGGGGCCCCTGTGTGGGCGATGGACCTGACGGCCGGAACACTCGCCATTCTGCGCAAGCCGCAGAGGGCGATGGCCGTCAGGGTCGTCCGCGGGTATCGCACGATATCCTACGAGGCGGCTTGCGTCCTGGCCGGATCCCCGCCCTGGGACCTAGAGGCGAAAGTACTCGCGTCATTGTACCGATGGCGCGAGGAAGAGCGGACACGGGGCTCCAGTCCGGTGCAGCGACAGATCGAGCTGCGCCGGGAGGAGCTCCATCAGGTCCTGGTGGTGGACTGGCGGCAGAGGCTCATGCGCCCTACCGCCGGCCTCGCTACCGTCGAGGCGATCCGGCCAGTACTCGACGACTGGCTCGGGAGGAGGCACGGCTCCCTGTCGTTCAGGGTGACGCAGGTGCTGTCGGGGCACGGCTGCTTCGGCAAGTACCTGCATCGCTTAGGCAGGGAGCCGGACGCTCGGTGCCATCACTGCGTCCAATGCGGGGAGGACACGGCGCAGCACACGCTCTCCGAGTGTGTAGCTTGGGAGGAGCAGCGCCGTGTCCTCACAAATGAAGTAGGAGGCGACCTGACGCTGCCGGCAGTAGTGCGGAGGATGGTCGGCAGCTCAGAGTCGTGGGACGCGGTGGTGTCCTTCTGCGAGGACGTGATGTCGCAGAAGGAAGCTGCGGAACGGGAGAGGGAGATATCAACTCCCTTCCCGGGCCGCAGAAGACGCACCGGGCGCCGAAGAAGGGCGGATAACGCCCTCTTCCGCCCCCCATGAATGGGTCCAGGGGCGAGGGACATGGGGATGTCCCCGCCCCCCTATTGATGGACCCCGAGGTGAAGGCGCGCGCGAGTGTCGGCGCGCGCCTTTGAGGTGATGCACGGGGTAGTTTAACACCCCACTACCCCGTGCAGGAGAGGAGGCCCAGACAGACCGGGCCAGCACGAGGGTGGGGCCGTGGAAGAATTTAGACTCCCGCGGCCCCACGTGCGTTCGTGATAGAAGACACACCGGGGTGGTTTTAGTCAGTAAAAGTCTGACATACCCCGTCGCCCACCCCAGGGCGGCGGGCATCCTATGAGGATTTCCACCCCGGAAAAAAAAAAAAAAAAAAAAAAAAAAAAAGGCATCGTGTCTACAGTTGGAAATACTTAATTATATTCTTTTATGCATGTACCGTTCGCCATCTAACACAAATTCTGACTGTTTTGTAGATTCTCTCAGTACTCACCTCAGTACTTTAAACTCTCGTCTAAGTATCATTATAGCAGGAGATATTAATATCAATCTCAAAACTAGAGACGAGGAGCCGCCTCATGAATATAGAAATAGGGTAAATTACCTAAACATGTTATCACTATACGGTATACTACCTGGACATACTCTGCCTACTCGCGAATCAAACTGTTTAGACCACTTTATGCTCAAAATAGACAAAAAGAAGGTATCAGTTTCTATAGCTATACTACATACAACTATCACCGACCACTTCACTACTTTTCTATCTATATCTAAGCTAAAAACTACACAAACTGCTAATAAAACCACCTCATCAGTTGATTACGAACAAGCCCTCATTTATCTTAAAGAAAATAAAATTTCAGAGCTGCTGTTTTGTAACGACCCGGACAAATTAACTGACCTACTAATATTCAAATTGAATGAATCTATTAAACACAACACTATTATTAAAACGATTCCCAATAGCAAGCGTATTGTGAAGCCATGGATAACTGCCGGATTATTGAGGTGCATCAGGAACCGCAATAAAGTACAAAAAAAGTCCAGAAAGGACCCATTTAATGATATCTTAAAAATAACTTACTGTCGATACCGCAACCATTGTAATAACCTAATAAAAAAATTAAAAAGAAAATTTGAGAGGGAGCTACTTGGTAATTCCGTCACAAACAATAAACTATTATGGAAAAATATTAAAACTTTAACTTACACAAATAATCTTAAGAGTCAAAATACAGAACTACTTTACATGAGACCAAATCCAACAGAGTCTGTAAATTTCATTAACAATTATTTTGCAAATATTGGTAAAGAGCTAGCCCAAAAAATTCTACCCTCGGCACTTAATTTAAACGCTTCTCGATCGGAAACGGCATCAGCACAAGTTAAATCGTTTGTTCTTTTAGACACTGATCCCGAAGAAGTGAGTTCAATCTTGATGAGCCTTAGATCTGACAGCGCTCCAGGCTGGGACAATGTATCTATTAGATTTTTGAAACACATAAGCCAGGAAATTGTTCCTATCATAACCCATTTGACTAATCTCTGTTTTTCATTGGGTATCTTCCCTGAGCCACTTAAGCAATCAATCATCATTCCTATTCATAAGGGTGGGGACAGAGATGACGTCAATAATTACAGGCCCATTTCCATTTTACCAGCGATATCAAAAGTTGTTGAAACACTAATAAATAAGAGACTCTTGAAATTCTTGCACAAATTTAATACCTTCTTAAGTAGCTCACAATTTGGATTCAGGCAAGGAGTTTCAACCGAGGACGCAGTTACAGCCCTCACTTCGCTTGTGGCTGATGATTTGGATATGGGTAGCAAATGTTTAACAGTCTTTCTGGACTTAAAGAAGGCATTTGACACCGTCTCTGTTCCTATCCTCGTAAACAAATTAGAAGCTTCTGGTGTGAGAGGAATTCCGCTCAAAATGTTTAAAGATTATCTAACAAATAGAAAGCAACGGGTTAGGGTGGGAGAATACGTTAGTCATAATGCAGATGTCACATTTGGGGTACCTCAAGGTAGTGTATTGGGCCCCACATTGTTCCTGCTTTACATAAACGACCTCTGCAATCTTAAAATCAATAACACTAGAGTGTTTTCCTATGCTGACGACACTGCTGTAGTATTCTCCGAGAATTCTTGGCAGAAAGTTGCCCGAAGTGCTGAAGCCGGTATGTCCCTAATAGCAGAATGGCGGAGCACACCATCCCCTTGCTGTAGAAGCTAGGGATAATATAAGATCCGCATCCCACCAAAACAAGATAGTGAACTTGTTTTGGATCAAAGCTCACGTGGGACTTCTAGGTAACGAGAGGGCTGATCAACTAGCGAAAGAGGCCGCTGAGAACTCCAAACGTAAACCAGACTACGATCGGTGTCCAATTTCATTCATCAAGCGAAGCCTACGCAAGGCAACGCTTGATGAATGGAATCATAGATACAAGTCTAGCGACACCGCATCAATTACCAAACTGTTTTTCCCAGATGTGCGGGAAGCTTATGGTGTCATTAGGAAAATAGGTGCCAGCGGCTTAAACACGCAAATAATGACGGGGCACGGTGGCTTCTCCGAGTACCTGAATCGCATCAGGCGCAAAGAGAGCCCATCTTGTATTTGCGACCAACAAGTAAGCGAAACGGTCCCACATATTTTAATTGATTGTCCACAGTTCGCAAGACACCGACTTAACATTGAAACTACCTTAGACACGAAAATAACAGCTGTAAGCATCAAAGATATAATGATGAGCAAAAATGCTAAATTATTCCTCGATTACTGCCAATATGTCGCAAAAATAGTAATAGATCGAAACAAAACCGCATAAGAAAAAATGCTATCATAATATATTGTGTTATATTATAGACTAGCATTATGTGAAAATTAGCATAATATCTTGCAACTTGTAGAAATAAGTATAGAAATAAGTTTAGAATAATAAAATGTAACCAGTAAGTAAACGCTGTATTAAAATTATATATTCTTTCGTGTCTGTAATTTTGAGTAGAAAATAAGATTACTAAATAAAAATTAAATTAAATATAAAATTTCTAAAATAGATGTAAGGATAGAATAAGTCGGTAGTCAAAAGAAAAACTTTATTAAAAACTGGTCCCATTTACTGTGTTCACCCTAAACCTTATAAATAAAAATAAATAACTAAGTAGATAGATATAATAGATGGGAATCCCACCCAGTACAGATGCGAATGAGGAGGAGTGATAGAAAGATTAAGTATGAGGCATGAAAGTACGAGAGGCATAAATGCGAGAACTTGAATGAAAGTGAAGTTTAGTACAGGCTCCGATTATGTTGGAGGTAGTAGATTAAAAAAAAAAAAAAAAAAAAAAAAAAAAAAAAAAAAAAATAGCAGAATGGCTCAAAAATAACCTGCTCACTCTTAATACAGCCAAAACGAACTACATTTGTTTCAGTAAATCGCATAAAATACAACCAAATAATGATTTTAATATAAGAGTTCATACATGTGATGACTCAATTAATTGTCAATGTCCGACACTGCTCAGGGTGTCACAAACAAAGTATCTTGGTGTTATTGTTGACCAGAGACTAACGTGGTACCCCCATCTAGAACAGGTCACTAATAGAATTAGGAAACTGAGCTGGATTTTCAAGACGCTGAGATACATCGTATCAAAAAAAGTACCCACAAATTCAAATACCTCCAGAAATCTATTGAACGAAATATATGTAGCTTTAGTACAGTCGGTACTAGTGTACTGCATCCCCATTTGGGGGGGTGCAGCTAAGACAAAATTCGTTAACCTTGAGCGGAGTCAACGAGCTTTGATAAAACTTATGTATTTTAAAAACCTTAGATATCCTACGCAAAAACTTTACCAAATTAGTAATTTACTCTCGGTTAGAAAACTATACATAATTAAAACAGTGCTTAAGAAACACAAAGAAATTCCTTTTGACCTTAGACTTACATTAAAAAGAAGAAAAGATATTATAGTTGAAGTTCCTCAAACCAAAACCAAATTCGCTAGTATGCAGTACAAAAGACGCTCAGCTCAGCTAGACAATAGAATCAACAAAGAAATTTATGTTTATAATAAGAAACAATTCGAATTAAAAAAATCATTAACTAGTTGGATAAAAACTCTAACATATGATGAAACGGAGGCGTTGTTAAGATGTTAAGATGAACATAACCCTTCATCTGCCAAATCTCTGCACCATCATGCGCATATTCTAACTCATTCGTGTTCTCATTCATACTCACACACACTCACACACACACACACACGCGTGCACACGCACAGACACGCACACACACATACACATACACACACACACACACACACCCTCACACACACACACTCACACACACACACTCACACCACACGCACGCACTTTCGCCTACTCACTCGCATGCCTGCGGGCGTGCTGTATGTATAGCCTTAAGCCTCTTTTTTATTATTCTTTTATTACTATTATTTAGTTTAATTTTGTATAAAGCAAGTATCTTAATGAAACTTATTAAGTTATGGAAGAGCGGAGTCTCCTAACACAGGCTTTTCTGCTTAAAAGGAGGCTCCAATCACAAGACTGTAATGTTACTTGATGCCGAAATAATAAACAATTAAACAATTAATTAAACAATTAAACAATTAATTAAGAAGCGTTCCATGAGGGGAAATCCCTGTCCACAGACTTTACAATTTTGGCATTCGAAATATTCGGATACACACTCGAAATATATGTAAAATCGTTGTCTACTCTAAAAGTTGCGATAAATTAATGAATAGGGTATTTGACTAAAAAAACTAATTAGTCCGTCGTTCAAATTATAGAAAAATATTGGATACGTATATTTTGTTTTATCAAATCAACAAAAATTGACAAATATAAAAGGCATCAAGTGACGTCACACGAGTTTTCAACGCACTGTGTCGTCTTAATTTTTTGTTTATATGAAAAAAGAAAAAAATACGTGTCCAGTATTTTTTGGAAATCAGACTGACGGACTAATTAATTTTTTTTAGTCAAAGACCCTATTACTGTAGAACTTGCGAAAAGCCGTAAATTCTGCTACGGCATTAAGGTGAAAGCAGTGGCCCGTAGATTTAACGATTTTCTGACCTAAAAGCCGTAGTACATTATAATTGCCGTAGTAATGGCAACACTGTCTCGTAGTGTATCACAGACTACTAAGAGGATCTAACTATTTTTGTGATATGGCATCTCGTATTTGACCTTGAGAGGTCGTGACTGCTTAACCGGACTGCCTGTGGCTGCCTTGAATGAATTTAAAGCCTGGAGGCTTTAAATTCATGCGTGTAGTCGCTTAGTTTTAGTTGCCCTGGCTGGAGCCAGGGCAACTAAAACTAAGCGACTACACGCTAAGGGCACGCCCTGTGGGGTACGAACATCGGCTTAGGGCGTCTCTGGAGAGAACAGCAAGGGAAGGCTGGATCGAAGTTTTATTTTAATTCGGTTTGATGACCGCGGCGTTTCCTAGTACTAGCTCTGAGAAGAAACGTCCGAAACAAACTCAGAGGTCATAGTTGGGAATTTATATTTACTGGCTACGGGCAAGGGACGGGTGAGGGGACTACTACGTTGAACGCGTCGCGATGGACCTCGGCGGCGAGGTCGGTAGGTCGGTCTTTTATGTGTTGTGCTGGTGGCCCTATTGGCCTCTTGGAGGAGGGTTATGGGATCATCGGGATCTGCGAGGGCATGCCGTGGACGGCGAAGCTTGGAGATGGTGGAAGGAGTATAGTTAGCAGCCGCTGCTATCAGGGGATTAAGGAGCTTGGTTGCAGTGTCAAAGAATAGTTTGGAAAGACGCGTTATGAACTGCTGGATGGTGGGGATTTTGAGATCAAGGTGGAGGATATCATTACGGACGAACCAAGAGGCATTTGTGGCTTTACGGAGGAAACAGTTTTGGACTACTTGCATCCTATGGATATGACGCGGCTTGGCATGTGCGAAGACTGGACAAGCGGATGTTATGACATCCGCTTGTCCAGTCTTCCCGCCCGATTATGATCGGGCGTATGCATGCTGTGTACAACCGCAATTTGAGCTTCAGCGACAGTTTGGTACGCGGGTTGAGGATGGGGAGTTGACCCAGAGCGAAGGCGGCGCGAGAACGGACTGTCTTAATGTGCTCTGAGAAGTTGAGGTTGCGGTCGAGAATCACACCAAGGTATCTGGCTTCGCTCCCCCAGGGGATGATAGTCTTGCCAGATATGGTGGTGGGTGGGAGGGGACGTTGTGTCGCGGTCTCGTGTGGAAAACCGCTTGACTTTTCTCCGGGTTGACTTCAATCCTCCTTTTCTTAAACCTGTCAACGAGTTTGTTGACCGCGGTTTGATGATGGAGGCGAATCCGGTCTGGACTACGTACCGAGCAGTTGATCGCTGTATCGTCTGCGTACAGAGCGAGTTGGGCCTTACTGCTTTTCGGGATATCGCTTGTATACAGCGTGAAAATAAGGGGGCTAGTACAGAGCCCTGGGGAACACCTGCACGGATGGGATGGGAGGAGGAGAGCGCTCCTTCGATTTTATAGCGAAAGGTGCGGTTTGACAAAAAGTCCCGTAAGATGAGGACGAGACGGTCAGGCACTCCGAGTTTGTACAGCTTATACATTAAACCGTTGTGCCAGACTTTGTCGAACGCTTTCGCTATGTCGAAGTAAACTACACCTGTATACATACCACGTAGGTACCCTGCGTGTATATGTTCAGTGATGCGTAGGATCGGTTGCGTACAGGAGTGTTGGGTACGGAACCCGAATTGCTCATTTGGAATGAGGCCCTTGTTCTCGGCTTAGGCTCTCAGACGCTTATATACAGCGTAGAATTTTAATGGTTGTTTTCCCGCAGCGAAACGGTTTTGTCTTGGTAATACAATCATTTCATCAATAAATAGAATTTTAGAAACATAAAATGGCAGATTTAACATAGTGTTAAAAAAAACTCGAAAGTGAGCACGAACCAATAGTAAACTTCTGCTAATCTACAGCTGAATGGCGCGGGGCCATTGACCCACGTGCTTCAACTATTATCCATTCATACTTTTACGGGCTTAGGATTTTCATAACTACTTTTTAGCTGCAATTTACTGAACAAGAAAATAAAGTTATTATCTAAGATATTGTTTGTAACTTTTGCGCGCAAACTACTTTATGTCGTATCACTAGAGTCGAGAGCTTATTTTACTTTAAACATTTATAAAGCGGCAACGCCTTTGAACAAGCGAGGCAGGCCAAAGAAGTGCTGGCTTGACGTTGTAAGACTGTAAGTGATGACATGCGTGCCAACAATCTCACACCACAGGATGCCAGAGATCGTGCGAAATGGAGGCGTAATAGTAGGAAAGCGGACCCCGGGCTCCAACGCGAAAGCCGCGCATGCGACCGGGATTATACGCTGAGATGATGATGAACGCCTTTGAACAGTAGTTTCTCTGATTGCTAGTTTGAGCGGTAATTTTTTGTATTGGTACATTTAAGTTCTTTTTACCTTTTTAACGCACATGACAGATTTTTTTGGTTTGAACATTTTTTCCATTTGTCGGTATGGCGGCGAATTTTCGGATTGTTGCCTACAAGCTGTTTTATGCACATATGCGCACATCACTGCGCGCGGGAGCTTATTATGGCTTGAAAATTAAATGCATTGCTTTCCATTGAGGTGATTTCATGCCCTTTCCGAGTAGTACCTACAACTTGTAGGTGGCGTAACTAACTTTTCTCACTTTTTCGAGTTGATGATTTTTTTTAAATTTATTTTTATTATTTTATAACCCATTTTATTTTAATTTTTGCCTTTTACTCTATTCATCGAAAGTACTCCTTAAAGCAAAACGTTCTGCCGCGGGAAAAAAACTATTAAAATTCCAGCGTGTACAAGCCTCTCAAAAATCTTACCGACAACTTTGAGTAAGCTGATGGGACGGTAGGAGGTTCTACTTATATTCAACTTCAGCGTCGACCTCAAGGAGATGGTCTTGGTGTACCGGTAGGAGGCTGGGAGAGCACTGGGTTTCTAGACAGGAGGCAAGACATTCAGCCTTGTCATCATCGTTGAAGACGATGGTATTGTCGGGGCGAACCAGGGGAGGCATGGTGACAACTTCTTTGGATTTTAATTTCCTCTGAAGCTCCCAGAAGGCTAGGTGGGTCAGCTCTAATTCGTCCAGCATCTTATCCCAGCTTCACGCCACTTCGATATGCGGTTTTTTACAGTTCTCTGTAAATGGCGCATATGGGCTTTGTTAGCTTCGCAGGGGAAGTTGCTGTAGGCACGGACGGTCGCGTTCTTCTCGGTCAGCAGCTCATGCAAGTCAGCCGGGAGTTTCCAGCGACAGTCTTCTGTCACTGTGGCCTCCCTTGAACAGTCGTTCAGGACTGACTGTACGTGATCCGTGAACGAGTCGATCACGGCTGTCGTGTCCACGATAGAGTCGAGGCGTGCAGGTATGGAGTCCAAGTGTGGGGGATGTGGTAGATTTCAGACCATCGCTTATTTTCCTCCAGTCCGTTACCACTTTCGTCTGGGGTACTTGACCTGGGTCAGAGAGGCCAGTACGGGGAGCCAGTCAGATGATGACTGGGCGATAATCGGACGATAGCTCTGGTAGTGCTTCTATAGAGTCTAACCGTAGTTTGACGTTCTTTAGGAGCGCTACGTCGAGGACGTCTGGGATGTGGTCTGGGTCATAGGCGAAATGGGCGGGGATCATGGAGCCCACGACATCGAAGTTCATTTGGGTGGAGAGGTCAAACAGGTGTCTGCCTCTGGTATTGATCCTGGTGCTATTTCAGGCGATATGTTTGGCGTTGAGGTCGCCCGCTATTATAACGGAGTCACTCAACCCAAGAAGTATGGCTATGTCGTTTGCTAAGAGTTCGTGATTCTCTGCAGAGGAGCCGGGTGCCACGTCCCATGATCCCCGCCCATTTCCCCTATGACCCAGACCACATCCCAGATGTCATCGACGTAGCGCTCCTAAAGAACGTCAAACTATTTTTAAGAAATATGATTAAATTAATGTAGGTCCTACGAAAACCATAGTAACGGAAAATCCGGTATCGTCACGGCGAATTTGATATCTTACCTAAGATAAAATCTACTAGTTTGTGTTTATTCTGCTTTTTTGGCCACATTATGATCGTATTTTGATACCGTTATTACTGTTCAAAAGTTAGTTTCGACAAAATCTGTTACTAAAGTGGTGGTGTGTTCGATGTGCAGAAACAGTGTTCTGGATAGTGACAGTATTTAAAAGGTAAATAAACTCATTTTCTTCCCTTTTCCACATTTTATTTCAAACATAAACTAATCTATATTAGATTGATAAAGCTAAAAACAAGTTAATTTAACAAAGTATTCGTTATTTTAATGTTAAAACTTTCGTCGTATGAATATGTCACATCCTGTGCGTCATGTGACATACTACTGACGAACTTGTATTATAAAGCTTAGTGTATAACGAACTATTTAATCTTAAATATTATCTTTTTAAATATTTAATTTTTTGACTTCTAGTAGGTACTTACTGTTGGAAGTAATCTCAACTCCTTTGTGAGAATACTGGCCGAATCATGGATTGAGTGTTTTTAAATAGTGAATGTCAAAATAACTAGAAGGTTTGTACTGCGTCAAATTGATGTAGTTCACTAAAAACCCTGTTGTCGTAAAGATGTCTAAATTGCAATAGTTATTTCTAGTAATATATATGAACAAAGGAAGATATGTAATAAAGGGGTTTGAGTCCTAAATTTTATCTTTCATTTGTGAGCCCTGCAAGAGACCTGTAAGGTTCAACAGGTTATGGGCCCAGCACGCAGGAACGCGAAGAAAGTAATACGGTTGTAAGATGGAACAATTGAAGATGGAATAAATGAAGGGCGCACAAATGAAGGGCGAACAAATGAAAGTGATTCAGAGAATGAAGAAATAAGTGAACAAATAAATGAGTGTAGGGAACAAAACACAAGGATACAGTTGGACAACCAAAGGGAAACCAGTATTGGGAGAAATTTTGGAGATAGAGTTGAAGTAGAAGTTGAAATAAATCATGAGATTGATAATGAAGCTGATACAGAGGAGGTGATAACTGAAAATGTGGCAAATATAGATGAAGCTAGTGAAGATATTGAGAATTTAGAAGATGTAAATGCGGAAATAGTAGATGATGATCTATTTTTTAGATGCGAGTCAAGAGATTATTGAAGAGAGAGTTAATGAGTGTGAAAAAGAATCTAGTGTACCCAGGAGGAATCCTTATAGAGAGAGGAAGGTTCCTAGTAGATTTGATGAGTTTGAGATGGATTTTTTAGCAGAGTGGCGCAGTGGAACTTATAGATAGGGAGTTTGTTGAAGTTATAGATAGGGAGTTTGTTGGAAGTTATAGATAGGGAGTTTGTTGGAAGTTATAGATAGGGAGTTTGTTGAAGTTATAGATAGGGAGTTTGTTGAAGTTATAGATAGGGAGTTTGTTGAAGTTATAGATAGGGAGTTTGTTGAAGTTATAGATAGGGAGTTTGTTGAAGTTATAGATAGGGAGTTTGTTGAAGTTATAGATAGGGAATGGTTAGAAGCAATAGAGGAGGAAAAGTGTTCGTTAGAGAAGAATGGGACATGGGAATTAGTAGACGAAAAAGAAGCTTACGGAAGAAAATTAGTGACTTGTAAGTTAGGTTAGTTTAAGGGCGTGCACTTAAGTTTTGTCATAATCAAAGATTTTTTATTAGAGGAGGAGAAACACTGCGTTAGCACAGTGGAAGCGTGAGCATAATAATATTGGAATAGGTTTGTGAAACATTGGAATAGGTTTGTGAACTCTTTTTTATGCGTTTTTTGACTCCTCTCCTTATAATAATTTTTGGTTTATAGGTACGATTTATGAGATTGTGTATATGGTTTTTAGATTTATGTGGTTGTGTATGATTTGTAGTTTTTCTTTGTTAAGGTTGGTAGAGTGTTTAGTTTTTGTCTTATTGTTGTGAGGTTTAGGGTTAGTTTTGTGTTTAGGTTTGGTTGTTTAGAAAGTTTTTGAGAAAATGGTGTGTTGTCCAAAGTGTTAAAAATTTTTACAGTAAGGCTTTCGAGAATGTAGTTAAGATGTTTAAAGTGGTTCTGGATGTTTTCTCTCCAAAGGGTTGAGATTAAGGGGGTGTGTTGGAAGTAATCTCAACTCCTTTGTGAGAATACTGGCCGAATCATGGATTGAGTGTTTTTAAATAGTGAATGTCAAAATAACTAGAAGGTTTGTACTGCGTCAAATTGATGTAGTTCACTATAAACCATATTGTTGTAAAGATGTCTAAATTGTAATAGTTATTTCTAGTAATATATATGAACAAAGGATGGCATGAAATAAAGGGGTTTGAGTCCTAATTTTCATCTTTCATTTGTGAGCCCTGCAAGAGACCTGTAAGGTTCAACACTTACCTACGTGTTACCAAAATTTTTTTTAAATGTATTGTTTGTTAGTACGCAAGTAACAACCGTGACGTCTCCTTGGATTTAAATCTAAATTGACTGTAAAAAATGCTATATACTACTTATTATCCAATTTTACTATGAAATTGATACCTTTCTTGTTTCAGATATAAGTTTGCATTTAACATACTCGTATGTATGATCATTCTACTGATAAGGTAGTATATTGGAACGTTGACAAATCCTAACATATTTTGATTTAAATCAATGTTACATTACTAATGCCAGGTGGCTCTGGCCTGTTACTGACAAACTGGTCTGTTAAGAAAACTGCAGCATTTTACTCTTGCGATGAGTCAAAGTGATATTAGAAAATTACTACAGTGTTCCAATTTTTGGGGTTCTTTTTGTATGCATTCTATTTATGATCATTTTCCCGAAGATGATGCGAGGTTTACGCTCTTTGTGAGTGTGTTTTAAATCGGCAAAGTAGATACTGCTTAATTTATTCCTATTCGTCATGCAATTTTCGTAATAGTCACTGTCCTATATTCTAAATTGTACAAAACTAGTTTTTAAAGTATCTTGTAGCGCATGGGTCGTGTCGCGTAATTAAAACTCAGATAAATCGAACTTTGTGTATTGCACGAATGTAAAAGAGTACAATGTATGTGACGTGTACAATGACGCGATACAAGAGTGTGAACAAGGAATGACTGTAATGTAATAATGATGTACAATGATGTTGTATAATGATGTAGAATATAATGATCTGTCTTACAAGCTATGCACTCACTTAAATACTAACTATCTCTAACTAATAGTGGGGTAACCAATAGCGAATCAGCTTGCTGTCCTGCGGAAGTCCACGCGGTGTTGCGTGCGTTCTTGATGCTGATTCGCTAATCGAGGCAGGCCGCGGCGTATGATTGGTTAACGTAGAACGCGCGCCAATTCAGTCACGTGCTAGATGACTCGTTATGGTTCCCACGGATGTTGACCGTTGGACCTGCAGATGTGTTCTGGGGTGAAATTTATGGGAACCCTCGCAGCGGGAGCCAGGATCGGAACCCTCGCTGCGGGCGTCAGGGTCGCCGGGACGCGCGCCATGACTTCCACATTCCTCGGTATGATCTGGTTGATTTATAGTCCTTTGTGTAGCGCCCGTGCTACAATCTAAATTTCTTTAGAGTATTAAGTTTTGTCTCTATTAGAATGTTGTTATTGGCGAAAATTCCTCGCTTTGCTTGATTTTTAAATTTGTAACACGTATCATTAGTAAACAACAACTTTTCTAGGGCGATGTGTCTAAGAAGTGACGAAAATTAAACTATTTGGCTGATTATTTATTGTTCCGATAGAATTATGATATTATTTTATTATTTTTGGAAATATTTTAAGCATATCTTTATGATAATACAAGTTGATTTTGTTTCAATAACTGGTTGTTTTATTTCTGACTAACTATATTGTGTAACGTACAAGAACCCTTTGAGTCATATGCTGGTCAAAAAACTTGAATATTTCTCATATTTATGTTTAAATTTTAATTTAAGTAACATATTTAGATGGTTAATTTTATATTCTTTGATGCCAAAGTAAATTTAAGCAATTTCATTTAGTCCCAAAATTATATTTCCTGATCGTCACGGGGTAATTTTTTCTGAAAAACACTCGTCTATCAATAAAATATGTTTTGTATCTGTTTATGTTCCCCACCCTTCATCATCATTATTCAACGAAATAGAAACCATTGTAGCAAAATTACCTAAACCATTTTTAATTATTGGTGACTTCAATTCTCAGCACCAGGCTTGGGGTAGCTCCAACTCTAGTTATTACGAGTCAAGCATAGTAGACATTTTGGATTCAAATAACCTCTGTATCTTGAATACAGGTCTTGCAACACGTCTCACTAAACCTAATGAAGGAATTAGTGCCCCAGACCTCACGATAGCCAGTCCTTTTTTTTCCGGGGTGGAAATCCTCATAGGGTGTCCGCCGTCCTGGGGTGGGCGACGAGGTCTCTCAGACTTTTACTGACTAAAACCACCCCGGTGTCTCTTCTACCATGAGCGCGCGTGGGGCCGCGGGAGTCTAAATTCTTCCACGGCCCCACACTCTCGTGCTGGCCCGGTCTGTCCAGGCGTCGTCTACTGCACGGGGTAGTGGGGTGTTAAACTACCCCGTGCATCGCCTCAGAGGCGCGCACCCCCGCCTCGGTCTCGGTCCATCGGTAGGGGGCGGGGACTTCCCCATGTCCCTCGCCCCTGGACCCATTCATGGGGGGCGGAAGAGGGCGTTATCCGCCCTTCCTCGGCGCCCGGTACGTCTTCTGCGGCCCGGGAAGGGAGTTGAGATCTCCCGTTCCGCAGCTTCCTTCTGCGACATCACATGCTTACAGAAGGACACCACCGCGTGCCACGACTCTGAGATACCGACCATCCTCCGCACTAGTGTCGGCAGCGTCAGGTCGCCTCCTACTTCATTTGTGAGGACACGGCGCTGCTCCTCTCAAGCTACACACTCGAAGAGCGTGTGCTGCCCCGTGTCCTCCCCGCATTGGACACAGTGGTGGCACCGAGCGTCCGGCTCCCTGCCTAAGCGACGCAGGTACTTGCCGAAGCAGCCGTGTCCCGACAGTACCTGCGTCACACTGAACGACAGGGAGCCGTGCCTCCTCCCGAGCCGGTCGTCGAGTACTGGCCGGATCGCCTCGACAGTAGCGAGGCCGGTGGCAGGGCGCATAAGCCTCTGCCGCCGCATACAACCGCCTACAGGCGGCGCTCGGGCCTCCCATGTTGGGAAGCAGCGTTGATAGCGCGCCTGCTGCACCCATCAGCTTGGGCGCCAGCCGCCGGAAGTGGGGTCCGAATTCCCATCGACTGTCGAGCACCAATCCCAGGTACTTCATGGTGAATTCGACAGCTATCCGGGCCCCACTGACCACGATATGTGATCCCGGCGCCGGCGTACGCCAGGGGCCATGGAAAACCATGGCCTCCGACTTATCAAGGGCCACCTCTAGGCCCAGGCGCCGGATACGGTTCACCACCTGTAATACCGCAGCCGTGGCTATCAACGTCGCTTCCCTGTGCCAGCTCCCCCGGGCAGTGACAAGCGTGTCGTCCGCATAACACGTCAAGTCGGCGCCCGACGGGAGCTCGCCTCTCAGCACCCAGTCGTAGCCGATGTTCCACAGGAGCGGTCCCAAGACCGATCTACGATTATACGCTCAAAAAGTTTGCCCGCCTCGTCGAGCCGCACGATGGTTCGATACGCGGACGGCGAGTCCGCGGGGCGCCCCTCCTTCCTGAACAGGACCAGCTTCCCCTCCTTCCACACACTGGAAAACTGATCCTGCTCGAAGCATGCCGTGAAGAGCCCCCTCAGCTGGGGCTCTAGCTCCTTCAGAGCCAGGACGAGACCTCGGCTAGGAATTCCGTCGGGTTCGGGCGCTTTATTCGGAGGCTCTCTCCCGGGGAGTCCCCATAGTCATACCCCTCCCGTCCCCCGACGGGCGGGGATGCGTAATTGTCATTTTCCCCAGCGACAACAACAAAAAAAAAGGATAAGGTAGGATTCCGTGTGCAGTTTCTGGTCTGCCATCGGACGCGTCCCCAGGTGGTGGATAGGGGAACGGCCCCCAGATATGGGGGTTACCGGTATACCGGCGCGGACCAAAACCAGAAGTGGGGACCGCTTCGGCGGTCACACGTGTGGCGGGTCGGCCACCACTCCAGGTGGCTGACGTGACCCGAACCCCGGATCACTGTCGGGCAACCCGGTCTCCTCACTGAGAGAAGCTGGGGGCCCCGTTTGCTTCCGGGCAAACGAGTGGGGCTAAGAGGAAGGACACCTCGCTATAAAACCGTTAGCTGCTGCGTCTTCTCGCACAAGAAGACGTACCCAGCCGGGCCGCTCCCTATGTAGGGCCCACTTTGGGCCAGCCTTCTGGCGGAAATCGCCGGCGGGGGATTGGTAGTGCAGGCTCTGCTATTTCCCATAACCCCGCCACTTAGGCGATGTCGGCGTGCCGCTGTTCGGTTTTAGTGGGTATTCCCGGCTTTGAAATAAATAAATAATAAATAAATAAATTGGATAGGAAATTAGGATAAGTTAGGATATAAACTTACTCAAGAAAAAAGTTACTTAAGACTAGGCTGTATGGTGTACTATGCCTTCGCCTTTTCCGTTCCTCTGAACGGAAAGAAGTGAACCAAAAAAAAAAAACAGTGTTCAGCGAACAGTAAATCTAAATTGAATATTGTCGTAATTTATAATTTTTGAGTTAAATGATGGAAAGGCTACCAATGTGTAGAATTTGCTTAGCGGAAAATGTCCACATGTATATAGTGGTCAACAGAAAGTTGCACGAACTGTATGAGAAGCTGACTGATATTCCAGTAAGTTAACAAATATATCTAATATTATTTAGTTAGTTATTTTTAGTATATTACCTTTAGTGGTGTTAGACTTTATACAATTTAGCAAATTTTACTTTTGTTTTCTGACCTGCTTTATGCTTGACCAGTATTCGTTTAGTATGGTATCAGATTTTAGGTAGTAGAATCTAGTAGGTACCTCAAATGTGTTACCATACTAGTTGTAAGATTATTAGCTAGTAAGAAAATATAATATTGTATATTAAGCTGCCATTCTACAGAGAGCTAGACTGGTGATCATTGCTTGTGCTGTCTCTGTAAGACCAACTGTAGGCTGTTTGAATTGGACTAGATTACTTTATATGATACAAGTATTTTCTTCATTAAAACAAAATAGTGAAAAAAGAAATTTGTTGCAGTTTGTAACTGAAGACTATAGACCGATTTCTGCTTGTATCTTTTGCTGTGCTAAATTAAAACAATGCTACCGATTACTGCGACAATGTGTAGAAGCCGAGAAGCTGTTCACTCAAATGGTGAATGAGGATCATAAGGTGAGGTATTATTCAACTCATATATTCTTATAAGTATACATACTTGCATATATACACTACACAAAATGTCTACTGAATTTGTCATCCTCCGTGGTGCAGCGGTCAATATGCCTGCCTGCGACGTGGAGGCCCCAGGTTCGATCCCCGGCCAGGTCATGATGGAAAACGATCTTTTCCTGATTAGCCTGGGTCTTGGATTTTTATCTATTGTAAATATAGTATCGTTGAGTTAGTATCCCATAACACAAGTCTCCAGCTTACTTTGGGGCTAGCTCAATCTGTGTGATTTGTCCGTATATATTTATTATTTATTTAATATAGGAATCTAAGACCCAACATCATTTTAGATAAAATGGTGCTTAAAGCTGTAGGCTCACTTAGTTTTTTAGTAATATAACAGTAGATGCCAAACTTCAGTGAGCACCACACATATCAAGCCTAGCAGGAAGGCTTAGTTCAGCTGCCTATGTCATCAGGAAATTAAGACAATACACTGATGTTGATACAGCTTGTTTAGTCTATTTTAGTCATTTTCAGATTCTTATGTCCTATTTTATTCTACTGTGGGGAAAGCCACTGGCATAATTTGAAGCACAGAATAATATTTGTTTTCTCCACAAACAAGTCATTTGATCAATTTACCAGCTCGGTGTTAGTTTCTCTGAGTAAATATATTGGTATTCTCATGGCTGCTCCACAGTTCATCTTAGCCAACATCATATATATTATGCAAAATATTTTTTTGTACACACAAACAGTGATATTAACAATGTTGATACCTAAATTAAAAAATCAAACTACAAGCCTCTCTTTCACTGATCTCCAAAGGTTCATAACTCATTTGTTGTTCTTGATCTATGACGTGCACCTTAAAATGAGCTTAAAGCACTCTTAAAATTCAACCAACCATCAACAACTAATTAAACTATAAGAATAGCTGGTCACTCTGATTAATCAAGACAATGTTTGTATTCTTTCAGAGTTCATATAATTGTAAATTTTTTACAATGCATAAATAAATAAGCTGTCACACCCTTTATGCCTGGTAGCTTTTATTTCAATACAAAGTCAATATAATAAAAAACAAAAATCATTAAAAATGGAAATATAAGTAAGTTAAACTTATATTTCCATTTTTAATGATTTTTGTTTTTTAATTTGCTGGTTAGCTGGCAAAAGGTAAATAATTTTATGTTCTATATTTTGTTATGTTCAGTATTACATAGTCTTGACCCTTTTGCTCATAATGTTACTATACTGGTGACCCTGACCTGATTGGAACACACAACCTTCTGATCTTTCTTTTTCTTTTCACAGATCAATCCTTTAATAAACCAAGCCCACTTAGAGTTTTGTAGTGGGCTTATTACTTCGCCAATATTCCACTTAAGTATAGATGATGAATGTGAAACAGGAAATACTGCTATCAAAGAAGAATTACCAGCTGTTAGTGACGGACTAGATGATGGTATTGAGCCAATGGAGGAATATCAAAGTAAGGGTATTGTTAGCTTTTGGTTTCAATATACCCCCTTATTCATAAAAGATGTTTAAAGTTACCTAGTGATTAGCGATTCTTTAACCATTCAATTTTGACCTTTTAACGTCACTTAACTTAAATCATCCTTTATGAATACACACCACAGTGTTTAAAGGGTTTATTCATAAACGAAGATTAAAGTTAAGTGACGTGCAAACGTCTAAAATATATGGTTAAAGAATCACTAATCACTAGTTAACTTTAAACATCTTTTATGAATAAGGGGCATAATTGTTTGTGTAATTTTTTTAACACTTTTTGCAACTGGTTTCCGTTACTCAAAATACTGTCTCCGATTAGTCAATGAAGTTATTGAACACTGAATTAAAACACGTGGCCTGCGCCAATCACAGAGCGTGCGTTATCAACATTATTTATTGTTTATTCGAAACCCGAAACATGCGACCAGTATTTTTAAGTAATATATCTATGTAAAAAATTTCAAAAAGTTATCAGGAAAATCCACAAAGTTATGAACTTGTTATCCTACTTCGCTGTTCCAACAAAAATATAGTCCACATGACGCATGGGCGGGCGACTGGTTTGTTACCCCTGTTGTCAACTGTTGCGCGGGCGGGCGTGCGCTATACTATGATCTATTGTAATCTGTGTGGTGCCCTCGGTAACCACACTGCAACCACAAACAAGTGATCTCACTTGTGACAATAGTATAAGATCAAGCCCCCAAGTAAAATTAGTAAATTGTAGTACTTAAAATAAGTTAAAAAAATACATTAAACTAAATAAAATTATAAAAAAATAATAATTACAAATAATAAAAACTCTTTTTCAAAAAGCTTCAAATCATTAAAATGTTCTCTAAAATTAAAAGAAACAATTAGTGGGCATAATATTAAATAGATAGTATTAAAAATAATAATTATGAGGCTGAAATTCAGCAATTACAGTCAGAGACTCCGCTTACAGGATTCCTTGAACTACGTTATATTTAAATGTAATATTTCTCAAAAGGAAATGGGAGAGTATATTCCGGCAATGAACAATCTGGTGGACTTGTGTAGTGAGAATGAGAAAATGTTCAATTCAAAAAATGTTCAAATTAATGAACAATCTAACACATGATTGTAATCATGATCCATCAGGCTGTTCACGGTCAGCTGTCTCTAATGACTGCACCATCAGTGGCTCATGCTGTGGAGTTGTTTGACAGTCTCGGCAGTACTTCCCTCGCCACACTAAACACAGAAGAATTAAAAACTGTAAATAAAATGTTAAATAATAAAAACCAAACATAGATGTGCTGCGATGAAATAGTTAAAAATATGGGTCATACACTACGACACCATTTAAAAGACCAAGTAGTTAATTATTGTATGCCTGAAGCATCTTATAGGTAAATTACAGAAAAAGTTACAAGTAGTAATTACAGTCCATCCACAACTATTGTCATTTTGATTGGGAGAAGGGGAAATGCAAACAGTGTAAAGATTAAGAAATATTTTGAAAGTCTAGCCTTGTTCAATGTTAATAAAATAGTTTATATAATAGTTAGTCAGAAAAAATTACATTTATTGACCTAATGTTGAGTGCATGAGTCAAAATTATTTTACGAACAAAGATAACTATTATCTTTGTAATTTTTTTAAAGGACTGTTTGACTAACTATACTGCTTCTACTGATCAGTTAAGTAATACACTTAGTGGTAATGAGCAGCAGGGGTGTGCACAGAGATTTTGTGGAGGGTATGCATACATACACGACCCAAATCTCTGTGCTTATACAACGTGCCGCCCCAATGGTGACATTAAACTAACACACGAGTAGGGCTAGTGCTCACTAATCATATTACTTTTGATATTTTAAGATATTTTATCCTATCGGCTAGGCTATCCTAGGGCTATCCAACATAAAAGAATTTTTCAAATCGGACCAGTAGTTCATGAGATTAGCGCGTTCAAACAAACAAACTCTTCAGGGTTATATTTTAGTATAGATTTTCTTAATTCTTCAATGAGTCCACCTTATTGACGGACACAGAGAGCTAAACGACGTTTCATGTTTTCCCGCTCGTTGGATAATAAATTACCGTGTAAAGCCATTTCCCTCGCTTTTTCAAACGCGTTTGTTATCCAATGGCGTAATTGTTCCACCGAATCCACGTTCTCCGCGTAAACATGGTCTATAACGCAACCCCACAAAAAAAAAATCGAGTGGCGTGAGGTCTGGCGAACTTGCTGGCCACCTACGAGGTCCGAATCTGCCGAACCATTGGGCGCCAAACGTGTTATTTAGCCACTGCCTTGCTGCTGTTACGGAGTGGGCTGGCGCGCCGTCTAATTGATACCACATTCGTTGGTATTGACGGACGTTTAAGTTGTTGGTGTATTCTGACACCGTATCATTTAATAAATTAATAAACCTTTCCCCGTTCAAAGTCCCATCAATGAACACGGGTCCGATGATGTTATCACCAACATTTACTGAAAATAGGTACTGATGGGCTGTCTCCCGCCAATCGCGTGGGTTTTGACTTTTGGGTGCCCAATGGTGCTTTCAGTTTTAAGTTTGTAGTATATAAATTATTTTACTGTAGTATATTATAAATTATTATATATTTTTTTAGAAAATTATTAGGGTATGCAGTGCTTATCTGCTCCTATGGAGCGCACGCGCATGATGAGCTGAGCTTACAATTTATTCAAAGTTATTTAAACTTACAACTAGACACAATAGAGTTAACCTCTAGCACTATTTTAGATACCAAGTTAGACTTGTACCCATTTTCAAGGGACTAGAGACTATCACACCCATAAAATTATAATTTTCATAATAAAATCAGTACAAACAACTTTAAAATTGTTCATCAAAATATATAGGATGTGATAAATAAACAATTAGAATTGGAGTTGTTCATGAACTGTGGTTACATTGATATTGTTTGACTTACTGAACATTAGTTAAAATCAGTTCATGTTCAGCTTTAATAACCATCAGATTGCTAGCTCGTTCAGCAGAGTGAATATGATACGGGGTGGCTCCCTAATAATTGTAACAATATCAAATTTAAAAAATGGACCGATATTGTAAGCCTCTGTGTTGAGCGAGTTATTGAAATTGCTTGTATCGAGCTTGAGCAGTTCATTGTAATGAGTGTCTACAGGCCCCCATGTGTTTCCTATGATATTTTTGAAAAATATTTGGAGTAAGTTTTATTAAAGACTTGTCACAGTAAGAAAACAGTTGTTGTCTGTGGAGACTTCATCATTTATATGCTTATTTATTTTTATTTTTAATAATTATAAACTAGCGCTTGACCGCAATCCCGCCTGATGGTAAGCAGTGATGCGATCGTTGATGGTAAAGCGCGCTAGTTTATTAAGAATCTATTCATTCAGATTGAGCGAATAGGAAGGAAGACGGCAGTTGAGCGAGGTGATGCAATATTAAACCCAACAACACGACTAACGATGCTGCGCCAAAGGGAGATTGATCTGAAGACCCTCCACGACCAAACTCCCAACACAACATTTGGCGCATCGTACCCGGCACACATCGCAACACAACTGCTCAGTCCCGTCCTCCGTACGGCTTATTTATATTCTAGAGAAAACAGTTACAGTTAATAAATCAAGTCTTATAACTTTTACGTGAGATGCTTTGAGTCGACTTTTTACTAACTGTTGAGGTGGACTGTATTGTTATTGATGTTTAATGAAAGTATAGAAATGTCTCACATGGTTTATTTCGCGATACAACTAGTACCGCAGTCCCAGGCGGCTTGCTGCGGTGGCGGACGAGTGACGAAAGAGAAAAGAAGAGCGATGCAGGCAAGCCGCCGATCTTTATACAAGGCCCTAAGGGGGCGTAACGGGTAGCGCCGTGGGGATGGGGTGTGTCTGACTTTCGTCTCTTTCTAATCCACTTCCCTTTCCACGACGCCTTACATTCACATCTTACTTGCTAGGTACATCCTATAATAAATCCTATGTCCTATTTAATACATAGCTATAACTAAGCACTCATGTCCTACTTATATCTAACACTTGAGTCCTTATCATATTACACTTATTCACTTATTCGTTTATCACAGTCACTACTTCATTATCACTATCCCTATTTGTCCTTATTCTCAACACAGCGATGTCGTCCGTAACACTAACTTATATTTGTCCTTATTCTCAACACAGCGATGTCGTCCGTAACACTAACTTAAGACCTTCTGACCCTTTAATTATAAATGAGTAGAATCTGATCACTGTGGCGAGGTAGTCACTTTTCCTCAGAAAAGTGAAGAAAACTTGTGAGTTTTGTTCCTGTAAATATAAATCGTTTAGGACAATTTAAATAAATTGAATTGAAAAGTGACCGGGCTTGCCCTGTCACAGCAACCCAGATGACCAGATCGTGCGTATAGTGTACTGTTTAACATAATTAATTGTGAATTTATGAAAGTGGCGCCGATTCTGTTGTTCACAAACTAAACTAATTTTAAGTTATGTGCATCTTTTTCTTTCCATTTCGTTAAGACAAGGACAGGTGATAACATTTTAATTTAATCCTGTTAAATTAAGATAATCCATAGACAGTTTAGACGCGATTATAAACATGGCGACTAAAATACGCCAGTTTACGTCAGGATCGCACTAATTTGACAGGTCTAAACTGACATTTTATCTTCTATTCTTTTCTTGACGAAATGGAAAGAAAAAGATGCACATAACTTAAAATTAGTTTAGTTTGGGAACAACAAAATCGGCGCCATTGCCTTCTAGCGACCGCGTTATATTTAGTGACTGGGCAACACCAGGTATTTATAAAAGCAGGGAAAAAATGTATGAATTGTATCAGGAAAAAAACATATAACCATGATGAGACTTTTCAAGAATTTGTTAAATTATATTCAAAAACTTTTTTAAAGAGCCTGTTCCTCGACAAAATTATTATATAGACATTAAAAATAACATAAAATCCTCAGGAAATAAAATCAAAACAACTTGGGAAAATATACACTTCTGGACGCAACTATTGGCCCACCTTAGAGTTTAGGTTTCGATGACCTCTACCGAAATATGATTGCTAGATTGAACAAAAACTATTGATGCAGTTTTAAACCTGATACATTTTACAATCTTTTTCGATCGTATTGTTTTAAATTTGAATTCAGAATACCATACGACATGGAGCTACGCCTAACAAGTCGGATATGTTAAAGGCATTTGATTTTTGAATAAAAAACATGCTTTATCAAATAAAGGTTTAATTTAATAACGCGTGTTGCCTCCATGGGCATCTACCACAGCTCTTATACGATTAGGCATAGAGTTTATCAACCGCTGTATGAAATTTTGAGGGATCATTTCCCATTCACCTTTTATGGCAGTTTTCATCTCTTGCATCGTCTGGGGATCCTCCTCTCGCTCGCGCTCCGCGGCTTCTTTTATGCGACATCACGACCTCGCAGGAGGCCATCGTCGCCCAGGCCTCTTCGCTCCCCACCATCGCTCTGACGACGGCGGGCAGCGAGAGGTCCCCTCCTACCGTCGCGACAAGATCGCGGCGCGGCACGGCCCACGACGGGCACACTGTTAGAGTGTGTTCCGCCGTGTCCTCCGCCGCGCCACAACCGTGGCACGACGGCGTTTCCTCTCGTCCTATCCGGTGCAGGTACCTGCCGAAGCAGCCGTGACCGGAGAGTACCTGCACCAGACAGAAGGAGAGGAACCCGTGACGCCTGTCGAGCCATTCCTTCAGGACCGGCCCGATGGCGTCGAGGGTACGGCGGCCGAACACCGCGGAGACGAGGTCCCGCGTTGAGTGCTGGACGATGGCGTCCCTCGCCTCCCGGCGGACGGCCTCCCTCACCTCTGGGGCCGGACGTTCGCCCAGCGCCCTGCGCCCCGCCATGCACTCGTACACTTTGGCGAGCAGCCAGGCCTCGAGCTCCCAAGGCGGGGTGCTCGCCAGAGCGCATGCCGAAGCGAAGCCTACCGTGCGGTAGGCCCGCGCTGCCCGCTAGGTGATGGCCCTTTGGGGCGTCCGAAGGGCGGTGACATTCTCCCTCCTATGGAGGGAGTCCGCCCAAATGGGGGCCCCATAAAGGGCCATGCTCTTCAGCATAGACGCCGGCACTGCACGCTTGGCCCTCCTAAATTTGGCATGAGCCATGAGAGGGCGTCCGCAGCCTTCAGCAGGCGTGTCGACAGCCCGCTGAAATGCGGGCCGAAGTGCCACCTGCTGTCCAACATGAGACCCAGATATGTCATCTGGGCCTCAACCCCAACCCTCACCCCCCTCCACATGTATGTGGGCGTCAGGTGGGGGGCGCTGCCGGGGGCCGTGAAAGAACTCGGCCTCCGTTTTGTGCAGCGCCACCCTCAAGCCCAGGCGGCAGATCCTTCCCGCTACTAATGATCCGCCCGCCGACGCCAAACTGGCCGCCTCCCGGTAGGTGCTCCCGCGGGAGGCAGCCGTGGTCCTGTAACAACCTCAAGTTGAGTTTTGCCGCTCGCGGATATACCGCCCCAGACAGTCCATGAGCAACCGCCATGAGCAACCCTCTCTTCAAAGTAGCATTGTGCGAATCGCTCTCCCTTACGTCGGTAGACCTTCTTCCTTCCATCATTGCCTCCAATCTTGCTGTGTTCAATTTAAATGAGTACGTGCGAAATGAAGGCGCGCTGTTCGGTGGGCTCGCGTTAGTTTGGGCCCATTAGCTGGCTTGTGTGGTACCATGTCGCGTTCTTTTAACTTTCTCCGAACAGTTCGAGCGCTCACAGATACTCCGTGGAAGTCGCGAAATTGGTTTTGTATCTCAATGAAGGTAAGGTGACGATTTTTCAAGCAGGTCGTCACGATGAATCGATCGTACCTCTCAGTTGTGATCCGAGATCGTGGCCTTCCTTGGCGACAAACAAAGCCGTCAGTCTGTAGGTACCTCCGATAAACATTTCGGACCGTAGATCGACTTAAATTAATTTGAGCACTCACATTTCTTTGGCTGTGTCCGGCCTGAATAAGTCCAACAGCGTGGGCGGCGACTTCAGGTGAAGTATCCATAGATAATTGTTGGAAATAATTAAGAAAGAGTTAGTTTAAACCACGTTTATTGCACGGTAAAAGTTTTTTACAGAGTAGTACACACTAGCGCCACACGTTAATATATGGAACTAAAAGTTACGTTTAGAAACAAGTGAGTTGATTGATGTTTAGTATTTCAACATCCTCCCTTAAACTCAAATCAACCCCATCTTGGAGGCACAGTAGGTCAGTTTGGCATATGGTGTCGCTTTAGTTAGTGCATCTGCTACCATCAGGTCGGTTTGTATATAATGCACATCAATGGCCCCTTCAACTACTTTATCACGTACATAATGGTGCCTCACATCTATATGCTTAGTTCTGGAATGATAGCCATCGGATTCTGATAATTTAATAGAGCTTTGATTATCCCTGTAGATAGTCATTGCCTGATTCTTCAGTAGAGGCCAAAATATTTCTTGTAGTTGCTTTAGCCACATAGCCTCTTGAACACAGGACGACAAAGACATATACTCCGCTTCAGTTGTCGATAGAGCAACAGTTGGCTGCCGTTTAGAATTCCAGCTAATCGCTCCTCCCTGAAACAAGAAAATGTACCCAGTACACGAGCGACGGTCCTCTTCTGAACTTGCCCAGTCTGCGTCACAGAAGCCATGAGTCATAGTTTCCTCTGGATTGTGTTTATAACTCAACCTATAATCTTCAGTACCCTTTAAATACCGCATAACACGCTTCAATAACATCCAATGTGTCATTTCGGGTTTCTGATTATATTTACTCAATAAATTTATCACAAAACTTATATCTGGCCTAGTAATTTGTGAAATATACAACAAGCATCCAATAATTTCTTGATATGGGATTCCATTTAATGTATTGGATTCCTCAGATGTATTTATTAACTTTGTATTAATATCCATTGGAATCTTAACACTTTTGCAATCAGACATGCCATATTTATTTAGTACTTCTCTTATGTATTTTTTCTGATCTAGATAAATTACTCCTTTCTCTCTATCTCTTTCTACATGTATACCAATGCAATAATTGATATCTCCCAAATCTTTTATTTTAAATTGTTTTTTTAACTCTTCTTTAATATGATTTTTAGACTTTATATTATTTGTGAATAAAATTATGTCATCGACATAAGTAGCTAGAAAAATCATGTTACTGTTGTCTACAATTTTGTAATATATACAAGGATCTAACTTGTTCTGTAATAGACCTATTCCTTTAAGTGTAGAACTAAGCTTCTTATTCCATTGCCGGCTTGCCTGTTTTAATCCATATAATGATTTTTTTAGACGACATACTTGTTTACCATTCTCATACATTGGTGGCTGCATCATATAGATCTCCTCCTTTATGTCGCCTTGAAGAAAGGCTGATACCGCATCCATTTGACAGATGTCTAGATCAAATTTAACTGCCAAGGTAAACAAATATCTCAAAGAAGCATACCTTATCACTGGCGAAAATACTTCTGTGTAGTCTACACCAGGTCTTTGCGAACAACCTTTAATCACAAGCCGTGCTTTATACTTCACTGTCTCTCCATTTTCATTAGTCTTCTTTTTGTAGACCCATTTGCACGGTATGGGACGTTTGTTGTCTGGAAGAGTGGTGATATCCCAGGTGTTATTTTCTAATAATGACTGATACTCCTCATCCATTGCTGCCTTCCAATATTCAGCATCAGAGCCCGACAGGGCTTCTTCAGCAGTTAGTGGATCTGAAATCTGTTGAACACACATGAAGTTATTGTGTCTCTGATGAGATCTAAAGGTGATATTTCTTGTAATGTTATCAACACTACTATCATCATTGGAACTGGGATAATAAGTTTCATCATCAGTCATTTTATTCAACACACAACTATCAAAAGATGAGTCGGTACTCGAGTGTGATGATGCTTCATCTTGAGTCTCACTCTGCAGTGTATTTTCAACAGATATCACCTCATAATTTTCAGTTACAGGAATATTTACAAGGCCTTTGGTAAGTACAGGTTGCTGTGTCTCATTATTTAATGAGTTTTCCATAACTATGACATCCCTACTAATTATAATCTTTTTATTTGCAGGATCATACAGCCTAAACCCTTTGGTATTATCACAATACCCCACAAAAAATAATTGTTTCGACTTGCGATCCCATTTCAAGCGATTTTGTTTTGGGATATGTACCATAGCCTCAGAACCAAAAATCTTTAAATTTGAAAGGTTTGGTTTCCTACCTGTCCACTTTTCATAGGGAGTTACCTCAGCCAAAACCCGTGATGGTGATCTGTTTATGACATAGGCAGCAGCAGCGACCGCCTCTGCCCACAACTGTTTATGCAGCTTTGCTTCAAATAACATGCACTTTGCTCGTTCTACCAATGACCGATTCATTCGTTCCGCTAGCCCATTGTGCTCCGGCGTGTAGGGAGTACTGGTCTGATGCTTGATACCGGAAGCTGCTAGAAAAACAGAAAACTCCTTATTACAGTATTCTTTTCCGTTATCACTTCTTACTATTTTTATCTTCCTTTCCAATTCATTTTCTACTTCTTCTTTAAATTTTTGAAACACTGACTTAATATCCATTTTGTTCTTGAGAAAATATACATATACTTTACGGGAATAGTCATCTATAAAGGTTATGAAGTACCTCGCACCACCCACAGATGATGTCTCCATCGGACCACATAGATCAGTATGTACTATTTCTAGTAATGCTTTTGCTCTTGAACCAGTATGTGGAAACGGTAATCGTGTCTGTTTAGCTTCACAGCATGGTATGCAAACAGTATTAACATTTTTATTTTTTATAGTTATACCCTCAGCACATGATTCTAACCTCCTTACATCAGCTAAATTTAAATGCCCCATTCTCTTATGCCATGTAATAATATCAGTCTTATTTTCACAAGCAACAGCGTAAGCATTTACAGAAACAGTATTCAATTTATACATGTTATCAACTAGTCTTGCATTTGCTATAAGAATCTTATTGCCATTATATATGTTACAACCTTTCTCAGTAAATTCCACTTTACAACCATTCTTGGTTAATTGACTGACTGATAATAAATTTACACTCAGCTCAGGAATATATAAAACATCTCTTACCTGGATTGGACAATCAGTCTTGCAAAAAATAGTTTGTATGTTTACTTTACCAATATTTTGCACAGGGACCGCATCATTATTAGCCACTTTAATTTGCTGAATCGGAGATGCTTGCATGTCATACATCCAGTCAGAACGTCTTGTCATGTGCATTGTAGCACCTGAGTCAATGTACCACTCATCTTTATTTACATTGCTATAGGCTGAAAAAACTGCTGAAAAACTGTTTTGACTATGTTTCTTCTCTGTGCACTGATTTTTAAAGTGTCCATATTTATTACAATTAAAACAGCGCGGGCCTTTTCCTTTTGGCTTGGCATTGTTTTTTGAGGGATTCTTGTGCTTTGTAAATAACGCTGAAGACGCGGAATCTTTGACTTCCTGTAAAAGTTTTGTCTTAACAAAGTCTGATGAAATTTTAATGCCGGAACTTTCCAGGCCCATGATCATTGGTTTATAATTATCAGGTAAACCCGCCAACATGAGTGTTCCCAACCATTCGTCGTCGACTTGAAAACCGATATTTCGTAATTTATATGCAGTACTCATAATTTTATTCACATATTCTTCGACGCTGGCGCAGTTATCTAGTGTTGTGTTGATTAAATCTCGCAATAAGCCGACTTTTCTTGATAACCCGGAGTCCTCGAAAGCATTTTGCAGGTTTTTCCATACTTCTCTAGATGACTCTGCATTTTCAATATGGATGTAGTTTATTGGTTCCACCAACAAAATGATTTTTGACTTGGTTTTTACATCTTTCTTAGAATCGACTTCGGTGCCGGGATCGACACATTCCCACAAATCCTCATGTTGAAGATATGATTTTACCGCAAACTTCCAAGTAGAATAATTTTCTCGCCCGGCTAACTTCTCAATTTGGAGGTTACTCATAGCCATTTTTCGGGGCGTTTTTTAATGAAATTACGAAATATTCACTACTGTACGATACTTTCACTACAATAAATATTAAACTTTCAATCTATTTAGGTATATGGTCTGGGCCCATAACCTGTTGGAAATAATTAAGAAAGAGTTAGTTTAAACCACGTTTATTGCACGGTAAAAGTTTTTTACAGAGTAGTACACACTAGCGCCACACGTTAATATATGGAACTAAAAGTTACGTTTAGAAACAAGTGAGTTGATTGATGTTTAGTATTTCAACAATAATTGATAGAACCTCACTTTAAAAAAAACTGTCGATCATTGGGTTTTGTCAGTATATACTGTAGCTTCAATAATAGTGTTATCGCACCTTTCTTAGCAATTGTTTTTCATTTTTGTGTCACTTCTTATATTTCTTTATTGGACGAAACTTAGCAAATTAATTCCACTGTTCAAATCTGGTAGAACAACTGATCCCACGAATTTTCGGTCAATTTCGATATTACCAACTTACAGCAAAATTTTTGAAAAATTAATTTTGAAACAGTTGTAGAGGCACTTTAATTTACGTAATTTATTGCACGTAAAAAAAAATGGTTTTACAAAGGGTCGTTCAACTATAGATGCGGGCGTGGCGTTGCTAAAGAACGTATTTGGGGCCAGGAGCATTTGCGATTCCTCCCAATCGCAAATGCTCTTGGTATTTTTTGTGATTTGTCCAAGGCCTTTGATTGCGTACATCATGATACTCTTATTAGGAAATTGTCCCATTATTGTTTGGGGGACAGAGCTCTCGACCTTCTGTATGCCTAGTATGAGTTTTAATTACGAGACTCGATCGTCGATATCGAGCGCGTTTGGCGCTCAATATCAAGCGTCAACTAGCATATTTTGACGAAGTTAACAATGCATTTTCTAAAGTTGTCCATTCATTATCATCATCATTATCAACAACTCTTTTATCGTCCTACTGCTGGTCCCAGGTCTCCTCTCATACAGAGGAGGATGGATGGATGCTCAATGCGGGTTGGCGATTTCAGACTTATAAAGTCCAGGTTTCCTCAAGATGTTTTCCTCCACCTTCAGACATTGGTGTCCAAGATATACTTAGAAAGTACATATAACTTTAGAAAAGTTGCATTGGTACTTGTCTGACCTATAATCGAACCCGCGCACTCATACTTGAGAGGCTGGTGTTTTAACTACTAGGCCACCACGACACTAAATTGATTAAATAAATATATATAATCAATTTAGTGTCGTGGTGGCCACCCCGCGTCCCATACAAAATGCCAATTTCATATGTAAGGACCTAATAAGCAAGCAATATTTCACGTATTTTTCTAAATTTATCTCGTATCCGCTCGAAATCGCAGGAATCGGTAGTAGCTGTAACAAGAAAACTAGATCTGATGGAATCAAAATAAATCTAATATATAAAATTCTCGTGTCACGGTGTTCGGCTTTAAACTCCTCCGAAACGGCTCGACCGATTTTGATGAAATTTTTTGTGCTTAACCGGTATCTATGAGAATCGGCCAACATCTATTTTTCATCCCCCTAAACGTTAGGGGTAGTCCACCCCTGAATTTTTTTTTTATTTTTTAGACAAAATTTTTAATTTTTATTTTTTTATGATACAACATACAAAAATACACACAATCCCCAATTTTCACCCTTCTACGATCAACCCTTATTTTTAAAAATAAAATATAAAATGAGGTTTGTTAGGTAATTTAAAATTAGAGAGCACTTTTCTTGTTACAAAATTTTGTTGTGTGTGTGTGTTATCACCAGGATTAATGCATAGGATTACTTTTAATTATGATACCTGAACCTTGACGCTGAACCTTGGACAAAACTATCTTTGCATTGTGTAGATTCAATTTCTTAGTATTGTATAATTGCATGGCACACGTCTGAGCACAATGTACTTGCTGTAAAGCATCTATTTCTGAATTGTTTTTTTTTGTGTAATCCATAATGGACGCTCTTAGCGTATAATATATTTCTGCATCGTTCTCACACGGTTAATTTCAACAGTAATGATGTAATCAAATATTTATATCAATACCTTGATAATTGAAAAGTGTGCCCAGGGAGTATCTTGCCAGTTCTTCTCCATAGGTACCTACTCTTTGGAATGGGCGACTAGCTTCACCTTACTGACTGACCGACCTTCTAACAATTCTAAAGTGCCTGTAACTGGTTTATTTGAAATAAATGCTTTGATTTTTTTGATTTTGATATTCCCACAGGCTCCAAACTTGCGCAGGTGAAACTCTAACTACTCTTGACAGTTTTTGTTTATTTACAGAATTAAAACCCGAAAATTTAGACAATAGCTGTCTAGATGTAGCAGATATACCACCACACTATTCTGAGTCCGATTTAGAAGATGATGTCCCTTTAATTATCTGTAAATTTGAAGTGGAAGACGAAGAAGTATCAAAGGAAAGTAGAAGAGGCACGGAGACAACAAGTAAGTATTAGTTATATAGTTAAGCAGATAAACCATTGGTTCACCTGATAGGATGTGGCTAGTGTTATGTACCTAATAGGCCTAAAGAATGCGAGTAGTTAAATGTGTAATTTTGAGTTCTATCCATAGAACTGTTTAAACTGCTTTTTATTAGCTTACATTGTGTCGCATTTTGTATGGTTCAGAGATAGTTGAAGATGAGTTGACGAAAACCACAGACTTCACAATTATTAAGTTTTTTCGTAAAAGTGCACGAAAGTAGTTTGGATGCTAATCCGCGGTTATAGCGCTACGGCAGCTATTGATCAACTAACAAAGTATCAGTATTAAAGTAAGTAATACAAATCGCAAATTAGGTCGCGACATGAGCAAATAATGCCTGTACGGAATCGTATCCACATGCTCCCGAGGGAAAAACTGAATGAGCATCCATTACAAGCTAAGAATAGTTATTAGTTATTACGTAAGAATAGTTTAAAGTAAAGAATTAAATGTAAATAGTACAGAAATAGTGAATGTGTCAAAGTGTAGATATAGAAATACAATCTCAGTTGAAGTTCTTAAAGTGAAATATATTCTTCGGCTCTCTGGCTTCGCCGTAAACGGGCTCCGCATGGGTCGACTCATGTATTTCTTGTAACTCGATGTCCCCACCGAAGTTCTCTCTTCGTCTAGTCTAGGTATTCCTCTTGTTTGGACGCCTTTCTTTGTTTTGCGCCATTGTTTTATTATGATATACAACGTGGCGCCCCAATGGTGACATTAAATTATCACACCAGTAAATGAAAAAAAGAAACAGTTTTTTTCAAACAAAATCTATAATATAATAGTAACCAAAGTCACCCTTGCAAAAATTCATTCATGCAATTACTATAATTATTATATTATTATATATAATTATTAAAAAGTTGAGTGCTTTTACATTCACATACATAGAATCCAGCCCACTCTGGTTTGTTGTGCTACTGGATATCTGTTATCATTCCTGACGATTCCGTTTAGGATAAGTTCTGAGTAGATGTTTGCGCCCAGGAGCAGATCGAGCCGGCCTGACAGGTTGAACTGCGGACCCGCTAGTTTTAAGTTTCCCAAATAGTCCCAGTTGTTGACAGAAAATGATGCGGTAGGCAAGTTGCTTATGAGTTTCTTCATAATTAATGCCTGGAAGTTGAATCGATAAACTGAATGTGTTGATTGGCATTCAAAGTTCATTGCCCCTTTGCAGTTGCCGCTAAGTGATCCGACACCCGATACAGTAGCGCTTACTTTTAGTGGCTGTAATCTGAGGTGTTGTGCAGCGTTTTCCGTTATTAGGCTCACTTGGGAACCTTGGTCAAGTAGGCCTCTCAATTTGATGAAGTTTCCATCAATTGTTCTGACTTTTTGTTGTTTGACGATTCTAAAAACTCTGCGAACTCTTCCAGGTCGAGAAATTCCCTGGAATGTTTGATCTCCTTTATGTATTCGTTATATGTTACGTTATCTAGTTTTTTAATCATAAGGTGAACCACGATCCGATGCCAATTTGTGGTATCTAGACCGATGTTTTTGAGTCCGTTCAAACACTCCATCATAATGTCGTGAAGCCTTCGTACGCTTGCCGCGGTTGCTTGCTGAATACTGGGTTGATTCAGGAGCGTGTTCACGTAGGATGTAAACAATAGCCGTTTGTTATCGTAGCGGTGGGTCAAAATCTCCAGCAAGATGCATAGTCTTCAGCACTGATGCCAAGATGTTGAACTAGTTTCTCTGCCTCACCTTTGAGTTTTGTTTTCAAGTGTTGCATTTTTTGAGCTTTCGAAGTTATCGGATTGTTGTGTACACTTTCGAGGTAGAGGTCTCTAAGGTCCGTATTACAGAACGTGACTCAAAACTCAAGCTCTACTTAATTCTTGTTTGAAGCCATTTGATTGGTTGAAACTAGTTTTAAGTAATTTTTAAACAGAGATCAATGCTTGAGTTTCCTTCTGGAATACGGTCCCAAAAGTCAGCCACTGATTATAGTTGCCATGAAAATCAGGTAATTCAATTTTTGGCGTTGATTTCTCGTAATGTGCGTTATTTCAGATTCTGTTTTGTCATTTACTTTTCAGGCTGTCATAAAGGCTCTCTGGTGTATTGTATTTCTGTTGATAAATTGAGTCGTCTTGTAGTATATAGTCCAGTTCCCAATTTGCCTTTTTGATATATTGTTGATGCCAAAATATAGAAGTATTCTTGTCTGATATATGAACACTGGGAAATTAGTTTCAAAAAGAGGGTTGATGCTAGTTTGAAAGATAGGGGCAGGACAGGTCCTTATATTTTCTGAAAGAATTGACAAGGAGAGGGGACGCTTTATGTTCCCAGCATGGGGAGGACGAAGTATGAGAAGATAAAGAGTGTATTAAAGAAATAGGATGAGAACTAGAGCGGATAGAGTTAGTGAAAAATCTGTCCGCAAGGTACTGTCGACGGAGGTGAAGAGGACTATCAAGGTATTCCACCTGAAGAGCATTAATGGGGAAGCTTTTCATGGCACCTGTTATAATTCGAAGGCACTTGGATTGAAGGTTTTGGCAAAAAGGGTGGGCACCCCAGCCAACGCCCTATAGGGCTCGCATGACGTTAACACCCTTTTCTGCTTTTCGCACACAGTGATTTAAATGATCTATACCCGAGAGCTTAGAATCCAGGATAAGGCCCAAAAACTTCACCCGATCCTTAATGGGAATTGATTCATGATCTATCAAAATATTGATGGCTAGAACGTTTCTCCTACGAGTAACGATTACTTACTGCACTACATTTAGGGACAGATAGGGAGAGGTTATGATCCAAGAGCCAATTATTTAAATAGAAAAGCGCAGAATTAAGTTGGGTAGTAGCCACGGAGAAGGAAGAGTATACAGAATAAAGGACAATGTCATCAGCATATTGAAGAATTTTGCAGAAAGGAGAGACAGTGAGATCTAAGCTAGAGGTGTATAGGTTATAAAGAATGGGGCTTAAGACTGAGCCCTGCGGTAGGCCCAATCAAACAGAGCGAGGAGGGAGAAGGGTAACTTAATACCGGACTGAAATCGACCGACACGACAATAAGCTGCTAATTATGTTAATTAGTCTTACAGGGATAATCAGCTCGAACATTTTCTGCCTGAGTATTGGAAGCTGGACACAGTCATAAGCTGTAGAGATGTCAAGGAAAACACCAATAATTTGATTATTCTGAGAGAAAGCAAGGCGGACGTCTGAGGTAAAGATGCTTATGTTATCTAAGGTACTCTTTCCTTTTCTAAACCCAAACTGACTATTTGATTATAGGCCTCTACTCTCTAAAATCAATTCCAGTCTATTTTTGATTAGATTCTCCATTATTTTGGCGAGCACGGAGGATAAGCCTATTGGTTGGTAAGACAATGGATCCTTTGGATACTTACCTGGTTTAAGGATTGGGATTATAATTTGAGTTTTCCAGGAAGAAAGAATTTCGCCAGAAATGATTATTTGATATAATGAAAATTCATCCCAGTTGGCCTGTGCAAGACAGTACTTTAGGAGAGGTTGGAAAGGTTTAGGTGGAGGAACAGCTAAAGGAGGGAAGTAAGATATGGAAATAGGAAATTGATCACTTCCAAAGGAATTTGTTAACACTGACCAGGATAGATGGCAGACTATAGAGGGAGAACAAAAAGAAAGATCTGGGACACTTAATGTTTTGGGATGGAGAAACTCTGCGAGTGACAGATCCATCATTCAAGATACATAGATTAATGTCATCCAGAAGATCCAACAGACAGGAAGAGCAAGGATCATTGCAATGGGATCCCCAAAGTGTATTTCTACAATTAAAGTCACCGAAGAGAATAATGGGGGGAGGAATAGCACAAAGGATAGATCTGAGTTTAGAAATAATGTTAGGATTGGGATGGGGAATATATACAGAGATAAAAGAAATATCTGAAACCCTAGCGGCTACAACATGAAGACTGAACAATGATTTGGTAAGGGAATTTGCGTGAACTTAACACATCTCTTGACTAAAAGGGCGAACCTGCCCTTCCATCATCTCTGTCATCGCGGAGACATGAGCAGGCTGGTATCCTGAAATGGGATCCAGGCCTAAGCCATGTCTCCGATACAGCAAAGACAGATGGTTTAAAATGGTTTATTAGAAAGATCACATCCTGCTTGTTACGTTGGATGTTTCTACAATTCCATTGTAGAATTTTGAGATCCATTGGGAAGATTGTTTTGTGATAACACAGATAGTAATTGTTCTACAAGAACAGATACATTGTACGGTAGAGAGTCTGAGAATTTGGAAAGCCTATTAAAAAGGGAGCAGTGGAGAAGTTCAACCAGATTATAATTGGGAGTGGCAAGCGGAGAGGTTTCAGAAGGGGAAAGAAGAGCACAACCATTAGGTTGTGAAGAAGAAGGAGAGAGACTACTATAGAATTTTGAGTGTAAGTGTCAAAGGACTTGCCTAAGACAGGTTGAGGGCGACGAGGAGTGAAAACAGTTTTTTTGTAGGAAGTTACTGGAGAGGTAGAAGGTTGTAAAGGTTTTACACATGTTGAGGTAAATTAGGGGATAGACGGGGAGTAGCAGCAGCCTCAGAGAATTTATTATTTATTTATTTATTTATTTATAATTAATTACAACGGCTTGCGCCAAATACAGTAATTAAGGTATACACACATAAAAATAAACATAAAACTAATAAAGATACAATTAAACATATTACATGAGCAAACATCATTCAAGAAAAAATAAATTATAGATCAGACAAAATATTTAACTTAGAAAATTTAAATAAAATACCCAAAATAAAATAGAAAAAGTTATTACAACATATAAACCATTCACAAACAAACATATCTTTCGCAGAACATTACACAATCAGACATGATCGCCCCGAGTGTGTCATTAAAAATATCACACTCAGGAACTGCGTCCACTAAGGAGTTTAGCGCACCAAGCATGCGACACAACGGAGATTGCGCGCGCGACACAGTGCGGCAATGGGATATGGCAAATAGTCGATGTCGTCGAGAAGGCCTGTGACGCAGGTAGTTGTCAGGCACATAAAGTGTACACAACGTGTTATGTAGCTCCGGAGAATCCACCATGCCCCTCAAGACCTTGATTGCCATTCGGATCTGATCCCTAGCTCTACGCACTGAAAGGGAATTATACCCTAATATTCCCAGCAGGAAATGAGTAGGATACATGAGTGGATAATATCCGTATATCTTCTTATATAAAAAACGCAGGAAAGCTTTCTGAACCTTCTCAATCAATAATTCATATGTCGATTCATGGGGATTCCAGACGGCTGCAGCAAATTCGAAGAGACGCTTTGGCTGAGGATACCTTATTGAAGCTTCCAGGTAGCTAATATTTTCCTGAGACATAACTGACACACACATTATGTCCTTCTGACGGGCCTGCTCGGGGCATTTTGGGTCAATAGCTCTGTGATTACCACCACGACAAAGGAAACATGTGAAATCTCAGTCCTTAACTGAACAAGAATCACCACTGTGGTTTTGGGAGCAACTAGCAGCGCGGCTGTTATCTGCACTGATTTGCTATGTGACCTTAGCGACAGCAATTACGGCATTTGATGGTAGGGAGTTGGTATACGAAAACCGGAAGCGATGCATTATAGCAAAAGACTCTTTCAGGCAGATTTTGTCCTAAAAATGTAAGGATAACCGAGTTAGAAGGGCTCCAGGATGTGGAGCCATCCTTTCAGGATTTTACATTTAAACTCCTAGTTCTGATCATCTCGGCAAAGTTTCCATTGCAAGAAATTCCTTCAACAAGCTCTTCAAGAGACCATTCTCTGGGGATGTCTCGTAACAACACCCATCCTAAAAATTTGGAATTTCGGTATATAAGCCTCGAACTTGTTGCTTTCCAATACACTCAAGGATAAAAAATTGTTTGCACTGTCAGCTGACCTAAAGTGTATCGAAATTTTATTTCTTCCCATATTTTTAATGCCCCCCTCTTTAATACCTTCGACATTATTCTTATGTAGGAACTGAGCAAACTTTAGAATTTTAGAACAGACCTGCTGACGGTTCCGACTCTGCCCTTGAAACATAGACAGTGAAGGGACCCTTATCTAATTGCGAATAATTTAATCTCGCTTTGCTTTCGTATCCAGGTTTGGTATACACAGACTGGATCGGTTCCGCTGGAGACTGAGTCTTCTTAGCTTCAGAGCTTACATTATTAGGCTCGACTAGATGCACTTAGGATATCGGTAGGTAATCCTCTGCCCCCATGAGCGGGTTCATCCATAATAAAAAAAACGAGTGTGCTTATGACCACACGACTGAAGTGAAACTTCTTTCGCACCATCTGTATGTATATATATATATATGTGTACAATATATACATGTATACACATATACATATATTAATGTTCTATATTTAAATTTTTTTCATGGTTTCATTGGTAAATTAATATTTTTGCATAGATCTTCTATTTTTATTAAAAAAAAGTGGATTCCGTCGGGGCCAAAAGGTCGGGCTCTTCCTCCTGAATCAGGGGACCCCAAACTCGGGTAGTCCACGACCTCTGGTTCCCGAGATAATCTACGGGGGGGTGAGGTAACTAAAGGGGGTCGGGGGGGAAAGGTTTTTTTTTTAATAGTTATAAACTAGCGCTTGACCGCAATCCCACCTGATGGTAAGCAGTGATGCGATCGTTGATGGTAAAGCGCGCTAGTTTATTAAGAGCCTATTCACTCAGAAAAACTGAGCGAATAGGAAGGAAGACGGCAGTTGAGCGAGGTGATGCAATGTTAAACTTAACAACACGACCAACGATGCTGCGCCAAAGGGAGACTGATCTGAAACCCTTCACAACCAAACTACCAACACAACAACATTTAGCGCATCGTACCCGGCACACATCGCAACACAACTGCTCAGACCCGTCCTCCGTACGGCTTCACCAGACATCATGCCGGAACACGACAAATCGCTTGGCGGCAAGACTTTGTCTGGTGGGTGGTAACTTCTGCCGGCGGCCGATGTAATGGCCTACCATCGTGGGATTGCGGGGGGAGGGGGGAGTGGATTCCGTCGGGGCCAAAAGGTCGGACTCCTCCTGATTCAGGGGACCCCAAACTCGGGTAGTCCACGACCTCTGGTTCCCGAGATAATCCACGGGGGGGGGGGTGAGGTAATCAATGAGGGGGTCGGGGGGGGGGGGGTATAATTTCGTGGGGAATATTAAGGGGTGAGGGGGGGGGGGGTACATGAGGGACTGTGAAGTAGGCGGTACCAAATTTTATGTTAACTGACCCCCTTAATGGTTGTCAGTCAACATAAAATTTAATGTATAGTGTTAAGTGTAAATAAATAAATAAATAAGTGTATCCGTGTCTCAAAATGAAAAAAAAAATATTTTTAAAAAATGTTTTTGCATAGATCTACTTTTATTGAAAAAAAAAAAAAAAAAAACTCCTCGTAGACCTTGTAGTACCAAGCTCGCGCCACGGGCGCCTCTGTGCTTATATCCCCCACTTAACTTCCGTTCGCCTTGCCCGATCATTTTTCGTAACGCTTTCGCCAGCTTACTCCCCAAGTCAAGCGTGCCTAAAGAAGTTTCACTTCAAAAACGACTTACCTTTTGATGTACAATTATTCCACCACCGAGACAAAACAAACACACAAGCCAAAAGATTAAAAACAATACGCAGCTAAGAAAAAAATAACCTAAAAATCCGACACTCTCTACCAAGCGTAGGACGAGAACCCCTAAGTTAGATTTATAACAAGAAAAAAGAATTCTCGCGTCAACAAGCAACAACATGCGGTCATGACAACACCACATAGGTTTTTCGTACAGTACAGTTATACAAACTAATGAATGACACAAAACGTCACAAACATTTACGTTAAACCTACTGTCAAGTGTCAAACATTACAAATAATGAAAAGTTTGACGTATGCGTGAATAAATGAACAATGTTGCCCAAAAATATGAAACCGGTAAATTACCGGTTTTATATTTTGTTTCACCGGTAATTTAATAATCATGAAAAAAGGCGAATTACCGGTAAAAATGACAACCGACAAACTGGTATTGCATGCCCAATTCCGGTATGATATCTGGTGAAGCCGTACGGAGGACGGGTCTGAGCAGTTGTGTTGCGATGTGTGCCGAGTACGATGCGCCAAATGTGGTTGTATCGGGAGTTTGGTCATGGAGGGTCTCCAGATCAATCTCTGGGTTAAACATTGCATCACCTCGCTCAACTGCCATCTTCCTTCCTATTCACTCAGTTTTTTTGAGTGAATTGGATTATTATACTAGCGCGCTTTAACACCAATGATTGGAACACTGCTTATAAGCAGTAGTCTATAATTATTAAAAAAAAAAAAAGTTTGAATAAAAACCGGCATCAGGAATTATCATTATCAGGAAAATCTTGCCTGGAAATGTTTTGTGAATGTTGTTCAAAATTTTCTATGTAACGATAAAGCGGAAAATAACAAAGATTTAATGAATGACTTTAAGAAATGAAAGCTTTGAGGTGTAATGTCCTTGAAAATACATATGCTGGACTCTCATCTGGATTTCTTTACGGCAAATTTAGGTGCTGTCGTTCTATCAGGACATTTCCTTAATGAAGCAGTGTTATCAAGGGAAATGGAGTCGAGGAATGCTAGCAGACTACTGTGGGGGGCTTGTAAGGGACCTACCAGAAGCCAAATATTCAAGAAAATCATAAGTATCTATTAGATATTAGGAAACAATTCTGTAAGTGTGGCTGATTTTTGTACATTTTACCAAAATTTATGTTTTGATGTCACAAGAAAACTTGATGTGTAGTTTTTTTTCCTTGATTTATTATTGATGGATATTAAAGAAAAACACTTAATAATTATTACTGATTACTATATTAATTTGAGAATACAAGGAATTCTAAACGTGTTCACTCGATGTCACAGAGTAGAGGAGGGGTTCACAGATTACTATAGAGAAAAATATAAAGAGGCGCGAAATTTAAAATTAGATTATATTCAACATTCCCCCTGAATTTAAGCCTCAAAACAAAAATATAAAGTTAACTAAATTTGTGAAAAAGAACAAAAAAAAAATTAAAATGTACTAAGACAATGCTTAGACATAAGAATTGAATTGAATGACATCATTCCAAGATTAGATCTTAAAAGATAAATTCTGACAATCACTACTAATAGACTACAGGCCCATGTCCAAAATTGATGGGTCATATGAACCACCAGGTGACGTATATAGGACGATATAAGAGCATAAAATAATAAGATTCAACTCTATGCCGTCACTTGTAAGCTGTCCAACTGAGTGCTGGGGAGAATTCAAAAGCGCAGGTAGAGTGAGTACCTTTTGGGTCATATATTTTTGTACGGCATTGCGGAATAATGGATTAGAAGCTAAATTAAGACAGAATAAAACTGATGCCGTACAAAATAAAACAACCAAATTTACCCTGAAAATTGTCAGAAAACCAAAAAAAATTACCGACTTTGTGGCGCATCATTTTTTACGGCACTGCGCGCTTTCTTATTATTTTTCATAGATTTACCGATGGTAAAAATGCCGTACAAAAATATATGACCCAAAAGGTACTCACTCTACCTGAGCTTTTGAATTCTCACCAGCACTCAGTTGGACAGCTTATAAGCGACGGCATAGAGCTCAATCTTATTATTTTATGCTCTTACATCGTCCTATATACGTCACCTGGTGGTTCATATGACCCATCCATTTTGGACATGGGCCTGTAGTCTATAACATACTTTAATACAATTATCTTTTGATGATACAGGGTGGGCCATGAATTAGTTAACAATTGAAAAAATCGTATAAAGAAAACTATTAGACATATTTTTAAAATTATTTATTTACAAGAAAGTTAATTATTTGGAATTTATTTTTTAAAAATAACATCATCTAAATGTCCACCGTTTCGATTTTTGCACTCTTGACAAATAGACCGCGAGATCGCTGACATTTCTTCGCTATTTTTTTCCTTTAGTTCACGTAATGTTTTTGGTTTATGGATGTAAACACGACTCTTCAAATAACCCCATAAAAAGAAGTCTGCTGGGGTTAAATCTGGACTCCTGGGTGGCCATGGGATGTCGCCTCGTCTGGAAATCAGCTTTTCCGGAAACATTTCTTTGACTACCGGCAGGGACTCGTTGGATGTGTGAAAAGTGGCTCCATCTTGTTGAAATCATGTGTTACGATTGTAGCCAGCAAATTCCAGTAGCTTCGATGCCAAGAACCCCCGTAACATTTTCACATATTCAACAGAATTCACAGTAACTGAACGGCCGCGAGAATCTTTGAAAAAATAGGGCCCAATGATTCCTTTTGCTGAAATTGCAGCCCATACCGTTACCTTGAGAGAATGAAGTGGCCTCGCGTGTTTAGATTTGGGATTTTCGCTGCTCCAATATTTGCAATTCTGTTTGTTTACGTGTCCGTTGAGGTGGAAATGGGCTTCGTCGGAAAATAAGAGGTTGTCAAAATTATTGAATCGATCTAACATTGTTTCGGCATAATAATAATAATAATAATAATAATTTATTTCGGACAGTAGGTATCCATATTCGGTTAGTATTACAAAAATCTTAAGCCTATGTTAGTAGTAATAAAAAGTAAGTCAATATTAAATTATTTGCGAGCTCAGCCAGACACTCCTTACTGTCTAACTATTACCCGCATGAAACACTCCATTATTTTGGAGTCGGTCCTATCAGCGACTACTTTCAAAATGCTGCTGGTGCTACCCCGTACTCTACGTAGCAAGGAGGCGGTTCTCTTGCGTATAATGGCATGAAAGCCATCAACACGGGCTTCCGCAAACATGCCAGATGCACTACAGAAACGGGGCAATCCCAGCAACATCCTGAAACCGTTGTTGTATTGGACTCGCAGGGCACCGAGCGATCTCTGTGTATAACAAAACCACAGACTGCTCGTGTAAAAGGTCTGGCAGTATGCTTTAAAAAGAGAGATTTTAACATTCTCGTTGCAACGAGCAAACCTGCGTGCCAGCATGTTATTCTTAACCGCCAGTGCCCTGCGCTCCCTTTCAATGTCCATTTGGTCATCAAGATCTTCGGTAACATAGTGTCCCAAATATTTAAAATGACTTACCCGCTTGAGTTCATTATTGTTTAGTGTCAATTTGGGCACACTAGATGGGCATTTACCAGAAGACTTAAAGACCAAATACTCACTTTTCGTGCAGTTATACATGAGACCATGTTTAATCGCATACCTCTCACAAACATGTAAAAGCTGTCTCATCGCACCGACAGCTGGGCTCAGCAGCACCATGTCGTCAGCATAGCTGATATTATTAATACAAACATTATCAACCGAACATCCAACACGCGTGCTGCTGAGCTCAACCAACAACTCGTTTACATACAGGTTAAAGAGCTTGGGAGAAGTCAACCCACCTTGTCTCGTCCCACATTCCAACCTGTACATTTCAGACAGTGTACCTGCCCACCTAACATTATTTGTCTGATTAGCATACCAGTAGCGAAAGAGACGTTGTACCTGCGTATGTACTTCCGTTTTCTTAAGCTTTTCCCATAGCAAATCATAAGACACCAGGTCAAAAGCTTTTGACAGGTCGAGGAAACATGCATATACAGGTGTACTCCTCTGTGTATAGTACTGGACGGTGTGCTTAAGACTTAGAATAGCACTTTCAGTAGAAAGTCCGGGCCGGAACCCGAACTGAGCATCGTGTATATCGAGATGTTTTTCGAGCTCTGAATCAAGCACAGCGTCCAGCACCTTCGCCACCACTGTCGCCAATGATATAGGCCTATAATTGCCCTTATCAGACAAGTCACCAGTTTTATTTTTTATAATTGGCACCACAATAGTTCGCATGAGGTCATTGGGCAAGTATGAATGACTCAGACATAACGTGTAAAACATTGCCAGGACGCGTGATAGATGGACGCCAGCATACTTTAGATGTTCAATGCTGAGCCCATCATGACCCGGCGACTTGCCCCTGGACATCTTTTTTATTATACCTGACACTTGCTTAACAGTTACATTAAACAAGTCACCAATCATGATAGGCTCCGCATTTGGCATCGTCTTTGAAGGACCAAGTGGTGAACTCACCCGAAAATGTTCTCTAAATAGGTCAGCTATGATCTTACTGTCACTCAATACCACCCACACTCACAGGGATGCCAGGCTTAGTACTTAATTTGTTAGTCGCCTTCCAGAAATCACCAAATTTCTTTGATGAGTGGTAGTCAGCAATTATGTTCATTTTAATTTGTTCACGATTGTCTTGACACCATTTCAGTTTATTTTTAAATATTTTTCTACTTTCGCACATTTCTATATACAAACGACCTTGCCTTGGTCTATTATTCCCAACCCAGTTATGAAATTTGAGTCTGGCATCCCTATGAGCCTCGCGTACATGTTTATTCCACCCTATCACTTGCCGTTTTTTACTGGACTCAAACGTGTAACTACTACAGCTACTGTTGATAGATGCATCTTTTAAAGTACTGATTATATCATTATACATTGAATCCAGCAAATTTCTGTGCTCCAAATTATTACAAATATTAAAACTGCACTGTGTAAATTCTTTAGGAAAGTCTATAGTTTTAAGCTTATTATTACAATATTCTCTATACTTATCTATTTGTTCATTAGTTCTGTTTCCCCATATAACATTTCTGTTTACACAGTCGTCTTCTTTTAAACTAGTTTTGCTTATAATTAAGTTTAAATCACATTGAATAACAAGCGGCAAGTGATCTGACCAATACGTGTCGTATTTTATAGTAACATCACCTACCGTTTGCCAAGCGGAATGACTCACAACACAATGATCGAGCCACCGAGTACAGCCATATACATCACTTATAAATGTATAGTTATCTGTTACATTGCCTAACTTATTAATGTCTGCACATATCCATTGTTGATCTGCACATAAATTATCCAACTCTTTACCGAATAATTCCCCCGGATGCGCATTAAAGTCACCTAGGACGTAGACAGCTTCCACTGAACTACTTTCAACTATGGCACATACCTCACTAAAACAATCCGTAAATTCGGGTAAATGATCCACCTTGTCAGTGGGCATGTACACACTAAATACTAAAATATCACGGTCACCAGCAATAGCTTTTATCGCACTAATACGCGGATTACTGCACTCAATCACTGAAACTTTACTAAATCTGTCTTTCCGCCACAGTATTGCCACTCCACCATAAGGCCTTCCACTCAGAAGGCCCGCAGAAGTATCGACAGCCGACGTGCCGGTGTATGCAAAGTCTGAGTGTATTGAACCGAGTACTGGTATGTCATGTGGTAGCAACCATGTTTCTTGTAGTGCTACGATGTCTGCTATCTCACACAATCCTCTCACGCAGTCAATAGACCTTTTAACGGACTTGCAATTAAAACTGATAAACGTAGACGTAATTTTATTTGTGGTCACTTGTGCAGCCATTATTGTTCTTCCGTAGTTCCACTGTTCTCGTTACTATATCTATTAACATTGTTACTAGTTTTGTTGAAATAAACAAAACGGCGAAATGACACGCCTTCCGGCCACAAGTTGTCATTTAAAAACAACGCAAGCTTGTGGTGTGGTACAAGAATTTTGTATGCATTATAATTTTTCTCTTGCCTTATATTTATTTTTTTAAGAACAATTGATGTTTGCGTCTTAGATAAGATATATTCACTGATATCATTTTCTGATGTCTGCTTATCCACATTCGTAATAAAGAGTGGAATTCGAATATCAGCTGCTCGGAATTTATTGTTCGGTTCCATTACAGCTTTCCCCTGATTTCCTTGAAAACGAGATTTTGATTTCCTTCTTTGTACCAACGTCCATTTATTAACATTTTCATTACTTTTTGTTTTCTCATCGCTACCGCTATGCGCTTGTGGTACAGACCGCTCCGAACAACTACCCTCGATTGGTTTCTTATCGGTCTTGTGGTGCGCCGATACTACCGTGGCGGGAGTCCTAATACGCACAGATGACTGTTGCTTGACGGTGTTAGACTCGTTTATTCCGCTACCGGGCGACAACAAGTTTTGCGTACTAATTACTTCTGTATCAGTTGCTACCGAACGGTCAGATTTCTCAAAAAAGTGGGGTAGGCCCATTGGCCCACTGTCCAAGCAAGTAGTTGGTGTACTCCTACCTCCTCTTTTACAATTAATGTACTCTGGAATATTCCTCAACTGATGTTCGTTATTTGATAGTTCTTTTTTAAATTCTTCGAACTGATCATTAGTCACATAACATTCCTTCACTGTACGTAGCTCGCTTTGCAATAATAGGAGGTCTTTTAGCAATCTAGTCACATCTATGTGATCAAAAGTGACCGGTGGTAACTTGTGGAGTTCTCGTGCTACGAATATCGGCACCTCTTCTGGATCAACCTCTTTCAGCAACGTTATGACATCGTGTAGATCTCTCTTCGACTTGCCGTCCCTTTTGCGTGAAATTTTTCGCTTCGAAGTCGTGATCGACTCAAACAGCAGACTTTTCGCGGCTTCAATATCCTCGGCTGAGAAAGTCGTTACACACAATCTCACTAAACCTTCTTCATCCATCACTTGCATTTTGTTTTGAATGAATGCTAACAGTTCACATATCACAATATTGCAGGTATTGCACTTAATTACTTGAGAAGTCATTTTTGACTACGGAGGTCAATGACACGACCGCACGATAAGAGCGCGCGCGCAAACTACATAGGACTTGCGCAAATTTAAATCATTAGGTTTTAATTCCTGTACTAACTGGATCTTATATGGATGTAATTTCGTATCTAATTTCAATAAAACTGCAACTTGGACAGATCTATATAATAATTTTATTCTTCACAACAGGTAACAGCCAATATATTATACTTAAACCGAATACATAACGGACGGACTCCAATATTTCTTAACTATTCCGAGTGATTCGGATGACAACCAAGGACTGAGCGTACTCGCTCTAAAAAATGCTTATATCTAATTTCAATCCCGCCACCACTTTGACGAATTAAATGAGGGTACTAGAGAGTTGGCGTAATTTCCGGTTTCGCTCTTTCTAGATAACTATATGAAATTTAAACAAAAACTGATCATTAAAATACTAATAAATGTTCTTAATATTTTAGAAAGAATCATTACATTACATTCGGCCATCCGACTTAGTGCAGCCTCCTGGCGCACTACAGCTAATATCAAGAATTCATAAATAACATAATATAGAAGTACACAACTTAGATTCTATCGGACTTTATACAACAATAACAAATACTATTCAATAATATATTACTTAAAATCTCAGTTGATTATCAAATCAAGAAAAAGAATCATTACATTAAATTACCTTATTTAATTAATGATAATATAGAACATCTACTTCAGAATCGCACAGTTCATTTCTTGTAATCTGGCTTAATAATCAGAATTCAATGAAAAGAGCACATTTTGTTTTTAAATATGGCAATGTTATGTATATGAATGTCAAATGATGGTGCATTTGAATGTCGAAATAATTAATAGAAGACAATTTGGTTAACAGAAAGGAGATTGTTTGTTCTGATGCCATAAACACATACGACAATTAATAAATTAAATGACAAAATGAAAGTGGCTGGACTATTTATCGACCTCAGCTCAGCTTTTGATACTATTGACTATGAATTATTACTGACTGACTTAGAACATTACAGTATCGAGAGGCAAATCCTTAATTCTCATAAGATCCTACTTACATAATAGAAGAATGTCTGTAGAAATTAAAAGCATCGATAGCTATTTAGAATTAAGAAAAACATTATACAAATTATGTACAGAGTTGAGAAATAAACAATTTATTTACTTATTTTATTTATTTATAGAAACAATCATGGAAGTTGTATTCACGTCTAAAATCACAAAGATACAACGTGGTGTACCTCAAAACTCAATTTTGGGGCCTATTCTATTTATTATATTTACAAATGACTTGCTGAACTTTATGCATCACACTAAAATTAATGTAAAACTTGTCTTTGCGGATGACACTAACATAATAGGGGCCAATCACTTAAAAGAATTGACCCAAGCTGTAAACGAACCACTTAAAAATCTTTACGATTGGTTTACAGTTACCTTTTGCTAAATACAAGTAAAACCAACATTATTTATTCAAGACAACAACTTGTAACAACGACAATCTAGACGTACAAATTGATGGAGACAAGATTGACTTAGTAGAAAAAGTCAAATTCTTAGGTATTAACATAGATGTGAACTTAAAAACATGAGCTAGCTGCTATTGACTCTTCTATTTCATCCTTAGAGCCTTAGAGATATTTTAGATTTAAAGCATCTAAAGGCTAATTATTATAGTGCTTAACGAAGCTAGATTGAGGTAACAGTTACAATTATACGTGTCAGAAAGCATTCATCTTACAGAAATGTGCTATAAGGACTTGAGTAAGGATCTCACAAACAGAATCTTGTAGAGAGCATTTTTTTTTTAAGTTGAAAATTTTGACAGTACTAAGTTTATATATTGGTTATTCTTTGTTACTTTGCCAAGTATATTCGTCAGTATGAATCACAAGAGGAACGTAAGGTAAGAGAAAGCACATGAAGAAAGGAGTTTAAACACAAGTTGTCACCAAATTTTAACGTGGTCAGGCATTGCTCCAGCTACCAAGCAGTTGAATTGTTCAATAGGTTACTAACTGATTTGAAATTGTTAATATATAATAGTCATTTATTTAAAAATAAATTAAAAACCTTGTTGGAAAGATGTTTAGTTTATAATCAGTATCAGAATTCATGTCAAATGATACAAAATGAAGAAAGTACCAGTGAACACGCTTTCGACTCAATTCCTTAACTTTGACTGTAACAATGCATTTGACATTATTTTATTTATTTTTTTCTTGTAATCATATCTGACATTTGTTTATATATCTATTGACACACTTAAGAATAATTGATTGACTTGTTAGGTTTGTCTGTGATTATTTATTTTATTATTTATGTACACACAATAAAATATTCAAATCGACATTTTTAATTTTTTTAGCCGCATGTGGTATTTCTATTTTAATTTTATATGCAATGTTCAACACAATGTAAATTGTTATGAATAAATAAATGATGATGATGAATAGACTATTGTTCAATTGGGTAATTGACGAAAATGAAATAAAAATAATGAAATAATGACAACTAGTTTGCCTCGTCATTCTCGTTTTCCTAAGCCAGCTGTCAATGGTTTGAGCCCTATAGGCCGGGTCGAATTCGGGAACAACATTATTTTAAATTTTTAAAAATTGAAATGAATTTCCACTTGGTTCTCCTTTGAAGTCGGGGAGCAGCTTCAACAAGTCTTTTGCGGCCAGCATACTCGATGTCCTACGAGCCTTCCTTGGTGTGGCCTCTCCGCTAGAAGTAGAAGTCGTTCTCCTTTTATTCTTTGATTGCCTCCTAGGCGGAGTAGTTGGAGGTGCCCCTCCTTTTTATCATCCTCGCTTGGTACCATGGCTGAAAATAAATTGAACCGAGTAGAAATCCGTACCCCGATTATCCAAATCAGTACAAAAATATTCATTGCTAATAGTTTCATAAGCTTTAAGCCATTAATTTTATCCAAGCAACTACTGAACATAATCCACTCAGTCCTCACAATAATCTAGTGGACAAACATAGTCCACTCAATCTTAATAATAATCCAGTGGACAAACATAGTCCACGCAATCTTGACATTAATCCTGTGGACAAACCTAGTCCACGCAATCCTGACATTAATCCCGTGGACAAACCTAGTCCACGCAATCCTGACATTAATCCTGTGGACAAACCTAGTCCACGCAATCCTGGCATTAATCCTGTGGATAAACCTAGTCCACGCAATCCTGACATTAATCCTGTGGACAAACCTAGTCCACGCAATCCTGACATTAATCCTGTGGACAAACCTAGTCCACGCAATCCTGACATTAATCCTGTGGACAAACCTAGTCCACGCAATCCTGACATTAATCCCGTGGACAAACCTAGTCCACGCAATCCTGACATTAATCCTGTGGACAAACCTAGTCCACGCAATCCTGACATTAATCCTGTGGACAAACCTAGTCCACGCAATCCTGGCATTAATCCTGTGGACAAACCTAGTCCACGCAATCCTGACATTAATCCCGTGGACAAACCTAGTCCACGCAATCCTGACATTAATCCTGTGGACAAACCTAGTCCACGCAATCCTGGCATTAATCCCGTGGACAAACCTAGTCCACGCAATCCTGTCAATCCCGTGGACAAACCTAGTCCACGCAATCCTGAAATGTCAAAATGACATAAATGACATAATAAGAATAACTAAACATAAATGCGTATTATTTGCTGATGACATAACAATTATAGTGACATCCGATAGAAAGAAAAGTACCATTACAGATCATGAGTTAGATATCAATAATACAATAGACACATTATTGAATTGGCTTGACTTTCACAATTTAAAAATTAATTTAAATAAATCCGTTTACATTCAATTTAACCAATCTAATAATAATAAATATAATATAAAAATGAATATCACTAAATTCAACGAAGTAATGCACACCAAATTTTTGGGAGTAATAATAGATAAAGATATTAATTGGAAAGAACACGTGGAAAGTGTTAGCACTAGAATTAATAAATTTGTCTATGCGTTGAAACAAGTTAAAAATGTCACGAATATAAAAACTGCTGTTATTTCATATCACGCGTATGTTGAATCGTTACTGCGCTATGGTCTGGTGATGTGGGGTAATAGTACTGATGTAAATAGAGCATTTGTCGCTCAAAAAAAAATGCGTAAGGGCAATATGTGGCCTTCAACCGGATGACTCATGTCGACCAGTACTTAAGAGACTTGGTTTGCTACCGCTGCCGGCTCTTTATATTTATGAAATATGTATGTTTGTCAGGCAGCATCAAAATTTATTTGTCAAGGCAAATGACATTTGTGTCCGAAACCGACGAGACCCCAACAGGCTCGTACTAAGTGAGATTCAAAGGCTAGCTAAATATAATAAAAGCTACCTTGCAATGGGTGTACATTTATATAATAAGTTACCAAACGATCTCAAAAATGTGAATACCAGATTGTTTAAAAGGAAATTGTATGAATGGTTGTCTGTGAATGGTTTTTATAGTGTTAAGGATTTCCTTGACAAAAATGTTAATGTCTAGTACATCTTGGAAAATCTACATGCTTATATTAAATTGGCAAAACATGTCTTGGTCCAAATTGTATTATTACCATCTCTGTATACCGTGTTTTTATGCAAATAAATATATTATTATTATTATTATTCTTTATTTCGTTGTATACACATATAAATTACATTTTTAAATATTTCTATATAAATAATACATAAAAAACATTTAAAAATATAAAAAAATAGTAGCCCACCGGCATCGGGAACAGGGTCCAAGCTACCGGCGGTCAGGGCTCCAGAGAGAGGAACTTCCTGACAATGCGAGCCGTGTCCAGAAGTACAGCTGTCTGAATCAAGCCTTTGATACAGCTGCCTAACGAGAGCCTCTTGAGGTGTTGGTCGAGGCTCTTGGCTATTAAGCCATTGGCTGTCACGACTATCGGCACAATGATTGCTGAATCCACCTCCCACATGTCGACAACCTCGTGAGCCAAGTCAAGATACTTGATTTGTTTATCTTTCTCGGCTTTCACGAGGTTCTCATCATGCGGGATGGTTATGTCAACAATCATTGCACGCCGCTCTGATCGATCCACCATCACTATATCAGGCTTATTGGCAACAATAGTCCTGTCAGTGATGATGGATCGATCCCAGTACAATCTGATATGGCCATTTTCGAGAACTGGGTCGGGCATATACCTGTAGTACGGCACCTCTGATTCCACAAGGTTGTATTTGAGAGCAAGTTGCTGATGAATTATCCTGGCTACAAGGTTGTGTCTATGCAAGTACTCTCCGTTAGCTAGACGAGAACACCCGGAGATAATATGTCTTATTGATTCCCCCGGCCGGTGACATGCCCGACAGATGTCAACTGTGCCGTCTTTCACAATAAATCTCCGGTAATTGTTCGTCATCATAACTTCGTCCATAATTGCACATACAAAACCTTCGGTTTCCCCAAAAAGGTCACCGAATCGTAGCCAGGCTACGGACGCTTGCAAATCTACATCAGGCCCGTGTAGGGCTCTGAAAAAGCGTCCGTGAAGCTCTTTGCTCTTCCATACCTCCATGCGGTCATTGGTGTCAAGCACTACTGGTTTACGCCAGTTCTCTTTAGCCAAGGAGAGCGGAGTGAGGCCCTTGTCAACCGCGACCACATCTCGATGCATCCCCACGTCGGTTTCTAGAAAATATTCCCTGAGACTGCATATCTCGCGATTGTGGAGGGTCTTAGCGTTTAAAAAGCCACGACCTCCACATTTTCGCGGGATATACAGCCTCATAACCGATGATCGTTGGTGATGCAATCGATTTGCAGTCAGCAGCGTACGGACCCTCTGATCCAGGGCGTCAAGTTCGGTTTGAGTCCATTTGAGTATGCCGAAAGAGTACATCAATACCGGCATGACCCAACCGTTGAAAGCGCGCACCTTGTTTCCGCCTGATAGAAGACTATTAAGTACTTTTTTCAGGCGGCCAAAGAAGCGTTCCTTCAATGATTGCTTCATGTCAGTGACATTGATGCCCAACGCTTCCGACATACCCAAATACTTATAGGTTTCGGATGCGGAGAGGGCTCTAAGGTTTATGGAACTCGTGAGTTGGGTTCCCACGGGTTCCACAATCTCTCCTCGCTTTACATGCATGACTGCACATTTGTCCACACCAAATTTCATCCTGATGGAGCTACTGAAAGTTTCAGTAATTTTCAGTAGCTCCTTCAGTTGTGAATTGTTGGGAGCAAAAAGTTTCAGGTCATCCATGTAAAGGAGGTGCGATATAACCTGACCACCTCTCCTCAACCGATAGCCTAGACCTGAATCCTCCAATAGTGTGCTTAGAGGATTCAATGCTAAGCAAAACCAAAGCGGACTCAAACTATCGCCCTGAAATATTCCTCGCTCGATCCTTATCGGTTCGCTATTCCTCAGAATATTTCGACATCCTGGATAGCAAAGGACTGTCCTCCATTGCCTCATACACGTCATCACGAAGGTGCGTAGAGTTGTATCCACTTTATACAACTCCAGCACCCGCATGAGCCATGTATGTGGCACTGAGTCATAGGCCTTCTTATAATCTATCCAACATGTCGAAAGATCCTTTCGGGAACGACGAACTTGTTGGCTAATGGCCACATCAATGAGGAGTAGCTCCTTAGTACCGCGGGACCCGCTCCTACATCCATTTTGAGAGGCAGACATGATGGCGTTGCTGTCAATATGTTTGATAATTTTAGTTTTCAAAATGGATGTAAGAACTTTATAGACCGTCGGTAAACAGGTGATCGGTCTATAATTTTTGGGTTCCGCGGCGCTACCTGATTTATGGAGCAGGTGGGTTATTCCAGTAGTTAGGAACTGAGGTAACGAACCAGACACTAAAGCAGTCTGGAATTGAGATGCCAAGCGAGCGTGCGACCTTGGAAACCATTTTATCCAAAAGTTATGCAGCCCGTCCGGTCCTGGAGATTTCCAGTTAGGTAACGGACGGACTGCACGAGCTACATCTTGGGGGCAGATGGTAATAGCCCCCATTTCAGGTATTGGATCGCAGGCTCGCTCGACATCCCGAGCCCAGTCACCTTCAGTGTGACTGACAGGCACCGACCAGATACTGCGCCAGAATGAACACATGGCATCATCATCTGGTAGGCACGTGTCAGCCACACCTTGTTCTGGTCGTTCCCAGTCCCTATAAACCCACCTTTGATTGCTCTGGAAGGTGCGATTCTGAGTGTACCGTTGTACTCGTCGTTTATATCGACGAATACGGTTCGCCCATGCATACACTTTCTGCTTCAGGAAGTCGATGCGCTCCGTGACACGGGCCATATAATTGTCAGGGCTGGTGTTAGTACCTGAGAATGCCCGCCTCACAAAGCGCATCACTCTAGGACGAGTATTACCCTCCCTGAAGCAGATTAGTTTACCGATGAGTGCTCTGGCCCCACCAATACGACGTTCAATCCTGTGCTGCCAAGCTGGTACTACTGGTTTCGGTCGTGTAGCTCTGGAGTCACTGTGAAATTTGACATGAGCTACACGACAAGCTGCTACAGCTGCGCAGTACAGGATTGAATGAGTATCAGTGAGGTCCCCGCAGGTATCAAAATAATTTGATAACTGCGCATCCAGAGCAGCCATCAGTGCCCTATTTCTGTTATGCATGGGCAAACGTGGCAGGCGTGGTCTAATTTCTGCCGACATGTAACGGTATTCCTGAATCGCAGCCTCCAAAGCATTCCTTAATTCCTCATTGCACTGGGTACTTACATTTGTAGCCCTATCATTACTCCCCTCGTCAGCATAGTTTGTGGGCTGCGGTGGTACCTCCGCAGTCTGCGACTGGTGAGTGATGACACGGCTACTCTGCATTTCTTTTCGCAGGCGATCAAGCACAGTATCATCCAACATATGATTACGCTGGATAACCCGTACCTGATCCGACAGTCGTTGTGCCGAAACGTTGACAGCTGGTTCAAGCACCTGAAACAGAGAGAGCATTCGAACACGGTACGCGGTCAGGTTGTTTCCTCCCTCTGTAGCCCCATAGTATGAGCGCATGACATTTTCGTTGATGGATTGTGTCCATCTCATGCGCTGCACACTTCCGCCGGGAGCTGGGTCCCTGTCAGAAGCCGATGGGCCTCGAGGTCCTAAGCGGTCCGGCGGCCGGCGTCCTCCCCGTCGGCGAACAGGTGGTGGCGTCGTCGGCGGAGAGAAGTACTCGTCGCTCGAGCTCGACGCAACTGCCGCGGCCGGGGTCGTCACAGCGCTTACAGTGGGGCTGGAGACCGGCGGCGGCGAGGCGGAGCTGAGCAACGAGTCCGGAGATGTTGGGCGTGCACGTCTTGCGGCAGATCTTGTCAACATATTTTCACATTTTTAAATTTCCACATTTCTATTTCTTGTTGTTAGGTGACATGTTCTGTCATCCTGTCTTGTCTGTTTTGAATTTTCTAGTTTGTCCATTGTATTTATTTCCGCGATTATTTTTATTGTATGTATATTATTTGTTACTGTTTTGAGATTCACAATGGGTATATATATATGTATTATTATTATTATTATTGGGACAGTTCTTTTTCTCAGCTCTTATGCTGGTTTTAGCTGCATTTACGGGCCAAAGCCAAGTAAATGTAGCAGTGTGGTGTAGTTTATTGTGTTGTGTTTTCTTCTAACTGCATGAACTTTCTAACTATTCTACAGGTGTTTAGGATGGCTGCTTTCTGCATGTTGATATATATGGATTCTTCTAGGTCTATTAGTTTTAGGCTACAGAGGAGATGGTTGGGGATAACACCTGTTGTGGAAAGGACGATAGGAACGACATAAACTTTTTCTTGTCTCCATATTCTTGTTATTTCTTCTTTAAGTTCAGTGTATTTGCTAATTTTTTCTGTTATTGTTTTTTGTAGGTTATGGGTGTTGGGAACTGCAATGTCTATTAAATAAGTAATTTTATTATTATTATTATTATTTCCTTTATTAGACTTTTTCCTCATTTAGTTACATTTTTAAATATATTGATTTATAAAATACATACAAATACATTTAAAAATATAAAAAAATAGTGTTCCACCGATGACGGGAGCAGGGTCCAAGCTACCGGTGGTTAGGGCTCCAGAGACAGGAACCTCCTCACGATGCGGGCCGTATCAAGGAGTACTGCCTTTTGAATCAGGCCTTTGATCCAACTGCCTAACGAGAGCCTCAATAGATGTTGGTCGAGGCTCTTGGCTATCAAACCATTGGCCGATACGACAATCGGTACAATGACAGCCGAGTTCACATTCCACATGCCAACAACCTCGTGCGCCAAGTCGAGATACTTAATTTGTTTCTCTTTCTCAGCTTTCACGAGATTCCCGTCATGTGGAATGGTAACATCGACAATCATTGCGAGGCGCGCTAATCGATCTATCACTACTATATCAGGCTTATTTGCAACAATAGTCCTGTCAGTAATGATAGACCGATCCCAGTATAATGTGACATGGTCATTTTCTAGAACTGGGTCGGGCACATACTTATAATACGGTACCTCAGAATCCACAAGTTTATATTTCAAAGCAAGTTGCTGGTGGATAATCCTAGCTACTTGGTTATGCCTGTGCAAATACTCGCCGTTAGCTAAACGAGGGCAACCAGAGATAATGTGTCTGATGGACTCACCTGGATGATGACATGCCCGACACACATCAATCGTCCCGTCCTTCATAATATATCTCCGGTAGTTATTCGTCAAGATAACTTCGTCCATAATTGCACAGACGAAACCTTCAGTTTCCCCGAAAAGGTCACTGAATCGTAGCCAGGAAACGGAAGCTAAGAAGTCTACATCGGGTTCATGAAGAGCCCGATAAAATCGCCCGTGAAGTTCCTTGCTTTGCCATATCATCTTGCGGTCATCTGTGGTAAGTATTATAGGCTTGTGCCAGTTCTCTTTCGCCATGGATAGCGGAGTAAGCCCCTTGTCTACTGTGACCACATCATGATGCATACCCACTACGGTTTTTAAAAAATGTTCTCTGAGACTGCATACCTCTCGGTTGTGGAGGGTCTTCGCATTTAAAAAGCCTCGACCCCCGCACTTCCGCGGAATATACAGTCTCATCACCGATGATCGTGGGTGATGCATCCTGTTTGCTGTCAGCAGTGTACGGACCCTTCTATCCAGGGCGTCGAGTTCGGTCTGAGTCCATTTAAGTATGCCGAAAGAGTACATCAAAACCGGCATGACCCACCCGTTGAAGGCGCGCACCTTATTTCCGCCCGAAAGAAGACTATTTAATACCTTCCTCAGGCGACCAAAGAAGCGCTCCTTCAACGATTGCTTCATGTCAGCATCGTTGATGCCTAACGCTTCCGACATACCCAAATATTTATAGCTCTCGAATGAGGAGAGGGATCTAAGTTGTATGGAATCTGGGAGTGTAATTCCCTCGGATTCCATAATCTCCCCCCGCTTTACATGCATGACTGCACATTTGTCCACACCAAATTCCATTCTGATGCCACTACTAAAAGTTTCAGTTACATTCAGTAGCTTCATCAGATGCAATTTATTGGGGGCAAAGAGTTTCAGATCATCCATGTAGAGAAGGTGAGATATGACCTGACCGCCTCTCCTCAATCGATAACCCAGACCTGAATCCTCCAGCAGTATGCTTAGAGGATTCAGAGCTAAGCAGAACCATAGTGGACTCAGACTGTCGCCCTGGAATATTCCCCGCTTAATCCATACAGGTTCATCATTCCCCTGGATCTGTCGACTCCCTGGATAGCGAAGGACTGTCTTCCATTGCCCCATACACGACTTAAGGAAAGTGCGTAGAGTTGCATTTATCTTGTACAACTCCAGCACCTTCATAAGCCATGTATGTGGCACCGAATCGTAGGCCTTCTTATAATCTATCCAGCAGGTTGAGAGATCCTTGCGGGATCGACGAACCTGTTGGCTAATGGCCATGTCTATGAGGAGTAGCTCCTTAGTACCACGGGACCCGCTCCTACATCCATTTTGAGAGACAGACATGATGGAGTTGCTGTTAAGATGTTTGTTTATTTTAGTTTTCAAAATGGATGTAAGAACTTTATAGACCGTTGGTAGACAAGTAATCGGCCTATAATTTTTGGGTTCCGCGGTGCTACCTGATTTATGGAGCAGGTGGGTAATTCCAGTTGTAAAGAACTGGGGTAGCGAACCAGACTCTAAGGATGACTGGAATTGAGATGCCAAACAAGTGTGTGAACTACTTAGCCATTTTAGCCAAAAGTTATGCAGCCCGTCCGGTCCTGGAGATTTCCAATTCGGTAACGAACGGACTGCTGTGGCTACATCTATTGGTGTTATTAAAATGGCATCCATTTCTGGTAAAATTTCACATACTTGCTCGACATTCTGTATCCAGTCACCCTCAGCGTGACAGACGGGTACTGACCAAATGCTGCGCCAGAATGCACTCGTGGCGGCATCATCCGGGCGGCACACGTCGGTCACGTTTTGTTCAGAACGCTCCCAAGCTCTGTATACCCACCTCTCATCACTCTGGAACATGCGATTCTGCGTATATCGATCCACTCGCCGCTTATACCGCCGAATACGGCTCGCCCATGCACAAACTTTCTGCTTCAGGAAGTCGATGCGCTCTGTGACATGTGATATGTATTCTAGAGGACTGATTCCAGTCCCCGAGAATGCCTGTCTCACAAAGCGCATCACTCTTGGTCGTGTATTGCCCTCCCTGAAGCAGTATAGTTTGCCGATGAGTACCCTGGCCTCATCGATACGACGCTCGATCCTGTGCTGCCAGGCTGGAACGGCTGGTTTTGGTCGGTTAGCTTCATCACAGTTTGGGAACTTAATATTGGCTAATCGACAAGCCGCTACAGCCGCGCAATACAGGATCGAGTGTGTATCAATGAGATCCTCGCTGCTCTCGAAGTCATTCTTGAGCTGCGAGTCCAGAGCACACACCAGCGCCCTATTCTTTTTGTGCATGGGTAGCCGTGGTAATCGTGGTCTAAGGGCTGTTGGAGTGTATCTATATTCGCAGAACGCATCCTCCAGTGTGCTCCTCAGTCGGTCATTATACTGGCTACTTACTGTTTCAACCCTATCATCCTCTTCTTCTACACGATTGGACCGCGGCGGAACAGCATCAATAATTGACGCTTGTGCCGCGGTCTGTGTCAGAGTCGGGACGATTTGGTTGCTCAGTACCTCTGAGCGCAGCCTATCAAGTGCGATATCGTCCAACCTGTGGTTGCGTTGGATGACCCGCACCTGATCCGATAGTCGTTGGGCCGAGACGTTGACAGTTGGTTCCAGTGCCTGAAACAAAGACAGCATCCTTTCACGGTACGCAGTGAGGTTAGTTCCCCCCTCTGTAGCCCCGTAATATGCGCGCATGACGTTCTCATTCATTGTCTGAGTCCATCTCATGCGCTGCACACAACCACCGGCAGCGGGGACCCGGCTCGGGGCCGGATGGCCCCTAAGTCCCAAGCTCTTCGGTGGCCGGCCTCTCCCCTGCCGACGTACAGGTGTTGGCGACGTCGGCGGAGAGAAATACTCGTCGCTCGAGCTCGACGCAACTGCCGCGGCCGATGTCGTCACAGTGTTCACAGTGGGGCTGGAGACCGGCGGCGGCGAGGCGGAGCTGAGCAACGAGTCCGGAGGTGGTGGGCGTGCTTTTCGTGTGGCTGATCGTGTCAACATCTTCAAACTATTGTAATTTTCATATTTCAATAAGACTGTGGAGGTGACATGTCAGATGTCATTGGTTTTCTGTTTCTTGATGTAAGGTTTCGTTTCATTTTTTTTCTTGAAATGTATATTTAAATAATATGTTTTATAAATTTGATTTTGATTTCCACGTGTATATAAATATGCAAATTGTTTCTAATTATTTTATATATATTTAAATATTGAAGAGCTATCAAAACAGATGTTGACAGTGACGTTGGTGTTGCCATTATTTATTTATTATTTATTTATTTATTATTATTATTATTATTAATCCCGTGGACAAACCTAGTCCATGCAATCGGGATGACGACTTGTAATAATTAATGTTCGATTCATCAGATACTTCTTTTTTTTTCTGCTCTTTTTTTTCTTTGTTTTAGGTTTAAAGAACTTTATTTCTCAAAAAGAACATAATACAGTTCACTTATATGAGACTTAACATTTAATGCACACATTATTTCGTCTAGTGACGCAGCATGCAGATACACAATAGGAAAAACGATAAGAAAGCAAAAACAAAAGTGTGGGTAGTTACATAGTACATTTACAAACAAGTTAATACGGCTGGCCAATTAGAAACCGAGGTACCCTCTTATTTATTGATTATTTACTTTTGAGCAAATTATTGTGTAGATGTGCTTATGTATGCAGCAAACTATAGTCTCAGAGACCGGTGATCGTTTATGTGTTTCATTTTATAATTTTGGCTATAATGTGTATGTTAGTTTTATGTTGTAATTATTACTTAGGTATACTTATTATTAAATATATTTAAATAAGTACATGTTTTTTTTATGCTTAATTTTCTTGATTTACAAGTAGTAATCGTATTTAATACTTTATTAATTTACCAAGTATTTCATAGTATGTTGCCAGGGTATTTATGTACAACTTACGTTCAGCGTAATATATTCCTTTAGTTTTCTTTTATAAATATTCATGCTTCTACACTCCTTGATTTCATTTGGCAATTTGTTATATTTTAATTTGTTAAAATTTTTTTTCTCGTACCTTATCCTTATCATAGCAATAATCCAATCCAGTGAACAAGCATAGTCCACTCAATCCTGACAATAATCCAGTGAACCAGCATAGTCCACGCAATCTTAACAATAATCCAGTGAACATACATATTATAGTTACTGTATCTGATCTGTGTCTAAAAATATCTGTTCAAACCATACCCTCAATTATTATGTTCATAAAAATATTTATTCTAAACATCTAGGTACCCAAATTACATACAGTTTCCTGTAGCCATCACGAACAACAATATTAAGGAGTCGCCTTAACCAAATGTTCGCCGCGATAAACCACAAAATGTGAATAAATAGCATTGTCAAGGAGTTGCCCTGACCGAACGCTGCCCATCCACGATTAGAAACTGTACGAACTTATACATTTAAAACTTCAACGTTGGTATATTATCACCAAAACACCATGAGGGAGTTGCCCTCACCAGATGAATCAACGACAATAAAACCACAGATTAGATTTGGTTTACGTAAAATTAATATTTTAAATACTACATGGCATGGTTTGAAATAACGATAAATAATAATTTTTTTATAATCAAGAAATGAATATTGCTTATACATACCTTTATTTTGTGGGCTGAATCCTCTCTCACTTCTGAGATTTCAATAAAACTGCAACTTGGACAGATCTATATAATAATTTTATTCTTCACAACAGGTAACAGCCAATATATTATACTTAAATCGAATACATAACGGACGGACTCCAATATTTCTTAACTATTCCGAGTGATTCGGATGACAACCAAGGACTGAGCGTACTCGCTCTAAAAAATGCTTATATCTAATTTCAATCCCGCCACCACTTTGACGAATTAAATGAGGGTAGTAGAGAGTTGGCGTAATTTCCGGTTTCGCTCTTTCTAGATAACTATATGAAATTTAAACAAAAACTGATCATTAAAATACTAATAAATGTTCTTAATATTTTAGAAAGAATCATTACATTACACTAATTTCAAAATACGGCGCAATGATGTTCGGGATAGTCCTAATTCAGCCGAACGTTTGCGCGTCGACAAATTTGGATCACGTCGAACTGATGCGGAAACTCGCTGCACGTTCTCTTCGCTCCGAGAAGTCCGTGGGCCGCCAGTTTGCTTCACGTTTATTGTAGATCCGGTCTCTTCGAACTTTTTAACCCATTTCTTTATTAATGGAGCACTCGGACACTGATTTAAATCGTGTAAGCCGTATTCAACGCGAAATAAGCGTCTCACAGTAATGAGCGAACTGTTGTTTAAATAAAATTGTTTCACACAATAAGCTCGCTGCGGCCCCGTGAAACGATCCATTGCGACTAAATTTCCGAGAAGCGAGCTAGTGGTAACGCCCCTCCCCGCTCCCCGCGCGGCTTGTATTAGCGCGGGGTGTTAAGTTTAAATGTTAACGAATTCTTGGCCCACCCTGTACTTTTCTTTTATAAAATGATATTTAATTTCGATATGTTTACATCGTTTATGGAAGATAATGTTTTTAATGACACTTGCACTTTGATTATCCAAATAAAGACACATAGAGTCTTGCTTCTATTCATCAATATTACTTAGAAATTGTTTGATCCACATTGTCTCTTTGGTAGCTTCGCAGGCAGCCCTAAACTCTGCCTCTGTAGTAGACAAAGCCACTGTTTGTTGTCTTTGACTGGACCAGGTGATAGCTGCTCCATTTTTAATGAACACATATCCGGTGACTGAACGACGTGTGTCTTTGTCATTTGCATAGTCTGCATCACAATAGCCTACGACTTCTGATATTTGTGGAGTTTTTGAGTAACACAGTCCATAGTCTTTGGTATCTTTTAAATATTTGAATATTCTTTTTACGGCACTCCAATGAGTTTGGTTGTAACAATTAAGGAAACGACTCACCAGACTGACAGCATACATTATATCTGGTCGACTCACAATAGCCAGATGAATCAGAGAACCAACTGCTTCTCTGTATGGTATGACCTTCTCTGGCTCTCCTTCTTCTTTGTCCAACTTCACGTGAGGGTCAGCTGGAACACATATTGTCTTCATGAAGCAGGCCTTCTGGTGGTCTCATGTATATGGTCTCTTCAAGTTGCCCATACAAGAATGCGGTCTTGACATCTATTTGAATCATTTTAAGATTGTTCTGTGCTGCAATAGAAAGTAGCAAACGTATCGAATCATACCTGACTGTTGGAGCATAAGTTTCATGGTAGTCGATTCCATTGGTTTGGGCATATCCTTTTGCACATAGTCTTGACTTATACCTTGGACCTGATGGTTCCTCCTTAATTCGAAACACCCATTTACACTGTATCACTTTGGCATTCTGAGGTTTCTGAACCAATGTCCAGGCAGGCGCGTGCCATCCATACAAGCAGATAAGCTGTGCATACCCTAATAGTCTTCTAAAAAAATATATAATAATTTATAATATACTACAGTAAAATAATTTATATACTACAAACTTAAAACTGAAAGACTTTGTTAATCAGTTATTGATAACACTGCCATCTATTGGGCCTAGTGCTAACGAGACACATCAGTTGCCTTAGGCGCGACACCCGCGCCACTTCTCATAGCGGCGTAAGCATAAACAAAATGTGCCTCTTCCGTACCTGTCTGTGTATAAAATTATTTGCTTGTGTGCCTAAACTGCTGTGTACGTGTGCGTGAAATTTCTTTGGGTTTAAAGCCCATGATAAGCACAGCTTCTAATAATGCGACGAATTTAAGAAGTTCAGACATATAGCATGATTGTTGTTCGTTCAAATACCTTTTTATTTTAGCAGCTTATGTTGTTTCATTTTTGGTGTATTTGGATAAATATGTACCTATATGATTGTTTTAAACGGAATTGAATATTCATTTATTTTAGAGTTTTTGGTTTAACACAAAAGAAAGGTTGTCTTTATAAAAAAGTATTATGATAATTATATGTGGTTAGCAGGTTGTGTAGTGTGTACACACAAATAAATTGTTTTGTTTCTCGTGTAGGTATATTATTTTAAAACACGGCATTGACAGTTCGTAGTTATAAAAACTTAAAAGACCTTAAGTTTTTCAACCTACTTGCTTTTGAATTTCAATAATATACTTTATGTTGTAATAATTTTCCTGAAGTTTACAAATTAGCAAAATTTAATAGTTATGATTCCAATGAGTAGTGCATTACGCATATTTATGAAAGATTCGTCTATATTTCCATTTTAAAAGAACTTTTAGCGATTTCGAAACGATCTTATATATATTTGATTTTTACAGAGTTATTTAAAAATAGATAGGCGCGTTGATTTAATTTATAGATAGTAAAATATATTTTTTTTAGTTTTTTGAGAAATAAATTATTACTTATTTACAGTTGAGTTAGTAATACCATTTCATTGTATTTTGACAGCCTCCATGGCGTAGCGGTAGCGAATGCGGCCGCTGCGTAAGGAGGCGCGGGTTCGATTCTCGCGCAGTGTAAGTATTTGTATGCATGAATATGAATATTTGCACTGGTCTGGTCGTGCCTCGGAAAGCACGTTAAGCCGTTGGTTTCGGTTGCCATACGAACATCTAGTGGCAGTCGGACCCCAGATTCCAAAGCTTTGGATGCGACTGGTATTAACCCTGAGATGATGATGATGATTTCATTGTATTCATTTGAGCAAAAAAAAACCTAATACCCCACGTATATCATTTATTTGACTTGTTCTTATCACCAATCACATACTTAGATGTTCATTGTAGCCACGTACAAACATCAATTCAATGTTGACATGCGAAAAAGTACGCGACTATGTTAAATTGAAACTACGTCTAAGTTACGTTTTTTAAGTTTTACCATATATAAGCACAGAGATTTGGGTAGTAGGTATGTGTATGCCTACCCTCAACAAAATCTTTGTGCACGCCCCTGTGTCCAGGTATTATTTTTCTAAAGAGCCTCCAGTTCCTCACTGATGGATTCTATCCATTTATCTTTCTCGACTGAGCTCATTGCTTCTTTATATGTTTCTGAAACATTTGACAGGATTTCCTCATGCTGACTTAGGTATACACTATCTTTTGTATCATAAACTCTTTTATTTCTAGGCCTTAAGATTATATTGCTAGCTTGAGGAGTATCAAAACTGATATCAGGTACATACTCGCTGTCTGAAAATGATTTATTTTCACATACAGTATCATATGAACTTGTTGATATTGAATCTTTATTTGTTTCAGTGATATTGTTCTCTTCATTAATATCATTATTTATTGAAGGATTCCTTTCTGATAATTCAACAGGAACACAATCTCTATTGACTGTAGATTCTAGAAATGTAGCATCTCTGCTTTTGACCACTTTTCTGGAGTTTGGTATTATGAATCTATAACCCTTGCTGTGATCACAGTAACCAATGAAAACCATCTTTTGTGCTTTGGGGTCCCACTTTTTACGTTTTTCTTGAGGTAGATGTACCATGGCTTCACAGCCAAATATGCGTAGATGTTTCACATTTGGTTTATGACCAGACCACATTTCTTCAGGTGTTTTGAACGACAAGGGCTTGGTTGGAGAACGATTTATGACATAAGCAGCTGTATGCACTGCATCAGCCCAAAACTGTTTAGGTAGGTTGGCATTTAGTAGCATACATTTTGCTCTTTCAACTAAACTCCTGTTCATGCGTTCTGCAGTCCCATTTTGTTCTGGTGTATACGGAGTTGTCGTCTGGTGTATGATACCGTTACTTTTTAAATAATCAGAGAAACTATTATTGACATATTCCCAGCCATTATCTGTTCTGAGAATTTTAATACGAGCATCAAGTTCATTTTCTGCTTCATATTTAAATTCTTTGAATTTCTCTAGAGCTTCAGATTTGTTTCGGAGGAAGTATACATAAACCTTTTTAGAATGGTCATCTATAAACGTCAGAAAGTATTTGGAACCTCCTAGTGTTTGAGTTTCCATTGGCCCACATATATCTGAGTGAACCAACTGTAGCGGGCTCTTCGCCATTTCTCCTTCACTTTTAAAAGGTAACCGTGTCTGTTTACCCTTTTTGCAGGTCACACATGTCAGATTTTCCTTATTTGCAGAGAAACTTACATGGTTAGTGTGTTCTGGTAATTTCTTTAAACTGTTAAAATTCAAATGTCCCATTCTCTGGTGCCACAGGAAGAAATCTTGATCTTCAACATCAGACATGCATGCATAGCCATCTCCGGGCATATTCAGCCGGTACATGTTGTTGATGATACTAGCTGTTGCTACTGTTTGACCTCTGTTATTCATTATAACACAGCCAGTCTTGTCAAATCTTACTTGACCATCATTTTGAATAATTTGACTCACAGACAGTAAATTTGTTGCTAGTCCGGGAACACATAATACATAGGTAAACAAAACTTTCCTTTTGTGACCTTCTTCACTATAAGTATCTAAGCTCACTTGCCCTGAGCATTGCACAGGTAAAACTTTATTGTCTGCTACTCTTATTGTTTTTGTTGTAGGAGAACTTACATTCTGAAGCAGATCTCTGTGTTTGGTCATGTGTGAGGAAGCACCGGAGTCCACATACCAGGCATCATCCTGTGTTGATGAGGCTACAAATACAGCAGCATATGAAGAGCTATTTGATTTTTGCTGTGTGTCTTTAGCCTTAAATTTGCACTCTGGACTTTTGTGACCATATTTATTACAAGGGTAGCATCGTGGTCCTTTGGATTGCTTTTTATTGTTTTTATGAAACTTTTTATTGGCCGCAAATGCTTTTGAGTCATTTTCATATTGCCTTACATCTTGTAATAATTTGCTTTTATGGAGTCTGAAGTAATTTTCATGCCTGAGCTCTCTATAGCAATTATCATTGGTTGATAAGATTCTGGTAGACCAGAGAGTAGCAATGTGCCTAGCCATTCATCATCTACTTTAAAGCCAATGTTTCGGAGCTTGTGAGCCGTGCTCATTATTTTACTCCCATACTGCTCTACGTTTTGACATCCACTCAGTGATGTATTACACAAATCACACAGCAGTCCAACTCGGCGTGTCAGCCCTGAGTCATCGAATGCTGATGACAACTTATCCCAAACTTCTTTGGCAGTGCTAGCTTCCTGAATGTGTACATAATTTGTCGGATCGACAGAAAGTATTATCTTTGTTTTTGCTTTTGTATCTCGTTTTGCATCTATAACTTGCTCGGAGTCGCATTGAATACAGTCCCACAGTTCTTCATGTTGCAAATAAGTTTGCATTGCAAACCGCCACGTCATGTAATTTTCACGACCAATTAGCTTTTCAATAAATGCAATTTGATTATTTGCAGTCATTTTATGGATTTCACTGAGATCTGATAGTTAGCACTTTGCAAAAGTTCAACAAAAAAATTAAAGTCACCGGCGTCAGAGGTTATGTTCACACTTCGATTTTTTAACACTGATTTTACGATAAAGTTTCACACTGTATGTTATCTCTGGGCTTCTCTGGGCCCATAACCTGATGGATATTAAAGAAAAACACTTAATAATTATTACTGATTACTATATTAATTTGAGAATACAAGGAAGGCTAAACGTGTTCACTCGATGTCACAGAGTAGAGGAGGGGTTCACAGATTACTATAGAAAAAAATATAAAGAGGCGCGAAATTTAAAATTAGAATATATTCAACAATTATAGTTTGGTGGCCCTAGTATATTCAAAACACGATAATGATTTTCATGTGACAAAAAAAAAAAAATATAAATTTGTTGACCTGTGTTATTGTACACACAACACATACATGTAATTAAGAGCGCCTATATTTAAAATAGCCACGTAGAACACCAGTCAAGACAGCAGAATATTGTCCAGCGTTCCATAAATAGATGGTCTTTCCAAGCTCTCAGCAATGAAAAGTCGATATCTGTCGCACACCTAGTGCGTCGGAGACGAAAACAAATTCAAAAGACAGTTCTTCAAATCCATTCAAATCTCCTATTGTGTACTTACTAGATTTACTTACAGAGGCCACCGTTGTGAGGGAACCAAAACAGGACACACGAAGAACAAAAGAAAAAGATGCAATAACAGCCGAGCCAACTACAAAAGATAAATCAGACTTGAAAGTTATCTGGACTACTCAGAAATGGACGTCCAAGCCTAGCACATATTTCAATGAGCCTTGCATATGTAATCGGAGTAGTTCTAATAATGTTAAAAAAGAGTATAAATGTCATATTTGTCAGCGTGTGTATGCACAAAGGCAAAGATTAACTATTCATATGCGTACACACACTGGTGAAAAACCTCATCAATGTGATATTTGTCAACGTAATTTTACTGTAAAGGGGAGGTTAAAAGTGCATATGCGTACACACACTGGTGTGAAACCTTATAAGTGTGAAATATGTCAACATAATTTTAGTCAAAAGATCGGTTTAAAAGTGCATATGCGTACACACACTGGTGTGAAACCTTATAAGTGTGAAATATGTCAACGTAATTTTAGTATAAAGGGGAGTTTAACAGAGCATATGCGTACACACACTGGTGAAAAACCTTATCAATGTGATATTTGTCAACGTAATTTTACTGGAAAGGGGAAGTTAACACTGCATATGCGTACACACACTGGTGAGAAACCTTATAAGTGTGAAATATGTCAACGTAGTTTTAGTCAAAGTTTCAGTTTAACATTGCATATGCGTATACACACTGGTGAAAAACCTTATCAGTGTGATATTTGTCAACGTAATTTTAGTGAAAGGGGGACTTTAAGAAGGCATATGCTTACACACACTGGTAAGAAACCTCATCAATGTGATATTTGTCAACGTAATTTTAGTATAAAGGGGAGTTTAACAGAGCATATGCGTACACACACTGGTGAAAAACCTTATCAATGTGATATTTGTCAACGTAATTTTAGTATAAAGGGGAGTTTAACAGAGCATATGCGTACACACACTGGTGTAAAACCTTATCAATGTGATATTTGTCAACGTAATTTTACTGTAAAGGGGAATTTAACACTGCATATGCGTACACACACTGGTGAGAAACCTTATAAGTGTGAAATATGTCAACGTAGTTTTAGTCAAAAGTTCAGTTTAACATTGCATATGCATATACACACTGGTGAAAAACCTTATCAGTGTGATATTTGTCAACGTAATTTTAGTGAAAGGGGGACTTTAAGAAGGCATATGCGTACACACACTGGTAAGAAACCTTATAAGTGTCATATATGTACACGTACTTTTAGTAGAAAGATCAATTTAACACAGCATATTCATACACACGCTGGTGTAAAAGCTTATGATTGAGTAATCATAATATAAATGTAGGATAAAAATAAAATCTTGATTATATTCATTTTTTTTTCTTCTAATTTTATAACTTGTATTAATCATTCACATGTATTTCTTTCTATTTGTGTGTGTTGAAATAAAAAATATTATGGTATTAAAATAAAAATAATAAAAAAATAAAATTTGTTTATTTTAGGTTTCCCCATATTTTATTAGTAACATTATGACTTAAAACAACTATGTTAGTATCTAAACATAATAAAACAAGTAATACAAAAACAGAATAGAATATCAAAACCTAATTCATGAACCTGCCACCTTCAGGGGCACCTGGAACAAGCACATGCGATCGTACCCAAAGCCTCTGAATGGGCAGTCTGGCTTGTCAGCAATGACCGACAGGATGGTATTGGTGCTCTCCCTCACCCTGCGCATGAGCGAGGCCACGCGGCGCCTCACTGTCGCCCCGAACCCTTCCGTTCGGTCGTGTGCAAACATGGCCGATGCGCTGCAGTACCGTGGAACCCCCAGCATCATCCTAAATACATTGTTTTATTGTACTCGGAGCGCGTTGAAGGCCTGCAGCGTATAGTTAACCCACAGACTGCAGGTGTATAAGTTTTGACAGTATGCTTTGAAAAGCGTTATTTTTACTTCTACGTTGCACCGCGCGAATCTGCGAGCCAGCTTGTTGCCGCGGACCGTCAGCGCCCTTCTTTCCCTTTCCATGTCTTTGTCATTCTTCAAATCCTCGGTAATCACATGGCCGAGGTATTTGAATTCCTTAACTCTATTAAGTGCAACACCGTTAAGCAGTACAGGAGGTGCACATAAAACATTTCGACTCCGGGACCTAAATATTAGCAACTCACTCTTTTTATCATTTTATAGAAGTCCATGTGTATTCGCATAATCCTTACATACATCTAATAACCTCCTAAGTGCGGAGATTGATAGACTGAGCAGCACCATGTTGTCCGCGTAGCTTATACTGTTGACCATGTAACCGTCAATCGAGCAGCCAACTCGGTACCACTCAGATCAACAATCAACTGGTTAATGTACAGGTTGAATAGTGTGATGATGTAAGTCCATCCTGTCTCATCCTACATTCCAACCCATACGATTCATTCCGACGGTAGACAGCAAATCGGCCGGACGCATAACACTTCGCGTGTGATTAATTATCGATTCTCAAATTTTTCTAACAAGTTACACAAAATGTTTAAATGCAAGCGTTGCCAACTGGAAAGCAGGGATGGAGCGAAATGCGTGGGATGCCTGGAACAGTTCGACTTTCCCTGCGCTGGCATAACGGAAGGAGGATGGAGGAAACTGGGGGATCGCAGGAATACATGGAAGTGCAGTAATTGCAAATCCCCAGCAGTATCCAGTCCTCGCCCTACGACTACGCCTGTAACAGCTGACATGGACGCAATAATGTCAGAACTAAAGGCTCTCTCAGCCCGGATGGACAGCTTACCCACTATAATGGAGAATATTAGAGCTATTCAATCGGAACTTGCGGAGCTTAAGTCGATCAGGACGGAGTACTCCAGCCTTAAAACAGCTGTTGAGTTTCTGGATCATTCGGTGGAGACATTGGCCAACAAGGTGTCGGGATTGGAGAGTGAAGTGGACTGTCTTAAGAAAACTAAGGAGGAGATGGCAGTATTACACGAACGTTGCTCCAAAATTGAAGATCTTCATCGCGAAACGGAGCAAAGATCAAGAATGAACAACTTGGAAATAAAGGGTGTTCCGTCAACCAACTCAGAAAATCTGTTCGCGATTATTGGCAAGATTGGTGATATCATAGGATGCAGTATCACTAAGGAGCAGATAAACTTCATTGCGAGAGTACCGACACGAAATAACGAACAAAACAAAAATATTATATGCTCGGTTCATAATAGATACCTCAAAAACGATTTCGTGGCCGCCGCTAAAAAGCTTAAAGGATCTATAACTGCAGGCAAGTTGGGCTTGCAGTCCGACAGTGTCATCTACGTCAATGATCATCTAACTCTTGGAAACAAAATGCTGCTTAATAAAACGAAAAAACTCGCTAAAGAACTAGGTTTTTTATACACTTGGGTAGTTGGTTGCAAAATTCTAATAAAGAAAAACACTACCTCTCCAACCTACCATATAAAGACGGAACGGGATTTAAAGAAGTTTCTAAGTTAAGGATGCGTGATTTTTATAATTTTTCGTACTTGTATACTCACAAGTACATCGCTATCACTTTGAGGGACACTGGTGGCATGTTTTTATGTAAATTCCTTGTCTGCTTCCCTTTTGTTCAGTTATCGCTCGGTGTTAACTATAGCTATTGTTCTATTGAATCCTATTCGCATGGATCTAAGGTTGTGATTGTCTTGATCGTATGTATAATGTACCGTCATTTATTTTATTTTTTTTGCTCTAATCTGAATGTACCTCTCATTTCAATTATTTCTGTAGTGCTATTCATTCGTATTCTTTCTGTTTGCGATGTCACCTATTAGTGTTTATTACCAAAATGTTCGAGGATTGCGTACGAAAACGTTAACATTCTATCGCAATGTGTGTGTTAATTCTTACGATATCATTTGCTTAACAGAGTCTTGGCTTATTGAAGGTATTAAAAACAGTGAATTGTTTGATGACCGTTACATAGTGTGGCGACGCGATAGAAATTATTCTAGCACGAAACAAACATTGGGGGGTGGCGTGCTTATCGCAGTTCGACGTGAACTTATTAGTGATCTCCGCAGTGAATGGTTCTCCTCTGCTGAAGACTTATGGGTTACTCTCACCCTACATAGGAAGCGGCCACGAGTATCGTATAAAATGCATATTTGTGTGGTGTATTGTTCAGAAGTATCCGTCTGATAAATTTCTACTTCTTGGCGATTTTAACCTACCAAACATAAGCTGGGAATTAGATGATGATGGTCAGTCCTTTTGCCCTAGTAATATTCAAGGTAATGTTCAGGCTAACTTGTTTGATAACTTTGCAATCTGCAATATCTCACAATATAATCAGCAAGTAAATATTAACAACAAAATACTAGATCTAGTTTTATCCAATAGTGAGGTCTCAGTGGCAAGTTGCGCTGATCCTCTGGTGCCGGAAGATCCACATCATAAAGCTCTCTGTGTGTCTGCTGATTTCGTAGAACTTCATACTCTCCCGGCACGTCCTCGTACTAAATTTTTATATCATTCGGCCGACTATACAGCTATTAATCATCGGTTGAGCCAAATCGATTGGCGCAACGCAGTGAGCTCTGGGACATTGGAGGATGCTGTATCATTTTTCTATGACACAATCAGTGAACTACGTGATTCTTTTGTACCAATTAGGACGGTAGTTCCAAGTAGCAGATACCCTCTTTGGTTCAAACAACCTCTGATAAAAATTTTAAAAGAAAAATCTAAGTACCACGCAAAGTTCAAGAAATACGGAAACCTGTCTGATCACGAGTCTTTTGTCTTGCTTCGACAGCGTGCCAGGGAAGTTGAAAGTGAAATGTTTAACTCCTATATTGCAAAAATTGAGGCAGACATTTCTAAGACACCCAGAGCGTTTTGGTCATATGTTAAATCAAGAAATCAAATCAATGCTTACCCTTCCTTGCTTAAATATAGAAATAGCACCTCAAGTGTCGGAGAGGACATCTGTAACATGTTTAGCGACTATTTCTACTCTAATTTTCTTGGTTCTGCTGCTAATATTAACGACGACGATCTTTCCATTGACCACGTGCGGGGGCCTAGCATGTATTTGAGCGATACTGTCTCGGACATACATTCGGTCGAAGTTAACGAATTAGAAGTATTCAATCTACTTAAAGGAGTTGACTTATCCAAATCTGCAGGACCAGACAATATTCCACCAGTTTTTATACTCAACTGTGCCAAAAGTCTGACTCTTCCTCTTTTACTCCTGTTCAGGCGGTCCCTAAATTTGGGAGAGGTACCTGCAGTTTGGAAGTCGGCAATAATCACTCCGATCCATAAAAAAGGGCCTAGAAACCTTGTAGAAAATTACAGACCCATATCCAAACTATGTATTTTCGCTAAAATCTTGGAAAAAATTATATACAAACAGCTTTACACCTGTCTTAAATCAAGCATTAACGACCGCCAACATGGTTTCCTGCGAGGTCGGTCCACAACCACCAACCTAATTCTTTATAGCGACTACTTGACTGAATGTATGGCCCGCCACTCACAAGTAGATGTAATTTACACAGATTACAGCAAGTGTTTTGATCGTTTGGATCATGCTATACTTTTGCGCAAACTGCTGGCTATGGGTATCAGTGGAAATCTTTTTAGGTGGTTCTCATCTTATGTGGCCAACAGGTGTCAAACTGTTGTCCTTAATGGATATACATCAAGAACTATGATGGCCCTCTCAGGAATTCCGCAGGGATCGCTTTTGGGACCCTTGTTATTCAACATCTTCATAAATGATGTGTCTTCATGTTTCTCGAATTCAACAGTCCTTTTATTTGCGGACGACATGAAGATTCTAAGTGAGATCAGGACTCATGAAGATGCTGAACGCCTCCAACACGATCTGGACAGGTTCGTAGGGTACTGCACGGCCAACCGGTTAGATCTAAATGTCTCGAAATGCTGCACGTGTACATTCACTCGTAAACTAAAGCGCGTTATTTATGACTACAAATTAGCCAATACTTCAATAGCCAGAGTTAACACGATTACAGACTTGGGAGTCACTTTTGACTCTAAACTTCTCTTTGACACACACATTGATAAAATTATTAAAAAAGCTTCTAAAGCCCTTGGTTTTATCTTGAGGATATCAGTGGATTTTAAAAACATTAAAACACTCAAAATTCTGTACTGTGCTTTTGTGCGCAGTCATCTCGAATACTGCTCACCAGTATGGAATCCTATCTACGATACTTACATCAATCGCATCGAAAGTATCCAAAGGAAATTTTTGAGGTGCATTCAGTTTAGATCCAGAACTTATTTGCCGAATTACAACAACCGTTGCAGAAAGTTTCACGTTCTTCCACTGATTGAGCGGAGAAAAATTGCCGACATGGTATTTCTGTTCAATATAGCTAATGGCTCAATCGACTGTTTTGAATTGTTGAGCAAAATTGGTCTGCGTGTTCCATCCTTCACTTTAAGGAATCACCAGCCTCTGTATGTTCCCTCTGTGCGATGCGTATACCGACAAAACTCTTATATGATAAGAGCTAGCAGAGCATATAATTTGTTGTGTCGGAGGGTTAATGATCTCGATTTGTTCTCCACCAGTGTTCCTAAACTAAAAAAAATACTTTGTGATAGCTTCTTTGTTAATTACTAAAAAAATTAAGTTTTACTAAATACTCTCAGAGTGCTTACTTGTTCTTAATTTCACTTTCATGTCCTGTGCTGTACCTGTTACTGTCTCTTGTGTTAACCTGATGTTATCTGTGGAAACTTTTAATTGGCCTTCTTTCACTAATTATATTCTATCTGTATATATGCTAGCTGTAAGTTTCCTTAAAATGTAAAAATAAATAAATAAATAAAATAAATACTCGTCCGAAAGCTCTCCAAGCCATTTGACTTGGTTAGTTTGGTGGCTGTACCAGTACACCGTACAGTACAGTAATAGGTTAACTAGTTCCCCAGGCACACCCGCTTTCGTTAATTTAGACCACATAATATCATACCTAACCAAATCAAATGCCCAAAGATCTAGAAAAGTGACATAGACTGGCGTATCCCTATCAGTGTCTAAACTAACCGTATTCTTGAGAGACATAATAGCACATTCAGTCGACAGTCCGGTTCGGAAGCCGAACTGAGCGTTGTGCAGCTTGAGGTGATTTTTAAGCTGCCTCTCAAAGGCACAGTCCAGAACCTTCGCCGCAGTAGTCGCCAATGAGATTGGTCGGAAATTGCATTTGTCCGCGAGATCAGTTTTATTTCTAATTATAGGTACCACGACCGTTTTCATCAATGCCTTCGGTAAGTATGAATGTCTCATACAAAATGTGAATAGCATTCCCAAAACTCTAGGCAGGTGCTGCCCAGCATACTGAAAGTGTTCGATGCTGAGACCGTCGTGTCCGGGTGACTTACCCCTTGTCATACCTTTAATTATCAAATCAATATACTTTGCGGTAATTCGCTCCCGCACCCCCGACACCACGGCCTCGACATCATTATATCGTTAGAATAATGTAATATATTAGCAGAGCATGGTTGCGTGATGGATAAAAACAAAAAGGGGAAGTATTACAGAGTAATAAGTCGTGGTGGCCTAGTGGTAAAAACACCAGCTTCTCAAGTATGAGTGCGCGGGTTCGATTCCAGGTCAGGCAAGTACCAATGTAACTTTTCTAAAGTTATATGTACTTTCTAAGTATGGTGAAGGAAAACATCTTGAGGAAACCTGGACTTTAAGTTTGAAATCGCCAACCCGCATTGAGCAAGCGTGGTGATTACGCTCAATCCTTCTCTGTGTGAGAGGAGACCTGTGCCCAGCAGTGGGACGATAAAAAGGTTGATGATGATGATTACAGAGTAAGCACCGCAGATAACATAATATTGTAGCGCGTAGGTCGTGTCGCGTAATTAAAACTCAGATAAATCGAACTTTGCGTATTGCACGAATGTAAAAGGGTACAATGTATTTGACGTGTACAATGACGTGATACAAGAGTGTGAACAGGAATGGACTGTAATGTAATAGAGTGTGATAGAATATAAGAATATAATGATAGAGTGTCCTACAAGCTATGCACTCACTTAAATACTAACTATCTCTAAATAATAGTGTGGCAACCAATAGCAAATCAGCTTGCTGTCCTGCGATGTCCACGCGGTGTTGCGTGCGTTCTAGATGTTGATTCGTTGATCGAGGCAGGCCGCGGCGTATGATTGGTTGAAATGAAATGAAATGAAATCGCTTATTAAGCAAATAGGATCACCGATCACTTTTACACGTCACATATATTTTTTTTTAACTAGATGAAGCCGGCATTTCCTAACTGACTACCTCTGAGAAGAAATAGCCGAAACAAACTCAGGGATCATCGTCTTTTTTCAAGTCCAGACATTAAAAATGAGAATTTTTACAATAATTTATCTTATAATTACGTATATTGCTAATAACAATGCTTATCAGAGCGAACAGCTCAGTCCCAAGCTTTTTTGTCTTCTAAATAATCTGTGATTTTATAATACCCCTTTTTGCAAAGGCAAAGTTTGGCCTTTATATACTTTTTAAATCGTTTAATGGGTAAGTTTCGAATGTCCATGGGAAGCTTGTTGTAAAAGTGTATACATTGACCCATGAATGAGTTGCCTACTCTGTGGAGACGAGTGTGATGTACAGCAAGATTGTGTTTGTTCCTGGTATTTATATTATGAATATCGCTTATTTTCTTAAAATCCGATATATTTTTATGTACGTACCTACATAAGATTTTCAAATATATACTGTGAAGCTACAGTCAGAATGTCTACCTCTCTGAATTTTTCTCTAAGAGAATCTCTAGGACCAAGGTTGTAAATGGCTCGAACAGCCCTTTTCTGTAAAACAAAGATGGTATTGATGTCCGCACAAGTTCCCCAGAGAAGAATCCCATAAGTCATTAGACTATGAAAATAACTAAAATAAACAATTCTGGCTGTATCCACATCAGTTATCTGTCTAATTTTCTTAACAGCAAAGGTGGCGGAACTGAGTCTACCCGACAGCTTCTCAACGTGAGGACCCCAAAAACCACCCCGGTGTGTCTTCTATCACGAGCGAACGTGAGGACCCCATTGCAACTTGGCGTCAATAGTCAATCCAAGAAAAACTGTCGACTCGACAGGGATCAACTCTACTCCATTCAGTTGAACATTGGTACTTAGCTGCCTGACATTTGGCGTAGAAAATTTAATGACTTTAGTTTTTTTTTCATTTAAAAGAAGGTTATTTACATTAAACCAATGGACAACTTTAGAAAGTGCATTGTTAACTTCGTCAAAATTGGCTAGCTGACGCTTGACTTTAAAAATAAGAGAAGTGTCATCCGCGAACAATACAATGTTGTGATTATCCCTCACGTGATGAGGTAAGTCATTAATATAGATTAAAAACAAGAATGGACCTAGAATTGAGCCCTGTGGAACGCCCACGGTGACCACAGATCCTGCAGATCTCTTGCCATTAACATCAACCCTCTGAATTCGATTATTCAGATAAGAAGTCAGAAGGTCGAGAGCTCTGTCCCTTAAACCATAATGGTACAATTTCCTAATAAGAGTATCATGATGTACGCAATCAAAGGCCTTGGATAAATCACAAAAAATACCAAGAGCATCTTGCGATTCCTCCCAGGCCCCAAATATGTTCTTTAGCAACGCCACGGCCGCATCTGTAATTGAACGACCCTTTGTAAAACCAAATTGTTTCACGTGCAATAAATTATGTAAGTTAAAATGCCTTAACAACTGTTTCAAAATTAACTTTTCAAAAATTTTGCTCAAAGTTGGTAATATCGAGATTGGCCGAAAATTCGTGGGATCAGTTGAACTACCAGATTTGAACAGTGGAATTACTTTGCTAAGTTTCATCAAATCAGGAAATATACCAGATGTGACACAAGAATTAAAAACAATTGCCAAGAAAGGTGCGATAACATCTATTATCGAAGCTACAGTGTATACTGACAAACCCCAATGATCAGCAGTTTTTTTTACATCAAGTTCCTTAAAAGATTCTATAATATCTTTAGCAGTCACAAACGCAAATTCAAAGTGCTTGTCACATTCTGGAACACATTCTTTTAGTATAGTGTAAGCAGAAGTGGAGGAAGAAGACAAAGTTTTTGTAGTTATTATTGGAATATTAGTAAAAAAATTCTCAAACTCAGTTGCTACCTCCAAGTCCGCCTTTATATCTACATCGTTAATTTTAAGATGGAAATCGCGATTCTGTGCTTTGGTTCTTCCAGTTTCAGAATTTATAATTTGCCAAGTTGTTTTGATTTTATTTCCAGAAGATTTTATTTTATTTTTAATGTGTATGGCTTTTGCTGAGGAACAGGCTCTTTTAAACGTTTTTGAATAATATTTAACAAATTCTTGAAAAGTTTCATCATGGTTATATGTTTTTTCCTGATACAATTCATACATTTTTTCCCGGCTTTTATAAATACCTGGGGTTAATGTAGAAAGTGCGCCAGTTCAGTCTTCACGTGCTAGACGACTCGCTTGGTTCTCACGCACATTGACCGTTGGTCAACAGATGTCTTCCGGGGTGAGATTTATGGGAACCTTCGCTGCGGGAGTCAGGGTCGCAGCGACGCGCGCCATGGCTTCCGCGGTCCTTGTATGATCTGGTGTGATTTACAGCCGACCCTTCCCAGCAGGTAAGGGAACATGTGTAGCATTGGCTGCTACAATATCAAAAAGAATACAAACTACCAAGAAGGCTACAAATTCAAATAACCTTTAACACACCCACTGAATTGAAGCCTTCTTTTAACTCCCAGCTATACAAATCGAATCATTTATTATTTGTAAAACATAGGTAACAAAGAAATACAGATCTTATAGACAAAATATACAATGCGCTATGTTTTGTCTTTGGTGAGACATACAAATATGTTATAGTTTTAAAGTTCACAAAAATAAAAAAAAATAAAAATAGAAATTGAATGTCATAAAATTAGTACAAAAATTAGAAATACTTAATCATTCAAGAACTCGTCAACCGTGTAATAACATTTGTCGATTAAAATTCTTTGCAAAGTTTTCTTGAACTTGGGAACAGGTAATTTTTTTAACTGATCATGTATTTTATTATATATTCTTGGAGCGATGCCAAAGAAACTTTTGTACATTAGAGCTGTTTTACATTTTGTGTGACACAACTGATTTAAATATTTAGCACGCATTGGAGTTTTTTTAACGTCTGATAATTTGACAAATAAGTGCAAATTACTCTTCATAATAGGTGGGTGCTGTGGGGTCCCACCTCCATCTTTGGGACTCAAGTCAACCCCACCTGCCAGACGGTGCACCTGCTGACACACGGACGGGGCCCTGACGCCGGCTTCCCTTTCGGGGTTGAGTGGTCAGACGGCAGTCGCACTCGTAAAAGCCAAAAACCGCCAAAACATGAACAGGAATAATAGAAAGGCACAAGTTACAGTTAGGGCGCCGCCGCAAAACGGCGCGCAGGAGCCCCGCCCGACTCCTGTGACCTGTGGGCTAGGGCTACCGTGTCAGGGGCGGACACGGCTGAAGAAGCGAGCCCAAACCAGTAAACTCCGTTTCGCTTCGTGGAACGTTGGCACGCTAACTGGACGCGCGAGAGAATTGGCCGACACTCTCCACAGGCGGAGGGTGGCCGTGGCGTTCCTGCAGGAGACTCGGTGGAAAGGCTGCAGATCCCGACTTATTGGGAATGGCTACAAGCTGATCTACACGGGTGTACCTAGTGGAAGGAATGGGGTCGCCGTGGTGTTGTCTGACGAGCTCCAGGATGACGTCTTGGAGGTGAACCGCATCAGTGATCGGCTAATGTCGGTGCGGGTGCTTGTCAATGGTGTAATAACCCACTTGATAAGTGCTTACGCTCCGCAGGCCGGGTGCGGTGACGTCGAAAGGACGTTGTTCTGGAGTCAGCTCGAAGGATTGCTTCATGGGATCCCGTTATCCCAGGGAATCGTTCTGGGTGGTGATTTGAACGGTCATGTGGGTGAGAAGTGTGACGGGTTTGAGCGTGTTCACGGTGGCTTTGGGTACGATAGCCGCAACGCGGAAGGGGACAACATTCTCCGAACGTGTGCGGCCGCTGACCTAGCAATTGTGAACACCTACTTTAAAAAGAAACCGGAGCACCTTGTTACCTACCGGAGCGGGCGAAGCGCTACCCAGATCGACTTCCTACTAACTAGAAGACACCATATCGGCAAAGTAGCCAACTGCAAAGTCATACCCGGTGAGAGTCTTACTGCACAACACCGTCTCCTTGTCATGGATCTCTGCGTTAAGGCCCAACGTAGACGTGTAGAGCACTGCCGGCGCCAGATCCGGTGGTGGCTGCTTGATGAAAATAAGTACCAGGAGCTCGCTTCGGTTATTGGCGACAAGTGCGCTGGTACCGAGGGAGAGTCTGTCCAAGATCACTGGGACAGAATCCAGGCAGCTATTACTAGGGCGGCGCGGGAGGTGCTCGGCGTGTCTAAGGGCGGTCGCAAAAGTGACAAGGAGACCTGGTGGTGGAACGACACAGTCCAGAGGGAGACAAGGGTGAAGAAAGCCCTCTTCAAAACGTGGCAGGCGACCGGATCTCCTGAAGATCGCGACGCATACAAGGTTGCCAAACGTGCCACTAAAAGAGCTGTAGCCAGAGCCAGACGAGACCACTTAGAACCGCTCTACCAAAAGTTGGAATCGTCTGAGGGGCAGAAGCTCATTTACAAGTTGGCACGTTCTAGGGTGAAAGCGGCACAGGATATATCCAAGTGCCGCTGTGTAAAAGACCCTACTGGCAACCTGCTTTGCGAGGATCGCGCGGTGAAGGAGAGATGGCGTACGTACTTCCACGAGCTGCTGAATAAGCAGCACCAAGAGGTGCAGACACCGGAACTCCCTCCGAACCTTGGATTGGTGCCCCCGATAACGCCTGAGGAAGTCCACACGGCTCTTCGTCGCATGGCGAATCGGAAAGCTGTCGGTGCTGACGGAGTCCCCATTGAGGCCTGGAAGGCGATGGGTCCTCGCGGTGTGGGCATGCTAACAAACTTTCTGAACCGCGTGCTCCTGTCCGGCAAAATCCCGAGCCAATGGAGGCTGAGTATTATCACTCCAGTCTTCAAAGGCAAGGGCTCTGTACAGGAGTGTGGTAACTACCGCGGTATAAAGGTCATGTCCCACACCATGAAGATCTTTGAGAGGATTTTAGACTCCCGGATCCGGCAGGAGTGTTCTGTCTCGTCGTGTCAATATGGGTTCCGTCCAGGGTACGGAACCACGGACCCTATCTTCGCCCTAAGGATCACCATGGAGAGATACAGATCGAAGAACACGCCTCTGCACATGCTCTTTTTAGACATGCAGAAGGCCTTCGACTGTGTCCCTCGGGGGGTGATCTGGTGGGCACTGAGGTCCAAAGGAGTACCAGAAGCCTATGTTGGCATAATTCGAGACATGTACCTCAATTCCGATTCCGTTGTTAGGACCGCTGTTGGCGACACTAAACCCTTCCCCATCACCGTCGGTGTACACCAGGGATCCGTCCTTAGTCCGTTCCTGTTCAGCGTGATATTAGATGTCTTGTCAGACAGCATCAAGAATTCACATGAGCAACCTCCCTGGTTGCTCATGTATGCTGATGATATCGCGCTGGCAGACGCGGACAGGGAACGGTTGGTGCGGCGGGTAAATGCGTGGAAGAACTCGCTTGAGAGCGGAGGTCTTAAACTCAATGTGGCGAAGACGGTGTACATGGCCAGCAACACCACAGACCCTATGCCTGTGCGCATAGGCGGAGACAGGGTCGAGTGCACAGATCAATTTAAATACTTGGGGTCTGTGTTCCACGCGTCCGGTGACATTGATTGCGACGTCAAGGCACGCATTTCCGCTGCTTGGGCAAAATGGCGTGAGATGACAGGTGTCATTTGTGACCCCAAAATGCCGGTTAAGCTTAAGGGACAGGTCTATAAGACCATCATTAGACCTGTCCTTCTGTATGGCAGTGAGGCGTGGCCTGTGCTTGCGCGACACAAGCAGGAGCTGCGTGTCACGGAGATGAGTATGCTGCGGTGGATGTGTGGAGTTACGCGGAAAGACCGCATCAGGAACTCCCGCATCCGTGGCAGTCTCCATGTCCGTGACATAGCAGACAAACTGCAAGAGAGTCGCCTGCGCTGGTACGGCCACGTCTTACGTAAACCGGCATGTTACGTGGGTAGCAAATGTCTTGCCATGGCGCCTCCGCCGGGCCGGAACAAGCGAGGCAGGCCAAAGAAGTGCTGGCTTGACGTTGTAAGAGATGACATGCGTGCCAACAATCTCACACCACAGGATGCCAGAGATCGTGCGAAATGGAGGCGTAATAGCAGGAAAGCGGACCCCGGGCTCCAACGCGAAAGCCGCGGATGCGACCGGGATTATACGCTGAGATGATGATGATGATGATGACTCTTCATAAATAATGCTGTTTCCAAAATTTACAGTGATGGCAGTGTAAGTAGTTTTAGAGATTTAAAGGCAGGTACACAACTATCGGTTATTTTAATGTAACACATTGGCCTTATACATCGCTTTTGCATTTGGAAAACCAGATCTCTATTAGTGGCCTGCCCCCAAAAAACAAGCCCATATCGTAAAAGTGAACCGACTAGGTAGTCCATGATATGCTGTTAATAAAGTTTCAACATTTACTTTTTTTGACAACAGGGAGAGTGCATATGCAGACTGGCTGAGTCGCTTGCATAATTCTTCTGTATGAGGCTTCCACGTAAGTTTATTGTCCATCGTAATACCCAAGAACTTGACATGTCTAACTTCTTCTATTTCATTACACCTGTATGAAATATTTACAGTAGGGTTTTCTAGCCGCTGATAAAAATACATTACCTTTGTCTTGTTCAGGTTTATAATAAGGTTGTTATTATTAAGCCAATCAATGATGTCAGAAAGAGAATTTTTAATATCATTTTGATAATTTTGTGGATTATCGCATTCAATTAAGGCAGTACTGTCGTCTGCGAAAAGGACAATTTTTTGACGTATGGCTTTTGTAAGATCGTTGATGTAGAAAAAAAAAGCAATGGTCCTAAGACGCTTCCTTGAGGCACGCCATAATTTATACGTCTTGGTTCTGATTTATATTTCGTAACCATTTTAGTCTTGGGACAAATTCTACTGACCTCTGTGCACTGATACCTTTCGCTTAGATACGATTCCAACAGTTTCAGGACATTCCCTCTGATAACGTAGCTATGAAGTTTTTGTAGTAAGATCTTATGGTCTACATAGACATACAATCATTGGATGCACAACAAATAAAATATCTAAATCCACAATTCTACTTTAAACGCTTTAAACAATAACAAACATCTTTGTTTAAAATAAGTATGCTGATATATATTATTAGAGAGTAATAATGAATTCTTTTTTTTTTAATATTTTACCCATTTTCTTTCTCAAATATTGAAAACTAGCTTGCGGAAGAGCTTTCGTAAATATATCAGCACACTGTTCAGTTGTACATATTTTACATCAATGTGATTACATCTCTTATGAAAGTCTACCTTTTTAATCACTGATATTGCACTTTGATTATCCACACAAAAAATAGTATCTTGCAGTGGCGAAGAGTCCATACAAGCCGATTCCCACCGGGTTACCTTTCAAAAATCAGTTCCATATTCATACAAAAGTATTTACATTCTATTTCATTAACAAAGTATTATTAATCAAATGCCTGCGCGATTTACAATAGCAATAGTAATTCTTAGCAATACCCTAAGTATTACATTTCATTTTATGGTCGTAAATTAATCAGCGCTTCAATTTTTCGTACGTTACATTGAAGGCAACTCGACGAATTACAGCTTACCTCGGTCAAAGTTTTACTATGAGGCGAAAAGAGACAGAGCGTGTCAAACAATCAAGGAGCTAATTTGTCATGGAAAACATAACTTTTAGAAACAAAAGACAGAACACTATCAGAAGAAATAAATCAGAATGAGATCTATCAAGAATAACCATGGATCGCACACTGCTTAGCTCAACTTTATCTGAAGGATCTGATACTGAGGCACTGGATGTGTCGACGAAAAGTATGCCTACAAATGCTGGTTTTAACTTAACTGACTTTCGACAGCTAAACGAACAGGTTATAGATCTTCGTTTGGAACTTGCTACTGCGCATAACGAAATAACAAACCTCAACTACGAATGCAACAACCTTAAGCAAAAATTGGAATACAACAACAAGCAAATACATCTCCTCAAAAAAGTGTCAAGTGAATCTGTAACAATGAACCCAGTGTACACGCCATTCACACCTAGAAACAAGGTTTCCACACCGCTGCTAAATAAGCTGACAAATGTTAAGTTACGCTTATCCCATGACCAAACGAATCACTCGGGTATAATAACGCTTACTGAAACACCTAGAACTCATGTTAACAGCATTCCACAACGGTTAGTCAAACAAATATCAGACAGTATCGGAAAAGACATACCAACAACAAACTGTAACAACTCTGAGAAAATATGTTTCAAGAACTCAGCTAGCCCATTGTCCTGGACCCTACCCACCATCGTTGGAAATGACTACGAACAAAAGTCAATGAAATCTAAAAACGTAACTAAAGAGGTGAATAAAAATACAGAAAATAACGACAGTGAACAAAGAAGAATGATTTACGTCATTGGGGATGAACAAGCACAAAATCTTGCTGAAAAAATCCTTAAAAAAAGGCAAGGTAAATGGAATGATAACTATGGCGTCTTCGGAATGGTAAAATCATCAGCCAGTAGCAGCGAAATACTAAGGACGTGTGAAAATTTGGCAAAAAATGTCAAACAAAAAGATATTGTAGTGCTATGTTTTGGTATCTTTGACAACAATGTATACAAATATATGTCAAACTTATGTAATATATTGTACTTATTTCGAAAGCAAAAGGTCTTCATAACAAATGTACAATACAACCCATATCTTAATGAATACATGCTTAATAAACAGTTGCATCTGATTGTAAAAAATTATACTAACTGTAAATTAATCCACCTGACTAATACAAATGTATTTATGAATAAAAAGAATTATTTTACCACTATGTTAAGTGATAAGATTAATTTAGAAATAGATTCTATGACCTACAATGAAAGATTTTTGACTTTTCCGAATAAAGGTAAATATCAATTACAGTCCGATATCTGTATTGAAAATAAGCCGTCCCGGTCCAAAATACCAGAAAATAATAAAAAGGGTACCATTCTACACTATTTCAACCCTAAAAACTGAGAGCAACCCAATGTCAAACCAAAAATGCCATTTAAAAAAGGAACTATCCCTTATCTGTTCCATAAAATGAATGTTAATAAGTCAAGTGTCAAAGAAACGTCCTGTAAATCAAATACGCCATTTTTTCGTCCCTCACAATAAATCCACTCTGATACTGTTTCATCAAAACATTGCAGGTATTTTAAATAAGGTAGACGAAATAACGGTGGTAGTTAGTGAATTCTCTTTAAATTCTAAGGAGATTGATGTGATTTGTCTAAGTGAATCTTTCATTAAAAGTAAATCGGAATCACTTCTAAAGATTCCTGGATAAAAACTCGTTGCATCATACTGTCGAAATACTAAACGAGGCGGTACATGCATTCTTATTAAGAATGACTTGACCTGTACTAAATTGGATAAGTTCACAAATGACATTGCATGTAATTTTAATTTTGAATGTACGGGAATAGAATTAACAACGAATCAAATCATCATTATTTGTATTTATAGAACACCAAATAGCAACCCAAAAGTTTTTCTAGAAAAACTGGAAGTATTACTAACTAGAATTACAAAGAAATCTAAAAAGATAATTATTTGTGGTGATTGGAATTTAGATATAATTAAACCAAGTAAAAGTTGTCAAGAACTCTTAGGGTTACTAAAAAATTTCAATATTAGATTGCATATAAAAACACCAACACGCAAACAGTCATGTATAGATTTATTTGCAAGCAATATCGGACAAGCTAAAGGTGAAGTTCATCACCTGGCTCTATCTGACCATGAGACAGGACAAACTCTGACTGTGACGACTAATAAACCCAAATCTGTGCTAAGTTGGTTTGAGTATAAAAGGGACTATCATGAAGACAACATACAAAAGTTCTGTGAATGTATTTCTGCACTTTCATTCTCTGACGTCTATACTATGGATAACATGGAAGATGCATTTAGGGTATTTCATGAATTATTACAACTGTTTTTTAAACTATGTTTTCCCATTCAAAAGATAAAAAGGTCGACCGGAAAAAGTAATACTCTATGGCTGACAAAAGGTCTAAAAAAATCATGTATACGGAAACGTTATTTATATTTAAAAACTATTTATAATAAAACAAACAAAAACAAATTAACAAAAACATATAAAAAATATAGTGCCATACTTAAACGTTGTATTAATAAATCTCAACAAATACACAACAAAAAATATATAGAGAACATGAAAAACAAATGCAAGGCTACTTGGGACATTATCAATAAAAAAATTGGTGACGTACGAACAAATATTGACATAGAACAAATTGTAACAAAAACCAACAACGTCATTGACCCTCAAAATATGTGTGACATGTTTAACAATTACTATATCCAATTGACAAATAATAATGAATTCACTTATAATATAGACGTTATAAATAGAACTATGGACATTAATCAGAAAAATTCTATATTCCTAAATCCTACTGATGCAGTAGAAGTGTTCAGGATAATACAAAACCTTAAAAATACGGCGTCTGTCGGCTTTGACGAAATAAGTACCAAAATTATAAAAGCTTCGGCTAAGAACTTATGTAAACCACTGAGCTACTTAATTAATATGTCGTTCTTAGAAGGTGAATTCCCAAGCACACTTAAGAATTCAATAGTTAAACCAATTTTTAAGAATGGTGATAAATCTGACATGACGAACTATAGACCTATAACCCTAATTCCAATAATATCGAAGGTAGTTGAAAAAGCAATGTTAAAAAGGCTATATGACTATGTGGACAAGCATAATTTGCTGAAACGAGAACAATTTGGTTTCAGAAAAAATAGCACCACATCTTTAGCTTGTTTTAATTTAATAAAAATAATAACTGAGGCTATGAATGACAACATACCTGTAGTAGCAATCTTTTTAGACATGAGTAAAGCCTTTGACTTTGTTGACCATAAACTATTACTAAGCAAAGCAGATAAATATGGGTTAAGGGGCCAAGTGAATGACTGGCTTAAATCATACCTAAGTGATAGACGGCAATGTGTGCAGATATCAAAAATAATTGATGGAAACAAAATAGATTATAAATCCAACTATAAGACAAACGCTGTTGGAGTACCCCAAGGCAGTGTGATGGGATCATTCTTATTTTTGCTCTATATTAATGACCTTCCCAACGCAACTCGCCACGAAACAATCTTATTTGCTGACGATACGACACTAATAATAAAATGTAAGGACAAGAATAGGTTGGAACAGGAAATTAATGAAGCAATCAAAGATATAATAAGTTGGCTTAATAACAACAATTTAAAGATCAATATAAATAAAACAAAACTAATTCAATTTCAAACTTATAAATCAAACTTTCATAGTCTTAATATAAAATATGACGACAGAGTCATAGAGCAAGTAGTAGAAACAAAATTCTTGGGCCTAATATTGGATCAAAACTGCAACTGGAAATCACACATCAATTACGTGTGTGATAAGATAGATAAATTCGTATACGCAATAAAACGTCTTCGATCAACAGTGTCCGTTGCCGCAGCAGTCACTGCATATTACGGATACGTATCGTCTGTGTTGTCATATGGTCTGGTACTATGGGGCAACTCAGTTGAGGTTCTGATGGCTTTTCGGGTACAAAAGAAGTGTGTTAGGGCAATATCTGGCGTTTGGTTTTTGGACAGCTGCAAACCTTTATTTAAGAAACTAGGCATTTTGCCATTGCCCTGCATGTACATTAAGGAACTGTGTATGCTAGTAAGACAAAATCCTCACTATTTTCGCTTGCAATCAGAAGTGAGCAATAAAAAGGCTTCAGCTCGAAATAAGTACAAACACGAATTAAGGGTACCTCAGTGTAGATTACAAATATTTAGAAGAAATGCATATGTAAGTGCCATTCAAGTATATAACAATTTACCTAACTCATTTAAGGAACTTCCTATCTCTATGTTCAAGAAAAAGCTGACAAGTTGGTTATTGGATAATTGCTTTTATGACATTGGTGAATACATGGAATATTGTAAAAATTCAAGATGACATATTTTATTTACTATTATTATTTTAATTTCTGTCATTATTTATAATCTGACATTTTCATAATATTTTGACTTTTTTTTTTCTTTTATTATTTGCAATCGTAATGTAATATGACATCAAAGAGTTCAATAAATTATAATGTAATATGAAATTAAATATTTGCACACCACATGTAATGGTAGAATGTAATTGGGCCATATTTATATTAAGATCATACTACTCTGTACACCTACATTCTGGCAAATAAAGTATTATTATTATTATTATTATTATTAAACCATCTCTTTCTAATGCTCGCTAACCGTCTGTAAAACTTGATAAATATAGGCTAATCCCAACCGCTTGCAGTTCTCTTCTCTCCTCTATTAGAAAGAGACAAAGAAACCACGCCACTACGAGAAAGGAAACATGACAAAATTAAGGTAATTTAATCGCAGATTGGGTTAAATACTGTGGATTTTATTTGTTATTATGACTTTAATTCTTATAGAGTGCTGCTCAACAGACTACCTGCTTACAAAAGAAACTTCATTTTCAAAACTAAGTTATGCATACAAGAAGCATGTTATTCAGTTAGGTCGAGCACTCCCACACATGATTATTGATTGCAAAAGGCGAGATGGATTTTTTAAACATTTTCACGCGTCGTTATATGATAAATATACATGGATGACAGGCAGTTGCAAACTGAACAAAATGTTTTGTTTTCCGTGTTTGTTATTTTCTGATTCGAAATCTGTTTGGAGCAGTACGGGTTTTACGGATATTAATAATTTGTCTAACTCAGCCAAAAAACACATTCAGACTGAAAAACACATCCGCAGCTGCTTGTTACTCCACGAATTTGGAAATAATGGCAGAATCGAGTCACTTTTTTTCAACGCTTTTGATGTACATAACAGAAAAGTTGACCGTAATCGCGAGTTAATGAAACGTTTTATTGACACGGTCATTCTTTTGGGGAAGCAAGAATTACCATTTCGCGGTCACAATGAAAGAGCAGATTCGGACAATCGCGGAAATTACATTGAAACGTTAAATTATTTGTGCAAGTACGATACAGTCCTTGATTCTCATTTGGAGCAATGTTCCTCGACCCAAAATTCTGTATTTTCTGAACTTTCAAGTGACATCCAAAATGACTTAATTCATTGTATCGCGTCTTCTATGCGTGACGAGATAAAGTCGGAAATAAATTCAGCTTCATTTGTATCGGTTATGATCGACGAAACGCCGGACGTCAGTCACAGGGAACAGTTGACTGTTATATTGCGGTACTTGTCCAGCAGTGGAATTGAAGAGCGTTTTCTGGGCTTCTATGACGTAGGTGGTGGTCGAAATGCCGACATTTTGACCACCGTGTTACTCGGTATTCTCGATGATTTTCGTTGTAAAAATAAATTAATTGGACAGTCTTACGATGGTGCGGTAGTTATGTCTGGAGAGCACGGTGGTGTACAAACTAAAGTTCGTGAAATCTGTCCCATGGCGATGTTTATTCCATGCTATGCTCACATTTTAAACTTAGTCTTGAGTCGGTCTCTTGAATTCGTACCCGAATTAAAAGCTTTTTTGACGTGATAACGTGTATTAAATCGGTATGCTGGGAGTCATTCCCGAAAACTGCGTAACGGCCGAATCTGACGCTACACGGAGTCCACGCCTACTAAAACTAACCTTAGCCTTGTAGCTTTAGAGTGCAATATTATTTACCTAAAAGCACGGTTGTAAACAATTAGTAGCAGTTTTTCGCATACATGATTAAACCATTGATAGCCGAGTGGTGAAACGCTCGGATTAATATCGACTCACTCAAGAGGTGCCGCGGATCGATTCCTGACGGCAACGGACGTTTTTTATCCTTTTTAATTTTTTTTATGTTTTAATTTTCTTTTTGTAATTTTTTAATGTTTTATTATGTTTTTTTTTTTTGTTTGGACGTTATCACGTTCAAATATCGGCAGTAGACGGAGTTCTACATACAGCCAATTTTTTTGGTCATATTAAAAGTATCGTACGCTTTTTTAATAAATCTTCTAAAAGATCGAATCTTCTGAAAGAAGTTGCTCATCGTCGTATGCCGGGGGTAGCAGAAACGCGATGGCATTATCACTCGCGCATAATTAACGTAATTTTCAACTGCAGAACCGACATGATGGAAACTTTGAATTGTATTTTAGATTCACCGGAATCATGGGACAGCGAATCAATTTCAATGTCCGAGTGCTTGTTACACAAACTGGAAGACATGCAATTTTGCTTCTTATTGCGTGTTTTCTCAGACATTTTCGAAAAGACAGAAGTTCTTTTTGCTTTGCTTCAAAGTAAGCAAGTAGACATTGAAGTGGCAAAGCGCGAAATCGATTCTTTTGAACGGTGGATTTCGGAAGAGTTTATTAACCTTTTGAACGCCAATCACTTCTATACAAGTTCGAGATTTTCGTGCCCTCAGCGCCACTACTTGATTAGAAGTAATCACAGTATAAAATAAATTTACGACTTTTACAAGAGCTTTTATTTTGTTTTTATGGAAAATGGCCCTGTTATCAACCATATTTTTAACTTTTTCACACATAATAAGTTCTTATTTGTTTTATTTTCAATTGAAACAAAAACGCCAGAAAATATTTTAATGCCCCCAGCGCCAATTACTTGATATCAAGTAAGCCAGTGATGGGACACGATGAAGACCTCGCTATATTTCATCTCGTCGAAATGATCATAAATACTATTATTGCAAGAAAATGACGTGAATAAATAATATTTTATAAATATTGTAAACTATAAACTAGGTTTTATTCACCTTAATCAAGAATAAATAGGTTTTCGGTCGATAGTGAAACACCGTTTGAAAAACCCATCCCTACAAAGTTAGTTATTTGTCACCCCGCACGCGCCATCGACGTGTATAGAAGTAACACTGTGACGTCATAAGCGGGCAGGTTTCAAGGTCATAGTGACTGTGCATTTTAGTGTAGTGCAATGTTTACATCTTAGGTTGACTCACATGTTTTTACAAAAAAAAAATTGTGATCACCGTCACAATTTTTTTTTTTTTATGATGATATGACGAATTATTGCGAGTTGTTCAAGTCTGAATCTGAATTTTGATATAATAGTTAGTCGTCTTGACATTCCGTTAAGTCGTCAACTTCCGTTTCAGGAATTTTCTTCCGTTTTCTATTAGTTTGTACAAACCAGAAAAATAATTGTGAGTATTTTGCGAAACCATTAAAAATAGGTCTGTAACATCTGTGTAAAGCAGTAATTTTAATAAAAAAAAATATCGGCCAAGTGCGTGTCAGACTCACGTACAAAGGGTTCTGTGCCATTGATTTATGAAATTAAAGGATTAAAGTTATTTGTATGAAAGATTACGCGGTAATAAGCGATACGAGGTATTAAAAAAAACTACTTACGAGATCTCGTTCAAAACAATTTTCGTTAGTAGTTTGTATAGTAATGTATGTATTATATTAACACTGTTGAATTTAATTTGTATGTTAGAAAATACTCAAAATTATTTAAACAAGTTTGCTATATGGCCAAGTCACGTTACCTGAGTTCAAAGATAAAAAACAGTAGTAATGTAATTAAAACGACTTGGAAAATTATTAATAGTGAAACGGGAAGGTCCAGTGATAGAAATACTGACTATAGCCTGACTGTTAATGGCAACATAATAAAATCAGACTCGCAAGTCGCTGAGGTGTTTGAAAATTTCTTTTCGGATATTCCTGTTTTAACTACTAAATCCCTAAACTCATCACCTTCTGTTGCTGAGTCTTTGCTTAAAGAAAATGTTAATGTTTGTAATTCGGAATTTCACTTTGAGTATGTTACCAGTAAAGATATAATTAAAATCTTTCACACTCTCAATATAAAAAAGACTGCTGACCTATGGGGTCATTCGGTGGAAGTTGCGAAGTCTATTATTGATATTGTGGCACCCACTCTAGCGGTTATCTTTAATACTTGTATTGACTGTGGAGAGTTTCCTGATCTCATGAAAAATAGTAAGATAATACCTTTGTTTAAATCAGGCAGTACATCAGACCCCACAAATTATAGACCTATTTCTGTACTACCTACCTTTAGTAAAATTTTTGAGAAATTAATTTTAAACCAAATGCTAAGTTTTTTTAATAAACATAAATTATTACATAGCAAACAGTTCGGTTTTACAAGGGGTCGTTCAACTACTGATGCCGGTGTTGAACTTCTATGTCATATCTACAATGCATGGGAGGATAAATGCGATGCCTTGGGCATTTTTTGTGATTTGTCCAAGGCATTCGATTGCGTTCTTCACGAGACGTTAATCAGGAAACTCCGCCACTACGGGATCAGGAACTCTGCATTGGATCTTATTACATCCTACTTGAGTGGTAGGATTCAAAGCGTTGACGTTAATGGAAAAAGATCATCCGGATCTTTAGTAACAATGGGAGTCCCACAGGGGTCAATTCTTGGTCCCTTTTTGTTTCTTGTTTACATTAATGACCTGCCGTACCTCATAAAGGATAATCACGATATAGTGTTGTTTGCAGATGACACTTCACTTTTATTTAAACTTAAACGTCAGCAGCAGGTCACTGATGATGTAAATAGCGCGATCTCCAAAGTAGTCCACTGGTTTAATGTTAATAACTTACTTTTAAACGAGAAAAAAACCAAATGCATTAAGTTTACTCTACCTCACGTTAGGCAGGTGAAAACTAAAGTGTTGATAAAGGGCGAAGAATTGGAATCTGAAGACAGCACAGTGTTCTTGGGTATAACTCTGGATGCTAAGCTTCAATGGGGTCCCCATATAGAAAAATTGTCAAAAAAACTAAGTTCTGCTGCATACGCAGTTAGAACAATTCGTAATTTGACTGATATTGAGACGGCCCGTTTAGTGTACTTTGGCTATTTCCATAGCGTAATGTCGTACGGCATTCTGTTGTGGGGAAATGCCACTGATATTCAGACAATATTTGTTTTGCAGAAACGAGCTGTTCGTGCAATTTATAAATTAAGTCCAAGACACTCTCTCAGAGAAAAATTTAAAGAAATTAATGTACTGACCGTGCCGTCTCAATATATTTATGAAACTCTTTTGTATGCTCATAAAAATATAAAATTGTATAAAAAATACAGTGATGTCCATAGTATAAATACTAGAAACAAGCACAAATTTATTGTACCTACAACAAGGCTCAAGAAAATAGGTGGCTCTTTTAGATGCCAATGTATACATTTTTACAATAGACTTCCAGAGGTGGTTCAAGATCTGAGCCTGAATAAATTCAAATGCTTCATTAAACGTAAGTTGTGTCAGAAAGCATTTTATAGTGTTAAAGATTATATTGACGACAAAAAGGCTTGGGCTTGAGCTGCGTCCGATTTCTATGCTTACACTGATTGTTCTTTGATTTTTCCTCTCGTAGTTTAAATTTGCAATTGTTTGTTTTTTCTTAACTCAAAGCCAGTACACACTATGTAGCCAGGCATATTGTACGTTACGGAATTGCATCGCTGACAGGGGTATTCGGCACTGGTGCAGCTGCACAGGAGCTAAACTTAGCATTCGGGAACACCGTTGGAGCTGCTGAACCTTGGACAAAACTGTCTTTGCATTGTGTAGATTCAATTTCTTAGTATTGTATAATTGCATGGAACATGTGTGAGCACGATCTATTTGCTGTAAAGCATCTATTTGTTGGGTTAGTCGTTTATTGATTTGATAGTGCTATGGCTGTTGAGAGTATGTCATGCTCACTCAAATGTCTCGCTGGTGGTGGCGTGTGTGTTGGGTCATTAGGTTCCCTTCAATATGGTTGAGCTGAATGATGCTGATCCATACGTCATGTTCGTGAACGGACGCCGTCAGAGGGGACTGGTCATCTCTTAGCTGCTACGGCGTATTTTAATTTCTGAATTGTTGTTTTTTTTTTTTCATAATGGACGCTCTCAGCGTACAATATATTTCTGCATCGTTCTCACACGATTTATTTCAAAATGAATGATGTAATCAAATATTTGTATCAATAGCTTGATATTTTAAAAGAGTGTCCATGGAGTTTCTTGCCCGTTCTTCTCCATAGGTACCTACTTTTTGGAATGGGCGACTAGCTTCACCTTACTGACTGACCGAACTTCTGACAATTCAAAAGTGCCTGTAACTGGTTTATTTGAAATAAATGCTTTGATTTGATTTGATTTGATGTACTTGTACATCATACGTTTTTTTAGATTTTTCATTTTCTTGTTGTAGAAGTTAGAGGTAGGGGGGGGACCAACTTTTTTCTACTTTGGAAGCGTTTGTCGCGCAAACTATTCGGTTCAGAAAAAAAATATTTTAAAAAACCTCGATATCATTTTTGAAGACCTATCCATGCATACCCCAAACGTATGTTTGAAGAAAAAAAAATTTTTTTTTGAGTTTCAGTTCTAAGTATGGGGAGCCCCCAATCTTTATTATTTTTATTTTTGCATCAATACCTTAATACGGTTCACAGAATACATCTACCTACCAAGTTTTAACAGTACCTATAGATCATATAGTTTCGGAAAAAAATGGCTGTGATATACGGACGGACAGACAGACATGACGAATCTGTAAGAATCCATTTGGCTACGGAACTTTAAAAAATGTAGAAAACCACGTATTTAGCTTCTATTAATTGTATTTGTTGTAACTAAACGAAATAAATTATGCAGGAATCGGTTGAGTTTATGCACGTGTAAATCGACCACAGTGAATATAAAAATAAATACCATAGAAATACATCGACAAGAAATACTTCGACAAGACATCCTTATATCAGAAAGGATTTTGACGTGCCTCGAGCGCCAACTACTTGATATGAAGTAAAAGGATTACATTCGGAGATAAATAGGGATGTGAACTTCTAGAACACACATCTAATAAATTTATAATTCTTTTCTTTATTATAGGAAATATATCCAAGTTTGCATATTGATTTTTTTATGAAATAAAATAAAATATGAAAATACGGTTACAGTTTTTATTTAGCTTCGTAAATTGGTGAATAAACATTAATTTAAACGTATAATATTATTTGTCGATAGGACATTAATCCCATCCCTACGTTTTACTATAGATACGTTATACATTTGTAGCGTGGCGCTGGAGGACACATCGCGTATTATGTAGATTGGCGTTCAAAAGGTTAATTCGTTTGATACCATTTTCCACAGCATTGAACAAATCTGTGAGCCGCCGTGGCGACGGCGCCGAATAAATACTGACACGGACCCCAAAACGGCGTACAAGCGTATTTTTTCCTCGATTATAGATAAAGTCAAAGCTCAAATTACTCAAAGGTACCGATCTTTTTCTCAGCTTGTATTTATTGATTTACTTAATAAATCAAAGTATCTTCAATACAACCAATCATTTCCAACTGAAAAAGTTTCCTCTTTGACAGCGAACTTTCCGGGAATTTTTGATTTTACCGCGTTGAAAAATGAACTTAAAGTCTTATTTACGTCAGCGTCGTTAAATAAATTGGACACCTATGAGCTTTTTTTAAAGCTCCAGAATACGTCTTTGAAAGACGCATTTTCTCAAGTTTCGACTCTTTGCAATTTAATTCTGACCCTCCCCATTTCAGTAGCTTCAGCTGAGCGGTTATTTTCTGCTTTAAAACGCATTCACACGTATGTGCGAAACTGCCAAAAAGAGCAGAGATTGTCCGATTTGGCTATCATGTCAATTGAAAAAAATTTGCTTAATAAAATGAAAAGTAATCCGAATTTTTATAACAACATTTTAGCTCATTTTGTTAAAAAAAACAGACGCATTGCATTAGAATATAAATAATGTTGTGATTGTGTATAATTTGCTTTATTTTTTCTTAATATTTTTGTTGGTTTTGGATCGGTGTTTGTGTGGTTCGGTTTTTAACACTTTATTATTTTTGTAATTTTTTATTTTATTTTTTCTTGACTCTTATTCCCTAACAATAGGTACTTAACTTAGTACTTACTAACAAGCATGCATGTGTGGTATGGAGATTCACGTCGAAAAGGGCTTTTCTCAAAGCCGCTTTTATCATACTTGAAAGACACTGTTATCAAATCATCAGTCCTTTTTTGTATGGTGAAGGTGGGGCTTTTGATATTATTCTTATCTGAAGACCTCCTCCAAGATATCCTGCAGTAGGTAAGTGTTTAAGTGTTTATTTTTTTGGACCGGCTTCCCTTTGTCAAAATTTCACCCTTCGCCACTGGTATCTTGGTTATATGGATTAATATCAAGTAACAAACTTTTAATCCACAATGCTTCCTTTGCGGCATGTCATGCAGCTATAAATTTAGCCTCTGTTGTAGACAATGCTATACACTAATGTTGCTGGCTCACCGAAGTGATGGCTGCACCATTTTTCATAAATACATAGCCAGAAGTAGACCTTCTTGTGTCACTGTCTGAAACAGTCACTTTAGAATAACATATTTCATATTCTTTAGTTTCTTTTATATATTTTAGTATTTTCTTAACTGCCCAGTGAATATTATCATAATAATTTAGAAAGCGACTTACAAAGCTGACGGCAAACATTTTATCTGATGTGCTTACTATACTTATAATAATTGGCACACAATTTCCACAATTTTCCACTAAGGCTTTAATATTATTCATATCAATGCTCGTACTGCGCGCTGGCGCCGCCCGTGCACCGCGCGCCCTCCTGGGGCCCGTGCCCCGTATGTTGTATATATGAAAAATAAATATGATGCAGTTCTTGGGATCCTGCAGTCTAGGCTTCAAAAATAAAATCCAATGTAATTCATTCTTCTTTTATTCTCACTTTATGTTTAATACAAGACTATAAAAATTACATTATATTTACATCATATCTTATAATTTCTTTTATATACAATATGTAACAAAAACCCTGTTGTTCCTTCAACCTACGTTTTAAGAATCGGCATACGGACGTAATAAAGCAAGTAATTTATAAAAATTGTTCAACAAAAATAAATAAAATAAATGTTTGATTATTAGCATTTATAATCTGTAACTGATTTCTTAGCTCTGCAATTCTGCGTGAAGAGACTAGACATAAGTAGAACGTTCCCGCCAATTTATTTATAAAATTGATTGTGACCTCTCGACTAGACAATGATTACTGTTTTGTAATTAGGACTTCATCAATGATGTGCTTGTAGGTAAAATTATATGTCCCTGAAAGGAACAACAGGGTTTTAGTTGCATAGTGTATACGTAAGTATCTAAACCAATCTTCTATGACCGCATTTTTACAACTACCACAAAACACCATTTTTTCTCCTGTCTTTCGAATCTGTCTTCTAAACTTGAATTAATTTTCTTTATAAAAATTATCAGCCAGAGACCATATTAAAATTCAACCTCAACATAACCTCTGAATTTTATATTGTTTCAAAATAAAATTTTCATCAACTGCATAAACTCCGAGACAACTTTCAAACAGCCTGTATATAACTTCAATACATAACTTTAAACAGCTTATATATAACTTCAATATTTAACCTTTAACAGCCTATATAAAACTTCAATACATAACCTTTAACAGCCTATATAAAACTTGTAACCCCCTCAATACAAAACAACTCATATAAAACTTGTAACCCCCTCAATACAAAACAACTCATATAAAACTTCAATTCAACATCTATAACTTCAACAAACTCCCTATCTATAACTTCAACAAACTCCCTATCTATAACTTCAACAAACACCCTATCTATAACTGCAACAAACTCCCTATCTATAACTTCAACAAACTCCCTATCTATAACTTCAACAAACTCCCTATCTATAACTTCAACAAACTCCCTATCTATAACTTCAACAAACTCCCTATCTATAACTTCAACAAACTCCCTATCTATAACTTCAACAAACTCCCTATCTATAACTTCAACAAACTCCCTATCTATAACTTCAACAAACTCCCTATCTATAACTTCAACAAACTCCCTATCTATAACTGCAACAAACTCCCTATCTATAACTTCAACAAACTCCCTATCTATAACTTCAACAAACTCCCTATCTATAACTTCAACAAACTCCCTATCTATAACTTCAACAAACTCCCTATCTATAACTTCAACAAACTCCCTATCTATAACTTCAACAAACTCCCTATCTATAACTTCAACAAACTCCCTATCTATAACTTCAACAAACTCCCTATCTATAACTTCAACAAACTCCCTATCTATAACTTCAACAAACTCCCTATCTATAACTTCAACAAACTCCCTATCTATAACTTCAACAAACTCCCTATCTATAACTTCAACAAACTCCCTATCTATAACTTCAACAAACTCCCTATCTATAACTTCAACAAACTCCCTATCTATAACTTCAACAAACTCCCTATCTATAACTTCAACAAACTCCCTATCTATAACTTCAACAAACTCCCTATCTATAACTTCAACAAACTCCCTATCTATAACTTCAACAAACTCCCTATCTATAACTTCAACAAACTCCCTATCTATAACTTCAACAAACTCCCTATCTATAACTTCAACAAACTCCCTATCTATAACTTCAACAAACTCCCTATCTATAACTTCAACAAACTCCCTATCTATAACTTCAACAAACTCCCTATCTATAACTTCAACAAACTCCCTATCTATAACTTCAACAAACTCCCTATCTATAACTTCAACAAACTCCCTATCTATAACTTCAACAAACTCCCTATCTATAACTTCAACAAACTCCCTATCTATAACTTCAACAAACTCCCTATCTATAACTTCAACAAACACCCTATCTATAACTTCAACAAACTCCCTATCTATAACTTCAACAAACTCCCTATCTATAACTTCAACAAACTCCCTATCTATAACTTCAACAAACTCCCTATCTATAACTTCAACAAACTCCCTATCTATAACTTCAACAAACTCCCTATCTATAACTTCAACAAACTCCCTATCTATAACTTCAACAAACTCCCTATCTATAACTTCAACAAACTCCCTATCTATAGCTTCAACAAACTCCCTATCTATAACTTCAACAAACTCCCTATCTATAACTTCAACAAACTCCCTATCTATAACTTCAACAAACACCCTATCTATAACTTCAACTCTATTATAAAAACACACCAATTATAAAAATAAGATTAGAATTGCGTAAATTGAGTTCTGAGTTGCTGTTTTGTTTATTGTTAATCGAAGCTTTATTTTATGCATTTCGATGGTTCTCACCCTAAGCCTATAAAAATATGAAGGAAAAATTGGAACTACTCTACAAATAGCAGCTAATTCGAACCTGATAAAATAGCAATCTCTAAAATGAAAAATACTCGCCGGTACTCTAGGCCGCGTAGTGAATATGCGGGCGGCGCGGGCGCGCGGGATCCTGTGATGTTCCCGCCGTCCACACTTCGATTTCATAATAAATATCTTTCGTTATCAATAAATATTTTTTTTGTACTATAACATATCAAAGTAATAATAGGTATATTTTTCTATAAAACAAACTTATTTAACTATAAGTTGACAAAGTTTGTGCACTGGATATTTTTTTTTCTCCTGTATACAGGGTGTATCTGACATCGTTACGCAAACTTCGTGAAAAGGCTAGACCGCATGGCACTAATAAAATTATAATAGTCATTTATGTCGTTAATGACCGGTTACAGAAATCAGTGTTTAAAAAAAGTATCGGCGCTGCCTTTGAACGTTGCAAGCGTGCCGCCTTGCATGTTTGTAGGTATGACGTTGACCCCTGATGTGAACTCTATTTAATCAGCTGATGGGATAGTTTTTCGAGTTTTGTTCACATTGCGCTTTTTTGTGTAATTAGCGGATTAACTAATTTTGACTTTAAAATCTTATCCCTACTAATATTATAAATGCGAAAGTAACTCTGACTGTGTGTCTGTCTGTCTTTCACGTCTAACCACTGAACTGATTTTATTGAAAGGAGACGGGCGAAATTGGGCCTGAACAGTACACAAATGTATTATATGTCAATAATTATCATTTATTTTTTTGTTTTCAATTATTTATTACTAATTTTATTTTCCCCGGAATAAAAAGATAGTGTGCGTTCGCGCAGCGGAATGTTGTTGAATTTAAAGACTTTAGATATGCAGATATTTAGTGTATGACGTCGTATAATTGTGTATGGCAAAAAAAAAATTGTGCACGCAGCCATTGTGGAGAAATTCACCAAAAACTGATTCCGCTGGGCGAACGTTGTCCTGGCGGAACTTTTTTTTAATCCATTGACTTTAGAAAAAAGAGATGTGTCCAAAAATTTGTGTGTATTTGTATGTAATTGTGTATGTATGAATAAAATTTGTGCATGCATAAACTTCGGAGATATTCAAGTTTCCGCTGCGCGAACGTTTGGCCATTAGCTAGTTTTCATATAAAGCGTTTACATAGAGAGCTGTAGATTTTTACATACTTTGTTTTGAATTTGTGTATATTTGTTTAAAAAACAGATTTAGAAAAAATCGTAAGGCTTAAAAGCTAAAAATATAAACGTAAAATACGCTTATTTGGTCTTAGTTCTTAAAGTATGCATTTTGGGGTCTAGATTTTCACGTTTATACAAACCTTGTAAGTGTCTGCAATATATTGCCAAGTATCAATGATGTTCCTTTAGTAATTAAAGAGTTATAGAACAATTTACCATGACATAATCACTGTTTACAAAGCAGTCAAATATCACGACATTCTAAAGGAATTGCATGGTAAAATGTATGCCAATAATTAGTGTATTCATTCAACTATTCACATGCAAAATTTCATATCGTTAAATTCAGTAATTAAAGAAATACAATTATAATACTGACGAAGCATCGAAAACCTACATAACCCGACCAAGTTCGGATAGCTATAAAAAAGCGGCCTTGCAATATATTTAGGTAACATCCCAAAATTTACAGTACCTATAATAATCCCGGCATTGAATTGGTATAGGTGATAACACAATTGTTTCGATATAATATAAAGGTCATTTATTTTTGTACACCTATTTTTTTAAATGTATTTGACTATGACAAAGTAGGTACTATTTACGTAGTTATTTTATTTAAGTATGCGCTTGAGACTTGAGATATAATCTAGATATATTAATTTAGGCAAATAAAATTGATACAGCTAATTTCTATTGAAGATTTCACGCATCAGGATTCTTACTATAGACCCCCCAGGGATATTAAATAATTACCACAAGTAAGTACTACTGTTTAGGTAAATATTTATCATATTGTAGCTTATAACACTTTTTAACCAATGCACTAGACGAACATTCCCCTTTGCAAATTTAGTGGTTCAAACAATCTAATAACATAAAAAAAACTACTTCTTCAATCGATTTTTTAATTGATGGTCTATACTGTTGTACTGGTTGTGACTTATTTAAGTGAGCGTGTTCCCCCGCACCCCACCAAAATATGCAGAATTATATTGATTGAAGCGGTAAGCTTAAGGCTAGTCTTTTGGTTAAATAGTCTAAGGTCCGTATTACAGAACGTTACTCAAAACTCAAGCTTTACTTACTAGTTTTAAGTAATACTTGAGCATTACATAAAACTAGTTTTAACCTATCAAAACGCTTCAAACGAGACTTAAGTAAAGCTGGAGTTTTGAGTGACGTTCTGTAATACGGACCTTACTATCGTCGTTATGAATTGATCAAAAATATTCTAGTGTGAAACAATAGACAATGCGCTGCGCGCAACGAGCGTTAGGCGGCTTCCCGCTTGAAACAGTACTTCCACCCTTGAAGAAAAGAGAGGGTAATATGTTTTCATTAGCCGCGGCCCGCGCGTATTCATTTGCTGTTGTACTTGAACCTGATTAATATATCTAGATTATATCTCAAGTCTCAAGCGCAAACTTAAATAAAATAATTACATAAATAGTACCTACTTTGTCATAGTCAAATACATTTAAAAGAATAGGTGTACAAAAATAAATGACCTTTATATTATATCGAAACAATTGTGTTATCACCTATACCAATTCAATACCGGTATTATACTGTAAATTTGGGGATGTTACCTAAATATATTGCACGGCCGCTTTTTTATAGCTATCCGAACTTGGTCGGGTTATGTAGGTTTTCGATGCTTCGTCAGTATTATAATTGTATTTCTTTAATTACTGAATTTAATGACATAAAATTTTGCATGTGAATAGTTGAATGAATATACTAATTATTGGCATACATTTTACCATGCAATTCCTTTAGAATGTCGTGATATTTGACTGCTTTTTAAACAGTGATTATGTCATGGTAAATTGTCCTATAACTCTTTAATTACTAAAGGAACATCATTGATACTTGGCAATATATTGCAGACACTTACAAGGTTTGTATAAACGTGAAAATCTAGACCCCAAAGTGCATACTTTAAGAACTAAGACCAAATAAGCGTATTTTACGTTTATATTTTTATCTTTTAAGCCTTACGATTTTTTCTAAATCTGTTTTTTAAACAAATATACACAAATTCAAAACAAAGTATGTAAAAATCTACAGCTCTCTATGTAAGAGCTTTATATGAAAACTAGCTAATGGCCAAACGTTCGCGCAGCGGAAACTTGAATATCTCCGAAGTTTATGCATGCACAAATTTTATTCATACATACACAATTACACAATAATTTTTGGACACATTCACACACACTCTCTTTTCTAAAGTCTATGGATTAAAAAAAGTTCCGCCAGGACAACGTTCGCCCAGCGGAATCAGTTTTTGGTGAATTTCTTCACAATGGCTGCGTGCACAAATTTTTTTTAACATACACAATTATACGACGTCATACACTAAATATCTGCATATCTAAAATCTTTAAATTCAACAACATTCCGCTGCGCGAACGCACACAAAAGATAATATTTAATGAAATAATACTGACTTCCTTTACTTTCACTTTCAACAATGTTACCAGATGAAATGCGAATCGTTAATAAGTTATAATCGATAAATCAAATTATTACAAAAATAAAATGAAAAATGAATCAGTATATTTGTACAGATTCAGTTTAGAAAATCTTTTAATATAAGCACTTAACTATATTATCTTTTATTTACTTATTAACAAAAACATCTTAAAACAAATTGATCAACGGTTCGATTTGATAATCGATCAAGACAACAAAGTAAAACTCGTGGCAACGTGACGTCAAAAGTCAAATATCATCATTCTCTTCCGGCTTTGAATTTGCCATGTTTTGTTGTATTTTCGTGTGCTATTATATTATTTTGCAACTTTGACTACGCATTTAGGATTCTGACGGTTATTATTTTGACCGATGACCCACGCATTTCTCACAACGGACTTTGATATCTTCCTTACTCGACTTATTTCGTAAAAAAAAAAAGAAATAATGCTTCTATCGGGTTACGACAAATAGAAGCGGAAAGCATTCTTTTAGTTATAGAGCAATGGGTTGCACCTCAAGTGGTAAGTATTTATTTAAAACGTATGTATTTAATAAAAACTCCATTTTGTGATTGGTAGTTTTCGAGTAGGTACAGTATAATTATTGAAGTAAGTTTCAATAATAATATTCCTATATATTCCAAGTAAGATTTACAGTTTGATTATCAATTACGGAAGATAGTTCTTTTTATATAACTTACCTTAAGAATTCAACAAATCAGTGAAACAATAGTAAAATATTATATGAAAGCATTAATATAATGTTACCCTAGTTTCACCATGATGTCAGTAAGAAGTAATATACTTACAATTCTGAAAGATACAGTTTTCTCACTGTTTTTATTTTGTGCAATAAATATATAGGTAAGGTGAGTGGGGGTAAGATGGAATGCATTTTTGATGAGATAAACAGTGTTGATGGTTAAACTGTTGTAAAACAAAAGAATTTAAGTCAATTGCATCAAATGATGTTTTGGGTAAAAAAGTACAGTCAACTTGTTTCTATAAAGTTGACAGCAATCTTTTTGAAACAATATTTTATGAAAAAAACGTTAGTAAAATTGGTCTTAAGAAAAAAAAATATGTAGGGGAAAGATGAAATGCTGAAGGGGTAAGATTGGAATAGTAACTAAAATCGTATTCATTGTCATTATGCTTGTGTGGTGATCAATAAACCTTCTGTCAATAACCTAAATAACTTGAAAATGAGTTACACAAAAAATTCGCATTCCAAAAGCAAGAAAAATACATTTTTCAAATAAAATATATCGTTCTTACCCCGTTGAAACGGCTGGCAGTCAGGGGTGCTCAACATATTATAGATATTAAATAAATTAAATAATCATGCTCATAGATGACTGTCAAGTCTATAAATAAACCACACGTTTTAATTTAGTACCAAGTAGCCTATATTATAATTATTTTTATTAAATAAACGACACGACAGCAGAATACAATTAAATATTATTAAAAATATTATTTCAAAGGAGGTAACATCACAGTTAAATAAAATCAGTCCGTTATAAGTACTCCTTATAAAACTAAAAATAACTAACCTCTTATCAAAAATATAAAGTTTGGCTTTATCAGATCAGTTGGTAATCCCGCAAAGCAGAAGTAAGTACTTAACTAAAATATTTAAAAAATCACCTACTCGTATTTATGCGTCTCCTAATAATTAACAAAAAAGATAAAAAACAAAACTAGGCACTCTTTCCTTTATAAACATTATTAAACAGTGTTATTATAATCACTGCCAAATTGAGATTACAAGACGACAGGTATGTTATATAACTTAGCTGCTGCGTAGTTAATTCTCTACTCTCTGTATTGCAATCGCTAAGTCCTCAGCAATATAACAAGTAGCCCGTAACGATTTTCTTATGTAGTTACGAGGCATTTTGATCCTAAAACAAAACTAAAAAGTTATCTATATTATTGTACAAGTTGAATTTCCCTACCATGGATGATTTACATAGCGCAAATTATGTAATTAGAATTATCTACATAATTCTAGACCTCTTATCGTAGAATTTAATTATCCACTCAAAAATCAGTTGAAATTGGTACATTTTAATCGTGTAAGTATTGTACTTATGTACAGAGCGTCTGACTTTTTTAATCCGACGGTTTAACACTAGAAAGTCTAGAATTATGCACTAATGAATGACTCTTAGCCCCACTCACCCTACAATGTTCTGCATCATACCTAATTCTGTAATTATTGTTTGTGGAAGCTGTAAATAACAATCTAATATTGTTGTAGGTCAATAGATCTCATTACATTTGCCAAGGATGCAGAGATTTAGCTGTGACTGCCTTGGGCACAGATGAGCAAATTCCATCTCCAATGACTGGACATCGCCAAGTGTGTGTGAACTGTGGGCGTTCAGTTTTGCGGGCAAGATCTCATTCATTGCACACTAACACTGAACGTGAAAGAATTCATGCAGTCATTTCTGAATGGATATTGCCTCTGACTGTAAGTTTTTATTAGGTTTAGTTGTTTTGTATTTTATACTACCACAGGGTAATCTATGTATACTATTATTTTTTTTATTTTTCACATTAATCTCTCATTTTTCTCATTCTTCTCATTCGAGTCTCGACTCCATACGAAACAGACGTGTTAGCATTTATTTGAAAAAGTATTTAAATTAGTGTTTTTCGAAATTAATTCATAGTGCACTTAAATTAAGGCAGAAACTCTTAAAAACAACATTGGCTGCTGCGGCGTTGACGCTCCCCGCGCTCACCGGGCTTCACCTCTGTGTAACAAAGACGGCCATTTTTCGTCTCACTCGCACAGAGACTCCCCGTTCGGACCGTAACATACTTCATCTCCGCGGAAAAAGTGCAGTGGACATTTTTTAACTGTCTCGCACTATGACACTGCTTTGATGAACTAAATAGTGAAGTTGATGAAAAAATAGTAATCACAGAATACCCTATTTATTACTCATAATAGTGAACGATTTTATTTATTCACTTTTAAAAATAAAATCAAATATATTGATGTGCAAAATATTGTTGTAAAGTACTTCTCCGAATTTGTAGCTTTACTTATGATATCCTGATTGGCAGGCATTATTGATATTCGGACCAGTTCTACAGCCAAACCACTGAAAAACAGTACCAACGAACAAACGGGTCAGAGGAAAAACCACTTCACTTTCATTACCTGGTACTTAAAATGTTTGAAACTGGCAATAAGTCGCTCTCAGAGTCAAATTTAACGGAGCAAATGGACCAACCCAGTACTCCCCCAAATTTTGTAGCACGGCGAAACAAGAGAGTCAGAGAACATGGTTATGATAACAAAGACTTCAACTCTTTTAAAGAGGAAATCAAAGTTATCAGCCATGGTAGGTATCAGCCATGTTGGCAACTCAACAAGAACGACTTCAAAAAATATATCCTACCCTAATGGATATAAAAACTACGAACATTAATATTGAGAACGCAATGGCTGCTCTTTCGGCTCAAAATGATGACCTGAAAAAGAAGATTGAGTTTCTAGAAACCCGTTCAAAGAGAGATAGTGATTATATTAGAATCCTGGAGGACAAAATTGAGGACCTGCAACGGAATGCACGTAAGTCTAACATTGAAAAAAAAAAGGTTCCAATAGGCATGCAACAAACTAGAGAGGATCTATTAAAAATGGTTCTGACTTTGTCCAAATCAGTAGAAAGTACAATTGATAAAAAAGATATTACAGATGTGTTCCGTGTGCAGAATAAGCGGAATAATACTAAGTCAAGTACTATAGTAGTGGAATTGGGTTCTACTCTACTCAAAGCGGATTTTATCAGGAAGATTAAGGACTTTAATAAAGCAAATAAAGAAAAAGTCTGCGCCAAACACCTAGGTCTTAAAACAGGTGAATATAACCCTATCTTTGTATCCACAATTACCATAACAAGTGAAGCTCAAGTGAACGGCCTTATGCAACAAGTATGACTGGCCGGTTGTTACATTCTGCCATGGTTACCCAATATTGTTCTCACCTATTATTCTATGTTAGTACTTAAGATTTATTTTTATGTTAACGAATTTAGTTTAATGTCAACACATTTATTTTTTATGTATAAGTATCTAGCGCGCTCACATTCATATGGGACACATAATATAACATTTCTATATCAAAACACGATCACTCAATTTATATCCTACACCCTATACTCATTCACAAAATTTATACCCGTTCACAAAACTATACACAAATACACATACACTTTTATGACTAATGCTAAAGACCACATTTCACTATATTTAATTTATGGATAGCACGCTACAAACTTTAAACAATATTGACAATACAGAAACTAATAATGCCTTTAGCTGTTCTTCAGAGGAGCTAAAAAGTCTAATTAATATAAGTCCTACGGACATTACCATTGTGTCACAAAACATACGTAGTATTTACGCCAACCATAGCGACCTATTGCTAAATTTAATAAATTTGAAAACAGATATAGACCTCATAACACTAAATGAGTGCAGACTCGACGCCTCCAAACCTATACCTCAAATTAACAAATACTCCGCTTACCAAACTTCCAATCATATAAACAAGGCTGATGGAGTTGTTACCTATATTAAAAATACTCATAAAACCATAGTAAAGGAAGTTAAATTACTACAGGCATCCTGTCTTCAAATCTGTTTTCCTTCAAAACTGGTAGTCTTGGCTATATACAGATCCCCCTCAAATCCTAAATGCGACGAGTTTATAAACTCACTAAATGACCACCTTATTACAATTGCATCAAGTAAAAACATAATAATTACAGGTGACATAAATATTAATTTAATCTGCAGTGAAAGTGAACAATCCTACGATCGCACTAACAGATTAAATTATTTAAATATGCTTGCAATGCACGGTCTACTCCCAGGTCATTCACTACCTACTAGAGGGAAAAACTGCCTAGATCACTTCATCATAAAACTAGACCCACTATATACTACAGTAACCATAGCAATATTAAACACAGCAATATAACAGATCACTCCATGATTTTCCTAAAAAATATCTAATAATAAATACAAACACATAATATCCAAAACTAAAACTAAAATTGATTTCAATAAAGCGATAGAAAGTCTAAAAGAAAGTGAATTAAATAACCCTGTGAACTTAACTAATCCAAATATTATCTGTGACCGTCTCATTCAAATACTTCAATCCTGTCTCATAAATAATACTGTTAATATTACAATACCACAAAGATGCAGATTAATAAAGCCATGGATGACCATCGGGATGCTGCGGTGCATCCGAAACCGTAATGATATGCAGCGTAGGTTAAAAACAGATCCATTTAACGAAATACACACATCAAAAGTGTCTAGGGATCAACATATATTTTTGCAATAACTTTTCTCCTGATTGATATTAATTAAAATTTTCTTTAAGGATTCATCAAATAAAGTGTTTTCGTTTGTCACAGTAACGATAAACCAAGTCACCTTTGCATTAATAAAGAAATTTGCCATTTTCCTAATAAAGGGATATTTGACATTTGAACCACTAACACAAAAGTTCGAAAAAAAAAGACTGAAATAACAGTTTTCTCTAAAATTTTATTGGGTAACTTAAACAATTAATAATCCGTGTTTCTACCGCGAACACTAACAACACAAGAACATCGGTTTGGCATACTCAAAATGAGTTCATCCAAATCACGCTGTGGAATGGCCGCCCATGTTCGTTGCAACATCAAAAAAAGGTCTTCTTGCGACTGGATACCCTCCATATTCGGCAGAGCTCTTCTCTGTAGCATATCCCATGCATGCTCAATCGGGTTCAAGTCTGGCGACTGAGCAGGCCAGGGCAGGACGTTGATGTTAGCTGCGGCGAGAGTCTGTCTTACAACTCTTGCGGTGTGCGGTCGTGCATTATCATGCATTAACTGAAATAAGGGACCGATTTGCACTTGTAGAGGAACGATGACGTCTGATACAATCGTCTCAGCATAAATTTAAGCGTTGAAGTTGTCTCTGATCCAAATCAACTCAGTTCTTCCGCCGATCCAAATACCCGCCCATACCATGATGGTTCCACCACTATAAGGATGGACTTCCTGGCAGGATTTTAATCGCTGTTGGCGTCCAGGGGTTCTCCAGTGTCGTATACGTCTTGTATCCGGTCTCATACCAAAACGAGACTCATCAGAAAAGCACACAAAGCCACATCTCAATCTCAAGAAATCCGCATAAAAATGCTTGATCCCTAGACACTTTTGATGTGTGTATTAATTATCACTTACAAAAGATATCGTAACTACTGTAATTGTATAATTAGAAAGCAGAAACGGAAATATGATCGTGAGAAGCTAACTAAAGCGCAAAAAAATCCTAAAAAACTCTGGGAAACAATAAATTCTATCACCCAACGAAAACCTAAAAAATGTCCCACTACCGAACTACTGGAACTTAAGTCTACCCCACTAGAATCTGCTGACACAGTAAACAAATACTTCTCAAATATTGGTAAAATTCTTGCGAATGAAATCATTTCCAACTCCACTAGTTTAGACAAAATTTACCATGAGACGCCCAACGCCCCCCTCTTTCGTCTTTTGTACTTTTAAGCACCGACCATTGCGAAGTCCATCGTGTCTTAATGTCACTGAAAACCGATAGCGCTCCAGGCTGGGATGGCATAAGTGTCAGTTTCTTAAAAACAGCACATGCTCTTGTTGTTCCAGTTTGAACTAATTTAGTGAACCTTTGCTTTGAGTTTGCTATCTACCCAAATGCCTTGAAATTGGCCTTAACTACGCCTGTTCATAAGAGCGGGGACAGAGCTGATCCATCAAATTATAGGCCAATTTCTGTATTACCATCATTGTCTAAAATACTTGAAAGGTTAATAAATTCACGTCTCTTATCATACTTGAATACCAATAAGCTTTTATCATCCTCACAGTATGGGTTCAGACAAAATAAGTCCACAGAGGATGCAGTGTTGGCGCTTGCCTCATCTGTTACTAGACAGGTAGACAACGGAGGCAGGTGTCTCTCCGTTTTCTTGGACCTTAAAAAGGCCTTCGATACGGTATCTGTCCCCGCTCTCGTTGACAAGTTGGAATCGACTGGCATAAGAGGAACACCTCTTGCCCTGCTCAGAGATTACTTAAGTGAACATAAACAAAAAGTTAAGATCGGTGGAGTCGTTAGCTCTGAGGAGAACGTTGAATTTGGAGTCGGTCAGGGTAGTGTTCTTGGCCCTACACTCTTTCTGATCTATATCAATAGTCTATGTGACATGCAGGTTGATGATGGAATTATTATTTCCTACGCGGACGATACCGCTATTGTTTTCTGCGGTAAAACTTGATCGATGTAAAGGCAAGAGCCGAACGTGGCTTGATCAAGGTTGCGGCATGGCTTGAACAAAACCTTCTTACCTTAAACACCTCTAAAACTAACTTCATTTGTTTTTCAAAATATAATTCTTCTCAACCCCACCCTGAATTCAAAATTAAGATTCACAAATGCCGGAATCCATCGAATACAAACTGTTCATGTGTAGAAATTAAGAGACTTAGTTCAACAAAATACCTAGGCATTATGGTTGACCAACGGTTTTCTTGGCACTCGCACATTGAATTAATAATGAAACGCGTAAGGAAACTTATTTGGACCTTTAAAACACTTCGTTACATAACTTCTAAAAGTCTTCTGCTACAGATTTACACGGCACTAGCACAATCCGTACTGGCATATTGTCTTCCGGCTTGGGGTGGTGCAACCAAAACAAAACTTCTGGACCTTGAAAGAGCACAAATGTCTTTACTGAAGGTCATGCTCTTTAAACCTTATAGATTTTCAACAGAGAGCCTTTATCAGGAATGTGAACTCTTGACCGTTAGAAAGCTTTATGTACTTAATACAATTCTAATTAAACATAAATCTTTACCTTACAAGCCACATAAGGCGACAGGCAGACGGAGGAATCCGGTGGCTCCCCCTGTAGCATCAAGGTCAACATTCGCAAAGAGACAATATCCTAGTCAGTCAACTTATTTGTATAATCTACTAAACGAAGAACTTAGCATCCATTCACTTTCTTACCGTGAGTGTAAAAACACAATGACTGAATGGCTGAAATCTAAAACTTATGACGAGATAGAAAATATCGTACAGTCAATAAAAATATAATTTATAAATTAAACCAGAATGGTTCATGCAGTTAATGGTAAATGATGTGTTGCGTCATTTTCCGATCCCAAGACCGAGTCGCAGGGTTAACTGGCTAATACGCAATCGTTCTAACATAAGCTCAAATACACTTAAAGCTAATAATCTGTTTACTCCTCCAGCATTACCACTCTCCTTACACATACATACACACACAGACAGTTTTTTACTCTCATCATAAACATATACATGTCGGAGATCGTCGGAATAATTTTAATAGAAGTTGCTGATTTGATTTACGTAGTAGAGGGGCAAACGCTTGTGACGTTATTTTGTGATGGCGGCACATGGACAGAGTCGCTTTGGAAAGTGGGGTTCGTCGAACGGACACTTTTGCATCGAGACGCGGACCAAGGCACATCTCCGAACCGAAACTGTCGGTTTGCCTATTCAAATTGTTATTATGAAGATTGCAGGGTATATCTACACGTCGTGCTTTAATTCAAAACTCACCTACGAAATGGAACCTGTACCACTACACCAAGATGCTGTCGACCCTACCGCTCTGCCGTCGCTGTCTCCGACATACATATACTCCCACACTTTCACTCTCAAAAACACACCCTTACACTAAACCGTACCACACTCCAGCGTGCGAAGTATTAATCCAATCTGTATTTTATTTTTTTTATTTTATTGTTCTGCATTTCTTTTTGTTTTGTTTTTCTATATTTTTTTGTTTTCATAAATAACTATTTAGTTTTGTATAATATAGGGAGAGCGGAGCATTCTAACACAAGCAAATTAATTGTTTAAAAGGATTCTCCTAAATGTAAGTTCTAGCATACCTAAGTTATTTAAGTTGCTGAATAAAATTTATTTATTTATTTATCTCTGACATAGCAGTCAGCTTTAGAGAATCATTTTTGTATATTAGTGTCACATTCATGAGAAAAAATTATATGGAAAAGGAACAAAGGTTACTATCATATAGTTTTTTTTTTATATATAAAGTATAAACTAGCGCTTGACCGCAATCCCGCCTGATGGTAAGCAGTGATGCAGTCGTTGATGGTAAAGCGCACTAGTTTATTGTTACGGAATTAAACGAATAACCATGAATTATGGCTTTTATTAACTTATAAAAGTTACATAGGAATGACAGACAGGTAATAGAGTTTTAATAAATGTGTCAACTATACAGGAAACATTCAGCCAGTAGGTATACCACCTCATTCTTCCCCAGTAGAGTTTCCATCCCCCATTATATAATCCATTATATAATCTTTAAAACGAGATGGTAATCTTCGAACACGTTTCCTGCTTGTATCCGGCTGTGTAGTGTCCGGCTGTGAAGTTTCCGGCTGTGAAGTGTCCGGCTGTGAAGTTTGGGGCTGAGACTCGGTCGGAGGTACATCGCCTCGTTCCTCTTGCTCATCTAGGACATTGTCTTGCTCTTGTATTTCTTGCTCATCGCAATTTGGGAAGGGTGCCAGTTGCCTATTCGACACCGTCGTGGTGCTACCGTCTGCGCGTCTTATCAAGGAATAATAAGGACTGGTTTCGATAAGTTCGGCTTCCTCCACCAGGGGATCTGACTTCGAGTGGCGAACATTCTTCTTTATCAGGACCGGCCCAGGGGAAGACAGCCATGACGGTAAAGAATCCCCATTAGGTGATCTTCTAGGGTACGCAAAAAGTTTCTCATGAGGGGTGGCGTTGATCGCTGTACACAATAAAGAACGGACGCAATGAAGGGCGTCTTTTATTACTGTTTCCCAATTCTCCGTAGCAAGTCCTTGGGAGCGCAATTTGAGTTGGTTGTGCGCCAGAGAGTTCCATTTAAGCGTTCAACTTGCCCGTTACCCTGTGGGTTGTACGGTGTTGTTCTTGAGGATGCAATATTTGAGTCCCTGAGAAAGTTTTTAAATTCTTCTGACATAAAACAAGTGCCTCTATCACTGTGTATATATAGTGGTTGGCCGAAAGTGAGGAACAGATCCTTTAGGCACTTGATGACAGTGGAGGAGGTCATGTCTTTGCACGGATAAGCGAAGGGAAACCGACTGTATTCATCTATGATTGTTAGTATGTATTTGTTATTAGTATTGGAAGGAAGAGGGCCTTTAAAATCAATATTTAATCGTTCAAATGGTGATGTAGCTTTAATTAGTTTGCCCTTTACCTTCAAGAATCTTGGCTTTATCTCAGCGCAGATCTTGCAGCATGCCGTCATCGATTTGACATCGTTAGCTGAATAAGGAAGGTTTTTAGAGCGTACCCAATGGTACATCCTAGCAACACCAGGATGACCCAGGGCGTCGTGGAGTCCTTTCAATTTATTAACATTCATGTAAGCGCTGACTCGGGATAGAGCGTCTGCTGCCGTGTTTTGGGACCCAGGTCTGTATATGATATCATATTTGTAACAGGATAACTCTAGTCTCCAGCGCAGAATCTTTTCGTTTTTGATTTTGCTATTATGGTTTTGATTAAACATGTAAGACACTGATTTTTGATCGGTAATGAGAAGGAAGTGTTTCCCAATGAGATAGTGTCTCCATTTCTTGAGACTCTCGACAATTGCGCAGGCTTCTTTCTCTATCGATGAATGTTTGCATTCTGGGTTGGACAGAGTTCTTGAGAAAAAGGCGACGGGGCGTCCTTTTTGAGTCAGTGTCGCCGCTATGGCAAAATCCGATGCGTCTGTTTCCACAGTGAATGTGTCTCTGTCGTCAATCGCCATCAGAGTTGCCTTTTTAATGTCGTTTTTAATATCTTCGAAACATTTTCGTGCAACCGAAGTCAATGGAAATGTGCAAACGCCCGTCAGCGGTTTTATTTTCTCAGAAAATCTCTCTACCCATTTAGCATAGTGAGCGAACATGCCTAAAGCGCGTTTAAGTTCGCTGTTTTTGGTGGGAATAGGCAGTTCTAGCAGCGGTTTTAGTCTATCGGCGTCTGGTTTAATAGTGTTATTCTCGACGGTGTATCCGAGTAGATTAATTTTTGTTTGATGGAAAACACTTTTTTGCTCATTCAGCGTCAGATTGTACTTCTTAGCAGCTTCCAAAAAGCATCGTAGATTCTCTTTATGTTCGGTTTCGTTTTTACCACATACTGTCACGTCATCGAGGTATGCGAAAGTTCCCTTTAGTTTTTCTTTCGTAATGATGAAATCTAAAGTCCTTTGAAATGCTGCCACGCCGTTGGTCACACCAAACGGGATTCTTGTAAATTGGTATAGTTTCCCACATGCTTCAAACGCCGTATATTTTTTTTCTGCCATTAGAATGGGCACTTGATGATATGCAGATTTTAAGTCAATCTGGCTGAAAATTTTATATTTTGATACTTTTGACACCACGGTTTCTATTTTCGGTAATGGAAACGCGTCTAATTCAGTAAATTTATTGATAGTCATAGAATAGTCTATGACAAGACGTTTCCTATGAGCCCCGCCTCCTGCAACGAGAACTTGAGCTCTCCAAGGTGAGTTGCTTGTTTCTATGACTCCATGCTCCAACAGTTTCGATATTTCCAATTTAATAAAATTTTCATCCTCTTTGCTATAGTGTCGACTTTTCACGGCGATTGGACGAATCCCCGGAGATAGGTTGCTGAAGGCGGAAGCCGGCGGGACAGAGGCCTGCATCATGCTACAAATTTGTAATGGTTCATTCGGACCTCCTAATTGGAATTCAATTTTAGAATGCTCCTTTAAGATGTCGTGGCCGATAATCACATCGGCGCAGAGGTTGTCCACAATGAGGAGTGGTGTTTGTTTGTAGTTGTATTTGTTGAGGGATATGGTGGCGAAACAAATACCTTCGACAGGTGATATCTGGTTAAGCGAAGCTAAATTCACAGACTGTGAACATGGTTTCCTACGTAATGCCATTAAGCGTGCAGTTTTGCCATTAATGAAGCTAACGGAGCTCCCCGTATCGATGAGGGCGTCGGCTTTGTATCCGTTAACTGTAATTTGAACTGTGGCACCTTTGAGACTAATAGGTGAAGCAGCAGATATGGCGCCGCAATGGGATGGTCCATCTTCATCAGGATTGGTTGAGTCTTCGGTCGAGATAGAGTTACTAGTAGCGGCACCTGCGGATCTGCATACGTTAGAAAAGTGGCCTCTTTTGGAACATAAGTTGCAGATGGCACGGAAGGCTGGGCATTTGATCCTTTGGTGGATGCTCCCACCACAGAAATAGCAACGCCTTGCTGGTCGCGTGGATGGTTGGATAGTGGCTTGCGAGATGGGACGTCGTGCTATTGGTGTCGTTGCCGCTAAGGTTTGTGAACTTTGTTCTGGGAGGACGGCACCGGAGTGGGGATGTGATAAATCACTAAGTGTATGTGAATCCTTTTCAGCTGTCTCGAGCGCTATAGCTTTTCCAATTGTTTCAGTCAGGGTGAGATCATTGCTTTCTAACAGACGTTCTTTGATTTTGCGAGAAGCCAGCCCAGAGATTAGTACACTACGAATAGCCTGTTCTTCATGTTCTTCAGCAGTTACCGCATTAAACGAGCAGTCTTTAGCCGATAGGCGCAAAGCTCTAACATAATCGGCAACAGTTTCATCGGCGCGTTGCCTTCTGTTGAAAAGCATATGTCGGGCTAAGGTAGTATTTTTAGTTTTGATGTACATACCGTTTAGCGTCTTGATAGCATCTTCATAAGTTTTACAAGTTTTGACGTGTTTGTATATAGACGCTGACAGATGATTTATTAATAGTTTAAGCTTCAGGGTACCTGGGATTTCATTGGGCTTAGCTTCTTCCGACAGAAAGCTTTCGAAGGTCGTTATCCAATACTGCCATTGAGAGTCCGCCTCTAGAGCATCAGGTTCAATATCAAATTTGTCAGGGCGTAAATATTTGGCGAGAGATGAGATCGCAGTTGATTCATCTTTAGGCATTATAATATAAGTTAATAAAATTGTTACGGAATTAAACGAATAACCATGAATTATGGCTTTTATTAACTTATAAAAGTTACATAGGAATGACAGACAGGTAATAGAGTTTTAATAAATGTGTCAACTATACAGGAAACATTCAGCCAGTAGGTATACCACCTCATTTATTAAGAGCCTATTCACTCTAGTCTTGAAGACACTCAAATTGTAGTCCGACGGAAAAACCGCCGCTGGCAAATTGTTCCAGTCCCTCGATGTACGCAGTATAAAGGAGGAGGCGAAACGCTTCTTCCGGATCGATATTGATTGATTGTTGGTGAACATAATTTTCTTGCAGTTTTCCAAGTGATGGTGGAATTCGAGAATAATGGGCGGAAGTTATTCCATTTGAACCAACAACTAAAACAAGGTTTTGTACATTTGCAGTATGATGGTAGACAATTATTTGTCTTTCAAAGTGTATTGTATTTGTTACGTCTGTAACACTTTGTATAAATGAATGTGTTGATTTCTTGAACATGGCTTTTTGTTATTTTTTAATTATATTAAGCAGCGTAGCGCGCCGCGTCGTCCACTTATCACAGCGGTGCGTGCGTGACTACTAGCTAGACAGCAGTCTAGCTAGCAAGCTAGAGTACCGAAAGGAAATGAGGTGCGTGGGCGTGGGTATGACTTGCGTTCTAAGCGTTTCTATTAAGTCAACGTACTGAAAACCTTATTCACTAAATTCATTTTGCATTTTATATATATCAATATTGCCTTTTATAGCATGTAATTTTGACATAGAGGGCTGCGGCGCACAGGGACAACGCGAGCCTGTAACTGTCCCTATGTATGGTTAGATCTCTAAAACTAAGTAACGGGATGCGCTTTTCTTTACTAGATAGAGTGATTCAAGATAAAGTTATATATACCTAATATAATACATTTATTCGAGCGAAGACGGGTGGGGTCGCTAGTAAACAATATAAATATAGTTCATGTTTTATTTTGTAGCTACCTCTTACTGTTATTAGTATTTTACTCAAAACAATTTTGAAGTTTATTAAATGTCCCAATTTTCTTATGAACTGTGTACACCCTACTAGAAAGGGACACATGGGTCCTTCGTGCGTTTCTCTTTCAGGAACGCTTTTGCCGGTTCGTCAGCGTTCTAGGTAAACGTTGTTAACACGTTGTTTTTGTTTATAAACGTTAAACGTAATTTCTACGTTCTATTTATGTAAATTCTTTGGTAGGTGGAGAAAACTTCAGAAACGCAAGTGTCACGCTTGGGTTTTAATCACTTTTTTTTAGTCTAAATCACTGTTAATTTTAGCCACCAACAATTACACAGTGTAGTCACTCACTCGGGTTCACTTTGGTAATGTTTCTAAACACAAATACTAGATTTATGCACAGAATTACTTATAACATTAGACAGCGCGCCTACGTGTGTTGACACCTTGACGGCTACTCAAAATATAAATAAAATATATTTTTCCACTCACATGTCTTGACTGAATGCGGCCTCTGACTAAGTCCAAATTATTTGTAGATGACAACTCACTTAGTAGGTTGCTGTCCACCTCCCTACATACTTCTATTTCAAATCTGCCATTTGCCCTTACATGCTCTCCATAATAGGACCGTGCCTGTTTTATCTGATATGTGCCTAGAGATATTAATAATAGTTCAGAAAAGCTGAGCTGTGGAAAATCCGCTAAGTTACTTTGGCCATCGATGCGTGTGAAATTAGCCCTACGTCTATTCAAATTATTTTGCTGTACAATATCAGCCAAAGCATTATTTACATACATTTTTTCATTTATTATGTTAAGTATTTCCACAGCATCAGGGCGATCACTGATAGGAGGGTGAAATCTATTCATTAGAACCGCAGCCACTTCAAAATCTTTCATTAAATGTTTACTTGATACATTGAAATAGTCTTGCCGAAGCAATTTATAATCTCTTTTGAAGCGGCCACTGACCACTTCTACAACCCATCGACAAATGGTGACAGCTCTAGATTTATTAGCTGCAAGTGTGGACATTTGTGTTTCACCCGCCTGTAATGTACCAGGCACAAACGTTCTGTAACCACAGTCATTTAATATGGGCAAGGCGTCTCTAAATCCTCTATCAAGAATAAATCCATCACCAGGTCTAAAGAATTCCTGTAATTCCGAATTCGGTTTTTGTATTTCACATTTAATTATATCAGCATCTGATGTTGTTGCTGGATAGGGACCTAAAACATCTATGATATGGCCATCTGTACAGTAGGCCTAGTATGAGTTTTTCAATACTGTAAACTATGAAAGTTTTAGTTTAAACGTCAAACTGTTAGTTTTCGATGATATTGGTAGTACGAGTTCCTTTTTTCAAATAAAGTTTAAACTATAACGTGCAACGAAACGTTCGATTGAACGAATTTCACACCGCATATTTCTGTCTCTTTTTTAAATTAGAAATTAGAAAGAAACACTAAATCTGTCACTTTTGAAGTTTCGCCGTTAGTTTTGTCGTAGATTTGAATTATTTGCTTTTTTAAGATTTTGAATTATTTAAATATACTTACTTAATATACATTATAAAAGTAATTAGTATGTCGGGAACAAGTTCTTCACAATTCGAAGTAATGGTGGAGTATATGGAAAGGTAAATAGCTTCGTTTTATTGCTAAGTAAACATTCAGTCAAAATATATATTTTTTCATGATTAAAATATTCCTTATTATTGCAGTAATGGAGACTTGAATAAATTTGCAGATGGCCCAAATGGCCGCATTACGGCTCATAATAAATGAACCGAACTAATCAGAGTCCTCAATATGGATACAACTGGTTCTTCTAAGCCAGTTGAAAAGTGGAAAAAGGTACGGCTTTTTAAATTAAACATTACATTAAAGCTTACTAATGAGTGTTATTAATGATTGTTTTGCTATTTACATGTGAAGGTGTGGAGTGATCTGAAGAACAACACAAAAAGGAAGGCAGCTAAAATTCATTGTTCTGCCAGTGGAACAGGTGGTGCATGGCCCTGCATGTAGATTAATTTTAACAGACCTGGAGCAGAGGGTCCTCAACTTAACAGGAACCCAAGCTGCGACAGGTCTAATAAGCAAACCTGAAGTTGGTGTTGAGGTAACTATTAATATAATTTTACTTTAACGTTTGCAATGGTAATAATACATATTAGTAGCTTTGTGTATAATCAGCATTAAAGTGTGTGGACTAAATAATCCATTTGCCTTTGCAAGTTTATATTCTATACATTAAATATACTTATTGCACAACACTCTTTCTTAAGACTTCACTATCACATTCTTCAAACAATATTCAATGCATGTTACAGACAACTTCAGCTGAATGTGATACAGCGCAACAGCAGCAGCAGGTGCCTCCACCTCCACCGCAGTACTTCACATCTCCCCGTGAGAATATCCATATTGAGAACAGTAAGTAGTCATAATATGTAACTATATTGAAATAAAATTTTGTTGAAAGTGTGTAGGTACTTTATGACAAATGCACATAAATTTTGTTTTATAATCTATACAAATATATAAAGCTGAAGAGTTTGTCTGTTTGAAAAAGCTAATCTCAAGAAGTACTGGTCTGATTTGAAAAATTCTTTTTGCGTTGGATAACGCATTAATCGAGGAAGGTTTTTGCCTATAAAATCAAGCTGCAACCCAGAGGAGCGGAGCATATAAAAATTGTGCTGTATATTATGATCTAGAAGTGAAATAATGTATCTATAGAAATCGACTCTTTTGCGGTTAAAATAAAATGTTCAAATAACTAACTCCATGCGAAAGAAGTCAGGCAGCTGCTAGTTATTAAATAAATAAAGGCCATGATAAGTTGTTAATGCTTTTAGTATTATAAAGTTTGTCTTGTACATAATTTAGTAACTGTTATTTTCAGCAACGGTTAATGAAAATCGGCCAGGCACAAGCCAGGAGCAAGTGGAGTTCTATGTTGAGGAGATAGAGGGAGTTGCAGTTTCCCCTACTCCCCACTACGCTCTTGCGAGTCCAAGACGCATCGAAGTCGGGGCTCGCCGTGTCATTCGCCCACGCCGCACCTCACCGCGCCACCGCCATACACGCCCTGTTGATGCAGCTTCCCTCTTTGCTGGCACCGAAGAAAGATGGCAGAATTTCGCTACAGAGTTTGCCAATGAGCATGTAAGGCTTAGAGAACGGGAGCTCGAACAACAGTCTCAGTGGCAAACTCTGTTTGGGAAATTGTTAGTTATATTAGAAAATTTTATTAAAACACCTTAAATAACTTGCTTAGTTTTTATTTACAAAATTAAACTACTGATTCTCGTAAATAATGCTAGCCAGCCGGTCCCGTACTAGGCGTCCTAATGTGAGCAATGATTGGTCTGCTTGCAGTGGCACTTCATGTCTTTGGAATACAGGACCAACTGTAAAGAAACACGAAATAGTTAAGTATGAGTATTTTAAATATCATTGATACACTTTCAAAAAAAATCCTAAAATGTGAGCCATCTACACAACCCACAACTCCAGGAATACCATAATTGTTCAGAAATCTATAACATAAATGAAGGTATAAAATGTTTGAAAGCATACAAACAAATAAACACAACATAACAATTAATGTATTCAAATTTACCTTTGTTGTAATTGCTCCCTTGCTTCTCTTGTGTTAGGAAATTTTATATTTTTTTTTATAATTTGAGGTTGAGTAAGGGCTGCGGTTACTTCACTTATGAACCTACTTATGGCTTCCTGCGAAAAATGGTTGGCTACTCCAACTACACGTTGGTAGTCACCATACGCGTAAAACAACAGCGCACACAACACCTTAAAACAACAAGTAAAACAATTATTATATATTAGGTACCTAAGTTAAACAAACCATACCGGTATTTTTTCCTTCGTTCCCACTAGTACACCTAACCCAATCATACCTTTGTCTCAAGTGAGACTCTTTGCGAGCTTCGGAGGTCACTATAGGTGCGCAGGGTGCTGCATAAATATTTAAATGCAGCTTTCGTCAGCCGATACCGTCCGCGAGCTAACAAAGCTCCTCCGCCAAAGAGGTGTGGCCTTCCACACCTACTCCCTCCCTGAGGATCGTCTCACACGCGTGGTGATCCGAAGGGTCCCTAAGGAGATCCCCACTGAAGAGATCAAAGCTGATCTCATTGCACAGGGGATCCCAATCAAGGAAGTCCACCGCATGCACAAGGCACGCGGAAAAGGGACACCGTACGACATGATCCTAGTGATCAGTCCCCCCGTCGAGGGAGTCACCCACCACCCTTTATTCCTGCTTAAGAGCATCTGCTCTCTTTCAGGCATAATAATCGAGAAGCCGCACAAAAGCGGCACCGTTGGCCAATGCCATAGGTGCCAACTGTACGGCCACTCACAGGCACACTGCCATGCTAAGCCCAGGTGCGTTAAGTGCCTAGGCGACCACGGCACAGCAGAGTGCCCACGGCCCAAAGACCGCGCGCTCTGCACCGAGCCACCAAGTTGTGTCCTATGCGGCACGACCGGCCACACGGCCAACTACCGTGGGTGCCCCAAGGCCCCCAAGTCATCTTCCCCTAAACTGGCGAAGCGCGCGAGCGCTCGCCAGCAAAGGGAGGCCCCAGCAGGCCAGACCCAGCCCCCGGTGGCTTTGAGCCCCCAGAGACCTAGTCCCTGGAACGCTCTAAACCACCAGAAGGCCTTCCCGGCCTTAGTGGCGGCCGCCCCCACGACTCCTCAACCCACCCCCACATGGAAGGACAAGGATCCTCGCATCCGACCTTCCACGGCCCAAAAGGTGGCAACAACTGCTGCTGCGGCGACAACAACCCCCGCACGCACAACCCCCGCAACAACCACCGGAAGCAACCCCCTTGACGCATTCAACGTCATCTCGGGGACCTTCCTCATTTTCATGTCCCCCCGTGCCAGGCAAATGGCAAAAGAACTCTTGGCTGCCAGATCTGCTGGCAACCTTGAGGCCGTGATAGGCATTTACAATGCCTACCCTGAAATCACCCAGGCCCTGTCCTCCATCGCATCCAATTAATGGATTGCAGGAGCAGCAAACGAACCAAGCCCCGATCCCTGAAACTGGTGCACTTCAATGCCGATGGCATTAGAGATCAGAAATTAGAGATCTCAACATTCCTTCGTGAGCACCAGATAGATATCTTCCTCGCCCAAGAGACCTTCCTCAAGCCTAGCCACCGCACACCTCTGATCGCGAACTACCGCGTAGTTCGCAACGACAGGTTGCGTTGTCACAAAGGCGGTACCCTTATTTATTTCAAAAGGGCTCTACATTGCATCCCAATGGACCCCCCACCCCTCTCACGACTCGAAGTGTCAATGTGCCGCCTCGGCATGACAGGCCACCAACCTATCACATTAGTGTCGGCCTACCTCCCTCCCAGTTCCTCTGCAGAGAATCACCAACTCTTAGCAGACGACATCGCCCTACTTCTGGGGTTGAGCGACTCCGTGATAATAGCGGGCGACCTCAACGCCAAACACACCGCCTGGAATAGCACCAGGACCAACTCCAGAGGCAGACTCTTGTTTGACCTCTCTACCCGAATGAATTTCGACGTCGTGGGACCTATGACCCCCACCCATTTCCCCTACGACCCCGATCACACCCCGGACGTCCTTGACGTGGCGCTCCTAAAGAACGTCAACCTACGGTTAGACTCTATAGAAGCGCTACCAGAGCTATCGTCCGATCATCGACCAGTCGTTATCAGACTGGCTCCCCGCACTGGCCTCTCTGACCCAGGTCAAGAACCCTATACAAAGGTGGTAACGGACTGGAGGAAAGTAAGCGATAGGCTGAAATCCTCCACATCCCCCCACCTGGACTCCATACCTGCACGCCTGGACTCTATCGCGGACACGACGACCGCGATCGACTCGTTCACGGATCACGTACAGTCAGTCCTGAACGATTGTTCAAGGGAGGTAACAGCGACAGAAGACTGTCGCTGGAAACTTCCCACTGACTTGCGTGAACTCCTGACCGAGAAGAACGCGGCTGTCCGTGCCTACAGCAGCTTCCCCTGCGCGGCCAACAAAGCCCATATGCGCTATTTACAGAGAACTGTAAAAAGACGCATATCGGAGTGGCGTGAAGCCGGCTGGGATAAGATGCTGGACGAGTTAGAGCCCACCCACCTAGCCTTCTGGGAACTTCAGAGGAAGTTAAAATCCAAAGAAGTTGTCACCATGCCTCCCCTGGTTCGCCCCGACAATACCATCGCCTTCGATGACGATGAAAAGGCTGAATGCCTTGCCTCCTGCCTCGAAGCCCAGTGCTCCCCCAGCCTCCTACCAGTAGACCAAGCCCACCTCCTAGAGGTCGACGCTGAAGTTGAACGTAGGACCTCCCTCCCGCCTGTTGACGACCCGGATGATCCCCTGCCTCCCATCACTCCAGATGAAGTGCAGGACATCATCAAAGGCCTTCAACCCAAGAAAGCGCCCGGATCAGACGGCATCACCAACAGAGTGGTCCGTCTCCTCCCAGCCCACCTAGTCCTCCTCTTGACCACCATCTTCAATGGTGCAATGGGGAACAACATTTTCCCACAAACGTGGAAAGAAGCCACAGTGATTGGCATTCCCAAGCCCGGCAAGCCCAAAGCCGAACCAACCAGTTACCGTCCCATCAGCTTGCTGAAAGTTCTCGGCAAAATCTATGAGAGGCTTATTTATAAGCGTCTCAGAGCTTACGCCGAGAACAAGGGCCTCATTCCCAATGAGCAGTTCGGGTTCCGATCCCAACACTCTTGTCCACAACAAGTCCTACGCATCACTGAACATATACACGCAGGGTTCATGCGTGGTATGTACACAGGCGTAGTCTACTTCGATATAGCGAAAGCGTTTGACAAAGTCTGGCACAACGGCTTAATCTATAAGCTGTACAAACTCGGAGTGCCCGACCGTCTCGTTCTCATCTTACGGGACTTCCTGTCAAACCGCACCTTCCGCTACAAAATCGAAGGAGCACACTCCTCCCCCCGCCCCATCCGTGCAGGTGTTCCCCAGGGCTCCGTGCTAGCCCCCCTTATTTTCACGCTGTACACAAGCGATATCCCGAAAGGTGGTAAGGCCCAAGTCGCTCTGTTCGCAGACGACACCGCCATCTACTGCTCGGGACTCAGCCCTGACCGAATTCGACACCATCTCCAAACCGCAGTCAACAAACTGGCTGACTGGTTCAAGAAATGGAGGATCGAAGTTAACCCCCAAAAAAGTCAAGCGGTACTCCACACAAAGCCGCGACTAAACGTCCCCACCCCACGACCCATCACCATGTCTGGCGAGCTGATCCCCTGGGGGAAGCAAGCCAAATATCTCGGTGTGATCCTCGACCGCAACCTCAACTTCTCAGAGCACATTAAGGCGGTCCGCTCACGTGCCGCCTACGCCCTGGGTCGACTCCACCCCGTCCTCAACCCGCGTAGCAAACTGTCGCTCAAGTGCAAAATGCGCTTGTACACAGCGTGCATACGCCCGATTATGACATACGCTTGTCCTGTCTTCGCACACGCCAAGCCGCGTCATATCCATAGGATGCAAGTAGTCCAAAACCGTTTCTTGCGTAAAGCCACAAACGCCCCTTGGTTCGTCCGTAATGAGATCCTCCACCTAGATCTCAAAATCCCCACCATTCAGCAGTTCATGAAGCGTCTTTCCAAACGCTTCTTCGACACTGCCTCCAAGCACCGCAATCCCCTGATAGTAGCGGCTGCTAATTACACCCCCTCCACCATCTCCAAGCTTCGCCGCCCAAGGCATGCTCTCACCGACCCAGATGACCCCATTACCCTCCTCCAAGAGGCCAATAGGGCCACCAGCACACTCACAAAACACAGACCGACCTACCGACCTCGCCGCCGAGGTCCATCGCGACGCGTTCAACGTAGCAGCCCCCTCCCCCGTCCCTCGTCCGATGAAGGCCAGCCCGCGCCGCAGCTGAGCCAGTAAATATAAACTCCCGACTATGACCTCTGAGTTTGTTTCGGCCGTTTCTTCTCAGAGCTAGTACTAGGAAACGCCGTGGTCATCAAACCGAAATAAAAATAAAATAATTCGATCCAGCCGTCCCTTGCTGTTTTCTCCAGCGACACCCTAAGCCGAGGTTCGTACCCCACAGGGGGTGCCCTTAGCGTGTAGTCGCTTAGCTTTTAGTAGCCCTGGCTGGAGGCTTTAAATTCATTTAAGGCATCCACAGGAAAGTCCGGTTAAGTAGTCACGGCCTCTCAAGGTCAACTACGAGATGCCATATCAAAAAAAAAAAAAAAAAGCCGATACCGCTGGACAAAATGGGTATCGGAAATACGGCTGATAGAGAATAATTCTCTTTGACGAATGTTGTCACGCCTTTCTATGTTCGCTACTTCGTCCTGCGTTGTTTGCCACGCAAAATACCAACGGGCAGACATTTCTTTTTATAAAAGTTTTAACAACTCACTAAAAATTTATAGGTGACAACTTTAACTACAAAAGTTTTCGTTTTCGTTGAAGGATACTAAAAACGTATTGTCAAAGTAGTAACTCATACTGCCAAATTATCATTGCCTTTCGAAAACTTACAAAATAATCGAATAGTTTAATTCGATTTGAACTCATACTGCCATTTTTAGTAAGCAATAGTTTCCGCTAGAGGCGCTCGTGTGCAATGTATGGAAACAAGACGAGACGATCATAGTTTTAGAAAACTATCAAAACTCATACTAGGCCTACAGACTATCATAAATGGTTTCACTAGATTGGTATATTTATGTAGACTATATGTTTTTTTTTTTTTTTTTGATATGAGTAATTGGAACTCTTCTGAATATATGTGTATGTTCCATCAAAAATGGCCAATGGTCTTTCCTGCCCCTCAAAATTCCCAAACAAACCCTTTGGGATTAAAAGTGATTTATTTAACACTTGTTGCCTATCCAAATGATGTGGCACAAATAACTCGGTTAGGATACCACGTGCCTGTCCCATAAATACTTCTAGGGAACTCCTAGGAATTTTCAACATTGTTGCAATACGATCGTTGGAATCACCAGTTCTTAATTTCATCAAATAAACACCCAGTGCAGTGCGACCCTTTTTCATGTTACGAAATGGTGTAACCTCATGAAATAGGTTATTAAATTGATCTTTCTTTAGTCCAATCTAAAAATGAACAATGCCATCATCCAAATCATCAAGATCGTTAAAATCTATGAACATATGGTTTGCAGATTTTATTGATAACATATCTTGAATATGGGCTGCATTAAAGACATTTAAATAATTGTCAAAGGCTCCACTAATAAATTGCACTGAATCTACATGTTTGTGAAAATCACAAAGTCGATTATTTGGTGGAATGTAATAATTATGTTTCTCCAGCATTACCTTTCTAATTGATAAAGAGATTCTGTTCCTTTCTCGGCCCTGACATCCTTCAATAAAACATCGCGACTCTGTTTCAATAGCTCTAACATAGTCAGGTAGAACAATTTGGTTTGCGTTAGTACTTGCACCAAACACAACATTTCTCATTTGTATTGGAGGATCTGCAGTCGGTATTTGAGGTGATTCTTCTACAGTAGGTGCACTACTCGAGGTAGATGGTCCAGAGATAAAATGTCAACTGTCCCTATCAGCTCTCTTCTAGCAGCGATGGCACAAGCGGCTGGTCAGTTCCACCTGTAGAAATAACCATACATGAATTATACGAGTCTATTAAATGGTAAACTCAATAACACATTGTAGCGCGTAGGTCGTGTCGCGTAATTAAAACTCAGATAAATCGAACTTTGTGTATTGCACGAATGTAAAAGAGTACAATGTAATTGACGTGTACAATGACGCGATACAAGAGTGTGATTCAGGAATGGATATAATAATGACGTTGTATAATGATGTTGTACAATGATGTAGAATATGACAATAATGTTCTCTTACAAGCTATGCACTCACTTAAATACTAACTATCTCTATACTAACTATCTCTAAATGATAGTGGGGTAACCACTAACGAATCAGCTTCGTTCTTGATGCCGATTCGTTGATCGAGGCAGGCCGCGGCGTATGATTGGTTGATGTAGAAAAGCGCGCCAGTTCCGTCTTCACGTGCTAGACGACTCGTATGGTTCCCACGGACGTTGATCGTTGGCCACGCAGATGTGTTCCGGGGTGAATATTCATGGAAACAGGGTCGGAACCCTCGCTGCGGGAGTCAGGGTCGCAGGGACGCGCGCCGTGACGTCCGCATTCCTCTGTGTGATTAATAGTCGACTTGATTTACAGTCGACGCGTAAGAGGAAATGTGTAGCCTTTGTACAACGCCACAATAGCGAACACGTGTGGCATTTGTACAACGCTACAGTACTCCCCGCTTTTAGACAAAGCGTACGTAGCGTGCAGGCGTCTTGACGATCCTGCCTGATCTGGTACGTTGTTCCCTCGTATGCGGGTCTGGATGTAGGCTGGTTTGCTCATCTGTGGTAGCTGCAGGTGCTTGATTGGTCTCGCTGTTCGTATGCCTGGGATCATCTTCTGTGTTGATTGTGTACGCAGGTTTGAGGCGATCTATCGATATATTACTAATTCGTCCTGGTAGCTGGATTGTAAAATACTTTTCCTTACGTTCGATGATCTTGTATGGACCTTGGTATGGATGCTGCAGAGGTTTGCGGACGGTGTCATCGCGTACAAACACGTGGCTACATGTTTGTAGGTCGTTGTGGACGAACATACATCGCTTGTTTGCATGCGATGTGTATGTAGGTGTGAGCTTCGTGATAACTTCTTGCAGGTGATTGACGTAGTCGTGGTCCATTTTCGGTGTAGCTGGTGTCGGTGATATAAAATCGCCTGGTAGTCGTATTGCTTGACCGTAGGTGAGTTGCGCTGCGCTTGTGTTAGAGTCGGAGCGGATAGCGGCTCTGAGACCCATTAGAACAGCAGGCAATTCGTCGATCCATTTGTTGCTGTTTTCTAGTCTAGCCATGAGCGCGGCTTTTAATGTCCTGTGCCAGCGTTCGACGATTCCGTTACTCTGCGGGTGGTATGCAGTAGTACGGGTTTTTTCTACACCGAGTAATTGAGCGAGGTCTCGGAATAGTCGACTTTCAAACTGTCGTCCTTGATCGGTAGTGATTCTTATTGGACAACCGAAACGAGATATCCATACTTCGTAAAGTTTTCTTGCGATGTTTTCAGCGGTTGTCTCTTGAAGTGGTACAGCTTCGGGCCATCGTGTGCACCGGTCGATCATCGTGAGCAAGTATTTGTGTCCGCATGCTGACGTCGGTAGCGGTCCAACGATATCAACGTGAATATGTTGAAATCGTTCGCTCGGTGGGAATGTTGCGATGTCACTATGATTGTGTCGCTGTACTTTGGAGAGCTGACACGAATTGCATGTCTTAGTCCACTGGCCGATGTCGGTATTCATTGACGGCCAAAAGAATCGCTCTTGCATCAGCTTCCGTGTGGATCGTACTCCTGGGTGGCTTGGGCTGTGCACGGCATTGAAAGCTATGCGACGAAAATCAGTTGTTAAATATGGACGAACGTGTGACGTCGATGTTTCGCAGAATATTGGCTTGTTAGTACCCGGTAAAATGATTTTCTTGAGTTGTATGTTGGTCTGTTGAGACAATGTAGGGATACAACTGTCGTTTTCTTGAGCTTGAGATAACTCGTCGTAGTTGATAGGTGATGGCACGTCGATAGTTTCGATGCGTGATAATGCATCTGCTACAACGTTTTGAGCTCCGCTCACGTGTCGAATGTCAGTAGTGAAATCGCTGATAAACAGTAGCTGTCGAATTCGCCGTGGTGTGTCGTTATCGGAAGGCGGCTTACGAATTGCGTAGGTCAGCGGTTTATGGTCAGTGTAAATCACGAGTTCTTTGCCTTCAAACATCTTTCTGAAATGTTTTATTCCCATATGTATTGACTGGAGCTCCCGATCGAAAGTCGAGTACTTTTTTTGTCTTTCTGAAAATTTCTTTGAAAAATATCCGAGTGGCAGCCATTGTCCGTTGCTTCGCCTTTGTTGTAGAGATGCCCCGGCGCAGGTAGCTGAGGCGTCCGAAAAAATAGCGATTTGGTCCTCTGGCGAACTGGATGGGTAAGACAATAAAGCAGCGTTTATTATGCTTTGTTTGCACAACTCAAAAGCTTTTGTCGATTGATTGTCCCACTTTACTTCCGTCTTGTCTCGTTTTTTTGAATTATGAAGGAATGCATTCAGCGGTGCCTGAATGCTTGCCGCATTTGGGACACTGTCTCGGTAAAAATTTATCATGCCAATAAATCTTCGTAAGTCTTGAATGGTTTTGGGTTTTGGGTACTCTGCGATTGCTTTGACTTTGTCTTGAAGTGGTTTGATTCCTTTGCTTGATACTTCATAACCTAGGAACTTGACGGTTTCGCTGCCGAAAACACACTTAGAGGGATTTATAGTGACACCATACGTGTCTAATCGGCGTAAAACTTCCTGCAGATCTCCGATGTGGCTTGCTTCACTTTCAGATGCAACGATAACATCGTCGATGAATGGGAACGCGTAGTCTATTCCGTTGAGTACTTCGTTTATGAATCGTTGGAATGTCTGTCCGGCGTTCTTGAGACCTGGGCACATTCGTGGAAATTCGAATAAACCGAATGGTGTAGTGATCGCTGTCTTTTCGATATCAGGTTCGAAGATCTTTAATTGAAAGTAAACTCGGTTTAAATCGAGAGTACTGAAGATTTTCTTGCCGTGAAGTAGGTAGGTAAAATCTTTGAGGCGTCTGTCCGGCTAGTTCCCGCATTTTTCGCAACAGCTGTGAGGGTTTCTGATCTCCGAGTTCCATCTCATCCATCAGCTTCTGCAGCTTCCGGCTCTCGGATTCCTCGTAGACGCTGATGAGTCGGGACTTGAGGGCTTCGTACTTGTTTTCAATGGGCGGGTTGGTTATAATATCACTTACTTGCTGAAGTGCGTCCAGGCCTAGTCGGGCGATAGCTGCTTGATAGCGCGCGTCATCACCTTGCCTCTGTGGCGCCATTACTGCTTCGAAGTGTGTAAACCATAGTCTGGGATACGCCGGCCAAAAGTCAGACAGCCGTGCTTGTAGTGTGAGCGTGTCGACTTGCCCTCCTACCTGTGTTGCGTTGCTTACCTGTGTTGCGTTGTTGGTCGCCATCCTGATTACTCTTCTGGTGTATCACGCAGCAATACCGTGAATATAGCCTCTTGAAATCCTAGTGGTGAGACCCGCTTGTGGGAAGCCACTAGAATGTGCTAATCACGAGTACCGTCACGTTTATCTTGATTCACGTCGCTTAGGTCACCACTGTAGCGCGTAGGTCGTGTCGCGTAATTAAAACTCAGATAAATCGAACTTTGTGTATTGCACGAATGTAAAAGAGTACAATGTAATTGACGTGTACAATGACGCGATACAAGAGTGTGATTCAGGAATGGATATAATAATGACGTTGTATAATGATGTTGTACAATGATGTAGAATATGACAATAATGTTCTCTTACAAGCTATGCACTCACTTAAATACTAACTATCTCTATACTAACTATCTCTAAATGATAGTGGGGTAACCACTAACGAATCAGCTTCGTTCTTGATGCCGATTCGTTGATCGAGGCAGGCCGCGGCGTATGATTGGTTGATGTAGAAAAGCGCGCCAGTTCCGTCTTCACGTGCTAGACGACTCGTATGGTTCCCACGGACGTTGATCGTTGGCCACGCAGATGTGTTCCGGGGTGAATATTCATGGAAACAGGGTCGGAACCCTCGCTGCGGGAGTCAGGGTCGCAGGGACGCGCGCCGTGACGTCCGCATTCCTCTGTGTGATTAATAGTCGACTTGATTTACAGTCGACGCGTAAGAGGAAATGTGTAGCCTTTGTACAACGCCACAATAGCGAACACGTGTGGCATTTGTACAACGCTACAACATGAAGCTTTTGTTAAATGTTATTTACCGTTCGTGGCATTATCCATTCGCAAATAACATTATAGATCCGAGCTTCACGTTCAGTACTACTGTTCAAAGGGTGAAAGCTTGTCCGAAGAATAGAACGGCCACAGAGTACACACACACTTCGATGTCCAACCATAGTCGTAGAGCTTGAACTTGTTTCTTGATGCTCAGATCTCAATGTATCATTTGCAAGATTCCAGCAAGAAGAACACACATGATCTGCATTGTTAATCTGCAAAAGAAAAAGTATACAATGTTAGAATACCAGACATAATTTCAGTCAGTGACTCGTCCTAGCTGCGAGTAAATAGGTACAGAATAAACAAACTGTTGAAAACTATCTCGTGATTAAATTATGCGATCGATTGATTGATCGAAACCGATTAGAACCCTTAAATATGAGCGTGTAACGCCCCAAATCGGTAACAATTGAAAAATAATAATACAGCTATAGATACTCACTGTTTGAAGACCAGTCCTTGCTCTTATTATGGAAAGAACTGCTTCATCATGTAAATGCACACTTCCAGTAGCGTTGCTACGATCAGTAGCGATACCACAACTCACGCAACTCACCATTATCCAGTCTAGCAAAATCGGTGTCCAATAACATACACAATAACAAATATCCAAGTCCGTAAAGTCAATCCAAAGTCGTCAGAAAAATAGCAGAAATCGAGTAAGAAATCCGTAAGCGCACAAGTACGATTGTACGCGCCCCAGCACAGCACGCACATTCACCGCGCATCAGTCACGGCTTATACCACAAGAAATCAATCTCCGACCACTCCACAACAAAACTAAGGTACTTACCTTAGGACACAGTGTGTTCCGTCGTACCACCAGAGGGACAGCGCGCGCGCGCCGACTTACAACGCCGTCCGGATGGCTTCCAAAACACTGATTGTCTAATACCAGCCGACACATTAAAGTTCCTCCAGGAGGACACCAAAGCTCACCAGCATAGGAAACCGTTATTTAGCAGCGCCAATCCACGCCCGACAAACGATCAACAATGAAACCACGTTTCAGATTCAAATTCAACTCAATTTAAAGACGGCACTGTTACGGTTTATAATTCAAGTAAATACTTCAAAAAACACGGGCAACAAACGCGAAACCTGTCCAAAACCGCGGCCGGGGCATTTACTTCCCGAAAATCAATCGTCAAAACGCGGCCCGCCCGCGCGATGAATTTCTCAAGACTTCTAGAAACGGTCTGTCTAAACGTTCTCTCGAAAACTTTGTGTCATAGCGCGTCACCGATCACCACAGATTATAATAATTACGCTCGCCCGTACCGGTCGCGCCATCTATCAAACTCGACTAACTAACAATCGGACTCGACCGATAAACGAGCGCAAACATCCCCCCGCCCCGGACAGTAACAAACGGTCCGACAATTCAATCTAAGGGCTGGCGAGAGAGCGTGGCGATCGCGCGCCTCAAGACAGAGTCCCCCACCAGGACCTCGACAAACCTGGGAACACCATCTGACCCTGGATACAATTTAACAATGCGTCCACGACGCCATCGGAGGGGTAGCAGGTTTGGGTCCTTTAACAAAACGAGGTCTCCGACTCTTGGTGGGTTCGTCTTGTCTGACCACTTAACGCGCTGTTGTAAAATGTGCAAATACTCCAGATGCCAACGGCGCCAAAAACTCTGCGTAAGCTGTTGAAGCAATTCAAATCGCGAGAGCCGTCCGGAGTTAATGTCCAAATAAGGATACTCAGGCAGGGCGTTAAGTGGTCTCCCTATCAAAAAATGGCCCGGCGTGAGGGCCTCCAAATCATTCGCGTCGGATGACAAAGGGCATAACGGACGCGAGTTGAGGACCGCCTCAACCTTACAAAATACGGTCGCGAGCTCCTCAAAAGTTAGGATAGTATCTCCAATAACGCGACGAAGGTGAGTTTTGGCGGCCTTTACAGTTGCTTCAAATATACCTCCCCAGTGGGGGCAGGACGGCGGTGAGTACTGCCATCGTACCCCTCTGCGGGAGAGTGTGGATCCGATCTCAACATTATGCTTATCTAAAAATTCACAAACATCCTTCAAATAACGATCGGTACCCTTAAAGTTGGTCCCACAGTCGGATCGAATTAAGGACGGCAGTCCGCGACGCGAAACAAATCTGCCTAGGAGCAGCGACGAACGCCTCTGTCGTGAGCGCACTAACCACCTCGAGGTGAACCGCTTTAGTAGCTAAACACACAAAAACGCACAAGTAAGCCTTCTCGGTCTTAGCGTCACGGAGACGCGAAGCTTTTACAGTAAATGGTCCCGCAAAATCCGTACCAACTCCAGCAAAGGGCATCGATTCGGTGACTCGATCGGCAGGAAAATCCCCCATTTGGGGCTGCACGATGTCCGCCTTCAAGCGGTAGCACGGGAGACAACGAAAGATAACATATCGGATCACTCTCCGCGCAGACAAAATCCAAAATTCACGTTGGAGGATCGCAGTAAGAGCGTTACATCCGGCATGTGCATTTTTCACATGGCGGTCCGTGATCAACAACTTCACCAAGGGGCCGTTCTTGGGGAGCAACAATGGATGACGAGCCCCATAGGGGAGCTTAGCATTTCTAAGCCGACCTCCGACACGCATCAAACCCTGATCATCCACGAAAGGATTCAAGCGCCCTAAGGGTACCTTCAGATTGGATGTGCGTTGGCGGAGGGTTTTCAACTCCGATGCAAATTCACTCTCTTGAACTATCCGCACCCAATATAGCAGAGCGTCATTGCGCTCTTGCGGTGAGAGGACCGGAGACTCGAATTTGCCACGCGGGTTACGACAGTTGTGGATGAAACGCCGTATCCAGGCGGTGACGCCGAGCAATTTGTCCAAAGAGCTGTAGCGCTCAGGCAAAAACTCCGGATCTGGAGCCGCTACGGTCTCGGTGGCGTGAACATGCACCCCTGGCGTAGATGCCCTGACCACTGCGGGGGTATGGGGCCAAGAACCCTCCGGCTGGAACAACCATGGTGGACCCCACCACAGCTGGTGATTCGCAAGTTCGGGCGCCTCGCAGCCGCGGGAAGCGCAGTCTGCGGGGTTCAATTCGCCAGGCACGTGGCGCCAAATCAACTGGGCTTTCGATGTCTGAATTTGAGACACGCGGTTGGCCACGAATACCTCGAGGGTATGGACTGAACTTTTCAGCCAACAAAGGACGACTTGGCTGTCAGACCATGCAAAGATCGAGCTAAAGTCGACACTAGCTCTCAAGGTGTCGACGACGTGGTTAAGCAATCGGGCTAATAGAGTGGCGCCAGACAACTCCAACTTCAGTATGGTCCATCGGGTCCGAAGTGGGGCAACCTTACTCTTAGCCGTAACCAGATGAACGGCGGCAACACCTCGTGCGTCCACCGTTCGAATGTACACGGCTGCCGCGTATCCGCTTTCGGACGCATCACAAAAGCCGTGTAGGCTAGCGGAAAACCGTCCCTCAGGCAATATGTGCCTAGGGATACAAACACGGTTGACTTCCGGGAGGGATGAGACAAACTGCACCCAGTCTCGGAGCAAGTTGCCGGAGAGGGGCTCATCCCAGGTCACTTCCGCTGCCCATAGTTCCTGTAGCGCGCTCGCGAGCTCCCACAGCGAACGGATCGCCACAAAAGGACTCGATCGTAGTCCATAAGTGTTGGTGTTCAGCTCGTAGACGAGCATTGGATCCCTGGGATCCTTTCGCCAAAGTATAAGCTGGTATCTCCTGTCTTCCGGGTGAATCACAGTCTGCCGAAACATCATGCGAATGTCGGTCACAAGAACGACAGCATGTCGACGGAAGTTGGTCAAAACATTCACGTCGTGATGCAACTTCGGTCCGGCGTGCAAACACTGGTTCAATGACACTTCGGTTGACGTGGGTGCTGAACCATCAAAGACCACACGTATCTTCCCGTTGGAAGTCTTCAAAACCGCGTGGTGGGGAAGAAAATAATGTTCTTCATTTCGCCAATCCAGATGCGAAACCGACATGTGCCCCAGTTCCTCATACTCCCGCATGAAGTCCACGTACTTCTGCTTAAATGCGGGGTCCCTCGCCATTCGGCGCTCCATAGACAATAACCTTTTTTCGGCCAGCGGCCGGGAGCTGCCCAAGAGGGGGCGAACTGACAAAAAGGACAAGCGAGTGATCAAGCGACCCGAGCGGAGGCGACCAGTATTGTTTTGATAAAACAATTCGCACTCCTCGTCCAACGGGTCCACTCGTTTTGCGGTCGGAGGCTCCTCCACCTCCCAAAAGCGTTGGAGGATGTCCGACAAGGCAGAACCAACAGCGAGGTCGCTGTCTGCCGAAGGGGGGTCTGGGACGTCCCTAAACGATCCCATTACTACATGACCCAGAGAGGTGGATATGGCTACAAAACCGGCTGCCTGCAAAACTCGTTTGCTTCCACGCAGCAAACGACCTAACACATTCACCCCGATCAATAAATGGACCGGGCCAGGTCGGTGGAAGTGAGGATCAGCCAGGGCCAATCCAGCCGGCAATTCAACGGCGGCGTGTGGGGCTCGCACTTGCGGAAGCGGGCCGACCACCGTTTCAAAAACAATCGCCGAAGTACCGATTTTCGGCGTTGAGGAGGAGTGGGGGGAGAAGGAGAACGAAACCCGACCGATCGGATCCGAAATCCGCAGGTCTCCAACGCCCCGTACCGATTCCCTATGCGGCACAATATTTAGGCCCAACTGTCGGACGAGCCAAGTAGAAATTATGCAACCCTGGGCCCCTGAATCCAAGAGGGCACGCACTGTGACAAAATCACCTTTGGGGCCCCAAACACGCACGGAGGCTGTTGGCAACAGCACAAACTCCTGTGGGGGGGTTGCGCCCGACAGTGGCATTAATGAAAATCCGAGGGGGGTGATTGCCCCCCTGGACCCCGGTTGGACGGAGTCGAAAAGGTGGGAGAGGGTCGCCGACAGTAGGCGAGAGGGTCCCACTCCGCAACATAGGGACTCCTTCCAACTCTACTCCAAGGTGTGGGCCAATAACCGTGGGCCGCATACGGGGGAACATAACGCCCCAGTCGAGGGTACTCCATCAAGGGGGGGGGAGCAGCGTACCACCCGCCTCCCCGAGCCTCCGACGGCCACCGCTACATCCAGCGGGGGGCCCCCGTCCGTGGGGCTCCCGCTTGTGGGGCCCCGCCCGTGTGCGGGGAATTTGGGCCCCTTTCGGACCCGCCACCATTGCGGTTCAAGCACAGGAGAGCGTGATGTCTCCCGCCGCAATGTGGACAAGCCTTAGCCTGGGGGCACACTGACTGGAGGTGGTCCCCCAGGCACATGTAACACCAGGCGCGTTGCTTGGCGAGGGCTCTTCGTCCCGCAGTCCGGAGGCCCCCGAACTTCGCGCAAGCACGCACGTCATGTCCGTCCCCCCGGCAATACCGGCACCGTTTATCTGGTGCGGGGGGGGAGTCCCTTCGGACAGCCGAGTATTGTTTGGTCGGACGGCGGGGTTGTCCCCTCGCCGCCACCGGACGACCCGTGCTCGTTCCCGGTGTGGGGTCGGTCAGCTGGTCCATCACTCTGCACTCGTCCTCCAAAAAACGAAGCAGGTCCGAGAAAGGGGGGAGATACGAGGCGCTATTGCCCCCGTACCTTTGTTCAAATCGCCCCTTTACCTCTGCGGGCAATTTCGTGAGGAGCGGTCAAGAGCGGGTTGACCAAATCCTTCCGCAATGAGGAAACCCGCGTTGCCTTCGGTAAGGCCAAAATGGCTGCCACATGGGTGTCCGCCAGCAAGCGGACGTTTTGGTAACGGTCCAGCAACAACTGCCGCGCGACCTGGTAGTTAGCATCGCTAACTATCAGGTGCTGGACTACTGCACTGGCTTCTCCGCGGAGGGCGGAGCGCAAATGAGCCAGTTTCTGGCTGGGGGACAAATCTTCCCTGGAGTCCACCAAGCTGTCAAACAGGTTGATGAAGCCCATCCAAGCCGTGAGGTCCCCGTCAAAGTGGGGAACCTCCAGTGTGGGCAGTCTCCCTAACAAAGCCGGCGGGGTCGGTTTAACCTCCCCGCTCAAAGACGGCTCTCCCCTACGGGCAGCCAGGAGCCCTTCTGCCGCCTCCGTAATTTGGTCGGCCAGTTCGTACGCCTGGTCGACATCCCTTTTAAAGGTCTCCACTATGGCGTCATCCGCTGGAGGGTGTTTGTACGCGCCCCAGTACAGCACGTACATTCACCGCGCATTAGTCACGGCTTATACAACAAGTAAGTCAATCTCCGACCACTCCACAACAAAACTAAGGTTACTTAGTAACTTACCTTAGGACACAGTGTGTTCCGTAGTACCACCGAAGGGTCAGCGCGCGCGCGCCGACTACAACGCCGTCCGGATGGCTTCAAATACACTGATTGTCCAATACCAGTCGACACAGTAAAGTTCCTCCAGGAGGACACCAACCGGCACCGGCACCGGCCGGTGGTATTTACTTCCCGAAAATCAATCGTCCAAAACGCGCCACGCGCGCAATGAGTCTTCAAGGACTCTAGAAACGGTCTGTCAACGTTCTCTCGAAAACGTTGTGTCATAGCGCGGCACCGATCACCACAGATTACAATAATTACGCTCGCCCCTACCGGTCGCCGTCTATCTAACTCGACTAACTAACAATCGGACTCGACCGATGAACGAGCGCAAGCATCCCCCCGCCCCGGACAGTAACAAACGGTCCGACAATTCAATCTAAGGGCAGGCGAGAGAGTGTGGCGATCGCGCGCTTCAAGACAGAGTCCCCCACCAGGACCTCGACAAACCTGGGAACACCATCTGACCCTGGATACAATTTAACAATGCGTCCACGACGCCATCGGAGGGGTGGCAGATTTGGGTCCTTTAACATAACGAGGTATCCGACTCTTGGTGGGTTCGTCTTGTCTGACCACTTAACGCGCTGTTGTAAAATGTGCAAATACTCCTGATGCCAACGGCGCCAAAAACTCTGCGTAAGCTGTTGAAGCAATTCAAATCGCGAGAGCCGTCCGGAGTTAATGTCCAAATAAGGATACTCAGGCAGGGCGTTAAGTGGTCTCCCTATCAAAAAATGGCCCGGCGTGAGGGCCCCCAAATCATTCGCGTCGGATGACAAAGGGCATAACGGGCCCGAGTTGAGGACCGCCTCAACCTTACAAAATACGGTCGCGAGCTCCTCAAAAGTTAGGATAGTATCTCCAATAACGCGACGAAGGTGAGTTTTGGCGGCCTTTACAGTTGCTTCAAATATACCTCCCCAGTGGGGGCAGGACGGCGGTGAGTACTGCCATCGTACCCCTCTGCGGGAGAGTGTGGATCCGATCTCAACATTATGCTTATCTAAAAACTCACAAACATCCTTCAAATAACGATCGGTACCCTTAAAGTTGGTCCCAGAGTCGGATCGAATTAAGGACGGCAGTCCGCGACGCGAAACAAATCTGCCAAGAGCAGCGACGAACGCCTCTGTCGTGAGAGCACTAACCACCTCGAGGTGGACCGCTTTAGTAGCTAAACACACAAAAACGCACAAGTAAGCCTTCTCGGTCTTAGCGTTACGGAGACGCGAAGCTTTTACAATAAATGGTCCCGCAAAATCCGTACCAACTCCAGCAAAGGGCATCGATTCGGTGACTCCATCGGCAGGCAAATCGCCCATTTGGGGCTGCACGATGTCCGCCTTCAAGCGATAGCACGGGAGACAACGAAAGATAACATATCGGATCACTCTCCGCGCAGACAAAATCCAAAATTCACGTTACAGGATCGCAGTAAGAGCGTATATGCATTTTTCACATGGCGGTCTGTGATCAACAACTTCACTAAGGGGCCGTTCTTGGGGAGCAACAATGGATGACGAGCCCCATAGGGGAGCTTAGCATTTCTAAGCCGACCTCCGACACGCATCAAACCCTGATCATCCACGAAAGGATTCAAGCGCCCTAAGGGTACCTTCAAATTGGATGTGCGTTGGCGGAGGGTTTTCAACTCCGATGCAAATTCACTCTCTTGAACTATCCGCACCCAATATAGCAGAGCGTCATTGCGCTCTTGCGGTGAGAGGACCGGAGACTCGAATTTGCCACGCGGGTTACGACAGTTGTGGATGAAACGCCGTATCCAGGCGGTGACGCCGAGCAATTTGTCCAAAGAGCTGTAGCGCTCAAGCAAAAACTCCGGATCTGGAGCCGCTACGGTCTCGGTGGCGTGAACATGCACCCCTGGCGTAGATGCCCTGACCACTGCGGGGGTATGGGGCCAAGAACCCTCCGGCTGGAACAACCATGGTGGACCCCACCACAGCTGGTGATTCGCAAGTTCGGGCGGGGTTCAATTCGTCAGGCACGTGGCGCCAAATCAACTGGGCTTTCGATGTCTGAATTTGAGACACCCGGTTGGCTACGAATACCTCGAGGGTATGGACTGAACTTTTCAGCCAACAAAGGACGACTTGGCTGTCAGACCATGCAAAGATCGACCTAAAGTCGACACTAGCTCCCAAGGTATCGACGACGTGGTTAGGCAATCGGGCTAATAGAGTGGCGCCAGACAACTCCAACTTCGGTATGGTCCATCGGGTTCGAAGTGGGGCAACCTTACTCTTAGCCGTAACCAGATGAACGGCGACAACACCTCGTGCGTCCACCGTTCGAATGTACACGGCTGCCGCGTATCCGCTTTCGGACGCGTCACATAAGCCGTGTAGGCTAGCGGAAAACCGTCCCTCAGGCAATATGTGCCTAGGGATGCAAACACGGTTGACTTCCGGGAGGGATGAGACAAACTGCACCCAGTCTCGGAGCAAGTTGCCGGAGAGGGGCTCATCCCAGGTCACTTCCGCTGCCCATAGTTCCTGTAGGAAACACTTCATCGCGAACACTACAGGACTAAGCCAACCATTCGGATCAAAGGTGCGAGCTACAGTGGACAGCACTGTGCGTTTAGTCCAGACCTTTGGGCTCGGAAGCTCCAATCTATAGGTAAACAAATCTTGGACTGGTTTGTACTGTACTCCCAAAACAGACAGCATGTCTGGAGTATCAGGGTTTTCAAAGAGATGAGGCTCCTGCTGGTGGTCCTTGGGTACATCTGCCAAGAGTTCGGGCGAGTTGGACACCCATTTCCTCAACTCGTAGCCACCAGCTCCTAGGAGAGCGATCAGCTCATCTCGCAAGACCAGGGCCTCTCGTACACTCGAGGCGCCTGTACAAACGTCATCGACGTACAGATCCTCCTTAATGAGGACAGACGCGCGGGGGTAGCGCAGCCGTTCGCGCTCTGCGAGCTCCCACAGCGAACGGATCGCCACAAAAGGACTCGATCGTAGTCCATAGGTGTTGGTATTCAGCTCGTAGACCAGCATTGGATCCCTGGGATCCTCTCGCCAAAGTATAAGCTGGTATCTCCTGTCTTCCGGGTGAATCACAGTCTGCCGAAACATCATGCGAATGTCGGTCACAAAAACGACAGCATGTCGACGGAAGTTGGTCAAAACATCACTCACATCGTGATGCAACTTCGGTCCGGCGTGCAAACACTGGTTCAACGACACTCCGGTTGACGTGGGTGCTGAGCCATCAAAGACCACACGTATCTTCCCGTTGGAAGTCTTCAAAACCGCGTGGTGGGGAAGAAAATAATGTTCTTCATTTCGCCAATCCAGCTGCGAAAGCGACATGTGCCCCAGTTCCTCATACTCCCGCATGAAGTCCATGTACTTCTGCTTAAATGCGGGGTCCCTCGCCATTCGGCGCTCCATAGACAATAACCTTTTTTCGGCCAGCGGCCGGGTGCTGCCCAAGAGGGGGCGAACTGACAAAAAGGACAAGCGAGTGATCAAGCGACCCGAGCGGAGGCGACCAGTATTGTTCTGATAGAACAATTCGCACTCCTCGTCCAACGGGTCCACTCGTTTTGCGGTCGGAGGCTCCTCCACCTCCCAAAAGCGTTGGAGGATGTCCGACAAGGCAGAACCAACAGCGAGGTCGCTGTCTGCCGAAGGGGGGTCTGGGACGTCCCTAAACGATCCCATTACTACATGACCCAGAGAGGTGGATATGGCTAAAAAACCGGCTGCCTGCAAAACTCGTTTGCTTCCACGCAGCAAACGACCTAACACATTCACCCCGATCAATAAATGGACCGGGCCAGGTCGGTGGAAGTGAGGATCAGCCAGAGCCAGTCCAGCCGACAATTCAACAGCCGCGTGTGGGGCTCGCACTTGCGGAAGCGGGCCGACCACCGTTTCAAAAACAATCGCCGAAGTACCGATTTTCGGCGTTGAGGAGGAGTGGGGGGAGAAGGAGAACGAAACCCGACCGATCGGATCCGAAATCCGCAGGTCTCCAACGCCCCGTACCGATTCCCTATGCGGTACAATATTTAGGCCCAACTGCCGGACGAGCCAAGTAGAAATTATGCAACCCTGGGCCCCTGAATCCAAGAGGGCACGCACTGTGACAAAATCACCTTTGGGGCCCCAAACACGCACGGAGGCTGTTGGCAACAGCACAAACTCCGGTGGGGGGGTTGCGCCCGACAGTGGCATTAATGAAAATCCGAGGGGGGTGATTGCCCCCTGGACCCCGGTTGAACTGAGTCGAAAAGATGGGAGGGGGTCGCCGACCGTAGGCGAGAGGGTCCCAGTCCGCAACATAGGGACTCCTTCCAACTCTACTCCGAGGTGTGGGGCAATAACCGTGGGCCGCATACGGGGGAACATAACGCCCCAGTCGAGGGTAATCAATCAAGGGGGGGGGGGAGCACCGTCCTGCCCGCCTCCCCGAGCCTCCGACGGCCACCGCTACATCCTGCGGGGGGCCCCCGCCCTTGGGGCCCCCGCCCGTGCGCGGGGAATCTGGGTCCCTTTCGGACCCGCCACCATTGCGGTTCAAGCACAGGAGAGCGTGATGTCTCCCGCCGCAATGTGGACAAGCCTTAGCCTGGGGGCACACTGACTGGAGGTGGTCCCCCAGGCACATGTAACACCAGGCGCGTTGCTTGGCGAGGGCTCTTCGTCCCGCAGTCCGGAGGCCCCCGAACTTCGCGCAAGCACGCACGTCATGTCCGTCCCCCCGGCAATACCGGCACCGTTTACCTGGTGCGGGGGGGGGGGAGTCCCTTCGGACAGCCGAGTATTGTTTGGTCAGACGGCGGGGTTGTCCACTCGCCGCCACCGGACGACCTGTGCTCGTTCTCCCGGTGTGGGGTCGGTCAGCTGGTCCAGCACTCTGCACTCGTCCTCCAAAAAACGAAGCAAGTCCGAGAAGGGGGGGAGATACGAGGCGCTATTGCCCCCGTACCTTTGCTCAAATCGCCCCTTTACCTCTGCAGGCAATTTCGTGAGGACGATGTGCAGAAGAAGGAAAGACCACTGGTCGACCGGCAAATCCAGCCGGCGCAACGAGTGGATGGCGGTCAAGAGCGGGTTGACCAAATCCTTCCGCAAGGAGGAAACCCGCGTTGCCTTCGGTAAGGCCAAAATGGCTGCCACATGGGTGTCCGCTAGCAAGCGGACGTTTTGGTAGCGGTCCAGCAACAACTGCCGCGCGACCTGGTAGTTAGCATCGCTGACTATCAGGTGCTGGACCACTACACTGGCTTCTCCGCGGAGGGCGGAGCGCAAATAAGCCAGTTTCTGGCTGAGGGACAAATCCTCCCTGGAGTCCACCAAGCTGTCAAACAGGTTGATGAAGCCCATCCAAGCCGTGAGGTCCCCGTCAAAGTGGGGAATCTCCAGTGTGGGCAGTCTCCCTAACAAAGCCGGCGGGGTCGGTTTAACCTCCCCGCTCAAAGTCGGCTCTCCCCTACGGGTAGCCAGGAGCCCTTCTGCTGACTCCGTAATTTGGTCAGCCAATTCGTACGCCTGGTCGACATCCCTTTTAAAGGTCTCCACTATGGCGTCATCCGCTGGAGGGTGTTCCAAAACGTAGGCATGGAAGTCGACAACGTGTCGCTCCAACCCTTCCATGCGCGCAGGCAACCCTTCATAACGGGTCAACAATGCCTGAACCCGATCCTGCCGAACAATCAGGGCAGCCGCACCCGCGAGCAATGCGCAATGCGGCTTGAACCTCTGCTTTAGCCGTAGCAAGCGGATTGGGAGCCATTTCAAATTAAAGCCTCAAATTCAAATTAACAAATTAAATTCAATTAAAAAACGCGCGGAAAATAACAAAAAATCGTAAATAGCTCGATAAATTCCGCGAGACCGTGTGGGGACCAAACTAAGGGCAACCGTTACAAACAAAATATTAACAAGTATAAATAAAAAATATTACAATGTATAAATACAAAATATCAGTGTGCAAACGGCCTTAATTTAATTGCGACACAGATCAAAACTTACAAAGAAAACAAAATGATTACTACCAATTACATAATAAATCAAACAAACAAACAGAACAAAATTATTACTGCGAATTACATAATAAATCAAACAAACAAACAGAACAAAATTGTTACAGCGTATTACGAGCTAAATCAAAGCAACATTCAGAAACGAACTATTTGCGTTCGTACAAATACACGAGTTAACCAAATCAACAAAACAAAACATTACTCGTAAAAATAACTCGTAATTACTGATAACCGTAGCTCAATGATTTAACAACAAAACGAACTACCTACATTTCTTTTCACATTTTTACTTTGTGAAATTATAAATTTATTATCGGATCCACACAGGTGTGGTAGGTGGTCAGAGATTTAATTTTATGAGTACCGACAACAACAAATAAAAAATCAAATATTTGCAAATTAGCCGCTGAGGGCTACCAAGATACTGGAATGTTACTCTAATTAATCAAATTAGTAACCATGCTCTGCTACCAAACGATGTACGCGCCCCAGCACAGCACGCACATTCACCGCGCATCAGTCACGGCTTATACCACAAGAAATCAATCTCCGACCACTCCACGACAAAACTAAGGACACAGGACACAGTGTGTTCCGTCGTACCACCAGAGGGTCAGCGCGCGTGCGCCGACTTACAACGCCGTCCGGATGGCTTCCAAAACACTGATTGTCCAATACCAGCCGACACATTAAAGTTCCTCCAGGAGGACACCAAAGCTCACCAGCATAGGAAACCGCTATTTAGCAGCGTCAATCCACGCCCGACAAACGATCAACAATGAAACCACGTTTCAGATTCAAATTCAACTCAATTTAAAGACGGCACTGTTACGGTTTATAATTCAAGTAAATACTTCAAAAAACACAGGCAACAAACGCGAAACCTGTCCAAAACCGCGGCCCGGGGCATTTACTTCCCGAAAATCAATCGTCAAAACGCGGCCCGCCCGCGCGATGAATTTCTCAAGACTTCTAGAAACGGTCTGTCTAAACGTTCTCTCGAAAACGTTGTTTCATAGCGCGTCACCGATCACCACAAATTATAATAATTACGCTCGCCCGTACCGGTCGCGCCATCTATCAATCTCGACTAACTAACAATCGGACTCGACCGATAAACGAGCGCAAACAACGATAACGAATGACGAGACTTGAGTCAAGTCTCGTCACTTCGGTAGTGTCAAGTCACTTGACACTACCGAAGTGACGTGACATTTTTTTTTGGGATTTTATGACCTGGTAACTAGACCTTTAGGTCACGTCTTATTTTATTACGTGACTTTGATATGTTTTCGTTTTGAAACAGTCGATTTTGAAAGATGTTATTGTTAAATAAATAAATAACTTACTAAAACAACAATAATTCATCTAATGTCCTTTTTTCTTTTATAAACGATTATAATGTTCATGTCAAAAATGCTAAAACAAAATAGATTAAGTATTATAAATATATTACTTACTAGTTTTAGAACGAACTTAAAATGACCTGACAGCTTATTAACAGAGCTAGTTTTAGAACTACGTTCAATTAAAAAAAAAAAAAATCATAATTTTTAGCTCATTCCGGCAGAAAGTTATTATTGTTACATGTTCTTTTTAATCAGTAAAAAATCTAGTTTTTTTTTTAAATACATATAGATTCTGTATATACTTGGCCCAATTCTGGGGGTCTCCTTTGCAAAGGGGAACGCTCGTCTAGTGCATTGGTTAAAAAGTGTTATAAGCTACAATATGATAAATATTTACCTAAACAGTAGTACTTACTTGTGGTAATTATTTAATATCCCTGGGGGGTCTATAGTAAGAATCCTGATGCGTGAAATCTTCAATAAAAATTAGCTGTATCAATTTTATTTGCCTAAATTAATATATCTAGATTATATCTCAAGTCTCAAGCGCATACTTAAATAATTACGTAAATAGTACCTACTTTGTCATAGTCAAATACATTTAAAAAAATAGGTGTACAAAAATAAATGACCTTTATATTATATCGAAACAATTGTGTTATCACCTATATCAATTCAATACCGGTATTATTATACTGTAAATTTTGGGATGTTACCTAAATATATTGCACGGCCGCTTTTTTATAGCTATCCGAACTTGGTCGGGTTATGTAGGTTTTCGATGCTTCGTCAGTATTATAATTGTATTTCTTTAATTACTGAATTTAATGATATGAAATTTTGCATGTGAATAGTTGAACGAATACACTAATTATTGGCATACATTTTACCATGCAATTCCTTTAGAATATCGTGATATTTGACTGCTTTGTAAACAGTGATTATGTCATGGTAAATTGTCTGTGCCTTGGAGAGGCAGCTTAAAAATCACCTCAAGCTGCACGACGCTCAGTTCGGTTTCCGAACCGGACTGTCGACTGAATGTCCTATTATGTCTCTCAAGCATACGGTTAGGTACTACACTGATAGGTATACGCCAGTCTATGTCACTTTTCTAGATCTTTGGGCATTTGATTTGGTTAGGTATGATATTATGTGGTCTAAATTAACGAAAGCGGGTGTGCCTGGGGAACTAGTTAACCTATTACTGTACTGTACGGTGTACTGGTACAGCCACCAAACTAACCAAGTCAAATGGCTTGGAGAGCTTTCGGACGAGTATGGGTTGGAATGTAGGGTGAGACGGGATGGACTTACATCATCACACTATTCAACCTGTACATTAACTAGCTGATTGTTGATCTGAGTGGTACCGGGGTTGGTTGCTCGATTGACGGTTACATGGTCAACAGTATAAGCTACGCGGACAACATGGTGCTGCTCAGTCTATCAATCACTGCACTTAGGAGGTTATTAGATGTATGTAAAGATTATGCGAAAACACATGGACTTCTATAAAATGATAAAAAGAGTGAGTTGCTAATATTTAGGTCCCGGAGTCGAAATGTTTTATGTGCACCTCCTGTACTGCTTAACGGTGTTGCACTTAATAGAGTTAAGGAATTCAAATACCTCGGCCATGTGATTACCGAGGATTTGATGAATGATAAAGATATGGAAAGGGAAAGAAGGGCGCTGACGGTCCGCGGCAACAAGCTGGCTCGCAGATACGCGCGGTGCAACGTAGAAGTAAAAATAACGCTTTTCAAAGCATACTGTCAAAACTTATACACCTGCAGTCTGTGGGTCAAATATACGCTGCAGGCCTTCAACGCGCTCCAGGTACAATACAACAATGTATTTAGGGTGATGCTGGGGGTTCCACGGTACTGCAGCGCATCGGCCATGTTTGCACACGACCGAACGGAAGGGTTCGGGGCGACAGTGAGGCGCCGCGTGGCCTCGCTCATGCGCAGGGTGAGGGAGAGCACCAATACCATCCTGTCGGTCATTGCTGACAAGCCAGACTGCCCCATTCAACGGCTATGGGTACGATCGCATGTGCTTGTTCCAGGTGCCCCTGAAGGTGGCAGGTTCATGAATTAGGTTTTGATATTCTATTCTGTTTTTTTGTATTACTTGTTTTATTATGTTTAGATACTAACATAGTTGTTTTAAGTCATAATGTTACTAACAAAATATGGGGAAACCTAAAATAAACAAATTTAATTTTTTTAGTATTTTTATTTTAATACCATAATATTTTTTATTTCCACAGACACAAATAGAAAGAAATACATGTGAATGATTAATACAAGTTATAAAATTAGAAGAAAAAAAATGAATATAATCAAGATTTTATTTTTATCCTACATTTATATTATGATTACTCAATCATAAGCTTTTACACCAGCGTGTGTATGAATATGCTGTGTTAAATTGATCTTTCTACTAAAAGTACGTGCACATATATGACACTTATAAGGTTTCTTACCAGTGTGTGTAGGCATATGCCTTCTTAAAGTCCCCTTTTCACTAAAATTACGTCTACAAATATCACACTGATAAGGTTTTTCACCAGTGTGTATGTGCATATGCAATGTTAAACTGAACTTTTGACTAAAACTACGTTGACATATTTCACACTTATAAGGTTTCTCACCAGTGTGTGTACGCATATGCAGTGTTAATTTCCCCTTTCCAGTAAAATTACGTTGACAAATATCACATTGATAAGGTTTTTCACCAGTGTGTGTACGCATATGCTCTGTTAAACTCCCCTTTATACTAAAATTACGTTGACAAATATCACATTGATAAGGTTTTTCACCAGTGTGTGTACGCATATGCTCTGTTAATCTCCCCTTGATACTAAAATTACGTTGACAAATATCACATTGATGAGGTTTCTTACCAGTGTGTGTAAGCATATGCCTTCTTAAAGTCCCCCTTCCACTAAAATTACGTTGACAAATATCACACTGATAAGGTTTTTCACCAGTGTGTATACGCATATGCAATGTTAAACTGAAACTTTGACTAAAACTACGTTGACATATTTCACACTTATAAGGTTTCTCACCAGTGTGTGTACGCATATGCAGTGTTAACTTCCCCTTTCCAGTAAAATTACGTTGACAAATATCACATTGATAAGGTTTTTCACCAGTGTGTGCACGCATATGCTCTGTTAAACTCCCCTTTATACTAAAATTACGTTGACAAATATCACATTGATAAGGTTTTTCACCAGTGTGTGTACGCATATGCTCTGTTAATCTCCCCTTGATACTAAAATTACGTTGACAAATATCACATTGATGAGGTTTCTTACCAGTGTGTGTAAGCATATGCAATGTTAAACTGAACTTTTGACTAAAACTACGTTGACATATTTCACACTTATAAGGTTTCTCACCAGTGTGTGTACGCATATGCAGTGTTAACTTATCCTTTCCAGTAAAATTACGTTGACATATTTCACACTTATAAGGTTTCACACCAGTGTGTGTACGCATATGCACTTTTAAACCGATCTTTTGACTAAAATTATGTTGACATATTTCACACTTATAAGGTTTCACACCAGTGTGTGTACGCATATGCACTTTTAAACTCCCCTTTACAGTAAAATTACGTTGACAAATATCACATTGATAAGGTTTTTCACCAGTGTGTGTACGCATATGAATAGTTAATCTTTGCCTTTGTGCATACACACGCTGACAAATATGACATTTATACTCTTTTTTAACATTATTAGAACTACTCCGATTACATATGCAAGGCTCATTGAAATATGTGCTAGGCTTGGACGTCCATTTCTGAGTAGTCCAGATGACTTTCAAGTCTGATTTATCTTTTGTAGTTGGCTCGGCTGTTATTGCATCTTTTTCTTTTGTTCTTCGTGTGTCCTGTTTTGGTTCCCTCACAACGGTGGCCTCTGTAAGTAAATCTAGTAAGTACACAATAGGAGATTTGAATGGATTTGAAGAACTGTCTTTTGAATTTGTTTTCGTCTCCGACGCACTAGGTGTGCGACAGATATCGACTTCTCATTGCTGAGAGCTTGGAAAGACCATCTATTTATGGAACGCTGGACAATATTCTGCTGCCTTGCAATTTCTACGTGGCTATTTTAAATATAGGCGCTCTTAATTTCTTGTATGTGTTGTGTGTACAATAACACAGGTCAAAAAATTTGTATTTTTTTTTTGTCACATGAAAATCATTATCGTGTTTTGAATATACTAGGGCCACCAAACTATAATTGTTGAATATATTCTAATTTTAAATTTCGCGCCTCTTTATATTTTTTTCTATAGTAATCTGTGAACCCCTCCTCTACTCTGTGACATCGAGTGAACACGTTTAGCCTTCCTTGTATTCTCAAATTAATATAGTAATCAGTAATAATTATTAAGTGTTTTTCTTTAATATCCATCAGGTTATGGGCCCAGAGAAGCCCAGAGATAACATACAGTGTGAAACTTTATCGCAAAATCAGTGTTAAAAAGTCGAAGTGTGAACATAACCTCTGACGCCGGTGACTTTAATTTTTTTGTTGAACTTTTGCAAAGTGCTAACTATTAGATCTCAGTGAAATCCATAAAATGGCTGCAAATAATCAAATTGCATTTATTGAAAAGCTAATTGGTCGTGAAAATTACATGACGTGGCGTTTTGCAATGCAAACTTATTTGCAACATGAAGAACTGTGGGACTGTATTCAATGCGACTCCGAGCAAGTTATAGATGCAAAACGAGATACAAAAGCAAAAACAAAGATAATACTTTCTGTCGATCCGACAAATTATGTACACATTCAGGAAGCTAGCACTGCCAAAGAAGTTTGGGATAAGTTGTCATCAGCATTCGATGACTCAGGGCTGACACGCCGAGTTGAACTGCTGTGTGATTTGTGTAATACATCACTGAGTGGATGTCAAAACGTAGAGCAGTATGGGAGTAAAATAATGAGCACGGCTCACAAGCTTCGAAACATTGGTTTTAAAGTAGATGATGAGTGGCTAGGCACATTGCTACTCTCTGGTCTACCAGAATCTTATCAACCAATGATAATTGCTATAGAGAGCTCAGGCATGAAAATTACTTCAGACTCCATAAAAGCAAATTATTACAAGATGTAAGGCAATATGAAAATGACTCAAAAGCATTTGCGGCCAATAAAAAGTTTCATAAAAACAATAAAAAGCAATCCAAAGGACCACGATGCTACCCTTGTAATAAATATGGTCACAAAAGTCCAGAGTGCAAATTTAAGGCTAAAGACACACAGCAAAAATCAAATAGCTCTTCATATGCTGCTGTATTTGTAGCCTCATCAACACAGGATGATGCCTGGTATGTGGACTCCGGTGCTTCCTCACACATGACCAAACACAGAGATCTGCTTCAGAATGTAAGTTCTCCTACAACAAAAACAATAAGAGTAGCAGACAATAAAGTTTTACCTGTGCAATGCTCAGGGCAAGTGAGCTTAGATACTTATAGTGAAGAAGGTCACAAAAGGAAAGTTTTGTTTACCAATGTATTATGTGTTCCCGGACTAGCAACAAATTTACTGTCTGTGAGTCAAATTATTCAAAATGATGGTCAAGTAAGATTTGACAAGACTGGCTGTGTTATAATGAATAACAGAGATCAAACAGTAGCAACAGCTAGTATCATCAACAACATGTACCGGCTGAATATGCCCGGAGATGGCTATGCATGCATGTCTGATGTTGTAGATCAAGATTTCTTCCTGTGGCACCAGAGAATGGGACATTTGAATTTTAACAGTTTAAAGAAATTACCAGAACACACTAACCATGTAAGTTTCTCTGCAAATAAGGAAAATCTGACATGTGTGACCTGCAAAAAGGGTAAACAGACACGGTTACCTTTTAAAAGTGAAGGAGAAATGGCGAAGAGCCCGCTACAGTTGGTTCACTCAGATATATGTGGGCCAATGGAAACTCAAACACTAGGAGGTTCCAAATACTTTCTGACGTTTATAGATGACCATTCTAAAAAGGTTTATGTATACTTCCTCCGAAACAAATCTGAAGCTCTAGAGAAATTCAAAGAATTTAAATATGAAGCAGAAAATCAACTTGATGCTCGTATTAAAATTCTCAGAACAGATAATGGCTTGGAATATGTCAATAATAGTTTCTCTGATTATTTAAAAAGTAATGGTATCATACACCAGACGACAACTCCGTATACACCTGAACAAATGGACTGTGTTACTCAAAAACTCCACAAATATCAGAAGTCGTAGGCTATTGTGATGCAGACTATGCAAATGACAAAGACACACGTCGTTCAGTCACCGGATATGTGTTCATTAAAAATGGAGCAGCTATCACCTGGTCCAGTCAAATACAACAAACAGTGGCTTTATCTACTACAGAGGCAGAGTTTAGGGCTGCCTGCGAAGCTACCAAAGAGACAATGTGGGTCAAACAATTTCTAAGTAATATTGATGAATATAAGCAAGACTCTATGTGTCTTTATTTGGATAATCAAAGTGCAATTAGTGTCATTAAAAACATTATCTTCCATAAACGATGTAAACATATCGAAATTATATATCATTTTATAAAAGAAAAGTACAGGGTGGGCCAAGAATTCGTTAACATTTAAACTTATCACCCCGCGCTAATACAAGCCGCGCGGGGAGCGGGGAGGGGCGTTACCACTTCTCTTCTCGGAAATTTAGTCGAAATGGATCGTTTCACGGGGCCGCAGCGCGCTTATTGTGTGAAACAATTTTATTTAAACAACAGTTCGCTCATTACTGTGAGACGCTTATTTCGCGTTGAATACGACTTACACGATTTAAATCAGTGTCCGAGTGCTCCATTAATAAAGAAATGGGTTAAAAAGTTCGAAGAGGCCGGATCTACACTAAACGTGAAGCAAACCGGCGGCCCACGGACTTCTCGGAGCGAAGAGAACGTGCAGCGAGTTTCCGCATCAGTTCGACGTGATCCAAATTTGTCGACGCGCAAACGTTCGGCTGAATTAGGACTATCCCGAACATCATTGCGCCGTATTTTGAAATTAGATATGAAATTACATCCATATAAGATCCAGTTAGTACAGGAATTAAAACCTAATGATTTAAATTTGCGCAAGTCCTATGCCGAAACAATGTTAGATCGATTCAATAATTTTGACAACCTCTTATTTTCCGACGAAGCCCATTTCCACCTCAACGGACACGTAAACAAACAGAATTGCAGATATTGGAGCAGCGAAAATCCTAAACACGCGAGGCCACTTCATTCTCTCAAGGTAACGGTCATTTCAGCCGAAAGACGTCCACTGCTGGACATAGGCCTCCCCCATGGTTCTCCACGACGACCGGTCCTGCGCCTCCCGTATCCAGCGGTTTCCCGCGACCTTCACCAGGTCGTCGGTCCACCTTGTCGGGGGCCTACCCACGCTACGTCTTCCGGTGCGTGGTCGCCACTCGAGAACCCGTCGGCCCCATCGGGCATCGGTCCTACGGGCAATGTTTCCAGCCTATTGCCACTTCAGTGTTGCAATTCTTCGGGCTATGTCGGTTACTCTCGTTCTTTTGCGGATCTCCTCATTCCTGATTCGATCGCGCAGTGAAATCCCAAGCATAGCCCTCTCCATTGCCCTTTGAGCGACTTTGAGCCTTCTTATAAGGCCCATTGTTAGCGACCACGTCTCAACTCCATAAGTCATCACTGGCAACACACACTGGTCAAAGACTTTTGTCCTGAGACACTGCGGTATTTCGGACGAGAAGATTCTACGTAGCTTCCCGAAAGCAGCCCAGCCGAGTTGGATTCGACGATTGACCTCTTTCTCGAAGTTGGACCTTCCTAACTGGATAGTTTGTCCCAGGTACACGTAGCTGTCAACAACTTCGGGAACAGAGTCTCCAATCTTTATTCCTATAAAGATTCCTATAAGGATGTAGGCGCCCCAGTACAGCACGTACATCTACCGCGCATTTGTCACGGCTTATACAACAAATAAGTCGGCTTATACCACAGGTAAATCAATCTCTTACCACTCCACAACAAATCTAAGGCACTTACCTTAGGGCCCAGTGTGTTCCGTCGTGGAATGAAGTCCCGGAGAGTCGATGCGCGCGCGTCGACTTACAATGACGTCCGATGTCTTCAAATACACCGACTGTCCCATACCAGTCGACACACCAAAGTTCCTCCAGGAGGGCACCAAAGCTCACCAACGTAGGAAACCGTTATTTAGCAGCGTCAATTCACGCCCGGCAAACAACCGACAATGAAACCACGTTTCCGATTCAAATTCAACTCAATTTACAGACGGCACTGTTACTGTTTATAATTCAAGTAAATACTTCAAAAGCACGGGCAACAAACGCGACAAACTATCCAAAACCGCGGCCGGTGGTATTTATTCCCGAAAATCACTCGTCCGAAACACGCCACGCGCGCGAGGATTTCGTCAAGAGTTCTAGCAACGGACCGTTCTCGGCGCGGTCTCAAATCGTCGAGCAACAGCAAGCAGTCGGTACAACATGGGCATTAGACATGACTTTCGTCTTGCCCATGTTCATTTTAAGACAGACTCGCTTGGAGGCCCTACTGAGGTCTTCGAGCATTGTACTCAGGTCCTCCGCGGTCTCAGCCATGACTACGATATCATCAGCAAACCGAAGGTGTGTCAGGTAACGGTATGGGCTGCAATTTCAGCAAAAGGAATCATTGGGCCCTATTTTTTCGAAGATTCTCGCGGCCGTTCGGTTACTGTGAATTCTGTTGAATATGTGAAAATGTTACGGGGGTTCTTGGCACCGAAGCTACTGGAATTTGCTGGCTACAATCGTAACACATGATTTCAACAAGATGGAGCCACTTTTCACACATCCAACGAGTCCCTGCCGGTAGTCAAAGAAATGTTTCCGGAAAAGCTGATTTCCAGACGAGGCGACATCCCATGGCCACCCAGGAGTCCAGATTTAACCCCAGCAGACTTCTTTTTATGGGGTTATTTGAAGAGTCGTGTTTACATCCATAAACCAAAAACACTACGTGAACTAAAGGAAAAAATTAGCGAAGAAATGTCAGCGATCTCGCGGTCTCTTTGTCGACGAGTATTCGAAAATTTCGGTGCTCGCTTAGAAGAGTGCAAAAATCGAAACGGTGGACATTTAGATGATGTTATTTTTTAAAAAATAAATTCCAAATAATTAACTTTCTTGTAAATAAATAATTTTGCAAAATATGTCAAATAGTTTTCTTTATACGATTTTTTCAATTGTTAACTAATTCATGGCCCACCCTGTATCATCAAAAGATGTATTAAAGTATGTTAGTAGTGATTGTCAGTATGCAGATATACTTACAAAACCATTGTCAAAAGATAAATTTCAACTTTTAAGATCTAATCTTGGAATGATGTCATTCAATTCAATTCTTATGTCTAAGCATTGTCTTAGTACATTTTAATTTTTTTTTGTTCTTTCTCACAAATTTAGTTAACTTTATATTTTTGTTTTGAGGCTTAAATTCAGGGGGAATGTTGAATATATTCTAATTTTAAATTTCGCGCCTCTTTATATTTTTCTCTATAGTAATCTTTGAACCCCTCCTCTACTCTGTGACATCGAGTGAACACGTATAGCATTCCTTGTATTCTAAAATTAATATAGTAATCAGTAATAATTACTGTTTTTCTTTAATATCCATCAATAATAAATCAAGGAAAAAAAAACTACACATCAAGTTTCCTTGTGACATCAAAACATAAAGGAGACGGGCGAAATTGGGCCTGACCTGTACACAAATAAATTATTTGTCAATAATTTTCATTTATTTTTTTGTTTTCAATCATTTATTAGTAATTCTGATATCGCCGGAATATAAAAGATATTATTTAACGTAAATAATACTGACTTTCTTTACTTTCACTTTTCAACAATGTTACCAGATGAAATACCAATCGTTAATAAGTTATAATCGATAAATCAAATTATTACAAAAATAAAAATAAAATTAAAAATGAATCAGTATATTTCTACCGATTCGGTTTAGAAAATCTTTTAATAAAAGGACTTAATTATATTATCTATTATTTCGTTATTAATGTAATGTATGTTGTAAGTAGGTAGTGTTACAAAATGTTTCAACATTGTACCCTCAACATTATGTGTGTATCGATCGCTGTCCTCTCAATAAACGGTTCGCCAGTCGACCACATACTGCATTCAAGGAAGTCGTATTATTTCTCCAAAACCCCTATATACAATATTTGGCGACGAGTTGGACCATAGCGTGTTATACTGCGGTTAATACAAGATGTCTTTGGGAAAATTGGAAGTTTTTGACGTCGAAACTGATAATTGGACTTTGTACATTGAGCGGTTGGAGCAGTACTTTTTAGTGAATGATGTGAAAGTGAATTTAAAAGTACCAACATTGATAACGGTCATGGGAAGTGCGTGTTACGAATTATTAGTCACATTATGTACGCCGAAGAAGCCTTCTACATTAAAATTTGATGAGATTGTTACGATACTGCAAAGTCATCTTCAACCGAAACCAAATGTACTGGCCGAGAGATTTAAATTCAGACAAAGGAAACAGTTGAAAGGGGAGAATATCGCAACTTATGTAGCTGAACTGAAAAAGTTGACGAAGTTCTGTGATTTTGGGGAAGCTCTGGATAATAATCTCAGGGATCAATTTGTTTGCGGTATTGAAAATGACGTCATTCGGCAACGCTTGTTCGAGGGAGAGGTACCGACGTTCAGTAAGGCGCTCCAGTTGGCAGTGGCGATGGAGGCGGCGGAGTCTGACGCGGCGATGGTAGAACCTCGGGCTCGGGACCGCGGTCAGTGCAGTGACGTCAGAGACGCGGCGCAAGGGGCAGCGACGCACTATGTTGGCGCGGCCGGGCGAGGCAGCGGGCGGTCGGGGGCTCGCGGCCGTCGGTCAGCGGAACATAACCCGCAGCAAGACACAAAGTGCGCGCCAGCGGTGAGTCAGCGTGGGGGCCGCGGTGCACGAGCGGCGCCGGCCGAGTCGAGGCAAACGCAACTAGCGGCAAGTCCGTGTGCCGCTTGCGGAGCATACCACGAGAAGAGTATGTGCCGTTTTAGAAGATATACGTGCCGTGTATGTAATCTGGAAGGTCATTTAAAGAAGATGTGTCCTAGACTGAAAAAGGACAGAGATCTTATGTGGACACAAGTGAGGGACGAAGGGGAGGAGTCAGCCAGTAATAATGATTATTTCGATAACCTAGAACAGGTAAATTTAAATGTACTTCAATTAGATAACTCGGTGAAATATAAACCTTATTATATTGGCGTCTCAATAGATGAAAAAAATGTTTGTATGGAGGTAGATACAGGTAGTAGAATTTCGTGTGTAAGTTACGAGTTTTATAAAAAAAAATTAAGTACCCTGCCTTTAATAACATGCAATTTAGTACTTAACTATTATACTGGCGAAAAGGTGTATCCACGGGGCAGAATTAAACCCTATGTACGGTTTGGTAATACTTGCAAAGAGTTAGATTTTGTAATAGACCACGGTAAAGAGCCGTTATTGGGTCGAGAATGGTTATACGAATTGAAAATTAAGTTAGAAGTTATTGATAAACTCAATCAACAATGTATAAATAATATGACTAGTACTAAAGTTTTTAATATTAATGAATTGCGTTACAGATACTCTGAGGTGTTTTCTGACGGTCTCGGCTGTTTTACTGGTGGTGAAGTGAGTTTGCGTGTACGACCCGATGCGAGACCGATATATTTGCGAGCGCGACCACTAGCATACGCGCTGCGGGAGCGTGTGGAGCAAGCGCTGGATCAGCTGGAGAGGGACGGTATCATCACACCTGTCGAGACGTCAGACTGGGCGACCCCGGTCGTACCAGTCATTAAGAAAGACGGCTCGCTACGATTGTGCGGTGACTATAAACTTACCTTAAATAAGTGTTTAGAGGTTGACCGTTTTCCCCTACCTAGAATAGATGATTTATTAAGTAAATTACATTCGGGGCATAAATTTACAAAGATTGATTTATCTCAAGCATACGCACAATTTTGTCTGGATGAACCATCGAAATTATATACTGTAATCAATACACACCGGGGGTTATATAAATACAATCGTTTGATATATGGTTTGTCATCAAGTCCAGGGATATTTCAAAGAAAAATTGAACAAATTTTTGAAGGTATGCCTAGGGTAGGAGTTTTTCTTGATGATGTCATTTTGACAGGCCGGGACGAGGCAGAACATATGGATACTTTATTTAAAGTTTTCGATAGATTACAGCGGTACGGGTTAAAGGTCAAGAAAGAGAAATGTACGTTTTTTGCGGATGAGGTATCTTATTTAGGGTTCATAATTAGTAAAGATGGAGTAAAGACATGCCCAAGTAAAGTAGAAGCTATAAAAAAGGTACCTATACCGTCCAATGTATCCGAACTTAGATCGTTCTTGGGTATGGTTATGTACTATGCCAAGTTTGTTAGGAATATTAGTATGAGGCTAACCCCCCTTTACGAGTTACTAAGGAAGGATAATAAGTTTGTTTGGACAAAAGATTGTACGGAAGTTTTCAACAGCATTAAAAATCTGTTGTCTTCTAGTGAGGTACTCGCGCATTATGATCCGCGTATGCCGGTAACACTGACGACGGATGCGAGTGCGCAGGGGGTGGGAGCGGTCATAGCTCATGTGTGGCCCGATGGAACCGAGCGTCCGATCGCTTACGCGTCGCGGGTTTTAAACGCATCGGAAGCAAATTACTCGCAGATTCAAAGGGAGGCGCTTGCTATTATTTTTGGAGTAAGGAAGTTCCATCAGTACTTATACGGGCGAGAGTTTGTTCTCAAAACGGACCACAAACCACTAGTTTCTATTTTTGGGGATAAAACGGGCATTCCAACGATGGCAGCAAGTAGGCTACAAAGGTGGGCGGTAGTCCTCTCTGCTTATCAGTATCGAATTCAATACGTACCTACCGATAAGAATGGTGCAGATGCGTTGTCTAGGTTGCCAGTGGGTACAAGGAACAAAGAACAGAACGAAATCACATATATAAATTTCGTACAGGATTTTTTACCGATAACCAGTCAAGATGTCAGTAAACTGGGGAATATGGATAGTGTTTTGAGAAAAGTCATGATATATATAAGGTCAGGTTGGCCTCCTTCATGTCCCGATGCGGAGCTACAAGCTTATTTTGTTAGAAGGAATGAGTTGTATGTCGAGTCGGGATGTGTAATGTGGGGCTATAGAGTTGTGATACCAACGGAATTGCGAAGTATTATTTTAAAAGAGTTGCATATCAGTCACATGGGCATTGTTAAAATGAAATCAATGGCTCGTAGTTACGTTTGGTGGCCTGGTATCGATGCAGACATTGAACGCGTTTGCCAGGAATGCAATACATGTCGGTTGGAAGCTCCAGCTCCACCGAAAGCACCCCCTCAACCCTGGCCCTATATCTCAGAGCCGTGGAGTAGGTTACACGTTGATTTCCTAGGCCCTTTTCAGGGTAAGACGTTTTTTGTCATAGTGGATTCGTCGTCTAAATGGATCGAAGCTTTTGAAATGAAAAGAACGACCGGAAAGGAAGTTCTTAAGGTATTAAGGGATGTTTTAGCTCGGTTTGGGTTACCAAAAGAGATAGTATCGGACAACGGACCTCCTTTTACAGGTGTTGAAATAGCAGAATTTATGCGTGTTAACGGTATTAAACATATTTTTACGCCAGTTTATCACCCTGCATCGAATGGAGCTGCAGAGAATGCCGTTAAAATTTGTAAAAATGCGTTAAAAAAGGCTTTTAGGGACGGTATAGAGGTTGATACGGCATTGAAGTCGTACCTATTTATGTATAGGAATACCGTGCATAGCACGACGGGAGAGTCACCGGCGAGGTTACTGCAGCATAGAACGTTAAGGTCTCGCCTAGATCTGTTGAATATGGGCAATAAGGTTCAAGGCGTTAAACAAAGAGTGGAAGAGGCTCAACAGAAACAGGTCAAAAGTGCGGGTGGTATAACGCGTACCTTAGAGATAGGGGATGACGTGTGGGCTCGAGGTTTTGGAAGGGAGGATAAGTGGATTAGAGGTAAAATTGACGGGAACTTAGGATCTCGTTATTACTTAGTTAGTAGGGAAAATGGTCCACCTTTAAAAAGACATATAGATCAAATTTGGAGAAAGTCTCCACGGTCTATGTTAACTTGTCCACTCCCAACTGACGTTGGCGAACCTGATAGTGGAGTAAGTTCACTGACACCACCACCACCAGCAACAGCATCCGAGACCCGAAGTAAACGTGTAAGGAAACCGGTCATAAGGTACCAACCATGAATAATGTACTTAATTGTAAATTAGTTGTATAAGAGCAGTTTAGAATAAGTGGTAGGGTGTAATGTATGTTGTAAGTAGGTAGTGTTACAAAATGTTTCAACATTGTACCCTCAACATTATGTGTGTATCGATCGCTGTCCTCTCAATAAACGGTTCGCCAGTCGACCACATACTGCATTCAAGGAAGTCGTATTATTTCTCCAAAACCCCTATATACAATAATTAACAAAAACATCTTAAAACAAATTGATCAACGGTTCGATTTGATAATCGATTAATTATACTTTTTTATTATACAGGCAACTAAAACTCTGGTGGGCAACGTGACGACAAACGTCACATATCATTCCCTTCCGGCTTTGAATTTGCCATATTTTGTTGTATTTTCGTGTGCTATTATATTTTTTTGCAGCTTTGGCTACGCATTTAGGATTCTGACGGTTATTGTTTTGACCGACGACCCACGCATTTATTTCGATTCAACATAAAATGAGTGACCAACGTCTTCATTGCATCAACTGCGGCATACAACAGAGTAATCCTTCTATCGAATTACGACAAATAGAAGCGGAAAGCATTCTTTCAGTTATACAGCATTGGGTTGCACCTCAATTAATAGGTATTTATTTAAAACGTATGTATTTAATTAAAACTTCATTTTGTGATAAGCAGTTTTCGAGTACAGTATAACAAGGATAACTATATATAGGTATATTATTGAAGCCAGTTTCAATAATAATATTCCTATATATAAATATCTCATTATAATGCACTTGAGTTATTTAAATTCCAAGTAAGATTTACAGTTTGATTATCAATTACGGAAGATAGTTGTTTTTTTTTTACTTTAAGAATTCAACAATTCAATGAAACAATAGTTAAATTGAATAACCTTATATGAAAGCATTAATATAATATAATCCAAGTTTGACCACAATGTCAGTAAGAAGTAATATACACGCAATTCTGAAAGATACAGTTTTCTCGCTGTTTCTGCATCATACCTAATTCTGTAATTTTTATTTGTTGAAGCTGTAAATAACAATCTAATATTGTTGTAGGTCAATAGATCTCATCACATTTGCCAAGGATGCAGAGATTTAGCTGTGACTGCCTTGGGCACAGATGAGCAACTTCCATCTCTTATGACTGGACATCGCCAAGTGTGTGTGAACTGTGGACATTCAGTGTAGCGGGCAAGATCTCATTCATTGCACACTAACACCGAACGTGAAAGAAGAATTCATGCAGTCATTTCTGAATGGATATTGCCTCAGACTGTAAGTTTTTATTAGGTTTAGTTGTTTTGTATTTTGTACTACCACACACACACACTATCTATACTACCATTTTTTATATTTTTTTCACACTAATCTCTGAAATAGCAGTCAGCTTTAGAGAATCATTTTTGTATATTAGTGTCACATTCATGAGAAAAAATTAAATGGAAAAGGATACTATCATATAGTTAGGCCAAAAGTTAGTGTAAAAAAAACAACTAATTATATTACAGCCTGTATTTCCAGAAGGTGTAGATTAGAAGAGATTTACTTTATTATTATTATTTATTTTCTTAATCTAGTGTACAATACATTGAGATAAAAGCACAAAACCGCAAAACCGTTTTCACGGTTTGTCTGTGGGACCGTAACAAACAGTGTATCTAAGTTAGTATCTAGCAAAGAAGTTACATTATTTACAAATATTAGGTCTTACAGAATTGCTTACAGACTACTGAGTCATGTATGTATTACTTCTTTTTTTAGAAAAAGACTCATGATATATTTTTTTTTTTTTAGATTTCAAGAGCTCGAGCTCTCATATGTCATCGTTGCTGGGTGAGAGCTGATAGAAATGCTCATCATTTAATGACTGGACCATCTGGATCTTCAGCATCAGTAGATGTATCAAGTGAACATGATGAATCAACTTCACAGTCTAATATTGATGTAGCTAACAAACGAATATATAAAAACCAAAGACATCATGATCGTGAACATATGCATTCCTTTTTGCCACCGACTTTCAAAATTCGTTTATCTCACTTTTTAGTGCTTTTTTTTTTGGAAGTTGGTTGTTATGTTTGTATAAAATACCCTCTGCTTTGCTAGACTTGCCTTACAATGCATTTAAAGCGCAAATCAAATCCAAGCTTTGTTTAAAGGCATATTATTCTGTAAATGACATCTTTCTCCAGAATTTCAGTAAGCTAATTCTGGAGAAATATAAGATACATACGAGTTCACATAATTTTCTTTTTCACAATGCATAAATATGTGAGCTGTCACACCCTTTATACCTGGGGCTTATATTTAAGTAATTAGTTTTTACTTATTTACATTTCCATTTTAATGATATTTTATTTTTGCTTTGCTGGTATTTTGGCGTGGCTAGCTGGCATATGATAAATAATTTCATTGTTGTTGTTTTCTGGTCTTCATTACTGTACCTACATAGTATTGTATAAAGTCTTGTTTTTTTAAAATGAACAGACAGCTGTGCCGCTGGAGAGTTTGTTCCACCACTTCTTCCCAGCGAAAGCACTAGGAAGTGTTGATGGGTGGGCGTTTTGGGGGACTGTCTTATGTAATAACGATGTTCAAAAAGTGCTGATTCTCAGCTTATTTTGAATAATTGATTTTTGATTTTGATTCTTTTTTTTTTTTGTTCACTCCGCATACCCGCGCCTATGGTGGCCGGGAGTTCGATATTGTCTCCCGACCAGGGCGTTTTCTGCTTCGGCTAGAGGCGTGAGGACGCTGAGAGACCCGCTCCCTCACGAGCTTCGCCTCCTTTTCCAGCATTAATTGTATATTAATACGATTAATAAATCAATATAAGAGAAATGCGATTTTTATTTCCGTTTACTCTTTTGTTTAATTAGATTGTAAATGGTTTTCCTAATTCTTTTTTAACCTCCATCTTTGTAACATTTAATATGCTGTTACGCGTCGCCGGCCCTTTGGAAACCACACTCACGATGTGTTAATGTAATAAAAATACATTCTGATAAAATCTAGTCTACAAAAAAGTCTGAATAATTACTTAAATATGCCATGTGAGCGCTGACAGCTTCTAAGAAAACTTATAAAAAAGCAAATGAGGTTAGTTTTTTGCAAGCTAATAATACCCTATTTCGGTTTTCTCCCATACTGCCATTATAAATAAAGTTTTATTTTTTAAATAGTAATAATATTGAAATGATTTAATGCGATAATCGTTGCTGTACATTCAGGCCCAACTTTCTATGAACTTTCGCCCGTCTCCTTTTGGTAAAATGTACAAAAATCAGCCACACTTACAGAATTGTTTCCTAATATCTAATAGATACTTATGATTTTCTTGAATATTTGGCTTCTGGTAGGTCCCTTACAAGCCCCCCACAGTAGTCTGCTAGCATTCCTCGACTCCATTTCCCTTGATAACACTTCTTCATTAAGGAAATGTCCTGATAGAACGACAGCACCTAAATTTGCCGTGAAGAAATCCAGATGAGAGTCCAGCATATGTACACACATCAAAAGTGTCTAGGGATCAACATATATTTTTGCAATAACTTTTCTCCTGATTGATATTAATTAAAATTTTCTTTAAGGATTCATCAAATAAAGTGTTTTCGTTTGTCACAGTAACGATAAACCAAGTCACCTTTGCATTAATAAAGAAATTTGCCATTTTCCTAATAAAGGGATATTTGACATTTGAACCACTAACACAAAAGTTCGAAAAAAAAGACTGAAATAACAGTTTTCTCTAAAATTTTATTGAGTAACTTAAACAATTAATAATCCGTGTTTCTACCGCGAACACTAACAACACAAGAACATCGGTTTGGCATACTCAAAATGAGTTCATCCAAATCACGCTCTGGAAGGGCCGCCCATGTTCGTTGCAACAACAAAAAAAGGTCTTCTTGCGACTGGATACCCTCCATATTCGGCAGAGCTCTTCTCTGTAGCATATCCCACGCATGCTCAATCGGGTTCAAGTCTGGCGACTGAGCAGGCCAGGGCAGGACATTGATGTTAGCTGCGGCGAGAGTCTGTCTTACAACTCTTGCGGTGTGCGGTCGTGCATTATCATTCATTAACTGAAATAAGGGACCGATTTGCACATGTAGAGGAACGATGACGTCTGATACAATCGTCTCAGCATAAATTTGAGCGTTGAGGTTGCCTCTGATCCAAATCAACTCAGTTCTTCCGCCGATCCAAATACCCGCCCATACCATGATGGTTCCACCACTATAAGGATGGACTTCCTGGCAGGATTTTAATCGCTGTTGGCGTCGAGGGGTTCTCCAGTGTCGTATACGTCTTGTATCCGGTCTCTTTGTAGAGATAGAAAGAGATATAGATAGAAATAAATCTAATAGAGATAGATAGAAATCCGCATAAAAATGCTTGATCCCTAGACACTTTTGATGTGTGTATTTTCAAGGACATTACACCTCAAAGCTTTCATTTCTTAAAGTCATTCATTGAATCTTTGTTATTTTCCGCTTTATGGTTACATAGAAAATTTTGAACAACATTCACAAAACATTTCCAGGCAAGATTTTCCTGATAATGATAATTCCTGATGCCGGTTTTTATTCAAACTTTTTTTTTAATAATTATAGACTACTGCTTGATCACAATCCCGCATGATGGTAGATGGTAGGTGAAGCCGTACGGAGGACGGGTCTGAGCAGTTGTGTTGCGATGTGTGCCGAGTACGATGCTCAAAAAAACTGAGTGAATAGGAAGGAAGATGGCAGTTGAGCGAGGTGATGCAATGTTTAACCCAGAGAGATTGATCTGGAGACCCTCCATGACCAAACTCCCGATACAACCACATTTGGCGCATCGTACTCGGCACACATAGCAACACAACTGCTCAGACCCGTCCTCCGTACGGCTTCACCAGATATCATACCGGAACTGGGCATGCAATACCAGTTTATCGGTTGTCATTTTTACCGGTAATTCGCCTTTTTTCATGATTATTAAATTACCGGTAAAACAAAATATAAAACCGGTAATTTACCGGTTTTATATTTTTGTTATTACCGGTTTTAAAACCGGTAATTTACCGGTTTTATATTTTTGGGCAACATTGTTCATTTATTCACGCATACGTCAAACTTTTCATTATTTGTAATGTTTGACACTTGACAGTAGGTTTAACGTAAATGTTTGTGACGTTTTGTGTCATTCATTAGTTTGTATAACTGTACTGTACGAAAAACCTATGTGGTGTTGTCATGACCGCATGTTGTTGCTTGTTGACACGAGAATTCTTTTTTCTTATTATAAATCTAACTTAGGGGTTCTCGTCCTGCGCTTGGTAGAGAGTGTCAGATTTATAGGTTATTTTTTTCTTAGCTGCGTATTGTTTTTAATCTTTTGGCTTGTGTGTTTGTTTTGTCTCGGTGGTGGAATAATTGTACATCAAAAGGCAAGTCATTTTTATTATGGATGAACCCGCTCATGGGGGCAGAGGATCCTACCGATATCCTAAGAACATCTAGTCGAGCCTAATAATGTAAGCTCTGAAGCTAAGAAGACTCAGTCTCCAGCGGAACCGATCCAGTCTGTGTATACCAAACCTGGATACGAAAGCAAAGCGAGATTAAATTATTCGCAATTAGATAAGGGTCCCTTCACTGTCTATGTTTCAAGGGCAAAGTCGGAACCGTCTGCAGGTCTGTCCTTTAAAATTCTAAAGTTTGCTCAGTTCCTACATAAGAATAATGTCGAAGGTATTAAAGAGGGGGACATTAAAAATATGGGAAGAAATAAAATTTCGATACACTTTAGGTCAGCTGACAGTGCAAACAATTTTTTATCCTTGAGTGTATTGGAAAGCAACAAGTTCGAGGCTTATATACCGAAATTCCAAATTTTTAGGATGGGTGTTGTTACGAGACATCCCCAGAGAATGGTCTCTTGAAGAGCTTGTTGAAGGAATTTCTTGCTATGGAAACTTTGGCGAGATGATCAGAACTAGGCGTTTAAATGTAAAATCCCAAAAGGATGGCTCCACATCCTGGATCCCTTCTAACTCGGTGATCCTTACATTTTAGGACAAAATCTGCCTGAAAAAGTCTTTTGCTATAATGCATCGCTTCCGGTTTCCGTATACCAACTCCCTACCATCAAATGCCGTAATTGCTGTCGCTAAGGTCACATAGCAAATCAGTGCCGATAACAGTCGCGCTGCTAGTTGCTTCCAAAACCACAGTGGTGATTCAGTTCAGTTAAGGACTTAGATTTCACACGTTTCCTTTGTCGTGGTGGTAATATCTATTAGCTATTGACCCAAAATGCCCCGAGCAGGCCCGTCAGAAGGACATAATGTGTGTGTCAGTTATGTCTCAGGAAAATATTAGCTACCTGGAAGCTTCAGAAAGGTATCCTCAGCTAAAGCGTCTCTTCTCTGAGGCTGCTGCTACTCCCCATCTATCCCATAATTTACCTCAACATGTGTAATCTTCTCCTTTACAACCTTCTACCTCTCCAGTAACTTCCTACAAAAAACTGTTTTCACTCCTCGTCGCCCTCAACCTATCTTAGGCAAGTCCTTTGACACTTACACTCAAAATTCTATAGTAATCTCTCCTTCTTCTTCACAACCTAATGGTTGTGCTCTTGACACTCCCAATTATAATCTGGTTGAACTTCTCCACTGCTCCCTTTTTAATAGCCTTTCCAAATTCTCAGACTCTCTACCGTACAATGTCTCTGTTCTTGTAGAACAATTACTATCTGTGTTATCTCAAAACAATCTTCCCAATGGATCTCAAAATTCTACAATGGAATTGTAGAAACATCCAACGTAACAAGCAGGATGTGATCTTTCTAATAAACCATTTTAAACCATCTGTCTTTGCTGTATCGAAGACATGGCTTAGGCCTGGATCCCATTTCAGGATACCAGCCTGCTCATGTCTCCGCGATGACAGAGATGATGGAAGGGCAGGTTCGCCCTTTTAGTCAAGAGATGTGTTAAGTTCACGTAAATTCCCTTACCAAATCATTGTTCAGGTCTTCATGTTGTAGCCGCTAGGGTTTCAGATATTTCTTTTATCTCTGTATATATTCCCATCCCAATCCTAACATTATTTCTAAACTCAGATCTATCCTTTCTGCTATTCCTCCCCCCATTATTCTCTTCGGTGACTTTAATTGTAGAAATACACTTTGGGGATCCCATTGCAATGATCCTTGCTCTTCCTGTCTGTTGGATCTTCTGGATGACATTAATCTATGTATCTTGAATGATGGATCTGTCACTCGCAGAGTTTCTCCATCCCAAAACATTAAGTGTCCCAGATCTTTCTTTTTGTTCTCCCTCTATAGTCTGCCATCTATCCTGGTCAGTGTTAACAAATTCCTTTGGAAGTGATCACTTTCCTATTTCTATTTCTTACTTCCCTCCTTTAGCTGTTCCTCCACCTAAACCTTTCCAACCTCTCCTAAAGTACTGTCTTGCACAGGCCAACTGGGATGAATTTTCATTATATCAAATAATCATTTCTGGCGAAATTCCTTCTTCCTGGAAAACTCAAATTATAATCCCAATCCTTAAACCAGGTAAGTATCCAAAGGATCCATTGTCTTACCGACCAATAGGCTTATCCTCCGTGCTCGCCAAAATAATGGAGAATCTAGTCAAGAATAGACTGGAATGGATTTTAGAGAGTAGAGGCCTATAATCAAATAGTCAGTTTGGGTTTAGAAAAGGAAAGAGTACCTTATATAACCTAAGCATCTTTACCTCAGACGTCCGCCTTGCTTTCTCTCAGAATAATCAAATTATTGGTGTTTTCCATTTCTACAGCTTATGACCAGCTTCCAATACTCAGGCAGAATATGTTCGAGCTGAGTATCCCTGTAAGACTAATTAACATAATTAGCAGCTTATTGTCGTGACGGTCGATTTCAGTCCGGTATTAAGTTACCCTTCTCCCTCCTCGCTCTGTTTGGTTGGGCCTACCGCAGGGCTCAGTCTTAAGCCCCATTCTTTATAACCTATACACCTCTAGCTTAGATCTCACTGTCTCTCCTTTCTGCAAAATTCTTCAATATGCTGATGACATTGTCCTTTATTCTGTATACTCTTCCTTCTCCGTGGCTACTACCCAACTTAATTCTGCGCTTTTCTATTTAAATAATTGGCTCTTGGATCATAACCTCTCCCTATCTGTCCCTAAATGTAGTGCAGTAAGTAATCTTACTCGTAGGAGAAACGTTCTAGCCATCAATATTTTGATAGATCATGAATCAATTCCCATTAAAGATCGGGTGTAGTTTTTGGGCCTTATCCTGGATTCTAAGCTCTCGGGTATAGATCATTTAAATCACTGTGTGCGAAAAGCAGAAAAGGGTGTTAACGTCATGCGAGCCCTATAGGGCGTTGGCTGGGGTGCCCACCCTTTTTGCCAAAACCTTCAATCCAAGTGCCTTCGAATTATAACAGGTGCCATGAAAAGCTTCCCCATTAATGCTCTTCAGGTGGAATACCTTGATAGTCCTCTTCACCTCCGTCGACAGTACCTTGCGGACAGATTTTTCACTAACTCCTATCCGCTCTAGTTCTCATCCTATTTCTTTAATACACTCTTTATCTTCTCATACTTCGTCCACCCCATGCTGGGAACATAAAGCGTCCCCTCTCTTTGTCAATTCTTTCAGAAAATATAAGGACCTGTCCTGCCCCTATCTTTTAAACTAGCATCAACCCTCTTCTTGAAACTGATTTCCCAGTGCTCATATATCAGACAAGAATACTTCTAAATTTTGGCATCAACAAGCATTGCCTGAATGCCCATGAAAGCCTTTCTGCTATTCTTGGTAGTGATTGGTGTGATTGGGTGACCGTCTATACACATGCATCCAAATCATCTAACGAGGACTGGGTGAGATCTGCGGTTTGGATCCCCAAATTCAACGTTATATTGAATTTTAAGCTGAGATATTTTGAGCTGAGGCCATAGCTCTATTAGAAGCTGTGAAATTCATTGAGTCTCATAAACTTATAAAGCTCTTATTCTTACAGACTCTCAAAGTTGCCTACAGTATTTATTAAAAAACCCATTCCTTACAAAGGAAAACTTTCCCATCCCACTTAAAAAAGAGCGTCGATGTATAAGTGTCATCAAATGGGAATCGAGGTTGTTATAGCGTGGATTCCCAGTCACTATGGCACTACTGGTAATTAATTTGTGGATTTTTGTGCAAAAACTGCAACTACATCAGGCAGCAGTTTACAATTACTGCTACCCACGTGACCTACGCGCTCTAGCCCAGGGCGGGCTTCTTTCGTTCATGGAATGTCCTTAGGTAATCTTCCAGATTCCTTAAAGGCATATTTTATGGGTCTATTCAACCTTCTATTCCTCCTAAATCGTGGATTACTAAGCATAAATATGTAAACAAGTTAGCTACCTCTATTATCATTCGTCTCCACCTTGGTTTTGTTTGCTCTCCAGTATTCTTGACTAAAATTAGGGTCAGGGACCATTCTCTTTGTGAATGTGGTCTTAAAGAGGGATCTCTAGAACATTTTTTTTTTCTGTCCTAAACTGTCCCATCCTCTATGTGATCTGCTCCCTAAGCAGATTCCTCGTCCTATCAACCTGCCTTTCCTTCTAACATTGGCGCATACCCCATTCATTAAAATCTTATGTAAGTTTATTTCCCTTAACAAAATCAAAATTTAATCTTTTCCAACCTTTATGTTCACTAATATTTGTGTCGTCTTGTGTTTGTTTTAGCCCAAAGAAGAACCATCGCTAATACTACCGATCAACAGTCGATATCCACTACGTATAATATTATATTACTTTTGTTCTCTCCACCTTTACGTTGGCAGAATCATCGGTCATCGATGGATCCATACTACTAAAAAAAAAAAAACTGTACTCTACAACGACTATCGAACGCATGTCAGTTTCCAATGACTCCAAAGCTAGACGAGCGTAACCAGTTTTACTAACTTGGTATTGCAGCATTGAACGCCGTATTGGTGGGCCAGAGCACTCGTCGGTAAACTAATCTGCTTCAAGGAGGGTTATACTTATCCTAGAGTGATGCGCTTTGTAAGGCGGACGTTTGTAGGTACAAATATCAGCCCTCAGGATTACATGACCCGTGTCACAAGCTTGGAGCACATCGACTTCCTGAAGAAGAAAGTGTACTTACGGTACACCCAGAACTGCACTTTCCAGAACAATGCAAGGTGGGTTTATAGGGTCTGAGAACGACCAGACCAAGGTGTGACTGATACTGGACGATGATGCCATGTGTTCATTCTGGTGCAGTATCTGGTTGCTGCCTTTAGATCTTTTTTCTGGATCAAATGGTTTTCAAGGTTGCACGCTCGCTTGAGTCTGGTTTGCTAACTGAGTTCTTAACAACGAGAGTAACCCACCTGCTCCATAAATCAGGTAGCATCAAAAATTATGTTCTTATATCCATTTTGAAAGTTAAAATTAACAGACATATTGACAGTAACTCATTATCAAATTCGTCGTTCCCGAAAGGATCTATTGACATGTTGGATAGATTATAATGAGGCATTTGACTTGATGCCACATACATGACTCATGGGAGTGTTAGAGTTTTATAAAGTTGACGCAACTCGGCACACCATCCTGATGACGTATATGGATGCCAATGGAGGACGGTCCTTCGCTATATTCATAGGACTAGCGAACCGATAAGGATCGAGCGAGGTCTATTCCAGGGCGATAGTTTCGAGTCCACTTTGGTTTTACTTAGCCTTGAATCCTCTAAGCACACTGCTGGAGAATACACGTCTAGGCTATCGGCTGAGGAGAGGTGGTCAGATTATGTCGCACCTTCTTTGGAACTGAAGGAGCTACTCAACATTACTGAAACTTTTAGCAGCGTTATCAGAATGGAATTTGGTGTGGACAAATGTGGGATCATGCATGTAAAGCGAGGAGAGATTGCGGGTCCATGGGAACCCAACTCACGGAATCCATAAACCTTAGAGCGCTCTCTGCATCTGAAACCTATAAATATTGGGTATGTCGGAAGCGTTGGGTATCAATGTTACTGATATGAATCAATGAATTGGATCATGCCGGTTTTAATGTACTCTTTCGACATACTTAAATGGACTTAGACCGAAGTCGACGCCCTGGAGAGGAGGGTCTGTACGCTGCTGAATACAAATCGATTGCATCACCCGCTGTCATCGTTTATGAGGCTGTATACCCCGCGAAAATGTGAAGGTCGGGGCTTTTTAAATGCTAAGACCCTCCACAATCGCAAAAAAAGGCTCAGGGAATATTTCCTAAAAACCGACGTGGGAATGCATCGAGATGTGGTTGAGAAGGGACTCACTCCGCTCTCCTTGGCTAAAGAGAATTGGCGCAAGCCAGTATACCTACTTGACATTTTGTATGCTCATAAAAATATAAAATTCTTAAAAAAATACAGTGATGTCCATAATATAAATACTAGGAACAGGCACAAATTTATTGTACCTACAACAAGGCTCAAGAAAATAGGTGGCTCTTTTAGATGCCAATGTATACATCTCTACAATAGACTTCCAGAGGTGGTTCAAGGTCGGTGCCTGAATAAATTCAAATCCTTCATTAAACGTAAGTTGTGTCAGAAACCATTTTATAGTGTTAAGGATTATATTGTGGACAAAAAGGCTTGGGCTTGAGCTGCGTCAGATTTCTATACACTGATTGTTTATTGTTTTTTCCTCCTGTAGTTTTAATTTGTAATTATTTATGTATGTTTTTACTCAAAGCCAGTAAGTATTACACACTATATAGCCAAGCATATTGTATGTTACGGAAATGCATCGCTGACAGGGATGTTCGGCACTGGTACAGCTACACAGGAGCTAAACTGAGTATTCGGGAACACTGTTGGAGCTGCTGAACCTTGGACAAAACTATTTTTGCATTGTGTAGTTTCAATTCCTTAGTATTGTATAATTGCATGGCACACGTGTGAGCACAATGTACTTGCTGTAAAGCATCTATTTGTTGGGTTAGTCTTTTTTATTAACTTGATTGTGCTCTGGCTGTTGAGAGTATGTCATGCTCACTCAAATGTCTCGCTGGTGGTGGCGTGTGTGTTGGATCATTAAGTTCCCTTCAATATGGTTGAGCTGAATGATGCTGATCCATATGTCATGTTCGTGAACGGACGTCGTCAGAGGGGACTGGTCATCTCTTAGCTGCCACTGCGTATTTTAATTTCTGAATTGTTATTTTATTTTTATTTTATTTTTTGTGCGTGTTCCATAAATGACGCTCTTGGCGTACCTACAATATATTTCTGCATCATTCTCACACTATTGATTTCAACATGAATGATGTAATCAAATATTTGTATCAATAGCTTGATAATTGAAAAGAGTGTCCATGGAGTTTCTTGCCCGTTCTTCTCCATAGGTACCTACTCTTTGGAATGGCCGACTAGCTTCACCTTACTGACTGACCGACCTTCTAACATTTCTAAAGTGCCTGTAACTGGTTTATTTGAAATAAATGCTTTGATTTGATTTGACACTAAATATCGCATAGAGGTATGGCAAGGTAAGGAGCTACACGGACGTTTCTTCCGGGCCCTCGACGGGCTTGATGTAAAGTTACCAGCGTCCGTAGGCTGGCTGCGTTTTCAAAATGAAAATTGCCAATATTAATATAAATGTCGTTACATTTACGCTTGAGTGCGCCAAAGGAAAGGTCATGTTTTTAAAAATTGTGTTCCTATGCTCATTTTAACTTTTTAAGCAATATCTAAAATGTTTATATGTATACCATTGTACCTTTTCTACTTATTTATTTTCCGCTTTAAAACTACTCAATCATGTTGTAACATATTTTTGAAGATAATACAAAAATTTCCGTTTTTATCGGTTTACCTACCAGTAAAAATATTTCTATTGCCGTTTTTTTACCGGTAAAAATAAAATTACGGTATTTGCATGCCCTAGCCGGAACACGACGAATCGCTTGGCGGCATAATCATTGTCTGGTGGGTGGTAACTTCTGCCGGCAGTCGATGTTAATAAATGTAATTTAGCAAACAAAATAGTAACAAAGTCGACTAAATGTCAGGTGCGTGCGCTCCATATAAGCAGATAAGCACTGCATACCCTATATAATAATAAAAAAATATATAATAATTTATCATATACTACAGTAAAATAATTTATATACTACAAACTCAAAACTGAAAGACTTTGTTAATCAGTTACTGATAACAATGCCATCTATTGGGGCTAGTGCAGACTACTAACACACATTACAATGCAGCCCGCGCAACTCGGCTTCGTTGCGGCACCCACGCCACTTCGCGTAGCGGTGTAAGCAGTTACAAAATGTGCCTCTTCCATACACGTCTGTGAATAAAATTATTTGGTTGTGTGCGTAAACTTTACGTACCTACGTGGGCGTGTAATTTAATTGTGTTTTTAAGGCCGAATAAGCACAGCTTCTAATTATGCGACGAATTTAAGAAGTTCACAAATATAGCATGATTGTTGTTCGTTCAAATACCTTTTTATTTTATCAGCTTATGTTGTTTCGTTATTGGTGTATTTGGGTAAATATGTACCTATATTGGTCGTTTTAAGCGGAATTGAATATTCATTAATTTTAGAGTTTTTGGTTTAATTTAAAAGAAAGGTTGTCTTAATAAAAGGTATTATGATAAATGTATGTGGTTAGCAGGCTGTGTAGTCTGTACACACAAATAAATTGTTTTGTTTCTCGTGTAGGTATATTATTTTAAAACGCAGCATTGACAGTTCGTCGTTATAAAAACTTAAAAGACCTTAAGTTTTTCAATCTACTTGCTTTTGAATTTCAATACTATACTTTATACGAGTATTGTAATAATCTTCCTGAAGTTTACAAATTAGCAAATTTTAATAGTTATGATTCCAATGAGTAGTACATCACGCATATTTATGAAACACACAGGGCCAAAGCAGACTGACAGATTTGTCTATATTTCCATTGAAAAATAACTTTTAGCGATTTTAAAACGATCTTATATACACTCAGGGGCACAATTAACCGGCCACCTAAATTTTTGCAATTCCCTTAAAATTCTGTAAATTTTTAATGAATTTTGTTGTTGAATTATTAAATTAAGCGAAATTACACAAACATAAATGAAACATGTGTAAGTTGTTAAATGGTTTATTTACGACAAAAAAGAAATTATTGTGATTTTAGAATTTTCTTACAAAAAATTAAAAAGCAAAAGTCAATTTTTAAAAAAGTGTACCCTAAATTTGCGAATTAATAATGTGTATTTCTTCCTCTGGCCCTGATGACCTCTTGCAACCGATTATGAAGCCCATCCATTATGTCTTGGATGTCGCTTTGAGGGATGTTTTCCCACTCCTCTATCGCTGCAGCTCTTAGCTCACTGATGGTGTTTGGAGCTGGTGTACGATTCCGGATTAGTCTTTTGAGATTATCCCACACATACTCCATTGGGTTCAGGTCAGGACTTTGAGCTGGCCATCATCATCATCATCATTTCAGCCGAAAGACGTCCACTGCTGGACATAGGCCTCCCCCAAGGTTCTCCACGACGACCGGTTCTGCGCCTCCCGCATCCAGCGGTTTCCCGCGACCTTCACCAGGTCGTCGGTCCACCTTGTCGGGGGCCTACCCACGCTACGTCTTCCGGTACGTGGTCGCCACTCGAGAACTCGTCGGCCCCATCGGGCATCGGTCCTACGGGCAATGTGTCCAGCCCACTGCCACTTTAGTGTTGCAATTCTTCGGGCTATGTCGGTTACTCTCGTTCTTCTGCGGATCTCCTCATTCCTGATTCGATCGCGCAGTGAAATCCCAAGCATAGCCCTCTCCATTGCCCTTTGAGTGACTTTGAGCCTTCTTATAAGGCCCATTGTTAGCGACCACGTCTCAATTCCATATGTCATCACTGGCAACACACACTGGTCGAAGACTTTTGTCTTGAGACACTGCGGTATTTCGGACGAGAAGATTCTTCGTAGCTTCCCGAAAGCAGCCCAGCCGAGTTGGATTCGACGATTGACCTCTTTCTCGAAGTTGGACCTTCCTAACTGGATAGTTTGTCCCAGGTACACGTAACTGTCAACAACTTCGAGAACAGAGTCTCCAATCTTTATAGGAGTCGGTACAACATGGGCATTAGACAGAGCTGGCCATGGTAATCGCTGAATATTGTCGGCATCCAAGTACTCGGTACCAATTCTCGTGGTGTGTGCACGGGCATTGTCGTGCATTAAAACAAAATCGTCACTTATAAATGGCGCAAATGTTATCACATGTGGTTCTAGGACTTCTGTCACGTACCTGTGAGCATTAACACTGCCTTCTTTGAAGATTACCAGCTCTGTATTGGCGTCGTAAGATATGCCACCCCATACCATTATCGAGCCTCCCTGGTAACCTACGGTTTCGACCACTGCACATTCAGCAAACCTTTCTCAGCGGCGTCTATACACGCGCTGACGTCCATCAGGACCTCGTAGAGCAATTCTTGATTCATCTGAGAAGAGCGTGGCGTAGCGGTAGCGAAAGCAGCCGCTGCGCAAGGGGCGCAGGTTCGATCTTCGCGCAGTGCAAATATTTATATGCATGAATATGAATATTTGCACTGGTCTGGTCGTGCCTCGGAAAGCACGTTAAGCCGTTGGTCCCGGTTGCCATACGAACATCTAGTGGCAGTCGTTACGGGTTGTTGGAACCCACAAAAGTGCAACAATTGATCTAACTGCAATGCTTCGATATTGCCTTCCGGTTGTGGAGGTCAGACGGCAGTCACTTCACGGATAATGTCGAAGTTTCGCCAAAATCAGCATTTAGACTGGTAAAGCAGACCCCAGACTCCAAAGCTTTGGATGCGACTGGTATTAACGCTGAGATGATGATGATGACTTCATTGTATCCATTTGGGCAAAAAAAATACCTACCTACTTTCTTATCATCAATCACATACTTAGATGTTCATTGTAGCCACGCACAAACATCAATTCAATGTTGACATGCGAAAAAGTACGCGACTATGCTAAATTGAAACTACGTCTACGTTACGTTTTTTAAGTTTTACCATATATAAGCACAGAGATTTGGGTAGTGTATGTATGCATACCCCCAACAAAACTCTGTGCACGTCCCTGCTAAATGTAGTTATGTAAACAAAGAAACGTATATGAGGTCAGAAATAAATATGTAGTTGTCACAAGAAAACTGGATGTGATAGAAAGAAAACTATTATATATTTTTAATTAGGGCACATTAACATAAATAAAAATCATTACAAAGTTCATGTGACAAAAACAGTGTCTGCCAGTGTTATTATAGTTGTCTGAAATAAACATATTGAATAAAATTTAGCTACGATGGCATAAGTCTAATCTGTGCAACGATCTGGTAACATCATTCCCGAACCACAACGTTAGTTTAATCTGTCCACCAATCTGGTGACATGCGCAGGGCTCACATGACCAGAGTTCGAGAGGTTTAGATGGAAAAAGCAGAGGCTTTTGCCCAGTAAAGGTGTACGATTCCGTACATGCATTATTTGCTTATGTCGCGACCTACTTTGCGATTTGTATTACTTACGATAATATTGATACTTTGTTAGTTAACCAATAACTGTTGTGTACTTTTACGAATAAACTTAATAATTGTGAAGTCTGTGGTTTTCGTCAACTCATCTTTAACTATCTCTGAAGCATACATAAAAGTGATCCTTCGAGCCGGATTTATCAAGTGTTTATTATTTCTACTAACGTTACTAAATCGGTCTAGCTGGAATTCCAGAAGAGCAGATTGCGTTAGTGGTTATTGTAGCACTTAATATCCATAACTTGCGGAAACTTCGCAACTTTTGTATACCAACCTGCGGTGATACAACTACTCATCTCCACCAACGGGTAAGCCAATTATTAATAACAATGGTTCAGAGCGTGATGGAACTGATAAACCATCAAGGAACTATCTTCAAAGACTTGAAGCTCACTTGTACCAACTATAAGAAAGACAGTCAGACTAGGAAGAACTTGGCGTACCTAGAGGAACGACTTTCTCGGTTGAACAGTAACTGGGAGAAGTTTGTTCACAACCATCAATTGCTGGAAGAGTCTGGAGCAACAGACCTTCAATACTTTACCGACATTTTCAGCAGTACAAAGAAGATGTATGAAGAAGTGCTGCAAGACATGTTGAAACGAAAGTCGGAATTGCCGTCTACATCTACAAGTAAGGCGGAACAAGTACCTGCAACGCCTAACCAAAGCAAGGGTAAATTGGGATTTACTTTCGATGATACCAAATTCCACGCACCACTTCGGGAAACAAGCGAGTCGACAATAATGTAACTTCAGAGCATTCGAACGTACTGTGGAGAAAATAAACATAGCGTTGGTGGTATCTATGGAAAAAATGGGAATTAGAAGACAACCTTAATATCCTGAAAACTAAATGGGAATATATCAAAAAGGCAAATTGGGAACTGGACTATATTCTACAAGACGACGACTCAATTTATCAACAGAAATACAATATACCAGAGAGCCTTTATTATCATAAAGGCTCAGGCTATCGCCTGAAAAGTAAATTACAAAACAGAATCTGGAATAACGCACATTACGAGAAATCAACGCCAAAAATTAGAGCTTGAGTTTTGAGTGACGTTCTGTAATACGGACCTTACGAGACCTCTAACTCGAAAGTGTACACAACAATCCGATAATTTCGAAAGCTCAAAAAATGCAACACTTGAAAACAAAACTCAATGGTGAGGCAGAGAAACTAGTTCAACATCTTGGCCTCAGTGCTGAAGACTATGCATCTTGCTGGAGATTTTGACCCACCGCTATGATAACAAACGGCTATTGTTTACATCCTACGTGAACACGCTCCTGAATCAACCCAGTATTCAGCAAGTAACCGCGGCAAGCGTACGAAGGCTTCACGACATTATGATGGAGTGTTTGAACGGACTCAAAAACATCGGTCTAGATACCACAAATTGGGATCGGATCGTGGTTCACCTTATGATTAAAAAACTAGATAACGTAACATATATAAAAAGAGCTTCGAAAATGCTAGGCTTCGTTCTTAGAAATTGTAAACATTTCAACGCAATAAACAAAAACACTACTTTACAATAGTCTCATTCGCAGCATCCTGGAGTATAATAGTGTAGTTTGGCGCCCTCACTACGCGACACATTCATTGCGACTTGAGCGTGTCCAGAAACGCTTCACATGGCACCTCGCATTCTCCAATGGTGTCGCCAAAAAAATACGGTCTTACAATAAAAGGCTTAAGCATTTTAACATGATTTCCCTGGAAAAACGTAGACACTTAATTGATGCAATATTTGCCAATAAAATCATCAAACATAAAATAGATAGTCCCAGCTTGCTTGCTCTCATCAGTTTTCGTGCACCCTCTAGAATCCCGCGCAGTGCCATCACGCCCCTTTATTCACCTGCTAGAAGAACAGTTTTGGGAGCCAATTAACCCCTTGCAAGAATGTGTAAGGCAGTGAATGGCTACAGTGATTGTATAGATCTCTACTTTGACTCTCTTGCTAAACAGACAGCGACTCTGTATCGTTTACCGAGCAACCCCTAATTCTAGTTGATTTTGAATGTGTCAAGTTTACCACTATTATTTTGTTAATTTTGCATGTTATTTTTTTTTTTTTTAAATATATTAATATTATCAATTTCTTGAAATCAATTTATTGTTGTTAATTTTGAATTTACTTAATGTTACTTATCTTAATAAATTATATTAAGAATTTCTTCTAATTTATATTTATGTCACTCAATTCTAGTAATGTTATAAATTAAAAAACCACAATTTTTTGCTTTTTTAATGTTTATTCGGAAATTTATACCAATGTTATAAATTTATCAATGTTAGCGCTTATTGTTAAGTAAGTTAGCTTATCTCCACAATTCAATTTTTTATGCATGTTGTGTTTCATCATCATCATCATTGTTCGCACTCGTTTTATCGGTCGAGTCCAATTGTTAGTTAGTCGAGTTGATAGATGCGCGACCGGTACGGGCTAGCGTAATTAGTATTGTCTATGGTGACGCGCGGAAATAAATACCACCGGCCGCGGTTTTGGATAGTTTGTCGCGTTTGTTGCCCGTGTTTTTGAAGTATTTACCTGAATTATAAAACGTAACAGTGCCGTCCTTGAATTGAGTTGAATTTGAATCGGAAACGTGGTTTCATTGTCGATTGTTTGTCGGGCGTGAATTGACGCTGCTAAATAACGGTTTCCTACGTTAGTGAGCTTTGGTGCCCTCCTAAGGGAACTTTAATGTGTCGACTGGTATTGGACAATCGTGTGTTGGAAGACATCGGACGTCATTGTAAGTAGACGCGCGCGCGTCGACTCTCCGGGACTTCATTCCACGACGGAACACACTGGGTCCTAAGGTAAGTGCCTTAGTTTTGCTGTGGAGTGGTAAGAGATTGATTTACTTGTGGTATAAGCCGACTTGTTTGTTGGATAAGCCGTGACAAATGCGCGGTAGATGTACGTGCTGTACTGGGGCGCGCCTACATCATTTTGGTAGCAGAGCGTGGTTCCTAATTACTAATTTGGTTAATTAGAGTATCATTCCAGTATCTTGGTAGCCCTCAGAGGCTAATTTGCAAAAATTTGATTTTTTATTTGTTGTTGTCGGTACTCGTAAAATTATATCTCTGACCACCTCCATACACTGTGTGGATCCGATTATAATTTTACGAAGTAAAAAATGTAAAAACATGTGTAGGTAGATTGTTCTTTTTTTTGGTTGCCTTCTTTCCGTACTTCCGATCGGAAAAGGCAAAGGAATGATACGCCATACAGCCGGGTAGCTAGTTCGTTTTGTTATTGAATCATTGAGCATACAGCTACCGGTAGGTACATTGTTGAATATTGAGCTACGCCATCAGTAATTACGAGTTATTTTTATGACTAATGTTTTGTTATTGTCGATCTAGTCAACTCGTGTATTTGTACGAACCAAATAGTTCGTGTTTGAATGTTTTGATGTAACTCGTAATTCACAGTCGTAATTTTGTTCTGTTTGTTGTTTGATTTATTACGTAATTCACAGTAATAATTTTATTCTGTTTGTTTGTTGATTTATTGTGTAATTGGTAGTAATAATTTTGTTTTGGTTATAAGTTTTGATCTGTGTCGCAATTAAGTTAGGCCGTTTGCACACTGATATTTTGTATGTATACTTTGTAATATTTTTTATTTATACATTGTTAATATTTGTTTGTAACGGTTGCCCATAGCTTTGGTCCCCACACGGTCTCGCGGAATTTATTGAGTTATTTACGCTTCTTTTTGTTGCTTTCCGCGCGTTCTTTAATTGAATTTAATTTGTTAATTTGAATTAAAGGCTTTTATTTGAAATGGCTCCCAGTCCGCTTGCTACGGCGAAGGCAGAGGTTCAAGCCGCATTGCGTTGGCTCGAGGGTGCGGCTGCCCTGATTGTTCGGCCGGATCGGGTACAGGCTTTGTTGACCGGTTATGAAGGGTTGCCTGCGCGCATGGAAGGGTTGGAGCGACACGTTGTCGACTTCCATGCCTACGTTTTGGAACACCCTCCAGCGGATGAAGCCATAGTGGAGACCTTTAAAAGGGATGTCGACCAGGCGTACGAATTGGCTGACCAAATTACGGAGTCAGCAGAAGGGCTCCTGGCTGCCCGTAGGGGAAAGCCGACTTTGAGCGGGGAGGTTAAACCGACCCCGCCGGCTTTGTTAGGGAGACTGCCCACATTGGAGATTCCCCACTTTGACGGGGACCTCACGGCTTGGATGGGCTTCATCAACCTGTTCGACAGCTTGGTGGACTCCAGGGAAGATTTGTCCCCCAGCCAGAAACTGGCTTATTTGCGCTCCGCCCTCCGCGGAGAAGCCAGTGCAGTGGTCCAGCACCTGGGGTGCGTGGCAGAAAACCTCCCCGAGTGCTCAGTGGCTGCTGGTCCTCTTGCTTCCTTGAGGACGAGCAGACGCTGGGCCGGTGCACCCTGGGCGTGGGCAACAATGTCTTCGTGAATATTGTGCAGGAGGAGATTGTTGTCCGCGGCGAAATTCTGCCAGAGCGGAGGAGTCGCTCCCGAGGGCTCTCTATCTGCACTCTGCAGCTGCAGAGTGCACGAATAGGGAGCAGGTGGTGTAGACCGTGGGCCGTTTTGACAGTTCGCGGTCTAGGGGTCACGTCGCGTGACCGAGTTGGAGAAGACCGTGGGTTTCTCCTCAACCTGCGGTCTACGGGCACCAGTGGCCATTGGAGTTTTAGAGCCACGGTGCCGGGTGGTGGGTAGGTTAGGTTAGATTTAGGTTTAGGTTACATATAGGTTAGGTTTAAATAAAGGGGAAAAAAGATAAAAATCAAAGAGAAAATACAAAATAAACAAAACAAAATACAAAATTTAAAAATGAATAAAAAATTCAAAAAATGATAATAATATTATTAGTAGTAAGTTAGTTTTAGATACCGAGCAGTGGGCGGTATATCCTGCACCAGAGGCATCCGCAGGCCTCGGGAGGTTTAATACCCTTCCAAAAAGAGCGGCCGCATCGCCTTGGGGAAGTGATGTGAGTAACACCCATTATCGTAAATGGAAATGTCAGAGATAGCGAATTGTGTTTTGTCTTGCGATCCGGCTGACGCCCGGCGTTCGCAGGTATCCGGGCCTGCGAATGTTAAATTGGTGACCGAAGAACGCGCAGGGGTAGGTGACCAGGCCCCTGCTGTCGTTAATGTTACTGGCAGCGAATGCGATGCAGTGGATGTGGACGAAGGGCCGCGTGGACCGTCCTCCGTTAGGAAACGACCACGCGAGCCTGCTCAGAAGGGAGGTGGGTCGGCGGAGCTGACCTCTGAAGAAGAAGGCCTGCCGGCCCCGAAGGTGCCGACCGCGAGGAGAGGTCGGCAAAATTCCAGAGGAGTGACTGCTTCGCGGCTGCAGAGGGACGCACAGGGTAGGTTCGTGCGTACCACGGCGGCTAGCGAAGCAGAAAGTGACATGGGGGTCACTTCGGAGGACCCTGGTGGCGAGAGTTGTGCCTCGCTAGGGAGCTCGAAGGCGGAGCTCAACGCCGTCAGGAGGGAGCAGCGCAAAGCCGTCGCAGCCGACGAAGTGTCGGAAATGGCCCGACGCGCTCGAGAGCGACGCGCTACTCTATCGGCGGAAGGGGGGCAACCGTCGCCGGTGGCCCTTAGTCAGCTGGCCTTGGACGGGGTGGACCTGGTCCTTAAGGTTGCCACAAAATCTGGCAACCTGAAGAGCACGTTCATTCGCGGTCTCAAGGAGGCTGCCGCGGCCATCAGGGAGGCGGTTGGCACCCTCCTCAACACGACGGCCTCAGACGAGGTCGTGAAGTTGCAGGAGGAGAACAGCCGCCTCCGTGATGATCTGGAGGACCTCCGGCGACAAGTCGCTGCGCTGAGCGAGCAGCAGCAGCGACACACGCCCACCGTTGCCGCTTCCGAAGTGGCTCCGGCTCCTGCACCAAGACCGGCACGTACGGATGATGAGCTGAGCGCATCGTGCCTTGAGCGCATCGTCCGTATGTGCATGCTCCAGTGCGGGAGCATGGTCAAAGCCCAACTTGAGGCGCATTCCCGGCGCCTCCCTGAGGAAAACCTCCGTCCACCCCTAGCGGCCGACAAACGGCGTAGGGCTGAGGGAACGCCGGGAATTGCGCCTCAGCGAGCTCCAGAGGGCGAGCAATCCACGACTGCCGGGTCTAAGGGTGAGACCTGGGCGACAGTCGTGGGTCGTAAGAAGGCCCGCAAAGCCGCTAAGGCCGCGAAGGCGGCCTCAGCAGCACCAGCGCGTACCTCCGGTAAAACCGCAAAGGTGGCTCCGGAGGCTGCACGGCGGACTGGTAAAGGCGATCGCAAAAGCGGTCGCAAGGGACCGGCTCTGCGTGCCCCGCGTTCCGAGGCCGTGACGCTCACGCTTCAGCGTGGCGCTGCAGAGCGCGGCGTTACATATGGCTCGGTCCTTACCGAGGCCAAGGCCAAGATCAAGTTGTCGGATCTTGGCCTCCAGTCCGTCACCATAAGACATGCTGCCACGGGTGCGCAGCTGTTTGAGGTAGCTGGTGCTGCGAGCGGCAATGCCGAGAAGGCGGACGCTCTGGCCGCCAAGTTGAAGGGGGTCCTCAACCCCGAGGACGTCCGGATTTCCAGGCCGGTTAAAACCGCAGAGGTGCGGATTGCCGGCCTGGACGAGTCCGTGACTTGCGAGGAGGTGGTGGCGGCCGTTGCCCGAAGCGGAGAGTGTCCGCCGGACAAGGTGCGGGCCGGCGATATTCGCACCGACGCCACCGGACTCGGCGCGGTCTGGGTTCGGTGCCCTGTGGCGTCGGCGAATAAAATCGCCGCAAGTGGCAGAGTGCTGGTAGGCTGGGTTGCAGCGAGAGTTAAACTCCTGCAGCCCCGGGCTTTGCGGTGCTTCCGGTGCCTGGAGAAGGGGCACGTCCGGGCCAAGTGCAGCGCTGAGGTTGACCGTAGCGATCTTTGCTATCGCTGCGGTCAGCCCGGCCACAAGGCGGCCCAGTGTTCCGCGGCGCTCAACTGCAGCTTATGTTCGGCTGCAGGGAAGCCAGCGGGACACAGAGTGGGCGGAGGGGCCTGTGGCACGCCTGCCAGCAAGAAGGCCACCAGGAAGAAGAAGAGGAGCTCTAAGCCTGCCGGGGAAATCTCGCCTCCCCCGCAGGCTAACAGCTCCGCGGCCGACTCCCGGCCCAGGACCGTTGCCGAGGGAATGGAGTGTCAATAATGGCACAGCTCCGTTTCCTCCAGGGCAACATCAATCACTGCGCCAGAGCTCAGGATCTTTTGTTCCAGAGCATAGCGCAGTGGTCGATCCAAGTGGCTGTGGTCGCCGAGCCGTATTTCATCCCTGCCCGTGACGACTGGCTGGGATGCATTGACGGCTTGGGGGCCATTATTGGCGGGACTCTGATCGACCCGTCTCGGGGCCGCAGCTGGGTTGCTGCGGTCAAGGACGGCATCGTCATCGTGGGGGCGTATTTCTCCCCCAACAAGAGTCTCGCCGACTTCGAGGGGTTCCTTGCCGAGTTGGGCACCGTCGTAGGCCGCTATCACCCTCATCCCGTTCTGGTGCTCGGGGATCTCAACGCCAAGTCATCGGCGTGGGGATCTCCGGTCACTGACCCTTGGGGCGAGGTGCTGGCGGAGTGGATAGTGACGACCGGCCTGGTCGTCCTGAATCGGGGTTCGGTATACACGTGCGTGCGGCAGCGGGGCGGGTCGATAGTAGACGTTACTTTCGCTAGCCCCTCTGTCGCCAGCCGTGTCCGTGACTGGCGTGTCGCCGTGGAGGTGGAGACGCTGTCGGACCATCGGTATATCCGATTCGACATCTCCGCCCAGACCGCGAGCGGCCGCCATCCAAGAGCCCCGATTAACGACGGCCCGCGCTGGGCGCTTAAGCGCCTCGACAGGGAACTACTCGAGGAAGCTGCCATAGTCCAGTCCTGGATTTGGGAGTCGGCGACGGACGGCCCCGTCGACGTCGAAGCGGAGGCGCTGCGGTTTCGCGGGGCGATGACGCAGATCTGCGACGCGTCCATGCCCCGCGTCCGCCAACAGTCCGCAAGGCGCAACGTGTACTGGTGGAACGACGACATTGCGCGGTTGCGCGTCGAGTGCGTCGCGGCTCGCCGCCAGTACACGCGCTACCGGAGACGACGTCGACGGGATCCCGTCGAGGAGGCCGCGCGGTATGGGGTGTACCGCGCGGCCCAGGAGACTCTGTGGCTGGCCATCGGCGACTCCAAGTCGAGGGCCAGGGAAGAGCTGCTGGGGTCCCTAGATCGGGACCCGTGGGGGCGCTCCTACCGTTGGGTACGGGGCAAGTTGCGTCCCTGGGCGCCCCCACTGGTGCAAAGTATGCAACCCCAGCTGCTGGAGGCGGTGGTATCCACCCTCTTCCCTGAGCGGGCGGGACATGTTCCCCCGGCGATGGTTTCACCCTCAGCCACAGACTCTCCAGAAGAAGAGGGCACCGATGTCCCCGTGGTGACGCAAGCAGAGACGGGAGCGGCCGTGTCGCGGCTCCGGGCCAAGAATAAAGCGCCCGGACCCGACGGAGTTCCTGGCCGAGCTCTCGTCCTTGCTCTGAAGGAGCTAGAGCCCCAGCTGAGGGGGCTCTTCACGGCATGCTTCGAGCAGGGTCAGTTTCCCAGTGTGTGGAAGGAGGGGAAGCTGGTCCTGCTCAGGAAGGAGGGGCGCCCCGCGGACTCGCCGTCCGCGTATCGGCCCATAGTGCTGCTCGACGAGGCGGGCAAACTTTTTGAGCGCATAATCGCAGATCGCCTCGTCGGCCACTTGTGCGGAGAGGGGCCGAACCTGGACGACAAACAGTTCGGTTTTCGTCGGGGGCGCTCCACCATAGACGCCATCATGCGCGTGAGAGCCCTGGCGGAGGATACGGTGTCCCGGGGTGGGGTGGTGTTGGCGGTGTCTTTAGACATTTCCAACGCCTTCAACACCCTACCCTGGAGCTGTATTAGGGAGGCCCTGAAATACCATCGGGTGCCTCCCTACCTCCGCCGCATAGTAGGGGCTTATCTGGAGGACAGATGCGTCATCTATCGGGGACGTGACGGTGCCGGTCGGCACCAAATGTCGTGCGGTGTTCCACAGGGATCGGTCTTGGGACCGCTCCTGTGGAACATCGGCTACGACTGGGTGCTGAGAGGCGAGCTCCCGTCGGGCGCCGACTTGACGTGTTATGCGGACGACACGCTTGTCACTGCCCGGGGGAGCTCGTACAGGGAAGCGACGTTGATAGCCACGGCTGCGGTGTCACAGGTGGTGAACCGCATCCGGCGCCTGGGCCTGGAGGTGGCCCTTGACAAGTCGGAGGCCATGGTTTTCCATGGCCCCCGTCGCGCGCCGGCGCCGGGATCACATATCGTGGTCAGTGGGGCCCGGATAGCTGTCGAGTTCACCATGAAGTACCTGGGATTGGTGCTCGACAGCCGGTGGGATTTCGGACCCCACTTCCGGCGCCTAAGCTGATGGGTGCAGCGGGCGCACTATCAACGTTGCTTCCCAACATGGGGGGCCCGAGCGCCGCCTGTAGGCGGTTGTACGTGGGAATCGTGCGGTCCATGGCCCTGTATGGGGCCCCTGTGTGGGCGATGGACCTGACGGCCGGAACACTCGCCATTCTGCGCAAGCCGCAGAGGGCGATGGCCGTCAGGGTCGTCCGCGGGTATCGCACGATATCCTACGAGGCGGCTTGCGTCCTGGCCGGATCCCCGCCCTGGGACCTAGAGGCGAAAGTACTCGCGTCATTGTACCGATGGCGCGAGGAAGAGCGGATACGGGGCTCCAGTCCGGTGCAGCGGCAGATCGAGCTGCGCCGAGAGGAGCTCCGTCAGGTCCTGGTGGCGGACTGGCGGCAGAGGCTTCTGCGCCCTACCGCCGGCCTCGCTACCGTCGAGGCGATCCGGCCAGTACTCGACGACTGGCTCGGGAGGAGGCACAGCTCCCTTTCGTTCAGGGTGACGCAGGTGCTGTCGGGGCACGGCTGCTTCGGCAAGTACCTGCGTCGCTTAGGCAGGGAGCCGGACGCTCGGTGCCACCACTGCGTCCAATGCGGGGAGGACACGGCGCAGCACACGCTCTCCGAGTGTGTAGCTTGGGAGGAGCAGCGCCGTGTCCTCACAAATGAAGTAGGAGGCGACCTGACGCTGCCGGCAGTAGTGCGGAGGATGGTCGGCAGCTCAGAGTCGTGGGACGCGGTGGTGTCCTTCTACGAGGACGTGATGTCGCAGAAGGAAGCTGCGGAACGGGAGAGGGAGATATCAACTCCCTTCCCGGGCCGCAGAAGACGCACCGGGCGCCGAGGAAGGGCGGATAACGCCCTCTTCCGCCCCCCATGAATGGGTCCAGGGGCGAGGGACATGGGGAAGTCCCCGCCCCCCATTGATGGAGCCCGAGGCGGAGGCGCGCGCGAGTGTCGGCGCGCGCCTTTGATGCGATGCACGGGGTAGTTTAACACCCCACTACCCCGTGCAGGAGACGAGGCCCGGACAGACCGGGCCAGCACGAGGGTGTGGGGCCGTGGAAGAATTTAGACTCCCGCGGCCCCAAGTGCGCTCGTCATAGAAGGCACACCGGGGTGGTTTTAGTCAGTAAAAGTCTGACATACCCCGTCGCCCACCCCAGGGCGGCGGGCATCCTATGAGGATTTCCACCCCGGCAAAAAAAAAAAAAAAAAGTGGTCCAGCACCTGATAGTTATGCTAGATGCTAACTACCAGGTTGCGCGGCAGTTGTCGCTGGACCGCTACCAAAACGTCCGCTTGCTAGCGGACACCCATGTGGCAGCCATTTTGGCCTTACCGAAGGCAACGCGGGTTTCCTCACTAAGGAGGGATTTGGTTAACCCGCTCTTGACCGCCGTCCACTCGTTGCGCCGGCTGGATTTGCCGGTCGACCAGTGGTCCTTCCTTCTTCTGCATTTGAACAAAGGTACGGGGGCAATAGCGCCTCGTATCTCGCCCCCTTCTCGGATTTGCTTCGTTTTTTGGAGGACGAGTGCAGAGTGCTGGACCAGCTGACCGACCCCACACCGGGAACGAGCACAGGTCGTCCGGTAGCGGCGAGGGGACAACCCCGCCGTCCGACCAAACAATACTCGGCTGTCCGAAGGGACTCCCCCCCCCCCCCCCCGCACCAGGTAAACGGTGCCGGTATTGCCGGGGGGACGGACATGACGTGCGTGCTTGCGAGAAGTTCGGGAGCCTCCAGACTGCCGGACGAAGAGCCCTCGCCAAGCAACGCGCCTGGTGTTACATGTGCCTGGGAGACCACCTCCAGTCAGTGTGCCCCCAGGCTAAGGTTTGTCCACATTGCGGCGGGAGACATCACGCTCGCGGTTCAAGCACAGGAGTGCTTGAACCGCAATGGTGGCGGATCCGAAAGGGACCCAGATTCCCCGCGCACGGGCGAGGGCCCCAAGGGCGGGGGCCCCACGGGCGGGGGCCCCCCGCAGGATGTAGCGGTGGCCGTCGGGGGCTCGGGGAGGCGGGCGTTACGCTGCTCCCCCCCCCCCCCCCCCTTGATGGAATACCCTCGACTGGGGCGTTATGTTCCCCCGTATGCGGCCCACGGTTATTGCCCCACACCTCGGAGTAGAGTTGGAAGGAGTCCCTACCTTGCGGAGTGGGACCCTCCGATCTACTGTCGGCGATCCCCTCCGATCTTGTCGACTCAGTTCACCCGGGGTCCAGGGGGGCAATCACCCTCCTCGGATTTTCATTAATGCCACTGTCGGGCGCAACCCCCCCCACCGGAGTTTGTGCTGTTGCCAACAGCCTCCGTGCGTGTTTGGGGCCCCAAAGGTGATTTTGTCACAGTGCGTGCCCTCTTGGATTCAGGGGCCCAGGGTTGCATAATTTCTACTTGGTTCGTCCGACACTTGGGCTTAAATATTGTGCCGCATGGGGAATCGGTACGGGGCGTTGGAGACCTGCGGATTTCGGTTCCGATCGGTCGGGTTTCGTTCTCCTTCTCCCCCCACTCCTCCTCAACGCCGAAAATCGATACTTCGGCGATTGTTTTTGAAACAGTGGTCGGGCCGCTTCCGCAAAGTGCGAGCCCCACACGCCGCCGTTGAATTGTCGGCTGGATTGGCTCTGGCTGATCCTCACTTCCACCGACCTGGCCCGATCCATTTATTGATCGGGGTGAATGTGCTAGGTCGTTTGCTGCGTGGAAGTAAACGAGTTTTGCAGGCAGCCGGTTTTGAAGCCATATCCACCTCTTTGGGTCATGTAGTAATGGGATCGTTTAGGGACGTCCCAGACCCCCCTTCGGCAGACAGCGACCTCGATGTTGGTTCTGCCTTGTCGGACATCCGCTCCGGCAACTTGCTCCAAGACTGGGTGTAGTCTGTCTCATCCCTCCCGGAAGTCAACCGTGTTTGTATCCCTAGGCCCATATTACCTGAGGGACGGTTTTGGCGATTTGAACCCCGCAGACTGCGCTTCCCGCGGCTGCGAGGCGCCCGAACTTGTGAATCACCAGCTGTGGTGGGGTCCACCATGGTTGTTACAGCTGGAGGGTTCTTGGCCCCATACCCCCGCAGTGGTCAGGGCATCTACGCCAGGGGTGCATGTTCACGCCACCGAGACTGTAGCGGCTCCAGATCCGGAGTTTTTGCTTGAGCGCTACAGCTCTTTGGATAAATTGCTCGGCGTCACCGCCTGGATACGGAGTTTCATCCACAACTGTCGTAACCCTCGTGGCAAATTTGAGTCTCCGGTCCTCTCACCGCAAGAGCGCAATGACGCTCTGCTATATTGGGTGCGGATAGTTCAAGAGAGTGAATTTGCATCGGAGTTGAAAACCCTCCGCCAACGCACATCCAATCTGAAGGGACCCTTAGGGCGCTTGAATCCTTTCGTGGATGATCAGGGTTTGATGCGTGTCGGAGGTCGGCTTAGAAATGCTAAGCTCCCCTATGGGGCTCGTCATCCATTGTTGCTCCCCAAGAACGGCCCCTTGGTGAAGTTGTTGATCGCAGACCGCCATGTGAAAAATGCACATGCCGGATGCAATGCTCTTACTGCGATCCTCCAACGTGAATTTTGGATTTTGTCTGCGCGGAGAGTGATCCGATATGTTATCTTCCGTTGTCTCCCGTGCTACCGCTTGAAAGCGGACATCGTGCAGCCCCAAATGGGGGATTTGCCTGCCGATCGAGTCACCGAATCGATGCCCTTTGCCGGAGTTGGTACGGATTTTGCGGGACCATTTATTGTTAAAGCTTCGCGTCTCCGTAACGCTAAGACCGAGAAGGCTTACTTGTGCGTTTTTGTGTGTTTAGCTACTAAAGCGGTCCACCTCGAGGTGGTTAGTGCTCTCACGACAGAGGCGTTCGTCGCTACTCTTGGCAGATTTGTTTCGCGTCGCGGACTGCCGTCCTTAATTCGATCCGACTGTGGGACCAACTTTAAGGGTACCGATCGTTATTTGAAGGATGTTTGTGAATTTTTAGATAACCATAATGTTGAGATCGGATCCACACTCTCCCGCAGAGGGGTACGATGGCAGTACTCACCGCCGTCCTGCCCCCACTGGGGAGGTATATTTGAAGCAACTGTAAAGGCCGCCAAAACTCACCTTCGTCGCGTTATTGGAGATAGTATCCTAACTTTTGAGGAGCTCGCGACCGTATTTTGTAAGGTTGAGGCGGTCCTCAACTCGCGTCCGTTATGCCCTTTGTCATCCGACGCGAATGATTTTGAGGCCCTCACGCCGGGCCATTTTTTGATAGGGAGACCACTTAACGCCCTGCCTGAGTATCCTTATTTGGACATTAACTCCGGACGGCTCTCGCGATTTGAATTGCTTCAACAGCTTACGCAGAGTTTTTGGCGCCGTTGGCATCTGGAGTATTTGCACATTTTACAACAGCGCGTTAAGTGGTCAGACAAGACGAACCCACCAAGAGTCGGAGACCTCGTTTTGTTAAAGGACCCAAATCTGCCACCCCTCCGATGGCGTCGTGGACGCATTGTTAAATTGTATCCAGGGTCAGATGGTGTTCCCAGGTTTGCCGAGGTCCTGGTGGGGGACTCTGTCTTGAAGCGCGCGATCGCCACACTCTCTCGCCTGCCCTTAGATTGAATTGTCGGACCGTTTGTTACTGTCCGGGGCGGGGGGATGTTCGCGCTCGTTTTATCGGTCGAGTCCGATTATTAGTTAATCGAGTTGATAGATGCGCGACCGGTACGGGCTAGCGTAATTAGTATTGTCTACGGTGACGCGCGGCCATTTTACACGACGTTTCGAGACCGCGTCGACAACGGTCCGTTGCTAGAACTCTTGACGAAATCCTCGCGCGCGTGGCGTGTTTCGGACGAGTGATTTTCGGGAAGTAAATACCACCGGCCGCGGTTTTGGATAGTTTGTCGCGATTGTTTTACAAATGCGCGGTAGATGTACGTGCTGTACTGGGGCGCGCCTATACAATCATCATCAACCTTTTTACCGTCCCACTGCTGGGCACAGGTCTCCTCTCATGCAGAGAAGGATTGAGCGTAATCACCACGCTTGCTCAATGCGGGTTGGCGATTTCAGACTTAAAGTCCAGGTTTCCTCAAGATGTTTTCCTTCAGCTTCAGTCATTGGTGTCCAAGATATACTTAGAAAGTACATATAACTTTAGAAAAGTTACATTGGTACTTGCCTGACCTGGAATCGAACCCGCGCACTCATACTTGAGAGGCTGGTGTTTTAACCACTAAGCCACCACGACATTTTTGCCATGTTGTGTTTACCTATAAGTAATTGATGCACTGTTATTTTACGTTTGGGAATGTATTATTTGATTGTTGTTGTGTAATCAATTGTTGGTGAACCTAATAAAATAAATATAACGAATACATAAAGGAGATCAAACATTCCAGGGAATTTCCCGACCTGGAAGAGTTCGCAGAGTTTTTAGAATCGTCAAACAACAAAAAGTCAGAACAATTGATGGAAACTTCATCAAATTGAGAGGCCTACTTGACCAAGGTTCCCAAGTGAGCCTAATAACAGAAAACGCTGCACAACACCTCAGATTACAGCGACTAAAAGTAAGCGCTACTGTATCGGGTGTCGGATCACTTAGCGGCAACTGCAAAGGGGCAATGAACTTTGAATGCCAATCAACACATTCAGTTTATCGATTCAACTTCCAGGCATTAATTATGAAGAAACTCATAAGCAACTTGCCTACCGCATCATTTTCTGTCAACAACTGGGACTATTTGGGAAACTTAAAACTAGCGGGTCCGCAGTTCAACCTGTCAGGCCGGCTCGATCTGCTCCTGGGCGCAAACATCTACTCAGAACTTATCCTAAACGGAATCGTCAGGAATGATAACAGATATCCAGTAGCACAACATACCAGAGTGGGCTGGATTCTATGTATGTGAATGTAAAAACACTCAACTTTTTAATAATTATATATAATAATATAATAATTATAGTAATTGCATGAATGAATTTTTGCAAGGGTGACTTTTTTTCATTTACTGGTGTGATAATTTAATGTCACCATTGGGGCGCCACGTTGTATATCATAATAAAACAATGGCGCAAAACAAATAAAGGCGTCCAAACAAGAGGAATACCTAGACTAGACGAAGAGAGAACTTCGGTGGGGACATCGAGTTACAAGAAATACATGAGTCGACCCATGCGGAGCCCGTTTACGGCGAAGCCAGACAGCCGAAGAATATATTTCACTTTAAGAACTTCAACTGAGATTGTATTTCTATATCTACACTTTGACACATTCACTATTTCTGGACTATTTACATTTAATTCTTTACTTTACACTTTTCTTACGTAATAACTATTCTTAGCTTTTAATGGATGCTCATTCAGTTTTTCCCTCGGGAGCATGTGGATACGATTCCGTACAGGCATTATTTGCTCATGTCGCGACCTAATTTGCGATTTGTATTACATACTTTAATACTGATACTTTGTTGCCGTAGCGCTATAACCGCGGATTAGCATCCAAACTACTTTCGTGCACTTTTACGAAAAAACTTAACAATTGTGAAGTCTGTGGTTTTCGTCAACTCATCTTCAACTATCTCTGAACCATACAAAATGCGACACAATGTAAGCTAATAAAAAGCAGTTTAAACAGTTCTATGGATAGAACTCAAAATTACACATTTAACTACTCGCATTCTTTAGGCCTATTAGGTACATAACACTAGCCACATCCTATCAGGTGAACCAATGGTTTGTCTGCTTAACTATATAACTAATACTTACTTGTTGTCTCCGTGCCACTTCTACTTTCCTTTGATACTTCTTCGTCTTCCACTTCAAATTTACAGATAATTAAAGGGACATCATCTTCTAAATCTGACTCAGAATAGTGTGGTGGTATATCTGCTACATCTAGACAGCTATTGTCTAAATTTTCGGGTTTTAACTCTGTAAATAAACAAAAACTGTCAAGAGTAGTTAGAGTTTCACCTGCGCAAGTTTGGAGCCTGTGGGAATATCAAAATCAAAGCATTTATTTCAAATAAACCAGTTACAGGCACTTTAGAATTGTTAGAAGGTCGGTCAGTCAGTAAGGTGAAGCTAGTCGCCCATTCCAAAGAGTAGGTACCTATGGAGAAGAACTGGCAAGAAACTCCATGGGCACACTTTTCAATTATCAAGGTATTGATATAAATATTTGATTACATCATTACTGTTGAAATTAACCGCGTGAGAACGATGCAGAAATATATTGTACGCTAAGAGCGTCCATTATGGAACACACAAAAAAAACAATTCAGAAATTAAAATACGCCGTGGCAGCTAAGAGATGACCAGTCCCCTCTGACGGCGTCCGTTCACGAACATGATGTATGGATCAGCATCATTCAGCTCAACCATATTGAAGGGAACCTAATGACCTAACACACACGCCACCACCAGCGAGACATTTGAGTGAGCATGACATACTCTCAACAGCCAGAGCACAATCAAGTCAATAAAAAAAGACTTAACCAACAAATAGATGCTTTACAGCAAGTACATTGTGCTCACACGTGTGCCATGCAATTATACAATACTAAGAAATTGAATCTACACAATGCAAAGATAGTTTTGTCCAAGGTTCAGCGTCAAGGTTCAGGTATCATAATTAAAAGTAATCCTATGCATTAATCCTGGTGATAACACACACACACACAACAAAATTTTGTAACAAGAAAAGTGCTCTCTAATTTTTAATTACCTAACAAACCTCATTTTATAATTATATTTATTTTGATTACATCAGATCTAGTTTTCTTGTTACAGCTACTACCGATTCCTGCGATTTCGAGCGGATACGAGATAAATTTAGAAAAATACGTGAAATATTGCTTGCTTATTAGGTCCTTACATATGAAATTGGCATTCTGTATGGGACGCGGGGTGGCCACCACGACACTAAATTGATTATATATATTTATTTAATCAATTTAGTGTCGTGGTGGCCTAGTAGTTAAAACACCAGCCTCTCAAGTATGAGTGCGCGGGTTCGATTCCAGGTCAGGCAAGTACCAATGCAACTTTTCTAAAGTTATATGTACTTTCTAAGTATATCTTGGACACCAATGTCTGAAGGTGAAGGAAAACATCTTGAGGAAACCTGGACTTTATAAGTCTGAAATCGCCAACCCGCATTGAGCATCCATCCATCCTCCTCTGTATGAGAAGAGACCTGGGCCCAGCAGTAGGACGATAAAAGAGTTGTTGATGATGATGATGATGATGAATGACAACTTTAGAAAGTGCATTGTTAACTTCTTCTGATATTGTAAGCCTCTCTGTTGAGCGAGTTATTGAAATCGCTTGCATCGAGCTTGAGCAGTTCATTGTAATAAGTGTCTACAGGCCCCCATGTGCTTCCTATGATATTTTTGAAAAATATATGGAGGAAGTTTTATTAAAGACTTGTCATAGTAACAAAACAGTTGTTGTCTGTGGAGACTTCAACATTAATGTCCTAGAGAAATCAGCTACAGTTAGTAAATTTATGTCATTATTCAAGTCTTATAATTTGTACGCAAGATTCTTTGAGCCGACTAGAATAACTGCCACAAGTGCCACCTGTTTAGACAACATTTTTACTAACTAATAAATGAGTTAGACTCTGATCACTGTGGCCAGTTAGTTACTTTTCCTCATAAAAGTGAAGTCAGAGCTCAAAGAAAACTTGTGAGTTTTGTTCCTGTAAATGAAAATCGTTTAGGACAATTTAAAAATAATTTAATTGAAAAGTTACCGGGCTTGCCTCATCACACCAACCCGGATCATGCGTATAGTGAACTATTTAACCTGATTCATTGTGAATTTATGAAAGTTTTCACAAAAAAAAACATTGTCTGTTAGCGACCGCCTTATATTTAGTGACTGGGCAACCCCAGGTATTTATAAAAGCCGGGAAAAAATGTATGAATTGTATCAGGAAAAAACATATAACCATGATGAAACTTTTCAAGAATTTGTTAAATATTATTCAAAAACGTTTAAAAGAGCCTGTTCCTCAGCAAAAGCCATACACATTAAAAATAAAATAAAATCTTCTGGAAATAAAATCAAAACAACTTGGCAAATTATAAATTCTGAAACTGGAAGAACCAAAGCACAAAATCGCGATTTCCATCTTAAAATTAACGATGTAGATATAAAGGCGGACTTGGAGGTAGCAACTGAGTTTGAGAATTTTTTTACTAATATTCCAATAATAACTACAAAAACTTTGTCTTCTTCCTCCACTTCTGCTTACACTATACTAAAAGAATGTGTTCCAGAATGTGACAAGCACTTTGAATTTGCGTTTGTGACTGCTAAAGATATTATAGAATCTTTTAAGGATCTTGATGTAAAAAAAACTGCTGATCATTGGGGTTTGTCAGTATACACTGTAGCTTCGATAATAGATGTTATCGCACCTTTCTTGGCAATTGTTTTTAATTCTTGTGTCACATCTGGTATATTTCCTGATTTGATGAAACTTAGCAAAGTAATTCCACTGTTCAAATCTGGTAGTTCAACTGATCCCACGAATTTTCGGCCAATCTCGATATTACCAACTTTGAGCAAAATTTTTGAAAAGTTAATTTTGAAACAGTTGTTAAGGCATTTTAACTTACATAATTTATTGCACGTGAAACAATTTGGTTTTACAAAGGGTCGTTCAACTGCAGATGCTCTTGGTATTTTTTGTGATTTGTCCAAGGCCTTTGATTGCGTACATCATGATACTCTTATTAGGAAATTGTACCATTATGGTTTAAGGGACAGAGCTCTCGACCTTCTGACTTCTTATCTGAATAATCGAATTCAGAGGGTTGATGTTAATGGTAAGAGATCTGCAGGATCTGTGGTCACCGTGGGCGTTCCACAGGGCTCAATTCTAGGTCCATTCTGGTTTTTAAACTATATTAATGACTTACCTCATCACGTGAGGGATAATCACAACATTGTATTGTTCGCGGATGACACTTCTCTTATTTTTAAAGTCAAGCGTCAGCTAGTCAATTTTGACGAAGTTAACAATGCACTTTCTAAAGTTGTCCATTGGTTTAATGTAAATAACCTTCTTTTAAATGAAAAAAAAACTAAAGTCATTAAATTTTCTACGCCAAATGTCAGGCAGCTAAGTACCAATGTTCAACTGAATGGAGTAGAGTTGATCCCTGTCGAGTCGACAGTTTTTCTTGGATTGACTATTGACGCCAAGTTGCAATGGGGTCCTCACGTTGAGAAGCTGTCGGGTAGACTCAGTTCCGCCGCCTTTGCTGTTAAGAAAATTAGACAGATAACTGATGTGGATACAGCCAGAATTGTTTATTTTAGTTATTTTCATAGTCTGATGACTTATGGGATTCTTCTCTGGGGAACTTGTGCGGACATCAATACCATCTTTGTTTTACAGAAAAGGGCTGTTCGAGCCATTTACAACCTTGGTCCTAGAGATTCTCTTAGAGAAAAATTCAGAGAGGTGGACATTCTGACTGTAGCTTCACAGTATATATTTGAAAATCTTATGTACGTACATAAAAATATATCGGATTTTAAGAAAATAAGCGATATTCATAATATAAATACCAGGAACAAACACAATCTTGCTGTACATCACACTCGTCTCCACAGAGTAGGCAACTCATTCATGGGTCAATGTATACACTTTTACAACAAGCTTCCCATGGACATTCGAAACTTACCCATTAAACGATTTAAAAAGTATATAAAGGCCAAACTTTGCAAAAAGGGGTATTATAAAATCACAGATTATTTAGAAGACAAAAAAGCTTGGGACTGAGCTGTTCGCTCTGATAAGCATTGTTATTAGCAATATGCGTAATTATAAGATAAATTATTGTAAAAATTCTCATTTTTAATGTCTGGACTTGAAAAAAGACGATGATCCCTGAGTTTGTTTCGGCTATTTCTTCTCAGAGGTAGTCAGTTAGGAAATGCCGGCTTCATCTAGTTAAAAAAAAATATATATGACGTGTAAAAGTGATCGGTGATCCTATTTGCTTAATAAACGATTTCATTTCATTTCATTTCATTTCATTTCATTTCATTTCAAAATATGCTAGTCGACGCTTGATATTGAGCGACAAACGCGCTCGATATCGACGATCGAGTCTCGTAATTAAAACTCATACTAGGCATACAGAAGGTCGAGAACTCTGTCCCTCAAACAATAAAGGTACAATTTCCTAATAAGAGTTTCATGATGTACGCAATCAAAGGCTATGGTCAAATCACAAAAAATACCAAGAGCATTTGCGATTGGGAGGAATTGCAAATGCTCCTGGCCCCAAATATGTTCTTTAGCAACGCCACGCCCGCATCTATATTTGAACGACCCATTGTAAAACCAAATTGTTTCACGTGCAATAAATTATGTAAATTAAAGTGCCTCTACAACTGTTTCAAAATTAATTTTTCAAAAATTTTGCTCTAAGTTGGTAATATCGAAATTGGCCGAAAATTCGTGGGATCAGTTGTACTACCAGATTTGAACAGTGGAATTAATTTGCTAAGTTTCGTCCAATAAAGAAATATACCAGAAGTAAAACAAAAATGAAAAACAATTGCTAAGAAAGGTGCGATAACATCTATTATTGAAGCTACAGTATATACTGACAAAACCCAATGATCGACAGTTTTTTTTACATCAACATCCTTAAAAGATTCTATGTCTTTAGCAGTCACAAATGTAAATTCAAAGTGTTTGTCACGTTCTGTAACACATTCTATTAGTATGACATGAGCAGAAGTGGAGGAAGAAGACAACGTTTTTGTTGTTATTATTAGAATATTAGTAAAAAAAAATCTCAAACTCAGTTGCTACCTCCAAGTCCACCTTTATATCCTCATCGTTAATTTTAAGATGGAAATTGCGGTTTTGTACTTTGGTTCTTCCAGTGAAAAAGTAGTTATGGTTTATTCTTACACTGTTCCAGATTTCATGATTTTAAAAAAAGGAGATTTAATACAAAATACAATGTTTCAGGTACCTGAGAAATTTACCGCCGGTAGTTAGAGAGGCCTTGGGTTATGATGGAAGCCGTAAACATCTCAGAAAGATATTACACTCTGGGTTTATAGATATAAGAATATTTTGACAGAGGTGCGATTATGTATGAACTGGTGGAACAACTTGTAATAAATTTAAGAGATGACAGTAGCAGTGATTTTTCACAATCAGAATATTCCAGTGATTCTGAAGATGCAGGAAGCTTAAGCCAAAATGTGAGCTTTTCTGGAATTTAATATTTAAACGAAAGTGTTTTCAATTTGTCTGATTAAATTGTTATGTATTAAAATAAACCTTCAAACAAAACGTGTTCATTCATTATCCTGTAATATTTGTCAATTCCTAACAATCCCACTGTTAGATTGCCCTCGGGGGCATGATTATCTGTATGTGGGTACTTATTACACAGCCTTCTTACAGGGCTTCGGGGCTTCCCCTATGAATATTGTCAATACTGGACATTGATGTGTCTGAGGGATTGAACCACCCACTTAAGATTGGGATCACATCTCCAAAAATAACAAGTATCAAAACTTGTTGACCCTAAGTATTCTGGGTTGCCACAGGTGCGATACTAGTGACCTCAATTGTTCCACACTCTTTTTTGCCAAGCTGTACAGCGCACGCCCGCCCGCGCAACACTTGACAACAGGGGTAACAAACCAGTCGCCCGCCCATGCGTCATGTGGACTATATTTTTGTTGGGACAGCCAAGTAAAGTTCATAACTTTGTGGATTTTCCTGATAACTTTTTGAATTTTTTTACATAGATACATTACTTAAAAATACTGGACGCATGTTTCGGGTTTCGAATAAATAATGTTGCGCTGTTAACGCACGCTCTGTGAGTGGCGCAGGCCGCGTGTTTTAATTCAGTGTTCAATAACTTCATTGACTAATCGGAGACAGTATTTTGAGTAACGGAAGCCAGTTGCAAAAAATGTTAAAAAAATTACACAAACAATTATGCCCCTTATTCATAAAAGATGTTTAAAGTTAACTAGTGATTAGCGATTCTTTAACCATATATTTTAGACGTTTGCACGTCACTTAACTTTAATCTTCGTTTATGAATAAACCCTTTAAACACTGTGGTGTGTATTCATAAAGGATGATTTAAGTTAAGTGACGTTAAAAGGTCAAAATTGAATGGTTAAAGAATCGCTAATCACTAGTTAACTTTAAACATCTTTTATGAATAAGGGGGTATATTAAAACCAAAAGCTAACAATACCCTTACTTTGATATTCCTCCATTGGCTCAATACCATCATCTAGTCCGTCACCAACAGCTGGTAATTCTTCTTTGATAGCAGTATTTCCTGTTTCACTTTCATCATCTATACTTAAGTGGAATATTGGCGAAGTAATAAGCCCACTACAAAACTCTAAGTGGGCTTGGTTTATTAAAGGATTGATCTGTGAAAAGAAAAAGAAAGATCAGAAGGTTGTGTGTTCCAATCAGGTCAGGGTCACCAGTATAGTAACATTATGAGCAAAAGGGTGTAGAACTCCCTCATCCTAAATAGAAAAGGGAGGACACAAGACTATGTAATAGTGAACATAACAAAATATAGAACATAAAATTATTTACCTTTTGCCAGCTAACCAGCAAATTAAAAAACAAAAATCATTAATAAAAATGGAAATATAAGTTTAACTTACTTATATTTCCATTTTTAATGATTTTTGTTTTTTATTATATTGACTTTGTATTGAAATAAAAGCTACCAGGCATAAAGGGTGTGACAGCTTATTATATACGGACAAATCACACGGATTGAGCTAGCCCCAAAGCAAGCTTGAGACTTGTGTTATGAGATACTAACTCAACGATACTATATTTATAATAGATACATAAATAGATAAAAATCCAAGACCCAGGCCAATCAGGAAAAGATCATTTTCCATCATGAACTGGCCGGGGATCGAACCCGGGGCCTCCACGTCGCAGGCAGGCATGTTGACCGCTGCGCCACGGAGGATGACAAATTCGGTAGACATTTTGAGTAGCGTATATATGCAATTATGTATACTTATAAGAATATATGAGTTGAATAATACCTCACCTTATGATCCTCATTCACCATCTGAGTGAACAGCTTCTCGGCTTCTACACATTGTCGCAGTAATCGGTAGCATTGTTTTAATTTAGCACAGCAAAAGATACAAGCAGAAATCGGTCTATAGTCTTCAGTTACAAACTGCAACAAATTTCTTTTTTCACTATTTTGTTTTAATGAAGAAAATACTTCTATCATATAAAGTAATCTAGTCCAATTCAAACAGCCTACAGTTGGTCTTACAGAGACAGCACAAGCAATGATCACCAGTCTAGCTCTCTGTAGAATGGCAGCTTAATATACAATATTATATTTTCTTACTAGCTAATAATCTTACAACTAGTATGGTACCACATTTGAGGTACTAGATTCTACTACCGAAAATCTGATACCATACTAAACGAATACTGGTCAAGCATAAAGCAGGTCAGAAAACAAAAGTAAAATTTGCTAAATTGTAAAAAGTCTAACACCACTAAAGGTAATATACTAAAAATAACTAACTAAATATTATTAGATATATTTGTTAACTTACTGGAATATCAGTCAGCTTCTCATACAGTTCGTGCAACTTTCTGTTGACCACTATATACATGTGGACATTTTCCGCTAAACAAATTCTACACATTGGTAGCCTTTCCATCATTTAACTCGAAAATTATAAATTACAATAATAATTTAATAATCAATTTAGATTTACTGTTCGCTGAACACTCACTGTTTTTTTTTTGTTCTCTTCTTTCCGTTCAGAAGAACGGAAAAGGCAAAGGCATAGTACGCCATACAGCCTAGTCTTAAGTAACTTTTTTTCTTCAGTAAGTTTATATCCTAACTTATCCTAATTTAGCTTAACTTAACTTAACCTATCTCCTTTCGTTTCCCACGTGAGGCCGACCAAGAGGGGTTTGGGGTAAAGACATGATGTGACCACTATGCTACAATATTTCACTGTTCTTTATGAATTATTCACTGAATGCACTTTTTACTACATAAATCACGCGTTTTTATTTAGTAAACGACATTATAAATAATTTAAAAGTCCAATGAAAAATGAGCGTGGCACCCACCTTGGCATTCCCGCCAAAAAAAAAAAACGAGTGTGCTTATGACCACACGACTGAAGTGAAACTTCTTTCGCTCCATCTGTATGTATATATCTGTATATATATATATATATATATATATGTGTGTGTGTACAATATATACATATATACACATATACATATATTAATTTTCTATAAATATTTAAATTTATTTCATGGTTTCATTGGTAAATTAATATTTTTGCAAAGATCTTCTATTTTTATTGAAAAAAGAAAAAAAAACTCGTTGTAGACCTTGTAGTACCAAGCTCGCGCCACGGGCGCCTCTGTGCTTATATCCCCCACTTAACTTCCGTTCGCCTTGCCCGATCACTTTTCGTAACGCTTACGTCACGCGTTCGCCAGCTTACTCCCCAAGTCAAGCATGCGTAAAGAAGTTTTACTTCAAAAACCGCTGAACACTGTAGTGTCTTTAATAGTATTCTTCCAACAACGGTACAGAACCATACAGCCTTTTTTTTTTTTTTTGAAGTGAAACTTCTTTACGCACGCTTGACTTGGGGAGTAAGCTGGCGAAAGCGTTACGAAAAATGATCGGGCAAGGCGAACGGAAGTTAAGTGGGGGATATAAGCACAGAGGCGCCCGTGGCGCGAGCTTGGTACTACAAGGTCTACAACGAGTTTTTTTTTTCTATGCAATTTATTTATTTTTTTTTAATTTTGAGACACGGATACACTTATTTATTTATTTATTTATTAACACTTAACACTATACATTAAATTTTATGTTGACTGACAACCATTAAGGGGGTCAGTTAACATAAAATTTGGTACCGCCTACTTCACAGTCCCTCCTGTATCCCCCCCCTTACTCCCCCCTCACCCCTTAATATCCCCGCGAAACTACCCCCCTCACCCCTTAATATCCCCGCGAAACTACCCCCCCCCCTCATTGATTACCTCACCCTCCGTGGATTATCTCGGGAACCAGTGGTCGTGGACTACCCGAGTTTGGGGTCCCCTGATGGAAGAGCCCGACCTTTTGGCCCCGAGGGAATCCATGTATAAAGACATGTGTTTTTTTTTAAATATACAGACAGCTGTGCTGCTGGGGAGTTTGTTCCGCCACTTCTTCTTCCCAGCGAAAGCACTAGGAAGTGTCGATGGGTGGGCGTTTTGGGGGACTGTCTTATGTAACATTGACGTTCAAAAAGTGCTGATTCTCAGCCTAATTTGAATAAATGACTTTTGATTTTGATTTTTTTTTCTTTCTTGACGCTGTGGAAATGCCTTTACGCACCATACCCCGAAGGGCGTGTGTGGGACTCGCCCAGCCGAAGCCGGGAATACCCACTAAAACCGAACAGCGGCACGCCGACATCGCCTAAGTGGCGGGGTTATGGGAAATAGCAGAACCTGCACTACCATTCCCCCGCCGGCGATTCCCGCCAGAAGGCGGGCCCACAGTGGGCCCTCCATAGGGAGGGGCCTGGCTGGGTACGTCTTCTTGTGCCAGAAAACGCAGCAGCCAACGGTTTTATAGCGAGGTGTCCTTCCTCTTAGCCCCACTCGTTTGCCCGGAAGCAAACGGGGTCCCCAGCTCCTCTCAGTGAGGAGACCGGGTTGCCCGACGGTGACCCGGGGTTTGGGTCATGTCAGTGAGGCGGTATACCTACTGGCTGAATGTTTCCTGTATAGTTGACACATGTCGGCCCAAGAATTTATGAAAACTCTATTACCTATCTGTCATTCCTATGTAACTTTTATAAGTTAATAAAAGCCATAATTCATGGTTATTCGTTTAATTCCGTAACAATTTTATTAACTTATATTATAATGCCTAAAGATGAATCAACTGCGATCTCATCTCTCGCCAAATATTTACGCCCTGACAAATTTGATATTGAACCTGATGCTGTAGAGGCGGACTCTCAATGGCTGTATTGGATAACGACCTTCGAAAGCTTTCTGTCGGAAGAAGCTAAGCCCAATGAAATCCCAGGTACCCTGAAGCTTAAACTATTAATAAATCATCTGTCAGCGTCTATATACAAACACGTCAAAACTTGTAAAACTTATGAAGATGCTATCAAGACGCTAAACGGTATGTACATCAAAACTAAAAATACTACCTTAGCCCGACATATGCTTTTCAACAGAAGGCAACGCACCGATGAAACTGTTGCCGATTATGTTAGAGCTTTGCGCCTATCGGCTAAAGACTGCTCGTTTAATGCGGTAACTGCTGAAGAACACGAAGAACAGGCTATTCGTAGTGTACTAATCTCCGGGCTGGCTTCTCGCAAAATCAAAGAACGTCTGTTAGAAAGCAATGATCTCACCTTGACTGAAACAATTGGAAAAGCTATAGCGCTCGAGACAGCTGAAAAGGATTCATTTACACTTAGTGATTTACCACATCCCCACTCCGGTGCCGTCCTCCCAGAACAAAGTTCACAAACCTTAGCGGCAACGACACCAACAGCACGACGTCCCATCTCGCAAGCCACTATCCAACCATCCACGCGACCAGCAAGGCGTTGCTATTTCTGTGGTGGGAGCATCCACCAAAGGATCAAATGCCCAGCCTTCCGTGCCACCTGCAACTTATGTTCCAAAAGAGGCCACTTTTCTAACGTATGCAGATCCGCAGGTGCCGCTACTAGTAACTCTATCTCGACCGAAGACTCAACCAATCCTGATGAAGATGGACCATCCCATTGCGGCGCCATATCTGCTGCTTCACCTATTAGTCTCAAAGGTGCCACAGTTCAAATTACAGTTAACGGATACAAAGCCGACGCCCTCATCGATACGGGGAGCTCCGTTAGCTTCATTAATGGCAAAACTGCACGCTTAATGGCATTACGTAGGAAACCATGTTCACAGTCTGTGAATTTAGCTTCGCTTAACCAGATATCACCTGTCGAAGGTATTCTATGACTATCAATAAATTTACTGAATTAGACGCGTTTCCATTACCGAAAATAGAAACTGTGGTGTCAAGAGTATCAAAATATAAAAATTTCAGCCAGATTGACTTAAAATCTGCATATCATCAAGTGCCCATTCTAATGGCAGAAAAAAAATATACGGCGTTTGAAGCATGTGGGAAACTATATCAATTTACAAGAATCCCGTTTGGTGTGACCAACGGCGTGGCAGTATTTCAAAGGACTTTAGATTTCATCATTACAAAAGAAAAACTAATGGGAACTTTCGCATACCTCGATGACGTGACAGTATGTGGTAAAAACGAAACCGAACATAAAGAGAATCTACGATGCTTTTTGGAAGCTGCTAAGAAGTACAATCTGACGCTGAATGAGCAAAAAAGTGTTTTCCATCAAACAAAAATTAATCTACTCGGATACACCGTCGAGAATAACACTATTAAACCAGACGCCGATAGACTAAAACCGCTGCTAGAACTGCCTATTCCCACCAAAAACAGCGAACTTAAACGCGCTTTAGGCATGTTCGCTCACTATGCTAAATGGGTAAAGAAAAATAAAACCACTGACGGGCGTTTGCACATTTCCATTGACTTCGGTTGCACGAAAATGTTTCGAAGATATTAAAAACGACATTAAAAAGGCAACTCTGGTGGCGATTGACGACAGAGACACATTCACTGTGGAAATAGACGCATCGGATTTTGCCATAGCGGCGACACTGACTCAAAAAGGACGCCCCGTCGCCTTTTTCTCAAGAACTCTGTCCAACCCAGAATGCAAACATTCATTGATAGAGAAAGAAGCCTGCGCAATTGTCGAGAGTCTCAAGAAATGGAGACACTATCACATTGGGAAACACTTCCTTCTCATTACCGATCAAAAATCAGTGTCTTACATGTTTAATCAAAACCATAATAGCAAAATCAAAAACGAAAAGATTCTGCGCTGGAGACTAGAGTTATCCTGTTACAAATATGATATCATATACAGACCTGGGTCCCAAAACACGGCAGCAGACGCTCTATCCCGAGTCAGCGCTTACATGAATGTTAATAAATTGAAAGGACTCCACGACGCCCTGGGTCATCCAGGTGTTGCTAGGATGTACCATTGGGTACGCTCTAAAAACCTTCCTTATTCAGCTAACTATGTCAAATCGATGACGGCATGCTGCAAGATCTGCGCTGAGATAAAGCCAAGATTCTTGAAGGTAAAGGGCAAACTAATTAAAGCTACATCACCATTTGAACGATTAAATATTGATTTTAAAGGCCCTCTTCCTTCCAATACTAATAACAAATACATACTAACAATCATAGATGAATACAGTCGGTTTCCCTTCGCTTATCCGTGCAAAGACATGACCTCCTCCACTGTCATCAAGTGCCTAAAGGATCTGTTCCTCACTTTTGGCCAACCACTATATATACACAGTGATAGAGGCACTTGTTTTATGTCAGAAGAATTTAAAAACTTTCTCAGGGACTCAAATATTGCATCCTCAAGAACAACACCGTACAACCCACAGGGTAACGGGCAAGTTGAACGCTTAAATGGAACTCTCTGGCGCACAATCCAGCTCAAATTGCGCTCCCAAGGACTTGCTACGGAGAATTGGGAAACAGTAATAAAAGACGCCCTTCATTGCGTCCGTTCTTTACTGTGTACAGCGATCAACGCCACCCCTCATGAGAAACTTTTTGCGTACCCTAGAAGATCACCTAATGGGGATTCTTTACCGTCATGGCTGTCTTCCCCTGGGCCGGTCCTGATAAAGAAGAATGTCCGCCACTCGAAGTCAGATCCCCTGGTGGAGGAAGCCGAACTTATCGAAACCAGTCCTTATTATTCTTTGATAAGACGCGCAGACGGTAGCACCACGACGGTGTCGAATAGGCAACTGGCACCCTTCCCAAATTGCGATGAGCAAGAAATACAAGAGCAAGACAATGTCCTAGATGAGCTAGAGGTACGAGGCGATGTACCTCCGACCGAGTCTCAGCCCCAAACTACACAACCGGAAACTTCACAGCCGGGCACTTCACAGCCGGAAACTTCACAGTCGGACACTACACAGCCGGATACAAGCAGGAAACGTGTTCGAAGATTACCATCTCGTTTTAAAGATTATATAATGGATTATATAATGGGGGATGGAAACTCTGCTGGGGAAGAATGAGGCGGTATACCTACTGGCTGAATGTTTCCTGTATAGTTGACACATGTCGGCCCAAGAATTTATTAAAACTCTATTACCTATCTGTCATTCCTATGTAACTTTTATAAGTTAATAAAAGCCATAATTCATGGTTATTCGTTTAATTCCGTAACAGTCAGCCACCTGGAGTGGTGGCCGACCCGCCGCACGTGTGACCGCCGAAGCGGTCCCCACATCCCCCACATCTGGTTTTGGTCCGCGCCGGTATACCGGTAACCCCCATATCTGGAGGCCGTTCCCCTATCCTCTACCTGGGGACGCGTCCGATGGCAGGCCAGTAACTGCACACGGAATCCTACCTTATCCTTTTTTTTTTTTTTTTTTTGTTGTCGTTTGGGAAAATGTCAATTACGCATCCCCGCCCGTCGGGGGTCGGGGGATGGGAGGGGTATGTGGGACTCCCTGGGAGAGGGCCTCCCGGTATACCCACTAAAAACCCCAGCGGCGCTCCGAAATCGCCATAATGGCGGGGGAGTGGGAAACTAGCGGAGCCAGAGCTACCTCTCTCCGCCGGCGAAACCCGCCTAATAAGGCGGTCCCTCATTTGCCCCTCCTAGGGAGGGGCTGCCGTGGCTCCCACATAGTGAGCAGAACAAGGCGGGCACGGGCACCCCCGTGCCTCACGCTCGCCGCTCACCTCAGGGCGGGAGAAAGCGGGTAAAGTCCCGCTTTCTCCGACCCCTACGCCATCTGCGGAGCCCCGGAGCGAGGGGATCTTCCTCTCGCTCCCGCTCCGCGGCCTCCTTCTGCGACATCACGACCTCGCAGAAGTCCCTGGAAGAAGCCCACCGCTCCTGCCACTGGGCAACGACTTCCGCTCTCACCCTCTTGATCGCCTCCCTGCGCTCCATGCCAAACATTCTGGAACACTCCTGCGCGATTCGTCCTGCACGACAAACCTCCAGGTCGGCCGGCAGCACACCCGCCAGCACGGGCAGTGCCGCGGTACTCACTGACCTATAGGCCTTCAACAGCAGCACCAGTGCCGGGCGTTGCGTGCGGAGCAGCGTACTCCGCACTGCATAGCAACAAACTCTCCGCCACCATACGGCCTCAGCATATGTGAGGACAGCCACATAGGTCCCTGCAAACAGGACCTTTAGGGCATTATACCTCACGCCCCAGGAAGACGCCGAGACCCTCGACATCTTCCCAAAGGCGTTCACAGCCCGTTGGCCAGCCAAACTAGCATGCGGCACGTAGGAACCCGCTTCATCAATAACAACGCCCAGCAACTTGACCTGTCCCACGCTCGCGATTGAGGCGCCGCTCATACGAAACGTAGGGGGGCGTTTAAATTTTCCCTTTAACGAGATTGTCTGGGATTTGTTGGCCGAGAATTGGAGACGGTTCCGCCACCCCCAAGCGGACACCGCCTCGAGCGACAATTGGGCTTTACGCTCAATCGCCGCCCGGTTCGGCGCCTCTATCACGACCATGATGTCGTCCGCGTATGCTACTGCCGAAACTCCGTCCGGCCATGGCAGCCTCAGGATGTCGTCTAGCAGGAGGTTCCACAATGTTGGCCCGAGTACCGAACCCTGGGGGCAGCCCATAGTGGACCGCTTCCACACCGCCTGGTCGCCCACAAATAGGCCAACCCGCCTATTAGTAAAATAATTAATTATGATTTTATTGGGCGGGCATCCGCCCTGCTTGGCCTTTGTAATTATCATGGGCCACCAGGCGTTGTCGAAGGCCCCCGAAATATCTAATAGTACTGCCTGCACGTATTTCTCTGAGGAGCACGCCGCCCGGTCCAGGACCGCGTTCAGCGCCGTGACCGTCGACCTGCCCCTCGAGAAACCGTGCTGGTCGTTGGAAATTCCCCGGTGGAGGCAGGGCGCGCACGTAATTATTAGTCGCTCAAGAATCTTCCCCAAAATGGGGAGAAGCGTTATTGGCCTGTAGGCCTTCGGGTCCGACAGAGGTCGATCGTTGCCCTTCGGCAGGACGATGAGCTTACCCACCTTCCAGATGTCCGGAAAAACCCCCTCCCGTATACACGCAGAGAACATGAGGAGCATTTCTGCTCCACTTGCCCTCCACGCGTGCATGATAATACGAGCCGTGAAGCCTTCGAGTCCAGGAGCCGTGTTGGGCAGGCACTTGATGATCCGCTCAAGTGCTGCCCCACTGGGTGGATCCGAATCCCGGCCCGACGGGGAGCACCCAGCCACAGCCCTGACTTGTCTGTGGTACTCAGTGTCCCCGCCAGGGTCGTCATCCGGGCACAGGATGCCGATTAGGCCCTCCGCGGTGTCCCGTGCCGTCATGGAGTGGCTGCCATCAGGGAGCCTTATGGCCTGGATGACATTTGCGGGGGGGCGCACTCTGCCCGACGCGGCTCTGTACTCAGGAGCTCGAGGCGTGGGTGCTCGCCAGAGTGTAGGAGTGGACGGTGGGGCGCAGGGCGCTGGGCGAGCGTCCGGTCCCAGAGGTGAGGAAGGCAGTCCGGCGGGAGGCGAGGAACACCAACTTTGGACGCAAGACCTCGCCTCCGCCGTCTTCGCCGACGTACCCTCGACGCCATTGGGCCGGTCCTGAAGAAATGAAATGAAGGCGGTCACAAAGGACCCCGCGTGCGTGGGGCGTGCCCCGCGTTCCGAGGCCGTGACGCTCACGCTTCAGCGTGGCGCTGCGAAGCGCGGCCTAACGTACTGCTCGGTCCTTACCAAGCCAAGGCCAAGATCAAGTTGTCGGATTTTGGCCTTCAGTCCGTCACCATCAGACATGCTGCCACGGGTGCGCAGCTGTTTGAGGTGGTTGTTGCTTTGAGCGGCAATACCGATAAGGTGGACGCTCTGGCCGCCAAGCTGAAGGCGGACGCTCTGGCCGCCAAGCTAAGGGAGGTCCTGAACCCTGAGGACGTCTGGATCTCCAGGCCAGTTAAAACCGCAGAGGTGCGGATTGCTGGTCTGGACGAGTCCGTGACTCCTGAGGAGGTGGTGGCGGCCGTTTCCCGAAGTGGGAAGTGTCCGCTGGACATGGTGCGGGCCGGCGATATTCGCACCGACGCCACCGGACTCAGCGCGGTCTGGGTTCGGTGCCCTGTGGCGTCGGCGAATAAAATCGCCGCAAGTGGCAGACTGCTGGTAGGCTGGGTTGTAGCGAGGGTTAAACTCTTGCAGCCCCGGGCTTTGCGGTGCTTCCGCCTGGAGAAAGGGCACGTCCGGGCCAAGTGCACCGCTGAGGTTGACCGTAGCGATCTTTGCTATCGCTGCGGTTAGCCCGGCCACAAGGCAGCCCAGTGTTCCGCAGCGCTCAACTGCAGCTTATGTTCGGCTGCAGGGAAGCCAGTGGGACACAGAGTGGGCGGAGGGGCCTGTGGCACGCCTGCCAGCAAGAAGGCCACCAAGAAGAAGAAGAGGAGCTCTAAGCCTGCCGGGGAAATCTCGCCTCGCCCGCAGGCTAACAGCTCCGCGGCCGACTCCCGGCCCAGGACCGTTGCCGAGGGAATGGAGTGTCAATAATGGCAGAACTCCGTTTCCTCCAGGGCAACATCAATCACTGCGCCAGAGCTCAGGATCTTTTGTTCCAGAGCATGGCGCAGTGGTCGATCCAAGTGACTGTGGTCGCCGAGCCGTATTTCATCCCCGCCCGTGACGACTGGCTCGGATGCATTGACGGCTCGATGGCCATTATTAGCGGGACTCTGATCGACCCGTCTCGGGGCCGCGGCTGGGTTGCTGCGGTCTCGGGTGGCAACGTCATCGTGGGCGCGTATTTCTGCCCCAACAAGATTCTCGCTGACTTCGAGGGGTTCCTTGTCGAGTTGGGCACCGTCGTAGGCCGCTATCACCCTCGTCCCGTTCTGGTGCTCGGGGATCTAAACGCCAAGTAATCGACGTGGGGATCTCCGGTCACTGACCCTCGGGGCGAGGTGCTAGTGGAGTGGGTAATGACGACCGGTCTGGTCGTCTTGAATCAGGGTTCGGTATATACGTACGTGCCGCAGCGGGACGGGTTGATAGTGAAAAGTAAAAGGAAATCCTAAGCCCGTAAAAGTATGAATGAAAATTAGTTGAAGCACGCGGGTCAATGGCCCCGCGCCTTTCAGCTGTAGATTAGCAGAAGTTTACTACTCACTTTCGAGTTTTTGAAGTGAAACTTCTTTAGGCACGCTTGACTTGGGGAGTAAACTCGCGAAAGCGTTACGAAAAATATTACAAAAATGATCGGGCAAGGCGAACGGAAGCAAAGTATAGTCCTATTTCGTCTGTACTACAACCAAGCAGTTGGCACATGTAAATATTGCATGACATGCCGTGTATAAAGTTGTGGGTTCGCATCTCGCCGAAGACAATGTATATTTTTTGGATCTTTTTAAGATTTGTTAACAATTGAGTCGAGTATGAAGTTGTGAGTTCGCATCTCGCCGTAGGCAATATATATTTTTTGGATCTTTTTAAGATTTGTTAACAATTGATTACCTAAGAGCACAAATAATTTATAAATTTCGTTCTGTTCTGGCTTTTATATTGTTTTATATATTTTTGCTGAACATTTCTGATATAATTGAAAGTATAGAAGAAGATATCGTCACAATACGATAATTGGACACAAAGTACAAATTGCTTTCGAGCCTCATAAGCTCAATTATTAAGCTAAGTACCTTGATTGATTAAGAACTATGAATTTCTTCGAGAACATGACGCTGCGAACACCCCCCGACTCCCCTCATTGATTACCTCACCCCCCCGAGGATTATCTCGGGAACCAGAGGTCGTGGACTACCCGAGTTTGGGGTCCCCTGAATCAGGAGGAGGAGCCCGACCTTTTGGCCCCGAGGGAATCCACTCCACCCTCTCCCCCTCCCCCTACCCCCCGCAACCCCACGAAATCTAACCCCCCCAACACCCCCCCCCTTTAGTTACCTCACCCCCCCGTGGATTATCTCGGGAACCAGAGGTCGTGGACTACCCGAGTTTGGGGTCCCCTGAATCAGGAGGAGGAGCCCGACCTTTTGGCCCTGAGGGAATCCACTGCCCGCTCTCCCCCTCCCCCCTCCCTCCCCCGCAACCCCACAAACCCTATCCCCCCCCGACCCCCTTTAGTTACCTCACCCCCCCGTGGATTATCTCGGGAACCAGAGGTCGTGGACTACCCGAGTTTGGGGTCCCCTGATTCAGGAGGTAGAGCCCGACCTTTCGGCCCCGAGGGAATCCACTTTTTTTTTAAAAAAATTGGAGGTCTATGCAAAAATATTAATTTATAAATGAAAGCATGAAATAAATTTTTTTTGATATGGCATCTCGTAGTTGACCTTGAGAGGCCGTGACTACTTAACCGGACTTTCCTGTGGATGCCTTAAATGAATTTAAAGCCTCCGGCCAGGGCTAACATCAAACACATCAGGTGGGGGTAATTATATACTTACCATACTCTTTGGGTGGGGGACAGTTGCCTACATCGATGTTGGCGACGATTGAAGCAGCGTCATCTACTTTTTTGAGCATTGAAACATAGATTTAGTTTCGTCCAGTCCTCAATAGATGTCTCTATAATAAAATTTGAAAAACAACAAGATTCATTTTTAAACTAATATAATGTTAGTTTGAATATATTAAAATCTTCATCTACACAATTAATTATATTTATCTATAATATCTTAAATTCTTTTAATATAATGGGAATAATAGGCTTGATATTCACTCGTATTAACATCTGATTCTAATGTCAACGACACGCTGTGATTAAAATGGTCGTCATAGTCTGCGCCAAAGAATATAATAATACTAGGGAAAAGAGAGCCCTCTCGTGACGTTTTTATGCAAGCAATTTTGAAGCACCATCTAAGTTTCTTAACTGAGTTATAGGTATGCTATACATCTGTATAATTAGCTCTAGATGTTATCAGAAGCATAGTTCCATTCCCATTAACAAGTGATTATGTTTAATTTTCTTGTTGTTATGCTTTGAAAAATATTACAATAAGAAAATTAAACAAAATAACTTGTTACTGGGCATCGGCTCTTGTAGAATCAATTTTTGAAGTGAAACTTCTTTAGGCACGCTTGACTTGGGGAGTAAACTCGCGAAAGCGTTACGAAAAATGAAGCAAAAAAAATCGGGCAAGGCGAACGGAAGCAGAGTATAGTCCTATTTCGTCTATACTACAAACAAGGAGTTGGCTCATGTAAATATTGCGTGACATGTCGTGTATGAAGTTGTGAGTTCGCATCTCGCCGAAGGCAATATATATTTTTTGGATCTTTTTAAGATTTGTTAACAATTGATTACCTAAGAGCACAAATAATTTATAAATTTCGTTCTGTTCTGGCCTTTATATTGTTTTATATATTTTTGCTGAACATTTCTGATATAATTGAAAATATAGAAGTTTGAAGATATCGTCACAATACGATAATTGGACACAAAGTACAAATTGCTTTCGAGTCTCATAAGCTCAATTATTAAGCTAAGTACCTTGATTGATTAAGAACTATGAATTTCTTCGAGAACATGACGCTGCGACCACCCCCCGACCCCCCTCATTGATTACCTCACCCCCCCGTGGATTATCTCGGGAACCAGAGGTCGTGGACTACCCGAGTTTGGAGTCCCCTGATTCACGAGGAAGAGCCCGACCTTTTGGCCCCGTGGGAATCCACTACCCCTCCCCCCCCCCGACACCCTTTAGTTACCTCACCTCCCCGTGGATTATCTCGGGAACCAGAGGTCGTGGACTACCCGAGTTTGGGGTCCCCTGAATCAGGAGGAGCCCGACCTTTTGGCCCCGAGGGAATCCACTCCCCCTCTCCCCTTCACCCCTCTCCCCTTAACCCCTCTCCCCCCTACCCCCCGCAACCCCACGAAATCTACCCCCCCCCGCCCCCTTTAGTTACCTCACCCCCCCGTGGATTATCTCGGGAACCAGAGGTCGTGGACTACCCGAGTTTGGGGTCCCCTGATTCAGGAGGAAGAGCCCGACCTTTTGGCCCCGAGGGAATCCACTTTTTTTTTTTTTTTACTCAAGGCAAATAAAATGAAAAAGTGGCCATCTTATGAATAAGGTTGCCAACCAATTATTAACCATACATCCTACTTTATTTTTGGTAATTATACTTTTTTACAAATAAAGCATGTAAAAATACTTTAGATTTAACCTTTACTGTGATGCGTAAAACAAAATACTCATTATGGGTACTTAACGATTTGTAATTGCTGAACGAAATGTTTAAAACGGATAATAGAAACAATTTGAAACGAACAAAATATTTCTTACCTACTCTCTATTCCTGCGATTTCAGCTTTCACTGAAAGAGTTTTTTTTTAATAAATCTAAAGTGGCGAGAAGAGAGAAATATAGTATCAATAAATTTAATTCAAAACGAGTTGGTTATTTATTTAAAGGAGAATGGCCAAAAAAACCCAGGCTCGGTACAAAAGTTTTATATTTCAGATTTTAGATCTGATTTAGTAAACAAAGCTTCTGATTAGCGTCTGATTTAGTGATAATAGCTAAATTCAGTGGCTAACATATTTTATTTGCCCATAGTAGTTGCTTAGCTGGCGCTTGAGGCAAACAATATTTTTTTAGTAAACTTATCAATACCTAATTCACATTATTTATTATGATTATCGTATTAGGTAGGCCTGGCCATAACAGTAAAATAAGCAAGTGATTAGATACGCGGATGTGAGTGAGCTAGAAAGATAGTGACGCTAGACGATGCAAGCGAGAGTGGTTGTGTAATATAATATTCTAATTATCTTATGTATCTTGTATTACCATTGTAAAACTTTTGTAAATAATGTTCTATTAAATACGATACCACAATACTTTTGTTATTTTTAATATGTTTATATATAAGTAGTACAAGTAAGTAGTATACAAGCATTGTTTACTTTCTAGAGTCCTTTTGTATAATAATCATATGAAATAATGACAATTTATAAAAAATACATTATTTTCCTTGAGTACCTACGCAACATTTAATGGCCAAAAAACATGGTAGCCTCTGAATTCAGCAACGAACATAACTCGGAACAACTATACTAATTTTAATTTAAAATATGATATACAATATGTAACAAAAACCCTGTTGTTCCTTCAACCTACGTTTTAAGAATCGGCATACAGACGTAATAAAGCAAGTAATTTATAAAAGTTGTTTAACAAAAATAATTAAAATAAATGTTTAATTATTAATATTTATGATCTGTAACTGATTACTTAGCTCTGCAATTCTGCATGAAGAAACTAGATATAAGTAGAACGGTCCCGCCAATTTATTTAACTTATAAAATCAGATATTCTAAAAAAAAATCGAATTTGTAGGTTTTAATAGGAATTTGATTGTGACCCCTCGACTAGACAATGATTACTGTTTTCTAATTATGAGCTCATTGTAGGTAAAATTATATGTCCCTGAAAGGAAGTACAGGGTTTTTGTTACATAGTGTATAAAACTTGCGTCAGGCTTGGGTTTTTTTTGTATGGGCCGTGGCCATTTTCCTTTAAATGTTAATTGTCAAGCAAGATTTTTAACCTTTAAAGATGACAAAAATTGTTAGCATGTGCTAAAAGCACACATAAATACGTTTTTAAAGCAATAAAAACATAGGATTTGAATAATATTTTTTTCTACCTAATACTTTTTTTTTCCTATGCAAACCACTTTATACGGTTTTTTGTGAAAAAAGTTGGTAACCCTACTTGTGAACCATGTTAGGTTCCTATTGCCAATTAACAACATGGTCTGATAAAAATGCCTGAAATTTTAAATGATCTTCTCCTAATTATTAAAAAGTTATCGTAAGTTTTTCATAAAAATGCAGACACTTCTATGAAATAGTTTTAGGTCAGTAAATGTAGATGGCGCTACTTTCTTTGCTACACGTTCGTTCAAGGGAACTGCCCCCCCCCCCTCCTGGTCTGCGCACATGCTTGACTGTTTTTCGTTTGTTTTCTGTTATCCTAGTTTTTAAGATAATATCTTCGTTATTAACGTCGAGTCGATACTACTTCTCTGTTTCGGTACCAAGATAATCATCCAGAAACTGTTATACTACGCGCTATAGACGCTATATTGTGTTGTGTTGTGACTGCAGTGAATGTTATTTTTTGTACGGGAAAATAAAATATGAAGGCGACGATGAAACAAAGTTAGCTGTTGTTAATTATTATAATAAGCACAACAATTATAACAATAGAAAATGGACTTAAAACTAATCAGTTGCTTCATTAAAAACCAATTTTGCATTTAGCCAGTGTTTCGCCGTACCGAATTTTGTTCTTACTTTCTTGATGTGAATATTTGACTTCCTAAATATTGGTATTATTACAAAGTAATGTTCCACAAGAAAATGAGAACAAAAAAGTTCGGTACTGGGAAGGCTTTTAATTATAAATAAATCTAATATCAATATTACATAGTGTGCGTGGGTAAATCTGTGCGTGTGTGAGTGTATGATAGATCGATAGTTCTTTGTTCAGTAAAACAGATGGCGCTTCAAACTTGTCATGGCTAAGTCACGAGAGTGGGCACTCTTTTCCTTTTTATAATATAGTACTCTGTGAAACACATGGACTGGCTCAATACCAACCTAACGAGCCTAAGAATAGAAACGGCCGTTACTTCACGCAACCAGTGACGAGATGTGTAACTGAATAGATAGTTACAACTCAAATTAAAAAGTAGTAGTATCATGCATCACTCCGGCATAATTTATTGATTTAACTGTATATACATAGCTACATACTCAAGAAAGTGATTTAATTTAGTTTTGTTTGGTTTCGTAACTATATAGTTGGTGGACGTATAATTATGTAAACAATCACAGTAGCTGAATGAAAATAACTAGCTCCAAAAATAACTCGTTTTATAACAGGTGAGGCCGACCAAGTAATTAGTTATGTTACGTTTTTTGAAAAAGGCGTAACGACTCACACCTACCCCAAGAATATTGAAGAAAATGGATTTTGCGTCAAGAATAAAGAACTGAAGCCTAAAAATATGACCTTGATGCAATTCATTTATGTTTTGCATCTCTTTCACCAGGGTGACAATATTTTTACTTGCTCTAGGACATTTTGTGAAATTATTTTTATAAATTGAGGAAATTAGGCACATTAACATTTTAATGTGGTTTCCGTCTGTGTTAATTTTGGCTTAGTAGTAGTATATTTGTGCTTATTAATTTATTAATATAATTATTCTAAAACTGAAGTTTGTTTGGTTAATCGCGCTAATCTCAGCATCTACTGGTATGATTTGAAAAACTCTTTCACTGTTCGGCATAAACGCAAAAGTCAATAAGCGGCTGCATCAGTAGGTATATTTTTCGCGGTAGACAGGAAAGATACTCTATCGACGTATACGAATGTCAGACGGTTAAGTTACCCTATTATTATTATTATATTCTTTGCGGTTAGGACTCATTTACACGGTGCAATTTAGTTGCCTATAGCATACAATAAAATTGATGCAACAAATGACTTGCATCATGTAAAAGGTGTTTAGACAATGCAACTTTTATTGCTGAACTTAATTAAAGCCATATACAATTAAATTGCACCGTGTATATCAGTCTTTATGCTCATAGTTGACAACAGACGATTCAATTCTCTTAATTCTAAAGCCATCCACTTTGATCTGTCAATCTTTGAAAAATACCTGTATTTTTCTAAATGTTTTGACGTTCAGGTCTTATATTTGGAATGATCCTTAGCGGGGTTCCTTCCCCATAGTGAAAGTAACAAAGGTAATGTTTTCCACTATTGTCTCCATGAGACATCAACCTACGTGTAGATTATAATTTCAAATGAAACAACACAAATTAATTGGAACAATTTAATTGAGAAAGCTAACATATAACTAACATTAAACAAAACATCACCATGACACAACTAAACTATTTTAAAGCTGGCTACAGCATAAATGCTTCACTTCTTGCAACTGGAACATTTTAAATGTCACATTTAAAATATTACTGTTGCATGTTTGAAATTTACAAAATATCTATTGGATTTCTCAATGTTGACCAAACTAAGAGTTTGTTATTTTTTTGAGTACACTACCTAAGAAGAAATTTGTTTACATTTTGTCTCAAAATTCTTAACAACTCTCAAACTTGACTTTTACATGACAGACATTCAATGCAGCCCATTATCAATTCGACTATATATAGCTGTTTATATATTTATAAAAAAAAAAACAATATCTACCTTATAGACTCGGAGACACACTAGAGGTAGTCTGTATTCATACAGCTGAGTGAAAGTCGAAAGAGACCACACACTACAAAAAAAAAAAACAAAAATATTTTTAGGTTATCTGTGACATCTTTGAGGCCACGCATTGTCTTTGGATGGCCTGTCATTGCACTAAAATAGTCGAACTTTCAATGAGCTTTTATAGTACTTGACACTATATTTGAAAAAGGGCCGCAGTTACAGATTGTCTATTTCCCGATGGTAAAGCGCGAGACGGTCTCGAGGAGATTAATGTAGGCGTAGTGCTCGTAGCCCGTGCTGAAGTCGGAAAGCTTGTCGGCGAATGCGTTGCTGATGCCCTTCTCTTCAAGCAAGTTCATCAGCAAGTCGTACAGGTACTGTGGAAGGTAGGAAACAATAAAGTTAAAAATATTTCAACCATCAATTATTGGAAGAAAAAAGGACACTAAAATATTTCACTATGGCAGTTTTGTAGCAAACTAATTCAATTCTAAAAAATAACAATATAATTATTCAATAATTTTTAATCATTATTGTTTTTAAAATTTCCTCTTTCAATATATTTACATACAAATTATAGGTATTTTTAAATGTTAAAATATAAAAACATTGAAAATATAAAAAAAAAACTATAAAAGGAGACGGGCGAAAGTTCATAGAAAGTTGGGCCTGAATGTACAGCAACGATTATTGCATTAAATCATTTCAATATTATTACTATTTAAAAAATAAAACTTTATTTATAATGGCAGTATGGGAGAAAACAGAAATAGGGTATTATTAGCTTGCACAAAACTAACCTCATTTGCTTTTTTATAAGTTTTCTTAGAAGCTGTCAGCGCTCATATGGCATATTTAACTAATTACCTATTCAGACTTTTTTGTAGACTAGATTTTATCAGAATGTATTTTTACTACATTAACACATCGTGAGTGTGGATTCCAAAGGGCCGGCGGCGCGTAACTGCATATTAAATGTTACAAAGAAGGAGGTTAAAAAAGAATTAGGAAAACCATTTACAATCTAATTAAAGAAAAGAGTAAACGGAAATAAAAATCGCATTTCTCTTATATTGATTTATTGATCGTATTAATATACAATTAATGCTGGAAAAGGAGGCGAAGCTCTTGAGGGAGCGGGTCTCTCAGCGTCCTCACGCCTCTAGCCGAAGCAGAAGCAGAAAACGCCCTCGACAATATCGAACTCCCGGCCACCATAGGCGCGGGTATGCGGGGTGAACAAAAAAAAAAAGAATCAAAATCAAAAATCAATTATTCAAAATAGGCTGAGAATCAGCACTTTTTAAACATCGTTATTACATAAGACAGTCCCCCAAAACGCCCACCCATCAACACTTCCTAGTGCTTTCGCTGGGAAGAAGTGGTGGAACAAACTCTCCAGCGGCACAGCTGTCTGTTCATTTTAAAAAAACAAGACTTTATACAATACTATGTAGGTACAGTAATGAAGACCAGAAAACAACAACAATGAAATTATTTATCATATGCCAGCTAGCCACGCCAAAATACCAGCAAAGCAAAAATAAAATATCATTAAAATGGAAATGTAAATAAGTAAAAACTAATTACTTAAATATAAGCCCCAGGTATAAAGGGTGTGACAGCTCACATATTTATGCACTGTGAAAAAGAAAATTATATGAACTCGTATGTCAGTAAGCTAATTCTGGAGAAAGATGTCATTTACAGAATAATATGCCTTTAAACAAAGCTTGGATTTGATTTGCGCTTTAAATGCATTGTAAGGCAAGTCTACCAAAGCAGAGGGTTTTTTATACAAACATAACAACCAACTTCCAAAAAAAAAAGTATTACAAAGTGAAATATAAACGAATTTTGAAAGTCTGTGGCAAAAAGGAATGCATATGTTCACGATCATGATATCTTTGGTTTTTATATATTCGTTTGTTAGCTACATCGATATTAGACTGTGAAGTTGATTCATCATGTTCATTTGATACATCTACTGATGCTGAAGATCCAGATGGTCCAGTCATTCAATGATGAGCATTTCTATCAGCTCTCACCCAGCAACGATGACATATGAGAGCTCGAGCTCTTGAAATCTGGAAAAAAATATATCATGAGTCTTTTTTAAAAAAAAAGTAATACATACATGACTATAGGAACAGCCCTGAATAACGCAATCTCTTCTAATCTACACCTTCGTGAAATAAAGGCTGCAATATAATTATTTGTGTTTTATTACACTAACTTACACTACACACTAACTTTTGGTCTAACTATATGACAGTAACCTTTGTTCTTTTTCCATATATTTTTTTCTCATGCATGTGACACTATTACAAAAAAATATTCTCTAAGCTGACTGCTATTTCAGTGATTAGTGCGAAAAAATAAATAAATATAGTAGTATACATAGAATAATTATCCTTTTTTTTGTGTAATGGGAAATCATCAAATGACTTCTCCTGCTCCGGGCGGAGTGGAAGGCCGTGTCAGACTTTCAGCCCACCCGTGTTTCTTCACTTGCCTGTGCGACAGCCAGGGTCATGGTTTCTTTTTTAACCAACCCACAACCCTGACCCAAGATTAATTACCATGTGGTAGTATAAAAGACAAAACAAGTAAACCTAAGAAAAGCTTACGGTCTGAGACAATATCCATTCAGAAATGACTACTTTAGAAGAATCTGAAGTCTTCCTTCACGTTCGGTGTCAGTGTGCAATAAATGAGATCTTGTCCGCTACACTAAACATCCACATTTGACACACACTTGGCGATGTCCAGTCATTGGAGATTAAAGTTGCTCATCTGTGCCGAAGCTATTCACAACTAAATCTCTGCATCCTTGGCAAATGTGATGAGATCTATTGACCTACAACAATATTAGTTTGTTATTTACAGTTTCCATAAATAATAATTACAGTCACATCTTTCAGAATTGCATCTATATTCTATGTAGATTCTTACTGACATCATGACTATACTAGGATTATAGTAAATTAATACTTTAATAAAATATGGTTATTTAATGTTACTATTGTTTCATTACATTGCTGAATTGTTAAAGTAAGTTTATAAAAATAACTATCTTCCGTAATTAATAATCAAATTGTAAATCTTACTTGGAATTCAAATAAATCAAAGGCATTAGAGTAATTCAGGTATATTATTATTGAAACTTATTTCAATAATATACCAATATATAGGTATCTTTGCTGGAAGGTACTTAAAAATATCACAACAAGAAGTATTTATGAAATAAACTATGTACTTACCACTGGAGGTTCCCATATCTCTAACTGACTGTGCTCTATAACTGAAAGAATGCTTTCCTCTTCTATTTGTCGTAACCCAACAGGAGGATCCTGCGATATGCCGCAGTTGATACATTGAAAATAAGTATAAAAGCACACGAATTTACGAAAATAAAACCATAAATACAATAACGAGTATGTTCCGTTTGACGTTGATGTTACATTGACAGAAGTTTTACTTCGTTGCCTGTATAATAAAAAGTATAATTGATCGACTATCAAATCGATTCGTTGATCAATTTGTTTTAAGATGTTTTTTTAAATAAGTAAATAATATATAATATAATTAAGACCTTATATTAAAAGATTTTCTAAACCGAATCTGTAGAAATATACTGATTCATTTTTAATTTTATTTTTATCTTTGTAATAATTTGGTTTATCGATTATAACTTATTAACGATTCGCATTTCATCTGGTAACATTGTTGAAAAGTGAAAGTAAAGAAAGTCAGTATTAATTCATTAAATATTATCTTTTTTATTACGCGGAAAATATAATTAGTAATAAATGATTGAAAACAAAAAAATAAATGAAAATTATTGACATATAATTCATTTGTGTACAGTTCAGGCCCAATTTCGCCCGTCTCCTTTATTATTTTAAAAAGAAAAATAATATTTATTTAATTTTTATTAAAATTAATAAATATAAATAAATACTAAAACAAAAATAAAGAGAAAAAGTAAAAACAGTAAAACAATCTACATAAAAAAACTAACATACTTTATTTGAAACAGTTACTATTATTTTAAAAGTAATTATAAAAATGTAGCATTTCAATGAATATCCCACATACTTAATGCGAGGATCAACTTCACTTCAATGCGTCAATTTACCCCGATTTTGGCACCTGACGACTACTTGTGCTATAGTATCAAGTGTGGCATAGAAATGGGGCGACACAGAATCGAACCTGCGACTGTAGCATCACGAATACGCGTGTTTAGCCACGAGGCCAGAGAAACATGGGAAAACACGGTGAATATGATCTTTACCTTCAATGAAATAGTGATGCTAATTTAAAATTCTATAAGATAAACATATTCTCATACCTGAACTGCAACAAACTTAATAAACAATATGTAAAGAAAACCCTGCCCACTCCATAAGGTTAATAAAGTTTAGGTAAACACTTGACCAAATATAATATCAAATTTTACGTAATCATCATAGAAACAATAGTAATACATTTTGAAATAATATTTTTTTCCCGCGAATTAATTCCAACTTCCCTGAAATTTGGCAATTTTTAAAAAACTGACTACACTATTTGGACTGTATTATTATATAAGCGATTTGATCACGTGCCGCGTGCCCTGCCCCCCGTCGCCAGCGGAAGGGTTGCCTACCGCAAATGTATTAAGTTACCTCTTTTTTTCGAAATACATTTTTTTTTTTAAAGTTTAGCCCGACTTTGTATCCATTAGTAGAATCAGTTACCGATATTTAACAATACCTTCACGGATCGGACAGGGTTTTCTTTACATATTGTACAAGATAAACATATTATCATACCTGAACTGGAACAAAAAACCTATAATGTTCCCACTCTTGGGACACAGACCTCCACTCGGTGGGAGAGGGAGGGGCCGTAATCTACCAGACGGGCCTAGTGCGAATTGGTACATATTATGTCACATGTCTTCGAAGTTTTTCCTCTAAGACATCACATCTTACGATGTTTTCCTTCACTGTTTTGAGAGCAGTGGTGAAATAATTTACACAAAGTGCCTGACGGGCATCGAACCTACGACCTACAAATTGAAGCGGCCGATACCACCAGGTCACCCACCGCTGCTTTTCTTAACAACAAACTTATAATGATGGACAATTTAAAGTTAATCAATATGAAAAATCCATGCATAAAAGTGCTTTGTATTCCCTTAGCTTGATGAATATGTTGGGAATAGGATTCACAATCATATTATGACTAAGAGTCATCTTTTGCCATAAAGCTATTTTACATTGGGCTACCCAACACATAAAACTCCTACAATCAATAAATTTCTTTAATTGATTTTCAACTTTACTGTTAAAGCAGGTTTAAAATTGATTGGAAAATTTCGAAAGTCTGGGTAGTTTGATATGTTGTATATTTCCGTTGGAAATTCGACATGATTTACAGCCGTGCAAGTACTGTAATTGGAAAGGCCTATAAATAATATTTTTTGCTTGGTTAAATAACATTTATCCTAGTTAGACAGTAAGGAGTGTCTGGCTGAGCTCCCAATTAAATAAATATTGTTTTACTTATTGTATCTACTACCATAGGCTTAAGATTTTTTGTAGTACATACTAACCAAGTATGGTTACTGTCCGAAATAAATAATTATTATTTATAACATACCCCGTCAAGCACATCGCCAGCGACGGCATATACTTTATCATTCCACTCGCCCTTGTAGACTGTCAGCTCGTCGATACCAAACACGTCATCTGTTAACAAATTATTTAAATTTTGTAACAATCAAATATATTCCCAAAACAACAAACAAACTATATATTCATAACTTAAAATATTCATTCCTATTGGGTACTAAACCGCATGTCTGCTTTGGTTTTTATTAGCAGCCATCTTTTAATTTCCTCATTATTATAAACTGGCGCCGATTCTCTTTTCACAACTAAACTATTTTTAAGTTAAGTGCTAAACTTTTCCTTTCTATTTCATTAAGAAAAGGATAGAAGATAACATTTTAGTTTAATCCCATCAAATTAAGATACTCCATAGACAGTTTGGACGGATTATAAATAAGGCGACAAAAAATACGTCAATTTACGTCAGGAGCAGATTAATTTGACAGATCTAAACTAACATTTTATCTCTCTTTGGTTATTGGAATATAAATAAAAAGATGCACTGAACATAAATTTAGTATAGTCTGTGGACAACGGAATTGGGGTCATTATTTCATTGGGCTTTCACTATTCTAAAGAACTTTTAAGTGCTAAATGGTACTTGTAGCAGTACTGTTCCATACTCACTAGCATGTGGCTCAGTGGTATTCTACTTGACTACGTTACTGTACCCCACACTTGGCACTCGAGCATGCCATGGAGTGGCGACGTCGAGCGTGGCAATTGTGAGGGGATATGAACTTCAACTGACAATGGATGAACTAAACGGCATTTTTTGTTTCATAATTTATAAACCAGTGCCTGACCGCAATCCCGCCTGATGTTAAGCAGTGATACAATTGTTGATGGTAAAGCTCGCTAGTTTAATAGGAGCCTATTCACTCTAATCTTGAAGACACTAAGGTCCGTATTACAGAAAGTTACTCAAGACTCGAGCATTACTTAAAACTAGTTTCAACCAATCAAAAGGCTTCTACCGAGACTTAAGTATAGCTCGAGCTTTGAGTGACGTTCTGTAATATGGACCTTAAATTGTTGCCTGATGGAAACACTAACACAGAAAAAAATATTTATGTCATTTATTATTGAGAACATTGTAATTTCAAATGTAGTTTTTCTACTTCTCGTTGGCTTTTTTTTCTAATGCCACTGAGAAAAATACAGACAAAAACTACAATGTTGCAGTGGTATAAGAAAGTATACATACTGTATTCATCAGCATCCGCATTTGCTGCTGGCGGCTCCTGCAGATAGGAGCACGTGAAGCCGAGAGTGGTGTCTCCGCGAACGATGTCTACCTCAAACTGGGGCCGTGATCTCATCTCCGCAAATTCCTGCTTCTCCAGCTGCACATCACCGTCAAGATCGTCAGAGTCCACAGTGTGGTTCACGTTAAAGGTTATTCTGATGCTGTAGGATAAACAATGTAAGTAATTTGAGAATGCGACCTTGTGTTCATTTCAAAGCGATTGCGAAAACACGCATTCCGTCGCGAAAAAAGGCGATCATCCACACGTCCGGAATTCCAAACAAAATATAGGGGACTTTCACTTTGATTGGGGAGCTTGTCTGAGATACATTTTTTCTTTTTTTGGGTCTTTTTGGTTTGTTATAGTAAAATTTATGAGGGACGATTTGTTATCCCTAGATCTATTGATTTTATTTAAAAATCTTGATGTAAGATGGTGATTTAATGATCGGCTTTTAATATGGGCCTTGGAGTCAAGAGAATCTAACAAACTACATATTAAGGATTTCCCAGCTACATATAGTTCATCTGCCAACTAAGTTATAACACATGACTTGTGAATTTTTTGCTAATGCTAATAAGAAGTGGTAAGTGGTATTTGTAGCAGTACTGTTCCATACTCACTAGCATGTGGCTCAGTGGTATTCTACTTGACTACATTACTGTACCCCACATTTGGCACCCGAGCATGCCATGGAATGGTGATGTCGAGCATGGCAATTATGAGGGGATGGCTAAAGAATAGCTTTCTGTAATGGAAAATGTGTTTCAAACTAGTTTTGAAACACTAATTGACATGTCCTTGAACAATCAAAGGCAAAAGGTTTTGAAAGTGCTGAGAATGCCTAATGATAGATTTTTAATGCCTGTGCTCAATGGCACGAGCTGAATACGTAAAAAATTTGAATGGTGGTCAAATAAACCACGATTCATACAAGTTTATTATTATACTCACAGTTCATCCTTGAGTTTCTTGGTGAGCACCACCTCAGCACCATCTCCAGCTATGATAAAGCCATCAAGTTCCTGTGGCAGCACCTTCATCTTCTGTGTCTTGCGTTCAGCCACAATCTCTTCAGTCAGGAATTCCACCAGCTCTCTCTCACCTAGAAATATTACACAGTCAGACATGTATGGAACATTGTGTAGTTACTCAGATACATATTTTTACCTTTTTGAAGTGAAACTTCTTTAGGCACGCTTGACTTGGGGAGTAAACTCGCGAAAGCGTTACGAAAAATGAAGCAAAAAAAATCGGGCAAGGCGAACGGAAGCAGAGTATAGTCCTATTTCGTCTTTACTAGAAACAAGTAGTTGGCTGATGTAAATATTGCGTGACATGTCGTGTATGAAGTTGTGAGTTCGCATCTCGCCGAAGGCAATATATATTTTTTGGATCTTTTTAAGATTTGTTAACAATTGATTACCTAAGAGCACAAATAATTTATAAATTTCGTTCTGTTCTGGCCTTTATATTGTTTTATATATTTTTGCTGAACATTTCTGATATAATTGAAAGTATAGAAGTTTGAAGATATCGTCACAATACGATAATTGGACACAAAGTACAAATTGCTTTCGAGCAGGCGCGTGCGCTCCTTAGAAACAGATAAGCATTGCATACCCTAATAATTTTCTAAAAAAATATATAATAATTACATTAAAATAATTTATATACTACAAACTTAAAACTGAAAGACTGTTGATAACACTGCCATCTATTGGGGCTAATGCAAACTACTAACACACGTTACAATGCTGTCCGCGCAACTCAACTTCGTCGCGACGCTCGCGCCACTTCGCGTAGCGACATAAGCAGTTACTAATGTGCCTCTTCCATACGCGTCTGTAAATAAAATTATTTGCTTGTGTGCATAATCTTTGCGTACGTGGGCGTGTAATTTCATTCAAATTTTTAGGCCGAACAAGCACAGCTTCTAATAATGCGGCGAATTTAAGAAGTTCACAAATATAGCATGATTGTTGTTCGTTCAAATACCTTTTTATTTTATCAGCTTATGTTGTTTCGTTATTGGTGTATTTGGTTAAGCAATATACAATATACCTATATTGATTGTTTTAAGCGGAATTGATTATTCATTTATTTTAGAGTTTTTGGTTTGAACTCAAAAGAAAGGTTGTTTTAATAAAAAGTATTATGTTAATTATATGTAGTAGCAGGCTGTGTAGTGTGTACAAATAAATTGTTTTGTTTCTCGTGTAGGTATATTATTTTAAAACGCGACATTGACAGTTCGTAGTTATAAAAACTTAAAAGACCATAAGTTTTTTAACCTACTTGCTTTTGAATTTCAATACTATACTTTATATTGTAATAATTTTCCTGATGTTTACAAATTGGCAACATTTAATAGTTATGATTCCATCACGCATATTTATGAAACACACAGGGCGAAAGTAGACTCATAGATTTGTCTATATTTCCATTGAAAAAGAATTTTTAGCGATTTTAAAACTATCTTATATAGGTATATTTAATTTTTACAGAGTTATTTAAAGAATAGGCGCGTTTGTTTTAATTTATAGATAGTAAAATATTTTTTTTAGTTTTTTTGAGAAATAAATTATTACTTATTTACAGTTGATTTAGTAATAACATTTCATTGTATTTTGACAGCCTCCGTGGCGTAGCGGTAGCTAACGCGGCCGCTGCGCAAGGAGGCGCGGGTTCGATCCTCGCGCAGTGCAAATATTTGTATGCATGAATATGAATATTTGCACTGGTCTAGTCTTGCCTCGGAAAGCACGTTAAGCCGTTGGTCCCGGTTGCTATACGAACATGTAGTAGCAGCAAGTGGTTTAACTGCAATGCTTCGATATCGCCTTCGGGTCGTGGAGGTCAGACGGCAGTCGCTTCACGGAAAACATCAATTCAATGTTGACATGCGAAAAAGTACGCGACTATGCTAAACTAAGTCTACGTTACGTTTTTTTTTAATTTTTACCATATACAATATGTAAAGAAAAGCCTGTCCGACCCATAAGGATAATAAAGGTTAGGTTAGGTAAACACTTGACCAAATATAATATAAAATTTTACGTAATCATCATAGTAACAATATTAATGTATTTTGAAATAATCTTTTTTTCCCGCGAATTAATTCCAACTTTCCCGAAATTCGGTAATTTGTAAAAAGTGACAACACTATTTTGACGGTATTATTATAAGCGATGCGCCAACATGCCGCGTGCCCTGCCTCCCGCCGCCCGCGTCAGTGTTGCATACCGCACATGTATTACGTTAACTCTTTATGCGAAATAATATTAATTTTTTTAGGGGTATTTTTTTTAAGTTTAGCCCGGATTTGTATCCATTAGTAGAATCAGTTATCGATACCTAACAATACGTTCACGGATCGGACAGGGTTTTCTTTTTTTTAACACTATGTTAAATGTGCCATTTTATGTTTCTAATATTCTATTTATTGATGAAATGATTGTATTACTAAGACAAAACCGTTTCGCTGCGGGAAAACAACCATTAAAATTCTACGCTGTATATAAGCGTCTGAGAGCCTAAGCCGAGAACAAGGGCCTCATTCTAAATGAGCAGTTCGGGTTCCGTACCCAACACTCCTGTACGCAACAGATCCTACGCATCACTGAACATATACACGCAGGGTTCCTACGTGGTATGTATACAGGTGTAGTTTACATCGACATAGCGAAAGCGTTCGACAAAGTCTGGCACAACGGCTTAATGTATAAGCTGTACAAACTCGGAGTGCCTGACCGTCTCGTCCTCATCTTACGGGACTTTTTGTCAAACCGCACCTTTCGCTATAAAATCGAAGGAGCGCTCTCCTCCTCCCACCCCATCCGTGCAGGTGTTCCCCAGGGCTCTGTACTAGCCCCCTTATTCTGACGCTGTATACAAGCGATATCCCGAAAAGCAGTAAGGCCCAACTCGCTCTGTACGCAGACGATACAGCGATCAACTGCTCGGTACGTAGTCCAGACCGGATTCGCCTCCATCATCAAACCGCGGTCAACAAACTTGTTGACAGTGTAGGAACACACATACAGCACTCATAGAATTACCGTACCTCCAAACAGTTACCTTCAAACAGTTACCTTCAAACAGTTACCAGTTACCTCCAAACAGTTACCAGTTACCAAGGAATACCAACAACACCTTATTACCAATACGTTTTGACAACATCCATTCAGGAATAATCGAACAACGCCGTCTCGAGAGAGACGCTATACGTTTGACTCATCTGTTGAAAGGAACAAGAGGCCGCCTTGAAAAAGGCGTTTACTGTCAAAGGAATATGATACGTGATGCGTTGCGTGGGTTCAACGACATCACTCGTAAGTACGTTTTTGACACACGGAGTTGGTATATCGCAGCGGAGATCTGCACACGAAGACTGCACACGAAGGTTACATCGCAGCGGAGATATCTACACGAAGACTGCACACGAAGGATACATCGCAGTGGAATCTTGGCGCGAAGACTACACACGAAGCTGGCGCAGCGCAGCGGAGATCGACACGGCGGGCGGCCCTCGGCGAAAAGGAACGACTCAGCGCGTCGACCTATATTTATAGATTCATAGCGCGGGCCAGCGGCGCCCCGCGCCCCTCTCCGAGACGCGACGCGTGTTAAACATCGTAGTAATAATATTGTATTTTATAATTGTAAATAATTAGTCATACCGCAACTTGTACCATAAAAAATGTAGATATAAGCAGGGGTTTTGAAGTCAAAATATACAGATCATATCGGACACGCAGTTTTATTCTACCTAAGAAGATTCCTCCTCCAAATTGGTGACCCTGAAGAAAAGAAAGAAAAGAAGAAAGATCAAGACTGAATCCCTGCAGAAATTATTAAAAAAAAAAAAAAAAAAAAAAATGTCGAGGAGCGAAGAATTCAGCGATGCACTAGGCGTCACAACAATGAAGAACGACGTAGCTACGATATCGCTGCCTGCACGACTACCACCATTTTGGCGCCAAAACCCTCGACTTTGGTTCGCGCAGTTCGAAGCCGCCGTCGCCGCCAGCAAGATAGGTGACGAGCAAAAATTCAACCTTGTCGTCCCACTACTCGGCTGCAGCGACCTGGAACAAATCGCCGACATCATACTGGAACCGCCAGCCACCGGTAAATACAGCGCGCTGAAAGAGAGACTGATTTCCACTTATCAAGAATCAGACCATCGCCAGCTTCAGAAACTCCTCAGCGGTCTCGAACTCGGTGATCAGAAACCGAGCCAGCTGCTACGTAAAATGCGCGACCTAAGTGGCAAACTTCTGTCCGACGAAGCGCTCAAGGTCATGTGGCTCAATCACTTGCCCGCCCATGTTCGCGCAGTATTATCCGTGAACACTGAATCTACACTCGAAGTTCTAGCTGCGATGGCCGACAAAATGATGGAACACTACGAACCAACAGTCGCCGCAGTCTCCGTAGTTCCCCCGCCAGCATCGGTCAACGAAGTACAACAGAACTCCGTCACAAATCTGCAAATCAGCATGCTTTACAAACAAATTGAAAAGCTATCTCTCGAAGTCGCCGAATTACGAAGTAATCAACAAAATGCATCACATCGCCGTTCCCGCTCGCACTTTGCTAGCCGTCAACATAGCCGCTCTCGCTCTCACTCAAGGTCAAGGCCGCGCGCTACTAACGCGCGTACACCGAGGGACGCCGACTGGCTATGCCGTTATCACTATCGATACGGCGACGACGCACGTAATTGCGAATCCCCGTGTTCCAAGAGCAAGCAGGAAAACTAAAAAGTACATCGACTGTGGCGGGTGTCGATGTAAACCACACATCTCGCCGCCTATGCGTGATCGACATCAACAACAGAGAGAGATTTCTCGTCGACACAGGAGCCGACATATCGGTATTAGCCGTCCGAAATAAGAAAAATAAACCGACCAAGAATACCTACAAATTGTTCGCGGCAAACGGAACAGAGATTCGTACCTACGGAGAGCGCACGCTCGAACTTAACTTAGGTTTACGAAGAAGCTTCAAATGGACATTCGTAGTCGCCGATGTAAAAACCTCAATACTGGGTGCAGACTTCCTAGTATACCACAAACTGCTAGTCGACCTGCACCAGAGGAAACTTATCGACCGCGTCACAGATCTCAGCGTGAACGCCAGCAAAATAAATAACAACGAAGAAACTATACACATGGTCAACCGAGACCACGTATATCACGACATATTGAAGAAATACCCTGATGTTCTGCGGCCGATGTCACTCAAGACTCCAGTGAAGCATGACGTCACACATCATATTGAGACTACAGGACCGCCGATATACGCACGGCCGCGCCCTCTACCGCCGGACAAATACAAAGCGGCAAAACTGGAATTCGAGCGCATGATAGAGATGGGTATATGCAAGCCGTCAAAAAGTCCGTGGGCAAGTCCTCTCCACGTCGTCAAGAAAAAGGATGGGTCACTTCGTGTATGTGGAGACTACCGGAGACTAAATGCAGTCACCGTACCTGACAGATATCCCATTCCACGTATTCAGGATTTTACGTACCAGTTACACGGCAAGAAAATATTTTCAAAATTGGACCTGAAAATGGCATACTTTTGGATTCCTATAGCTGCGCAAGACGCACAGAAGACCGCAATCATAACACCTTTCGGCCTATTCGAATTCAACTGTATGACGTTTGGATTACGCAACTCAGGCCAAACATTTCAACGTTTCATGCATGAAGTTTTACGAGGACTGGACAACATCGTATTCTGTTTCGTCGACGATCTACTTGTCTATTCAAATAACCAGGAAGAACATCGCCAGCACTTACAAATAGTACTCGAACGCCTAAATACCTACGGCGTCAGTCTTAACATCGACAAGTGCGAGTTTGATAAAGAAAACATAGAGTTCCTCGGTTATCAAGTATCAGCAAATGGTATCAATCCCACGCAAGAACGTATACAAGCAATAGTCAATTACCCGAAACCACAGACAGTACAAGAACTAAGAAGATTTTTAGGCATGATTAACTTTTATCGCAGCTGTTTACCACATCAAGCCGAACATCAGCATGAATTAAACAAGTACCTACACAACAGCAAGAAAAATGATAAAACTCCGATACAATGGACACCAGAAAGCGAGCAAGCTTTTGAGAAATGCCGACAAAGCATTCTCAAGGCCACAACACTTACGCACCCGATTCCCAACGCAATATTACGTCTATACACAGACGCGTCAAACACTAGCATTGGCGCTGTATTAGAACAAAAGGTCGAGGGCGTATGGAAACCACTGGCATTCTATTCAAAAACATTGAGTGATACGCAAAGAAAATATAGCGTATATGATCGCGAACTATTGGCAATGTTCACCTCAATTAAACACCTACGTCGGCTGATAGAAGGCAACGACGTAACAATATTCACCGACCATAAGCCATTAACGTATGCATTAACAAGAGCGCCAAGTACCAGCGATACACCGAGAAGAGAGCGTCAACTACATTACATAAGTCAGTTTTGCTCGAAAATTCAATACGTTCATGGTAATAATAACGAAGCGGCCGACGCCCTATCTCGTATAGAAGAAATCGACTTGTCGCAATCTACGATCGACTACAATCAACTCGCTAAAGACCAAGAGAACGACGACGAACTCAAGATCAGCATGACCAACCCGAATCTGAAGTTTGCAGAAATCACATTGCCCGGAGGTCAACGACCTATCATATGCGAAACATCAACAGGCAACTTACGCCCGTACCTACCAGCGTCTTATCGTTTTGTAGCATTCAAAGCACAACACGAACTTAGTCACCCAGGTGTACATACGACAAGAAAGATTATGGTCACTAAATTCTTTTGGCCGAATATGAATAAAGAAGTCGGTATGTGGACAAGGTCATGCATCGGATGCCAGCGCGGGAAAATCCAGCGACATGTTATCAGCCCGCTCGGCGAGTTTCAAAAATCAGCGCGTTTCGAACATATTCACGTAGACATTGTCGGACCACTTCCGCCGTCTAATGACTATAGATACCTAGTCACGATGGTCGACCACTAAATGGCCCGAAGCAATACCTACTCGTGACATCACCGCCGACACTGTTGCTAAGGCAATTTACGAGGGATGGATAGCGCGATTTGGCTGCCCCTTACGTGTGACAACGGATCAAGGCAGACAGTTCGAGTCGTCATTATTCAACGCACTGATGAAGAAATTTGGCATAACACGGATTCGAACCACCGCATTTCACCCTCAAGCAAACGGTCAAGTCGAACGATGGCATCGAACCTTGAAATCCGCACTTATGGCGCGAAACGCCGGCGTACACTGGAGCGAGGAACTAGCGACCGTACTCCTTGGTTTAAGAACAGTTTTACGTGAAGATACGCAAGTCAGCCCAGCTCTCATGACATACGGGTCAACATTAAGAATACCGTCAGATTTTTTCACGCCTACACAGCCAAAAAACGACGACGCAGAATTCGCCCGTCAGCTGACCGAAACAATGTCGACACTATCTCCAAACAGCAAGTCACATAGCAACAACAGAAAGATTTTCGTGTACAAAGACTTGGCTACGTGTACTCATGTCTTCGTGCGTAATGATACCGTACGAAGCCCACTGACTCCACCTTACGAAGGCCCATTCAAAGTTCTACATCGCGGCAACAAACAATTTACCATTCAGATGCCCCTACGAACATCTGTCATCACAATCGACAGACTCAAACCAGCACACTTACTCAAGCAAGAAGAATCTACTACTAGAGGAACAACAGACGCACGTGACACTCGCCGCACACATACATCGAGCGCTAATAATGAGCCGCGGCCGCTGACCCCGCCGACCTCGAGTACAACCCGCGAATCCTACGTCACTCGCACCGGACGCACCGTTAAAAAAAATGTACGATTCGCTTAAGAGGGGGATGCTGTAGGAACACACATACAGCACTCATAGAATTACCGTACCTCCAAACAGTTACCTTCAAACAGTTACCTTCAAACAGTTACCAGTTACCTCCAAACAGTTACCAGTTACCAAGGAATACCAACAACACCTTATTACCAATACGTTTTGACAACATCCATTCAGGAATAATCGAACAACGCCGTCTCGAGAGAGACGCTATACGTTTGACTCATCTGTTGAAAGGAACAAGAGGCCGCCTTGAAAAAGGCGTTTACTGTCAAAGGAATATGATACGTGATGCGTTGCGTGGGTTCAACGACATCACTCGTAAGTACGTTTTTGACACACGGAGTTGGTATATCGCAGCGGAGATCTGCACACGAAGACTGCACACGAAGGTTACATCGCAGCGGAGATATCTACACGAAGACTGCACACGAAGGATACATCGCAGTGGAATCTTGGCGCGAAGACGACACACGAAGCTGGCGCAGCGCAGCGGAGATCGACACGGCGGGCGGCCCTCGGCGAAAAGGAACGACTCAGCGCGTCGACCTATATTTATAGATTCATAGCGCGGGCCAGCGGCGCCCCGCGCCCCTCTCCGAGACGCGACGCGTGTTAAACATCGTAGTAATAATATTGTATTTTATAATTGTAAATAATTAGTCATACCGCAACTTGTACCATAAAAAATGTAGATATAAGCAGGGGTTTTGAAGTCAAAATATACAGATCATATCGGACACGCAGTTTTATTCTACCTAAGAAGATTCCTCCTCCAAAACAGGTTTAAGAAAAGGAGGATTGAAGTCAACCCGGATAAAAGTCAAGCGGTTCTCCACACGAGACCGCGACACAACGTCCCCTCCCATCCACCACCATATCTGGCAAGACTATCATCTCCTGGGGGAGCGAAGCCAGATACCTTGGTGTGATTCTCGACCGCAACCTCAACTTCTCAGAGCACATTAAGACGGTCCGTGCTCGCGCCGCCTTCGCTCTGGGTCAACTCCCCGTCCTCAACCCGCGTACCAAACTGTCGCTGAAGCGCAAATTGCGCTTGTACACAGCATGCATACGCCCGATCATAATCGGGCGGGAAGACTGGACAAGCGGATATCATAAGATCCGCTTGTCCAGTCTTCGCACATGCCAAGCCGCGTCATATCCATAGGATGCAAGTAGTCCAAAACCGTTTCCTCCGTAAAGCCACAAATGCCTCTTGGTTCGTCCGTAATGATATCCTCCACCTTGATCTCAAAATCCCCACCATCCAGCAGTTCATAACGCGTCTTTCCAAACGATTCTTTGACACTGCAACCAAGCTCCGTAATCCCCTGATAGCAGCGGCTGCTAACTATACCCCTTCCACCATCTCCAAGCTTCGCCGTCCACGGCATGCCCTCACAGATCCCGATGATCCCATAACCCTCCTCCAAGAGGCCAATAGGGCCACCAGCACAACACATAAAAGACCGACCTACTGACCTCGCCGCCGAGGTCCATCGCGACGCGTACAACGTAGTAGTCCCCTCCCCCGTCCCTTGCCCGTAGCCAGTAAATATAAATTCCTAACTATGACCTCTGAGTTTGTTTCGGACGTTTCTTCTCAGAGCTAGTACTAGGAAACGCCGCGGTCATCAAACCGAATTAAAATAAAACTTCGATCCAGCCTTCCCTTGCTGTTCTCTCCAGAGACGCCCTAAGCCGATGTTCGTACCCCACAGGGCGTGCCCTTAGCGTGTAGTCGCTTAGTTTTAGTTGCCCTGGCTGGAGGCTTTAAATTCATTCAAGGCAGCCACAGGATAGTCCGGTTAAGCAGTCACGACCTCTCAAGGTCAAATACGAGATGCCATATCACAAAAATAGTTAGATCCTCTTAGTAGTCTGTGATACACTACGAGACAGTGTTGCCATTACTACGGCAATTATCATGCACTACGGCTTTTAGGTCAGAAAATCGTTAAATCTACGGGCCACTGCTTTTACCTTAATGCCGTAGCAGAATTTACGGCTTTTCGCAAGTTCTACAGTAATAGGGTATTTGACTAAAAAAAATTAATTAGTCCGTCAGTCTGATTTCCAAAAAATACTAGACACGTATTTTTAATCTTTTTTCATATAAACAAAAAATTAAGACGACACAGTGCGTTGAAAACTCGTGTGACGTCACTTGATGCCTTATATACACACATCAAAAGTGTCTAGGGATAAAGCATTTTTATGCGGATTTCTTGAGATTGAGATGTGGCTTTGTAATAAATTTATGATTTTATAAATTTATATGGATCCTTTTTGGTGCATTTCATAATTTGAATCAGGAACTGTGAATCAAATTCGAGTAAAAGATGAAAATCAGCTGTCAATATTTTCCCTATAAAAACATACAACGCATTGAAGACATTATTAGTGCTACTGTTTCCCTACTACTGATTAAAACCAACGTTATTATGGAGCGGCGACGTCATTTAAGCAGGGAAGAAATGCTCAGAGCCGTGGGAATGATAGAAGCTGGTTCCCGGCAACGTACTGTGGCTTTAGCTCTGAATACAAGTCAGAGTGTTATCAGTCGACTTTGGACACGTTACCGAAGCACTGGTACCGTGGCTGAGCGCCATGGAGGACGGTATCGCTGCACCACACGGAGACAAGACCGATACATTCAAATCTTAACTCGAAGAGCTCCAACAATAACCGCCATGATGTTAGCCGTGAGGCTTCATCACTCTTCAGGGAACTTAATTAGCGACCAAACATTCAGAAACCGCTTGCATGAAGTGAACCTTCATTCCCGAAGACCGCTACGGGTACCACCTATAGCAATGCACAATCGTAGGATTCGATATCAATGGGCTCTTGAACACAGAAATTGGGCAGAAGAACAATGGCGTTTCGTGTGCTTTTCTGATGAGTCTCGTTTTGGTATGAGACCGGATACAAGACGTATACGACACTGGAGAACCCCTGGACGCCAACAGCGATTAAAATCCTGCCAGGAAGTCCATCCTTATAGTGGTGGAACCATCATGGTATGGGCGGGTATTTGGATCGGCGGAAGAACTGAGTTGATTTGGATCAGAGGCAACCTCAACGCTCAAATTTATGCTGAGACGATTGTATCAGACGTCATCGTTCCTCTACAAGTGCAAATCGGTCCCTTATTTCAGTTAATGCATGATAATGCACGACCGCACACCGCAAGAGTTGTAAGACAGACTCTCGCCGCAGCTAACATCAATGTCCTGCCCTGGCCTGCTCAGTCGCCAGACTTGAACCCGATTGAGCATGCATGGGATATGCTACAGAGAAGAGCTCTGCCGAATATGGAGGGTCCAGTCCAGTCGCAAGAAGACCTTTTTTTGTTGTTGCAACGAACATGGGCGGCCATTCCACAGCGTGATTTGGATGAACTCATTTTGAGTATGCCAAACCGATGTTCTTGTATTGTTAGTGTTCGCGGTAGAAACACGGATTATTAATTGTTTAAGTTACCCAATAAAATTTTAGAGAAAACTGTTATTTCAGTCTTTTTTTCGAACTTTTGTGTTAGTGGTTCAAATGTCAAATATCCCTTTATTAGGAAAATGGCAAATTTCTTTATTAATGCAAAGGTGACTTGGTTTATCGTTACTATGACAAACGAAAACACTTTATTTGATGAATCCTTAAAGAAAATTTTAATTAATATCAATCAGGAGAAAAGTTATTGCAAAAATATATGTTGATCCCTAGACACTTTTGATGTGTGTATTTGTCAATTTTGTTGATTTGATAAAACAAAATATATGTATCCAATATTTTTCTATAATTTGAACGACGGACTAATTAGTTTTTTTAGTCAAATACCCTATTCATTAATTTATCGCAACTTTTAGAGTAGACAACGATTTTACATATATTTCGAGTGTGTATCCGAATATTCCGAATGCCAAAATTGTAAAGTCTGTTGACGGGGATTTCCCCTCATGGAACGCTTCTTAACTTTAGAAAAGTTACATTGATAGTTGCCTGACCTGGAATCGAACCCACGTACTCATGCTTGAGAGGCTGGTGTTTTAACCACTAGGCCACCATGTGCGCGATCAAGATCGATGCAAAGTCGTCCTCCGTGGCGCAGCGGTCAACACGCCTGCCTGCGACGTGGAGGCAACGAGTTCGATCCCCGGCCTGGTCATGATCGAAAATGGTCTTTTTCTGATTGGCCTGGGTCTTGGATGTTTATCTATAGGTATATGTATCTATTACAAAATATAGTATCGTTGAGTTAGTATCCCATAACATAAGTCTCGTACTTACTTTCGGGCTAGCTCAATCTGTGTGATTTGTCCGTATATACATATTTATTAAAAGAAGAAATTAGCCTTCTTGTTGTTTATATTTTACTATTATTATTTTTTTTTATTTTTATTTCGTAGTCATGTTTTAGTTGTCATGTTGTTAGCATAACATTCTCTGAATAAAACAGAAACACAAACATTTTTCCTATATATTCACCAATCAATACAATAATAATTCAAAAACTTTAAAAAACTACTAAAATGTATATAAAACCCAAAACATTGTTTTTGGGTAACAATATCTTTGACTTACTATTTTATTTATCACGTCAATCTTATAATATGCAATTTGGCAAAGATACGGCCGAGAGTCGATGTTTTTCCTTATGAATACGGCTTTCTTACCATAGATACACGGCCGCCTCAAAATTTGCGTTGGCAACACTGCGCGGGCAGAATAATAGACGTTGGCTTAAAGGTCCAGTAACCGAGCCAGAAATAAATTAAAAAAAAAAAATAGACGTCGGTTTAGTAAGTTGAGTTGTCAAAGAAGAGAAGAAAACCGTATCTGATACTTTCTGAGTTAATAATGGATAGACTACCAATGTGTAGGATGTGTTCAGCGGAGAATGTCCGCCTGTGTATAGTGGCCAGCAGAAACTTGCACAAACTATATGAGACGCTGACTAATATTCCAGTAAGTTGTTATTTCTAGAGTTGTTATGTTCTTAGGAAACAACAAATTTGACAGTTTTGCACCAGTGTACCAAATTTAAGACAGCTCTAGAAGTCTTTTCTTGGGTAGGTAGTTAACTTATCTCCTCTTAATGACTCCCTTTGTTTAGATAATAAACTAAAGTTAAGCAATTAAACATAACACCAGCTCTATTCAGTTGTCATGCTCCATCACAGTTTTACTTGTACTCTTTAATTTTTTTTAATATTGTCATTTGTACTGTGTGTGTAACTACAAAACACTCACATACTCGAATAGACCCGGAACAAGTACCTGCAGGCCATACAAATTTGTTCTGTATGGGTTCAGTTCCCACCTTGTTCACTGCATGTCACACAGTGAACAAGGGCCAGTAAGCCATTGCACAAACTGAGTTGTCTAAATCAAAACATTCTCATTTCAAGGAATGTTTATGGTTTTAACCAGTATTTCTTGTTCTAAATGAACATTATTACAAATTATATGGGAGAGACTTGTATTACATGTGTCCATTAACTAAGTCACATGATTTTTATTTAACCTTAGTTTGTTACTAAGTTTATTTAATTTTGAAACTTCTAGTTTCTAAGAATAGTCCTCATAGACCGTGTGCCAACAATGAGAATGTTGAACAAACTACTGGTTACATTAACTGGAGACACAATCATGTCTACTTATATATTACACATAACAATATGAAGTAATCTCTTTAAGGTTATTAATTGTGGTTAAGGTTATGTTTGTATACTGAAAGACAGCAGAATATTTTGGAAGTAAATTGTATGTAACACCTTGTAACAACAATATTCTTACAAACAAATTCTATTATTATTATATTAAATTGTATCTACAATAATGCATATATAAAAAAATCTCCACTGTATAGTTGGATATAGACTCATGAGAGCACAAGTTCATACCTTAATGATATTTGGTAGCTGTTTAATATGAATAAGCCCTATTCTTTTGTATAAATGATGAATAAATAATAAAATCAAAATACATGACAAATTTTGTTGCAGTTTATAACTGAAGATAGTAGACCGCTGCTTGCTTGTGTCTTCTGCTTTGCTAAATTAAAGCAAAGCTACCGATTACTGCGACAATGTCTGAAATCCGAAGTGCTTTTTGCTCAGAATATAAGTGACAAATATGAGGTAAGATATTTTTTAACAGCCATTTATTCTTATAATTTCTAATCCCAATTTCCCAAGCTCATACTTAAAGTGTTTGGTTTTTAAACAATTGCATGTTGCATAGCAATATAAAAGCTTTTATCAAATATAAGCATGTAATTATTATCATACAATATTACACTTACAATTATTATTTACTTATAATTTCATTAGTACTTTGTACATAATAAGTTATATATGTACTTTGCTGGTATGTATAGTGGTATGGCTAATTGGCATAAGGTTTTAGTGGTTTTTATTAGTGCTAACTTAATCTAGATTCTTTTTTGTGTTTGTCTCGTAACAAAGGTTAGTTTAATTTTATATTTAGTATATATTTTAACCGACATCCAGTATGGATGCAAAAAGCCCCCTGACCTTCCTGATCCCTTAGATTACACTCCGGTGATAACTGTTTCCCTCCCCAATGACAATGTTTGTGAAATAATGAACTCTGGATCTGTTAGTAGGAAAATATTAGCAACTTCTTCCCCAACTACCGTAATGAACCCTCCAAAAATACCCAACAAGAATTTGGAAGACAAACATACACAATGAGGGATAATCCTCCATACATTGTACATGTTTCATTAAAAGATGGCGAGATCCCTGGTACTGTTTTACATCCAGTGAAATTTTGTATGTTTTTGACCAAAAACAACTATTGCAACATTCTTCTGGGAAGAAATAAAGTTTCAGTGGAGTGTAAATCTCATCAGGATGCAGACTGATTCTTGATAAGTCCTCAGATTCCTCAGTACAATATTACTAGAATGGGTCTCGTTAGAGACATTCCCACAGAATGAATTGAGGATGAAGTTATACAGAATATCAAGGATCCTGCTGGATGTGGTCCTCTTATAAAGGCAAGAAGAATGAACCTTCTGACTTCTCTGGATGTTACAGAGCGGAAACCCACTCAAACAGTTGTATTAACGTTTGATGGACAGGTATTACCACAGCGGGCTTATTGTTTTTATACTGCCCTCTCAGTTGTAAATTACATGTACCCGACTATACAATGTTTTAATTGCTGTCGTTACATTGGTCACAGCTGGGTCGGCAGAAGGGCATTAAGGCTCCAATGGCAGAGAAATGTATCTCCTATGTGGAAGCAAGTCAGGTTTTCCCTCCAGTATCAAGATCGTATGCTGAAGTATCTAGACCATCCCAAAAAGCTATTCCAAATCCTAGCTCCCCTCGTCATTCCTCTACCGCTTCCCAAACAAAGTCATACCGTAAAACGGTCTTTTTTAAACCCAAAACTCATGTTCCTCTTTCGCCTAGCTATGACAAGCAGACTGATCAGGCCCTTACTCAAGATTATTATAGATATGCCCGTCCCAAAGTGGCTGTGCTTACCCCAAGGAAGGCACTAGCAGTCATGATAAGTCCGAGAACATACTTAATGTCATTACCAATAAGCTAATAACAGTATTATCAAACCCTGCACAATCTTTACCTGACCACGTTGCACACAAACTGACGTCAATTGTCAAATATATTAACAATGCTCCATCCCCTGACATTCCTACAATGGAACGTGAGGAGTATTACTCCCAAGAAATCTGACCTATTCTTTATTATAAATAAATTTAAACAGACGGACAGACAGTAACTTTAGGATTCCCTGTTTCAGTGGTGCTCGACATGACAGACCAGACGGCTATGAAGAATGTTGTTCGTTTGTTCATTAATGATAAAGTATAATTCTCCCCAATTCCTCTACCCTCTGTTGGTGACAACTTCAGTGTTGTTGCTGTTAAGGCTGAGGATATAAATATCTTTAGTTTTTATATTGCACACCCACGCAGTGAAGATCTTTCAACGATTAAAATGTTCCTAAGTTGTGTACAAGGTCCAGTACTTATCATGGGCGATTTTAATGGTCATCATTATATATGGGTATCAGATAACTGCGACAACTTTGGAATGTGCTTAGTGGACATATTAGATGAGTTAAATTTATGCGTGATCAATGATGCCTGCCCGACACATAGGTCTACACCAGGACACAATAACAGCTGTGTTGATTTGACGATCTGTTTATCTAATATAGCCAGTATTTTTAATTGGAGACGCTTGAATATGACTTATGGGAGTGATCACTATCCCATCATGATTAAAGTCCCTTCCAAGACCCTCCCTGACAAAATTTTCCCCCTCTTTTAAAATACCAGCTGAACTCAGTAGATTGGGACCTATTTTTTATAAATTTTTTTTATTAAAAAATAAACCAGCGCTTGCCGCGATCCCGCCTGATGGTAAGCAGTGACGCTATCGTTGATGGTAAAGCGCACTAGTTTATTAAGAGCCTATTCACTCTAGCCTTGAAGACACTCAAATTGTAGTACGGGTCTCTTCTCTTCCATCAATTAATATTGAAAATGCTCACGGATGTTTTTCATCATTGTCCCATACTATATCCTCTACAGCAGATGATTGCTTTCGTTCCAAAAAAACCGCCTAACGGCAAAATTCCATCCCCGCCGTAGTGGGATAGGGAATGCTCTGCCGTAATCAGGGCTAGGAATGAGGCGGAAAGACCTGGAAGAAACCTGGATAACCTCATTGTATTTCAACATATCTTGGCTAAGTCCAGAAAATTACTCAAAAATAATAAGAGAGATGGTTGGCGGAAACGATCCCAACGATCATTGTTCTTACAGGCCGATTGCTTTATCGTCCATCCTTAACTGATAGAACATTTGATTAAAAACCGACTAGAATGGTTTGTAGAAAGTAGGAAACTGGTCCCACCAACTCAGTTCGGCTTCAGGAAAGGTCTGGATACAACTGATAGTGTGGCTTCCCTCACATCAGTAATCCGGCTGACCCTCAGCAGGAATGGGTCGGTGGTAGCCGTTTTCCTAGACATTTCAGCTGCCTATGATTCTGTTCTCCTACCACTTCTCAGGCAAAAGATGCAAAAGCTGAGAATCCCGGCTAGGATTTGTCAAATTATATCCAGCATATTTTCAGATTAGCATTATTCTCAGGATTTCTGGGGAGAACTCTGAGCCGAGGTCGGTTTGGAGAGGTCTGCTTCAGGGATCCGTGCTTAGTCCCATCCTATATAATATTGTCACTTCTGATCTTCCTTCTTGTTTTAATTTTAACTGTAACGTCCTTCAGTATGCTGACGACATTGCATTATTGGTCTGTAACAAATCCATCCAGGATGCCGCCCATTCTATTAATATATCTCTGTCCTCCTTTTACCATTGGCTTTTAAATCACGGGTTATCTTTAAGTGCTCCAAAAAGTTTAGCAGTTATTTTCAGTAGCAAACGCCTTATCCCCCAAGTCGACATTAATTTTGACGGCCAAGCTATCCTAATCGAGAATAAGGCCTGGTTCCTGGGAATTACCTTAGACTCCAAATTGACGGGAGTTGACCACATTGCTCATACAGTCAAAAAATGTGAGCGCTCAGTCTCGGTCCTTAAGGCATTGGCAGGTGTCTGGTAGGGTGCTCACCCATTCACCTTGAAACTGGTCTACAATGTGTTGGTCAGACGCGTAATTGATTAATGCAGCAGCTTAATTGAGCCCTGCAACAAAGATGCTTTGCGTAGACTGTATTCTGTCCAGGCCAAATGTTTTAGGATCATTTCCGGTGCCATGAAATCCTCCCCAACAAACGCGCTCCAGGTTGAATGTGCAGAATCCCCTCTTCACCTTCGTAGACAATACTTAGCAGATCGCTTCTTATCAACAGTTTTCTCCCTATCGTCCCATCCTTTACTCCCCATTCTAGAACAAATCTAACTTTCTCTTAACTCACCTTCCTATTGGAATAATAAAACTATTCCAGTGATGAATAGGTACAGAGAGATTAAATTCCGCTCCTCACCTGTTTGTCAATACCCCACTCTCCCGGTCTTTTCTTCTGCATATGAGATGATTCATTTTAGGCCAAAAGTTGTTTTGGGACTTGGTATCTCCAAAAAGTTCCGGGACGCGAAAGGAGGTTGGAATTTGTTTTATACAGACGCATCGAAATTGTCTTCAACGGGGTGTACAGGGATTTTTACATATTTCCAAAATTCCAAATTTGCTTTTTTATTCCTATGTCCCGCTGAGACCTCAGTATTTACAGAGGAATGTATCGGTGTCTTAGAAGCCGTAAATTTCATTTTAGCCCACAATATTAAAAACTCAGTCATTTTCTCAGATTCTCGCAGTAGTATTCAGGCTCTAGCTCAAAACCAACTTAAATCCAAACTTCACAGCAAAGTCATCTTTGATACCTTAAAATTACTATTTACTTGTTCTATCAGTGGTTTAAACACACTCGGGTATAGGTGGTAATGAATGTGCAGACTCACTGGCAAAAGCTACATCTAACCCGGACGATCGGAAGCACTACGTGATCCATAGCTACGACTTACGGTCTGACACCAAACATAAGCTTTACAACTCGTGGTCAGCAGTGTGGCCGGCAAGTTCGAAACTCAAGGGGTACGCCCCCTTGAGTTTCTCTACGCCAGTATTCAACCCGCCATTCCGCAGAATCCTTGGTTTTTTAAATGTCCGAAATTGTCCAGAAGAACTGTTCCAACCTTGTGTAGACTAAGACCAGGTCACTGCTGCAGCCCAGTGTTTCTATACAAGATTCGTGTACGTGACAGTTCCCTGTGCGAATGCGGTCTTGATGATGGTAATCTGGATCATTTATTCTTCTCTTGTCCTTTAAATTCCAAATCTCTCGACGGTACGGTTATGGTACAACCATAAGCTTTCCAAAATAAAAATCCCTCTTCCTATTAACTTCCATTCCCTGTTGACCCACTTTTCTCCAAAATTAACCCACCTCTTGTCAACTTTTATAAATTTAAATGAGGTCAAATTGTAGTTTGGTGTGTAGTAATAATAACTTTGTAAATATGTTCAAGCATAAATATCATCCATTTTTGATAAAATTTGTTCAGCTTGGTGTACTAACAAACATTGATGATAAACTTTAAAAATAATTTCCTGAGCTCCACTCCGGTTTGTTTTTCTCATATTTAACACATTTCTTCGATGTTTTGTTTAAATAGAATTAAAAATTAATACAAATTTCAATAAATGACAAGTCACATATATGTATATATTATAGTCACATATATTATATGCCAAAAAAAAAAGAGTTTATTGTGTAACAAGCACACAGACAGCTTCCCGACATCAAGTGTTGACACCAGACACAACACCTCTCTGGTTGGGGAATCCTCCCTTTTCTATTTAGGATGACGGAGCTCTACACCCTGTCGCTCATAACTTTACTATATATTTTTCTTTTCACAGCTCAATCCTTTAAACCAAGACCGATTAGGGTTTTGTAGTGGGCTTATTACTTCGACAATATTCCACATAAGTATAGATGATGAATGTGAAACAGGAAATACTGCTATCAAAGAAGAATTACCAGCTGTTACTGACGAACTAGATGATGGTATTGAGCCAATGGAGGAATATCAAAGTGATGGTATTGTTAGCTTTTGGTTTTAATATAATTGGGTATTTTTTTTTTTTCTTATATGAATGTAAACGCACCCACTTTACAGGAGTATTTATTCCTGGTAGATGGTCTCCGCAGGCGAGATTGTTTAAATATCGCACCTTTAGGACGATAGCGACGTAACTTAAATAGTAACTTTTTGGTAAATGGCAAATCAAAGTTTAAAATTTTAGTACCTCCGCAATCTTTCGTCTATCATTTTGTGATTATTTAGGTCGGGTATTATGTTTGAAATGAAATGAAATGAAATGAAATCGTTTATTAAGCAAGTAGGATCACCGATCACTTTTACACATCATATGTTTTTTTTTTTTTCTACTTTTTTTTTTTTTTAAACTAGATGAAGCCGGCATTTCCTAACTGACTACCTCTGAGAAGAAATAGCCGAAACAAACTCAGGGATCATCGTCTTTTTTAAAGTCCAGACATTAAAAATGAAAATGTTTACAATAATTTACGTTATAATTACGCATATTGCTTAATAACAATGCTTAACAGAGCGAGCAGCTCAGTCCCAAGCCTCTCTATCCTCTAAATAATCTGAGATTTTATAATACCCCTTTTTGCAAAGTTTGGCCTTTATATAGGTTTTATATCGTTTAATGGGTAAGTTTCGAATGTCCATGGGAAGCTTGTTGTAAAAGTGTATACATTGACCCATGAACGAGTTGCCTACTCTGTGGAGACGAGTGTGATGTACAGCAAGATTTTGTTTGTTCCTGGTATTTATATTATGAATATCGCTTATTTTCTTAAAATTAGATATATTTTTATGTACATACATAAGATTTTCAAATATATATTGCGAAGCTACAGTCAGAATGTTCACCTCTCTGAATTTTTCTCTAAGAGAATCTCTAGGACCAAGTTTGTAAATGGCTCGAACAGCCCTTTTCTGTAAAACAAAGATGGTATTGATGTCCGCACAAGTTCCCCAGAGAAGAATCCCATAAGTCATAAGACTATGAAAATAACTAAAATAAACAATTCTGGCTGTATTCACATCAGTTATCTGTCTAATTTTCTTAACAGCATAAGCGGCAGAACTGAGTCTACCCGACAGCTTCTCAATGTGAGGACCCCATTGTAACTTGGAGTCAATGGTCAATCCAAGAAAAACTGTCGACTCGACAGGGATCAACTCTACTCCATTCAGTTGAACATTGGTACTTAACTGCCTGACATTTGGCGTAGAAAATTTAATGAATTTAGTTTTTTTTTCATTCAAAAGAAGGTTATTTACATTAAACCAATGGACAACTTTCGAAAGTGCATTGTTAACTTCGTCAAAATTTGCTAGCTGACGCTTGACTTTAAAAATAAGAGAAGTGTCATCCGCGAACAATACTATGTTGTGATTATCCCTCACGTGATGAGGTAAGTCATTAATATAAATTAAAAACAAGAAAGGACCTAGAATTGAGCCCTGCGGAACGCCCATGGTGACCTCAGATCCTGCAGATTTGTTGCCATTAACATCAACCCTCTGAATTCGATTATTCAGATAAGAAGTCAGAAGGTCGAGAGCTCTGTCCCTCAAACCATAATGGTACAATTTCCTAATAAGAGTATCATGATGTACGCAATCAAAGGCCTTGGACAAATCACAAAAAATACCAAGAGCATCTTGCGATTCCTCCCAGGCCTCAAATATGTTCTTTAGCAACGTCACGCCCGCATCGGTAGTTGAACGACCCTTTGTAAAACCAAATTGTTTCACGTGCAATAAATTATATAAGTTGAAGTGTCTCAACAACTGTTTCAAAATTAATTTTTCAAAAATTTTGCTCAAAGTTGGTAATATAGATATTGGCCGAAAATTCGTGGGATCAGTTGTACTACCAGATTTGAACAGTGGAATTACTTTGCTAAGTTTCATCAAATCAGGAAATATACCAGATGTGACACAAGAATTAAAAACAATTGCTAAGAAAGGTGCGATAACATCTATTATTGAAGCTACAGTATATACTGACAAACCCCAATGATCGGCAGTTTTTTTTACATCAAGATCCTTAAAAGATTCTATAATGTCTTTAGCAGTCGCAAACGTAAATTCAAAGTGTTTGTCACATTCTGGAACACATTCTTTTAGTATGGCGTAGGCTGAAGTGGAGGAAGAAGACAAAGTTTTTGTTGTTATTATTGGAATATTAGTAAAAAAATTCTCAAACTCAGTTGCTACCTCCAAGTCCGCCTTTATATCTTCATCGTTAATTTTAAGATGGAAATCGCGATTTTGTACTTTGGTTCTTCCAGTTTCAGAATTTATAATTTGCCAAGTTGTTTTGATTTTATTTCTAGAAGATTTTATTTTATTTTTAATGTGTATGGCTTTTGCTGAGGAACAGGCTCTCTTAAAAGTTTTTGAATATTTTTTAACGAATTCTTGAAAAGCTACATCATGGTTATATGTTTTTTCCTGATACAATTCATACATTTTTTCCCTGCTTTTATAAATACCTGGGGTTGCCCAGTCACTAAAGATAATGCGGTCGCTAACAGGCAATGTTTTTTTTGTGAAAACTTTCATAAATTCACAATTAATCAAGTTAAATAGTATACTATATGCATGATCCGGGTTGGTGTGATGAGGCAAGCCCGGTAGCTTTTCAATTAAATTATTTTTAAATTGTCCTAAACGATTTTCATTTACAGGAACAAAACTCACAAGTTTTCTTTGAGCTCTGACTTCACTCTTCTGAGGAAAAGTAACTAACTGGCCACAGTGATCAGAGTCTAACTCATTTATAATTAAATGGTCAGAAGGTCTTAGGTTAGTAAAGATGTTGTCTAAACAGGTGGCACTTGTGGCAGTTATTCTAGTCGGCTCAAAGAATCTTGCGTACAAATTATAGGACTTGAATAATGAGATAAATTCATTCACTGTAGCTGATTTCTCTAGAATATTAATGTTGAAGTCTCCACAGACAACAACTGTTTTGTTACTGTGACAAGTCTTTAATAAAACTTCCTCCATATATTTTTCAAAAATATCATAGGAAGCACATGGGGGCCTGTAGACACTTATTACAATGAACCGCTCGAGCTCGATGCAAGCAATTTCAATAACTCGCTCAACAGAGAGGCTTACAATATCAGCCCGTTCTTTAAATTTGATATTGTTGCGAACAATTATTAGGGAGCCACCCCTTATCATATTCACTCTGCTGAATGAGCTACCAATCTGATGGTTATTAAAGCTGAACATGAACTGATGGGCTTTTAACCAATGTTCAGTAAGACAAACAATATCAATATAACTACAGTTCATGAACAACTCCAATTCTAATTGTTTATTTATCACACCCTGTATATTTTGATGAACAATTTTAAGGTTATTATTATTGATTACATTTTGAAAATTAAAATTTATTGGGTGTGATATTAATGTTTCTAGGTTCACATCTCTGCTAGAGTTCAACTCTATTGTCTCAATGTCCCTTGATAATGGGTACATGTCTAATTCATTATTCAAAATATTGCTAGAGGTTGACTCTATTGTCTCAAATTGTAATTTAAATAGCTTGGAACAAATTCCAAGCTCTGCTCATTACCACTAAGTGTATTACTTAACTGCTCAATAGAAGCAGCATAGTTAGCCAAACACTTGGCTGACTTATATATATAATATGATAGCGATTCTGCTACCTGTCCTTTAAAAAAATTACAAAGATAATAGTTATCTTTGGTCGTAAAATAATTTTGACTAATGAGTGCATTAGAGTCAATAAATTCAAATTTTTCATTATACATTGTCATAGTTTGTAATGTCATATTACATCTATATCTAATTCTGTTCTTGGTCTGTGACAGGCCATTGCCATTGCGTTTGTGCTGCAAACTGTAGAAAAGATATTAAACTGTTATAGATAAAAAAAAAATAGTTATTTTAATAATAATCACGTACGTCAACTAATTCAACTTGTATTTTTGGATTTCATTATATTTTAGAATAGTTACTATACACAAGATATTTATAAAAATCAAAATCAAACGAATCAATAGAATACTCATACTTTTTAAACTAACGAATATAAACAATAAATAATTAAATGAAGAAAATCAGCCGAACCGCAAGTGACATGACAGGTGTCACCGTACATAAAACTACAGCAATGAAAATAAAGTAATGAAATAATTGAAATAATGTTGACAAGATCTGCCGCGAGACAACGTGCACGCCCACCATCTCCGGACTCGTTGCTCAGCTCCGCCTCGCCGCCGCCGGTCTCCAGCGCCACTGTAAGTGCTGTGACGACCCCGGCCGCGGCAGTTGCGTCGAGCTCGAGCGACGAGTACTTCTCTCCGCCGACGGGGAGGACGCCGGCCGCTTAGGACCGCTTAGGACCTCGAGGCCCATCGGCTTCTGACAGGGTCCCAGCTCCCGGCGGAAGTGTGCAGCGCATGAGATGGACACAATCCATCAATGAAAACGTCATGCGCTCATACTATGGGGCTACAGAGGGAGGAAACAACCTGACTGCGTACCGTGTTCGAATGCTCTCTCTGTTTCAGGTGCTTGAGCCAGCTGTCAACGTGTCGGCGCAACGACTGTCGGATCAGGTGCGGGTCATCCAGCGTAACCATATGCTGGATGATGCGGTGCTTGATCGCCTACGCCTCGAGTCACGGAATAGTCATGTTACACCTGCTTCGTCATTGGTCGCGGTACAATTTAACAGTGTTTCACCGCGACCCAGCCACGTTGATGAAGAGGATGATGATAGGGCTATATCCGTGAGTCCCCAGTGCAATGAAAAATTGAGGAGCGCTTTGGAGGATGCTTTCCGTGAGTACCGCTCTACTCCGCCTGAACTTAGACCACGTTTACCTCGATTGCCCATGCATAAAAAAAACAAGGCGCTGGTGTGTGCTCTAGACTCTCAGCTGTCTAATTATTTAAAAGACAGCAAAGATCTGACTGATACACATTCAATCTTGTACTGTGGAGCTGTTGCGATATGTCGTGTGGCTCATGTCAAATTCCCAAACAATGACAGAGCCACACGACCAAAATCAGCTGTACCAGCTTGGCAGTGCAGGATTGAACGTCGTATCGGAGAGACTAGAGCACTCATTGGCAAGCTAATTAGTTTTAGGGAGGGAAATACACGCCCTAGAGTGATGCGCTTTGTGAGGCGGGCGTTCTCGGGGACTGATATTAGTACCCGAGACTATTTGTTCCGCGTCACAGAGCGCATCGACTTTCTTAAACAGAAGATATATGCATGGGCAAACCGTATTCGTCGGTACAAGCGAAGAGTGGAGCGGTATTTTCAGAATCGCATATTCCAAAGCGATGAAAGGCGGGTCTATAGAGCTTGGGAGCGATCAGACCAAGGTGTCACTGACACGTGCCTACCGGATGATGACGCCACGTCTTCATTCTGGCGCAATATCTGGTCGGTACCTGTCAGTCACACCGAAGGTGATTGGACTCGGGATGTTGAGCGAGCCTGCGATCCAATACCAGAAATGGGGGCTATTACCATCTGCCCCCAAGATGTAGCTCGTGCAGTCCGTCCGTTGCCTAATTGGAAGTCTCCAGGGCCGGATGGGCTGCATAATTTTTGGATAAAATGGTTTTCCAGGTCGCACGCTCGCTTGGCATCTCAGTTCCAGACTGCTTTAGAGTCTGGTTTGCTACCCGAGTTCCTAACAACAGGAATAACCCACCTGCTCCATAAATCAGGTAGCACCGCGGAACCCAAAAATTATAGGCCGATCACGTGTTTACCGACGGTCTATAAAGTTCTTACATCCATTTTGAAAGCTAAAATTAACACACATGTTGACAGCAACTCCATCATGTCTGCCTCTCAAAATGGATGTGGGAACGGGTCCCGCGGTACTAAGGAGCTACTCCTTATTGATATGGCCATTAGCCAACAGGTTCGTCGTTCCCGAAAGGATCTGTCGACATGTTGGATAGATTATAAGAAGGCCTTTGACTCGGTGCCACATACATGGCTCATGCGGGTGCTAGAGTTGTATAAAGTAGATGCAACTCTGCGCACCTTCCTGATGACATGTATGGCGCAATGGAGAACTGTCCTTCACTATCCAGGATGTCGAAATATTCAGAGGAATAGCGAACCGATAAGGATCGAGCGAGGTATATTTCAGGGCGATAGTTTGAGTCCACTTTGGTTTTGCTTAGCCTTGAATCCTCTAAGCACATTGCTGGAGGATTCAGGTCTCGGCTATAGGCTGAGGAGAGGTGGTCAGGTTATATCGCACCTCCTCTACATGGATGACCTAAAACTATTTGCTCCCAACGATTTGCAACTGAGGGAGCTACTGAAAATTACTGAAACTTTCAGTAGCGCCGTCAGGATGGAATTCGGTGTGGACAAATGTGCGGTCATGCATGTACAGCGAGGAGAGATTATGGAATCCGTGGGAACCCAACTCACTGGTTCCATAAACCTTAGAGCCCTCTCCGCATCCGAAACCTATAAGTATTTGGGTATGTCGGAAGCGTTGGGTATCAATGTTACTGACATGAAGCAATCGTTGAAGGAGCGCTTCTTTGGCCGCCTGAAAAAAGTACTTAATAGTCTTCTATCAGGCGGAAACAAGGTGCGCGCTTTCAACGGTTGGGTCATGCCGGTATTGATGTACTCTTTCGGCATACTCAAATGGACTCAAACCGAACTTGACGCCCTGGATCAGAGGGTCCGTAAGCTGTTGACTGCAAATCGATTGCATCACCCACGATCATCGGTTATGAGGCTGTATATCCCGCGAAAATGTGGAGGTCGTGGCTTTTTAAACGCTAAGACCCTCCACAATCGCGAGATATGCAGTCTCAGGGAATATTTTTTAGAAACCGACGTGGGGATGCATCGAGATGTGGTCGCGGTTGACAAGGGCCTCACTCCGCTCTCCTTGGCTAAAGAGAACTGGCATAAACCAGCAGTGCTTGACACCAATGATCGCATGGAGGTATGGAAGAACAAGGAGCTTCACGGACGCTTTTTCAGAGCCCTACACGGGCCTGATGTAGATTTACAAGCGTCCGTGGCCTGGCTACGATTCGGTGACCTCTTTGGGGAAACCGAAGGTTTTGTATGTGCAATTATGGACGAAGTTATGATGACGAACAATTACCGGAGATTTATTGTGAAAGACGGCACAGTTGACATCTGTCGGGCATGTCACCGGCCGGGGGAATCAATAAGGCATATTATCTCCGGGTGTTCTCGTCTAGCTAACGGAGAGTACTTGCATAGACACAACCTTGTAGCCAGGATAATTCATCAGCAACTTGCTCTCAAATACAACCTTGTGGAATCGGAGATACCGTACTACAGGTATGTGCCCGACCCAGTTCTCGAAAATGGCCATATCACATTGTACTGGGATCGATCCATCATCACTGACAGGACTATTGTTGCCAATAAGCCTGATATAGTGATGGTGGATCGATCAGAGCGGCGTGCAATGATTGTTGACATAACCATCCCGCATGATGAGAACCTCGTGAAAGCCGAGAAAGATAAACAAATCAAGTATCTTGACTTGGCTCACGAGGTTGTCGACATGTGGGAGGTGAATTCAGCAATCATTGTACCGATAGTCGTGACCGCCAATGGCTTAACCCATTCCTCCCCACTGTCCTATTTTTAGGACACTATATTCAACATTTTTTTTTTCTATGTTAGGGTTATTATTTTTATTGGTTTTGATGAAATTCGTATTTTCACACTATTTTCCCAATAAAATATATTTTTTTCGCTCTTAAAAAAGTTATCGTATTTATAATATACATATTTTTAAATTGAGGAAATTCGTCAGCTTAAAAAGAGTATTATGATTTGATTATAAAAAACCGAAAATAAAAAGTTATCAGCTTCAAAGTCCATCAAATAGATTTTTAGATCTCTACTGAATCTATTATAATTAAAAACTAAAACAAGATATTATTTGGAAGCTTGTGATACTAATTCAAAAAAAGGCGTACTATAAATATGACACTGGGAACATGTCTTTACAAGTAGCCGTGAAAGCGTGTTCGATCCTGTTACGCTCGCTATAAGTTCAAACGTGTCTATTGTTTTGTTTCTTGCAAGTGTTTCGTAAACTTTACTTTAGTCGATAAGTCTTCGTCAAGCACAACACATCTCGTAATATAAAAAATTGTGATTTTTTTATAAGATTGAGGAAAGCAAAGGAGGTAAGCAAAAATATTAGATTTTGTTTCTTATCAAGTGGTTAACGATATATTTGTTTAGTTTGGGATGGTATATGTATATATATATTTATATATATATAATATAATTTTTATACTTACTATATATGTATAGTTATTGTTTATAGATCATGGATGCAGTGAGAAGAAAATATAAAAAAGCATTGATGGTGTCTGAAATCACCGAGTATCTTCAAGATATTGAAGATTGTAGTGACGAGGAGTTCAATGACTTGGAAGTTGCGATATTGCCCCCGGATGAAGTGGATGAAATGACTGATATAGAAGAAGGTAATGACGACGATATGGGAGTTCTGCCAGTGTCAGATGTGGCTGGTCAAGTGGAATTTTCATGTACAATTGATAACGTCGAGGAAGATCTTCCTACTCAAACCACATCTCGGACCAACAAGACAGTCATTTGGCGTAAGTGTGAACCTGTATATTCTGAAATTCAGCCGGAATCTAATACTGCTAAACAATGTTTAGAAAATATGATTACGGAATTGGAAGGAAAATCTGCGGTAGAAATATTCGAACACTTGTTATGTGACCAGATTCTAGAATATATAGTGCATGAAACAGTAACCTGTGCCAAAAATTATAAAAATGATTTGAACTTCAATCTTACCGTGAATGAGCTAAAAGTATTCATAGGAATTTTGTTTTTCTCTTCGTATCTCCACTTGCCTCAAAGCAAACTATATTGGTGCAGAGATGATGATGTACACATTCCATTTGTTGAACGAGCGATGTCTCGGAATCGTTTTGATAAAATTAAATCATATTTACATTTCAATGACAATTCAAGAATTGATAATAGTGACAAAGCTTTCAAAATTCGCCCATTTATCGATAAAGCTAATAAATCATTCCAAAAGTTTGGTGTTTTTGAATCCAACTTAGCTGTTGATGAAATGATCGTCAAATACTTTGGTCACCATGGTATCAAACAGTTTATAAAAGGTAAACCAGTAAGATTTGGATACAAGCTTTGGGCACTGTGTGGAGTAAGCGGATATTGTTATAACTTTTCGCTTTATACAGGAAAGGATCCTCAAATATCTTGTAATACTGGTGATGGCTTGGGTTCAAGAGTGGTAAAAAAGTTGCTTACAGTATGTACTGATCCTAGTGCACATGTAGTCTACTTCGATAACTTCTTCAGCAGTATGCAATTGTTGATTGACTTGAAATCTGAAGGGTTCAGAGCTACAGGGACAGTCAGAGACAATAGGACTAAGAAATGTCCAATCATGACCAAACAAGAAATGAAGAAGCAAGAACGTGGTTATTCCGATCATCGTTTCGATAAAAATAATGAAATATTATGCGTGAAATGGCATGATAACAATGTAGTATGTCTCTTAACTAATTTTGATACTGTTGAACCTTTTGTAAAAACTAATAGGTACTCAAAGGTAGAAAAGGCCAAAGTTGCTGTGAATCAGCCAAAGCTTATTCATAATTATAATAAAAACATGGGAGGAGTGGATAAACATGATTGGCTTATTTCTAAGTATCCAATCCGCTTTAGAGGTAAAAAATGGTATTGGCCTCTAGTAATCCGTGTTTTGGACATGACTCTAGTCAATGCATGGATTATTTATAACCAGGTAAATAAAGATGAGACCATACCTCTGCTTGATTTCAGAAGAAGGGTATGTTTTTCTTGGATGAAAAAATCGGAAAGCAAAGTAAATAAGCTTACATCAGGTACTTCAGAAGTTCTTTTACAACCTATAAGATTTGACAACTATGGTCACTATATGACCAAGAGCGACAAACAAAGACGTTGCCAAGGACAAGGCTGTAAAAAAAAGCCTTTAACATTTTGTTCTAAATGTGAAAAAACACTCTGCAGTGATTGTTTCATACCTTATCATACAAAATAAGCTTTTATTACATTATTTCTGATACTGTTACTGGTCCTATTTTTAAATAAAGCTGATTTCCATATAATTCTTATCTTTACTTTTTCCTGACCATATGTTCCCACTGTCCTATTTATAGGACATGCTGAGTCAGCGAAACCGTTTTTTTTTAATTTATTTTTTTGCCATATTATTTTTTCTTAACATATTAAGAGCCCTAATACAAGATTTCATCAAAAAAATCCAATATTTTCAATGCTTGGGAAGTAATGGGTTAATAGCCAAGAGCCTCGACCAACACCTCAAGAGGCTCTCGTTAGGCAGCTGGATCAAAGGCTTGATTCAGAAAGCTGTACTTCTGGACACGGCTCGCATTGTCAGGAAGTTCCTCTCTCTGGAGCCCTGACCGCCGGTAGCTTGGACCCTGTTCCCGATACCGGTGGGCTACTATTTTTTATATTTTTAAATGTTTTTTATATATATATTTTATGTAGAAATATTTAAAAATATAATTTATAAGTGTATATAAGGAAATAAAGGAATAATAATAATAATAATCCTTTATTTGCAAGAATGTAGGTGTACAAAATAGTAAGCTGTTCATAAAAATAAGTGTCCCATTTACATTCTACCAATAGATGTGGTGTGCAAATATTCAAATCTATATAATCAAAAAATGTTAAACTCGTCACAACATATTAGCTACTAAAACAAATTATTAAATGTCAGCTTGTATATAATAATTGAAATGTCCATAATTACTAGATATTATAATGTCAAAACAAAACCAATGCTATTAAGTCAATGTCAAATTAGAATAAATAAAATATAATAAGAACCAAATTGATTGACATTACTTTCTTTCAACATAAGTCAAAAATTCATTTACTGTGTAAAACTGTTTTTCTTTTAGCCACTGTATCAATTTCTTTTTAAATATAAGCAAAGGCAGTTCTTTAAATGCGTTTGGTAATTTATTATATACCTTAATAGCCATGACATAGGAATTTCTTTTAAACAAATTAAGCTTGCATTGTGGCAAGCAGAGCCTATGTCTGTCTCTAGAAGCAACATTCCTTTTGGTTATATCTCTATGCTTAATAAAGTTTTCAGGATGTTGTCGTACTAGTAGACACAATTCTTTAATATAAATACATGCCAAAGGTAATATATTGTACTTTTTAAAAAGAGGCTTACAGCTATCCATGTACTCCGCTCTACAGATAGCACGCACACACTTTTTTTGTACTATAAATACTTTATTGATATCCACCGAGTTACCCCACAACAAGAGACCATAGGACAGAACGGAGGAAACGTATCCGTGATAAGCACATAGAGCCGCTTCAGTTGAGACAGTGTCTCTTAACCGTCTTAGTGCATAGATGAATCTGTCCAATTTGTCACAAACATAGACGACATGCTTTTTCCAGTCGCAATTTTGATCCAATTGTATGCCCAGAAATCCCGCACTTTCTACTTGTTCTATAGTAGTGTCATTATATTTTATATTCAAATTTAATGGATTTCTCCTGTATGTTTGAAATTGGATCATTTTTGTTTTCTCCATGTTTATATGTAGGTTGTTGGAATTCAACCAGTCTATAACATTTTTGATGGCTTCATTTATTTCATACTGGTAGGTGTCGGCTCTCTCACACTTCACGACAAGAGTCGTGTCATCTATAATATAAAAATGAATCGCAAAATGTGTTTGTAAGCTCATAACTCAACAACGCCTGGACCAATTTGGCCAAATCTTTTTTTAAAATGTTCGTTGAAGTTCAAGGATGGTTCTAACGGCGAGAAAAAATAGAATTATTGCTGGAAAAACCCTAAAAATAGCCCTTTTCTTTTTCCCATACAAATGATTTGTAACTAAAACGTAGTCAATTTGAGCTTTATTGCTATGGTATAAAGTTCACTGTTGTCTAAGCAATGTAGGTGTGTTCCTAACGTGCGTGTGTGCGTTGGAGCACAGAATACATAGTTGGAGGAGTTTAATGTCGCGTTCCGAAACTCGCGTTTCTTTTGTATTAGTTTCGGCACAGTTTAATGTCGCGTTCCGAAACTCGCGTTTCTTTTGTATTAGTTTCGGCACGCGAGATAAAATGCATCAGTTTCCACGTCATTACATCAGTCAAACAAAAATCGCGTTACCAACAGTATTTTATTATTTTTAATATCCAGATATTAAATAAATAAAACAATTCGTACGGCTTAAAAGAATTTGACTTCAAGTCATATCAAATTAAAAAAAAAAAGTTGTCTGTTACCTTATCTACTGAGTTTGCTTTTGTCAACTGATACACGAAACAAATTCGTATATCGTGTTTTGTGCAAAGTGTTTAGTTCGTTAGTGTTTGTTTAGTTCGTGATTAGTGAAAAAATAATTTATATTTGATATGCCTCCTATAAGACGAAGCAATTTAGGTAGAAGAACCAGAAATGCTACAAACCAAGCTAATTACCGATCTAATCGTACTGCACAAGTACGTGACGACGGAAATGAACGTAAAAGAATTCGGATATCACAAATGCGTGAAGCGCGAGCGCGACATTCAACTAATAATCGCGCAAGTTTGAATCGAGCTGCTTTCAGTTACGATGTGTCAATTGACTACAGTAACTACCAATGTGTTGTTATTGGTTCTATGAACTCGGTTTGCTCACACTGTAAGGCATTAAAATAAAAAAATGAAGCCAATGGATTGTGTTGCGCAAATGGTAAAGTGAAATTGATACCATTGGATCCACCACCAGAACCATTGTACTCATTGGTTTCAGGAATAGGAACAGATTCTATACACTTTTTGACACATATCCAACAATATAACAATTGCTTTCAAATGACTTCATTTGGGGCAACAAATGTAGTTCGGGAAAATTTTATGCCAACTTTCAAGGTATGTATACTTAAATAGTTACTCATAATTATTTTAGCGAACAAAATTTTCTGTCACCAACGTTAAGATGTGACTAATCTTCAATTTCTTAATCACTTATATATCACTTAGTCATCATATTATATGGTGATTCAGTTTCAGTGACACTTTTATTATATTTTATATTTGATAGATATTAGTTAAAACTAAATATATACTTTTTAAGATCAAATATTATTTAAGTTTGATCACTGACAATCCATTAATTTATACCACACCATAATATTTTTTTTTTATTTACAGATACAAGGGCAAATATATCACAGAGCAGGTTCACTGTTACCAGTGTCAGATAGCGACAACAAATTCCTGCAAATTTATTTTATGGGCAATTCACCACAAGAAATTGATCTGCGTTGTGCACATAACAATTTAGTAAAGAGGTCTATTGTAGAACAATTACAAACTTTATTTCATCAACACAATCAATTGATTATATTGTTTAAAACTGCCCTGGATCTGATGCCATCCGATAATCACAAAATTGTAATCAGAGCTGATAAAACACCGGCAGGTCAACATACAAGACGTTTTAATGCACCAACTATTGATGAAGTTGGAGAAAACTTGGAATCCCGTGATATTGTTTTACATCGTCGGAATGATCTATTACAACGTATAAAGGAAACACACCGCTCATATGATGCACTGCAATATCCCATTATATTTTAGCAAGGTGAAGATGGCTACGATTTCTCAATAAAAATGATAAATCCCATTACAGGTAACTAAAATATTAGTTTAGCTATGACGATAATATCTCAGTCACTATATTATGTATTTTAATTTTATATTTGAATGTTATTAAAACAAAATCTTTTTACAGGTTCTGAAACCAACAAAAAAGTCAGTTCAATGATTCATACCGCCTAATGATTCGGGAAAATGAAGATAATCACATATTGAAATGTCTGCGATTATATCACAAATATGTTGTTGACATGTATGTTAAAATTGAAACGGAGAGCTTAACATTCATCAGGTTGAATCAAACCAAACTCCGATCTGAAGAGTATATTCACCTTCGAGATGCGATTAATACTGATGGAAATGCACAGAATGTCGGTCGGATGACTATTCCTCCAGCAACATACATCGGAAGCCCTCGGCATATGCACGAATATGCGCAAGATGCCATGTCGTATGTTCGTCATTATGGTACAGCAGATTTGTTCATCACATTTACATGCAATCCGCAATGGATAGAAATCAAGCAGGAGTTATTCCCTGGGCAATCACCCATTGATCGTCATGATATTACAGCCAGAGTCTTTAGACAAAAGTTGAAATCTTTAATGGATTTCATCGTAAAACATAATGTGTTTGGTGAGACATGCTGCTGGATGTATTCTGTGGAGTGGCAGAAACGAGGATTGCCACATGCACACATTTTGATTTGGTTGGTTGAAAAGATAAGGCCAAATGAAGTTGATGCAGTGATATCAGCTGAAATCCCTAATGTACAAGTAGATCCTGGATTGCATGAGGTAGTTATCAAAAACATGATACATGGTCCCTGTGGAACTCCTTTGCTAGACTTGCCTTACAATGCATTTAAAGCAAAAATCAAATCCAAGCTTTGTTCAAAGGCATATTATTCCGTGAATGATTATTTAAATGATAAGAATGGTCGCTCTGATTAACTCAGGACAATGTTTGTGTTCTTTCTCAGGAATTAGCTTATTGATACGTTATATGAGTTCATATAATTTACTTTTTTACATTACATAAATATGTAAGCTGTCACGCCCTTTATGCCTGGGGCTTCTTAGTTAAGTAATAAGTTTTTAGTTAATTACATTTTCATTTAAATATAAATATATTGTTTTGCTTTGCTGGTATTTTGGCGTGGTAGCTGGCATATGGTAAATAATATCATTGTTGTTGTATTTTATCGTGTTCATCACTATACATAGTATTGTATAAAGTCATGTGTTCTTTTAAAAATGAACAGACAGCTGTGCTGCTGGGGAGTTTGTTCCGCCACTTCTTCTTCCCAGCGAAAGCACTAGGAAGTGTCGATGGGTGGGCGTTTTGGGGGACTGTCTTATGTAATATTGACGTTCAAAAAGTGCTGATTCTCAGCCTAATTTGAATAAATGACTTTTGATTTTGATTTTGAATAATAATTATGATTCACATGATTAACAATAAAGCGATTACTTACTTTTAAATCCTTATATATGTTTTATTTAATTATTTTTTATTCTCAACGCCCTATCACCAGGGTGACGGTTCTGTTCAGGAGAATTTTTTAAAATACGTAGGCACAAAAACTGTCACATTACAAATCTTTTTGACAGGACGAAGTCTGTCGGGTCAGCTAGTCAGCAAATAAAATCACTGAGTGGCGAGTGATATTTGGGAGGTCATTGATGTAGAGAAGAAATAAAAAAGGCCCCAATACACTTCCCTGTGGCACCCCGAAATTATTTTGCTGGTACTCGCTTCTATATGCCACTTTTTTACCATTACTGATTCTGGAGATTTCTACACATTGTTGTCGGTTTTTTAAATAGTTTCTTATCCAGTCATTCGCTTTTCCTCTTATTCCGTATTTTTGTAACTTATATAAAAGCAATTCATGGTCTACAAAATCGAACGCCTTACTCATATCTAAGAGGATTGCCGCTACCGGTAAACCTTCGTTTATCGCGTGGGTGACATTCCTCATTAAATTAAAACATGCCAAAGAAGTTGTACTGTTTGTCCTGAAGCCAAACTGTTCATCCTTAAGCAAATGATGACTAACCGCAAAATCTTGGAGCCTTTTCAACATGATTTTCTCCAAGATTTTTGACATAATGGGTATCAGAGTTACTGGCCTGTAGTTCCTCATGTCAGATGTGTTACCCTTCTTAAAAAGTGGCTTTACCACTGATTTTTTTAGAATCTCCGGGAATGCACCTTTTAAAGAATAATTATAAGGTATTTTATTTTATCAGTCCTTTTTGGACCGAGGAGAATGATATAAATATGACGGTTTAGGAGTTGTCTTTTTTCAGTCGGAAAACGCTCAACAGCCGTCTTCCTTCCGATTCGCTCAGTTTTTCTGAGTGAATAGGCTCTTAATAAACTAGCGCGCTTTACCATCAATGATCGCAATACTGCTTACCATCAGGCGAGATTGCAGTCAAGCGCTAGTTTATAATAACTAAAAAAAAAAAGTTATGTGACGGTATAATGCTTACTTTTTCGTTTTTATAACGTTATGTAATTTTTCGACTTTTTCAAACTAAGGTCTGTATTTTATTAATAAAAAACAAACTACAAAAACCTTAATTTAAAAAAAGGAAAGGAAAATGGGATAGAAAAAATAACAAAAAAGCATAGGGAAGTTTTTATTAATGGCAATGTTAATATGTAAGTAATAAAGTGAAAAAAAAATAAAGTGGCCTTAATTGTTACATTAGGGAAAATGCTTTGAATGTAATGTAATATTAAATAAAATTCAACACTTACAAAATTAATTGAGATCTTTGTTCATTAGGAACTCTTCATAATAAACTAAATAGTAAAAAAAAAAAAAAAAATCTCAAAACTTGAAAGAAATAAACAGAAACTTCTTTCCATTCGGAAAGTATATTACAACAAAATATAACTATAAAATAAATCAATTTTGTTCATTAGGAACTTTAAAAAAAATGTATTCTTTAATTAAACATAAATGAAAAATCAAATCGGAGCAATTATAACAAAAAACTAAATTCTGCATCTAATACTTTAAGACCATAAAATCAATGGTAAACACCACGCCAAAAGAATTTGCTATCATTTGATACTTGCTATCCTTCATCAATTTGTCACCTTTTAATCATCTAATAACGACTTGTAATAATCTATATAAAACCAGGTATTAATTTTTTCCGTAATAACTCGCTTAACCCTTTTATTTTCACTTAATTTTAATTTATTTAAATAAAATTTAGGGATTGAAACCTCTTCGAGGTTCTGCATGCGTGTCCTTTTATTTCTCATGTTTACACATCTGAAATTTTCTTCTGTGTAAGAAGTTTTGATAAAAATATGAAATGGTTTATCTTTACAGAATCTTAGTATTTTGACATCGTTACAAGAAACTTGGTTGCGTTCTTCGTCTTCTATGAAGTTTTATCCCCACTGTTCTTGTAATGATTTGAAATCTAAGAGAAAAAGTCACAATTTGACTCTAGTACCTTAAAAGGTTTTCTTGATTTTTTGGCACTTTTTATCAGGGTAACATTTTGGTGTGAAGTATAAATGGGTCCAGATTTTCGGTATTTTTTTTCACTTCCTTCTCAATCAAACTGTACGTTATCACCTTCATTTTGTGTGTGCCCGCGGATAAGAAATTTGTGAGTTATACTAATTATATTTGGAAAGTAAGACACAATATACGAGTAAAGACATGCAATAAACCTGTTTTAATTCTGTTCACAGCAATTATCTGAATAAAAAAATATGTTCAGTTCTTTATCAGAATATTTTTCACTGATGGTTTTTAGGTACTCCAAAACGCACGAACCTATTTCGTTTGCACCCCTTTTTCCTTGTTTTTCACCCCAAAAGTAATAATATACATTCCTATAGGCGCCTACAGTTTCTCCTTCAGTTCCATTTTCTACTTCTATTTGGTTTTTATTAGCTGCCCCGACAGACTTCGGTGCCAGTTCAGCCATTGTGAAATTTAGGCAGTTTAGTTTTGATATATTATAAAAAGAACTCGAGTCTCCCAACAGGCTTTGCATGACTGCTTGCAAATCGTATATTGTGCATATGTTTCCTTCACTTATTCTCTTGCGGTCATTCAGTTTTTCAACTGTTTTATATGCGCATCAAATTTTTCCTTCAACTTTGCCTTGTTATCTATACAGGCCAGTTCATATTCTAAACATAGATCGCATTGATCTTTTTTAGGCTGAAAGAATCCCAAGTTAAAGTTGTTGTTAAAAATCTGATGGTATAGCCAGTAGTCGACTTTTGGCTTACTTGGATCTCTCGCGTCTAAAAAGTCCCTCCAGATGTCTTTTACAGTCTTGTCTCCTTCAATGAACTCTCTCGGTGTGGAGGCTCTCAAGTAATGTGATGGAATTCTTGGGATTGAATTTATATGTGTTTCAATGTCTTTTATAATCGTCTCGTCAATCCTCTTTCTATTAGTGTGCCTTCCTCTTTGATCTTGGGTTATAAATCCGTTTGCATTGGTTTTTTCTTTTCTAGTTCTTTTTTCTGTATTTCTGTTATATCTAAAGTGTTTATAAAAAACGTTTTGCATACTCGAATTTTGTGATTATTAGCACTGAAAAAAAAGACGCACTATTTGGTGATCTGGGTTTCTCAGCGTTGGTATATTTTATATTTCGGTTTGACTTCCATTATGCATGAACTGATGAAGGATCATTTAAATTACTTGGTTGTGAGATTCAAATACGATTCAAATCGCAGTTTTTTGGGCTTCATTAATTTAGGCAGGGCACTTTAAACGACATGGAGCGCATGGTTTTTTAATGCAACCAGCTGGTACTTCTTTTCCAGATTTCGATAGAGACTTATAAGATTTTCCAGTGTTGCGTAATGCCTTACTAATATTTTGCTTCCATGATGCGGGATTACTAGACTTGCTTTGGGTCGTGTCCATTACATTGACGTGACTTGATTCAGGTTGTTGTGTGTCATGTTGAACTATTTCAGTTTGAGGAATAGAGCCTGCTGAAGAAGAGTACAAACTTCTGTGAAATCTAGAGATTTCGTTGGGGTCTTGAAATGTGGGGTCATTATCACAATAATTCAATTTTGGTATTTTTGTACCACTTTTTGTTGCTAATTGGCTGCTTTGCTGCACATTAGATTTGACATTTTGTGCTTTACCAAAAGAGGATGAACTGGAGCTGGAGGAGCTAGAACTTGTGGAGCTAGAACTTAAGGAGCGAGAACTGGAAGAGCTGGAACTTGAACTATTACAAGATGACCAAGATGTTCTTTTTTTCCTGAGTAGGCCTTGTCCTAACTGTATTAAGAATTGACTCACTTTCTAAAGTAACATTCTGCTGCTGAAAAAAAGAAACGAAATAAGCAAAGTAGATTATGTATAACGAGTATTGATATGCTATAAGTAATTTAACTCTGTAATGTTATTCTGAGCTAATTAATGCTTTAAATATAAAGAAATAAGCTGGGTTTGAGACATTATTTTGTCACTTACCTTTTCTTTATCAAAATGGCTTAAATTAAAAATATCATTACTGTTATACTGTGGGGAATTTTCAATAAACGATGAAAATGGTAGGCCATAACATCGGCCTCCGGCAGAAGTTTCCACCCACCAGACAAAGCCTTGCCGCCAAGCGATTTGTCGTGTTCCGGCATGATGTCTGGTGAAGCCGTACGGAGGACGGGTCTGAGCAGTTGTGTTGCGATGTGTGCCGGGTACGATGCGCCAAATGTTGTTGTGTTGGGAGTTTGGTCGTGGAGGGATCAATCTCCCTTTGGTGCAGCATCGTTGGTCGTGTTGTTGGGTTTAACATTGCATCACCTCGCTCAACTGCCGTTTTCCTTCCTATTCGCTCAGTTTTTCTGAGTGAATAGGCTCTTAATAAACTAGCGCGCTTTACCATCAACGATCGCATCACTGCTTACCATCAGGCGGGATTGCGGTCAAGCGCTAGTTTATAATTATTAAAAAAAAAAGAATCTGATGATAAATTCTCTATCTTGTCATTGTTGTTTGAAGATGACTTCTGAAAATAATCATAAAATAACGTCAGTGTTTTTTTGAAGTTTGTTTTCTAAATTGAAGTAATATTTTACTCACAAGTTCACTCTGGTCACTGACAGTAATATGGTTACTTTTGATCAATTTACTTAGGAGGTCCCTTAGTAACGTCAGAATTTGAACCGAAGATTTCTTTTTATTTTAGGAACTGGTGATTTCTGGTGGAAGATAAAATGATTAATACAATAATTTATTAGAATAAACGTACGTACGCTGTAACTAAAACTTAATTTAAGTAACAATTTGACTAAAGTAGATACAGTCAACTGCAGCATACTAACATTTAAACTACAAAACTCACTCTTATTATACCAGATTTATTCTCTTCAACTCAGTCAAGGTTTACTATTTACAAAAATTGACGTCGGTATTAAAAAAAAATGTTAACCAAATCAAACTGATTACTGACATAAAAAAAAATTGTAAAGTTGACCATCTTTGTGGAATATAAAGACAAATTTTTAATATCATAATTATTTAATTTTCTTATACGACTGTTTTTGACGAAAGATAAACATCATGACGACAGAATGTTTTAAAATCACTAGAAAGTTAGTTTCAATTTAGCAGTATAATAATATTTTAAATATTTGTAAAACATTTTTGTACCTTGGGTTCGTTTTCTTTCTAATTTTTTTAGTGTATTTTGCAATATAACGTCGTTTTTTCTTTTCATTTTGTAAAATTCGGTTGACCTTTTTTTTAATAACTTGCTGACTTTATGCTTGTGTACTGAAACATTAACCAATAAGTCTCCCTTTTTAGCTAGAACAAAAAAAAAGCCTTAATAGTCAATGAGACACAAATAATATTATTATGATAATTAAAAAAACTACTTAATGTCGTATAGGACAATTTCACATTTAGCCACAAAACATTAATTTATATTTATTATTAGCACGACACAAATTTAAAATCGTCATTGGAATTATAAATGTTTATAATATTAAAATGCCTTAAAGTCAACAATATTACTGAACAAATCAGAATAAAACAATCACAAAGAAATTGGTAGTTTTAATATTAAAAATCGAAAGAGAACTTACTAATAGTTTCGAAATGAAAACACCACACTTAGCTTTATGTCAGCTTTATGTCACTACTCTGTTGACTGCGTGACGTCTTACACTAAACGATGCGAGCACAACACAACTGCGTCGTTCCAACGTACAAACATAGTGTTATATTATAAAGGCGAAAGTTTGTGAGTGTATGTGTTTGTTACTTTTCACACCAAAATTACTGAACGACGATTAGATGTAATTTGGCACACATAGATTATCACCAGGATTAATGCATGGGATTACTTTCAATTTTGATATTCTCACAGGGTCGTAAACTTACGCAGGTAAAACCAGGCGCAACTAGGTGATAATAACACTCTTGACAGTTTTTGTTTATTTACAGAGCTAGAACCCGAAAATTTAGACAAAATCTGTTTAGATGTAGCAGATAAACAGCCACACTGTTATAAGTCAGACTTAGAAGATGATATACCTTTAATTAAATGTAAAACTGAAGTGGAAGACGAAAAAGTATCAAAGAAAAAAAGAAACTCCGGGGAGACAATGAGTAAGTATAAGTTGGTTCTATTATATAGCTAAGCAGACAAGCCAATGGTCGACCTGATAGGATGTGGCTAGGATTACCTCACATGCTTGAAGGGTGTAACTGGTTATATGAGTAATTTTGAGTTCTATTGCTAGGACTGTTAAGTTTTTTTTTTTATTTGCTTACTTAAAGGCTGCTCCTTTTTTCTTGCCTACCTGACTGTCTTATGCAATCTCTAGTTATGTTGGCCCTGCGAAAGTTACCAGATCGTCATGCAGATAAAAGTTACAGATACCATCGTAGTTAAATTCAATTCAATATGTCTATTTCAGATAACAATAATTATAGTACACACAATATATACATGTAATTAAAAGTTTCTATATTTAAATTTAATTTAAAATAGCCACATAGAACACCGGTCAAGACAGCAGAATTTTGTCCAGCGTTCCATAAATAGACGATCTTTCCAAGCTCTCAGCAATGAAATATAGATAGCTCTCCCACACCCAGTGCGTCGGAGACGCAAACAAATTCAAACGGCATTCTTCAAATTCATTCAAATCTCCCATTGTGTACTTACTAGATTTACTTACAGAGGCTACCGTTATGAGGAAACCAAAACAGGACCCAAGAAGAACTAAAGAAAAGGCTGCAATAACAGCCGAGCAAACTAAAGACAAATCAGACTCGAAATTTATCCGGACTTCTCAGAAACGGACGTCCAAGCTTGGCACGTCTTTCAAAGAGCATTACATATGTAATCGGCGTAGTTCTACTAATGTAAAAAAACACACTGGTGAAAAACCTTATCAGTGTGATATTTGTCAACGTAATTTGAGTCGAAAGGATGGTTTAACACTGCATATGCGTACACACACTGGGGAAAAAACTTATAAGTGTGAAATATGTCAACGTAATTTTATTACAAAGTATACTTTAACAACCCATTTGCGTACACATACTGGTGAGAAACCTTATAAGTGTGCTATTTGTCAACGTAATTTTATTACAAAGTATACTTTAACAAACCATTTGCGTACACATACTGGTGAGAAACCTTATAAGTGTGCTATTTGTCAACGAAGTTTTATTACAAAGTATACTTTAACAACCCATTTGCGTACACATACTGGTGAGAAACCTTATAAGTGTGCTATTTGTCAACGTAATTTTATTACAAAGTATACTTTAACAACCCATTTGCGTACACATACTGGTGAGGAACCTTATAAGTGTGATATTTGTCAACGTATTTTTAGTCTAAAGAGGAGTTTAACAGTGCATATGCGTTCACACACTGGTGAGAAACCTTATAAATGTGAAATATGTCAACGTAATTTTAGTCAAAAGGGGAGTTTAACAGTGCATATGCGTACACACACTGGTGAGAAACCTTATAAGTGTGAAATATGTCAACGTAATTTTAGTCTAAAGCCCAGTTTAACAGTGCATATGCGTAAACACACTGGTGAGAAACCTTATCAGTGTGATATTTGTGAATGTAGTTTTAGTGAAAAGCAGAGTTTAACAAGGCATATGCGTACACACACTGGTGAGAAACCTTATAAGTGTGAAATATGTCAACGTAATTTTAGTCAAAAGTGTATTTTAACAGTCCATGTGCGCACACACATTAATGAGAAACCTTATCAGTGTGAAATATGTCAACGTAATTTTAATAAAAAGCAGAGGTTAACACTGCATATGCGTACACACATATAAGTGTGATGAACACAGCGGCACAAATAGGGCAACACAAAAAAAGGCAGATTATTTTAAAATAATAGCTTGCAATGCATGGTTTTCGCTTAATTTGAGTGTATTTACTCGATAAGAGTATGTTAAGTACGGACCCCTAAACTACATCGTCGACGCAGCCAATTCAACAGAACAATTTTGCAAGACGAGAGCGCCGACGCAGCAAAAGTGCAGGTGGACCGATGACGTCCGTTCGGCGACGAATCGCCGAAACAGCAAATTAATTTTATTCATTTTTATTATAAGAATTGTCATTCCATATTCTAGCATCGAATAGGTTTCACTTAAGTTAAATTGTAATTTCTTTCTTTTTAATTAAATTAATTATAAGTAACTTTGGTTTTTTTTTTCTAACCTTCGGCTGCAGTATACGTAATTAGTATGACACATCCAAAACAAGGGTTATTTTTTTTATTGATGAATGCAAGGTGTATCTGACATCGTAACGCAAACTTCTCAAATAAGGCTACACAGTGTGCCACTAATAAAATTATGAAAGTCATTTATGTCGTTAATGAGCGGTTACAGAAATCACAATTTTCGAGCACGCAATGTATTGTAGACAACGCGAAATCAATGCAACATTATCAATTTAGCCCGCGCGAGGCTCTCAGTACGTAGGTCTCTACGCGTCTTACACCAACACGGCCGCCCGTAAAGTCGCAGTTGCCATGTTGCGTTTGTGTGAATGTACCTACAATGTCCAACAAAACAGCGGGGATGCCCCGCTACCGCCGCTGGCGTCATCCTGCTGATACATACTCGTTCGCTCGTATATATACACACCTCTTTGCACACTTAGTTGATCCAGCCGCGATGCCGTTCATTATAGACTCCACCTTTAGCACGGAATAACTTGACTCCAGTTGCGTATTTCTTGGGCGGAGTTTCAACGTCGCATTCTATTAAGCGATGTGGCCAAATATATTCGTCGATAGAACATATACTCGATAAAAAAAAAACAGAAATTTCATGCATTAGTGGATCCGTAACGGCTCATTTTTTTGAACCCACGAGGACGTTTTAGCTCTGGATATATTTCAAAAATCAATAACTTGTGTTGATCCATTTGATTTCGATGCCTATACCGTAACGGTTAATCAATTATGAATTTATTAAACGTAATCTATATTCTCGCCAAGCTCCATAAAAAATAGAGATAAACAAACCAATTTAGGGTTACCACAACTCAAGTTTTACAAATCTCCTGTTGTTTACATGATTATCGACTTTTACATGCTAGCTATTTATTAACAATTATTATTGCAGCATATTTCAATAGAATCACCAAAATAACACTTATAATAACTTGGTATTTCGAAAAACCATTAAAAAGTCTACATTAATTTTACGTGATAACCCTACAAAAAAAAAGATGTATGAAATCCAGGTATTAAACACATTTTGTGGAATTCAACCAATGAATAAAGTTGAGGCATTTGTCAAGACGATTTTGCGTATTTTAATTACTTTCAAATCAACTGCATACCACATGCATTACGTTTTTGCCGGGGTGGAAATCCTCATAGGATGCCCGCCTCCCTGGGGTGGGCGACGGGGTATGTCAGACTTTTACTGACTAAAACCACCCCGGTGTGTCTTCTATCACGAGCGCGCGTGGGGCCGCGGGAGTCTAAATTCTTCCACGGCCCTACACCCTCGTGCTGGCCCGGTCTGGCCGGGCCTCGTCTCCTGCACAGAGTATGAGATGCGAGCATCGCCTCCGCCTCGGGGTCCATCAATAGGGGGGCGGGGACTTCCCCATGTCCCTCGCCCCTGGATCCATTCATGAGGAGCGGAAGAGGGCGTTATCCGCCCTTCCTCGGCGCCCGGTGCGTCTTTTGCGGCCCGGGAAGGGAGTTGATATCTCCCTCTACCGTTCCGCAGCTTCCTTCTGCGACATCACGTTCTCGCAGAAGGACACCACCGCGTCCCACGACTCTGAGCTGCCGACCATCCTCCGCACTACTGCCGGCAGCGTCAGGTCGCCTCCTACTTCATTTGTGAGGACACGGCGCTGCTCCTCCCAAGCTACACACTCGGAGAGCGTGTGCTGCGCCGTGTCCTCCCCGCATTGGACGCATTGGTGGCACCGAGCGTCCGGCTCCCTGCCTAAGCGACGCAGGTACTTGCCGAAGCAGCCGTGCCCCGACAGTACCTGCGTCACCCTGAACGACAGGGAGCCGTGCCTCCTCCCGAGCCAGTCGTCGAGTACTGGCCGAATCGCCTCGACGGTAGCGAGGCCGACGGTAGGGCGCATAAGCCTCTGCCGCCAGTCCGCCACCAGGACCTGACGGAGATCCTCCCGGCGCAGCTCGATCTGTCGCTGCACCGGACTGGAGCCCCGTGTCCGCTCTTCCTGGCGCCATTGGTACAATGACGCAGGTACTTTCGCCTCTAGGTCCCAGGGCGGGGATCCGGCCAGGACGCAAGCCGCCTCGTAGGATATCGTGCGATACCCGCGGACGACCCTGACGGCCATCGCCCTCTGCGGCTTGCGCAGAATGGCGAGTGTTCCGGCCGTCAGGTCCATCGCCCACACAGGAGCCCCATACAGGGCCATGGACCGCACGATTCCTACGTACAACCGCCTACAGGCGGCGCTCGGGCCCCCCATGTTGGGAAGCAACGTTGATAGCGCGCCTGCTGCACCCATCAGCTTGGGCGCCAGCCGCCGGAAGTGGGGTCCGAATTCCCACCGGCTGTCGAGCACCAATCCCAGGTACTTCATGGTGAACTCGACAGCTATCCGGCCCCACTGACCACGATATGTGATCCCGGCGCCGGCGCACGCCGGGGGCCATGGAAAACCATGGCCTCCGACTTGTCAAGGGCCACCTCCAGGCCCAGGCGCCGGATGCGGTGACCTGTGACATCGCAGCCGTGGCTATCAACGTCGCTTCCCTGTACGAGCTCCCCCGGGCAGTGACAAGCGTGTCGTCCGCATAACACGTCAAGTCGGCGCCCGACGGGAGCTCGCCTCTCAGCACCCAGTCGTAGCCGATGTTCCACAGGAGCGGTCCCAAGACCGATCCCTGTGGAACACCGCACGACATTTGGTGCCGACCGGCACCGTCACGTCCCCGATAGATGACGCATCTGTCCTCCAGATAAGCCCCTACTATGCGGCGGAAGTAGGGAGGCACCCGATGGTATTTCAGGGCCTCCCTAATACAGTTCCAGGGTAGGGTGTTGAAGGCGTTGGAAATGTCTAAAGACACTGCCAACACCACCCCATCCCGAGACACTGTATCCTCCGCCAGGGCTCTCACGCGCATGATGGCGTCTATGGTGGAGCGCCCCCGACGGAAACCGAACTGCTTGTCGTCCAGGTTCGGCCCCTCTCCGCACAAGTGGCCGACGAGGCGATCTGCGATTATGCGCTCAAAAAGTTTGCCCGCCTCGTCGAGCAGCACTATGGGCCGATACGCGGACGGCGAGTCCGCGGGGCGCCCCTCCTTCCTGAGCAGAACCAGCTTCCCCTCCTTCCACACACTGGGAAACTGACCCTGCTTGAAGCATGCCGTGAAGAGCCCCCTCAGCTGGGGCTCTAGCTCCTTCAGAGCAAGGACGAGAACTCGGCCAGGAACTCCGTCGGGTCCGGGCGCTTTATTCTTGGCCCGGAGCCGCGACACGGCCGCTCCCGTCTCTGCTTGCGGCACCACGGGGACATCGGTGGCCTCTTCTTCTGGAGAGTCTGTGGCTGAGGGTGAAACCATCGCCGGGGGAACATGTCCCGCCCGCCCAGTGAAGAGGGTGGATACCACCGCCTCCAGCAGCTGGGGTTGCATACTTTGCACTAGTGGGGGCGCCCAGGGACGCAACTTGCCCCGTACCCAACGGTAGGGGCGCCCCCACGGGTCCCGATCTAGGGACCCCAGCAGCTCTTCCCTAGCCCGCGACTTGGAGTCGCCGATGGCCAGCCACAGAGTCTCCTGGGCCGCGCGGTACACCCCATACCGCGCGGCCTCCTCGACGGGATCCCGTCGACGTCGCCTCCGGTAGCGCGTGTACTGGCGGCGAGCCGCGACGCACACGACGCGCAACCGCGCAATGTGGTCGTTCCACCAGTACACGTTGCGCCTTGCGGACTGTTGGCGGACGCGGAGCATGGATGCGTCGCAGATCTGCGTCATCGCCCCGCGAAACCGCAGCGCCTCCGCTTCGACGTCGACGGGGCCGTCCGTCGCCGACTCCCAAATCCAGGACTGGACTATGGCAGCTTCCTCGAGTAGTTCCCTGTCGAGGCGCTTAAGCGCCCAGCGCGGGCCGTCGTTAATCGGGGCTCTTGGATGGCGGCCGCTCGCGGTCTGGGCGGAGACGTCGAACCGGATATACCGATGGTCCGACAGCGTCTCCACCTCCACGGCGACACGCCAGTCATAGACACGGCTGGCGACAGAGGGGCTAGCGAAAGTAACGTCTACTATCGACCCGCCCCGCTGCCGCACGCACGTGTATACCGATCCCCGATTCAGGACGACCAGGCCGGTCGTCACTACCCACTCCGCTAGCACCTCGCCCCGAGGGTCAGTGACCGGAGATCCCCACGCCGATGACTTGGCGTTGAGATCCCCGAGCACCAGAACAGGACGAGGGTGATAGCGGTCTACGACGGTACCCAACTCGACAAGGAACCCCTCGAAGTCGGCGAGACTCTTGTTGGGGGAGAAATACGCCTCCACGATGACGATGCCGCCCGAGACCGCAGCAACCAAGCCGCGGCCCCGAGACGGGTCGATCAGAGTCCCGCCAATAATGGCCACCGAGCCGTCAATGCATCCCAGCCAGTCGTCCCGGGCGGGGATGAAATACGGCTCGGCGACCACAGCCACTTGGATCGACCACTGCGCCATGCTCTGGAACAAAAGATCCTGAGCTCTGGCGCAGTGATTGATGTTGCCCTGGAGGAAACGGAGCTGTGCCATTATTGACACTCCATTCCCTCGGCAACGGTCCTGGGCCGGGAGTCGGCCACGGAGCTGTTAGCCTGCGGGGGAGGCGAGATTTCCCCGGAAGGCTTAGAGCTCCTCTTCTTCTTCCTGGTGGCCTTCTTGCCGGCAGGCTCTGACGACGGCGGGCAGCGAGAGGTCCCCTCCTACCGCCGCGACAAGATCGCGGCGCGGCCCGGCCCACGACGGGCACACCGCGAGGGTGTAGGGTTCCACACCTGTCCTGTGAAAATACTAAACGTACCCCAGAAACCTACTAAATCTACCACAGAAACCTACTAAATCTACCACAAAAACCTACCACCAACAAGCAATACTCCAGCCGTCAAAGTCAGCTAACACCAACAGATGACAGCCGAAAGTGTCACCCTAAGAGACCCCGTCAGATGACACTGACAGCGTCCGTTCCTTTTTTTTTTTTTTTTTTTTTTTTTTTGTCGCTGGGGAAAATGACAATTACGCATCCCCTCCCGTCGGGGGACGGGAAGGGTATGTGGGACTCCCCGGGAGAGAGCCTCCCGGTATACCCACTAAAAACCCCAGCGGCGCTCCGGCATCGCCATAGCGGCGGGGGAGTGGGAAACTAGCACAGCCTGGGCTTCCTCTCCCCCGCCGGCGAAACCCGCCTAGTAAGGCGGGCCCTCATTTGCCCCTCCTAGGAGGGGGGCCGAAGCTCCCACACGTGGTGAGCCCTGCAAGGCGGGCGCGGGCACCCCCGTGCCTCACGCCCGCCGCTCACCTCAGGGCGGGAGAAAGCGGGCGAAATCCCGCCTTCTCCTGCCCCTACGCCGCCTACGGAGCGCCGGAGCGAGGGGATCCTCCTCCCGCTCGCGCTCCGCGGCCTCCTTTTGCGACATCACGAGCTCGCAGAAGGAGGCCATCGCCGCCCAGGCCCCCTCGCTCCCCACCATCGCTCTGACGACGGCGGGCAGCGAGAGGTCCCCTCCTACCGCCGCGGCAAGATCGCGGCGCGGCACGGCCCACGACGGGCACACCGCGAGGGTGTGGTCCGCCGTGTCCTCCGCCGCGCCGCAACCGTGGCACGACGGCGTTTCCTCTCGTCCTATCCGGTGCAGGTACCTGCCGAAGCAGCCGTGACCGGAGAGTACCTGCACCAGACGGAAGGAGAGGAACCCGTGACGTCTGTCGAGCCAGTCCTTCAGGACTGGCCCGATGGCGTCGAGGGTGCGACGGCCGAACACCGCGGAGGCGAGGTCGCGCGTCCAATGTTGGACGATGGCGTCCCTCGCCTCCCGGCGGACGGCCTCCCTCAACTCCGGGGCCGGACGCTCGCCCAGCCCCCTGCGCCCCGCCGTCCACTCGTACACTCTGGCGAGCACCCAGGCCTCGAGCTCCCAAGGCGGGGTGCTCGCCAGAGCGCATGCCGAAGCGAAACCTACCGTGCGGTAGGCCCGCGCTACCCGCTGGGCGATGGCCCTTTGGGGCGCCCGAAGGGTGGTGAGGTTCTCCCTCCTGTGGAGGGAGTCCGCCCAAATTGGGGCCCCGTAAAGGGCCATGCTCCTCAGTATGCCGGCGTATAACCGCCGGCACCGAGTGCTCGGCCCTCCCATGTTCGGCATGAGCCATGAGAGGGCGTCCGCGGCTTTCAGCAGGCGCGTCGACAGCCCGCTAAAGTGCGGGCCGAAGCGCAGCCTGCTGTCCAGCATGAGGCCCAGATACTTTATCTGGGCCTCAACCCCGACCCTCACCCCCTCCACATAAATGTGGGCGTCGGGTGGGGGGCGCTGCCGGGGGCCGTGAAAGAACACGGCCTCCGTTTTGTGCAGCGCCACCCTCAAGCCCAGGCGGCGGATCCTTCCCGCCACTAAGGATCCGCCCGCCGACGCCAAACTGGCCGCCTCCCGGAAGGTGCTCCCGCGGGAAGTGAGGAGAGTGTCATCTGCGTAGCAGATGACACTCGTACCTCGTAGGAGGATTCCCCGCAGGAGCCAGTCATAACCGACGTTCCACAGAAGAGGCCCTAGAACGGACCCCTGTGGAACGCCGGTTTCTACGCCATACCGCCGGACCTGGCCAGCCCCGTCCACGAGGAGGACGGCACGATCCTCCAAGTAGCTGGCCAGGAGGCCCCGCAAATAAAGGGGCACACCGTGGAACCGGAGCGCCTCCAGGATGGTGGAGTGGGGGATGGAGTTGAAGGCGTTGGCAATGTCGAATGACACAGCCAGCACTCCATCCCCCACTCCTACCGCCTCTGTCACTTGGCCCTTGAGAAGGGCCAGGGCGTCCACTGTCGAACGGCCAGCTCGAAAACCGAACTGGGCGTCCGACAGGTCCGGTCCCACGTTCCGCAAATGGCGCTTCAGGCGGGCGGCGATAATCCCCTCGAACATCTTACCGGCCTCGTCAAGCAAGACGATGGGCCGGTAAGCCGAGGGGGAGTCCGCCGGCCGCCCTTCCTTCCGGAGGAGGCACAGTTGGCCATCCCGCCAAGGTTTCGGGAACCTCCCCGACGCGAAGCACGCGTCGAAGAGGTCCCGAAACCTTCCCTCCATCTCGGTGACCGCGATGGCCACCACCCTGGCGGGAACGCCGTCGGGGCCAGGAGCAGTCTTTTTGGCGCGGAGACGGAGTGTCGCCGCGCCAAATTCCTCCTCTGAGACCGGAGGAGGAGGAGCTTCCTCCTCCGGTTCTTCCCTTGGCGGGCCCATCACTGGTGGGGCGAAGTGCGGATCCCTGCGCGGAAACAGGGACCGCACCACCCCATCCAGGAGTGCTGGTTCGAGGGTCTCGGCAACCGGGGGACCAATGCGACGCAGTTTGTTCCGCGCCGCCTGATATGGCCTCCCGAATGGGTCGTTGTCGAGACCCTCCAGCAGCTCAGCCCTCGCCGCGTCCTTGGCGGCGCCGATGGCCGACTTAAAGGCCGCCCTCGCCCCCACGTATATGGAGTAGAGGCGGTCCTCTTCGGCCTCGTCCCGTCGGCGCCGCCGACGCGATCGGGTGTAGGCCCGCCGTGCCGCCACGCAGGTGGCCCGCAGCTCCGCCAACTCCTCCGACCACCAGTACACGGCGCGTCGGGGAGGTGGACGTCTCGACCGAGGCATGCTGGCGTTGCATACCTCGGTCAATGACCCCCTCAGTCGGGCCGCCGCCGCGTCCACGTCCAGGACGTCCACGCCGGGACCTGGCCAAAGCCAGTCCTGGACGAACGCGGCCTCCCGTGCCGCCTCCCGGTCAAGGTGGGTCAGAGCCCACCTTGGAAACGGGGAACGGCCCGACGATGAGGGGGTGCTGCGGCGCCCCCGTGGATTCTGGGGGGAGATCTCGAAACGCACGTAGCGGTGATCCGAGATCGTCTCCCCCAGTTCCACCCTCCAATTTCGAATGCGGGCGGCCAGTGCGGGCGTGGCAAAGGTGAGGTCCACAATGGACCCGCCCTGCCGCCGCACGCACGTCTGGACGCTCCCCCTATTCAAGAGGGAGAGACCAGACGAGGCCGCCCACAATTCGACCGCCCGACCGCGGGCGTCGGTGGCCGGGTTTCCCCAGACCACCGACTTGGCATTCAGGTCTCCCAACACGGAGACCTGTCGTGGCGCCGTCCTCCCGATGACCGCCGTCAGGACCCCGAGGAAATCCTCGAAGTCCTGGAGAGGGCGGTTTGGGGAGAAGTAGACCCCCACAAGGGCCAACCCTCCCCACGCGGCGGCCACGTATCCCGGTCCCCTCTCTAAGAGCGAGAGGGGAGGGAAGTCCGAGGAAGACCGCGCCACGATTGCCACCGAGCCGTCACTATCTCCCAGCCAATTGCTGGGAGTATAGTACCGCTCGGCCACCACTGCCACATCCACCAACCACTCGGCCATTGACTGCACCAGCAGGTCCTGGGCAGCCCGGCAGTGGTTGGTGTTTGCCTGCAAGATGCGATGGTCGGTACCCATTATTCGACCATCGCATCACCCTCGTCGGCCACCTCCGCTGGGAGTACAGCGGGGGTGGTGGCAGCAGCGGCAGGACGGCTTATAGCCGCCTGCGTCTTGCCCTTCTTGGTTGGGGGTCGGCAGGAGCTCCCCCCCATAACATGGTCGGCGGGGCGGCCACTGGAGGCACATGCCGCGCAGTGCGGCTTGGCGGCCTCACACGTGGCCGCCATATGCCCCGCCTTCCCGCAGCGGAAACATGTGTCCGCCATGTCTACAGTGGACGGACACATGGCTCGGGTATGGCCGATCCCGAAGCACTTGAAGCAGCGCATCGGCGCCGCCTCAAGCACCCGGATCACGGCCCGGCTGAAACCAACGAATAGCCGCCCCTGGCCTTTAGCCTGGGCGGCCAACGCTGCGGCGACTGGGCACGCCAGCCGGATAGTACCCAGTCCACCGCGGCCGGGCCTAATGTCCCGAGCCTGTACCGCTGCGGGTTCGCAGCCTCCGGCCACTGCGATTGCCGCCACCACCTCTTCCTTGGTGACCGAGTCGTCGAGACCGGTCACCTCTATGGCCGCCGTCTTGGTCGGCCTAGCCACCTTCGCCACGTCGGCGAGGACCTCCCGCAGCTTGGTCGCGAAGAGGTCCGCATTTTTGCCGCCGTCCTTCCCCGGAAACTCGAACAGTCGAGCTCCGGTTTGGGTCCGGCGGCAAGCGCCAATCCCCAATTCGGCGGGGTTGGCGACGGTACGAGCCCGTCTCAGGACGGACTCGTACGTTACCCCCTTCTCCGCGGCCTCGGGCACGATGGTCACCGTGACCGCCGCGGATTTGGGGGGAACCAGCTTCCTCCCGCCGACTTGTGGCTTATTGGCTACCGGGGCTGTCGCCGGGGCAGCTGCCGGGGCAGCCGCCGCAGCAGCCGCCGAGGCAGCCGGGGCCTTGTTCGCCTTCTTCCTGCCCCTCTTCACCACCTCTGACCACGGCTGGTTGGACGGGGTGGTGGAGGGGAGGAGGGCGTCTCCCTTCTGGACCTGAGGGGTGGGAGCCGCGATGGCAACCGGCCCCGGTTCGGCGCATGCACTCGTCCCGGGGGGAGGCAGAGCCCCCGGTGACTTTTTCCCCTTGCCCTTGCCCTTTGAGGGCTTCGGGGCCTGGGGAGCCGCTGTCGGCGCCTTGTCAGCCGCTAGCGGCGGACGGAGCCGCTTTTCCGGCAGCAGGCGGTCCTCTATGCCTGCGAAGCAGGCCCGAGTGAACGCCCTCTCCTCCATGACCACCTTGCGGAACAATTCCTCAAGGTTGGAGGAGGAGGGGGCGGGAACCGCTGCCGACGGGGCCGCAGCAGACGGGGGCGGGGCCGTAGCCTCAGCCAGCTTCTTGTGAAGCTGGCTGACCTCCGCTTGCAGGCGATCCACCCTCGCCTGCAGCTGCCTTGCCTCCTCTGACGCAGTACGCTGCGTCAGCTCCACTATAATGCCGTGCAAGCTGGTTGCACGGCATTTAAGGGCCTTCTGGAAGGTCCCCTTGAGGTTGGAGGACCTGGAGGCGACCTCGACGATCTCCTCCTTGTCCTCCTCCGCCAAGCGGACCAACTCGGCCACAGACAGGCCCTCGAAACTGACGAGGGCCGAACCATATCCGGCCCTCGCCTTGCTTGCGCGCGCCTGCCTTTCCTTGGCGGCAACCAACTCCTCCAGTTCCAGCGCGGCCTCGGCCCGTCTGGCCAAGCCGAGCTGGCGCTGGGCGTCTGCCAAACCCACATCGTGGGTGCCAGCCTGAGAAGAAGTCGATGGCGAAGCATTCTTCGCCTTCGACTTCTTCTTGTTGGGCCTACCCTTGGCCGAGCCCGAGGAGCCCTCGGACCCGAGCCTCAGGTAGGCCCTCTTCAGGCTGCGCTCCGCAGCCACTCCACACACAGAGGACGAGTCCCCAACAACGGACCCCATGTCCGAGTCGGAGAACTCGTCCTCTCCGCAGAAGCCCGTCGCAGAAGGTGCGCGACTCGCCTCCGACGCCGACATTTCGTCGGGGTGGCCCTGAGAAGGGCCTTTGGGTTGGCCCTGAGAAGGGCCTTTTGGTTGGCCCTGAGAAGGGCCTTTTGGGACGAAACGCCCGGAAGCATCTCGCATTTTTTTTGGCATCGTTACCAAAAACCAAATCCTCAATAAAAACAAATAAAACCTCAATAAAACCTACCCACAATATAATAAAACCCACGATAAAAACAATAATAAAAACCACAATCTACGCAATCGCCCTCAGAATAAAATAAAATCGCAAGATCGCGTAGGTCACAGTGCTTGTTAGCCACCGGTCTGCCACTCCGTTACGGTGGTCAGACACGGCGTTGCCCGGGGTACACTGCGAGGAAGTCAGCACTGTGGGGCGTACCCCAACAGCGTCCGTTCCTAACCTAACCTACTACCAGTTGATATTCTAGTAAAATACCTATTAATCTACCAATTTAATAAAATAAATATTAAATTCGAGGTGTTGTGGAAGTATATAATACTCCGGCAAATCACCTACGAATTACTCAACTAAGGCTGGCAACACTGCAGCCGTCAAACTCAACTGACACTGACAAGTGAGAACCAATCAATGTCACACCGAGCGACAGATGACAGTGACACTGACAGATGACAGTGACACTGACAGATGACAGTGACACCGACAGATGACAGTGACACTGACAGATGACAGTGACAGATGACAGTGACACTGACAGATGACTGTGACAGATGACAGTGACGCTGACAGATGACAATGACAGATAACAGTGACAAATAATATAACAAATAACAACGTGCCAACTTTTTTTTCGTCGGTAGTGGTGAAAGGCTTAACACGTGCTTTTGTCAGTGCTACGAATATTTTCGATTATAGTGATTTTTTTGTTGTTGTGAAACTCGATCGAAAGTGTTCATTGTGTTTGTGTACTTGGTGTAAGGTTTGTTTGTTGTAATCATCCTTTTGTATTGTTATTTTATTTTATTTTTTTTTAGCATAATTCAAAATGGCTTCAAAAAAGCCCCCTGATCCTGATCCCCCCCCTGACTTATTTGATCTTTCTCCTGGACTTACAATCACCCTTCCACAGGACATACAAATAACCTCAAACGACAATGTTATGGATACGGACTCCCATAGTCGTAAGAGGGCCGCTAGTTCGCCCCCGGTCTCCTCAAATATTAAAACTAAGATCCCCAAAAATACACTAGGCAGGCTTTCGTACAAACCACAAGACAATCCACCCTATATAGTAAATGTATCACTTAAAGACGAGCAAACTACAGGCACTGTGCTACAACCTATCAAGTTTGGTATGTTTTTGACGATGAATAACGTGAATAACATACGTCTCGATGGGATCAAACGTGTAGGCAGAAATCGTGTGTCAGTGGAGTTCAAGTCTTGCCAGGATGCAAACAGTTTCCTTAATAATAAGATTTTATCCCAACACAATTACATGGCTGCCATTCCACAATACAACATCACAAGAATGGGTATTGTGAGGGATATTCCAGTCGAATGGTCGGAAGATGAAATTATTAAAAATATCCAGGTTCCTGAGGGGTGTGGCTCTGTCATCAAGGCGAGACGAATGAGCCCACACAGACTGTAGTTATTACATTTGATGGACAAGTACTACCTAAGCGTGTCTATTGCTTCTACTCGGCTCTCCCAGTGGAAAGATACACCTACCCAACGGTCCAGTGCTATAATTGTTGTCGCTTTGGCCATACCCGCACCATCTGTAGATCGAAACCTAGATGTTTTAAGTGCGGTGGAGATCATCCAGGAGATGGATGTGAAGTCACCCGTGAATTGAGTCTCTGTGTTTCGTGTACTGGCAACCATTTCGCAAATGACAGTGCTTGTCCTGAATTGGGCCGACAGAAGAGTATCAAAGCTCTGATGGCGGAAAAATCGATATCGTATGCGGAGGCAAGTCGGGTCTTCCCATCTGTTTCCAGATCATATGCTGATGTCTCTAAATCTCTCTCACGTAACAAAGTTACTATAAATAAACCTCAACCCCTGTCCTCAAGACCCATCCCAGCAACCCAAAATTCATACCGGAAAACGGTCCCTCTAAAACCAAAATCCCATACCCCACTTTCACCCGGTTATGATAAACGGACCCACCTGAACCTCTCCCATAATTACTCCTTTTCCCCATCTAAAAATGGCTGTGCTCTTCCATTGGAAGCTCCTCAGCTAATTCTCCAGAAACAACAGGATAAATATACCGATATCCTAAATTTAATCACAGACATGCTCATGTCTGCCCTTGCCAGCCCATCTCATTCCATACCTGACCACGTTGCATCGAAATTGACCTCCATATTAAACTTTATCCATAAAATTCCATCCCCTAACATTTCTCCAGTGGAATGTGAGGAGTATTACTCCCAGGAAGCCTGAACTTTCTTATTTAATTAATAGGTTTAAACCATCAGTCTGCGGCATTGCTGAGACATGGCTTTTGCCTGGAAGCAATTTCAGGCTGCCATGTTTCTCCAGTGTTCGTGATGATAGATCTGATGGATATGGAGGATGTGCCTTGCTCATCAATAGCATGGTATCATTCTCTCAGATTCCTCTAACCTTTGTTGGCGATAACATAAATGTTGTTGCTGTGAAGACTGAGGGTATAAATATTTTTTCTTTTTATATTGCGCACCCACAACTTCAGTATCTTTCAGTAATTAGGAATTTGTTATGCAGTCTTAGTGGCCCAATAGTTGTAATGGGCGATTTCAATTGTCATCATTACCGCTGGGGATCAGACACTTGTGATAACTTTGGCATTGGCTTGCTGGATATATTGGATGAACTCAATCTGTGCCTGATCAACGACGGTAATGCTACTCGTAGATCTCTGCCTGGTCAGAATAGTAGCTGTGTTGACTTAACATTCTGCTCATCCAATATAGCTAGTCTACTCATCTGGCGTCGCTTGGATATGACCTATGGAAGTGATCACTACCCCATCATAATTGAATTTCCTTCCAAAAGCATTCCTTTTAAAGTTTCTCCCCCCCTTTTAAAATACCAATTAAACTCAGCAGACTGGGATTTATATTCTAAAATTCTAGACCTTAGGATGTCCTCCCTCCCAGAAGTTAACCATACTAACGCCCAGGAATGTTTCTTGTCCTTCTCCTCCACAATTGCTTCCACTGCTGAGGACTGTTTCCCGTCCAAAAACCCTTTCCTGGTAAACTCCCCCCCCCCACCATGGTGGGATAGGGAATGCACTGACATGGTCAGGGCCAGGAATGAGGCTGAAAAGACAGTCAATGGCAATATGAACCTGGATAACCTCATTGCCTTCAAACAGATATTGGCCAAGTCCAGGAAATTCCTAAAAAGGAAAAAACGCGAAGGTTGGTCAAAATATTGTAGTTCGCTGGCTCCGTCCACCCCGGTTTCGGTGGTTTGGCGAAAGGTGAAACGATTTAGGAGCAGTTTAGCACCTGCCTCCTCTTCCAACAACTTCACGGAAGAACTGGGACACCAGTTCTTTTCAAAAATCGCTCCGGCTTATGTTCCAAGTCTTGAGGAAACCAATGTTGACATCTATGATGCAGACAACATTGAGGAACCAATGAACATGCCATTTAGCTTGGACGAGTTGAAAGCCGTGCTATCCCACGTCAAGGACTCCGCTCCGGGAGTGGATGGATTCCCGTACTCCTTTATTTCTAAAGCTGGACCAAAAACTCAGAAATACTACCTGGACCTGGCTAATTTCTGTTTTACTTCTGGCTTCATTCCCACAGAGTGGAAGGTTCAAGTTGTCATCCCGATTTTAAAATCAGGCAAAGATCCGAATGATCATTGCTCATACAGACCCATTGCTCTATCGTCAATACTTATCAAATTATTAGAACACTTAGTAAAAAACCGATTAGTGTGGTTGGTGGAAAACAGAGGACTGCTTCCAACGACTCAATTCGGCTTTAGGAAAGGTCTGGGCACAGCTGATAGTGTGGGTATCCTCACGTCAGAGGTCCGGCTGGCCCTTAGCAGAAATGAGTCTGTGGTTGCTGTCTTTCTGGATATATCAGCTGCCTATGATTCCGTTCTCCTCCCTAATCTCAGGCAAAAGTTGCACGAGCTGAGACTCCCGGCTAGGATTTGTCGCATCATTGGTAGCATTTTTACCAGTCGCACCATTCAACTTAGAATACCAGGGGGTGACTCTGAACAAAGATCGGTCTGGAGAGGTCTACCTCAAGGATCAGTTCTTAGTCCCCCATTATACAACATCTACACAGCTAGCTTGCCCTCTTCCCTTAATTTCGACTGTAAGATCCTTCAATATGCTGACGATATTGCACTAATGGTGTGTGGCAGTTCCATTCAGGATGCCGCTATGTCAATGAATGTCTCTCTGGCCTCATTAAACCAATGGCTACTTGACAATGGTTTGTCCTTAAGTGCGCCAAAGAGTAAAGCTGTCATTTTTACACGCAAGCGTTCTATTCCTCCCATAGAACTAAATGTGAATGGTCAAAGCATTCCAGTCGCAGATAAGGCTAGGTTCCTGGGAGTAACCTTGGACTCAAAGTTGTCTGGGGTTCATCACATCAGTAACACGGTGAAAAAATGTGAACGTTCCGTGTCGGTTCTTAAGGCTTTGGCTGGGGTGTGGTGGGGAGCTCACCCCTCCACCCTTAAACTGGTCTATAATGCTCTGATCAGAAGCGCTATGGATTACTGCAGCTACCTACTTGAGCCCTGCAATAAAGAAGCGCTAAAGCAATTAGATAGCATCCAGTCCAAATGCCTAAGAATTGTAATTGGGGCTATGAAATCATCTCCCATAAACGCACTTCAAGTGGAATGTGCTGACCCTCCCTTACATCTTAGGAGACAATACCTGGCAGATCGATTCCTCACTAAAGTATTTTTCCTCTCATCCCATCCCTTGCTCCCAATTTTAGAACAAATTGACCTCTCCTTTAATAATTCTTCCTATTGGAACCATAAAACGGTTCCCCTATTGATAGATAGGTATAGAGAGCTGAAACGGCTCTCCGTGCCTATCTGCCAATACCCATCTCTTCCGGTCTTCTCCGCTGCATACGAGTCGATTTATTATGTACCAAAAGTCGTTTTAGGTTTAGGTATACCTAGGAATTCCCAAAACGCTAGAGAGGACTTCGAGTCAGCTGTCAAGCGTTATTGGGAAGGATGGAATTTCTTTTTCAGTGATGCTTCAAAATTTTCTGAAACTGAATGTACTGGTGTGGCAGTTTATTTTCAAAACTCTAAAATAGCCTTACTTTTCCAATGTCCACCAGAAGCATCAGTTTTTACAGGAGAGTGTGTTGGTATTCTAGAAGCCTTACACTATATTAAATCGCATAACATAACAAGGTCAGTAATTTTTTTCAGATTCCCTTAGTAGTCTTCAGGCCCTTAAACAAAATCAATTTCATAGCAAAATTAATAGTAAAATCATTATGGATATTAAGAACTTGTTATTTGATTGCTACCAAAACGGCTTGGACGTTGAGATAACCTGGATCCCCGGTCATTCGGGTATTGCTGGCAATGAGTGCGCTGATTCGTTAGCAAAGTATGCCACATCGAATCCGGTTGATCAAAAGCACTACGTAGCGCATAACTATGATTTGCGGAATGGTGCCAGACCCAAGTTATTTAACTCGTGGACTGAAACATGGAAGGCGACTTCTAAAACCAAGGGCATCTACTACGCTGCCATACAGCCTGAGGTTCAGCGTAGGCCCTGGTTTTCAAAATGCCCTAAATTGTCGAAGAGAACTGTTTCCTCACTGTGTAGACTTCGACTCGGACATTGTTGTAGCCCAGTGTTCCTGAAAAAGATTCACGTCCGGGATAATTCCCGGTGCGAGTGCGGTCTTGAGGATGGTACTTTAGACCATATTTTCTTTTCTTGCTCCCGTAATAATAAATCTTTTGACCTCTATACAAAAATTCCCAAAATCAACATCCCTCTTCCAACTAATTTTCACACCCTACTTTCCCACTTTTCCCCTAAATTAATAAATCTTTTGGCCAAATTCCTAAACGAGAATGAATTAAAATTTTAATTGGTGCGTAGTTTGTGTGTAAATAGTCTGTATATAGTATAAACTAGTTTAATTGTTGTCTCATGTGTCCCTGTAAATTAGATTTTTTGTCTTACTAACCCATGTGTTTGTCCATGCAGCTATACTAACACCTACCAGAAGGGAAGAGTTCGACGGCCTGCCCTTACTTGCTGCCGTCACCACGTGACACTGGCAGAATAGTCGTAACCGGCTCAGTTGCCAAAGAAGGAAAAAAAAAAAAAAACGTGCCAAGTTGTAATAACAGGGAAAAAATACTACCCACTAAGCTATAAAAATAAACAAATAGAAAGAAAACCCTACAATTTCTGCCGCCCCAGCGCGGCGGTTTGATCCTCCCCTGAACTACAGTGGGAAAGACCAGTAGATCTATTAAAATATCTTAATAACAAAGAACCCGGTTGTGAGAACAGTGAAAAAATTCTACCCACTAACTATAAAAAAAGAAAATAAAAACAGAAAACACTGAAATACCTGCCGCCGCCAGGCTGGCGGTTAGTCTATCCCACTGAACTACACTTCACAATATCCAGCACTGTATAATCTATCACAAATAACACAAATTTAACAAAACTTATCACTATTTACGTGTCCTTTCACAATCAATAATACTCCTTATTTCTCTGTTTATTAATACACAAAGCGTTTGTGCATTAAACGATACTAACAGAAATAACTAGACTAGCTGAAATCCAGCAGAAAGCCCGAGAGAAATCAAAATAATATAATTATAAAGTTTACTCAAGAGCGCAGCGCAACGCGTCCGTCCACTACTGTAGTCGGGCGCGAAAAACCGCGAGGGTGTAGGAACCCCGACTGTCCTGTACAGGTCCTTCCCGCCTTGCGGCATACGGACCATTGTACAGTCTAGTGGTTTGTCCGTCTGCTCGTGTTAGTTCTCCCGACTGGGACGTGCAACGACACAATACGTGACTTCGCACCCGAGCAGCTAGTCCCAGAGTAAATTTGCAGCCGCATCAGCATTATGCCTAGCTGACCTCACGCTCTGCACCAAGCTCCAACTCCTTCCTTTTTCTGTGCCATTTGTGGGCGAATGACCGCAGTCTCCGGAAGCCCTCCGCGTCCGCTACCAGGTCTTCGTGGTAAACCGGACCAATCACGTGTCTGGACCAGTCTGACAACATGGCCTCTCGCTCTTCCTCATAGAGGGTGCAATCCCACAGGACATGGTCCCGAGTTTCATCCGCCAGCCCACAGTAACATACGGCAACGTCGGATACCGACATTGCGTGTAGCCGGCTTCTGAAATTCCCATGTCCTGTTAGCATCTGTGATGTGACATATTCCGGTTCCACCCACTCCAGCGCCAGACGCAGAGCCACGTCCGGAAAGAAGGAGTACAGCTCCCTACCGTCCCTGGAAGAAGCCCACCGCTCCTGCCACTGGGCAACGACCTCCGCTCTTACCCTCTTGATCGCCTCCCTGCGCTCCATGCCAAACATTCCGGAACACTCCTGCGCGATTCGTCCTGCACGACAAACCTCCAGGTCGGCCGGCAGCACACCCGCCAGCACGGGCAGTGCCGCGGTACTCACAGACCTATAGGCCTTCGACAGCAGCACCAGTGCCGGGCGTTGCGTGCGGAGCAGCGTACTCCGCACTGCATAACAACAAACTCTCCGCCACCATACGGCCGCAGCATATGTGAGGACAGCCACATAGGTCCCTGCAAACAGCACCTTTAGGGCCTTATACCTCACGCCCCAGGAAGACGCCGAGACCCTCGACATCTTCCCAAAGGCGTTCACAGCCCGTTGGCCGGCCAAACTAGCATGCGGCACGTAGGAGCCCGCTTCATCAATAACAACGCCCAGCAACTTGACCTGTCCCGCACTCACGATCGAGGCGCCGCCCATACGCACCGTAGGGGGCCGTTTAAATTTTCCCTTTAAAGAAATTGTCTGGGATTTGTTGGCCGAGAATTGGAGACGGTTCCGCCACCCCCAAGCGGACACTGCCTCGAGCGACAATTGGGCTTTACGCTCAATCGCCGCCCGGCTCGACGCCTCGATTACGACCGTGATGTCGTCCGCGTATGCTACTGCCGAAACTCCGTCCGGCCATGGCAGCCTCAGGATGTCGTCTAGCAGGAGGTTCCACAATGTTGGCCCGAGTACCGAACCCTGGGGGCAGCCCATAGTGGACCGCTTCCACACCGCCTGGTCGCCCACAAATAGGCCAACCCGCCTATTAGTAAAATAATTAATAATGATTTTATATATATTGGGCGGGCATCCACCCTGCTTGGCCTTTGTAATTATCATGGGCCACCAGGCGTTGTCGAAGGCCCCCGAAATATCTAATAGTACTGCCTGCACGTATTTCTCTGAGGAGCACGCCGCTCGGTCCAGGATCGCGTTCAGCGCCGTGACCGTCGACCTGCCCCTCGAGAAACCGTGCTGGTCGTTGGAAATTCCCCGGTGGAGGCAGGGCGCGCACGTAATTATTAATCGCTCAAGAATCTTCCCCAAAATGGGGAGAAGCGTTATTGGCCTGTAGGCCTTCGGGTCCGACAGAGGACGATCGTTGCCCTTCGGCAGGACGATGAGCTTACCCACCTTCCAGATGTCCGGAAAAACCCCCTCCCGTATACACGCAGAGAACATGAGGAGCATTTCTGCTCCACTTGCCCTCCACGCGTGCTTGATAATACGAGCCGTGAGGCCGTCGAGTCCAGGGGCCGTGTTGGGCAGGCACTTGATGATCCGCTCAAGTGCTGCCCCACTGGGTGGATCCGAATCCCGGCCCGACGGGGAGCACGCAGCCACAGCCCTGACTTGTCTGTGGTACTCAGTGTCCCCGCCAGGGTCGTCATCCGGGCACAGGATGCCTATTAGGCCCTCCGCGGTGTCCCGTGCCGTCATGGAGTGGCTGCCATCAGGGAGCCTTATAGCCTGGATGACATTTGCGGGGGGGCGCACTCTGCCCGACGCGGCTCTGTACGCAAGCCCCCAGGGGTCGTCGTTCCCTGACTCCGCAATGCCCCGGAAAAACGCCATTTCCGTCTCCCTAATGGCAGCCTTGTAAGAGGCTCTCGTCGCGCGAAGCGCCTCGAGCTTGTCCGCCTCCATGACGTCCCGCATCCTTCGCGCTCGCTGCCAGGTCCGCCTAGCACGGTACACCTTGCGGCGCCAGTCCTCCAGTTTCGGAGTCCACCACTCATAGCCCCCGGTCTCCCTCCTGGCACGCCTCCCGAGGCAGTCCTCAGCAGCCCCAGTGACCAAGTCCGAGTATTGGGAGCAGATTATATGTGCCGGCCACCACACCGCGAGGGTGTGTTCCGCCGTGTCCTCCACCGCGCCGCAACCGTGCCACGACGGCGTTTCCTCTCGTCCTATCCGGAGCAGGTACCTGCCGAAGCAGCCGTGACCGGAGAGTACCTGCACCAGACGGAAGGAGAGGAACCCGTGACGCCTGTCGAGCCAGTCCTTAAGGACCGGCCCGATGGCGTCGAGGGTGCGACGGCCGAACACCGCGGAGGCGAGGTCGCACGACCAGTGTTGGACGATGGCGTCCCTCGCCTCCCGGCGGACGGCCTCCCTCAGCTCCGGGGCCGGACGCTCGCCCAGCGCCCTGCGCCCTGCCGTCCACTCGTACACTCTGGCGAGCACCCAGGCCTCGAGCTCCCAAGGCGGGGTGCTCGCCAGAGCGCATGCCGAAGCGAAGCCTACCGATCGGTAGGCCCGCGCTGCCCGCTGGGCGATGGCCCTTTGGGGCGCCCGAAGAGCGGTGACGTTCTCCCTCCTATGGAGGGAGTCCGCCCAAATGGGGGCCCCATATAGGGCCATGCTCCGCAGTATGCCGGCGTATAACCGCCGGCAACGACTGCTCGGCCCTTCCATGTTCGGCATGAGCCATGAGAGGGCGTCCGCGGCTTTCAGCAGGCGCGTCGACAGCCCGCTAAAATGCGGGCCGAAGCGCAGCCTGCTGTCCAGCATGAGGCCCAGGATACTTGATCTGGGCCTCAACCCCGACCCTTACCCCCGCCACATAAATGTGGGCGTCGGGTGGGAGGCGCTGCCGGGGGCCGTGAAAGAACACGGCCTCCGTTTTGTGCAGCGCCACCCTCAAGCCCAGGCGGCGGATCCTCCCCGCCACTAAGGATCCGCCCGCCGAGGCCAAACTGGCCGCCTCCCGGAAGGTGCTCCCGCGGGAAGTGAGGAGAGTGTCATCCGCGTGGCAGATGACACTCGTGCCTCGTAGGAGGGTTCCCCGCAGGAGCCAGTCATAACCGACGTTCCACAGAAGAGGCCCTAGAACGGACCCCTGTGGAACGCCGGTTTCTACGCCATACCGCCGGACCTGGTCAGCCCCGTCCACGTGGAGGACGGCACGGTCCTCCAAGTAGCTGGCCAGGAGGCCCCGCAAATAAAGGGGCACACCGTGGAACCGGAGCGCCTCCAGGATGGTGGAGTAGGGGATGGAGTTGAAGGCGTTGGCAATGTCGAATGACACAGCCAACACTCCATCCCCCACTCCTACCGCCTCTGTCACCTGGCCCTTTAGACGGGCCAGGTGACTGTCGAACGCTCAGCTCGAAAACCGAACTGGGCGTCCGACAGGTCCGGTCCCACGTCCCGCAGATGGCGCTTAAGGCGGGCGGCGATAATCCCCTCGAACATCTTACCGGCCTCGTCAACTCGTCAAGCAAGACGATGGGCCGGTAAGCCGAGGGGGAGTCCGCCGGCCGCCCTTCCTTCCGGAGGAGGCACAGTTGGCCTTCCCGCCAAGGTTTCGGGAACCTCCCCGACGCGAAGTACGCGTTGAAGAGGTCCCGAAACCTTCCCTCCATCTCCGTGGCCGCGATGGCCACCACCCGAGCGGGAACGCCGTCCAGGCCAGGAGCCGTCTTTTTGGCGCGGAGACGGAGAGTCGCCGCGCCAAATTCCTCCTCTGAAACCGGAGGAGGAGGAGCTTTCTGGAGTAGAGGCGGTCCTCCTCGGCCTCGTTCCGTCGGCGCCGCCGACGCGATCGGGTGTAGGCCCGCCGTGCCGCCACGCAGGTGGCCCGCAGCTCCGCCAACTCCTCCGACCACCAGTACACGGCGCGTCGGGGAGGTGGACGTCTCGACCGAGGCATGCTGGCGTTGCACACCTCGGTCAATGACCCCCTTAGTCGGACCGCTGCCGCGTCCACATCCAGGACGTCCACGCCGGGACCTGGCCAAAGCCAGTCATGGACGAACGCGGCCTCCCGTGCCGCCTCCCGATCCAGGTGGGTCAGAGCCCACCTTGGAAACGGGGAACGGCCCGTCGATGAGGGGGTGCTACGGCGCCGCTGCTTCAAGTGCTTCGCACTTGAAGCAGCGCATCGGCGCTGCCTCAAGCACCCGGATCACGGCCCGGCTGAAGCCAACGAATAGCCGCCCCTGGCCTTTAGCCTGGGCGGTCAACGCTGCGGCGACTGGGCACACCAGCAGGATAGTACCCAGTCCACCGCGGCCGGGCCTAATGTCCCGAGCCTGTACCGCTGCGGGTTCGCAGCCACCGGCCACTGCAATCGCCGCCACCACCTCCTCCTTGGTGACCGAGTCGTCGAGACCGGTCACCTCTATGGCCGCCGTCTTGGTCGGCCTAGCCACCTTCGCCACGTCGGCGAGGACCTCCCGCAGCTTGGTCGCAAAGAGGTCCGCATTTTGCCGCCGTCCTTCCCCGGAAACTCGAATAGTCGAGCTCCGGTTTGGGTCCGGCGGCAAGCGCTAATCCCCAACTCGGCGGGGTTGGCGACGGTACGAGCCCGTCTCAGGACGGACTCGTACGTTACCCCCTTCTCCGCGGCCTCGGGCACGATGGTCACCGTGACCGCCGCGGTTTTGGGGCAACCAACTTCGGCGCCTTTGTGGCCGCCGCTGCAGCTGCCGGCGCAGCCGCCGGGGCAGCCGCCGAGGCAGCCGGGGCCTAGGACGCCTTCTTCTTGCCCCTTTTCACCACCTCTGACCACGGCTGGTTGGACGGGGTGGTGGAGGGGAGAAGGGCGTCGACCTCTTAAACCTGCGGGGCGGGAGCCGCGATGGCAGCCGGCCCCTGTTTAGCGTCCGTACTCGTACCGGGGGGAGACGGAGCCCCCGGCGATTTCTTCCCCTTGCCTATGCCCTTTGAGGGCTTCGGGGCAAGGGGAGCCACTGTTGGCGTCTTGTCCGCCGCTAAAGGCGGACGGAGGCGCTTCTCGGGCAGGAGCCGGTCCTCAATGCCCGCAAAGCAGGCCCGAGTGAACGCCCTCTCCTCCATGACCACCTTGCGGAACACTTCCTCAAGGTTGGAGGAGGAGGGGGCGGGAACCGCTGCCGACGGGGCCGCAGCTGACGGGGGCGGGGCCGTAGCCTCAGCCAGCTTCTTGTGAAGCTGGCTGACCTCCGCTTGCAGGCGATCCACCCTCGCCTGCAGCTGCCTTGCCTCCTCTGACGCAGTACGCTGCGTCAGCTCCATTATAATGCCGTGCAAGCTGGTTGCACGGCATTTAAGGGCCTTCTGGAAGGTCCCCTTGAGGTTGGAGGACCTGGAGGTGACCTCGACGATCTCCTCCTTGTCTTCCTCCGCCAAGCGGACCAACTCGGCCACGGACAGGCCCTCGAAACTGATGAGGGCCGAACCGTATCCGGTCCTCGCCTTGGTTGCGCGCGCCTGTCTCTCCTTGGCGGCAACCAACTCCTCCAGTTCCAGCTCGGCCTCGGCCCGTCTGGCCAAGCCGAGCTGGCGCTGGGCGTCTGCCAAACCCACATCGTGGGTGCCAGCCTGAGAAGAAGTCGATGGCGAAGCATTCTTCGCCTTCGACTTCTTCTTGTTGGGCTTACCCTTGGCCGAGCCCGAGGAGCCCTCGGATCCGAGCCTCAGGTAGGCCCTCTTCAGGCTGCGCTCCGCAGCCACTCCACACACAGAGGACGAGTCCCCGACAACGGACCCCATGTCCGAGTCGGAGAACTCGTCCTGTCCGCAGAAGCCCGTCGCAGAAAGGTGCGCGACTCGCCTCCGACGCCGACATTTCGTCGGGGTGGCCCTGAGAAGGGCCTTTGGGTTGACCCTGAGAAGGGCCTTTTGGTTGGCCCTGAGAAGGGCCTTTTGGGACGAAACGCCCGGAAGCATCTCGCATTGGTTTCGGCATCGCTACCAAAAACCAAATCCTCAATAAAAACAAATAAAACCTACCCGCAATATAATAAAACCCACGATAAAAACAATAATAAAAACCACAATGTACGCAATCGCCCTCAAAGTAAAATAAAATCGCAAGATCGCGTAGGTCACAGCGCTTGTTAGCCACCGGTCTGCCACTCCGTTACGGTGGTCAGACACGGCGTTGCCCGGGGAACACTGCGAGGAAGTCAGCACTGTGGGGCGTCCCCCAGTACCAACCTAACCTTTTTTTTTTAAGCTATTGCATAGCTTCTATCGCGGGCCTTGAGCGCGGGGACCGAATCCAGAAATTCCGTAACGAAAAAACCTCACGCTCCCCATCGTCTAACGTCGTTTCAGTTCGGCAGTCTTCGGCACAGTATGTTTGTGTGCGTGCGACTACATCTTTTGAAAACAATTTATAGATTTTCAAAAAGAGCATGCATATTGCAGGGCGCGAACTCAGTTCTACACTCTTGCCATGTTACCGATAGTCGCGATGTGCTAAACTTGCGATTAATTTCCTCTCTGAAATAGGTCTTCTATAGAGATATGTCATAGACGTCATCGACGTTGTCATGGCTACCTTAAAAACTTTTCATATAATTAATTATTAAGTACTTTTATTCAAATTAATTTAGTAGTGTTTTTATAAAATAGCTTTTTTTTAACGGAAAAGCTAAGATGAATGTCACGCTAATTTTTCATTGGACTTTTAAATTATTTATAGTGTTGTTTACTAAATAAAAGCGCGTGATTTTATAGAGTAAAAAGTGCTCACGCGGCCGTTTTTTCAATTGTTGCAAGAATTCAAAAGACTGTCTTTAAATACCTAGTGTTCAGACGATTGCTCAAAGTCAAAAAATCAAAAATCAAAATACGATTTACAAGATTCAGTTACGAGACAAACAAATGTGTTACTTCTTACCGAAACTTGCATGACGCATGATAATCCAATTGAAATACCTAATTTTAATTGTATTGTTCAGTTCAAACGAGATACTGTTTCAAAAGGTAGGTATTTACCAAAATAAAAATGATATTACTAATATTATGACTCCGAATATTGAAATAAATATTGCACACGTTAGCGATGTTAATGTTAGGCGCTCAGTTGTTGGAGATATTTGTGCGTGCTTATGCAAACTTAGAAATGGCCTACAAATAGTTATGGTAGCAATTTACATTTCTCCGAATCCAAAATTGGACGAGGTAGAGCATTTTATTCATCGCACTTTACTGGAGTACACTGAAGAAGGCTCGAAAATACTTGGTACAAATGGTAATAAATTTCCACTTATCTTGGCTGGCGATTTCAACATTAACTTCGCTGATAAAAAATCAGAGCGGTTGACAACTTTTCTATCAAAAACATTGAATTTGAAAATGAATAATGATCCACAAGAGTCCACAACAAAATATGGGACAACCTTGACGCGGTATTTTCTAGGTATTTAGAGGATATTAAGTCGCAAACTTATGTTTCTTATTTCAGTTATCATAAACCTATAGTTTCAATGATAAATATTCCTGAATAACCAACAGCTACTGTAAGGTAATAAAACCCACGTGTATTGTAAAATAATAAAAATATTTTAAATAATATTAACTTTTTATTTATTTAATAAAAGAAAAATTTGTTTTCTTATCGGTCACCACGCTCAAAAAGTGTAACTTGAATTAATATCAAAGAAAAAGAAATACCGCATAAATAAAATAAATAAATAATTATAATTGCATAAATTGATACAAAATGCTATGCAATAGCTGTACCGCGGCAGTCCCCGAGTGCCACACGTCTTTTTTTTTTTTTGTTCTCGCTGGGGACAATGACAATTACGCATCCCCACCCGTCGGGGGACGGGCAGGGTATGTGGGACTCCCCGGGAGAGAGCCTCCCGGTATACCCACTAAAAACCCCAGCGCTCCATCGCCATAGTGGCGGGGGAGTGGGAAACTAGCACAGCCTCAGCTACCTCTCCCCCGCCGGCGAAACCCGCCTAGGAAGGCGGGCCCTCAATTGCCCCTCTTAAAGAGGGGCCGTGGCTCCCGCGTGGCGAGCGGTGCAAGGCGGGCGCGGGCACCCCCGTGCCTCACGTCCGCCGCTCACCTCAGGGCGGGAGAAAGCGGGCGAAATCCCGCCTTCTCCTGCCCCTACGCCGCCTGCGGAGCGCCGGAGCGAGGGGATCCTCCTCCCGCTCGCGCTCCGCGGCCTCCTTCTGCGACATCACGACCTCGCAGAAGGAGGCCATCGCCGCCCAGACCCCCTCGCTCCCCACCATCGCTCTGACGATGGCGGGCAGCGAGAGGTCCCCTCCTACCGCCGCGACAAGATCGCGGCGCGGCACGGCCCACGACGGGCACACCGCGAGGGTGTGGTCCGCCGTGTCCTCCGCCGCGCCGCAACCGTCCCACGACGGCGTCTCCTCTCGTCCTATCCGGTGCAGGTACCTGCCGAAGCAGCCGTGACCGGAGAGTACCTGCACCAGACGGAAGGAGAGGAACCCGTGACGCCTGTAGAGCCAGTCCTTCAGGACTGGCCCGATGGCGTCGAGGGTGCGACGGCCGAACACCGCGGAGGCGAGGTCGCGCGTCCAATGTTGGACGATGGCGTCCCTCGCCTCCCGGCGGACGGCCTCCCTCAGCTCTGGGGCCGGACGCTCGCCCAGCGCCCTGCGCCCCGCCGTCCACTCGTACACTCTGGCGAGCACCCAGGCCTCGAGCTCCCAAGGCGGGGTGCTCGCCAGAGCGCATGCCGAAGCGAAGCCTACCGTGCGGTAGGCCCGCGCTACCCGCTGGGCGATGGCCCTTTGGGGCGCCCGAAGAGCGGTGACGTTCTCCCTCCTATGGAGGGAGTCCGCCCAAATGGGGGCCCCATATAGGGCCATGCTCCGCAGTATGCCGGCGTATAACAGCCGGCAACGACTGCTCGGCCCTCCCATGTTCGGCATGAGCCATGAGAGGGCGTCCGCGGCTTTCAGCAGGCGCGTCGACAGCCCGCTAAAGTGCGGGCCGAAGCGCAGCCTGCTGTCCAGCATGAGGCCCAGATACTTGATCTGGGCCTCAACCCCGACCCTTACCCCTGCCACATAAATGTGGGCGTCGGGTGGGAGGCGCTGCCGGGGGCCGTGAAAGAACACGGCCTCCGTTTTGTGCAGCGCCACCCTCAAAGTACCAACCTAACCTTTTTTTTTTTTTTTGTTCTAGCGGGTGAAAATGACAATTACGCATCCCCACCCGAACTCCCAAGGCGGGGTGCCCGCCAGAGCGCATGCCGAAGCGAAGCCTACCGTGCGGTAGGCCCGCGCTGCCTGCTGGGCGGTGGCCCTTTGGGGAGCCCGAAGGGCGGTGAGGTTCTCCCTCCTGTGGAGGGAGTCCGCCCAAATTGGAGCCCCGTAAAGGGCCATGCTCCGCAGTATGCCGGCGTATAAACGCCGGCACCGCGTGCTGGGCCCTCCCATGTTCGGCATGAGCCATGAGAGGGCGTTCGCAGCCTTCAGCAGGCGCGTCGACAGCCCGCTGAAATGCGGGCCGAAGCGCAGCCTGCTGTTCACAATGAGGCCCAGATACTTCATCTGGGCCTCAACCCCGACCCTCACTCCCTCCACAAATATGTGGGCGTCGGGTGGGGGGCGCTGCCGGGGGCCGTGAAAGAACACGGCCTCCCACCCTCAAGCCCAGGCGGCGGATCCTCCCCGCCACTAAGGATCCGCCCGCCAGTACCAACCTAACCTTTTTTTTTTTTTTGACGCTGTGGGAATGCATTTACGCACCATACCCCGAAGGGCGTGTGTGGGACTCGCCCAGCCGAAGCCGGAAATACCCACTAAACCCCACAGCGGCACACCGACATCGCCTTAGTGGCGGGGTCATGGGAAGTAGCATGCCTGCCGTCCAATCCCCCGCCGGCGATTCCTGCCCGAAGGCAGGCCCACAGTGGGCCCACCATAGGGAGGAGCCCGGCTGGGTACGTCTTCGTGTGCAAGAAGACGCAGCAGCCAAGGGTTTTTTAGCGAGGTGTCCTTCCTCTTAGCCCCACTCGTTTGCCCGAAGACAAACGGGGCCCCCAGCTCCTCTCAGTGAGGAGACCGGGTTGCCCGACGGTGACCCGGAGTCCGGGTCACGTCAGCCACCTGGAGTGGTGGCCGACCCGCCGCGCATGACCGCCGAAGCGGTCCCCACTTCTGGTTTTGGTCCGCGCCGGTAAACCGGTAACCCCCATATCTGGGGGCCGTTCCCCTATCCGCCACCTGGGGACGCGTCCGATGGCAGGTCCAGAAACTGCACACGGAGTACCAACCTAACCTTTTTTTTTTTTTTTTTTTTGTCGCTGGGGAAAATGTCAGTTACGCATCCCCACCCGTCGGGGGACGGAAGGGGTATGTGGGACTCCCCGGGAGAGAGCCTCCCGGTATACCCACTAAAAACCCCAGCGCTACTCCGGCATCGCCATAGTGGCGGGGGAGTGGGAAACTAGCGGAGCCTCAGCTACCTCTCCCCCGCCGGCGAACCCCGCCTAGTGAGGCGGGCCCTCATTTGCCCCTCTTAAAGAGGGGCCGTAGCTCCCGCGTGGTGAGCGGTGCAAGGCGGGCGCGGGCACCCCCGTGCCTCACGCCCGCCGCTCACCTCAGGGAGGGAGAAAGCGGGCAAAGTCCCGCCTTCTCCTACCCCTACGCCGCCTACGGAGCGCTGGAGCGAGGGGATCCTCCTCTCGCTCCCGCTCCGCGGCCTCCTTCTGCGACATCACGACCTCGCAGAAGGAGGCCACCGCCGCCCAGGCCCCCTCGCTCCCCACCATCGCTCTGACGACGGCGAGCAGCGAGAGGTCCCCTCCTACCGCCGCGACAAGATCGCGGCGCGGCACGGCCCACGACGGGCACACCGCGAGGGTGTGTTCCGCCGTGTCCTCCGCCGCGCCGCAACCATGGCACGACGGCGTCTCCTCTCGTCCTATCCGGTGCAGGTACCTGCCGAAGCAGCAGTGACCGGAGAGTACCTGCACCAAACGGAACGAGAGGAACCCGTGACGCCTGTCGAGCCAGTCCTTCAGGACCGGCCCGATGGCATCGAGGGTACGGCGGCCGAACACCGCGGAGGCGAGGTCCTGCGTCCAATGCTGGATGATGGCGTCCCTCGCCTCGCGGCGGACGGCTTCCCTCACTTCTGGGGCCGGACGCTCGCCCAGCGCCCTGCGCCCCGCCGTCCACTTGTACACTCTGGCGAGCATCCAGGCCTCGAGCTCCCAAGGCGGGGTGCTCGCCAGAGCGCATGCCGAAGCGAAGCCTACCGTCCGGTAGGCCCGCGCTGCCCGCTGGGCGATGGCCCTTTGGGGCGCCCGAAGGGCGGTAAGGTTCTCCCTCCTATGGAGGGAGTCCGCCCAAATGGGGGCCCCATAAAGGGCCATGCTCCGCAGTATGCCGGCGTATAAGCGCCGGCACCGCGTGCTGGGCCCTCCCATGTTCGGCATGAGCCATGAGAGGGCGCCCGCGGCTTTCAGCAGGCGCGTCGACAGCCCGCTGAAATGCGGGCCGAAGCGCAGCCTGCTGTCCAACATGAGGCCCAGATACTTCATCTGGGCCTCGACCCCAATCCTGACGCCCTCCACAAAAATGTGGGCGTCAGTTGGGCGGCGCTGCCGGGGGCCGTGAAAGAACACGGCCTCCGTTTTGTGCAGCGCCACCCTCAAGCCCAGGCGGCGGATCCTTCCCGCCACTAAGGATCCGCCCGCCGACGCCAAACTGGCCGCCTCCCGGAAGGTGCTCCCGCGGGGTACCAACCTAACCTTTTTTTTTTTTTTTTTTTTTTTGTTGTCGCTGGGGAAAATGACAATTACGCATCCCCACCCGTCGGGGGACGGGCAGGGTATGTGAAACTCCCCGGGAGAGAGCCTCCCGGTATACCCACTAAAAACCCCAGCGGCGCTCCGGCATCGCCATAGTGGCGGGGGAGTGGGAGAGTGGCACAGCCTGGGCTTCCTCTCCCCCGCCGGCGAATCCCGCCTAGTGAGGCGGGCCCTCATTTGCCCCTCTTAAAGAGGGGCCGTAGCTCCCGCGTGGTGAGCGGTGCAAGGCGGGCGCGGGCACCCCCGTGCCTCACGCCCGCCGCTCACCTCAGGGCGGGAGAAAGCGGGCGAAATCCCGTCTTCTCCTGCCCCTACGCCGCCTACGGAGCGCCGGAGCGAGGGGATCCTCCTCTCGCTCGCGCTCCGCGGCCTCCTTCTGCGACATCACGACCTCGCAGAAGGAGACCATCGCCGCCCAGGCCCCCTCGCTCCCCACCATCGCTCTGACGACGGCGGGCAGCGAGAGGTCCCCTCCTACAGCTGCGACAAGATCGCGGCGCGGCACGGCCCACGACGGGCACACCGCAAGGGTGTGGTCCGCCGTGTCCTCCGCCGCGCCGCAATCATGGCACGACGGCGTCTCCTCTCGTCCTATCCGGTGCAGGTACCTGCCGAAGCAGCCGTGACCGGAGAGTACCTGCACCAGACGGAAGGAGAGGAACCCGTGACGCCTGTCGAGAAAGTCCCTCAGGACTGGCCCGATGGCGTCGAGGGTGCGACGGCCGAACACCGCGGAGGCGAGGTCGCGCGTCCAATGTTGGACGATGGCGTCCCTCGCCTCCCGGCGGACGGCCTCCCTCAACTCCGGGGCTGGACGCTCGCCCAGCGCCCTGCGCCCCGCCGTCCACTCGTACACTCTGGCGAGCACCCAGGCCTCGAGCTCCCAAGGCGGGGTGCTCGCCAGAGCGCATGCCGAAGCGAAGCCTACCGTGCGGTAGGCCCGCGCTGCCCGCTGGGCGATGGCCCTTTGGGGCGCCCGAAGAGCGGTGACGTTCTCCCTCCTGTGGAGGGAGTCCGCCCAAATGGGCGCCCCATACAGGGCCATGCTCCGCAGTATGCCGGCGTATAACCGCCGGCAATGACTGCTCGGCCCTCCCATGTTCGGCATGAGCCATGAGAGGGCGTCCGCGGCTTTCAGCAGGCGCGTCGACAGCCCGCTGAAGTGCGGGCCGAAGCGCCACCTGCTGTCTACAATGAGGCCCAGATATTTCATCTGGGCCTCAATCCCGACCCTTACTCCCTCCACATAAATGTGGGCATCGGGCGGGGGGCGCTGCCGGGGGCCGTGGAAGAACACGGCCTCCGTTTTGTGCAGCGCCACCCTCAAGCCCAGGCGGCGGATCCTCCCCGCCACTAAGGATCCGCCCGCCGACGCCAAACTGGCCGCCTCCCGGAAGGTGCTCCCGCGGGAAGTGAGGAGAGTGTCATCCGCGTAGCAGATGACACTCGTGCCTCGTAGGAGAGTTCCCCGCAGGAGCCAGTCATAACCGACGTTCCACAGAAGAGGCCCTAGAACGGACCCCTGTGGAACGCCGGTTTCCACGCCATACCGCCGGACCTGGCCAGCCCCGTCCACGATGAGGACGGCACGGTCCTCCAAGTAGCTGGCCAGGAGGCCCCGCAAATAAAGGGGCACACCGTGGAACCGGAGCGCCTCCAGGATGGTGGAGTGGGGGATGGAGTTGAAGGCGTTGGCAATGTCGAATGACACAGCCAACACTCCATCCCCCACTCCTACCGCCTCTGTCACCTGGCCCTTGAGAAGGGCCAGGGCGTCCACTGTCGAACGCCCAGCTCGAAAACCGAACTGGGCGTCCGACAGGTCCGGTCCCACGTCCCGCAGATGGCGCTTCAGGCGGGCGGCGATAATCCCCTCGAACATCTTACCGGCCTCGTCAAGCAAGACGATGGGCCGGTAAGCCGAGGGGTAGTCCGCCGGCCGCCCTTCCTTCCGGAGGAGGCACAGTTGGCCTTCCCGCCAAGGTTTCGGGAACCTCCTCGACGCGAAGCACGCGTCGAAAAGGTCCCGAAACCTTCCCTCCATCTCGGTGGCCGCGATGGCCACCACCCTGGCGGGAACGCCGTCGGGGCCAGGAGCCGTCTTTTTGGCGCGGAGACGGAGCGTCGCCGCGCCAAATTCCTCCTCTGAAACCGGAGGAGGAGGAGCTTCCTCCTCCGGTCCTTCCCTTGGCGGGCCCATCGCTGGTGGGGTGAAGTGCGGATCCCTGCGCGGAAACAGGGACCGCACCACCCCATCCAGGAGCGCTGGTTCCAGGGTCTCGACAACCGGGGGACCAATGCGACGCAGTTTGTTTCGCGCCGCCTTATATGGCCTCCCGAATGGGTCGTTATCGAGACCCTCCAGCAGCTCAGCCCTCGCCGCGTCCTTGGCGGCGCCGATGGCCGACTTGAAGGCCGCCCTCGCCTCCACGTATGTGGAGTAGAGGCGGTCCTCCTCGGCCTCGTCCCGTCGGCGCCGCCGACGCGAGCGGGTGTAGGCCCGCCGTGCCGCCACGCAGGTGGCCCGCAGCTCCGCCAACTCCTCCGACCACCAGTACACGGCGCGTCGGGGAGGTGGACGTCTCGACCGAGGCATGCTGGCGTTGCACACCTCGGTCAACGACCCCCTCAGTCGGGCCGCCGCCGCGTCCACGTCCAGGACGTCCACGCCGGGACCTGGCCAAAGCCAGTCCTGGACGAACGCGGCCTCCCGTGCCGCCTCCCGATCCAGGTGGGTCAGAGCCCACCTTGGAAACGGGGAACGGCCCGACGATGAGGGGGTGCTGCGGCGCCCCCGTGGATTCTGGGGGGAGATCTCGAATCGCACGTAGCGGTGATCCGAGATCGTCTCCCCCAGTTCCACCCTCCAATTTCGAATGCGGGCGGCCAGTGCGGGCGTGGCAAAGGTGAGGTCCACAATGGACCCGCCCTGCCGCCGCACACACGTCTGGACGCTCCCCCTATTCAAGAGGGAGAGACCAGACGAGGCCGCCCACAATTCCACCGCTCGACCGCGAGCGTCGGTGGCCGGGTTTCCCCAGACCACCGACTTGGCATTCAGGTCTCCTAAAACGGAGACCTGTCGTGGCGCCGTCCTCCCGATGACCGCCGTCAGGACCCCGAGGAAATCCTCGAAGTCCTGGAGAGGGCGGTTTGGGGAGAAGTAGGCCCCCACAAGGGCCAACCCTCCCCACGCGGCGGCTACGTATCCCGGTCCCCTCTCTAAGAGCGAGAGGGGAGGGGAGTCCGAGGAAGACCGCGCCACGATTGCCACCGAGCCGTCACTATCTCCCAGCCAATTGCTGGGAGTATAGTACGGCTCGGCCACCACTGCCACATCCACCAACCACTCGGCCATTGACTGCACCAGTAAGTCCTGGGCAGCCCGGCAGTGGTTGGTGTTTGCCTGCAGGATGCGATGGTCGATACCCATTATTCGACCATCGCATCACCCTCGGCCACCGCCGCTGCGATCACAGCGGGGGTGGTGGCAGCAGCGGCAGGACGGCTTATAGCCGCCTGCGGCTTGCCCTTCTTGGAGGGAGGACGGCACGACGTCCCCCCCATGACGTGGTCGGCGGGGCGACCACTGTCGGCGCACGCAGCGCAGTGCGGCTTGGCGGCATCGCACGAGGCCGCCATATGCCCCTGTTTCCCGCAGCGGAAGCATGTGTCCGCCCTATCCACTGTGGACGGACACATGGCTCGGGTGTGGCCAATCCCCAAGCACTTGAAGCAGCGCATCGGCGCTGCCTCAAGTACTCGGATCACGGCCCGGCTAAAACCTACCAGTAGCCGCCCCTGGCATTTAGCCTGGGCGGCCAACACTGCGGCGACTGGGCACACCAGTCGCATAGTGCCCAGTCCACCGCGGCCGGGCCTAATGTCCCGAGCCTGCACCGCTGCGGGTTCGCAGCCACCGGCATTTGCGACCGCCTCCACCACTTCCTCTTTGGTGACCGAGTCATCAAGACCGGTCACCTCAATGGTGGTGGTTTTGGTCGGCCTGGCGACCTTCGCCACGTCGGCAAGGACCTCCCGCAGCTTGACTGCGAAGAGGTCCGCATTTTTGCCGCCGTCCTTTCCCGGGAACTCGAATAGTCGAGCTCCGGTTTGGGTCCGGCGGCAAGCACCAATCCCCAATTCGGCGGGGTCAGCGACGGTACGAGCCCGTCTTAAGACGGACTCGTACGTTACCCCCATCTCCGCGGCCTCGGGCACGATGGTCACCGTGACCGCCGCGGTTTTGGGGGCAACCAACTTTGGCGCCTTTGTAGCTGCCGGTGCAGCTGCCGGGGCAGCCGCCGGGGCAGCCTTCGGGGCAGCCGTGGCCTGGGTCGCCTTCTTGCCCTTTCCCCCCTTCCTAACCACCTCTGACCACGACTGGTTGGCTGGGGTGGTGGAAGGGAGGAGGGCGTCTCCCTCCTGCGCCTGAGGGGGTGCTGTGACGGCAACCGGCTCCTTGTGGGCGCCTGCACTCGCACCCGGGGGAGGCAGAGCCCCCGGGGATTTCTTCCCCTTGCCCTTGCCCTTTGAGGGCCTCGGGGCCTGGGGAACCGCTGTCGGCGCCTTGTCGGCCGCTAGCGGCGGACGGAGCCGCTTCTCCGGCAGCAGGCGGTCCTCTATGCCTGCGAAGCAGGCACGAGTGAACGCCCTCTCCTCCATGACCACCTTGCGGAACAATTCCTCAAGGTTGGAGGAGGAGGGGGTGGGAACCGCCGCTGCCGACGGGGCCGCCGCCGACGCGGCCGCTGCCGACGGGGCCGAGGCCGACGGGGACGGGGCCGTAGCCTCAGCCAGCTTCTTATGAAGCTGGCTAACCTCAGCTTGCAGGCGATCGACCCTCGCCTGCAGCTGCCTCGTCTCTTCAGACGCAGTGCGCTGCGTCAGCTCCAGGATGATGCCGTGCAAACTTGTTGCACGGCATTTCAGGGCCTTCTGGAAGGTCCCCTTGAGGTTGGAGGACCTGGAGGCGACCTCGACGATCTCCTCCTTGTCCTCCTCCGCCAAGCGGACCAACTCAGCCACTGATAGGCCGCCGAAACTGACGAGGGCCGAACCATAACCGGCCCTCGCCTTGGCTGCGCGCCTCTCCTTGGCGGCAACCGACTCCTCCAGTTCCAGCTCGGCCTCGGCCCGTCTGGCCAAGCCGAGCTGGCGCTGGGCGACCGCCAGACCCACATCGTGGGTGCCGGCCTGAGAGGAAGTCGAAGGCGAAGCAGCCTTCGTCTTCGACTTCCTCTTGGGCTTACTCTTGCCCGAATCCGAGGAACCCTCGGACCCGAGCTTCAAGTAAGCCCGCTTCAGGCTGCTCTCCGCAACCACCCCACACACCGACGAGTCCAGGACCACGGACTCAACATCCGAGTCCGAGAACTCGTCTGCTACACTCATGCAGAGGCTAGCCGCGGATGGCGCGCGACTGGCCTCTGAGGCAGACAACTCGTCCGGGTGGCCCTGAGAAGGGCCTTTGGGTTGGCCCTGAGAAGGGCCTTTTTTGGCGAAACGCCCGGAGGCATTCCGCAATGGTTTCGGCATCGCGTCCACCAACAACCACAATTAAAAAAATAAAACCCACAATAAAACTCAAATAAAAACCTCAATAAAATCAAAATAAAACCACAATAAAATCAGAATAAAACCCACTACAAATAAAAACCCACAATAAAATAAAATAAAATCCACAATGTACGCAATCGCCCTCAAGTAAAATAAAATCGCAAGATCACGTACGTCACAGCGCTTGTTAGCCACCGGTCTGCCACTCCGTTACGGTGGTCAGACACGGCGTTGCCCGGGGAACACTGCGAGGAAGTCAGCACTGTGGGGCGTCCCCCAGTACCAACCTAACCTAACCCAACCCATGGTAAGAACGAGAAGTCAGACTAGGGCAATGATGTCAACGACGAGAGCGGTCGTGTATGCCCCCGATCAGGATGGACAAGACGACACACAACCTATTCGGTACAGCCGCCCGCCTTCACCCTGCCCTTCCGCTCACTCTACCACGAGCACGATGTCTACGGTGAAAAGACAAAGACTCCTGCAACTACAACTGGAGGCCGCAGAAGAGCGTGCGACAATCGAAAAACGCCTATTGGAAGAAAAATTGAACATCCAAATTAGAGTTGCCGCGAATACTCGCTATTATTCGGTATTCGGCATTACTCGACATTTTTTTTGATATTCGTCTAATACCGAATATTAGCTAGTATTATTCGGCATTCGGCGAATAGTCGTCTAAAATAACCTTTTAATGAACAAAAAAAAGTAATGAGTTAAAAATAAACATTTTTTTAATTATTTTCCCTATTAAAACAATACAAAATATCAATTATTATCTATAATATGTACCTGTGCCTATCATATTCATGAAATTAAATTAGTTAGGCTTTTTAACCCTTTAACCGCCGCCAACGTAATATTACGGGCTCTGAAATCTGTGCCCAAACCGCCAACGCTCGTATAATTACGTTATTTTATCTAATAAGTTCTTATAGTGCACAAACTCCATATAAAACGTGTCAATTATAAGAAGTAGGGTATAATCGTTATTGTTATTGACATTTTTCAATGTTTTGAATGATAAATATTGTCATTTTTGAGATTTTAATACATCGTGATCACTGATCTCCTTACCTGTATCGCCAATCACGTAATTTTACGAGTACTAGGGATGGGGCAAATTCGTAAAATATTTCATAGCTTGTCTAAGAATAAACGGCTCTTTAGAAATTACTATCACTATTTGCAATGAAAGTGGGTACTTTCACCACAATATAACCATAGTGTTACTCTGATACAAAATTCTATACACAATAAAATGGATTTATGTTTAATATTCTTTAATTTTTACGACAAAAATATCAAAATCTCATACGGTACGTCACTAGTGTAGACATTTGCCGGTCGCCGTCACCGTATTATTACGTGCGGCCAAGGAGCTTCAAGGTTAAATCGCTCTGTATCGTGAGTTGCCTCACCGCCATCCCCGTCAAATCACGGGAAAGCTTTATCGCTCAGTGCAACTAGTGTTGTAGGCCTTTTTCGTGTTTCGTGAAGACGAAAAGTTTTAAATATTTTGCGAAGCGACGGCAGTTCTCAACAAAGAAAGTGATGTTTATTTGTTAAGTTTAATTTATTTTTTAAATCGATATTTTAATTTTACAAGTAATTGTGTTTGTTTGTAACATATCATGGATACCCAAGATTTAAATAATACATTCATAGGCTGGTATTATTTAATATTAAGAAGGTACCTCGGTAGGTAGGGTAATAACAGATTTTGTAGTGTTACTTTTGGGTATATACTTATATTTTTATAATAATGCCTCTATGTATGTATGTGTGATATAATTAGCAGTATACAAGTAAATATTGTCAAAAAGTTAATATTGTGAATAAATAAAGAATTTATGCATCGATATTGAGTATTCCCAACACTGTTCCAACTTATACCTAAAGTGACGTGGCGCTGGAGGTACATGAAAGGGATCAGTGACATGGCGGCTAAAGGGTTTTTAATATTTAAAATCCAACAGAGGCAGATTGTGGTGCAAAAAAAAATTATTTCATGGTTTCATTGGTAAATTAATATTTTTGCATAGATCTTCTATTTTTATTGAAAAAAAAAAAGAAACTTTGTAGACCTTGTAGTACCAAGCTCGCGCCACGGGCGCCTCTGTGCTTATATCCCCCACTTAACTTCAGTTCGCCTTGCCCGATCACTTTTCGTAACGCTTACGTCACGCGTTCGCCAGCTTACTCCCCAAGTCAAGCGTGCGTAAAGAAGTTTCACTTCAAAAACAATTATTTCTGCACGTTCGGGAGTTAGTCGGTTTCGTTTTTCCTCGTAAATTGAACCTGCTTCGGAAAATAGTCTTTCTGAATAAACGGAGCTTGCTGGTGTGATTAAGTATCGTTTAGCAAGCTTACTTAAAATAGGAAATCTATTTTTTTTTCCTTCTTGGCTTTGTCCCTCTTGGACATTAGCCACAACAAAATTAAAAGGTAGGGAAACTAAACTTTATAAAGGAACCGTGAAAGAATTTAGGAATTTGGAAGGAATAGGATTGTGGAATGGCTAGGATATATAGATTATCAACAGGATATACTGAATATGGATATACTATATTTTTATATTATTAGAATTAATAAAGGGGATAATAGTTTATATATATTTATATCATTTGTATATAAAAGACATTCTATAGAAGTAGGAAGCGGAATACGAAAGGATTTAATAGATTCATAAAAGGAGGAGTGGTTATACCTCGAGCAAGAAAAAAATATATGATTAACATCTCCTGATTCAGTGCCACATTCACACGTACTTTCTGAAATAATATTAAGTTTTGCGAGGTGCGCTGACGCGCACGTATGTGTGTCTCATTCGTGTTAAAATTGTGGTAGCAAGTTTACCAAGCCTCATCGTGACGAACCATGGTTTATTGGGAATGTGGTTTTGGATTCTCTTGTAATATAGACCCTTATATTTACTACTTTCATTCCATTCTTCCTCCCAGGCTATTTTCAGGGAAATATTAGCCTGAGAAGCCAGATCATGACAATAGTTTTATAAGGATATAAATCACCAGAATGGACAGCATCTTTTGCCAAAATATCCGCTCTATCATTTCCCGGTATGCCACAATGGCTGGGGACCCATAAAAACACTACATCAAATCCACTCAAACGACATTTATGTAATAGAAAATGGCAGTCTAAAATTATAGGATAGCTTGTGTTATTTTAATAAAGCCTCTAGCGCACTTTTAGAATCTACAACAACAATAGTTTTTCTTAGTTTTGCGAGTAAGATATATTCAATAGATCTAAATATTCCATAGCATTCAGCTGCAGAAAACTGAAGTTTCCACTGGTAGTTTGATTTTTTGAACTATCTGGTATTGGTGGTGATAGACACCAACACCAACAGGTTTAGTAGGAGAAGGTTTTGATGCGTCACAATAAATTTGGTGCCTGTCATACCATTCATGATTAATTTTATAATGAAAGTTATACTTATTATGAACATTATGTTTGTTGAAATCAATATCGAAAAGAACAATAGGACGCTGAATTAGCATTTCAAAATTATAGGAAAATACTGGAAGAAATGATGACCTATGTGTAAGAGATAAATTTTCGAAAACTTATTACTGGACCGGGCGTTTGTTTATGATACCAGTATGATGACGAATCTATAAGACCAGATAGTTTTAATAATTTGTTATAAAGAGGATGATCTTTAAGTTGAAATGCTCGAAATATAAATCTATCACAAAGCATCTGCCTTCTAAGTTTTAAAGGTGGATCCAAGCACTCTACTTGAAGCGAATTAATGGGGCTTGATTTCATAGCACCGGTGACAATTCGGAGGGCTCGTGATTGAATCCCACTTAGTTTATTTAAGCCAAGTTGATTGCAGGGTTCAAGGAAATACGTACCGTAATCTAGAATACTCCTAACAAGGGAGTTATATAATAATTTTAGTGACGCTGGATGTGAGCCCCACCATACTCCAGTCAAACATCTGAGTATATTCAACATTTGTTCACATTTTGCAACTACCTATATGTATAATAGCAATGAGGAAGACCTGTCACTTTACTGTCTAGTTTTATTCCTAAAAATTTTACTTCTTCCTCAACAGGAAGGGTATTGCCGTCGTAAATAACAGAAATAGGGATAGTTAATCTCATTCTGGAAAAAAGCACAACGGCACTTTTAGACACTGATAAACTAAGACCGTGGTTATCAAGCCAGATTTTTAAGCACTGTAAGGAATATGTTAGTAAAAAACTTAAATTATCTACAGATTTACCAGATACGTACAAAAGAAGGTCATCAGCGTATTGGAGAACACTGATATGCGTCGGAAGGCAACATTCAAGATCGTGAGTATAAATATTATATAGTAAAGGGCCTAATACAGAACCTTGTGGGAGCCCATTCCATACTATCCTTGATTGAGTATTGGTTTCATTTAAAATATTTATCAGTCTTCCTGATAAAATATTACATATAAAATTAATAAGTATTGCAGGGACTTCAAGATCCAGAAGCTTATTATGTAATATATTAAAAACGACGTGATCATATGCATATGTTGTGGGATAGGGATATGTTCAGAATGTAAAGAATGTTTAACAAGGAGAGCAACGCCAGAACCAGCATCTTCTTCAAATCTATCTTCACGGTAACATTTAAAACCTTGGAGATTAAAATTAAACTCTGGCCGAAGCCATGTTTCTTGGATAAAAATTACAAATGGTTTAAATTTATTAATTAAATGAATTAAGTCTGATTTTTTATTACTAATACTTCTGCAGTTCCACTGGATCACTTTGTCCATTAAATTAAATATTATTAAAATTAGAGCCATTATTACTAGAAGTTGCAGCGTGGGACAGTGGAGAAATAAGATTATTACTGGACAAGGATTGAATAAGTGCAATAATTAAGTCTTTTAAAGCCATATTATTGAGTGATGTATTCAACTGTTTATTATTTTGTAAAGCAACTCCATTAGAGGATGATGGAATGTTATATTCATTGATCAATGATTCATGAGCAGCACGATCATAACCTTTATTAAGATCATGATGAGGTGCTTTTGGTTTTAAGAATACTGTCTTTTTATATGACTTCCTATCTGGGATATTATTAACAGCATTATTGTTTAAGTGGATCATGTTATTGTGTAAAGATGGAGTTGAAATTAGAACATCAGCATATGATTTGTTTATAGATGGGTGAAGTTTAAGTGCCTCAGCATATGATATACAATTTTTAGCCATGCTTTCTTTAATATTTTTTTGTCTAGAATATTCTGGACATTTCCTATCAGTAGCCATGTGTGAACCAGAACATAAGCAACATCTGATATCATCTTCTTCAATTGAGCAATTTTCGCCAGAGTGTCCAGATCCACATTTAAAACATCTACTAACTGACCGACACTGGGCTTTAATGTGTCCATATCTGCAGCACTTAAAACATTGTATCGTGGGGTATATATATAAATTTACTGGTAAAGAATTATAGCATAAATATACTCTTTTAGGCAAAACTTGACCATCGAAAGTTAACACTACTGTTTCAGTAGGGACAAACTCAGAATTTCCATTGTTAATAACTTTTCTTTTAAAACGTCTTATCTTAAGAATGTTGCCACAACCTATAGGAACTGAGATATTGCTGATCACCTCCTCGTCTGTCCAGTCAGCTGGTATACCTCGAACAACACCCATCCGGGTAATGGTGTGTGTAGGGATGAATGCTTTATAATAATTTTGCTTTAGCGTATCATTATTAATAAAATTATTAGCGTCTATAAAATTAGAGAAACCTATTACTGCTTTATTTCTACCGATTTTCTTCAAGCTACCATTAATAATGTTTTTAAATGAGTATTTTTTGAGAAAGCGGCCTAAAGCAACAGGATGTATCATATTATTGTTATCATTTTCGGAGTTTTTTTCCCTTTGAATGTGTACTATATATGGAGCGGCATCAGAGGTTTGGTATAGCAACCTACCAATAAGATTATGAGCGGAATTATTTACATCATTGGAATGTAGGCTTCTGGGATTTGATGTATTGTTTTGGTTTAAAATTGGGACAGAATGTGGAGAGGGTATTTCAGCTGTGGTTTTTAGGACATTTTCATTGTTTGCTAAATCACAATGACAATCAATATCAGACAGAAAATCGTTTGAATTTTTGTTATGATTGTGACTCCTCCTCTTTCTTTTATTACAATGCTTACACATTCGTTGAGCGGATGTCCTTTTACGTTTTGAAGTTTTATTTGTATCCGAACAATCCGTATCTAAAATAGATCCTTCAGTATCCATATCTGATTTATTAGCTAAAGTTACAAAATATGATGCCTGGGGGACTGTGCCCCCAGGATCTTCAGGCTCATTCATATAAAGGAACTATATACAAAACTTACCAATACTCGTAGAATTAATAATAAATAAAATATAATAAACTAATATACTAATAAATTACAAATGTTATTAACTTTAACACTCTCCCACTATCCTAAAAAATTATTTTAAAATACACCAAAGAAAAAAAAGCAGCTATCTTGTTCGAAGTTTCCCGCGCTTTCTTCATGTTTTTCCTTATGAACACGGCTTTCTTACCATAGATACACGGCCGCCTCAAAATTTGCGTTGGCAACACTGCGCGGGCAGAATAATAGACGTTGGCTTAAAGGTCCAGTAACCGAGCCAGATATAAATTAAAAAAAAATAATAATAGACGTCGCCGACGTCGGTTTAGTAAGTTGAGTTGTCAAAGAAGAGAATAAAACCGTATCTGATACTTTCTGAGTTAATAATGGATAGACTACCAATGTGTAGGATGTGTTCAGCGGAGAATGTCCGCCTGTGTATAGTAGCCAGCAGAAACTTGCACAAACTATATGAGACGCTGACTAATATTCCAGTAAGTTGTTATTTCTAGAGTTGTTATGTTCTTAGGAAACAACAAATTTGATAGTTTTGCACCAGTGTAGCAAATTTAAGACAGCTCTAGAAGCCTTTTCTTGGGTAGGTAGTTAACTTATCTCCTCTTAATGACTCCCTTTGTTTAGATAATAAACTAAAGTTAAGCAATTAAACATAACACCAACTCTATTCAGTTGTCATGCTCCATCACAGTTTTACTTGTACTCTTTAATTTTTTTTAATATTGTCATTTGTACTGTGTGTGTAACTACAAAACACTCACATACTCGAATAGACCCGGAACAAGTACCTGCAGGCCATACAAATTTGTTCTGTATGGGTTCAGTTCCCACCTTGTTCACTGCATGTCACACAGTGAACAAGGGCCAGTAAGCCATTGCACAAACTGAGTTGTCTAAATCAAAACATTCTCATTTCAAGGAATGTTTATGTTTTTAACCAGTATTTCTTGTTCTAAATGAACATTATTACAAATTATATGGGAGAGACTTGTATTACATGTGTCCATTAACTAAGTCACATGATTTTTATTTAACCTTAGTTTGTTACTAAGTTTATTTAATTTAGAAACTTCTAGTTTCTAAGAATAGTCCTCATAGACAGTGTGCCAACAATGAGAATGTTGAACAAACTACTGGTTACATTAACTGGAGACACAATCATGTCTACTTATATATTACACATAACAATATGAAGTAATCTCTTTAAGGTTATTAATTGTGGTTAAGGTTATGTTTGTATACTGAAAGACAGCAGAATATTTTGGAAGTAAATTGTATGTAACACCTTGTAACAACAATATTCTTACAAACAAATTCTATTATTATTATATTAAATTGTATCTACAATAATGCATATATAAAAAAATCTCCACTGTATAGTTGTATATAGACTCATGAGAGCACAAGTTCATACCTTAATGATATTTGGTAGCTGTTTATTATGAATAAGCCCTATTCTTTTGTATAAATGATGAATAAATAATAAAATCAAAATACATGACAAATTTTGTTGCAGTTTATAACTGAAGATAGTAGACCGCTGCTTGCTTGTGTCTTCTGCTTTGCTAAATTAAAGCAAAGCTACCGATTACTGCGACAATGTCTGAAATCCGAAGTGCTTTTTGCTCAGAATATAAGTGACAAATATGAGGTAAGATATTCTTTAACAGCCATTTATTCTTATAATTTCTAATATCAGTTTAATGTGAATGTGATTCCTCCCAAGCTCATACCTAAAGTGTTTGGTTTTTAAACCATTGCATGTTGCATAGCAATATAAAAGCTTTTATCAAATATAAGCATATAATTATTATCATACAATATTACACTTACAATTATTATTTACTTATAATTTCCTTAGTACTTTGTACATAATAAGTTACATATGTACTTTGCTGGTATGTATAGCGGTATGGCTAGTTGGCATAAGCTAAATAAGTTTATTTTCTGTGTTTTGATACGTAATAGTTAGTTTACATGCATAGTATTGTATAAAGTTGTTTGTTTATTTATATTGAAACTCGTTGGATGTAGGTAACAGACTAATTTTATTTTAAGGAGAACACAATAGACATACATACCAATGTTAGTATAATACTTACTCACTAGATGGTGTCAGTAGTAGGTAATAAGAGGGTAGCTTTATTTTGATACAAAATTATAAATACATTCCTATTTACTAACACCCCCACTTATCAAAATAAGCTAAGCATTATACATATTATGAACTTACAATACCAAGCATGTCCATGAATTTGTAATGCTTTATATGACACAGACCCTTTGTTAACAGATCAGCAGGCATTTCCCCAGTGGGAATATATTTAATATTAATAACATTATCATTGATAACATCCCTGATGTAATGATAACGCACATCTATATGTTTTGACCTGTTATGACACTGTTGACTAGAAGCTAATTTCATGGCACTCTGATTGTCACAATGTAAACTAACAACATCCAACTGACCAGTAATTTCATTTATCAAATTCCTTAAATAAACAGCCTCTCTGGAAGCTTCTGACATAGCCACATACTCAGATTCAGTACTGGATAGACTGACAGACTTCTGTTTACGGCTTTGCCAGGAGATTGCAGATCCAGACAACATAAAACAAAATCCAGTATAGGATTTTCTATCCATGGCATCAGATGCCCAATCACTATCAACAAACCCCTGCAAATTAATGTCATTATTGGTATACTTAAGACAATAATTCTTTGTACATTGTAAGTACCTCAAAATCCTTTTCGCATAATTGTAGCAATTTACATTGTAACAGGTATTAAATTGGCTGAGGTAGCTCACAGCATAGGCAATGTCTGGTCTTGTCAATACTGCCAGATACATTAAACTGCCAATGAGTTTTTGATAAGGAACATTAGGTAAACATTCTGAAGATTTTTCTATATTCAATTTCGGTTCAATAGGAGTACTCTGAGGTTTACAATCAGACATCTGAAATTTCTTAACTAATTGTTCAATGTACTGTGTTTGATCAATAGTAATAACACTTTTATTTTTATTTACATTAATTCTCATTCCTAGATACTGTCGGACTGGACCTAAATCCTTTAATTTGAACTCTGAAGCTAGTACATTTTTCAATTTTTCAGTGTCATGATCATTATTTGAAAAAATTAGAAAATCATCTACATATAACCCAATAATTATTTTTGTATTACCTTCAGTTTTCGCAAACAAACATGGTTCATATTGACTATTGTTAAAGCCTAATTTACAAAGACAATCTTTTACTTTCTCGTACCATGCTAAAAATGACTGCTTTAAACCGTAAATCGCCCGCTTTAATTTTAACACATTTCCCCCACTTTTGTTTGCAAAACCTTCAGGTATCGACATATATATATTTTCTTTTAAGACACCATTTAGAAAAGCTGTAGTTACATCTAAATGCGTAATATTCATTCCCATTTTAACACTGAGAGCAAACAACAATCTCAAAGTAGAATGACGAATTACAGGTGCAAAAGTACGAGTATAATCTATACCTGGCTTTTGCGTAAAGCCCTTAGCCACAAGTCTAGCCCGGTATCGCACATTATTGTCCACGTCTAACTTTTTCACAAACACCCAACGGCACTTCACTATGGATACATCACTAGGTTTCTTTACGAGTTCCCACGCATCATTGTCCTCAAATGACTGCATTTCATCAGCCATTGCACGCCGCCACTGCTCCTTCTCAGGCCCCTCGAGAGCCTCTGAGACTGAGATCTCCTCTGTAGTTGGACCGGAACTGGATACGCACAAGTTGCTATAACCATATCGCTCAGGCTTTTTCCTCAAGCGCTTTGTTTTAGCACATTCTGGCGTAGGAATTGGAACTGATGAGGTCTGCTTCTGCACCTGCACCTGGCCCTCACTCGGTAAAGATTCATGAAGATTGTCAACACCATCTGTGTATACTGAAGAATCTGAAGAACGGTCTTCATGTTGATCACTTTCCTCTGAAAGACATGATTCCCCCACTGAATTGCTGCTCTCCTTCTCCACACTGACCTCTGGTGGCTCCATATTGTGCTGTGCTGTTTTGTCATCCATTATCCATATAGCCTCTTTGCTGGTTGGTATATCCCCTGTCTTGCCTTCCATCACAATGACGTCTCTGCTTGTGATTATGGTGTTCTTAGCGGGATTATACAATCTGTATCCTTTGACGTCCTCACCATACCCGACTAATATGTGCTGAGTAGCTTTCTTGTCCCACTTCAGCCGTTTCTCTTTGGGAATATGTACCATCGCTTTACTTCCGAATAACCTTATGTGACTCAGGTTTGGTTTTGACCCATGCCACAGTTCATAAGGTGTTTTTGGTACTCCTGACACAATGGACCTGTTTTTTAAATAAACAGCTATATTGGCCGCTTCAGCCCAAAATCTTTTGCCCAACTTTGCATCGTACAATAGACATTTGCCTTTCTCAACGACTGTGCGATTAGCCCTCTCACAGACACCGTTTTGTTCAGGCGTGTAACTATTTGTTTTTTGGTGAATAATACCACATTGTTTTAAATAACTCTCAAATTCTTTACTACAGTACTCCAGTCCGTTATCCGCGTGAAAGATCTTTATCTTCTTCCCTTGTTGGTTTTCTACCATATATTTAAATTCTTTAAATTTACTTAAAGCCTCACTTTTCTGTTTCAGAAAGTAGATAAAAGTCATCCGACTATAGTCATCCACAAACAGCATGAAATACCTATTGCCATTAAGAGAGTTCACCTCCATAGGCCCACACAAATCACTGTGTATCCGATGACATGCCTCCATACTTCTTTCTCCAACATGGGTAAATGGCAACCTCATCTGTTTTCCTTCACAACAAGTAGTACACTCTGCTTTCGTAATGTCAAATGAACCTTCATAAGACAAGCCATCTACTATGCCATTTTTCATTTTGTTCATATCTTGACTATTGATGTGAGCTAGCCTTCTGTGCCATAAACTACCAGTAACTGCAGGAGCTGCCAACACATAACTCGGCGACTGCAACCGTAACTTGTACACACCATCAGTTAGATCAGCTATCGCAACTAAAGCATCTCTTCTGTCATAAATATAACAATGTTTTTCTTCAAACACGACATTGTTGCCATTCCTGATAAGCTCACTAACTGATAATAAGTTTGTTGTCAAGCTAGGCACGCATAGCACATTCTTGATAGTAATGTGACATTCCAAATCCGAAATGATGTTTACATCGCCGGAACAATCAACTGACACCTTTGATTCATTAGCAACGACAATTTCTGGTAAACATGACGTTAAGTTTATGTTCTTAATCCAGTTCTTGTTTACAGTCATATGCGCACTCGCACCACTGTCGACGTACCAGTCAGTCTTGTTAAACTTTCCGTTTATAAAAACAACGTTGAAAACACATTTGTTAGTAGTTTTCTTCAATAACGGGCACTGATTACGATAATGTCCGGTGCTTTTGCATTTATAACAAACAACTTCTTTTGTCATTGCATCTGTCACTGGTTTCTTATTAACCATAAGTGAACCGCCATTTTTCTTCGGCTTGGTGTTGCCAGAGTAATATTTATTTCTCGCAACGAATGCAGCGCCACCAACTTCAGACTCACTCGAAACTTCCATGTCAAGCAATTTTGATTTGATGACATCGGCTGTTATCGGAATTCCCGAATGTTCGATAGCCATTATCATCGGAGAATAACGGTCGGACAAACCTGCTAATAATAATGATCCCACCCATTCATCGGTAATTGTAAATCCTGTGCCATTTAACCGTTGAGCTGTTTCGACAATTTGTGTGACATAGGTAGCCATCGAGTCACAACTTTCCAATCTTATGGATATCAAATATCGAAGCAACGTTATTTTTCTAGAAAAACCGGAGTCGTCAAACATGGTCTTCAACTTAGTCCATAATGCTGCTGATGATTCCGTGTTCCTTATATGCACGTACAAACTTGGATCAATTGTTAGTATTAACTTTGCCTTCGTTTTTGCGTCTTCTGCTGGTTTAACTTCAAATCCAGCCGGAGGTTTGATGTACTTGTCCGTCCCATCCAAAACGAGCAAGCTTTCAGCCGCAAAACACCACTCGTCGTAATTCTCCCTGCCTTTTAACTTCGGCACACTAGCTATATAGTTCGAGTTCATGTTTCCGCGAATCAACGAGCACAATTTTATCTATTTTAAACGTAAAATAACTGATAAAATACGGGAGTAGCCCATAACCTATTGAAACTCGTTGGATGTAGGTAACAGACTAATTTTATTTTAAGGAGAACACAATAGACATACATACCAATGTTAGTATAACACTTACTCACTAAATGGTGTCAGTAGTAGGTAATAAGAGGGTAGCTTTATTTTGATACAAAATTATAAATACATTCCTATTTACTAACAATTTATTATTCAACTGATCACACAGCTCTCTTGCTGGGAAGTTCACACCTCTCTTCTTCCCAGCCAAAGCACTAGGAAGTGGTGAAGGGCGGTAGTTTTGGGTGATTGTCTTATGTAATTTTTACATTCAAATATTTTCAAATTTCAGTTTAATTTTCTCAATATTATAATAATTGTAGCGGTATCTACAACACCACATATGAAATACGCGTCATACTGACGTCACGCAAACCTTTCATTGCATCATCATTATCAATATTTTTATCGTCCCACTGCTGGGCACAAGTCTCCTCTCATTCGGAGAAGGATTGAGCGAAACAGAGTTTATTGTGATAAAAAAAATTTCGTGGGTAGTGGTGAAGGCGTAATACATATTTTTCTTGGTGTAACGATATTTTAATTATTAATTTGGTTTTAGTGGTTTTTATTAGTGCTAACTTAATCTAGATTCTTTTTTGTGTTTGTCTCGTAACAAAGGTTAGTTTAATTTTATATTTAGTATATATTTTAACCGACATCCAGTATGGATGCAAAAAAGCCCCCTGACCCTCCTGATCCCTTCGATTACACTCCGGTGATAACTGTTTCCCTCCCCAATGACAATGTTTGTGAAATAATGGACTCTGGATCTGTTAGTAGGAAAATATTAGCAACTTCTTCCCCAACTACCGTAATGAACCCTCCAAAAATACCCAACAAGAATTTGGAAGACAAACATACACAATGAGGGATAATCCTCCATACATTGTACATGTTTCATTAAAAGATGGCGAGATCCCTGGTACTGTTTTACATCCAGTGAAATTTTGTATGTTTTTGACCAAAAACAACTATTGCAACATTCTTCTGGGAAGAAATAAAGTTTCAGTGGAGTGTAAATCTCATCAGGATGCAGACTGATTCTTGATAAGTCCTCAGATTCCTCAGTGCAATATTACTAGAATGGGTCTCGTTAGAGACATGCCCACAGAATGAATTGAGGATGAAGTTATACAGTATATCAAGGATCCTGCTGGATGTGGTCCTCTTATAAAGGCAAGAAGAATGAACCTTCTGACTTCTCTGGATGTTACAGAGCGGAAACCCACTCAAACAGTTGTATTAACGTTTGATGGACAGGTATTACCACAGCGGGCTTATTGTTTTTATACTGCCCTCTCAGTTGTAAATTACATGTACCCGACTATACAATGTTTTAATTGCTGTCGTTACATTGGTCACAGCTGGGTCGGCAGAAGGGCATTAAGGCTCCAATGGCAGAGAAATGTATCTCCTATGTGGAAGCAAGTCAGGTTTTCCCTCCAGTATCAAGATCGTATGCTGAAGTATCTAGACCATCCCAAAAAGCTATTCCAAATCCTAGCTCCCCTCGTCATTCCTCTACCGCTTCCCAAACAAAGTCATACCGTAAAACGGTCTTTTTTAAACCCAAAACTCATGTTCCTCTTTCGCCTAGCTATGACAAGCAGACTGATCAGGCCCTTACTCAAGATTATTATAGATATGCCCGTCCCAAAGTGGCTGTGCTTACCCCAAGGAAGGCACTAGCAGTCATGATAAGTCCGAGAACATACTTAATGTCATTACCAATAAGCTAATAACAGTATTATCAAACCCTGCACAATCTTTACCTGACCACGTTGCACACAAACTGACGTCAATTGTCAAATATATTAACAATGCTCCATCCCCTGACATTCCTACAATGGAACGTGAGGAGTATTACTCCCAAGAAATCTGACCTATTCTTTATTATAAATAAATTTAAACAGACGGACAGACAGTAACTTTAGGATTCCCTGTTTCAGTGGTGCTCGACATGACAGACCAGACGGCTATGAAGAATGTTGTTCGTTTGTTCATTAATGATAAAGTATAATTCTCCCCAATTCCTCTACCCTCTGTTGGTGACAACTTCAGTGTTGTTGCTGTTAAGGCTGAGGATATAAATATCTTTAGTTTTTATATTGCACACCCACGCAGTGAAGATCTTTCAACGATTAAAATGTTCCTAAGTAGTGTACAAGGTCCAGTACTTATCATGGGCGATTTTAATGGTCATCATTATATATGGGTATCAGATAACTGCGACAACTTTGGAATGTGCTTAGTGGACATATTAGATGAGTTAAATTTTTGCGTGATCAATGATGGCTGCCCGACACGTAGGTCTACACCAGAACACAATAACAGCTGTGTTGATTTGACGATCTGCTCATCTAATATAGCCAGTATTTTTAATTGGAGACGCTTGAATATGACTTACAGGAGTGATCACTAATCCCATCATGATTAAAGTCCCTTCCAAGCCTCCCTGACAAAATTTTCCCCCTCTTTTAAAATACCAGCTGAACTCAGTAGATTGGGACCTATTTTTTTTTAATTTTTTTTATTAAAAAATAAACCAGCGCTTGACCGCGATCCCGCCTGATGGTAAGCAGTGACGCTATCGTTGATGGTAAAGCGCACTAGTTTATTAAGAGCCTATTCACTCTAGCCTTGAAGACACTCAAATTGTAGTACGGGTCTCTTCTCTTCCATCAATTAATATTGAAAATGCTCACGGATGTTTTTCATCATTGTCCCATACTATATCCTCTACAGCAGATGATTGCTTTCGTTCCAAAAAAACCGCCTAACGGCAAAATTCCATCCCCGCCGTAGTGGGATAGGGAATGCTCTGCCGTAATCAGGGCTAGGAATGAGGCGGAAAGACCTGGAAGAAACCTGGATAACCTCATTGTATTTCAACATATCTTGGCTAAGTCCAGAAAATTACTCAAAAATAATAAGAGAGATGGTTGGCGGAAACGATCCCAACGATCATTGTTCTTACAGGCCGATTGCTTTATCGTCCATCCTTAACTGATAGAACATTTGATTAAAAACCGACTAGAATGGTTTGTAGAAAGTAGGAAACTGGTCCCATCAACTCAGTTCGGCTTCAGGAAAGGTCTGGATACAACTGATAGTGTGGCTTCCCTCACATCAGTAATCCGGCTGACCCTTAGCAGGAATGGGTCGGTGGTAGCCGTTTTCCTAGACATTTCAGCTGCCTATGATTCTGTTCTCCTACCACTTCTCAGGCAAAAGATGCAAAAGCTGAGAATCCCGGCTAGGATTTGTCAAATTATATCCAGCATATTTTCAGATTAGCATTATCCTCAGGATTTCTGGGGAGAACTCTGAGCCGAGGTCGGTTTGGAGAGGTCTGCTTCAGGGATCCGTGCTTAGTCCCATCCTATATAATATTTACACTTCTGATCTTCCTTCTTGTTTTAATTTTAACTGTAACGTCCTTCAGTATTCTGACGACATTGCATTATTGGTCTGTAACAAATCCATCCAGGATGCCGCCCATTCTATTAATATATCTCTGTCCTCCTTTTACCATTGGCTTTTAAATCACGGGTTATCTTTAAGTGCTCCAAAAAGTTTAGCAGTTATTTTCAGTAGCAAACGCCTTATCCCCCAAGTCGACATTAATTTTGACGGCCAAGCTATCCTAATCGAGAATAAGGCCTGGTTCCTGGGAATTACCTTAGACTCCAAATTGACGGGAGTTGACCACATTGCTCATACAGTCAAAAAATGTGAGCGCTCAGTCTCGGTCCTTAAGGCATTGGCAGGTGTCTGGTGGGGTGCTCACCCATTCACCTTGAAACTGGTCTACAATGTGTTGGTCAGAAGCGTAATTGATTAATGCAGCAGCTTAATTGAGCCCTGCAACAAAGATGCTTTGCGTAGACTGGATTCTGTCCAGGCCAAATGTTTTAGGATCATTTCCGGTGCCATGAAATCCTCCCCAACAAACGCGCTCCAGGTTGAATGTGCAGAGTCCCCTCTTCACCTTCGTAGACAATACTTAGCAGATCGCTTCTTATCAACAGTTTTCTCCCTATCGTCCCATCCTTTACTCCCCATTCTAGAACAAATCTAACTTTCTCTTAACTCACCTTCCTATTGGAATAATAAAACTATTCCAGTGATGAATAGGTACAGAGAGATTAAATTCCGCTCCTCACCTGTTTGTCAATACCCCACTCTCCCGGTCTTTTCTTCCGCATATGAGATGATTCATTTTAGGCCAAAAGTTGTTTTGGGACTTGGTATCTCCAAAAAGTTCCGGGACGCGAAAGGAGGTTGGAATTTGTTTTATACAGACGCATCGAAATTATCTTCAACGGGGTGTACAGGGATTTTTACATATTTCCAAAATTCCAAATTTGCTTTTTTATTCCTATGTCCCCCTGAGACCTCAGTATTTACAGAGGAATGTATCGGTGTCTTAGAAGCCGTAAATTTCATTTTAGCCCATAATATTAAAAACTCAGTCATTTTCTCAGATTCTCGCAGTAGTATTCAGGCTCTAGCTCAAAACCAACTTAAATCCAAACTTCACAGCCAAGTCATCTTTGATACCTTAAAATTACTATTTACTTGTTCTATCAGTGGTTTAAACACACTCGGGTATAGGTGGTAATGAATGTGCAGACTCACTGGCAAAAGCTACATCTAACCCGGACGATCGGAAGCACTACGTGATCCATAGCTACGACTTACGGTCTGACACCAAACATAAGCTTTACAACTCGTGGTCAGCAGTGTGGCCGGCAAGTTCGAAACTCAAGGGGTACGCCCCCTTGAGTTTCTCTACGCCAGTATTCAACCCGCCATTCCGCAGAATCCTTGGTTTTTTAAATGTCCGAAATTGTCCAGAAGAACTGTTCCAACCTTGTGTAGACTAAGACTAGGTCACTGCTGCAGCCCAGTGTTTCTATACAAGATTCGTGTACGTGACAGTTCCCTGTGCGAATGCGGTCTTGATGATGGTAATCTGGATCATTTATTCTTGTCTTGTCCTTTAAATTCCAAATCTCTCGACGGTACGGTTATGGTACAACCATAAGCTTTCCAAAATAAAAATCCCTCTTCCTATTAACTTCCATTCCCTGTTGACCCACTTTTCTCCAAAATTAACCCACCTCTTGTCAACTTTTATAAATTTAAATGAGGTCGAATTGTAGTTTGGTGTGTAGTAATAATAACTTTGTAAATATGTTCAAGCATAAATATCATCCATTTTTGATAAAATTTGTTCAGCTTGGTGTACTAACAAACATTGATGATAAACTTTAAAAATAATTTCCTGAGCTCCACTCCATTTTGTTTTTCTCATATTTAACACATTTCTTCGATGTTTTGTTTAAATAGAATTAAAAATTAATACACATTTCAATAAATGACAAGTCACATATATGTATATATTATAGTCACATATATTATATGCCAAAAAAAAAGAGTTTATTGTGTAACAAGCACACAGACAGCTTCCCGACATCAAGTGTTGACACCAGACACAACACCTCTCTGGTTGGGGAATCCTCCCTTTTCTATTTAGGATGACGGAACTCTACACCCTGTCGCTCATTACTTTACTATATATTTTTCTTTTCACAGCTCAATCCTTTAAACCAAGACCGATTAGGGTTTTGTAGTGGGCTTATTACTTCGACAATATTCCACATAAGTATAGATGATGAATGTGAAACGGGAAATATTGCTATCAAAGAAGAATTACCAGCTGTTACTGACGAACTAGATGATGGTATTGAGCCAATGGAGGAATATCAAAGTGATGGTATTGTTAGCTTTTGGTTTTAATATAATTGGGTTTTTTTTTTTTTTCTTAGGAATGTAAACGCACCCACTTTACAGGAGTATTTATTCCTGGTAGATGGTCTCCGCAGGCGAGATTGTTTAAATATCGCACCTTTAGGACGATAACGACGTAACTTAAAAAGTAACTTTTTGGTAAATGGCAAAACAAAAGTTTAAAATTTTAGTACCTCCGCAATGTTTCGTCTATCATTTTGTGATTATTTAGGTCGGGTATTATGTTTGTGCTGCAAATTGTAGAAAAGATATTAAACTGTTATAGATAAAAAAATAATTAGTTATTTTAAAGAATAATTATAAGGTACTTTATTTTATCAGTCCTTTTTGGACCGAGGAGAATGATATAAATATGACGGTTTAGGAGTTGTCTTTTTTCAGTCGAAAAACGCTCAACAGCCGTCTTCCTTCCTATTCGCTCAGTTTTTCTGAGTGAATAGGCTCTTAATAAACTAGCGCGCTTTACCATCAATGATCGCAATACTGCTTACCATCAGGCGAGATTGCGGTAAAGCGCTAGTTTATAATAACTATAAAAAAAAGTTATGTGACGGTTTAATACTTACTTTTTCGTTTTTATAACGTTATGTAATTTTTCGACATTTTCAAACTAAGGTCTGTATTTTAATAAAACATAAACGACAAAAACCTTAATTTAAAAAAAAGGAAAGGAAAATGGGATATAAAAAATAACAAAAAAGCATAGGGAAGTTTTTATTAATGGCAATGTTAATATGTAAGTAATAAACTGAAAAAAAAAGTGGCCTTAATTGTTACATTAGGGAAAATGCTTTAAATGTAATGTAATATTAAATAAAATTCAACACTTACAAAATTAATTGAGATCTTTGTTCATTAGGAACTCTTCATAATAAACTAAATAGTAAAAAAAAAAAAATAATCTCAAAACTTGAAAGAAATAAACAGAAACTTCTTTCCATTCGGAAAGTATATTACAACAAAATATAACTATAAAATAAACCAATTTTGTTCATTAGGAACTTTCTTTTAAAAAAATGTATTCTTTAAGGAAACATAAATGAAAAATCAAATCAGAGCAATTATAACAAAAAACGAAATTCTGCATCTAATACTTCAAGACCATAAAATCAGTGGTAAACACCACGCCAAAAGAATTTGCTATCATTTGATACTTGCTATCCTTCATCAATTTGTCACCTTTTAATCATCTAATAACGACTTGTAATAATCTATATAAGACCAGGTATTAATTTTTTCCGTAATAACTCGCTTAACCCTTTTATTTTCACTTAATTTTAATTTATTTAAATAAAATTTAGGGATTGAAACATCTTCGAGGTTCGGCATGCGTGTCCTTTTATTTCTCATGTTTACACATCTGAAATTTTCTTCTGTGTAAGAAGTTTTGATAAAAATATGAAATGGTTTATCTTTACAGAATCTTAGTATTTTGACATCGTTACAAGAAACTTGGTTGCGTTCTTCGTCTTCTATGAAGTTTTATCCCCACTGTTCTTGTAATGATTTGAAATCTAAGAGAAAAAGTCACAATTTAACTCTAGTACCTTAAAAGGTTTTCTTGATTTTTTGGCACTTTTTATCAGGGTAACATTTTGGTGTGAAGTATAAATGGGTCCAGATTTTCGGTATTTTTTTCACTTCCTTCTCAATCAAACTGTACGTTATCACCTTCATTTTGTGTGTGCCCGCGGATAAGAAATTTGTGAGTTATACTAATTATATTTGGAAAGTAAGACACAATATACGAGTAAAGACATGCAATAAACCTGTTTTAATTCTGTTCACAGCAATTATCTGAATAAAAAATTATGTTCAGTTCTTTATCAGAATATTTTTCACTGATGGTTTTTAGGTACTCCAAAACGCACGAACCTATTTCGTTTGCACCCCTTTTTCCTTGTTTTTCACCCCAAAAGTAATAATATACATTCCTATAGGCGCCTACAGTTTCTCCTTCAGTTCCATTTTCTACTTCTATTTGGTTTTTATTAGCTGCCCCGACAGACCTCGGAGCCAGTTCAGCCATTGTGAAATTTAGGCAGTTTAGTTTTGATATATTATAAAAAGAACTCGAGTCTCCCAACAGGCTTTGCATGACTGCTAGCAAATCGTATATTGTGCATATGTTTCCTTCACTTATTCTCTTGCGGTCATTCAGTTTTTCAACTCTTTTATATGCGCATCAAATTTTTCCTTCAACTTTGCCTTGTTATCTATAGAGGCCAGTTCATATTCTAAACATAGATCGCATCGATCTTTTTTAGGCTGAAAGAATCCCAAGTTAAAGTTGTTGTTAAAAATCTGAGGGTATAGTCAGTAGTCGACTTTTGGCTTACTTGGATCTCTCGCGTCTAAAAAGTCCCTCCAGATGTCTTTTACAGTCTTGTCTCCTTCAATGAACTCTCTCGATGTCGAGGCTCTCAAGTAATGTGATGGAATTCTTGGGATTGAATTTATATGTGTTTCAATGTCTTTTATAATCGTCTCGTCAATCCTCTTTCTATTAGTGTGCCTTCCTCTTTGATCTTGGGTTATAAATCCGTTTGCATTGGTTTTTTCTTTTCTAGTTCTTTTTTCTGTATTTCTGTTATATCTAAAGTGTTTATAAAAAACGTTTTGCATACTCGAATTTTCTGATTATTAACAGTGAAAAAAAAACGCACTGTTTGGTGATCTGGGTTTCTCAGCGTTGGTATATTTTATATTTCGGTTTGACTTCCATTATGCATGAACTTATGAAGGATCATTTAAATTCCTTGGTTGTGAGATTCAAATACGATTCAAATCGCAGTTTTTTGGGCTTCATTAATTTAGGCAGGGCACTTTAAACGACATGGAGCGCATGGTTTTTTAATGCAACCAGCTGGTACTTCTTTTCCAGATTTCGATAGAGACTTATAAGATTTTCCAGTGTTGCGTAATGCCTTACTAATATTTTGCTTCCATGATGCGGGATTACGTTGCCTTTTTCTAGACTTTCTTTGGGTCGTGTCCATTACATTGATGTGACTTGATTCAGGTTGTTGTGTCTCATGTTGAACTATTTCAGTTTGAGGAATAGAGCCTGCTGAAGAAGAGTACAAACTTCTGTGAAATCTAGAGATTTCTTTGGGGTCTTGAAATGTGGGGTCATTATCACAATAATTAAATTTTGGTATTTTTGTACCACTTTTTGTTGCTAATTGGCTGCTTTGCTGCACATTAGATTTGACATTTTGTGCTTTACCAAAAGAGGATGAACTGGAAGAGCTGGAAGAGCTGGAAGAGCTTGAGGAGCTAGAACTTGTGAAGCTAGAACTTAAGGAGCGAGAACTGGAAGAGCTGGAACTTGAACTATTACAAGATGACCAAGATGTTCTTTTTTCCTGAGTAGGCCTTGTCCTAATTGTATTAAGAATTGACTCACTTTCTAACGTAACATTCTGCTGCTGAAAAAAAGAAACGAAATAAGCAAAGTAGATTATGTATAACGAGTATTGATATGCTATAAGTAATTTAACTCAGTAATGTTATTCTGAGCTAATTAATGCTTTAAATATAAAGAAATAAGCTGGGTTTGAGACATTATTTTGTCACTTACCTTTATCAAAATGGCTTAAATTCAAAATATCGTTACTCTTATACTGTGGGGAATTTTCAATAAACGATGAAGATGGTAGGCCATAACATCGGCCTCCGGCAGAAGTTTCCACCCACCAGACAAAGCCTTGCCGCCAAGCGATTTGTCGTGTTCCGGCATGATGTCTGGTGAAGCCGTACGGAGGACGGGTCTGAGCAGTTGTGTTGCGATGTGTGCCGGGTACGATGCGCCAAATGTTGTTGTGTTGCGAGTTTGGTCGTGGAGGGTCTCCAGATCAATCTCATTATGACGCAGCATCGTTGGCCATGTTGTTGGCTTTAACATTGCATCACCTCGCTTAACTGCCGTCTTCCTTCCAATTCGCTCAGTTTTTCTGAGTGAATAGGCTCTTAATAAACTAGCGCGCTTTACCATCAACGATCGCATCACTGCTTACCATCAGGCGGGATTGCGGTCAAGCGCTAGTTTATAATTATTAAAAAAAAAAAATTGAATTTATCATCAGATTCTTCTGATGATAAATTCTCTATCTTGTCATTGTTGTTTGAAGATGACTTCTGAAAATAATCGTAAAATAACGTCAGTGTTTTTTTTTGAAGTTTGTTTTCTAAATTGAAAATTGAAGTAATATTTTACTCACAAGTTCACTCTGGTCACTGACAGTAATATGGTTACTGTTGATCAATTTACTTAGGAGGTCCCTTAGTAACGTCAGAATTTGAACCGAAGATTTCTTTTTGATTTTTTATTTTAGGAACTGGTGATTTCTGGTGGAAGATAAAATGATTAATACAATAATTTATTAGAATAAACATACGTACGCTGTAACTAAAACTTAATTTAAGTAACAATTTGACTAAAGTAGATACAGTCAACTGCAGCATACTAACATTTAAACTACAAAACTCACTCTTATTATACCAGATTTATTCTCTTCAACTCATTCAAGGTTTACTATTTACAAAAATTGACGTCGGTATTAAAAAAAAATGTTAACCAAATCAAACTGATTACTGACATAAAAAAAAGTCTAAAAAGTTAAAGATAATCTTTTTAATTGTAAAGTTGACCATCTTTGTGGAATATAAAGACAAATTTTTAATATCATAATTATTTAATTTTCTTTTACGACTGTTTTTGACGAAAGATAAAAATCATGACGACAGAATGTTTTAAAATCACTAGAAAGTTAGTTTCAATTTAGCAGTATAATAATATTTTAAATATTTGTAAAACATTTTTGTACCTTGGGTTCGTTTTCTTTCTAAATTTTTTAGTGCATTTTGCAATATAACGTCGTTTCTTCTTTTCATTTTGTAAAATTCGGTTGACCTTTTCTTTAATAACTTGCTGACTTTGTGCTTGTGTACTGAAACATTAACCAATAAGCCTCCCTTTTTAGCTAGAAAAAAAAATGCCTTAATAGTCAATGAGACACAAATAATATTATTATGATAATTAAAAAAACTACTTAATTTCGTATAGGTCACATTTAGTCACAAAACATTAATTTATATTTATTATTAGCACGACACAAATATAAATAATTAAATCGTCATTGGAATTATAAATGTTTATAATATTAAAATGCCTTAAAGTCAACAATATTACTGAACAAATCGGAATAAAACAATCACAAAGAAATTGGTAGTTTTAATATTAAACATCGAAAGAGAACTTACTAATAGTTTCGAAATGAAAACACCACACTTAGCTTTATGTCAGCTTTATGTCACTACTCTGTTGACTGCGTGACGTCTTACACTAAACGATGCGAGCACAACACAACTGCGTCGTTCCAACGTACAAACATAGTGTTATATTATAAAGGCGAAAGTTTGTGAGTGTATGTGTTTGTTACTTTTCACATCAAAATTACCTAACGGCGATTAGATGTAATTTGGCACACATAGATTATCACCAGAATTAATGCATGGGATTACTTTCAATTTTGATATTCTCACAGGGTCGATAATAACACTCTTGACAGTTTTTGTTTATTTGCAGAGCTAGAACCCGAAAATTTAGACAATAACTGTTTAGATGTAGCAGATAAACAGCCACACTGTTATAAGTCAGACTTAGAAGATGATATACCTTTAATTAAATTTAAAACTGAAGTGGAAGACGAAAAAGTATCAAAGAAAAAAAGAAACTCCGGGGAGACAATGAGTAAGTATAAGTTGGTTCTATTATATAGCTAAGTAGACAAGCCAATGGTCGACCTGATAGGATGTGGCTAGGATTACCTCACATGCTTGAAGGGTGTAACTGGTTATATGAGTAATTTTGAGTTCTATTGCTAGGACTGTTAAGTTTTTTTTTTATTTGCTTACTTAAAGGCTGCTCCTTTTTTCTTGCCTACCTGACTGTCTTGTGCAATCTCTAGTTATGTTGGCCCTGCGAAAGTTACCAGATCGTCATGCAGATGAAAGTTACAGATACCATCGTAGTTAAATTCAATTCAATATGTCTATTTCAGATAACAATAATTATAGTACACACAATATATACATGTAATTAAAAGTTTCTATATTTAAATTTAATTTAAAATAGCCACGTAGAACACCGGTCAAGACAGCAGAATTTTGTCCAGCGTGCAATGAAATATAGATAACTGTCCCACACCCAGTGCGTCGGAGACGCAAACAAATTCAAACGGCATTCTTCAAATTCATTCAAATCTCCCATTGTGTACTTACTAGATTTACTTACAGAGGTCACCGTTATGAGGAAACCAAAACAGAACACACGAAGAACTAAAGAAAAGGATGCAATAACAGCCGAGCAAACTACAAAAGACCAATCAGACTCGAAAGTTATCCGGACTTTTCAGAAATGGACGCCCAAGCTTGGCACATACTTCAAAGAGCATTACATATGTAATCGGCGTAGTTCTACTAATGTAAAAAAAGACACTGGTGAAAAACATTATCAGTGTGATATTTGTCAACATAATTTTATTACAAAGTATACTTTAACAACCCATTTGGGTACACATACTGGTGAGAAACCTTATAAGTGTGCTATTTGTCAACGTAATTTTAGGCTAAAGGGGAGTTTAACAGTGCATATGCGTTTACACACTGGTGAGAAACCTTATCGGTGTGATATTTGTCAACGTAGTTTTATTACAAAGTATCCTTTAACAACCCATTTGCGTACACATACTGGTGAGGAACCTTATAAGTGTGCTATTTGTCAACGTATTTTTAGTCTAAAGAGGAGTTTAACAGTGCATATGCGTTCACACACTGGTGAGAAACCTTATCGGTGTGATATTTGTCAACGTAGTTATCGTGAAAAGAAGAGTTTAACGGAGCATATGCGTACACATACTGGTGAGAAACCTTATAGGTGTAAAATATGTCAACGTAATTTTAGGCATAAGAGTAGTTTTAGAGTCCATGTGCGTGCACACACTGATATACGTTATCAGTGTTATATTTGTCAACGTATTTTTAGTATAAAAGGGAGTTTAACAGTGCATATGCGTTCACACACTGGTGAGAAACCTTATAAATGTGAAATATGTCAACGTAATTATAGTCAAAAGGGGAGTTTAACAGTGCATATGCGTACACACACTGGTGAGAAACCTTATAAGTGTGAAATATGTCAACGTAATTTTAGTCTAAAGCCTAGTTTAACAGTGCATATGCGTAAACACACTGGTGAGAAACCTTATCAGTGTGATATTTGTGAATGTAGTTTTAGTGAAAAGCCGAGTTTAACAAGGCATATGCGTACACACACTGGTGAGAAACCTTATAAGTGTGAAATATGTCAACGTAATTTTAGTCAAAAGTGTAGTTTAACAGTCCATGTGCGTACACACATTAATGAGAAACCTTATCAGTGTGAAATATGTCAACGTAATTTTAGTAAAAAGCAGAGGTTAACACTGCATATGCGTACACACATATAAGTGTGATGAACACAGCGGCACAAATAGGGCAACACAAAAAAAGGCAGATTATTTTCAAATAATAGCTTGCAATGCATGGTTTTCGCTTAATTTGAGTGTATTTACTCGATAAGAGTATGTTAAGTACGGACCCCTAAACTACATCGTCGACGCAGCCAATTCAACACAACAATTTTGCAAGACGAGAGCGCCGACGCAGCAAAAGTGCAGGTGGACCGATGACGTCCGTTCGGCGACGAATCGCCGAAACAGCAAATTAATGTTATTCATTTTTATTATAAGAATTGTCATTCCATATTCTAGCATCGAATAGGTTTCACTTAAGTTAAATTGTAATTTCTTTCTTTTTAATTAAATTAATTATAAGTAACTTTGGTTTTTTTTTTTCTAACCTTCGGCTGCAGTATACGTAATTAGTATGACACATCCAAAACAAGGGTTATTTTTTTTATTGATGAATGCAAGGTGTATCTGACATCGTAACGCAAACTTCTCAAATAAGGCTATACAGTGTGCCACTAATAAAATTATGAAAGTCATTTATGTCGTTAATGAGCGGTTACAGAAATCACAATTTTCGAGCACGCAATGTATTGTAGACAACGCGAAATCAATGCAACATTATCAATTTAGCCCGCGCGAGGCTCTCAGTACATAGGTCTCTACGCGTCTTACACCAACACGGCCGCCCGTAAAGTCGCAGTTGCCATGTTGCGTTTGTGTGGATGGGGATGCCCCGCTACCGCCGCTGGCGTCATCCTGCTGATATATACTCGTTCGCTCGTATATATACACACCTCTTTGCACACTTAGTTGATCCAGCCGCGATGCCGTTCATTATAGACTCCACCTTTAGCACGGAATAACTTGACTCCAGTTGCGTATTTCTTGGGCGGAGTTTCAACGTCGCATTCTATTAAGCGATGTGGCCAAATATATTCGTCGATAGAACATATACTCGATAAAAAAAAAACAGAAATTTCATGCATTAGTGGATCCGTAACGGCTCATTTTTTTGAACCCACGAGGACGTTTTAGCTCTGGATATATTTCAAAAATCAATAACTTGTGTTGATCCATTTATATACTCGTACTTCTAGTAATACTTCTTTTGATCCGATGCCTATACCGTAACGGTTAATCAATTATGAATTTATTAAACGTAATCTATATTCTCGCCAAGCTCCATAAAGAATAGAGATAAACAAACCAATTTAGGGTTACCACAACTCAAGTTTTACAAATCTCCTGTTGTTTACATGATTATCGACTTTTACATGCTAGCTATTTATTAACAATTATTATTGCAGCATATTTCAATAGAATCACCAAAATAACACTTATAATAACTTGGTATTTCGAAAAACCATTAAAAAGTCTACATTAATTTTACGTGATAACCCTACAAAAAAAAAGATGTATGAAATCCAGGTATTAAACACATTTTGTGGAATTCAACCAATGAATAAAGTTGAGGCATTTGTCAAGACGATTTTGCGTATTTTAATTACTTTCAAATCAACTGCATACCACATGCATTACGTTTTTGCCGGGGTGGAAATCCTCATAGGATGCCCGCCTCCCTGGGGTGGGCGACGGGGTATGTCAGACTTTTACTGACTAAAACCACCCCGGTGTGTCTTCTATCACGAGCGCGCGTGGGGCCGCGGGAGTCTAAATTCTTCCACGGCCCTACACCCTCGTGCTGGCCGGGTCTGGCCGGGCCTCGTCTCCTGCACAGAGTATGAGATGCGAGCATCGCCTCGAAGGCGCGCGCCGACACTCGCGCGCGCCTCCGCCTCGGGGTCCATCAATAGGGGGGCGGGGACTTCCCCATGTCCCTCGCCCCTGGACCCATTCATGAGGGGCGGAAGAGGGCGTTATCCGCCCTTCCTCGGCGCCCGGTGCGTCTTTTGCGGCCCGGGAAGGGAGTTGATATCTCCCTCTCCCGTTCCGCAGCTTCCTTCTGCGACATCACGTTCTCGCAGAAGGACACCACCGCGTCCCACGACTCTGAGCTGCCGACCATCCTCCGCACTACTGCCGGCAGCGTCAGGTCGCCTCCTACTTCATTTGTGAGGACACGGCGCTGCTCCTCCCAAGCTACACACTCGGAGAGCGTGTGCTGCGCCGTGTCCTCCCCGCATTGGACGCAGTGGTGGCACCGAGCTTCAGGCTCCCTGCCTAAGCGACGCAGGTACTTGCCGAAGCAGCCGTGCCCCGACAGTACCTGCGTCACCCTGAACGACAGGGAGCCGTGCCTCCTCCCGAGCCAGTCGTCGAGTACTGGCCGGATCGCCTCGACGGTAGCGAGGCCGGCGGTAGGGCGCATAAGCCTCTGCCGCCAGTCCGCCACCAGGACCTGACGGAGATCCTCCCGGCGCAGCTCGATCTGTCGCTGCACCGGACTGGAGCCCCGTGTCCGCTCTTCCTGGCGCCATTGGTACAATGACGCAGGTACTTTCGCCTCTAGGTCCCAGGGCGGGGATCCGGCCAGGACGCAAGCCGCCTCGTAGGATATCGTGCGATACACGCGGACGACCCTGACGGCCATCGCCCTCTGCGGCTTGCGCAAAATGGCGAGTGTTCCGGCCGTCAGGTCCATCGCCCACACAGGAGCCCCATACAGGGCCATGGACCGCACGATTCCTACGTACAACCGCCTACAGGCGGCGCTCGGGCCCCCCATGTTGGGAAGCAACGTTGATAGCGCGCCTGCTGCACCCATCAGCTTGGGCGCCAGCCGCCGGAAGTGGGGTCCGAATTCCCACCGGCTGTCGAGCACCAATCCCAGGTACTTCATGGTGAACTCGAAAGCTATCCGGCCCCACTGACCACGATATGTGATCCCGGCGCCGGCGCACGCCGGGGGCCATGGAAAACCATGGCCTCCGACTTGTCAAGGGCCACCTCCAGGCCCAGGCGCCGGATGCGGTTCACCACCTGTGACATCGCAGCCGTGGCTATCAACGTCGCTTCCCTGTACGAGCTCCCCCGGGCAGTGACAAGCGTGTCGTCCGCATAACACGTCAAGTCGGCGCCCGACGGGAGCTCGCCTCTCAGCACCCAGTCGTAGCCGATGTTCCACAGGAGCGGTCCCAAGACCGATCCCTGTGGAACACCGCACGACATTTGGTGCCGACCGGCACCGTCACGTCCCCGATGGATGACGCATCTGTCCTGCAGATAAGCCCCTACTATGCGGCGGAAGTAGGGAGGCACCCGATGGTATTATGTGGTACACCCGACGATAGTATGGTGGAGCGCCTCCGACGGAAACCGAACTGCTTGTCGTCCAGGTTCGGCCCCTCTCCGCACAAGTGGCCGACGAGGCGATCTGCGATTATGCGCTCAAAAAGTTTGCCCGCCTCGTCGAGCAGCACTATGGGCCGATACGCGGACGGCGAGTCCGCGGGGCGCCCCTCCTTCCTGAGCAGAACCAGCTTCCCCTCCTTCCACACACTGGGAAACTGACCCTGCTTGAAGCATGCCGTGAAGAGCCCCCTCAGCTGGGGCTCTAGCTCCTTCAGAGCAAGGACGAGAGCTCGGCCAGGAACTCCGTCGGGTCCGGGCGCTTTATTCTTGGCCCGGAGCCGCGACACGGCCGCTCCCGTCTCTGCTTGCGGCACCACGGGGACATCGGTGGCTTCTTCTTCTGGAGAGTCTGTGGCTGAGGGTGAAACCATCGCCGGGGGAACATGTCCCGCCCGCCCAGGGAAGAGGGTGGATACCACCGCCTCCAGCAGCTGGGGTTGCATACTTTGCACTAGTGGGGGCGCCCAGGGACGCAACTTGCCCCGTACCCAACGGTAGGGGCGCCCCCACGGGTCCCGATCTAGGGACCCCAGCAGCTCTTCCCTAGCCCGCGACTTGGAGTCGCCGATGGCCAGCCACAGAGTCTCCTGGGCCGCGCGGTACACCCCATACCGCGCGGCCTCCTCGACGTCGCCTCCGGTAGCGCGTGTACTGGCGGCGAGCCGCGACGCACTCGACGCGCAACCGCGCAATGTGGTCGTTCCACCAGTACACGTTGCGCCTTGCGGACTTCTACCCGACTCTCGCTTCGACTCTCGAGGCGAGCGGACGTGTGCCGGACCGCGCTGCGATTTTTCGCTGATTATTTTCTGATTGGTCGAGACAATATAACGGTCCCTCTCTTACTATCTTGAGTGATCGTCCATAAGACGTCGGGGCCATCTTGGTTTTGGAGCGGGAGGCCAATAGTTCGGGCGTGGCGTATCGCCCCTCCTTCCTCGGCATCAGTGACGTTCAGTTAACGACAGTGACGTTTTTAGTGCGACAGTGACGTTTTTGCGCAAGTGACGTGGCCGGGGGCTTTACTCCCCGGCGAAATCTAGAAAGGACCCCGCCGGAGCGGTTTAGCACGCCGACGGCAGCACTGCTGCAGACCGTGCCCGTGACCCCCGGCCGTGGCCGTGGCCCCGGCACCAACGCCACCCCTGGCCACCAAGAGGCTGCTGGCGTCGCCGGAGGAGTTGCAGGAGTCTGTGCGTCGTAGGGTGGCTAGCAGGAGAGGACGCGCCGGCGTGCCCCCAGTCGGGGGCCTCCTGACGGGTCCGCCGGCGCCCCCGCGGACCCCCAGCCCTGTCGTGGAGGAGCAGCGGGCCGTTGAAGCGGTGGCCCACCACGAGGCGCAGCACGGCGGCATCGCGGTCGACTCGTTGGCGGGCGTCTCCGTCAGCGACCTGGCGGGGCTCGCCACGGCGTCGACCCGCGGAATCATGGAGGCGGTCCGTTCGAAAACCTCCAAGCTCAACAAGGATGAGATAGCGGCGATCGGTGCTCTGACGGAGAGGCTGGGAGCAGTGGTCACTCACCTCACTGTGAGGCTGGCGGTGGCGGAGGCGCAGAACAAGGTGCAGTCGGAGGTCGTTGGACCCTCAGCGGCGAGTGCGCGGGCCCCAGTGCAGCGATCGTTTGCCAATGCGCTGCGCCTGGGCCGCAGCCAGGATCCGGTGCCCATCCCGCGCCCCCCGGGGCCTGCGGTGGTCGTGTACCCTGCCGAGGATCAGGTGGGGCACATGAAGACGTCCGAAGAAACGAAAGCGGCCCTGCGCACCGCCATCAACCCGGCGCAGCTGGGAGTGCAGGTGGCGGGCCTCCGGAGGGTGGGCAATGCGGGGGTGGTCATCCGGACCACCTCCGAGGAGGCGGCCAGGGCGTTGCGTAGTGCGGTGCCTCCGACGCTGCGGACGGCGGAGCCGGCGGAGCGGCGCCCGCTCATTGCCCTCACGGGCATAGACCAGCGGGCCACGACGGAGTCCGTGATCGCTGATGTCGTGGATCAAAACTTGCGCGAGGACCAGGCCTGGACCCAGGAGCGCGTGACGAAGGAGCTGCGTGTCCGCTTTAAGCGGAACCGGAGGAATGGGCGCTGCATGTGGGTGTGCGAGGTCACGGGCGAACTGCGCGCCGCCTTGGTCGCACGGGGCAGGTTGTACGTGGGCTGGGACGTTGTGGAGGTTACCGACCACGTCAGCGTCACCTGCTGCCACCGGTGCCAATTGTACGGGCACCCGGAGAAGTACTGCCGGGCCCGTAACATGGTATGCGGAAACTGCGGCGGCGAGGGGCACAAGGCCCAAGAGTGCCAATCCACGAATTCGGCATGCGCGACCTGTAAAAAATTCGGCAGGTCGGGGGCTAGCAGCCACAAAACGGCCTCGCGGGATTGCCCCGCCAGACGTCACGCTGAGATGAGGTCAGTAAGTGACACACAGTATGGATTTTAGAGTGGGCCAGCTCAACCTACAGGGCTCGGCGGCGGCGACGGCTGAACTGCCAGCCATAGCCAGGGATCGGGGCCTGGACTTCATACTGACGCAGGAGCCCTACAAGGCGACGATCTCGTCCGTGGCTCACTTGCCGCAACTGTTGCTGCCGGAGGGCGAGCCTGCAAAGGCAGGAATTTACGTCCACTCAAATGTGGCGTCTGTCGCGGTGCTGCACCACCTGTCCACCAGGCACTGTTTGGTGTGCCACGTGGTCCATCGGAGTATGGACCTTCACATGGTTAGTGCGTACTTCCAGTACTCTGAGGACATCTCGACGCATCTGCAGCACCTAACTAGAGTACTGGAAGCTCTGCGAGGAAGACACATACTTATTGGGATGGACACAAACGCTCACTCGCCAATGTGGCATTGCACACCGCGACAGTACGAGAGCAGAGGTCGCGAGGTGACCCGGCGTCGCGAGCTCATGGAGGACTTCCTGTTGGCGCATGATCTGTACATTCACAATGTGGCAAACCAGCCGGCCACCTTCGCAACCGCCAACGGGGAGTCCAACATCGACGTCACCGCGACGACCAGGGGCGTCAGCGTTCATGGCTGGGTCGTCCATGAAGATGCCAGCTGCAGCGATCACCGCCTCATCACTTTCGGGGCGAGCGGCTGTGGCAGAAGGAGTGGGGGCTCGGCGAGCGTCGACGCCTGCGTCCCGTCGGAAGGGCCAAAAAGGTTTCGGGAGCGCGGGGTGGACTGGGACCGATTCCAGGCCGTGATCCACGAGCGCGTGGGTGCGATTGACTGGGCAAAGGATGCGTCAACGGTATGCAGGGAGTTCACGCGAATCATCGCGTGGACCGCGAGCGAATGCTTGGGCACGTGCGGTGATGGTAAGAAAGCGAGAGGGTACGAGTGGTGGTCTCCAGCTCTGGAGGCCACGCGTAAGAATCACAACAGATTGAGGAAAGCATGGCAATCGGCGCGCAAGAGTGGGGGGGCGCTGGAGGTAAGTGCGAGGTATGCGTTCCACGAGTGCCGCAGTAGCTACAGGGAACTGATGGAGAGGGCGCAGCTCGATTTCTTCCGCAGGCTGGCCGAGTCGGGTAATGAGGACCCCTGGGGCCTCGCATACAGAGCCGCGAGTGGAAGGTTCAGGCCTCCACCCAACGTTATTAACGGGGCGAAGTTTGCGGAGGGCTTCGCCGGGGATGTGGGGGCCGCCATGCGCGGACTTGTGGGTGCGCTGTGTCCCGACGATGATCCGTCGCGGGACAGCGCATACCACAGGCATGTTCGGCTGGCGGCGGCCTGCATCCCGTCGGGCCGGGATGCGCCCCCTCCATCAGAGGAGGATCTGGGTGCGATAATTCGGGGGCTGCCAAACACGGCGCCAGGGTTGGACGGGATCTCGGCGCGCATTGTCGGGCATGTGTGGCGGGCAGCCAGTGCTGAGCTGACGCACATGTTCGGCAAGTGCGTCGAGGAGGGCGTCTTCCCGGATGCGTGGAAGGACGGTCGGTTGATTGTCTTGCCCAAGGGCAATGACAGACCGCTGACCGATCCTAAAGCGTACCGGCCTATCACCCTGCTGCCTGTCCTGGGCAAAGTCTTGGAGCGAGCGCTCCTTCAGAGTGCGCCAGCTATCGTGGACAGCATCGCGTCTTGCCAGCACGGTTTCTCTCGGGGTCGATCCACCCTGACAGCGCTGAGGGCCATCACCGGGACGGTCCATGACAGTCGACGTAAGTATGTTCAGGCCATCTGCCTGGACATCTCTGGGGCCTTTGCCAACGCATGGTGGCCCATGATCCTGCTCAAGGCCAAGGGGGTGGGATGTCCACCTAATATCTACAGGATGCTGGCCTCCTACTTTACTAATTGCCGGGTGGGACTTTTCGTTGGGAGCGGGGTCGTGTGGAAGTCCTCGACCATGGGGTGCCCGCAGGGTTCTGTAGTGGGACCTTCACTATGGAACCTTCTGATGGACGATCTGTTTCGGTTGCCATACCCTGAGGGCGTACGGGTGGTCGCGTACGCCGATGATGTGACGGTCCTCATTGAGGCTGATTCCCGCGCCGGCATCGAGGCCTCGGCCTCGTGCGCCATGGCCTTAGTCAGTGAGTGGGGGGTCCGTAACAGACTGGGCTTCTCCCCGTCAAAGTCATACTCTGTGACCTTGAAGGGGGGACTGTCCAGGCGACCCCCCACGATCAGACTCAATGGGGGCTCTGTCGCTAGCGTGCGGTCAACCAGGGTCCTGGGTGTGGTGATTGATGCGGGTCTGTCCTTCTTGGAACACGCCAAGCGCATCGGCGAGCGTGCTGCAGCAGGGCTGGGCAAGATGTCGCGAGTCTCCGCCGCATCCTGGGGCGTGCGGTACGGGGCCCTCAAGCTCCTTTACAAGGGCATATATGTGCCCACCGTGACGTACGCGGCGGGATGTTGGTGGAGGCGAGCAGAAACCCATGCGGTCAGGAGTGCGTTGCTGGGGTCCCAGAGGCCTGCGCTTATTCTTCTGACTAAGGCATACAGGTCGACTAGCACGGCGGCCGTCCCGGTGCTGGCGGGCGCGCTGCCGGCCGACCTCGAGGTGATCCGTGCGGGCGAGATTGATGATATTCGGCATCTCCCAAGACAGGCGTTCAGGGCGGGCAGACGGAGGATAGCGGGGGAGGCCATTGCCACCTGGCAACGGCGATGGGAGTCCGAAGCCAAAGGAAGGGACCTATTTAGGTTCTTTCCTGAGGTGGAAGGGCGGCTTAGGGCGACCTGGGTGGAACCGGATTATCAGGTCTCGCAGATCCTAACGGGGCATGGATGTTTCCGCAAGAGGCTGCATGATATGAAGTTGTGTGAGGATAGCGTGTGCTACTGCGGGGAAGATGATGAGAGCTTGCACCACGTTCTGTGGCAGTGCCCCATGTATGAGGAGCTGAGGCGCAAGATGATGGACGGGGTTACGCGCCCCGATGAGGGACCGGTCTACTACGCGGATCTTGTCTCCTCGGAGGCCAACTTCCAGAGGCTGCGAGAGTTCGCCCACGAGTGGCATAAGCTGAGAAGCGAGTTGGAGCTAGGTTAGGTTATAGTGTATAATTATTGTATATTGTGTAGTAGTGTAGTAATGGTTATTGTATTGTACACGTTAAAAAAATATATATATAAAAAAGGATCGCATGAGAAATGGAAAAAAAAAAGAGGAAAAAAAAAACCTATCTTTATTACAGGCCTAAGACATCATTGTGCCGTCCGCCCTTCGGGCTGATGCGACGCTGGAGTGCCGCCCCAGAAAGGGGAGAGGGCACACTAGGGACACTTTGTACAGGAGTCAAGAAGCGGTTGCGGTGATATGCCAGCGCAGCGCCCGTATGGGGGGCTGGATATGTCCGCAGCCGTCTCCTGACGCTTCGGCCCATATGACTTTAAGTCGGTGGGGCCATGGGTGGTTGGTGGGATTGTCCTGTACAGGTCCTTCCCGCCTTGCGGCATACGGACCATTGTACAGTCTAGTGGTTTGTCCGTCTGCTCGTGTTAGTTCTCCCAACTGGGACGTGCAACGACACAATATGTGACTTCGCACCCGAGCAGCTAGTCCCAGAGTAAATTTGCAGCCGCATCAGCATTATGCCTAGCTGACCTCACGCTCTGCACCAAGCTCCAACTCCTTCCTTTTTCTGTGCCATTTGTGGGCGAATGACCGCAGTCTCCGGAAGCCCTCCGCGTCCGCTACCAGGTCTTGGTAGTAAACCGGACCAATCACGTGTCTGGACCAGTCTGACAACATGGCCTCTCGCTCTTCCTCATAGAGGGTGCAGTCCCACAGGACATGGTCCCGAGTTTCATCCGCCAGCCCACAGTAACATACGGCAACGTCGGATACCGACATTGCGTGTAACCGGCTTCTGAAACTCCCATGTCCTGTTAGCATCTGTGATGTGACATATTCCGGTTCCACCCAACCTAGCGCCAGACGCAGAGCCACGTCCGGAAAGAAGGAGTACAGCTCCCTACCGTCCCTGGAAGAAGCCCACCGCTCCTGCCACTGGGCAACGACCTCCGCTCTCACCCTCTTGATCGCCTCCCTGCGCTCCATGCCAAACATTCCGGAACACTCCTGCGCGATTCGTCCTGCACGACAAACCTCCAGGTCGGCCGGCAGCACACCCGCCAGCACGGGCAGTGCCGCGGTACTCACAGACCTATAGGCCTTCGACAGCAGCACCAGTGCCGGGCGTTGCGTGCGGAGCAGCGTACTCCGCACTGCATAGCAATAAACTCTCCGCCACCATACGGCCGCAGCATATGTGAGGACAGCCACATAGGTCCCTGCAAACAGGACCTTTAGGGCCTTATACCTCACGCCCCAGGAAGACGCCGAGACCCTCGACATCTTCCCAAAGGCGTTCACAGCCCGTTGGCCGGCCAAACTAGCATGCGGCACGTAGGAGCCCGCTTCATCAATAACAACGCCCAGCAACTTGACCTGTCTCGCACTCGCAATCGAGGCGCCGCCCATACGCACCGTAGGGGGGCGTTTAAATTTTCCCTTTAACGAAATTGTCTGGGATTTGTTGGCCGAGAATTGGAGACGGTTCCGCCACCCCCAAGCGGACACCGCCTCGAGCGACAATTGGGCTTTACGCTCAATCGCCGCCCGGCTCGGCGCCTCGATCACGACCGTGATGTCGTCCGCGTATGCTACTGCCGAAACTCCGTCCGGCCATGGCAGCCTCAGGATGTCGTCTAGCAGGAGGTTCCACAATGTTGGCCCGAGTACCGAACCCTGGGGGCAGCCCATAGTGGACCGCTTCCACACCGCCTGGTCGCCCACAAATAGGCCAACCCGCCTATTAGTAAAATAATTAATTATGATTTTATATATATTGGGCGGGCATCCGCCCTGCTTGGCCTTTGTAATTATCATGGGCCACCAGGCGTTGTCGAAGGCCCCCGAAATATCTAACAGTACTGCCTGCACGTATTTCTCTGAGGAGCACGCCGCCCGGTCCAGGATCGCGTTCAGCGCCGTGACCGTCGACCTGCCCCTCGAGAAACCGTGCTGGTCGTTGGAAATTCCCCGGTGGAGGCAGGGCGCGCACGTAATTATAAGTCGCTCAAGAATCTTCCCCAAAATGGGGAGAAGCGTTATTGGCCTGTAGGCCTTCGGGTCCGACAGAGGTCGATCGTTGCCCTTCGGCAGGACGATGAGCTTTCCCACCTTCCAGATGTCCGGAAAAACCCCCTCCCGTATACACGCAGAGAACATGAGGAGCATTTCTGCTCCACTGGCCCTCCACGCGTGCTTGATAATACGAGCCGTGAGGCCGTCGAGTCCAGGGGCCGTGTTGGGCAGGCACTTGATGATCCGCTCAAGTGCTGCCCAACTGGGTGGATCCGAATCCCGGCCCGACGGGGAGCACGCAGCCACAGCCCTGACTTGTCTGTGCGCCTTGCGGACTGTTGGCGGACACGGAGCATGGATGCGTCGCAAATCTGCGTCATCGCCCCGCGAAACCGCAGCGCCTCCGCTTCGACGTCGACGGAGCCGTCCGTCGCCGACTCCCAAATCCAGGACTGGACTATGGCAGCTTCCTCGAGTAGTTCCCTGTCGAGGCGCTTAAGCGCCCAGCGCGGGCCGTCGTTAATCGGGGCTCTTGGATGGCGGCCGCTCGCGGTCTGGGCGGAGACGTCGAACCGGATATACCGATGGTCCGACAGCGTCTCCACCTCCACGGCGACACGCCAGTCATAGACACGGCTGGCGACAGAGGGGCTAGCGAAAGTAACGTCTACTATCGACCCGCCCCGCTGCCGCACGCACGTGTATACCGATCCCCGATTCAGGACGACCAGGCCGGTCGTCACTACCCACTCCGCTAGCACCTCGCCTCGAGGGTCAGTGACCGGAGATCCCCACGCCGATGACTTGGCGTTGAGATCCCCGAGCACCAGAACAGGACGAGGGTGATAGCGGTCTACGACGGTACCCAACTCGACAAGGAACCCCTCGAAGTCGGCGAGACTCTTGTTGGGGGAGAAATACGCCTCCACGATGACGATGCCGCCCGAGACCGCAGCAACCCAGCCGCGGCCCCGAGACGGGTCGATCAGAGTCCCGCCAATAATGGCCACCGAGCCGTCAATGCATCCCAGCCAGTCATCCCGGGCGGGGATGAAATACGGCTCGGCGACCACAGCCACTTGGATCGACTACTGCGCCATGCTCTGGAACAAAAGATCCTGAGCTCTGGCGCAGTGATTGATGTTGCCCTGGAGGAAACGGAGCTGTGCCATTATTGACACTCCATTCCCTCGGCAACGGTCCTGGGCCGGGAGTCGGCCACGGAGCTGTTAGCCTGCGGGGGAGGCGAGATTTCCCCGGCAGGCTTAGAGCTCCTCTTCTTCTTCCTGGTGGCCTTCTTGCTGGCAGGCTCTGACGACGGCGGGCAGCGAGAGGTCCCCTCCTTCCGCCGCGACAAGATCGCGGCGCGGCCCGGCCCACGACGGGCACACCGCGAGGGTGTAGGGTTCCACACCTGTCCTGTGAAAATACTAAACGTACCCCAGAAACCTACTAAATCTACCACAGAAACCTACTAAATCTACCACATAAACCTACCACCAACAAGCAATACCCCAGCCGTCAAAGTCAGCTAACACCAACAGATGACAGCCGAAAGTGTCACCCTAAGAGACCCCGTCAGATGACACTGACAGCGTCCGTTCCTAACCTAACCTACCACCAGTTGATATTCTAGTAAAATACCTATTAATCTACCAATTTAATAAAATAAATATTAAATTCGAGGTGTTGTGGAAGTATATAATACTCCGGCAAATCACCTACGAATTACTCAACTAAGGCTGGCAACACTGCAGCCGTCAAACTCAACTGACACTGACAAGTGAGAACCAATCAATGTCACACCGAGCGACAGTTGACAGTGACACTGAAAGATGACAGTGACACTGACAGATGACAGTGACACCGACAGATGACAGTGACACTGACAGATGACAGTGACAGATGACAGTGACGCTGACAGATGACAATGACAGATAACAGTGACAAATAATATAACAAATAACAACGTGCCAAGTTGTAATAACAGGGAAAAAATACTACCCACTAAGCTATAAAAATAAACAAATAGAAAGAAAACCCTACAATTTCTGCCGCCCCAGCGCGGCGGTTTGATCCTCCCCTGAACTACAGTGGGAAAGACCAGTAGATCTATTAAAATATCTTAATAACAAAGAACCCAGTTGTGAGAACAGTGAAAAAATTCTACCCACTAACTATAAAAAAAGAAAATAAAAACAGAAAACACTGAAATACCTGCCGCCGCCAGGCTGGCGGTTAGTCTATCCCACTGAACTACACTTCACAATATCCAGCACTGTATAATCTATCACAAATAACACAAATTTAACAAAACTTATCACTATTTACGTGTCCTTTCACAATCAATAATACTCCTTATTTCTCTGTTTATTAATACACAAAGCGTTTGTGCATTAAACGATACTAACAGAAATAACTAGACTAGCTGAAATCCAGCAGAAAGCCCGAGAGAAATCAAAATAATATAATTATAAAGTTTACTCAAGAGCGCAGCGCAACGCGTCCGTCCACTACTGTAGTCGGGCGCGAAAAACCGCGAGGGTGTGTTCCGCCGTGTCCTCCGCCGCGCCGCAACCGTGCCACGACGGCGTTTCCTCTCGTCCTATCCGGTGCAGGTACCTGCCGAAGCAGCCGTGACCGGAGAGTACCTGCACCAGACGGAAGGAGAGGAACCCGTGACGCCAGTCGAGCCAGTCCTTCAGGACCGGCCCGATGGCGTCGAGGGTGCGACGGCCGAACACCGCGGAGGCGAGGTCGCGCGTCCTATGCTGGACGATGGCGTCCCTCGCCTCCCGGCGGACGGCCTCCCTCAACTCCGGGGCCGGACGCTCGCCCAGCGCCCTGCGCCCCGCCGTCCACTCGTACACTCTGGCGAGCACCCAGGCCTCGAGCTCCCAAGGCGGGGTGCTCGCCAGAGCGCATGCCGAAGCGAAGCCTACCGTGCGGTAGGCTCGCGCTGCCCGCTGGGCGATGGCCCTTTGGGGCGCCCGAAGGGCGGTGAGGTTCGCCCTCCTGTGGAGGGAGTCCGCCCAAATTGGGGCCTCGTAAAGGGCCATGCTCCTCAGTATGCCGGCGTATAACCGCCGGCACCGAGTGCTCGGCCCTCCCATGTTCGGCATGAGCCATGAGAGGGCGTCCGCGGCTTCCAGCAGGCGCGTCGACAGCCCGCTGAAGTGCGGGCCGAAGCGCCACCTGCTGTCAAGCATGAGGCCCAGATACTTTATCTGGGCCGAGGCCCAGCCGAGACCCGGATCCTGACGCCCTCCACAAAAATGTGGGCGTCGGGTGGGGGGCGCTGCCGGGGGCCGTGAAAGAACACGGCCTCCGTTTTGTGCAGCGCCACCCTCAGGCCCAGGCGGCGGATCCTCCCCGCCACTAAGGATCCGCCCGTACCAACCTAACCTTTTTTTTTTTTTTTTGTTGTCGCTGGGGTAAATGACAATTACGCATCCCCACCCGTCGGGGGACGGGCAGGGTATGTGGGACTCCCCGGGAGAGAGCCTCCCGGTATACTCACTAAAAACCCCAGCGGCGCTCCGGCATCGCCATAGTGGCGGGGGAGTGGGAAACTAGCATAGCCTGGCTACCTCTCCCCCGCCGGCGAAACCCGCCTAGTAAGGCGGGCCCTCATTTGCCCCTCCTAGGAGGGGGACCGAAGCTCCCACACATGGTGAGCAGTGCAAGGCGGGCGCGGGCACCCCCGTGCCTCACGCCCGCCGCTCACCTCAGGGCGGGAGAAAGCGGGTGAAATCCCGCCTTCTCCTGCCCCTGCGCCGCCTACGGAGCGCCGGAGCGAGGGGATCCTCCTCTCGCTCCCGCTCCGCGGCCTCCTTCTGCGACATCACGACCTCGCAGAAGGAGGCCATCGCCGCCCAGGCCCCCTCGCTCCTCACCATCGCTCTGACGATGGCGGGCAGCGAGAGGTCCCCTCCTACCGCCGCGACAAGATCGCGGCGCGGCACGGCCCACGACGGGCACACCGCGAGGGTGTGGTCCGCCGTGTCCTCCGCCGCGCCGCAACCGTAGCACGACGGCGTCTCCTCTCGTCCTATCCGGAGCAGGTACCTGCCGAAGCAGCCGTGACCGGAGAGTACCTGCACCAGACGGAAGGAGAGGAACCCGTGACGCCTGTCGAGCCAGTCCTTAAGGACCGGCCCGATGGCGTCGAGGGTGCGACGGCCGAACACCGCGGAGGCGAGGTCGCGCGACCAGTGTTGGACGATGGCGTCCCTCGCCTCCCGGCGGACGGCCTCCCTCAGCTCCGGGGCCGGACGCTCGCCCAGCGCCCTGCCCCCCGCCGTCCACTCGTACACTCTGGCGAGCACCCAGGCCTCGAGCTCCCAAGGCGGGGTGCTCGCCAGAGCGTATGCCGAAGCGAAGCCTACCGATCGGTAGGCCCGCGCTGCCCGCTGGGCGATGGCCCTTTGGGGCGCCCGAAGAGCGGTGACGTTCTCCCTCCTATGGAGGGAGTCCGCCCAAATGGGGGCCCCATATAGGGCCATGCTCCGCAGTATGCCGGCGTATAACCGCCGGCAACGACTGCTCGGCCCTTCCATGTTCGGCATGAGCCATGAGAGGGCGTCCGCGGCTTTCAGCAGGCGCGTCGACAGCCCGCTAAAATGCGGGCCGAAGCGCAGCCTGCTGTCCAGCATGAGGCCCAGATACTTGATCTGGGCCTCAACCCCGACCCTTACCCCCGCCACATAAATGTGGGCGTCGGGTGGGAGGCGCTGCCGGGGGCCGTGAAAGAACACGGCCTCCGTTTCGTGCAGCGCCACCCTCAAGCCCAGGCGGCGGATCCTCCCCGCCACTAAGGATCCGCCCGCCGAGGCCAAACTGGCCGCCTCCCGGAAGGTGCTCCCGCGGGAAGTGAGGAGAGTGTCATCCGCGTAGCAGATGACACTCGTGCCTCGTAGGAGGATTCCCCGCAGGAGCCAGTCATAACCGACGTTCCACAGAAGAGGCCCTAGAACGGACCCCTGTGGAACGCCGGTTTCTACGCCATACCGCCGGACCTGGCCAGCCCCGTCCACGAGGAGGACGGCACGGTCCTCCAAGTAGCTGGCCAGGAGGCCCCGCAAATAAAGGGGCACACCGTGGAACCGGAGCGCCTCCAGGATGGTGGAGTAGGGGATGGAGTTGAAGGCGTTGGCAATGTCGAATGACACAGCCAACACTCCATCCCCCACTCCTACCGCCTCTGTCACCTGGCTCTTTAGACGGGCCAGGGCGTCCACTGTCGAACGCTCAGCTCGAAAACCGAACTGGGCGTCCGACAGGTCCGGTCCCACGTCCCGCAGATGGCGCTTAAGGCGGGCGGCGATAATCCCCTCGAACATCTTACCGGCCTCGTCAAGCAAGACGATGGGCCGGTAAGCCGAGGGGGAGTCCGCCGGCCGCCCTTCCTTCCGGAGGAGGCATAGTTGGCCTTCCCGCCAAGGTTTCGGGAACCTCCCCGACGCGAAGCACGCGTTGAAGAGGTCCCGAAACCTTCCCTCCATCTCCGTGGCCGCGATGGCCACCACCCGAGCGGGAACGCCGTCCAGGCCAGGAGCCGTCTTTTTGGCGCGGAGACTGAGAGTCGCCGCGCCAAATTCCTCCTCTGAAACCGGAGGAGGAGGAGCTTTCTGGAGTAGAGGCGGTCCTCCTCGGCCTCTTTCCGTCGGCGCCGCCGACGCGATCGGGTGTAGGCCCGCCGTGCCGCCACGCAGGTGGCCCGCAGCTCCGCCAACTCCTCCGACCACCAGTACACGGCGCGTCGGGGAGGTGGACGTCTCGACCGAGGCATGCTGGCGTTGCACACCTCGGTCAATGACCCCCTTAGTCGGACCGCTGCCGCGTCCACGTCCAGGACGTCCACGCCGGGACCTGGCCAAAGCCAGTCATGGACGAACGCGGCCTCCCGTGCCGCCTCCAGATCCAGGTGGGTCAGAGCCCACCTTGGAAACGGGGAACGGCCCGTCGATGAGGGGGTGCTGCGGCGCCCCCGTGGATTCTGGGGGGAGGAGATCGTCTCCCCCAGTTCCACCCTCCAGTTCTGAATGCGGGCGGCCATTTCCTGCTTGGCGAAGGTGAGGTCCACTATGGACCCGCCCTGCCGCCGCACGCACGTCTGGACGCTCCCCCTATTCAAGAGGGAGAGACCAGACGAGGCCGCCCACAATTCCACCGCCCGCCCGCGGGCGTCGGTGGCCGGGTTTCCCCAGACCACCGACTTGGCATTCAGGTCTCCCATCACGGAGACCTGTCGTGGCGCCGTCCTCCCGATGACCGCCGTCAGGACCCCGAGGAAATCCTCGAAGTCCTGGAGAGGGCGGTTTGGGGAGAAGTAGACCCCCACAGGGGCCAACCCTCCCCACGCGGCGGCCACGTATCCCGGTCCCCTCTCTAAGAGCGAGAGGGGAGGGGAGTCCGAGGAAGACCGCGCCACGATTGCCATCGAGCCGTCACTATCTCCCAGCCAATTGCTGGGAGTATAGTACGGCTCGGCCACCACTGCCACATCCACCAACCACTCGGCCATTGACTGCACCAGTAAGTCCTGGGCTGCCCGGCAGTGGTTGGTGTTTGCCTGGAGGATGCGATGGTCGGCACCCATTACTCGACCATCGCATCACCCTCGGCCACCGCCGCTTCGATCACAGCGGGGGTGGTGGCAGCAGCGGCGGGGCGGCTTATAGCCGCCTGCGGCTTGCCTTTCTTGGAGGGAGGACGGCATGACGTCCCCCCCATAACGTGGTCGGCGGGGCGACCACTGGAGGAACACGCCGCGCAGTGCGGCTTGGCGGCCTCGCACGAGGCCGCTTTATGCCCCTGTTGCCCGCAGCGGAAGCAGGTGTCCACAATGGACGGACACATGGCTCGGGTGTGGCCGATACCGAAGCACTTGAAGCAGCGCATCGGCGCTGCCTCAAGCACCCGGATCACGGCCCGGCTGAAGCCAACGAATAGCCGCCCCTGGCCTTTAGCCTGGGCGGTCAACGCTGCGGCGACTGGGCACACCAGCAGGATAGTACCCAGTCCACCGCGGCCGGGCCTAATGTCCCGAGCCTGTACCGCTGCGGGTTCGCAGCCACCAGCCACTGCAATCGCCGCCACCACCTCCTCCTTGGTGACCGAGTCGTCGAGACCGGTCACCTCTATGGCCGCCGTCTTGGTCGGCCTAGCCACCTTCGCCACGTCGGCGAGGACCTCCCGCAGCTTGGTCGCAAAGAGGTCCGCATTTTTGCCGCCGTCCTTCCCCGGAAACTCGAATAGTCGAGCTCCGGTTTGGGTCCGGCGGCAAGCGCTAATCCCCAACTCGGCGGGGTTGGCGACGGTACGAGCCCGTCTCAGGACGGACTCGTACGTTACCCCCTTCTCCGCGGCCTCGGGCACGATGGTCACCGTAACCGCCGCGGTTTTGGGGCAACCAACTTCGGCGCCTTTGCGGCCGCCGCTGCAGCTGCCGGCGCAGCCGCCGGGGCAGCCGCCGAGGCAGCCGGGGCCTGGGACGCCTTCTTCTTGCCCCTTTTCACCACCTCTGACCACGGCTGATTGGACGGGGTGGTGGAGGGGAGAAGGGCGTCGACCTCTTAAACCTGCGGGGTGGGAGCCGCGATGGCAGCCGGCCCCTGTTTAGCGTCCGTACTCGTACCGGGGGGAGACGGAGCCCCCGGCCGTTTCTTCCCCTTCCCTTTGCCCTTTGAGGGCTTCGGGGCAAGGGGAGCCACTGTTGGCGTCTTGTCCGCCGCTAAAGGCGGACGGAGGCGCTTCTCGGGCAGGAGCCGGTCCTCAATGCCCGCAAAGCAGGCCCGAGTGAACGCCCTCTCCTCCATGACCACCTTGCGGAACACTTCCTCAAGGTTGGAGGAGGAGGGGGCGGGAACCGCTGCCGACGGGGCCGCAGCTGACGGGGGCGGGGCCGTAGCCTCAGCCAGCTTCTTATGAACCTGGCTGACCTCCGCTTGCAGGCGATCCACCCTCGCCTGCAGCTGCCTTGCCTCCTCTGACGCAGTACGCTGCGTCAGCTCCATTATAATGCCGTGCAAGCTGGTTGCACGGCATTTAAGGGCCTTCTGGAAGGTCCCCTTGAGGTTGGAGGACCTGGAGGTGACCTCGACGATCTCCTCCTTGTCCTCCTCCGCCAAGCGGACCAACTCGGCCACGGACAGGCCCTCGAAACTGACGAGGGCCGAACCGTATCCGGTCCTCGCCTTGGTTGCGCGCGCCTGCCTCTCCTTGGCGGCAACCAACTCCTCCAGTTCCAGCTCGGCCTCGGCCCGTCTGGCCAAGCCGAGCTGGCGCTGGGCGTCTGCCAAACCCACATCGTGGGTGGTGGCTCGTGCCAGCCTGAGAAGAAGTCGATGGCGAAGCATTCTTCGCCTTCGACTTCTTCTTGTTGGGATTCTTGATTCTTGTTCCGCAAGGTGGTCATGGAGGAGAGGGCGTTCACTCGGGCCTGCTTTGCGGGCATTGAGGACCGGCTCCTGCCCGAGAAGCGCCTCCGTCCGCCTTTAGCGGCGGACAAGACGCCAACAGTGGCTCCCCTTGCCCCGAAGCCCTCAAAGGGCAAAGGGAAGGGGAAGAAACGGCCGGGGGCTCCGTCTCCCCCCGGTACGAGTATGGACGCTAAACAGGGGCCGGCTGCCATCGCGGCTCCCGCCCCGCAGGTTTAAGAGGTCGACGCCCTTCTCCCCTCCACAGATATTTCCCTTGGCCGAGCCAGAGGAGCCCTCGGACCCGAGCCTCAGGTAGGCCCTCTTCAGGCTGCGCTCCGCAGCCACTCCACACACAGAGGACGAGTCCCCGACAACGGACCCCATGTCCGAGTCGGAGAACTCGTCCTCTCCGCAGAAGCCCGTCGCAGAAAGGTGCGCGACTCGCCTCCGACGCCGACATTTCGTCGGGGTGGCCCTGAGAAGGGCCTTTGGGTTGGCCCTGAGAAGGGCCTTTTGGTTGGCCCTGAGAAGGGCCTTTTGGGACGAAACGCCCGGAAGCATCTCGCATTGGTTTCGGCATCGCTACCAAAAACCAAATCCTCAATAAAAACAAATAAAACCTACCACAATATAATAAAACCCACGATAAAAACAATAATAAAAACCACAATGTACGCAATCGCCCTCAAAGTAAAATAAAATCGCAAGATCGCGTAGGTCACAGCGCTTGTTAGCCACCGGTCTGCCACTCCGTTACGGTGGTCAGACACGGCGTTGCCCGGGGAATACTGCGAGGAAGTCAGCACTGTGGGGCGTCCCCCAGTACCAACCTAACCTTTTTTTTTTTTTTTGTTCTCGCTGGGGTAAAAGACAATTACGCATCCCCACCCGTCGGGGGACGGGCAGGGTATGTGGGACTCCCCGGGAGAGAGCCTCCCGGTATACCCACTAAAAACCCCAGCGCAACTCCGGCATCGCCATAGTGGCGGGGGAGTGGGAAACTAGCACAGCCTCAGCTACCTCTCCCCCGCCGGCGAACCCCGCCTATTGAGGCGGGCCCTCATTTGCCCCTCTTAAAGAGGGGCCGTGGCTCCCGCGTGGTGAGCGGTGCAAGGCGGGCGCGGGCACCCCCGTGCCTCACGCCCGCCGCTCACCTCAGGGCGGGAGAAAGCGGGCGAAATCCCGCCTTCTCCTGCCCCTACGCCGCCTACGGAGCGCCGGAGCGAGGGGATCCTCCTCTCGCTCCCGCTCCGCGGCCTCCTTCTGCGACATCACGACCTCGCAGAAGGAGGCCATCGCCGCCCAGGCCCCCTCGCTCCCCACCATCGCTCTGACGACGGCGGGCAGCGAGAGGTCCCCTCCTACCGCCGCGACAAGATCGCGGCGCGGCACGGCCCACGACGGGCACACCGCGAGGGTGTGGTCCGCCGCGTCCTCCGCCGCGCCGCAATCGTGGCACGACGGCGTTTCCTCTCGTCCTATCCGGTGCAGGTACCTGCCGAAGCAGCCATGACCGGAGAGTACCTGCACCAGACGGAAGGAGAGGAACCCGTGACGCCTGTCGAGCCAGTCCTTCAGGACCGGCCCGATGGCGTCGAGGGTGCGACGGCCGAACACCGCGGAGGCGAGGTCGCGCGTCCAATGTTGGACGATGGCGTCCCTCGCCTCCCGGCGGACGGCCTCCCTCAGCTCCGGGGCCGGACGCTCGCCCAGCGCCCTGCGCCCCGCCGTCCACTCGTACACTCTGGCGAGCACCCAGGCCTCGAGCTCCCAAGGCGGGGTGCTCGCCAGAGCGCATGCCGAACCGAAGCCTACCGTGCGGTAGGCCCGCGCTACCCGCTGGGCGATGGCCCTTTGGGGCGCCCGAAGAGCGGTGACGTTCTCCCTCCTATGGAGGGAGTCCGCCCAAATGGGGGCCCCATAAAGGGCCATGCTCCGCAGTATGCCGGCGTATAACCGCCGGCAACGACTGCTCGGCCCTCCCATGTTCGGCATGAGCCATGAGAGGGCGTCCGCGGCTTTCAGCAGGCGCGTCGACAGCCCGCTAAAATGCGGGCCGAAGCGCAGCCTGCTGTCCAGCATTAGGCCCAGATATTTCATCTGGGCCTTGACCCCGATTCTGACGCCCTCCACAAAAATGTGGGCGTCGGGTGGGGGGCGCTGCCGGGGGCCGTGAAAGAACACGGCCTCCGTTTTGTGCAGCGCCACCCTCAAGCCCAGGCGGCGGATCCTTCCCGCCACCAAGGATCCGCCCGCCGACGCCAAACTGGCTGCCTCCCTGAAACTGCTCCCGCGGGAAGCGAGGAGAGTGCTACGCAGATGACACTCGTGCCTCGCAGAAGAGTTCCCCGCAGGAGCCAGTCATAACCGACGTTCTGCGACGCCTGGAGGATGCGATGGTCGGCACCCATTACTCGACCATCGCATCACCCTCGGCCACCGCCGCTTCGATCACAGCGGGGGTGGTGGCAGCAGCGGCGGGGCGGCTTATAGCCGCCTGCGGCTTGCCTTTCTTGGAGGGAGGACGGCATGACGTCCCCCCCATAACGTGGTCGGCGGGGCGACCACTGGAGGAACACGCCGCGCAGTGCGGCTTGGCGGCCTCGCACGAGGCCGCTTTATGCCCCTGTTGCCCGCAGCGGAAGCAGGTGTCCACAATGGACGGACACATGGCTCGGGTGTGGCCGATACCGAAGCACTTGAAGCAGCGCATCGGCGCTGCCTCAAGCACCCGGATCACGGCCCGGCTGAAGCCAACGAATAGCCGCCCCTGGCCTTTAGCCTGGGCGGCCAACACTGCGGCGACTGGGCACACCAGCCGGATAGTGCCCAGTCCACCGCGGCCGGGCCTAATCTCCCGAGCCTGCACCGCTGCGGGGTCGCAGCCTCCTGCCGAGGCGATGGCGGCCACCACCTCCTCCTTGGTGACCGAGTCATCAAGACCGGTCACCTCGATGGCCGTGGACTTCACCGGCCTGGCCACCTTCGCCACATCGGCAAGGGCCTCCCGCACCTTGCTGGCGAACAAATCGGCATTTCTGCCGCCGTCCTTCCCCGGAAACTCGAATAACCGAGCTCCGGTTTGGGTCCGACGGCAGGCACCGATTCCCAGCTGGGCGGGGTCTGCGACGGTACGAGCCCGTCTTAGGACGGACTCGTACGTTACCCCCTTCTCCGCGGCCTCGGGCACGATGGTCACCGTGACCGCCGCGGTTTTGGGGGCAACCAACTTCGGCGCCTTTGCGGCCGCCGCTGCAGCCGCCGGGGCAGCCGTGGCCTGGGTCGCCTTCTTGCCCTTCCCCTTTCCCTTCCTAACCACCTCTGACCACGACTGGTTGGCTGGGGTGGTGGAAGGGAGGAGGGCGTCGACCTCTCGAACCTGTGGGGCGGGTGCCGCGATGGCAGCTGGCCCCGGTTTGGCGCCCGCACTCGTACCGGGGGGAGACGGAGCCCCCGGCGACTTCTTCCCCTTGCCTTTGCCCTTTGAGGGCTTCGGGGCCTGGGGAGCCGCTGTCGGCGCCTTGTCAGCCGCTAGCGGCGGACGGAGCCGCTTCTCCGGCAGCAGGCGGTCCTCTATGCCTGCGAAGCAGGCACGAGTGAACGCCCTCTCCTCCATGACCACCTTGCGGAACAATTCCTCAAGGTTGGAGGAGGAGGGGGCGGGAACCGCCGCTGCCGGCGGGGCCGCTGCCGACGCGGCCACCGCCGACGGGGCCGAGGCCGACGGGGACGGGGCCGTAGCCTCAGCCAGCTTCTTATGAAGCTGGCTAACCTCAGCTTGCAGGCGATCGACCCTCGCCTGCAGCTGCCTCGTCTCGTCTGACGCAGTGCGCTGCGCAGCTCCATTATTATGCCGTGCAAGCTTGTTGCACGGCATTTCAGCGCCTTCTGTAAGGTCCCCTTGAGGTTGGAGGACCTGGAGGCGACCTCGACGATCTCCTCCTTGTCCTCCCCCGCCAAGCGGACCAACTCAGCCACTGACAGGCCGTCGAGACTGACGAGGGCCGAACCATAACCGGCCCTCGCCTTGGCTGCGCGCCTCTCCTTGGCGGCAACCATCTCCTCCAGTTCCAGCTCGGCCTCGGCCCGTCTGGCCAAGCCGAGCTGGCGCTGGGCGACAGCCAGACCCACATCGTGGGTGCCGGCCTGAGAACAAGTCGAAGGCGAAGCAGATGTCTGCTTCGCCTTCGACTTCCTCTTGGGCTTACTCTTGCCCGAGTCCGAGGAACCCTCGGACCCGAGCTTTAAGTACGCCCTCTTCAGGCTGCTCTCTGCAGCCACCCCACATACGGACGAGTCCAAGGCCACGGACTCGACATCCGAGTCCGAGAACTCGTCCGCCACGCTCATGCAGAGGCTCGCCACGGATGTTGCGCGACTGAGGTTGCCTCTGAGGCCGACAACACGTCGGGGTGGCCCTGAGAAGGGCCTTTTGGTTGGCCCTGAGAAGGGCCTTTTGGTTGGCCCTTAGAAGGGCCGGTTGGTTGGCCCTGAGAAGGGCCTTTTGCTACGAAACGCCCGGAGGCATTTCGTAATGGTTTCGACATAGCGAAATCCAAAAACCACAATAAAAATGAATAAAACCACAATAAAAAATGAATAAAACCGCAATAAAACCTAACCCACAATAAAATAAACCCACAATAAAATTCAGAATAAAAACCACAATAAAATAAAATCCACAACGTACGCAATCGCCCTCAGAAGTACCAACCTAACTTTTTTTTTTTTTTTTTTTTTTTTTTTTTTTTTTTTTTTTTTTTTTTTTTTTTTTTTTTGTTGTCGCTGGGGAAAATGACAATTACGCATCCCCACCCGTAGGAGTCCCACATACCCGGGCAGGGTATGTGGGACTCCCCGGGAGAGAGCCTCCCGGTATACCCACTAAAAACCCCAGCGGCGCTCCGGCATCGCCATAGTGGCGGGGGAGTGGGAAACTAGCACAGCCTGGGCTTCCTCTCCCCCGCCGGCGAAACCCGCCTAGTCAGGCGGGCCCTCAATTGCCCTCATTGGCCCTCATTTGGTGAGCCCTGCAAGGCGGGCGCGGGCACCCCCGTGCCTCACGCCCGCCGCTCACCTCAGGGCGGGAGAAAGCGGGCGAAATCCCGCCTTCTCCTGCCCCTACGCCGCCTGCGGAGCGCCGGAGCGAGGGGATCCTCCTCCCGCTCGCGCTCCGCGGCCTCCTTCTGCGACATCACGACCTCGCAGAAGGAGGCCATCGCCGCCCAGGCCCCCTCGCTCCCCACCATCGCTCTGACGACGGCGGGCAGCGAGAGGTCCGCTCATACCGCCGCGACAAGATCGCGGCGCGGCACGGCCCACGACGGGCACACCGCGAGGGTGTGGTCCGCCGCGTCCTCCGCCGCGCCGCAACCGTGGCACGACGGCGTCTCCTCTCGTCCTATCCGGTGCAGGTACCTGCCGAAGCAGCCGTGACCGGAGAGTACCTGCACCAGACGGAAGGAGAGGAACCCGTGACGCCTGTCGAGCCAGTCCCTCAGGACTGGCCCGATGGCGTCGAGGGTGCGACGGCCGAACACCGCGGAGGCGAGGTCGCGCGTCCAATGTTGGACGATGGCGTCCCTCGCCTCCCGGCGGACGGCCTCCCTCAGCTCCGGGGCCGGACGCTCGCCCAGCGCCCTGCGCCCCGCCGTCCACTCATACACTCTGGCGAGCACCCAGGCCTCGAGCTCCCAAGGCGGGGTGCTCGCCAGAGCGCATGCCGAAGCGAAGCCTACCGTGCGGTAGGCCCGCGCTACCCGCTGGGCAATGGCCCTCTGGGGCGCCCGAAGAGCGGTGACGTTCTCCCTCCTATGGAGGGAGTCCGCCCAAATGGGGGCCCCATATAGGGCCATGCTCCGCAGTATGCCGGCGTATAACCGCCGGCAACGACTGCTCGGCCCTCCCATGTTCGGCATGAGCCATGAGAGGGCGTCCGCGGCTTTCGACAGCCCGCTAAAATGCGGGCCGAAGCGCAGCCTGCTGTCTAGCATGAGGCCCAGATACTTCATCTGGGCCTCAACCCCGACCCTTACCCCCGCCACATAAATGTGGGCGTCGGGTGGGGGGCGCTGCCGGGGGCCGTGGAAGAACACGGCCTCAGTTTTGTGCAGCGCCACCGTCAAGCCCAGGCGGCGGATCCTCCCCGCCACTAAGGATCCGCCCGCCGACGCCAAACTGGCCGCCTCCCGGAAGGTGCTCCCGCGGGAAGTGAGGAGAGTGTCATCCGCGTAGCAGATGACACTCGTGCCTCGTAGGAGAGTTCCCCGCAGGAGCCAGTCATAACCGACGTTCCACAGAAGAGGCCCTAGAACGGACCCCTGTGGAACGCCGGTTTCCACGCCATACCGCCGGACCTGGCCAGCCCCGTCCACGAGGAGGACGGCACGGTCCTCCAAGTAGCTGGCCAGGAGGCCCCGCAAGTAAAGGGGCACACCGTGGAACCGGAGCGCCTCCAGGATGGTGGAGTGGGGGATGGAGTTGAAGGCGTTGGCAATGTCGAATGACACAGCCAACACTCCATCCCCCACTCCTACCGCCTCTGTCACCTGGCCCTTGAGAAGGGCCAGGGCGTCCACTGTCGAACGCCCAGCTCGAAAACCGAACTGGGCGTCCGACAGGTCCGGTCCCACGTTCCGCAGATGGCGCTTCAGGCGGGCGGCGATAATCCCCTCGAACATCTTACCGGCCTCGTCAAGCAAGACGATGGGCCGGTAAGCCGAGGGGGAGTCCGCCGGCCGCCCTTCCTTCCGGAGGAGGCACAGTTGGCCTTCCCGCCAAGGTTTCGGGAACCTCCCCGACGCGAAGCACGCGTCGAAGAGGTCCCGAAACCTCCCCTCCATCTCGGTGGCCGCGATGGCCACCACCCTGGCGGGAACGCCGTCGGGGCCAGGAGCCGTCTTTTTGGCGCGGAGACGGAGCGTCGCCGCGCCAAATTCCTCCTCTGAAACCGGAGGAGGAGGAGCTTCCTCCTCCGGTAGAGCCGCTGGTCTTGGCGGGCCCATCGCTGGTGGGGTGAAGTGCGGATCCCTGCGCGGAAACAGGGACCGCACCACCCCATCCAGGAGCGCTGGTTCCAGGGTCTCGGCAACCGGGGGACCAATGCGACGCAGTTTGTTCCGCGCCGCCTTATATGGTCTCCCGAATGGGTCGTTGTCGAGACCCTCCAGCAGCTCAGCCCTCGCCGCGTCCTTGGCGGCGCCGATGGCCGACTTAAAGGCCGCCCTCGCCCCCACGTATGTGGAGTAGAGGCGGTCCTCTTCGGCCTCGTCCCGTCGGCGCCGCCGACGCGATCGGGTGTAGGCCCGCCGTGCCGCCACGCAGGTGGCCCGCAGCTCCGCCAACTCCTCCGACCACCAGTACACGGCGCGTCGGGGAGGTGGACGTCTCGACCGAGGCATGCTGGCGTTGCATACCTCGGTCAATGACCCCCTCAGTCGGGCCGCCGCCGCGTCCACGTCCAGGACGTCCCCGCCGGGACCTGGCCAAAGCCAATCCTGGACGAACGCGGCCTCCCGTGCCGCCTCCCGATCCAGGTGGGTCAGAGCCCACCTTGGAAACGGGGAACGGCCCGACGATGAGGGGGTGCTGCGGCGCCCCCGTGGATTCTGGGGGGAGATCTCGAATCGCACGTAGCGGTGATCCGAGATCGTCTCCCCCAGTTCCACCCTCCAATTTCGAATGCGGGCGGCCAGTGCGGGCGCGGCAAAGGTGAGGTCCACAATGGACCCGCCCTGCCGCCGCACGCACGTCTGGACGCTCCCCCTATTCAAGAGGGAGAGACCAGACGAGGCCGCCCACAATTCGACCGCCTGACCGCGGGCGTCGGTGGCCGGGTTTCCCCAGACCACCGACTTGGCATTCAGGTCTCCGAGCACGGAGACCTGTCGTGGCGCCGTCCTCCCGATGACCGCCGTCAGGACCCCGAGGAAATCCTCGAAGTCCTGGAGAGGGCGGTTTGGGGAGAAGTAGACCCCCACAAGGGCCAACCCTCCCCACGCGGCGGCCACGTATCCCGGTCCCCTCTCTAAGAGCGAGAGGGGAGGGGAGTCCGAGGAAGACCGCGCCACGATTGCCACCGAGCCGTCACTATCTCCCAGCCAATTGCTGGGAGTATAGTACGGCTCGGCCACCACTGCCACATCCACCAACCACTCGGCCATCGACTGCACCAGTAAGTCCTGGGCAGCCCGGCAGTGGTTGGTGTTTGCCTGCAGGATGCGATGGTCGATACCCATTATTCGACCATCGCATCACCCTCGGCCACCGCCGCTGATGGGACATCAGCGGGAGTGGTGGCAGCAGCGGCAGGACGGCTTATAGCCGCCTGCGGCTTGCCCTTCTTGGAGGGAGGACGGCATGACGTCCCCCCCATAACGTGGTCGGCGGGGCGGCCGCCGGAGGCACACGCCGCGCAATGCGGCTTGGCGGCCTCACACGTGGCCGCCATGTGCCCCTCCTTCCCGCAGCGGAAGCATGTGTCCGCCCTGTCCACAGTGGACGGACACATGGCTCGGGTGTGGCCGATACCGAAGCACTTGAAGCAGCGCATCGGCGCTACCTCAAGCACCCGGATCACGGCCCGGCTGAAGCCAACGAATAGCCGCCCCTGGCCTTTAGCCTGGGCGACCAACGCTGCGGCGACTGGGCACACCAGCCGGATAGTACCCAGTCCACCGCGGCCGGGCCGAATGTCCCGAGCCTGTACCGCTGCGGGTTCGCAGCCTCCGGCTACTGCGATCGCCGCCACCACCTCCTCCTTGGTGACCGAGTCGTCGAGACCGGTCACCTCTATGGCCGCCGTCTTGGTCGGCCTGGCCACCTTCGCCACGTCGGCGAGGACCTCCCGCAGCTTGGTCGCGAAGAGGTCCGCATTTTTGCCGCCGTCCTTCCCCGGAAACTCGAACAGTCGAGCTCCGGTTTGGGTCCGGCGGCAAGCGCCAATCCCCAATTCGGCGGGGTTGGCGACGGTACGAGCCCGTCTCAATACGGACTCGTACGTTACCCCCTTCTCCGCGGCCTCGGGCACGATGGTCACCGTGACCGCCGCGGATTTGGGGGGAACCAGCTTCCTCCCGCCGACTTGTGGCTTATTGGCTGCCGGGGCTGTCGCCGGGGCAGCTGCCTGGGCAGCCGCCGCAGCAGCCGCCGAGGCAGCCGGGGCCTTGTTCGCCTTCTTCCTGCCCCTCTTCACCACCTCTGACCACGGCTGGTTGGACGGGGTGGTGGAGGGGAGAAGGGCGTCGACCTCTCGAACCTGTGGGGCGGGTGCCGCGATGGCAGCCGGCCCCGGTTTGGCGCCCGCACTCGTACCGGGGGGAGACGGAGCCCCTGGCGACTTCTTCCCCTTGCCCTTGCCCTTTGAGGGCCTCGGGGCCTGGGGAGCCGCTGTCGGCGCCTTGTCGGCCGCTAGCGGCGGACGGAGCCGCTTCTCCGGCAGCAGGCGGTCCTCTATGCCTGCGAAGCAGGCACGAGTGAACGCCTTCTCCTCCATGACCACCTTGCGGAACAATTCCTCAAGGTTGGAGGAGGAGGGGGCGGGAACCGCCGCTGCCGACGGGGCCACTGCCGACGCGGCCGCTGCCGACGGGGCTGAGGCCGACGGGGACGGGGCCGTAGCCTCAGCCAGCTTCTTATGAAGCTGGCTAACCTCAGCTTGCAGGCGATCGACCCTCGCCTGCAGCTGCCTCGTCTCTTGTGACGCAGTGCGCTGCGTCAGCTCCACTATTATGCCGTGCAAGCTCGTTGCACGGCATTTTAGCGCCTTCTGGATGGTCCCCTTGAGGTTGGAGGACTTGGAGGCGACCTCGACGATCTCCTCCTTGTCCTCTTCCGCCAAGCGGACCAACTCGGCCACGGACAGGCCCTCGAAGGAGACGAGGGCCGAACCGTATCCGGCCCTCGCCTTGGCCGCACGCGCCTGCCTCTCTTTCGCGGCGACTTGCTCCTCCAACTCCAGCTCGGATTCGGCCCGTCTGGCCAAGCCGAGCTGGCGCTGGGCGACTGCCAGACCCACATCGTGGGTGCCGGCCTGAGAGGAAGTCGAAGGCGAAGCAGCCTTCGTCTTCGACTTCCTCTTGGGCTTACTCTTGCCCGAGTCCGACGAACCCTCGGACCCGAGCTTCAAGTAAGCCCTCTTCAGGCTGCTCTCTGCAGCCACCCCACATACGGACGAGTCCAAGGCCACGGACTCGACATCCGAGTCCGAGAACTCGTCCGCCACGCTCATGCAGAGGCTCGCCACGGATGGTGCGCGACTGGCCTCTGAGGCCGAACACTCGCCTTTGGGTTGTCCCTGAGAAGGGCCTTTTGGTTGGCCCTGAGAAGGGCCGTTTGGTTGGCCCTGAGAAGGGCCTTTTTTGGCGAAACGCCCGGAGGCATTCCGCAATGGTTTCGGCATCGCGTCCACCAAACAACAACAATAAAAATAAAACCCTCAATAAAATCGAATAAAAACCGCAATAAAATCAGAATAAAACCACAATAAAATCAGAATAAAACCCACAATAATAATAAAAACCACAATAAAAATATCCACAATGTACGCAATCGATCGCCCTCAAAATAAAATCGCAAGATCGCGTAGAGCACAGTGCTTGTTAGCCACCGGTCTGCCACTCCGTTACGGTGGTCAGACACGGCGTTGCCCGGGGTACACTGCGAGGAAGTCAGCACTGTGGGGCGTACCCCAGTACCAACCTTTTTTTTTTTTTTTTTTTAACGAGTGGAAATGCCTTTACGCACCATACCCGTCGCTAGCTAGGCGACGAGCGTGTGTGGGACTCGCCCGGCCGAAGCCGGGAATACCCACTAAAACCACCCGGTTACCGTCGGGCCCTGTGTTGAGAGTGTCACGGGGCCGACCCGAAGGCCAAGTACTCCGTGACACCCTCAGGGCTTGCCGGCCCTCCCCTGTAGGGCCGGTTTCCGCGCCAAAGGGGGATTACCCGGTAACGGAATAATCCCCAGACGTGGTGACCGCTGTGCAATGCACGTGCGGGAGCTACCCGCACGCGCTGGTCACACCCTGGGGCTAAAGGAGACGGGGGTTCGTCCCCCGCCTTCTTCGCCCCACCCGTCTACGCCGGAGGGGAGCGGCAAGTACGTCCTCTTCCCGCTCCCTCTCCGCAGCCTCCTTCTGCAAGAGGACGGTCTCGCAGAAGGAGGCGGCAGCCTCCCATGCCGTCTCACTTTCAACCATGGCTCGTACCATGGTTGCCAGTGAGAGGCGTCCGCCTCCGAGCGCCGCAACGAGATCGCGGCGCTCGTTCCGCCAGGCCGGGCACTCCACGAGAGTGTGCTCGGCCGTGTCGTCGGGGGAGTCGCAGTGATGACACCGCGGTGACTCCTCCCGACGGGCGACCCGGTGCAGGTAGTGACCGAAGCACCCATGTCCGGTCAGTACCTGCACTAGGCGGAAGGTAAGGCTGCCATGCCGGCGCCCAACCCATCCCTCCAACACCGGACGAATCGCTCCAATCGTCCGGTGGCCGGCAGCTGGGGAGCGGAGCGCCTCCCTCCATCGGCTCAGGGCCTTCCCCTGAGCCGCTAATCTGACCCGCCTTACTTCCTCGAAGGCGGGTCGTTCCCCCCGTTCCCGGGCCGCGACACGGTGTCGATGCACCTGGGACAGAACCAGGGCATCGACCTCCCACGGGGACCCCAGTACCAACCTAACCTTTTTTTTTTTTTTTTTTTTTTTTTTTTTTTTTTTTTTTTTTTTTTTTTTTTTTTTTTTTTTTTTTTGTTCTCGCTGGGGAAAATGTCAATTACGCATCCCCACCCGTCGGGGGACGGGCAGGGTATGTGGGACTCCCCGGGAGAGAGCCTCCCGGTATACCCACTAAAAACCCCAGCGGCGCTCCGGCATCGCCATAGTGGCGGGGGAGTGGGAGAGTGGCACAGCCTGGGCTTCCTCTCCCCCGCCGGCGAATCCCGCCTAATTAGGCGGGCCCTCATTTGCCCCTCCTAGGAGGGGGACCGAAGCTCCCACATGGTGAGCTGTGCAAGGCGGACGCGGGCACCCCCGTGCCTCACGCCCGCCGCTCACCTCAGGGCGGGAGAAAGCGGGCGAAATCCCGCCTTCTCCTGCCCCTACGCCGCCTGCGGAGCGCCGGAGCGAGGGGATCCTCCTCCCGCTCGCGCTCCGCGGCCTCCTTCTGCGACATCACGACCTCGCAGAAGGAGGCCATCGCCGCCCAGGCCCCCTCGCCCCCCACCATCGCTCTGACGACGGCGGGCAGCGAGAGGTCCTCTCCTACCGCCGCGACAAGATCGCGGCGCGGCACGGCCCACGACGGGCACACCGCGAGGGTGTGGTCCGCCGTGTCCTCCGCCGCGCCGCAACCGTGGCACGACGGCGTCTCCTCTCGTCCTATCCGGTGCAGGTACCTGCCGAAGCAGCCGTGACCGGAGAGTACCTGCACCAGACGGAAGGAGAGGAACCCGTGACGCCTGTCGAGCCAGCCCCTCAGGACTGGCCCGATGGCGTCGAGGGTGCGACGGCCGAACACCGCGGAGGCGAGGTCGCGCGTCCAATGTTGGACGATGGCGTCCCTCGCCTCCCGGCGGACGGCCTCCCTCAACTCCGGGGCCGGACGCTCGCCAAGCGCCCTGCGCCCCGCCGTCCACTCGTACACTCTGGCGAGCACCCAGGCCTCGAGCTCCCAAGGCGGGGTGCTCGCCAGAGCGCATGCCGAAGCGAAGCCTACCGTGCGGTAGGCCCGCGCTGCCCGCTGGGCGATGGCCCTTTGGGGCGCCCGTAGGGCGGTGAGGTTCTCCCTCCTATTGAGGGAGTCCGCCCAAATGGGGGCCCCGTAAAGGGCCATGCTCCGCAGAATGCCGGCGTACAGACGCCGGCACCGCATGCTCGGCCCTCCCATGTTCGGCATGAGCCATGAGAGGGCGTCCGCAGCCTTCAGCAGGCGCGTCGACAGCCCGCTGAAATGCGGGCCGAAGCGCAGCCTGCTGTCCACAATGAGGCCCAGATACTTGATCTGGGCCTCGACCCGGATCCTGACGCCCTCCACAAAAATGTGGGCGTCAGGTGGGGGGCGCTGCCGGGGGCCGTGAAAGAACACGGCCTCCGTTTTGTGCAGCGCCACCCGCAAGCCCAGGCGGCGGATCCTCCCCGCCACCAAGGATCCGCCCGCCGAGGCCAAACTGGCCGCCTCCCTATAACTGCTCCCGCGGGAAGTGAGGAGAGTGTCATCTGCGTAGCAGATGACACTCGTGCCTCGCAGAAGAGTTCCCCGCAGGAGCCAGTCATAACCGACGTTCCACAGGAGAGGCCCTAGAACGGACCCCTGTGGAACGCCGGTTCCCACAGCGTATCTCCGGAGCTGGCCAGCCCCGTCTACGAGGAGGACAGCACGGTCCTCCAGGTAGCTGGCCAGGAGGCCCCGCAGGTAAAGGGGCACTCCGTGGAACCGCAGCGCCTCCAGGATGGTGGAGTGGGGGATGGAGTTGAAGGCGTTGGCAATGTCGAATGACACAGCCAACACTCCATCCCCCACTCCTACCGCCTCTGTCACCTGGCCCTTGAGACGGGCCAGGGCGTCCACTGTCGAACGCCCAGCTCGAAAACCGAACTGGGCATCCGACAGGTCCGGTCCCACGCTCCGAAGATGACACTTCAGGCGGCCGGCGATGATCCCCTCGAACATTTTACCGACCTCATCGAGCAGAACGATGGGCCGGTATGCCGAGGGGGAGTCCGCCGGCCGTCCCTCTTTGTGGAGGAGGCACAACTGGCCTTCCCGCCAAGGTTTCGGGAACCTCCCCGACGCGAAGCATGCGTCGAAGAGGTCCCGAAACCTTCCCTCCATCTCCGTGGCCGCGATGGCCACCACCCGAGCGGGAACGCCGTCCAGGCCAGGAGCCGTCTTTTTGGCGCGGAGACGGAGAGTCGCCGCGCCAAATTCCTCCTCTGAAACCGGAGGAGGAGGAGCTTCCTCCTCCGGTAGAGCCGCTGGTCTTGGCGGGCCCATCGCTGGTGGGGTGAAGTGCGGATCCCTGCGCGGAAACAGGGACCGCACCACCCCATCCAGGAGCGCTGGTTCCAGGGTCTCGGCAACCGGGGGACCAATGCGACGCAGTTTGTTCCGCGCCGCCTTATATGGCCTCCCGAATGGGTCGCTGTCGAGACCCTCCAGCAGCTCAGCCCTCGCCGCGTCCTTGGCGGCGCCGATGGCCGACTTGAAGGCCGCCCTCGCCCCCACGTAAGTGGAGTAGAGGCGGTCCTCCCCGGCCTCGTCCCGTCGGCGCCGCCGACGCGATCGGGTGTAGGCCCGCCGTGCCGCCACGCAGGTGGCCCGCAGCCCCGCCAACTCCTCCGACCACCAGTACACGGCGCGTCGGGGAGGTGGACGTCTCGACCGAGGCATGCTGGCGTTGCATACCTCGGTCAATGACCCCCTCAAGTACCAACCTAACCTTTTTTTTTTTTTTTTTTTTTTTTTGTTGTCGTTGTCGCTGGGGAAAATGACAATTACGCATCCCCACCCGTCGGGGGACGGGCAGGGTATGTGGGACTCCCCGGGAGAGAGCCTCCCGGTATACCCACTAAAAACCCCAGCGGCGCTCCGGCATCGCCATAGTGGCGGGGGAGTGGGGGAGTGGCACAGCCTGGGCTTCCTCTCCCCCGCCGGCGAAACCCGCCTAGAAAGGCGGGCCCTCATTTGCCCCTCTTAAAGAGGGGCCGTGGCTCCCGCGTGGTGAGCGGTGCAGGGCGGGCGCGGGCACCCCCGTGCCTCACGCCCGCCGCTCACCTCAGGGCGGGAGAAAGCGGGCGAAATCCCGCCTTCTCCTGCCCCTACGCCGCCTGCGGAGCGCCGGAGCGAAGGGATCCTCCTCCCGCTCGCGCTCCGCGGCCTCCTTCTGCGACATCACGACCTCGCAGAAGGAGGCCATTGCCGCCCAGGCCCCCTCGCTCCCCACCATCGCTCTGACGACGGCGGGCAGCGAGAGGTCCCCTCCTACCGCCGCGACAAGATCGCGGCGCGGCACGGCCCACGACGGGCACACCGCGAGGGTGTGGTCCGCCGTGTCCTCCGCCGCGCCGCAACCGTGGCACGACGGCGTCTCCTCTCGAAGTACCAACCTAACCTAACCCAACCCATAGTAAGAACGAAAAGTCAGACTAGGGCAATGATGTCAACGACGAGAGCGGTCGTGTATGCTCCCGATCAGGATGGACAAGACGACACACAACCTATTCGGTACAGCCGCCCGCCTTCACCCTGCCCTTCCGCTCACTCTACCACGAGCACGATGTCTACGGTGAAAAGACAAAGACTCCTGCAACTACAACTGGAGGCCGCAGAAGAGCGTGCGGCAATCGAAAAACGCCTATTGGAAGAAAAATTGAACATCCAAATTAGAGTTGCCGCGAATACTCGCTATTATTCGGTATTCGGCATTACTCGACATTTTTTTGATATTCGTCTAATACCGAATATTAGCTAGTATTATTCGGCATTCGGCGAATAGTCGTCTAAAATAACCTTTTAATGAACAAAAAAAGTAATGAGTTAAAAATAAACATTTTTTTAATTATTTTCCCTATTAAAACAATACAAAATATCAATTATTATCTATAATATGTACCTGTGCCTATCATATTCATGAAATTAAATTAGTTAGGCTTTTTAACCCTTTAACCGCCGCCAACGTAATATTACGGGCTCTGAAATCTGTGCCCAAACCGCCAACGCTCGTATAATTACGTTATTTTATCTAATAAGTTCTTATAGTGCAAAAACTCCATATAAAACGTGTCAATTATAAGAAGTAGGGTATAATCGTTATTGTTATTGACATTTTTCAATGTTTTGAATGATAAATATTGTCAATTTTGAGATTTTAATACATCGTGATCACTGATCTCCTTACCTGTATCGCCAATCACGTAATTTTACGAGTACTAGGGATGGGGCAAATTCGTAAAATATTTCATAGCTTGTCTAAGAATAAACGGCTCTTTAGAAATTACTATCACTATTTGCAATGAAAGTGGGTACTTTCACCACAATATAACCATAGTGTTACTCTGATACAAAATTCTATACACAATAAAATGGATTTATGTTTAATATTCTTTAATTTTTACGACAAAAATATCAAAATCTCATACGGTACGTCACTAGTGTAGACATTTGTAGTGTTACTGCTGTCACCTTCTCAGTTTGGTTTCAGATCTGGAAAATCAGCTAGTGATGCTGTCCAAGAACTAGTGAACTTTGTTTCTACAAATCTCGATAGTAAACAAAAAGTATTGGCGATCTTTCTGGACTTGGCTAAGGCTTTTGACACGGTCTCTGCCCCCTTGCTCCTCGAGAAGCTGGAGGGGCTTGGAGTGAGAGGCAAGCAACTTGACCTGCTTTCTGATTACCTCACAAATCGCAGGCAGAGAGTAAGGGTTGGTGAAATGTGCAGTGATGATCTTGACATCACGTATGGGGTACCGCAGGGCAGCATCCTAGGTCCTACATTATTCTTGACGTATATCAACGACCTGTGTAACCTCAAGTTGCGTGGTGGAAGGATCATTACCTTTGCGGATGATACAGCTTTGCTTTTCCATGCGGACTCATGGGAGAAAGTCTTTCTAAATGCCCAACTTGGTTTTGACATGGTAGCCGAGTGGCTAAAAAATAATAAACTTACACTTAATGTGTCCAAATCCATGTATATCCCCTTTATGTTGAGAAATCATGAAATCCCATCTTACCAAAATCTTACCATAACATCACACATTTGCTCTCTCCAACAGGATAAACCTTGCTCATGCCATACTCTCAAAAAAACGGCTGGTATCAAATATTTGGGAATTCAGATTGACAATCGTCTTGGATTTCAGCCACACATAGATTTACTTACAACGAGAACACGAAAATTGATATACGTTTTCAAGAACCTTCGTCATGTGGCGGAAACTAAGATTATAGACACCGTATATTGTGCACTAGTTCAGTCAATCTTATCATATTGCATAACGGCTTGGGGAGGAGCTCCAAAGACATCCATGCTGAAGTTGGAGAGAGCTCAGAGAGCTGTTCTTAAAGTTGGTCGTAAACTTCCCTTTCTCTTTCCAACCAAAGAACTTTACGAGCATTGTAAAGTACTGACAGTTCGGCAATTATTCATTTTGAATACCATTTTACGTAAACATTCCCAACTTTCATACAATCCTGTTGAAATCCTCACAAAGAGACGCAAACACACGGTCTGTAAATCTAAGTCGTTTAAAACCAGCTTCAGTCGTAGATTATTTTGTTTCCTGGGAGATTATCTTTACAACAAAGCCAATAAAGCCATTTCTATCTACTCCCTATCCTTTTTCAATTGTAAAACAAAAGTCCAAAATTGGCTTCAATCACGATTCATTATGACGCCACTGAGAGACTTTTGGAAGTGATCTCATAATAAGCAACTCGACACGTCCTACCCACACACACACACTCACTTCAAACACACTCACACACCCCCACACACACACATTCACACTTCACAAATAGACTTCATAACCACACCACAACCAAACATCGACACGAACATACCCTATTTTGCTGTCAACTCTTTTAAAATTATATAATTATTTACTTTGTGTTTTCCTTTATGCATTTTTTTTGTCAATTTTCTTTCATCTCATAATCTTTGTCATCTGTTAGTATACGTTTGTATTAGTTGTGACACGACCGTGTAGTCAGGAGGCCTGGAGACCTGTAACACAGGTTGTCCTAGTACAGGCTCCAGTTTCCACTACATCATTATATCATGTATACTTTATTTTGTGGTAAACTTATGTTTTAATTATGTGGTGGAAAAAATAAACGTTTATTATTATTATTATTATTATTTGTCGGTCGCCGTCACCGTATTATTACGTGCGGCCAAGGAGCTTCAAGGTTAAATCGCTCTGTATCGTGAGTTGCCTCACCGCCATCCCCGTCAAATCACGGGAAAGCTTTATCGCTCAGTGCAACTAGTGTTGTAGGCCTTTTTCGTGTTTCGTGAAGACGAAAAGTTTTAAATATTTTGCGAAGCGACGGCAGTTCTCAACAAAGAAAGTGATGTTTATTTGTTAAGTTTAATTTATTTTTTAAATCGATATTTTAATTTTACAAGTAATTGTGTTTGTTTGTAACATATCATGGATACCCAAGATTTAAATAATACATTCATAGGCTGGTATTATTTAATATTAAGAAGGTACCTCGGTAGGTAGGGTAATAACAGATTTTGTAGTGTTATTACTTTTGGGTATATACTTATATTTTTATAATAATGCCTCTATGTATGTATGTGTGATATAATTAGCAGTATACAAGTAAATATTGTCAAAAAGTTAATATTGTGAATAAATAAAGAATTTATGCATCGATATTGAGTATTCCCAACACTGTTCCAACTTATACCTAAAGTGACGTGGCGCTGGAGGTTCATGAAAGGGATCAGTGACATGGCGGTTAAAGGGTTTAATATTTAAAATCCAACAGAGGCAGATTGTGGTGCAAAAAAAAATTATTTCATGGTTTCATTGGTAAATTAATATTTTTGCATAGATCTTCTATTTTTATTGAAAAAAAAAAAAAAAACTTTGTAGACCTTGTAGTACCAAGTTCGCGCCACGGGCGCCTCTGTGCTTATATCACCCACTTAACTTCAGTTCGCCTTGCCCGATCACTTTTCGTAACGCTTACGTCACGCGTTCGCCAGCTTACTCCCCAAGTCAAGCGTGCGTAAAGAAGTTTCACTTCAAAAACAATTATTTCTGCACGTTCGGGAGTTAGTCGGTTTCGTTTTTCCTCGTAAATTGAACCTGCTTCGGAAAATAGTCTTTCTGAATAAACGGAGCTTGCTGGTGTGATTAAGTATCGTTTAGCAAGCTTACTTAAAATAGGAAATCTATTTTTTTTTCCTTCTTGGCTTTGTCCCTCTTGGACATTAGCCACAACAAAATTAAAAGGTAGAGAAACTAAACTTTATAAAGGAACCGTGAAAGAATTTAGGAATTTGGAAGGAATAGGATTGTGGAATGGCTACGATATATATTGATTAAATTATCAACAGGATATACTGAATATGGATATACTATATTTTTATATTATTAGAATTAATAAAGGGGGATAATAGTTTATATATATTTATATCATTTGTATATAAAAGACATTCTATAGAAGTAGGAAGCGGAATACGAAAGGATTTAATAGATTCATAAAAGGAGGAGTGGTTATACCTCGAGCAAGAAAAAAATATATGATTAACATCTCCTGATTCAGTGCCACATTCACACGTACTCTCTAAAATAATATTAAGTTTTGCGAGGTGCGCTGACGCGCACGTATGTCCTAGTCTCATTCGTGTTAAAATTGTGGTAGCAAGTTTACCAAGCCTCATCGTGACGAACCATGGTTTATTGGGAATGTGGTTTTGGATTCTCTTGTAATATAGACCCTTATATTTACTACTTTCATTCCATTCTTCCTCCCAGGCTATTTTCAGGGAAATATTAGCCTGAGAAGCCAGATCATGACAATAGTTTTATAAGGATATAAATCACCAGAATGGACAGCATCTTTTGCCAAAATATCCGCTCTATCATTTCCCGGTATGCCACAATGGCTGGGGACCCATAAAAACACTACATCAAATCCACTCAAACGACATTTATGTAATAGAAAATGGCAGTCTAAAATTATAGGATAGCTTGTGTTATTTTTCAATGGAAATTTTAATAAAGCCTCTAGCGCACTTTTAGAATCTACAACAACAATAGTTTTTCTTAGTTTTGCGAGTAAGATATATTCAATAGATCTAAATATTCCATAGCATTCACCAGTGAAAACTGAAGTTTCCACTGGTAGTTTGATTTTTTGAACTATCTGGTATTGGTGGTGATAGACACCAACACCAACAGGTTTAGTAGGAGAAGGTTTTGATGCGTCACAATAAATTTGGTGCCTGTCATACCACATTCATGATTAATTTTATAATGAAAGTTATACTTATTATGAACATTATGTTTGTTGAAATCAATATCGAAAAGAACAATAGGACGCTGAATTAGCATTTCAAAATTATAGGAAAATACTGGAAGAAATGATGACCTATGAGTAGGGGCTTGAAAAGAGATAAATTTTCGAAAACTTATTACTGGACCGGGCGTTTGTTTATGATACCAGTATGATGACGAATCTATAAGACCAGATAGTTTTAATAATTTGTTATAAAGAGGATGATCTTTAAGTTGAAATGCTCGAAATATAAATCTATCACAAAGCATCTGCCTTCTAAGTTTTAAAGGTGGATCCAAGCACTCTACTTGAAGCGAATTAATGGGGCTTGATTTCATAGCACCGGTGACAATTCGGAGGGCTCGTGATTGAATCCCATTTAGTTTATTTAAGCCAAGTTGATTGCAGGGTTCAAGGAAATACGTACCGTAATCTAGAATACTCCTAACAAGGGAGTTATATAATAATTTTAGTGACGCTGGATGTGAGCCCCACCATACTCCAGTCAAACATCTGAGTATATTCAACATTTGTTCACATTTTGCAACTATATAATAACAATGAGGAAGACCTGTCACTTTACTGTCTAGTTTTATTCCTAAAAATTTTACTTCTTCCTCAACAGGAAGGGTATTGCCGTCGTAAATAACAGAACTAGGGATAGTTAATCTCATTCTGGAAAAAAGCACAACGGCACTTTTAGACACTGATAAACTAAGACCGTGGTTATCAAGCCAGATTTTTAAGCACTGTAAGGAATATGTTAGTAAAGAACTTAAATTATCTACAGATTTACCAGACACGTACAAAAGAAGGTCATCAGCGTATTGGAGAACACTGATATGCGTCGGAAGGCAACATTCAAGATCGTGAGTATAAATATTATATAGTAAAGGGCTTAATACAGAACCTTGTGGGAGCCCATTCCATACTATCCTTGATTGAGTATTGGTTTCATTTAAAATATTTATCAGTCTTCCTGATAAAATATTACATATAAAATTAATAAGTATTGCAGGGACTTCAAGATCCAGAAGCTTATTATTTAATATATTAAAAACGACGTGATCATATGCAGCTGCTATGTCAAGAAATGCTGCTAAAAGGGAATGATTAGAAGGAAAAGCCAACCTGATGTCAGTGGTAAGTATTCCAATACTGTCCATAGTACTTTTATTTTTCCTGAAACCATATTGAGTTTTTCCAAGAAGGCTTTTACTTTCTATATACCATTCAAGACGGTTTTTCACCAGATGTTCAGCAATTTTGGCTAAAACAGATGACAGCGCAATTGGCTTGTATCCTAAAAAATAATTTAATGTCCACCAGATAGATTTATAAATAATATTGAACACGTATTTTTTATATTTTCTTTCGTGCAAATACTTCGGAAGATATATTGATTTGAAATGTCGCATGACGTCACGCCGTTGTACAAAATCTACGACGGCGTGACGTAATTAGCCCCCACTCCGTAACTTTAATACGCTATATCTCAGTAGATTTTGATAATTTCGACAAAATAAAAAAACGAGTGTGCTTATGACCACACGACTGAAGTGAAACTTCTTTTGCACCATCTGTATGTATATATATATGTCGGAACCTTGCATAATGACGTCAGTTAATCAATTAGTGTGACCAGTTTATTTGATTATTATTCTTCCAAATAATTTGTAACGGAAACGTCAAGTACTACACTTGGGTAAGGTCGATTCACGTGGCAACACTGGCTGTATGATTACCGATTGACACATGACGCTTGTTACGTGACGTTTGACCTTTTAAAACGTCAGTCGAGGCTTGTGGTAGAGAGGGAGTGTCACTGGAAATTCGAGTTTGAAGCGTGAGCGTCAACGGTCGTTGCCACGTGCTATCGAACTTGCCGCGTTTTCCGTCTTGATAATCAGTCTGTATCTGTGCCATCCGTTGTTATTTTAAATCTTAAACTAAATCTAAAGACTGATAAGGTGTTTTACTGTGTCTACCTAATTGTATTTACGGACATTTAACGATGGCTGACCCGTCTGATAACGAGGCGAACTATCAGGTCCCGTTATCAGAAGTGGGATGAAGAACTACACTGCTCACAATCTCGTTATAAATCAAGGAACAGAATAAGTCACTTTCTGCCATTATGTGTGTAGTTGTTCATTGTCTTTGTATGAACTTCTGTAAATGCTGGATGTACTGGCAATGAGGCTGGAAGTGAACGTCAAGTTACGAGGTGCGCTCAATTGCTGGCGCAGAGATCGCTCCGCGTGATGGTGCGCTGCAGGAGTGCGCTGCAGGAGTGCTCTGCAGGAGTGCTCTGCAGGTGTGCGCTGCAGGCGTGCAAGTGCTGGCTGTTGCTTGGCGCGCGACAGTGCTGGCTGTTGCTTGGCGAGCGAGGTGCGCTAGCGGAACATGCAAGGTGTGATTGCGGAGCGCGCTTCTAGCTGCTTGGTGAATCACATCAATGGCGTGTGGTGCGGAGTCGGAGCTGCGTGCGTTTTGCTGAACGCCCAAGGTTTCAAGACTTGAGCATCTACTCTGCAGGCGATGAGAAGGTTTCAAAATACCCAAAACGTTTGTGGTAACGTAATGGGGTTTTATGAGAGCTCAGAGATGGCTGGTGTGCAACGGTTGGCAACTGCCAAGTGGCAGGTGTTTGTGGGAAATTGTCACAATCCGGTGAGTCGTACTATTTTGATTTTGATTCCGTGGCCGAATGTTCTCTTGTCAAGCAATCTGTAATTTCATTGGTGTATGTATACACGTGCCAGTATATATACAGTGTACAAGGTGTTGTCATTGTATTGTGTACTGATCAATTTCTTTGCGACACGATAATAAGAGTTATTTGCAAATTTAATTTCTTGGACTACCCGTATTCTTTGTTATAATGAGCTGAGAAATTTTAAATTCTGGTTTTAAAATTATGATGTCCAAAATTGTTTATTTCAAATTAACCTTCCGTTGGTGGTTTTGAATGCCTGTCAGTCGCCGCGTTGGTTGTCTTGGAGGCCTGTCAGACGCCGGGATGGTTGTCTTGAATGGCTGTCAGACGCCGCGTTGGTGGTTTTGAATGCCTGTCAGTCGCCGCGTTGGTTGTCCTGAATGCCTAACAGACGCCTGGATGGTTGTCTTGAAAGGCTGTCGGACGCCACGTTGGTTGTCTCAAATGGCTGTCGAACGCCGGAATGGTTGTCTTGAGAATGCCTGTCAGACGCTGGGATGGTTGTCTTGAAGGGTAATAAAACTATCAGACGCCAGACAGAGGTTTTCTTGAGTCATTGACGGATTTTAGAAAGAGGTTGTTCTGATGTTTATTTGTTTTCATATTAAGTTCTGTTAGACAGACTAGTTTTCTGTCTTGTTGTGATAATCTAAGTTCGTTACTTAAGAGAATATTTAATATTGTCATTAAGAAGTTTCAAAGTAGTGAGATCTCTTAAATCTGAATTTCGAAATAACCAAAATTTGTAAATTGATTACTGATGATGATTAATAAAGATTATGTTGAGAGTATTCGAGTTCGCCTATCATTGGCCAGGTTGGCCGAGCGAGTGGACGCATTTACTGTGTGAACTTTTTGTTATAGGTACCTCACACGAGGACGTGTGAGATGTCAGGACGGCCGTGTCGGAACCTTGCATCATGACGTCAGTTAATCAATTAGTGTGACCAGTTTATTTGATTATTATTCTTCCAAATAATTTGTAACGGAAACGTCAAGTACTACACTTGAGTAAGGTCGATTCACGTGGCAACACTGGCTGTATCATTACCGATTGACACATGACGTTTGTTACGTGACGTTTGACCTTTTAAAACGTCAGTCGAGGCTTGTGGTAGAGAGGGAGTGTCACTGGAAATTCGAGTTTGAAGCGTGAGCGTCAACGGTCGTTGCCACGTGCTATCGAACTTGCCGCGTTTTCCGTCTTGATAATCAGTCTATATCTGTGCCATCCGTTGTTATTTTAAATCTTAAACTAAATCTAAAGACTAATAAGGTGTTTTACTGTGTCTACCTAATTGTATTTACGGACATTTAACGATGGCTGACCCGTCTGATAACGAGGCGAACTATCAGGTCCCGTTATATATATATATATATATATATATATAGATATCCCTTTGGGCACTTTGTGGCTCAGACGTGCCGTATAGGTAGTAATTTGTTGATCCATTTTCACTTGTTGATCCGGGGGCCTTTTGTTGATCCGACGCCATTTGTCCATAAATATGTAGCTCCGTTTGGAGCCACATGTGTCACGTTGAATAATAATAAGTAATAACAATAATTAAGGGCTGTTTTATACAAATCCACCTTTTTGGCGTCTGGGCAGTTGTTGATCCAATTCAAATGGGCCAATCAGGGCGCAGCATTTGCCAAGGGCGCGAAGCGATTGGTTAAGCTGCTGTTTTCTTTTTTATGTATGTTCACTTTATTTATCTTAGATATTAATCTCAGACACCTGGACTGATTTGCTAAATTCTTTTTTTGTTTGAAAAGGTAAACTTTCTAAATGGTCCCTTAGTCAAGATCTGATGATGAAAGACTAGAGAAATCAAGAGGAACTTCCAAAAATCGTAGGGGCGACTAGTGCATTTCTAAGTATCTTCATTAAGTATTTCAAAGAACTATAATTTGATAAAGGTCTGATGTAGCTGATGATGGAGCCGGGAGACAGTCGAAGGAAGTCCTCAACGATTGATAGCAGTCCTTGAGTTTGTGCTTGATTAATTTGTATTAATTAGTACTTTACACCAAGATGAGTTGTAACTGTCATTAAGGCTCTGATGATGAAAACAAAGGCCAGTTCCAGAAACTCCTCAAGGTTTACAGTAGCTACTTTGTTTTTGGACTTAATTCCAATACCCATATAGCACATACAATCCGAGATTCCAGTGTCCTGTCCCCTCCCACTTTCCCCTCATGTTGTGACCCCAGGTGGACAGGATCCTCCCAACACTTAGACAACACCCCCCTCATCTACCCCCCCTCCCCCTAGACTCAACCTAGCCTCCCACCCCTCTCCTCTACAATCACTTACCCCCCCCCCCCCCCACTTGCTCCTCAGGCCACCTCACCCCCCCGTGGCCTATCTCGGGATCCGGAGGTCCAAGACTAGCCGAGTTTGGGCTCTTCGGAATCGGGAGGAAGAGCTCAACATTCTGGCCCCGGGGGATTCCGCATCCCGTACTATATTTACCTACCTCGAAGTCCTTCCCCATATCCCTACCTAAAATCCCGGATATCTCGGAAACGGCTGGGAATTTCAAAATTCTGACAAAATTCCCCCCCTCCTTACTAACCCCCCCCGCAGCCGGAACCTCCCCCATTTTGAACCCATAGTACCTGACCCCCCAATACCCATATAGCACATGCATTCCGAGATTCCAGTGTCCTGTCCCCTCCCACTCTCCCCTCATGTTGTGACCCCAGGTGGACAGGATCTTCCCAACACTTAGACAACCCCCCCTCACCTACCTCTCCCCCCTCCCCGTAGACTCAACCTAGCCTCCCCACCCCTCTCCTCTACACTCCCTTACCCCCCCCCCCCCTCCCCACTTGCTCTCCAGGCCACCTCACCCCCCCGCGGCCTATCTCGAGATCCGGAGGTCCTAGACTAGCCGAGTTTGGGCTCTTCGGAATCGGGAGGAAGAGCCCAACATTCTGACCCCGGGGGATTCCGCATCCCGCATCCCGCATCCCGTATTTCGCATTCCACACTGACTCACCTGATGCTGGCGCGTGCAATTGTTGGGACATACAGGCTGTATCTTTAGGTTAGTTTAGTTTTAAATTTGGTGTTGTATTTAGTCGTGGACCGTCCCCCTATTGGGGACGCTAAGTTTTAATCTTTATTAATGTTATTATATTGAAGTAAAACTTCTTCGCCATCTTTTTCTAAGAAATTTCACTTCTTACGTGTGTACACTAGTACACGCACACATTTTTTTTTTGTTTCTAAAAACGAATATACTAATACCAAAGACATACCCGACTTCGGAAATTAGTTATTTTTTACGTTGTAGTGTTTTCTGGAAGACTGTTGTTTTTTTTACACTTTTGTGTTATGAAAAGTACTGTGCAGCTGCATCCGGTCAGAATGAACGTTGATGCTAATATAGTTGGGAAAAGGCCTGTAAACAAATGACGTAATTTTGAATAATGTTATTTTTACCCGTAATTTTGGTTTAAAAACGAAACCACTGAACCGATTTCTATAAAATTCCTACGAGGTCAAAATGAATGTATGAACAATGCTAGACATGGCGCGATTACGCAACTTAAATTCAGTTTCTTGATTTGGTTCTTCAGTGATAAACTTCAATGCTGTAAGTTTTTTAGGAGTTTCCTCGACTCCTGTTGGTCTTCATCATCAGATTTACGGACACGACCGACAGACCTCCATTTTAACCCACATAGGTGCAAAGTTCTAATCAATACAAATTAATCAAGCACAAACGCAAAGTGGCTGCAGGGGATCGTTGAGGAGTTCCCTCGTCTGTCTATGTTCTTCATCATCAAATCTACTGCAGATTTTCATAGTAATCCATGGGTGAAAATCGCTCATCAATATACATTAATTAAATTCAAACACAAGGGAACTACTGTAAACCGTTGAGGAGTTCCCTGAAGTGGCCTTTGTATTTATCATCAGAGCCCTAATGACAATTAAAACCGATCTAAGTGTAAAGTTCTTATTAATACAAATTAATCAAGCTCAAATACAAGGTAGCTGCTATGAATTCCCGAGGAGTTCCCTCAACTGTCTCCCGGCTTCATATCTACTCCAACATCAGATCTACTCCAGATCATTAGTAAATTGTAGTGCTTTAAAATACTTAATGAAAATATTTAAAAATGTACCTAGAAATGTACAAGTTGCCTCTAAAAATTTTGAAAGTTTCCTTGCTTTCTCTAGTCTTTCATCATCAGAGCCTGGTGACTATGGGACCACCCTTTTAAATAAAAAAGAATTTTGCAAACGGATCCAGGCTTCTTACAGTAATCGGTGAACATACAAAAAAAAAAAACGGTTGCGACTAATTGAGAACCTCCTTCTTTTTTTGAAGTCGGTTAAAAACTTAAATTGCCAAAAGAAAATAATTTTTCTGTTGACAATTTAAATTTTATATGATTTTGACATTGATTACTAACTTTTTCCAATATAAGTTCATTCCCGGTATTAGAAAAAATGCCTGGGGTCGAATCCTCTCGTCTCAATGCCCGCGCTGCTGCCGATGATAATAGTATCATACTAAGCAATATACGGTCAAATCACGCAGGCTCTTACTTACTACTTTTCTCAAACAATCCGAGGAAATAAAAAACATAATTTTATTTTTTAAGTTCAATGACGAATAATGAACAATAATTATTTTTCCCACGCTATGGCGCTATTATGATGTTCCTTTGTTTTTTTTTTCAAAAGCGTCCACTATTTATCATTTCAATATTGTGTCTATTTGCAAGACAGTCCGAAATTTAAATAAAACCTTTTATTAGTTACCTCCTTGGTGTTCCATGTTTCAAATTTAGTTTTTTTTTTTTCGAAAGAAATTCAAACTAGGACGCTGGCACGAAACGCAAACTACCTAATTCGAAATTACGGCCTCTTAAATTTACATTCCATGTGTCTAATGAGTTCCTGTACCTTTTATTTATTTATTTTATTTTTATTAAAATTATAAACTAGCGCTTGACCGCAATCCCGCCTGATGGTAAGCAGTGACGCAGTCGTTGATGGTAAAGCGCACTAGTTTAATAAGAGCTTATTCACTCAAGCCTTGAAGACACTAAAATTGTAGTCCGACGGAAACACCGCCGCTGGCAAACTGTTCCAGTCCCTCGATGTACGCGGTATAAAGGAGGAAGCGAAACGCTTCGTCCGTATCGTAATGGTGTTCGCTAAAATATAACGCGACTAAGTGAAATAATTTTTATAATACACGTAGGAATGTAACTATGAGTAGATTGAGAAAACATCTACCAGAATGTCAAACGCACTTCGGCGGATATATGTACTCGTACTTAGATCTTTATTACTAAGTACCTTGCGCTTTACCATCAACGATTGCGTCACTGCTTACCATCAGGCGGGATTGCGGTCAAGCGCTGGTTTATACTTTAATAAAAAAAAATATAAAAAAAAGTAGTAAATATGATTTTATGTCCACTAACGTGCGGTTGAGTTTATCTTTCTTAATTTACAAAAATATTATTAATGAGGTACACATGTTTAATTTACACACTACGCTGCGATATCTCAATGTTCTTTATGAATTATTTACTGAATGCACTTTTTATGACATAAATCAGGCACTTTTATTTAGTAAACAACACTATGCATAATTTAAAACTCCAATGAAAAATTAACGTGACACTCGGCTTAACTTTCCCGCCAAAACTCCAGACACGGGTTATGACATCAAGATAACATTGTTTTATTTTGAGTACTAGGCTTTTTAGTAAATTATATTTCTTTGCCTTTTTTTTTTCTTTTTCTTCATTATGTGTTTATTTTTGTTTTAGTGTATTATTATTATAATGTGCGTTCTGTTTGGGCGAAATAAAGAATTTTTCTTTCTAGATCAGGAATCATTCAGGATCGGTTTTTAGGAATGAATCATCTGATTAATTCCTAAAAAAACAGCTGCGGAAACTTCAACCCTTAAAAATTAACATTAAAATTTAATAATAATATGTATTCGCATACAAATACCAAAGGAGTCTATACAAGCAGTGTCAATTGCATTGAATGTTAGAGAGGCCATCCACACAATATTTTCGGCACAAAACATACCGCGGCGATATCATGCTTAGACCCATTAGATTGGTTTCGATGAATAGAGTTTAAAAACTTAAAATTAATGGTAAATTAGAAATAAAGTATAAAAACCCTAGACATAAAATTCAACCTCTTTAACTATTAATAACAATTCATACTAAAAATAATTATATATTCATATCAAAATAAGTATTACGAAGTATGAGTTTTCTAAATGGATCAACAAAGTATATGATTTCTGGAATATATTTCCAGCCAAAAAGTCTTCGAGCATTTAAAAAAAATTGACGTTATGGATCCACTAATGCATGAAATGTTAACAAATATATATAGATCTTACAATGTATGGAGCATTGCGAATATAAATTTTCTAGATTAGGTTTATTAAATTCATAATTGATCAACCGTTACGGTATAGGTATCGGATCAAAAGAAGTATTACTGGAAGTGCGAGTATATAAATGGATCAACACAAGTTATTGATTTTTGAAATATATTCAGAGCTAAAAAGTCCTGGTGGGTTCAAAAAATATAGCCGTTAGGATCCACTAATGCATGAAATTGCTGAAAAATTTTTGTCGAGTATATGTCCTAATTGACGAATATATTTGGCCACATCCCTAAATAGAATACGACGTTGCCACTCCCCCCAAGAAATATGCAACTGGAGTAAAGTTATTCCGTGCTAAAGGTGGAGTCTATAATGAACGGCATCGTGGCTGGATCAACTAAGTGCCCAAAGAGGTGTTTATATATATATATATATATATATATATATATATATGTGTGTGTACAATATATACATGTATACACATATACATATATTAATTTTCTATAAATATTTAAATTTATTTCATGCTTTCATTTATAAATTAATATTTTTACATAGACCGCCAATTAAAAAAAAAAAAAAAAAAAGTGGATTCCCTCGGGGCCAAAAGGTCGGGCTCTTCCTCCTGAATCAGGGGACCCCAAACTCGGGTAGTCCACGACCTCTGGTTCCCGAGATAATCCACGGGGGGGTGAGGTAACTAAAGGGGGTCGGGGAGGGGGATAGGTTTCGTGGGGTTACGGGGGGGAGGGGAGAGGGAGAGGAGGGGAGTGGATTCCCTCAGGGCCAAAAGGTCGGGCTCCTCCTCCTGATTCAGGGGACCCCAAACTCGGGTAGTCCACGACCTCTGGTTCCCGAGATAATCCACGGGGGGGGTGAGGTAATCAATGAGGGGGGTCGGGGGGTGTTCGCAGCGTCATGTTCTCGAAGAAATTCATAGTTCTTAATCAATCAAGGTACTTAGCTTAATAATTGAGCTTATGAGGCTCGAAAGCAATTTGTACTTTGTGTCCAATTATCGTATTGTGACGATATCTTAAAGCTTCTATACTTTCAATTATATCAGAAATGTTCAGCAAAAATATATAAAACAATATAAAGGCCAGAACAGAACGAAATTTATAAATTTATTTGTGCTCTTAGGTAATCAATTGTTAACAAATCTTAAAAAAGATCCAAAAAATATATATTGCCTTCGGCGAGATGCGAACTCACAACTTCATACTCGACTCAATTGTTAACAAATCTTAAAAAGATCCAAAAAATATATATTGCCTTCGGCGAGATGCGAACTCACAACTTCATACTCGACAGGTCATGCAATATTTACATGAGCCAATTCCTTGTTTGTATTACAGACGAAATAGGACTATACTCTGCTTCCGTTCGCCTTCATCATTTTTTTTCCTATCATTTTTCGTAACGCTTTCGCTAGTTTACTCCCCAAGTCAAGCGTGCCTAAAGAAGTTTCACTTCAAAAATACGGGTCTTAATTTTTTTTATTATCTATAAGACGGACTAATTATTTTTTGATTTTCATACCTTGGATACATCCCTATTGGGCGATAGGATGAGACATCATCGGGAGGTTTTTTTGGCTTTAATATTGGTATAACTTCCTGTAATTTCCATGTCGAAGGAATGTCACCATTAAACATGATAGAATTTATAAGATTTAAAAAATATAAAAGACTTTGGTCACTTAAGTGTTTTTTTTTTTTTTTTTTTTATTAAAATATAAACCAGCGCTTGACCGCAATCCCGCCTGATGGTAAGCAGTGACGCAATCGTTGATGGTAAAGCGCACTAGTTTATTAAGAGCCTATTCACTCTAGCCTTGAAGACACTCAAATTGTAGTCCGACGGAAACACCGCCGCCGGCAGATTGTTCCAGTCCCTCGATGTACGCGGTATAAAGGACGAGGCGAAACGCTTCGTCCGGATCGTTGAGGTGTTAACAACATAAGGGTGGAAACTCGCCGTACGACGGGTCGTCCGATGGTGGAACGGAGATGGGGGAATTAAATCGTGCAATTCCCTCGCACACTCCCCAGAATGTATCCTATAGAACACCGAAAGGCTGGCTACTCTACGCCTGTGCTCTAGGCTTTGGAGACCAACTCGAATTAAATCAGGGTCACCAATCAGCCTCTTCGCACGCCTCTCCACTGAATCTGTAGCGCGTAGGTCGTGTCGCGTAATTAAAACTCAGATAAATCGAACTTTATGTATTGCACGAATGTAGAAGAGTACAATGTATTTGACGTGTGAAATGACGCGATACAAGAGTGTGATTCAGGAATGGATATAATAATGACGTTGTATAATGATGTTGTACAATGATGTAGAATATGACAATAATAATAATGTTCTCTTACAAGCTATGCACTCACTTAAATACTAACTATCTCTATACTAACTATCTCTAAATGATAGTGGGGTAACCACTAACGAATCAGCTTCGTTCTTGATGCCGATTCGTTGATCGAGGCAGGCCGCGGCGTATGATTGGTTGATGTAGAAAAGCGCGCCAGTTCCGTCTTCACGTGCTAGACGACTCGTATGGTTCCCACGGACGTTGATCGTTGGCCACGCAGATGTGTTCCGGGGTGAATATTCATGGAAACAGGGTCGGAACCCTCGCTGCGGGAGTCAGGGTCGCAGGGACGCGCGCCGTGACGTCCGCATTCCTCTGTGTGATTAATAGTCGACTTGATTTACAGTCGACGCGTAAGAGGAAATGTGTAGCCTTTGTACAACGCCACAATAGCGAACACGTGTGGCATTTGTAGTACAATGCTACAGTACTCCCCCCTTTTTAGCAAAGCGTACGTAGCGTGCAGGCGGCTTGACGATCCTGCCTGATCCGGTACGTTGTTCCCTCGTATGCGGGTCTGGATGTAGGCTGGGTTGCTCATCTGTGGTAGCTGCAGGTGCTTGATTGGTCTCGCTGTTCATATGCCTGGGATCATCTTCTGTGTTGATTGTATACGCAGGTTTGAGGCGATCAATCGATATATTGCTAATTCGTCCTGGTAATTGGATTGTAAAATACTTTTCTTTACGTTCGATGATCTTGTATGGACCTTGGTATGGATGCTGCAGAGGTTTGCGGACGGTGTCATCGCGTACAAACACGTGGCTACATGTTTGTAGGTCGTTGTGCACGAACATACATCGCTTATTTGCATGCGATTTGTATGTAGGTGTGAGCTTGGTGATAACTTCTTGCAGGTGATTGACGTAGTCGTGGTCCATTTTCGGTGTAGCTGGTGTTGGTGATATGAAATCGCCTGGTAGTCGTATTGCTTGACCGTAGGTGAGTTGCGCTGCGCTTGTGTTAGAGTCGGAGCGGATAGCGGCTCTGAGACCCATTAGAACAGCAGGCAATTCGTCGATCCATTTGTTGCTGTTTTCTAGTCTAGACATGAGTGCGGCTTTTAATGTCCTGTGCCAGCGTTCGACGATTCCGTTACTCTGCGGGTGGTATGCAGTAGTACGGGTTTTTTCTACACCGAGTAATTGAGCGAGGTCTCGGAATAGTCGGCTTTCGAACTGTCGTCCTTGGTCGGTAGTGATTCTTATTGGACAACCGAAACGAGATATCCACACTTCGTAAAGTTTTCTTGCGACGATTTCAGCGGTTGTCTCTTGAAGTGGTACAGCTTCAGGCCATCGTGTGCACCGGTCGATCATCGTGAGCAAGTATTTGTGTCCACATGCTGACGTCGGTATCGGTCCAACGATATCAACGTGAATATGTTGAAATCGTTCGCTCGGTGGGAATGTTGCGATGTCACTATGATTGTGTCGCTGTACTTTGGAGAGCTGACACGAATTGCATGTCTTAGTCCACTGGCCGATGTCGGTATTCATTGAAGGCCAAAAGAATCGCTCTTGCATCAGCTTCCGTGTGGATCGTACTCCTGGGTGGCTTGGGCGGTGCACGGCATTGAAAGCTATGCGACGAAAATCAGCTGTTAAATATGGACGAACGTGTGACGTTGATGTTTCGCAGAATATTGGCTTGTTAGTACCCGGTAAAATGATTTTCTTGAGTTGTATGTTGGTCTGTTGAGACAATGTAGGGATACAACTGTCGTTTCCTTGAGCTTGAGATAACTCGTCGTAGTTGATGGGTGAGGGCACGTCGATAGTTTCGACGCGTGATAATGCATCTGCTACAACGTTTTGAGCCCCGCTCACGTGTCGAATGTCAGTAGTGAACTCGCTGATAAACAGTAGCTGCCTGATTCGCCGTGGTGTGTCGTTATCGGAAGGCGGCTTGCGGATTGCGTAGGTCAGCGGTTTATGGTCAGTGTAGACCACGAGTTCTTTGCCTTCAAACATCTTTCTGAAGTGTTTTATTGCCATGTGTATTGACTGGAGCTCCCTGTCGAAACACGAGTACTTTTTTTGTCTTTCCGAAAATTTCTTTGAAAAATATCCGAGTGGCAGCCATTGTCCGTTGCTTCGCCTTTGTTGTAGAGATGCCCCGGCGCAGGTAGCTGAGGCGTCCGAAAAAATAGCGATTTGGTCCTCTGGCGAACTGGATGGGTAAGACAATAAAGCAGCGTTTATTATGCTTTGTTTGCACAACTCAAAAGCTTTTGTCGATTGATTGTCCCACTTTACTTCCGTCTTGTCTCGTTTTTTTGAATTATGAAGGAATGCATTCAGCGGTGCCTGAATGCTTGCCGCATTTGGGACACTGTCTCGGTAAAAATTTATCATGCCAATAAATCTTCGTAAGTCTTGAATGGTTTTGGGTTTTGGGTACTCTGCGATTGCTTTGACTTTGTCTTGAAGTGGTTTGATTCCTTTGCTTGATACTTCATAACCTAGGAACTTGACGGTTTCGCTGCCGAAAACACACTTAGAGGGATTTATAGTGACACCATACGTGTCTAATCGGCGTAAAACTTCCTGCAGATCTCCGATGTGGCTTGCTTCACTTTCAGATGCAACGATAACATCGTCGATGAATGGCAACGCGTAGTCTATTCCGTTGAGTACTTCGTTTATGAATCGTTGGAATGTCTGTCCGGCGTTCTTGAGACCTGGGCACATTCGTGGAAATTCGAATAAACCGAATGGTGTAGTGATCGCTGTCTTTTCGATATCAGGTTCGAAGATCTTTAATTGAAAGTAAGCTCGGTTTAAATCGAGAGTACTGAAGATTTTCTTGCCGTGAAGTAGGTAGGTAAAATCTTTGAGGCGTGGGACTGGATAGCGGTCGGGTTTGGTGACGTCATTGAGCCTTCTGTAGTCACCACAGATGCGTAAATCGCCGTTTTTCTTAGGAACGACATGCAGCGGACTGGACCAAGGGCTTTTGCTTGGTCGGCAAATTCCTTGCTGCATCATGAGCTCGAATTCTTTCTTCACGGGCAGGTAGCGATGTGGAGGAAGAGGTCTGCACTTGTTGAACACTGGTGGGCCAGTAGTTTCGATGTGGTGTTCTACCTTGTGTTTGGGAGTATCCTTCATGCTTGATGGTCGCAGGATATCAGGAAACTTACTGAGGAGCTGGTGATACGGCTGTTCCATGTCGATACTTCGAACTGTGGGTTCGGCGGAACGAATGACTGATGCTCTGACGGTCATGTTGGTAACTTTGTCGACGAGGCGTCGGCCGGCTATGTCGACAAGAAGTTGATGACGCTTCAGAAAGTCTGCACCGATGATGGGTTTGCTGACTGCAGCGACGATGAATTTCCAGGTGTACGGCCGTCGTAGGTTGAGATCCAGTTGTAGGGTTTTCTCTCCGTACGTTGGGATGATCGTGTTATTTGCTGCGTACAAACAGAAATCGGTTTGTTTTGCTTTCCCGCCTTTTGTCCTCGGTATCACGGAAACGTTTGCGCCCGTATCAATTAGAAATGACAGACGCGAATTTCTATCAGTTATGAATAGGCGGTGGGAAGTGTTGTTCGCGTCAGTTGCCGCCTCAACCGACGCAGGCATTAGTTTTCCGACTGGGCGCTGTTGTTGTTGTTGTTGAAATTGCACGGACGTGTACATTTCCGCGCCTCGTTGCCGTACTTGCGATGATAATAACAGATAAGTGATTGTTCTGAATACTTGCGGTTGCTATTATCGTTGCTTGTTGAACGCGATCTCGAACGCCGTCTGTCGAATGTTCTGTGTGATCGTGGTCTGGATCCTTGCCTGTTCTTGAGTTCTGCCAACTCCAGAGATAACTGCCTTAATTGATCGTGTAGGGCAGCCACATCGCTCGTGCGTGAAATCTGCGCGACCTGGTGAGGTTGCGCGATACTGTCCATTACACTGTCTGCTACTTGCGATAACTTTTCCAAGTCCGTAGTGTTGCTCACGGTGAGGACAGCGCGTAATGAGGGTGGAAGTAGCCGGGTCCACATGATGCGCAGTGTACCGTCTGGTATTTTCTGTCCGGCTAGTTCCCGCATTTTTCGCAACAGCTGTGAGGGTTTCTGATCTCCGAGTTCCATCTCATCCATCAGCTTCTGCAGCTTCCGGCTCTCGGATTCCTCGTAGACACTGATGAGTCGGGACTTCAGGGCTTCGTACTTGTTTTCAATGGGCGGGTTGATTATAATATCACTTACTTGCTGAAGTGCGTCCAGGCCTAGTCGGGCGATAGCTGCTTGATAGCGCGCGTCATCGCCTTGCCTCTGTGGCGCCATTACTGCTTCGAAGTGTGTAAACCATAGTCTGGGATACGCCGGCCAAAAGTCAGACAGCCGTGCTTGTAGTGTGAGCGTGTCGACTTGCCCTCCTACCTGTGTTGCGTTGCTTACCTGTGTTGCGTTGTTGGTCGCCATCCTGGTTACTCTTCTGGTGTATCACGCAGCAATACCGTGAATATAGCCTCTTGAAATCCTAGTGGTGAGACCCGCTTGTGGGAAGCCACTAGAATGTGCTAATCACGAGTACCGTCACGTTTGTCTTGATTCACGTCGCTTAGGTCTGAGTGAGCTTTACTCCCTGTTCCTCATGCCTCTACAAATCCAAAGTGGCCAGGTGACACTTAGCAGCACCAGCCCAAACGTGGCTGCAGTACTCCACACACGAACGGACCTGTGCTTTGTACAACATTAAAAGCTGCCCTGGTGTGAAGTACTGCCGGACCTTCGCGATTACACCAAGTTTTCTGGCAGCCACCTTGGCCTTGGACTCAATGAACCGCCCAAAGTTTAGGTTCGAGGAAATCTCAACACCCAAAAGCTGAAGGCGGTCGGTACACTCCAAGGATACATTCCGAAAAGTAGGAGCCAAGGTGAACGGGCTCCTTTTAGCGGTGAAGAGACACGCCTGCGTTTTGGCGGCATTGAATGCTACAAGATTGGCATTGCCCCATTCGGAGACTGCCTGAAGTGCAACACTCGTTCGCTCTACCATGGCCTCTCTATCGGACCGGATTGATTCCCTACTAGCCCAAGCATCCGGCAGGTATCTCTCCACAACTGTGCTGTCATCTGCATACCCATAGATACCGGGCATCAGCAGATCGTTAATGTGCAGCAAAAACAGAGTTGCAGAGAGAACAGACCCCTGAGGAACACCGGCATTAGTCGACATGGGCTCAGATGAGCATCCGTCGACAACAACTCGGAGGGACCGTTCCGTCAGGAAGTCTTTTACCCAGCCAGTCAGGCTAGGGGAAATGCCGTACGCTGGAAGCTTACTCAAAAGGCCAGCGCGCCATACCCGGTCGAAGGCCTTCGAGACATCAAGGGAGACAGCAATCGCCTCCCCATTTCTCTCGAGGGCCTCGCCCCACAAGTGAGTGGCATACACTAGTAGGTCCCCAGTTGACCGATTGCGGCGAAACCCGTACTGTCGGTCACTGAGGAGATCGTTACCTTCCAGGTATGCCAAGCGTGTATTGAACTCGCGCCGAGTTCAATACACGCTCCATAATTTTGCAGAGTATGGAGGTGATCGAAATCGGCCGATAGTTGGTAGGATCGGCACGACTACCCTTTTTGGGCACGGGCTGCACGTTGGCAAGCTTCCAGGACTTGGGCACTATACCAGTCCCAAATGAGAGGCGGTACAAGCGTGTCAATACAGGAGACAACTCGGGCGCACATGCTTTTAGAACAATCGCTGGTATACCATCCGAACCACTAGCCTTATTCACGTCCAGACGACACAGTGCTCTCAGAACCTCCTTGTTCCGAATGCGAACCTCAGGCATTGAAGTACCGCGTAAGTAAGTGTGTGAGAAAGGAATATGGGATGTTATCACAGCCGGGCGCGGAGTCTTTAACATAAGATAGGACTCCTTTCAGCTCAATTAAGTTGAAAGGAGCATTGAGACCAGTTTTATTCGGAATAGGGACATGCAACGAAGGATAATCAAAGGGAACAAAAGGAGGAGCTAATTTATTTAAAAACCGTTCAGAAACGTGTTCTGAAATCTTATTGGTAGTAAACAACTCTTTGAATGCTGAACGAAAACGTCGGATATTTGCAGAGGTGTAAAAGTAACGAAAAAAAGTGTACCCGCATGTATTCGTTACTTTAACAATCAGTACTCGTTACTATCGTATCGTTACGTTACTCGTTACTTTTGATACCTTACGTGTACTGTACGCGTACGCAATACGACTGAATTCGTTATATATCATACAACTGTACATCGCAATACATTACTCATCGATTATACTAAAGAAAAAGCAACAAATACTACTAGGAAATTTAAAGTAGTAACGATGTTTTGAATAGGCTCTTAATAAACTAGCGTGCTTTACCATCAACGATCGCATCACTGCTTACCATCAGGCGGGATTGCGGTCAAGCGCTGGTTTATAATTTATAAAAAAAAAAAAAAAAAATACTATAGTATATGATGACTTTTCTGATGCATTATACTAGCGTGAACTGAAACAGTGTAGATGCTCATACGAAAAGTACGAGTAACGAAATGCATTCGAGTGTAACGTTTCGTTACTTCATACTACATAGAGCACCCGTTACTCAGTAACGAATACATACGGTTTGTCACAGGTCTAGATGTTTGTCCAAACAGCTGATGCAGATGTATTAGGAGCAATTGAATTGCAAAATCGTTTCCAACCTTCCCATTTCTTATTTTTTATTAGTTTGCGTGTCTCAGTAATAATAGCAGAGAGAATATCGAAGTTCTCATTAGTGGAGTATAAAATGTATTGTTTTTCAGCTTCTTTTCTCTTTTTAATAGCCATAGTACACTCGTGGTCCCACCAAGGAGGTGATGGAATTTTATTGTGATTATTGTTATTTTTAATAGGGAAAACTTCATTTGCAACATTTATTAAGAGATGCCAGAGCTGAAGCACAGAGAGTATAATTATTTTCTTGAACAACAGGTAACAAGCTGATTTTATCTTCAACATGCTTTCGAAAAGTGCTCCAGTTTTCGTCATTATTGTCTAGTTTGTGTTTAATGCGAGCAAGACGTTTAGAAGATTGTTGTGATTTACTATCAAGAAAAGTTATTATTAGTTGGTAATGGTCACTTCCGTAAGTAGAAGGAAGTGTGGTCCAAGTCAGAGAAGATGCGAGACAAGGGGATACAATTGTTAAGTCTGGAGCGCTGATACCTTGATCAGGTTTAGTTCTACGTGTGGGTTTACCTGTATTTAAAAGACAAGTTTTCTTCATGTAATATATCAAATATTTTACTACCAAAATGGTTTGATTTAGTGCTACCCCATGAGTAGAGTTGAGCATTAAAATCACCCATGATAAAAACAGGTTTTGGGAGATTATGAATAATATTTTGAACTTCATTGTAAATAGCAGAAGAAGGGTAAGGAATATAAATGGAAACAAAACAGGTTTTATTTATTTTAGCTGCTACAATAGCAAACTTACTATTATGTTGTGGGATAGGGATATGTTCAGAATGTAAAGAATGTTTAACAAGGAGAGCAACGCCAGAACCAGCATCTTCTTCAAATCTATCTTCACGGTAACATTTAAAACCTTGGAGATTAAAATTAAACTCTGGCCGAAGCCATGTTTCTTGGATAAAAATTACAAATGGTTTAAATTTATTAATTAAATGAATTAAGTCTGATTTTTTATTACTAATACTTCTGCAGTTCCACTGGATCACTTTGTCCATTAAATTAAATATTATTAAAATTAGAGCCATTATTACTAGAAGTTGCAGCGTGGGACAGTGGAGAAATAAGATTATTACTGGACAAGGATTGAATAAGTGCAATAATTAAGTCTTTTAAAGCCATATTATTGAGTGATGTATTCAACTGTTTATTATTTTGTAAAGCAACTCCATTAGAGGATGATGGAATGTTATATTCATTGATCAATGATTCATGAGCAGCACGATCATAACCTTTATTAAGATCATGATGAGGTGCTTTTGGTTTTAAGAATACTGTCTTTTTATATGACTTCCTATCTGGGATATTATTAACAGCATTATTATTTAAGTGGATCATGTTATTGTGTAAAGATGGAGTTGAAATTAGAACATCAGCATATGATTTGTTTATAGATGGGTGAAGTTTAAGTGCCTCAGCATATGATATACAATTTTTAGCCATGCTTTCTTTAATATTTTTTTGTCTAGAATATTCTGGACATTTCCTATCAGTAGCCATGTGTGAACCAGAACATAAGCAACATCTGATATCATCTTCTTCAATTGAGCAATTTTCGCCAGAGTGTCCAGATCCACATTTAAAACATCTACTAACTGACCGACACTGGGCTTTAATGTGTCCATATCTGCAGCACTTAAAACATTGTATCGTGGGGTATATATATAAATTTACTGGTAAAGAATTATAGCATAAATATACTCTTTTAGGCAAAACTTGACCATCGAAAGTTAACACTACTGTTTCAGTAGGGACAAACTCAGGATTTCCATTGTTAATAACTTTTCTTTTAAAACGTCTTATCTTAAGAATGTTGCCACAACCTATAGGAACTGAGATATTGCTGATCACCTCCTCGTCTGTCCAGTCAGCTGGTATACCTCGAACAACACCCATCCGGGTAATGGTGTGTGTAGGGATGAATGCTTTATAATAATTTTGCTTTAGTGTATCATTATTAATAAAATTATTAGCATCTATAAAATTAGAGAAACCTATTACTGCTTTATTTCTACCGATTTTCTTCAAGCTACCATTAATAATGTTTTTAAATGAGTATTTTTTGAGAAAGCGGCCTAAAGCAACAGGATGTATCATATTATTGTTATCATTTTCGGAGTTTTTTTCCCTTTGAATGTGTACTATATATGGAGCGGCATCAGAGGTTTGGTATAGCAACCTACCAATAAGATTATGAGCGGAATTATTTACATCATTGGAATGTAGGCTTCTGGGATTTGATGTATTATTTTGGTTTAAAATTGGGACGGAATGTGGAGAGGGTATTTCAGCTGTGGTTTTCAGGACATTTTCATTCCGTCGGACTACAATTTGAGTGTCTTCAAGGCTATAGTGAATAGGCTCTTAATAAACTAGTGCGCTTTACCATCAACGATTGCGTCACTGCTTACCGTCAGGCGGGATTGCGGTCAAGCGCTGGTTAATATTCTAATAAAAAAAAAAAAAAGTTTACTAAATCACAATGACAATCAATATCAGACAGAAAATCGTTTGAATTTTTGTTATGATTGTGACTCCTCCTCTTTCTTTTATTACAATGCTTACACATTCGTTGAGCGGATTTCCTTTTACGTTTTGAAGTTTTATTTGTATCCGAACAATCCGTATCTAAAATAGATCCTTCAGTATCCATATCTGATTTATTAGCTAAAGTTACAAAATATGATGCCTGGGGGACTGTGCCCCCAGGATCTTCAGGCTCATTCATATAAAGGAACTATATACAAAACTTACCAATACTCGTAGAATTAATAATAAATAAAATAAAATAAGCTAATATACTAACAAATTACAAATGTTATTAACTTTAACACTCCCACTATCCTAAAAAAATATTTTAAAATACACCAAAGAAAAAAAAGCAGCTATCGTGTTCGAAGTTTCCCGCGCTTTTTTCAAATCTATTCTTATTGGTGTTGTGTACGAGACCTACTAATTAACGTTAAGTAATACTATAGAGAATATCTGTATTAGTTATATAATCTGTGCTTGCAATTCACCGTACGTATCGGGACGTGTTCCATTTCATTAAATCAGTCTGCATTGAATCTCGCTTGGTTTCATTATATTGTCGAACATATCATTGGCGACGAGGAAAATTACTAATATACGCGTGTGTATACTGTAAAATAATAATTGAAATGCCGATCGGGAAGATTGAAAGTTTTCAGGTCGGATCCCAGAATTGGGACACTTACGTTAGACGAATTAAACAGTTCATAATGTTGAACGACATCGACGTACGCTTACACGTGGCTACGCTGGTGACGCTAGTCGGCTCGGAGTGTTACGACTTAATGTGCGATTTGTGTTCACCAGATCAGCCAGAGGATAAGACTTTTGATGTGCTCGTTCAACTGGTGAAAGGTCATTTAGAACCAGAGAGATCAGATATAGCCGAAAGGCATATTTTTAGGCAGAGGAAGCAGCAGCAAGGTGAAAGCGTTCGTTCATACCTACAAAGTTTGAAGCATCTGGCTAAAACCTCCAATTTTGGTGCCTCACTGGAGATAAACCTCCGTGACCAGTTTGTATCGGGGTTGTACAGTGAGGAGATGCGATCCAGGTTATTCACTGAAAAGAACGTTGACTACAAGCGCGGTGTGGAGTTGGCGACGGCTCTCGAAGCGGCGGAGCGACATGCAAACGTGGCGAGTGCTCCGGGCGCGGAGGCTACGAGCGCAGGCTCCAGCGCTGGCGCAAGCGACGGCCTGCATCGGGTCGGCGGCGCGAGCGGCGCGCGTGTCCGCGGTGCGGCAAGCCCGGCCATGTGGAGGGCAGGTGTCGTTACAAACATTATTCATGTGACAAGTGCGGTGAAAAAGGGCATTTAAAATCAGTGTGCAATCGAAGTGAGAGGGGTGGTAATTATACTAAGAAGACATATAAAGGTCAGTTCTATCTTACCAATTCTGTAACTGAGTCAGATACTGATATTGATTGTAATTTTTATAACATGAGTCACAACAAACATAGTAGTAATATAAATGTGTGTGAGGATGACGGTCCCTATTACATTAAGTTGAATATTGAAGGTAGGTTTTTAAAGTTTGAAGTAGATACGGGTAGTAAGATATCTGCCATATCAAAAAAAATATATGATCAGATGTTTTATAAGTTTCCAATAATTAGTAAAATATTAACTTTTAAATCTTATACAGGGGACGTTATTCAAACACTCGGATACATACTGGTGACAATTACATACAATAATAAGGAACTTAAATTAAAACTATACGTAATTACAAATGGGGGCCCTCCTTTAATGGGTCGCACATGGATAAAACAGTTAAAATTATCAATTTTTGATGCACTTATTAATCACCATTATGTATTCGATGACAATTCGTTGGCGAAAACACTCAAGAACGAATATCCTGAAGTTTTCACTGATGGATTAGGTACATTAAAGTCGCAAATACGATTGCACCTAAATAACACGACTCCCGTGTTTGTGAAGGCGCGGCCATTGCCTTTGGCAATGCGCGTGCGTGTCGAACGAGAACTCGATCGGTTACAGGCGGAAGGTGTCATATACAAAGTCGATAGGTCAGATTATGGTACGCCGATAGTTCCGGTAGTAAAGACAAATGGCGATATCCGTATTTGCGGAGACTACAAAGTCACAATTAATCCGCGATTGAAAGACTTTCATTACCCGCTTCCAAGGATCGAGGACCTGTTCGCGACGCTGGGAGGAGGGGAACGATTCACTAAGTTAGATTTGTCGAATGCGTTCCAACAATGTTTACTCCATAAAGACTCAAGGCCGATGACGGCAATCACCACTCATATGGGTACTTTTGTTTATAATCGTGTTCCGTTTGGTATTAAATGCATTCCTGAAAATTTTCAGAAAATAATGGAAAAGACCTTGAGTGGCTTGCCGTTTACGGCTGTATTTGCAGACGATATTTGTGTTACGGGTACATGTATGTCATCACATATATCAAATTTAAAGGCTGTATTGCAGAGATTGAAGGAAAATGGCCTCCGGGTTAATTATGGTAAATGCGAATTTTTTAAAGAATCGGTGACATACCTACTTAGGTTATAAAATTGATAAACAAGGCCTACATACAGATGATAAAAAAATTAAGGCAATTGTAGCTGCTCCATCACCTTGTAACATAACGCAGTGTATGCGCCCCAGTAAAGCACGTACATCTACCGCGCATTTGTCACGGCTTATCCAACAAACAAGGTCGGCTTACACCACAAGTAAAATCAATCTCCGATCACACTCTAGTAAATCTACGGGACTTACCTGGGACTCAGTGTGCTCCGTCACGAAGCGAAGTCCGGAGAATCGACGCGCGCGCGTCGATTACGATGACGTCCGATGTCTTCAAATTCGCTGACTGTCCCATACCAGTCGACACACCAAGTTCCCTTAATAGGGCACCAAAGCTCACCAACGTAAGAAGTTATTTAGCAGTGTCCATCACGCCCGACAAAGATCACCAATGAAACCACGTTTCCGATTCAAATTCAACTCAATTTACAGACGGCACTGGTACATTTTATAGTTCAAGTAAATACTTCAAAACACGGGCAACAATCGCGACAAACTATACAAAACGCGGCCGGTGTAATGTATTCCCGAAATTCACTCGTTCGAACGCGCCACGCACGCGAGGATTTCGTCAAGATTTTCAAACAATGGACCGCTGCCGGCGCGGTCCCAAAACGTTGTTTTTCCAAGCAACGGACCCCGTACGCGACGGGGTCGCAAGACGTTGTGTGTATAATAATGGCGGCCGCGCGTCGCCATAGACAATACTAATTACGCCAGCCCGTACCGATCGGGCATCTATCACTCGACTAACTAAAAATCGGACTCGCCGATAAACTAGCGTAAACATCCCCCCGCCCCGGACAGTAACAAACGGTCCGACAATTCAATCTAAGGGCAGGCGAGAGAGTGTGGCGATCGCGCGCTTCAAGACAGAGTCCCCCACCAGGACCTCGGCAAACCTGGGAACACCATCCGACCCCGGATACAATTTAACAATGCGTCCACGACGCCATCGGAGGGGTGGCAGGTTTGGGTCCTTTAACAAAACGAGGTCTCCGACTCTTGGAGGGTTCGTCTTGTCTGACCACTTAACGCGCTGTTGTAAAATGTGCAAATACTCCAGATGCCAACGGCGCCAAAAACTTTGCGCAAGCTGTTGAAGCAATTCAAATCGCGAGAGCCGTCCGGAGTTAATGTCCAAATAAGGATATTCAGGCAGGGCGTTAAGTGGTCTACCTATCAAGAAATGGCCCGGCGTGAGGGCCTCCAAATCATTTGCGTCGGATGACAAAGGGCATAACGGACGCGAGTTGAGGACCGCCTCAACCTTACAAAATACGGTCGCGAGCTCCTCAAAAGTTAGGATACTATCTCCAATAACGCGACGAAGGTGAGTTTTCGCGGCCTTTACAATTGTTTCAAATATACCTCCCCAGTGGGGGCAGGACGGCGGTGAGTACTGCCATCGTACCCCTCTGCGGGAGAGTGTGGATCCGATCACAACATTATGTTTATCTAAAAATTCACAAACATCTTTCAAATAACGATCGGTACCCTTAAAGTTGGTCCCACAGTCGGGTCGAATTAAGGACGGCAGTCCGCGACGCGAAACAAATCTGCCAAGAGCAGCGACGAACGCCTCTGTTGTGAGAGCACTAACCACCTCGAGGTGGACCGCTTTAGTAGCTAAACACACAAAAACGCACAAGTAAGCCTTCTCGGTCTTAGCGTTACGGAGACGCGAAGCTTTTACAATAAATGGTCCCGCAAAATCCGTACCAACTCCGGCAAAGGGCATCGATTCGGTGACTCGATCGGCAGGCAAATCCCCCATTTGGGGCTGCACGATGTCCGCCTTCAAGCGGTAGCACGGGAGACAACGTAAGATAACATATCGGATCACTCTCCGCGCAGACAAAATCCAAAATTCCCGTTGGAGGATCGCAGTCAGAGCGTTGCATCCGGCATGTGCATTTTTCACATGGCGGTCTGCGATCAACAACTTCACCAAGGGGCCGTTCTTGGGGAGCAACAATGGATGACGAGCCCCATAGAGGAGCTTAGCATTTTTAAGCCGACCGGGAGCCGGGATTCAGGCGCCCTAAGGGTCCCTTCAGGTGGGATGTGCGTTGGCGGAGGGTTTTCAACTCCGATGCAAATTCACTCTCTTGAACTATCCGCACCCAATACAACAGAGCGTCATTGCGCTCTTGCGGTGAGAGGACCGGAGACTCAAATTTACCACGAGGGCTACGACAGTTGTGGATGAAACGCCGTATCCAGGCGGCGACGCCGAGCAATTCATCCAAAGAGCTGTAGCGCACAAGCAAAAACTCCGGATCTGGAGCCGCTACAGTCTCGGTGGCGTGAACATGCACCCCTGGCGTAGATGCCCCGACCACTGCGGGGGCATGGGGCCAAGAACCCTCCAGCTGTAACAACCATGGTGGACCCCACTACAGCTGGAGATTCACAAGTTCGGGCGCCTCGCAGCCGCGGGAAGCGCAGTCTGCGGGGTTCAAATCGCCAGGCACGTGGTGCCAAATCAACCTCCCAAAAGCGTTGGAGGATGTCCGACAAAGCAGAACCAACAGCGAGGTCGCTGTCTGCCGAAGGGGGGTCTGGGACGTCCCTAAACGATCCCATTACTAAATGACCCAACAACAAAGAGGTGGATATGGCTACAAAACCGGCTGACTGCAAAACTCGCTCGCTCCCACGCAGCAAACGACCTAGCACATTCACACCGATCAACAAATGGATCGGGCCAGGTCGGTGGAAGTGAGGATCAGCCAGAGCCAATCCAGCCGACACTTCAACGGCGGCGTGTGGGGCTCGCACTTGCGGAAGCGGCCCGACCACCGTTTCAACAACAATCGCCGAAGTACCGATTTTCGGCGTTGAGGAGGAGTGGGGGGAGAAGGAGAACGAAACCCGACCGATCGGATCCGAAATCCGCAGGTCTCCAACGCCCCGTACCGATTCCCTATGCGGTACAATATTTAAGTCCAACTGTCGGACGAGCCAAGTAGAGATTACGCAACCCTGGGCCCCTGAATCCAAAAGGGCACGCACTGTGACAAATCACCTTTGGGGCCCCAAACACGCACGGAGGCTGTTGGCAACAGCACAAACTCCGGTGGGGGGGTTGCGCCCGACAGTGGCATTAATGAAAACCCGGGGGGGGGTGATTGCCCCCCTGGACCCCGGGTGAACGGAGTCGACAAGATCGGAGGGGATCGCCGACAGTAGGCGAGAGGGTCCCACTCCACAACATCGAGACTCCTTCCAACACTACTCCGGGGTGTGGGCCAATAACCGTGGGCCGCATACGGGGGAACGTAACGCCCCAGTCGAGGGTAATCAATCAAGGGGGGGGGGGGAGCAGCGTACCGCCCGCCTCCCCGAGCCCCCGACGGCCACCGCTACAACCTGCGGGGGGCCCCCGCCCGTGTGCGGGGAATCTGGGCCCCTTTCGGACCCGCCACCATTGCGGTTCAAACACAGGAGAGCGTCATGTCTCCCGCCGCAATGTGGACAAACCTTAGCCTGGGGGCACGCTGACTGGCGGTGGTCCCCCAGACACAAGTAGCACCAGGCGCGTTGCTTGGCGAGGGCTCTTCGACCTGCAGTCCGGAGGCCCCCGAACTTCTCGCAAGCACGCACGTCATGTCCGTCCCCCCGACAATACCGGCACCGTTTACCTGGTGCGGGGGGGGAGTCCCTTCGGACAGCTGAGTATTGTTTGGTCGGGCGGCGGGGTTGTCCCCTCGCCGCCACCGGACGACCTGTGCTCGTTCCCGGTGTGGGGTCGGTCAGCTGGTCCAGTACTCTGCACTCGTCCTCCAAAAAACGAAGCAAATCCGAGAAGGGGGGGAGGTACGAGGCGCTATTGCCCCCGTACCTTTGTTCAAATCGCCCCTTTACCTCTGCGGGCAATTTCGTCAGGACGATGTGCAGAAGCAGGAAAGACCACTGGTCGACCGGCAAATCCAGCCGGCGCAACGAGTGGGCGGCGGTCAAGAGCGGGTTGACCAAATCCCTCCTTAGTGCGGAAACCCGCGTTGCCTTCGGTAAGGCCAAAATGGTGGCCACATTGGTGTCCGCTAGCAAGCGGACGTTTTGGTAGCGGTCCAGCAACAACTGCCGCGCAACCTGGTAGTTAGCATCGCTGACTATCAGGTGCTGGACCACTGCACTGGCTTCTCCGCGGAGGGCGGAGCGCAAATAAGCCAGTTTCTGGCTGGGGGACAAATCTTCCCTGGAGTCCACCAAGCTGTCAAACAGGTTGATGAAGCCCATCCAAGCCGTGAGGTCCCCGTCAAAGTGGGGGAATCTCCAATGTGGGCAGTCTCCCTAACAAAGCCGGCGGGGTCGGTTTAACCTCCCCGCTCCAAGTCGGCTTTCCCCTACGGGCAGCCAGGAGCCCTTCTGCCGACTCCGTAATTTGGTCAGCCAACTCGTACGCCTGGTCGACATCCCTTCTAAAGGTCTCTACTACGGCTTCATCCGCTGGAGGGTGTTCCAAAACGTACGCATGGAAGTCGACAACATGTCGCTCCAAACCTTCCATGCGCGCAGGCAATCCTTCATAACGGGTCAACAAAGCCTGTACCCGATCCGGCAGAACAATCAGGGCGGCCGCACCCGCGAGCCAACGCAATGCGGCTTGGACCTCGGCCTTTGCCGTAGCAAGCGGATTGGGAGCCATTTCAAATAAAAGCCTTTAATTCCAATTAACCAATTAAATTCAATTAAAGAACGCGCGGAAAGCAACAAAAACAAGCGTAAATAACTCAATAAATTCCGCGAGACCGTGTGGGGACCAAAGCTAAGGGCAACCGTTACAAACAAAACACTAACATGTACAAATAAAAAATATTACAAAGTATACATACAAAATATCAGTGTGCAAACGGCCTAACTTAAGTGCGACACAGATCAAAACTTATAACCAAAACAAAATTATTATTACCAATTACACAATCAATCAACAAACAAACAGAATAAAATTATTACTGTGAATTATGTAATAAATCAACAACAAACAGAACAAAATTACGACTGTGAATTACGAGCTAAATCAACAAAGTTACGACTGTGAATTACGAGCTAAATCAAAACATTCAAACACGAACTATCTGGTTCGTACAACACACAGGTTGACTAAAACAATAACAAAACATTAGTCATAAAAATAACTCGTAATTATTTATCCGTAGCTCAATATTCAACAACAAAGCGAACTATTTGGTTCGTACAGATACACAAGATAATCGAGTCAACAATAACAAAACGTTACTCGTAAACATAACTGGCTGTATGGCGTATCATGCCTTAGCCTACTCCGTTCCTCTGAACGGAAAGAAATGAACCAAAAAATAAAACAATCTACCTACAATTGCTTTTACATTTCTTACTTTGTAAAATATCGGATCCACACAATGATGGAGGTGGTCAGAGATATAATTTTACGAGTACCGACAACAACAAATAAAAAATCAAATTTTTGCAAATTAGCCTCTGAAGGCTACCAAAATACTGGAATGATACTCTAATTAATCAAATTAGTAATTAGAAACGACGCTCTGCTACCACAAAGATGTAGGCGCCCCAGTAAAGCACGTACATCTACCGCGCATTTGTCACGGCTTATCCAACAAACAAGGTCGGCTTACACCACAAGTAAAATCAATCTCCGATCACACTCTAGTAAATCTACGGGACTTACCTGGGACTCAGTGTGCTCCGTCACGAAGCGAAGTCCGGAGAATCGACGCGCGCGCGTCGATTACGATGACGTCCGATGTCTTCAAATTCGCTGACTGTCCCATACCAGTCGACACACCAAGTTCCCTTAATAGGGCACCAAAGCTCACCAACGTAAGAAGTTATTTAGCAGTGTCCATTACGCCCGACAAAGATCGCCAATGAAACCACGTTTCCGATTCAAATTCAACTCAATTTACAGACGGCACTGGTACATTTTATAGTTCAAGTAAATACTTCAAAACACGGGCAACAATCGCGACAAACTATACAAAACGCGGCCGGTGTAATGTATTCCCGAAATTCACTCGTTCGAACGCGCCACGCACGCGAGGATTTCGTCAAGATTTTCAAACAATGGACCGCTGCCGGCGCGGTCCCAAAACGTTGTTTTTCCAAGCAACGGACCCCGTACGCGACGGGGTCGCAAGACGTTGTGTGTATAATAATGGCGGCCGCGCGTCGCCATAGACAATACTAATTACGCCAGCCCGTACCGATCGGGCATCTATCACTCGACTAACTAAAAATCGGACTCGCCGATAAACTAGCGTAAACACGCAGTTAAGAAGTTTTTTAGGACTTGTAAACTTTTACTCAAAGTTTTGCATTAATATGAGTGACGTTTTAAAACCTTTATATGATTTGTTAAAAAAAAATGTCAAATGGACTTGGGACAGTAAATGTGAAAATGCTTTTACTAAAATTAAAAACGTCTTAAGTAGCTCTCCGGTGCTTGCACATTATGATCCAAATTTACAACTTATACTGGCAGTAGATAGCAGCCCATACGGTTTGGGTGCAGTGTTGTTACAACGTTATGATGATGGCAGTGAGCGGCCAGTTGGTTGTGCCTCGCGAACTTTAAATCAAGCGGAGTCCAACTATTCACAGTTAGATAAGGAGGCTTTAGCAATTGTATTTGGTGTGACCAAACACCACCAATATTTATACTGTCGACATTTTATTCTTAGAAGTGACCACCGTGCTTTAAGCTATATACTAGGTGACAATAAAGGGATATCGTTACTGCGGCAAGCAGAATTCAACGATATGCCGTTAAATTAGCAGCATATGATTTTAAAATAGAATTTGTAAGATCGGAGAGGAATTGTTTCGCCGACGCCCTATCACGTCTCCCTCTCAGTTCTAGAGAACGAGTACGAGATGACGAAGAGTATAATTATCTAAACTTTGTTGAAGAAAATTTTCCACTCAGTTTTAAGCAAATTAAACCAGAGACGGATAAGGATTTCCTTCTTAAAAAAATTACTGGTTATGTCATGTTTGGATGGCCACCACAGGTTCTCACAGATAAAGAAAAACCATATTTTAACAGGAAAGACTCATTACACATAGATCACGGATGTTTAGTGTGGGGTTACAGGATTGTTATACCTTAAGTATTACAACAATCAATTTTGCAAGAAATTAATGAGGGTCATCCGGGTATAGTCAAAATGAAACAAATAGCTCGCAACTATGTATGGTGGGAAACTGTAGATAGTGATATAGAACGTACGTGTAGTGAGTGCGCGGCGTGCGTGTCGCAGCGCGCTCAACCTCCGCCAGCGCCGTTGCACTCGTGGCCCTGGCCAGAGCAGCCGTGGTCACGACTAAATGTTGATTTCTTAGGCCCTCTACACAATAGATACTATTTAATAATAGTCGATGCTCACTCAAAGTGGATTGAAGTGGAACGAGTGAGCACAACATCGGCAACGGTTGTCATCGATAGTTTCAGAAGGCTTTTTGCTCGTTTTGGAATCCCTAGAAAAATAGTAAGCAATAATGGACCGCCATTTTCCTCTGTGGAATTTTGTTCGTATTTAAAGCGTAATGGCATAAAACATTTGCCCGTTGCACCATATCATCCCTCCAGTAACGGAGCTGCTGAAAACGCAGTACGTACTATCAAACGTGTTTTAAAGTAGGCGTCACAAGAAAATGTTAACGACAATACTGCATTGTGTAAGTTTCTGTTCATGTATCGTAACACTGAGCATAGCACCACCGGGCGCGAGCCGGCGGTGGCGATGTTTGGGCGTCGACTGCGTGGCAGACTAGACTTACTGCGGCCAGACACGGCTGAGCTGGTACGTGACGCGCAGCTGGCGCACGAAAAGCGCGCGGCCAAGCAGCGTCCGCCGCTGCGGCAAGCAGGCGTCGGAGATGCCGTAATCGTACGGGATTATTCAAAACATAGGCAAAAATGGGCAGAGGGTGTAGTGGTGCGACGGTCAGGACCGGTTACGTACGCGGTTAAAACGAATGACGGACATCTTCATAGGCGTCATATTGATCAGTTGATAACTAAAAAAGTTAGCAAGTCTAGACCTTCTATCGCGGGTCCGAGTCCTAGTGCAGAGATGGAGTCAATCGAACTTGAACGTAATGCACCCATAGAACACAAACAAAACATAGCATCGGTAGACTCCCCGTTCAATACATTATATGAGAGTACAGGGAAATGCCCGAGGGATGAGTCTACCGAAGCAGTAGTTTCGGAAATCGAGAGTTTGCCAGCGTCCATGTCGCCGCCGATCGTTCCTAGTCGTTTACGCCGGAGAGCTGCCTTAGATTGTGTCACGAAGTTAAAGACTTCAAAATAGTATAGTTCTTGCAATTCACGAACGCGCGTGGCTCTTAGTTGTGTTCAAGTCGTATCTGTATACGTGTAAATGTGTGCGTGAGCGTAGACGCGCTACGGTTAGCATACAAATAATCAATGTTAAAATTATTTTTTCTTTGAAACCAACAATGATAATAAAACAAATATTTTAATAGTAAGTTTCATTAAAATTAATTATTATTCATCGTCAGAAGTGTCACTATCTTCAAACTCTTCAGTGTCGCTATCAGTTGATTCTACATTAATCCTTAACTCGAAGTCCAAATCGAAATATTTTCTATACTCTTCTTCAAGTTTTTCGACATGCTTGCAAGTTTTACGCCAGGTATCATTGTCGATATCGTTCATACACTCATTTATTAAATTTTGTAAAATAGTCATATTTTGTCCGATATTTTTAGTTGCAATTTTATTTTTTAAAATTCCCCAGATATTTTCGATACAGTTCAACTCAGGGCGATAGGGCGGCTAACGTAGTATTTCAAAATTCTTGCTTTTAATTATTTCGTCGATTTTGAATGTTATGAAGCGATGTTTATTATTTTTTATTAAATCATAGAGTTCGATTTTTTTTAATCGATCGTCACATAAAATTCCGTTGTCAGTTAGCCATTTTATCATATCGCTCTTCCTTGAACTGGACGTAGGAATTTTACTGCTGCGGGCGTTATGATAGGACGCGTTATCCATCACAATAACTGCCCTTTCTGGCAAATTTGGCATAAGTTTCTCTTCTAGCCACTTCTTATAATTTTAATAATTTTCAACTCATATTTGAGTGATAATCTCCAGTTGTGGAGAATACTTTATACACCAATGAGGCATTTGGAATGAATCCATCTTTAGTACCTGCGTGCACTATAATAAACCGGCTCCCAGTACCTGATTTCTTCATAAATGGAGTATCTTTATCCTTTATGCCCCATGTATTTTGTCGAACGTGTGACGTTAAAACATATGTTTCGTCAGTGTAAACAATAGGACGTCCTTCTGCACGGCACTGAGAAATCTTTTTCAAATATTTTAAACGCCATAGTTGTAAATCATGCCTTTCTTGTAATACTCGTCGGTTACTGCTAATCTTTCGCCATTTATAACCAATTTTTATGAGCAATGAACGTAAAGTGCTTAGACACCCGTCAAAGTCTATCTTTTCTCTGAGAACTGACCGAATTTTGTTTAAAGTTGGAATTTCCTTGTGTTCGATGTGATAATTTTGAATTGTACTTCGAATCAAATTAGTGTCAAAATTATCAAAATCAAATTTGCTACTTCTTTTACGACGTTTTTTCATTGATGATAGAAACTTGGCAGATGTAGAGGGCATCTCTTTTTCTTCTTTCAAAATAGAAGTTACAGTACGTTCACTGACCCCTGTTGCTTCGGCGGTTCGTTTTCTTACGTTAGCCAAAGGACTCAAATCACAATTATCATTATTATTCGCCTTCATGAAATTATATTCTTCTTGAAGAATTCTTCAAGAAAACTTCTTGAATGAAAAACTCGGGCGATAATTCCACGACCCTACAAATAATAAAGATAATACAATGTTCATGATCGTTGATCCATACCATACAATATTAAATAAATAAATACGGACAAATCACACGGATTGAGCTAGCCCCAAAGTAAGCTCGAGACTTGTGTTATGGGATACTAACTCAACGACACTATATTTTATAATAGATACATATATAGATAAACATCCAAGACCCAGGCCAATAAGGAAAAGATCGTTTTCCATCACGACCTGGCCGGGGATCGAACCCGGGGCCTCCACGTCGCAGGCAGGCGTGTTGACCGCTGCGCCACGGAGACCGACAATTAACGCTATAAATGCATATTTAAATAACTCACCTCACTACGAATAATTTTTCGCTTTTTATCGGTATTTGACATGCTGACGGTACTTCGTGGCGGATAGCGACGTGAAAACAATAAGCACAAGTGACCTGAGCGGCCGACCGCTCGCTACTGAACGCTCCGTCAGGCACACACACTGACGCATTGTGCATGTACACAACATACCACAAGCAAGAGTCACGCGCGCTCGTAAATTGCAAGAACTATAATTATTTAATATCTTTAAGATGTGTTTTTTTAGTTTTTTGAAGTTACTCCTAAGTTCTGAGTTGTAATATGTAGTATATTTTACTTAAGTTACTAACTAACTAACTAGTATGTTCCTTTTGAATGTTATTTCAGTTAACTACGAACTAAGGTGGGTGGACCATGGAAGGCCACGCTCCTTTGAAGGCCAACTATCAAAAAGTCGTAGTTATTAACATGTAAACACAAGTTCCTTCGGCTATACACTAAGATCCATCAAACTCAAGGCCACAGACGCGGCGGCGAGTCGCTCGCGCCGCTAATGTGGCAGTGCGATCCAACGTTTCGTAGGCTTCGGTCGTCGACGTTACAATTGTTATTCGCGCGCACAGCAAAAGGTAAGTTTTTAGTTAGATAACCTATTATTATTTCATATTTTTTTACTGTGAATTGTCGTATAAGGATATGTTTATGGTACTAAAGAAAAAAAAAATAGTTTTGCCTCGATTTAAGTTAAAATATTGGTCGTGTTCCCAGGAAAGCCGGTGGTTCCTTATAAGGCCAATCAAAAAATTTGGCCGTTGGCCTTGCTAGGGTACATGGGCCTTATAAAGAACATGTACAAACCATGAACATATGAACAGTTACTTTTTAGTTATAAATACGTACCGTTACAGTTAAAACAATGTTTTATATTTATAATAATTTTATTTATAAGGGTTATTAAACTTTTTAACTCATATTGAATAGACATTCTTTTTTAATTATTTTATTATCAGTATATATTTAAATTTCTCTTATGGAAAGGTTATGTCTGAAAATAAACTAAACTAATTTAAATGAAAAGCAACGAATATAAAAAATATTTACATGTTAAAAACGGTAAAGTACTTATGTGATAAAGTAGGTATGTGATAAGTTATAAGTATATAAGATAGTCATAAGATAGTCTGTCTATAATCATATTTGAAGCAAAAAAAACTTTATAACAATAAGCCGGTAATTGAATAGATGATTAAATTTTATGCGTATAATTTCAGATTTCAAGAATGTCGGAGTCAAAACCCACGAAAAGAGGTAGTACATGGGATGAAGATAGTTTAAGACGTGCCATGGAAGCAGTACAAAATAATCAACTTAATACAAATGCTGCAGCGTTGAAGTTCAAAATTCCAAGACGCACCCTTAGAAACCATTTAGTAAGCGGTAACAGTACTAAAATAATTGGGAAGACAACTATTCTTACAAAACAATTAGAAGAAGATTTATCGCAGCGAATCAAACGTTTTGCAAAACTGGGTGTACCACTTACGCCTAAATTTATCAGGAAACAAGCCTTTTTATTTTGTGAGAGGTTTAAAATCAAGCACTCGTTCAATATGTCAACAAGAATGGCTGGACGCAAATGTTTTTGGCTCGAAACCCATCAATATCAAAAAGAAAACCCCAGCTAATGAATCCAGCTAGAGCTCAAAAAATGAATAAGCCCATTGTGAAACACCATTTTGAAGAAGTGAAGAAACTCTATGAACAGCTAGACATTATTGCACATCCAGAACGCTTGTATAACATGGATGAAAAAGGGTGTCGCATTACGGTCCACAAACAAACTGTAGTATTGGCTGAAAAAGGGAATACAAGAGTACATCTTGTTGCTCCGGAACACGCCGAGAACGTTACAATAGCGATGTGCGTAAATGCGGTGGGTATTGCTATACCGCCCATGATTATTTTTAAGGGGATTAGGCACAGATCAGATTTAGCATCAAATTTGCCACCTGGAACAAAAGTAAGCATGGCACCCAAAGGCAGCATGACCAGTAGCTTATTCGTAGAGTTCGTACAACATTTAGCACAACATAAAGTACCCGGTAAGTGTCTGCTTATCTTTGATGGCGCAAAGTGTCATTTATCATATGAGTCTCTGGATGAAGCAGATAAAAATAATATAGTACTATACTGCTTACCTTCGAACACCACGCACGAACTCCAACCTCTAGATAAATCAGTGAATCGGTCCTTCGAACATTACTGGGATGAAGAAGTTTTGAACTACCTGTGCAATTCTCAAGAGAGAACTTTAAACAAAGCTGCATTTAACAAAATTTTCTCCCGAACATGGCCAAAGTGTATGACTCAAACCAATATAACGAGTGGATTCAAAGCCACTGGTTTATACCCCTTTGATCCTGATGTAATACCCGAAGATGCTTATGCTCCTTCAATTGTAACTGAAAGACCTTTATCGAAAACGTTACAACACCAGATCGACCAACCACTTATATCTGTTCAAATCTCGCCCCCTGTGTCTGAATTTAAAAAAGTGTCAGAATTGTCGTCTCAGTCTCTAATAGATGAAAGCAGATCAGCTCATGTTTCTAACGTCTCTTCAATTTTTCCATCAACTTCCAAAGAGAAGATAGTATCGACATCGCCAAAATTTTCAGCTGCAACAGCAAAAAGAAAACCCGTTCTTGTTCCTTACAGTTCTTCAACTGATGCTTCAGACTTAGAAGTAGATATTGCGGTCAATGACCAGTGCCGCCCCATGCTGCTAAGTTCAGTACATCGTCTCAACGTCGCAGATACAAAAGATGACCCTCAACCATCTCTGTACGATTATCCTCTTCTGAGTATGTCCGGCCTACAAGAAAATATCGTCTGTTCTAGCTCTGAATCTGATCTTGATTTGAATCTTAGTGAATCATTTATCAAAGCTAACTACATGACTAAACTTCAAGTCTCGGATTTATACACTTCTTCTTCGTCATTTGATGTGAACTAGAGCAGAAAAAAGAAATCACTCCGAAAAAACGATTAATACAAAACAAAAGCTCAATTAAAACAAAAGCTCAACTAAAGAGTCATGAGACTAGATCTTCGGATGATGACGAGCCGTTAATTAATCTAATCTTATACCTTTAAACGAGCAATTCTTGTATATATATATATAATTGGAATCTCGGAAACGGCTCCTACGATTTTCATGAAATTTTGTGTGCAGGGGGCCTTGGGGACGATAAGTCGATCTAGCTATATTTAATTTTCAGAAAATGTCATTTTTCATGTTTTGAGGCACTGAACAATTGCTAAACTTCTCATAAGAAGCTAAATTTCGCAGCTGTCCTTAACGTTACGAATAGCTGAGGGGCTTCGGCCTCTGATTCGGAGCTCGTAGACTTCGGGTTCAAATCCCTGACGATATAGTGTTTCTTTTTTCCTTTTTTTTTGGAGTTTTAAAAAAAAGTGTTTCTCTTTTCCTTTTTTTTTTTGGAGTTTAAAAAAAATTATGATGGCGTTGTCTAATGCTTTTTATTACATTTTATATAATTGGAAACGGCGTCAACGAATTTTCTTTTTCGTTTATTAAATCAATGGAAGAAATTTTGTTTTGCCTAATTTGTGGAGATGCAAGGTACCAGGTTCGCACAAAAGTGTAGAAGTCGAAACAATTGTGAAAGAAATGATGTTGTATATAAACAACAATATTTTTTGTTGTAAATATATAATACCTGGAAGAACTTTTATTTTGCCTACCTTGTGGAGGTGCAAAGTACCAGGGTACCCAGTAGTACCTTCCGCCTGACGCAGGTCCTCACCGGACACGGTTGTTTCGGGAGGTTCCTGGTCCGTATTAGGCGAGAGGAAACGCCAGGGTGTCACCATTGTGTGGATCGCCCTGAGGACACGGTGGAGCATACGGTGGAGGTCTGCCCGGCTTGGGTAGAGCACCGCCGTGTCCTCGTAGCGGCGATCGGCGGCAATCTCTCGCGTCCGACTCTGATCCAGGCCATGGTCCGGAGCGAGAGTGCATGGCAGGCCGTCACCTTCTTCTGCGAAACAGTGATGCTGGCAAAGGAGGAGGCGGAGCGCGTGAGGCAACGGGAATCCCAGCGTCCTCACGCCACTAGCCGCCGCAGTAGACGCCCTGGTCGGGAGACGACACCTAACTCCAAGCCACCGCAGGCGCGGGCCTGCGGGCGGTGAGCAGTGGGCAGCTCGCCGCCCGGTAAGGACCAGGCCCGAGTCGACGGCGTGTCGTGTTTCACGCGCGCCTCAGAGAGATGTCAGCACATCGTGACGAGGTCCACGAAGACCGATGCCTCCTGGGTCAGCGTTGCAGGTTGTTTAAACAAGAAACCGCGGCCCTGGTCGTCGCACAGGCCAGTGAAGAAACACGGGTGGGTTTTAGTCAGTAAAAGTCTGACACACCCTTCCGCTCCGCCCTGAGTGGGAGAAGTCATTTGATGATTTCACATAACAACAAAAGAAAAAGTACCAGGGTATCACAAAAGTGTAGGAAAAGTCGAAACAATGAAGCTCATTCATTTTAAAGATCATCCTGAAGGAGCAGTCGAATTTACAACAGAATTTCTCTACAGTGTCAACATTTCAGACTTGCCACAACACGAACTGAAATATTAGTATTATTATTATTATTTCGTTTATTTATTTTACATACATACAATTTACATTTTTAAATATTTATATAAATACATAAAAAAGTAGGAGGTATATACCTTAGTATTTTTATTATTGCTAACCTTATGATACCTTGCACCTCCTCAAAGTAGACAAAATAAAATTCATCCATATAATATGATTTATCAATAAAATGATGAAGTACCTTGGCGACCGAGCTTTGCTCGGCATCTTTTTTTTGTTATAATTATTATTATTGATTTAATTACATCAGAGAATTGTTTATAGTCTTCATAAAAAACACATAAGTACACAAAATACATTTAAATTGTTTATGAACTATTATAAATAAAATTAAATTAAACAGATAATTAATATAGTACTTTTATTTGATATAGATGACGTTTACATTCATGGTACAGAGAAGCCAATGTTTGGTTGGAGGTTAGACCCAGAAAATTGCTCTTAAAATATCATGTGTCTTTTTTACACGAAAATGTCAAAAAGAACATTAAAAAAAACGCTTACGAACATTTTAACTCCTCGAAGCCGTGACTCATCTCAAGAAGCAGAAGAAAACCTCCAAGAAAACAATCCGATTTTCGCTCGTCCCACACGTGTTTGTCAGACTTCGCACAGTGAGGACCCATTTGAAGAAGAACTTGATGAAAATGATCAGGTTTCCGCTCATCCCACACGTGCTGCTAAAGTAAGATGCTTGCAAAACTTGACTAACATTTTAAGAACAGAAATGTCTTATTTAGATGTTTCATGAGAGCGTGCAGCACAACGTGTGGTCGCCGAAAATGATGAGCAACAAGAGCGACGGCTGCAAGATATGCGGCAGCGTGCGTCAGAACGTGAAATTGATTATTATTAATGAAAACCCTCAGCATACCCGCAATATAGTATGGAAGGTTAAGACCTTAAACTATGTATTGATGATAATATATAACTGATGTAACTGATTGTTAAAATATAAGTACTTATTTATAATAAAATGTTCAACTAAATTGCACTCGTAATTTTATATTTAAATAACATTTAATAATATTTTTTTATTATTATGTCGGTATGATCGATAAACATTAGTCAAAAAATATTATTTAAAAAATTCGCTCGTTATGTATTTTTTGTTTTGAAAATATAGAGACACGCGATGTACCTAACAAAAAAAAAGATGCCGAGCAAAGCTCGGTCGCCCGGTACTAGAGGATAAAGAAAAATCGTTTCATGCTTTTTTGCCTACTCCAAACTACGCTACAATAAAGTCTTCACGTCCACGGCAAAAAGCTATTAATTATAAGGGACAAAGAATAGTTAAAGATTTATTCAAAACTGAAGAAAAAAAGAATGAGATGAAGCAAGCGACGAGTAAGAAAAAAGGAAAGTCTACAATTAAACAAGACCAAAAAAAGAAAACCAAAAATAAAAATGATTCCGTAAAACGGCTAAAAAGAACAGTACAACAAGAAAACAGTAAAAGATCTAAAATAGAGATGAAGCAAAGTGCAGAAGGTGAAGAAAAGGAATGGTACTGTCACGCATGTGGCGAGGATAGAAAGGAAGACATGAGACAATGTACCGAATGTCAAAAGTGGTATCACGAGGAGTGTATGGGTCTCACTAAAAAAGATCTCAAATTTATATGCCCAGATTGTGATTAAAATATCCAAAATTATTATCCTTTTTAGTTTCTAAGTTTGTTTCCGAAGTTAATTTTTATTTTGTTTTAGTTTCTAAGTTTGTTTCCGAAGTTAATTTTTATTTTGTTACAATTAAGTAATTTCGTTTTTTAATCTTAAGAATCGTTGATTTTAAACATTCCTGACTTCAAGACTGACTATGTACCATAATAAGTTTGTAATAAGTACAGTAGTTAGTCTGTAGTGTCTATTATTTTATTATAATTAAGTAATATAAGAAAGTCATTGATAATTTTTAGTTTGGCCTTCTTAGGAACATTTTGGCCTTACAAAGAACGGACCCATAAGAAGGCCATTTTTGATAAAAAAAAAGATTGTAATTTCATAATAAAACGTGATGGCAAGTTATTTAAGGCCAATATAATACTCATTATTAATATTTTTAAATAATTTATATGAATAGATTCTTAGTTATAGAATGGTGTTCAAGTAATGTTCTTAGAGTTTTTTATAGATGATAAAAATATATTGAGCATTTAATGCTTCGCTAAATAATAGATCTTATTATGTAGTTTTAGTAAAAGCGGATATATTGAATGTTACAACTCTATTTTTAAGTTTAACAACAGATGTATAATGTTGGCCTTGTTTGGAGCCGTGTTCCATGCAAAGCCATTTGGAAGAGCTTTACAAAACTTAAATTTAATCAATGTTGTTTAAAGTTAGGTAAAAAAAAAAGATTTTATACGGTGGACAATAAAACAAAGTATTACTTAATAATTTGTTTCCTTCATTTATCCAATAAATAAACGAATTAAACGTGTTTACTCGTTAGAGTGGCCATCCATGGTCCACCCACCTTAGTATGTTTCTTTGGAACGTTGTTTGATGAAGGGAGGACAGTGTTGTGTACGAGACCTACTAATTAACGTTAAGTAAAACTATAGAGAATATCTGTATTAGTTATATAATCTGTGCTTGCAATTCACCGTACGTATCGGGACGTGTTCCATTTCATTAAATCAGTCTGCATTGAATCTCGCTTGGTTTCATTTCATTGTCGAACACATCAATTGGTACTCAAAGTCCACCATTCATATGGGTTTATTTTTCTGTCAGCCTTTGCTAATGCGATGTAGTTCGCGATTTCGTCAGCAATGGCATTCTTGGGTTGCTCTATAGATGATTCTTCAAAACATGCCCAAAATAGTTTATGAGTTTCCGAATCGATCTGCTCACTTTCAATGTCTAAACGAGACCTTTTGGATGCCGTTTCTGGATCCGAATCATTTTCGGTTTCTAAAGAAAGCCTAAGACCTTCTCTGAGCACAGCTCTACGGATCCATTCAACTTGGGTAGCGTCAAAGTAAAAGTTCTTGTAGCGGGGGTCTAAAATGTCGACAAGTAATATGTCTTCCTAGAGCATAGATCGTCCAAGTTAAAACGGGCTTCCATATTTTCTATCAACGCCTTTCTAAAATCATCAACGTGTGCAGTTTGTTGAATCAGCGCATCTTTCATTAGGTATCTGCTTAATGAAACAGTGCTAGGTATCACATCTGATATAGGTGCATATGTGGAACTCGTGATTTTTGTTATCTCTTCGAAAGGTTTTAAGAGCTTTAACAGATGTTCTATAACCTCCCACTGATCACTGGTCAAATTTTCAAAATTCACGCTCCTTGATTCTGAAATATACACCGAATTTGCTCTTTTTTGTTCAGATAGACGCTCCAGTAAGTAATATGTTGAGTTCCAGCGAGTTTGAATATCTTGAATCAGTTTATGCTTAGGAAGTCCGAGCTCAGATTGAATACTTTCAAGTTTTATATATCCTGAATGATTAAAATGTGTCACTATGCGGCGGGCACTAGTAAGAATTTCTTTTATTGGAGAACTGTTTTCTAATGCATTATTTATCACCAGCTGAAGAGTATGTCCCTGGAGGACCTGAGTACAATGCTCGAAGACCTCAGGAGGGCCTCCAAGCGAGTCGGTCTTAAAATGAACATGGGCAAGACGAAAGTCATGTCTAATGCCCATGTTGTACCGACTCCTATAAAGGTTGGAGACTCTGTTCTCGAAGTTGTTGACAGCTACGTGTACCTGGGACAAACTATCCAGTTAGGAAGGTCCAACTTCGAGAAAGAGGTCAATCGTCGAATCCAACTCGGCTGGGCTGCTTTCGGGAAGCTACGTAGAATCTTCTCGTCCGAAATACCGCAGTGTCTCAAGACACAAGTCTTCGACCAGTGTGTGTTGCCAGTGATGACTTATGGAATTGAGACGTGGTCGCTAACAATGGGCCTTATAAGAAGGCTCAAAGTCGCTCAAAGGGTAATGGAGAGGGCTATGCTTGGGGTTGACTGTCATGAACATTTGGTACAAATCAAATCAAAAGTCATTTATTCAAATTAGGCTGATAATCAGCACTTTTTGAACGTCAATATTACATAAGACAGTCCCCCAAAAACGCCCACCCATCGACACTTCCTAGTGCTTTCGCTGGGAAGAAGAAGTGGCGGAACAAACTCCCCAGCAGCACAGCTGTCTGTTCATTTTTAAAAAAACATGTCTTTATACAATACTATGTAAACAAACGATACGATAAAATACAACAATGAAATTATTTACCATATGCCAGCTACCACGCCAAAATACCAGCAAAGCAAAACAATATATTTATATTCAAATGAAAATGTAATTAACTAAAACTTGTTACTTAACTAAGAAGCCCCATGCCAGCCAGCCCATATGCCTGGGCGTGACAGCTTACATATTTATGTAATGTAAAAAAGTAAATTATATGAACTCATATAACGTATCAATAAGCTAATTACTGAGAAAGAACACAAACATTGTCCTGAGTTAATCAGAGCGACCAGCTATTCTTATCATTTAAATAATCATTCACGGAATAATATGCCTTTGAACAAAGCCTGCAAGTCTAACAAAGCAGAGGGTATCTTGTTATAAAAAGCTATACCAAGCCCAACAAAAGAGTTATGAACCTTTTGAAGTCGGTGAAAAGGGGCTCGCAGTTTGTCCTTATTTCTGGTGTTAATATTATGAATATCACAGTTTCTGGTGTACACGTGAATATTTTGCCTAACATATAAGATGTTGGCTAAGATGAACTGTGAAGCAACCGTGAGAATACCAATGTCTTTAAACAAATTTCTCAGAGAAAATCTGACACCGAGCTGGTAAATTGCTCGGACAGCTCGTTTTTGAAGTACAAATATATTTTGTATGTCAGCGGCTTTGCCCCACAGTAGAATACCGTAGGACATAACGCTGTGGAAATAACTAAAGTAAACTAAACGAGCTGTATCAACGTCAGTATATTGTCTTACTTTCCTGACGGCGTAGGCGGCCGAACTGAGCCTTCCTGCTAGGGTTGATATGTGTGGTCCCCACTGAAGTTTGGCATCTACTGTTATTCCCAGAAAAACTGCCGAGCCCACAGTTTCAAGCACCTCTTTATCTAAAACGATGTTAGTTCCTAAATTTCTAACGTTAGGCAAAGCGAACTTTACACATTTTGTTTTCTTGGGGTTAAGAGCTAGGTTATTTGACGTAAACCAATCTGTAACTGTTTGAGAGTGCACTGTTTACTTCGTCAAAATTATGTCTATTCCTGTCTACTTTAAAAATTAGAGAGGTATCATCTGCAAACAACACAACGTCACAGATGCCCTTTACAAAATATATGAACGAGACTCCTCGCTCTCGGGAGGATCAACTCGCGCTTCAAATCATGGAGCGGACGACTCTGCTTCTTCCTGAAGGCCGGTACGAGACAGGTCTACTATGGAAATCGGAGACACCGGAGCTCCCTGATAGCCTGCCGCAAGCGAAGAAACGATTCCGCAGTATCGAAGCGAGAATGCGTAAGTGTCCCCACTTTGCCTCTAAATACAGGGAGAGATTCCATGACGATATCGCAAAGGGTTATGTCAAAGTTGGAACCCTACGATGCCGCTGTGGAGGCATGAGGAACAGGGAGTAAAGCTCACTCATCCTCCATAGAAAAGGGAGGATCCTCCGACCAGACGGGTGTTATGTCTGGCGGGCACTTGCCCGATGGTTGAAATTGGCAAGTTGTATGTATGCTAAATGCACGGTAAACTCTGATTGCGAGATGTAGAATTCGTGTGACGTCAGTATGACGCGTCGTTCATTTTGTGGCGTTTTGTAGGTATCGCTACATCACTCCCCTCCGGAGACCGGAGGTCGATAGTAGGCTGAGTCTTGTATCTTCTGATTCTTGCTAGGCCAGCTGAGGTTCCAGTGAGTCGGAACCGGTTGCTGCGTAGTTCACGGTGAGTCGGAACTGTCTTTGTAGATTCCCCAGTGAGTCGGGGTGGTGGGGCGCTGCGTTGTACTCCAGTGCGTCGGATGTCGTACAGCGCCGGGTTGAGGCTGCGTCGAGGTTGCTGATGAGGTTGAGGGTGATGACCAGGTATGCGCGGTCGCTGCATGCTTGTGGTCAGGATACCCGTTGAAGAAGTGGGTGCTGGCTGGGTGGGTGATTCGCCGATGAAGCTTGCGGGAGTGATGATGATGACGTCACGCTCAAGTTGTTGCACGAAGGCTGCGCTGACGTTCATGCTCGGGGTCACCAATGTGGAGGCATGAGGAACAGGGAGTAAAGCTCACTCATCCTCCATAGAAAAGGGAGGATCCTCCGACCAGACGGGTGTTATGTCTGGCGGGCACTTGCCCGATGGTTGAAATTGGCAAGTTGTATGTATGCTAAATGCACGGTAAACTCTGATTGCGAGATGTAGAATTCGTGTGACGTCAGTATGACGCGTCGTTCATTTTGTGGCGTTTTGTAGGTATCGCTACACCGCCATACGAACTATGAAGACCTGGTGGCTGCCGCACTTCGCGGTACTTAACCCCAACAAGCCCAAGCTATGCCTAGTACTTGACTGTGCAGCAAAGTCAGAGGGAAAATCTTTGAAGGATTTTCTTCTGACAGGACCGGATCTCTTGACGTCGCTGCCAAGCGTGCTATTAGGATTCCGCAGCGGTAAGGTAGCGGTCACCGGCGACATCCAAGAGATGTTCCACCGGGTCACGATAAGGCCTGAAGACAGACAGGCTCAGCGTTTGCTGTGGGAGGACGGCCAGTATGTGATGAACGTAATGACCTTTGGTGCCGTATGTTCCCCGTCCTCATCACAGTATGTAAAGAATTTGAACGCACGGAGATATGAAATATCTCATCCCCTCGCCTGTCATGTTATCACAGACCATCATTACGTCGACGACTGTATATACTCTATGGACAACGAGGATGACCTAATCCAGCTGGTGAGAGACGTCATAGAGATACACTCATCAGGTGGGTTTTTTATAAGGAATTTCATTTCTAATTCCAAGAAATTGTTAAATAGTATTCCTGAGGATAGACTTTCCGCAGCGGCAGTAAAGGCGATCAGTGAAAGCAAAGATGAGGTCGTTGAAGGGGTGCAAGGGGTGAGATGGACGCCCGACGACGACAACTTTATTTTTATATTAAACTTGTCTAATATATCAAACGAGTTGGTACATGGCGTGAAGAGACCGACAAAGCGGGAGGTATTAAAATCATTATGTCGGTGTTCGACCCTCTCGGATTTCTTCTTCACATTACTGTCAAAGCCCGCATTCTTTTCCAGAATATCTGGCGTAGTAAGATAGGATGGGACGACGAAATAGAAAGTCTTCATTTTGCTGCGTGGAAGATATGGTTGACAGAATTAAAGTCTGTAAATAACATTAAAATTCCACGTTGGATATTGACAGATAACTACGGTGGTGTGGCAGAACTGCACATCTTCTGTGACGCTAGTTCCAGGGCATTCGCCAGCGTCGCTTACCTGAGATCGCGAAATACTGACGGGACCTGGCACGTCACTTTTCTGATGGCAAGAGCACGAGCCCCCTTGAAGGTAATGAGCATTCCACGCCTTGAGCTCCAGGCAGCGCTATTGGGTGCACGACTATTTGTGAGTCTACAGCACTGCGAGGTAACCCTATCTAAAGTAACACTGTGGACTGACTCGAAAACAGTGATGAGCTGGCTGCGGTCGGACTGCGTCACATTGCGTCTGCGAAATAACGGAGCTGACAGACTATAAGCAGTGGAGATGGGTTCTGATATGTTCGACAATATAATGAAACCAAGCGAGATTCAATGCAGACTGATTTAATGAAATGGAACACGTCCCGATACGTACGGTGAATTGCCAGCACAGATTATATAACTAATACAGATATTCTCTATAGTATTACTTAACGTTAATGAGGTCTCGTACACAACACTGTCCTCCCTTCATCAAATAACATTCGAAAGAAACATAGTAGTTCGTAGTTAACTCAAATAACATTCAAAAGGAACATACTAGTTAGTTGGTAACTTAAGTAAAAGATACTACATATTACAACTCAGAACTTAAGAGTAAATTACATATTAAATAAACACATCTTAAATGTAAGATATTAAATAATTACTATTTTGAAGTTTTTAACTTCGTGACACAATCTAAGGCAGCTCTCCGGCGTAAACGACTAGGAACGATCGGCGGCGACATGGACGCTGGCAAACTCTCGATTTCCGAAACTACTGCTTCGGTAGACTCATCCCTCGGGCATTTCCCTGTACTCTCATATAATGTATTGGACGGGGAGTCTACCGATGCTATGTTTTGTTTGTGTTCTATGGGTGCATTATGTTCAAGTTCGATTGACTCCATCTCGGCACTAGGACTCGGACCCGCGATAGAAGGTCTAGACTTGCTAACTTTTTTAGTTATCAACTGATCAATATGACGCCTATGGAGATGTCCGTCATTCGTTTTAACCGCGTACGTAACCGGTCCTGGCCATTGCACCACTACACCCTCTGCCCATTTTTGCCTATGTTTTGAATAATCCCGTACGATTACGGCATCCCCGACGCCTGCTTGCCGCAGCGGCGGACGCTGCTTGGCCGCGCGCTGTTCGTGCGCCAGCTGCGCGTCACGTACCAGCTCAGCCGTGTCTGGCCGCAGTAAGTCTAGTCTGCCACGCAGTCGACGCCCAAACATCGCCACCGCCGGCTCGCGCCCGGTGGTGCTATGCTCAGTGTTACGATACATAAACAGAAACTTACACAATGCAGTATTGTCGTTAACATTTTCTCGTGACGCCTTCTTTAAAACTCGTTTGATAGTACGTACTGCGTTTTCAGCAGCTCCGTTACTGGAGGGATGATATGGTGCAATGGGCAAATGTTTTATGCCATTACGCTTTAAATACGAACAAAATTCCACAGAGAAAAATGGCGGTCCATTATCGCTTACTATTTTCCTAGGGATTCCAAAACGAGCAAAAAGCCTTCTGAAACTATCGATGACAACCGTTGCCGATGTTGTTCTCACTCGTTCCACTTCAATCCACTTTGAGTGAGCATCGATTATTATTAAATAGTATCTATTGTGTAGTGGGCCTAAGAAATCAACATTTAGTCGTGACCACGGCTGCTCTGGCCAGGGCCACGAGTGCAACGGCGCTGGCGCAGGTTGAGCGCGCTGCGACACGCACGCCGCGCACTCACTACACGTACGTTCTATATCACTATCTACAGTTTCCCACCATACATAGTTGCGAGCTATTTGTTTCATTTTAACTATACCCGGATGACCCTCATGAAGTTCTTGCAAAATTGATTGTTGTAATACTTTAGGTATAACAACAGGATTGTTATACCTAAAGTATTACAACAATCAATTTTAACCCCACACTAAACAGCCGTGATCTATGTGTAATGAGTCTTTCCTATTAAAATATGGTTTTTCTTTATCTATGAGAACCCGTGGTGGCCATCCAAACATGACATAACCAGCAATTTTTTTAAGAAGGAAATCCTTATCCGTCTCTGTTTTAATTTGCTTAAAACTGAGTGGAAAATTTTCTTCAACAAAGTTTAGATAACTATACTCTTCGTCATCTCGTACTTGTTCACTAGAACTGAGAGGGAGACGTGATAGGGCGTCGGCGAAACAATTCCTCTCCGATCTTACAAATTCTATTTTAAAATCATATGCTGCTAATTTAACGGCATATCGTTGAATTCTGCTTGCCGCAGTAACGGGTATCCCTTTATTGTCACCTAGTATATAGCTTAAAGCACGGTGGTCACTTCTAAGAATAAAATGTCGACCGTATAAATATTGGTGGTGTTTGGTCACACCAAATACAATTGCTAAAGCCTCCTTATCTAACTGTGAATAGTTGGACTCCGCTTGATTTAAAGTTCGCGAGGCACAACCAACTGGCCGCTCACTGCCATCATCATAACGTTGTAACAACACTGCACCCAAACCGTATGGGCTGCTATCTACTGCCAGTATAAGTTGTAAATTTGGATCATAATGTGCAAGCACCGGAGAGCTACTTAAGACGTTTTTAATTTTAGTAAAAGCATTTTCACATTTACTGTCCCAAGTCCATTTGACATTTTTTTTTTAACAAATCAAATAAAGGTTTTAAAACGTCACTCATATTAATGCAAAACTTTGAGTAAAAGTTTACAAGTCCTAAAAAACTTCTTAACTGCGTTATGTTACAAGGTGATGGAGCAGCTACAATTGCCTTAATTTTTTTATCATCTGTATGTAGGCCTTGTTTATCAATTTTATAACCTAAGTATGTCACCGATTCTTTAAAAAAATCACATTTACCATAATTAACCCGGAGGCCATTTTCCTTCAATCTCTGCAATACAGCCTTTAAATTTGATATATGTGATGACATACATGTACCCGTAACACAAATATCGTCTGCAAATACAGCAGTAAACGGCAAGCCACTCAAGGTCTCTTCCATTATTTTCTGAAAATTTTCAGGAATGCATTTAATACCAAACGGAACACGATTATAAACAAAAGTACCCATATGAGTGGTGATTGCCGTCATCGGCCTTGAGTCTTTATGGAGTAAACATTGTTGGAACGCATTCGACAAATCTAACTTAGTGAATCGTTCCCCTCCTCCCAGCGTCGCGAACAGGTCCTCGATCCTTGGAAGCGGGTAATGAAAGTCTTTCAATCGCGGATTAATTGTGACTTTGTAGTCTCCGCAAATACGGATATCGCCATTTGTCTTTACTACCGGAACTATCGGCGTACCATAATCTGACCTATCGACTTTGTATATGACACCTTCCGCCTGTAACCGATCGAGTTCTCGTTCGACACGCACGCGCAAAGCCAAAGGCAATGGCCGCGCTTTTACAAACACGGGAGTCGTGTCATTTAGGTGCAATCGTATTTGCGACTTGAATGTACCTAATCCATCAGTGAAAACTTCAGGATATTCGTTCTTGAGTGTTTTCGCCAACGAATTGTCATCGGATACATAATGGTGATTCATAAGTGCATCAAAAATTGATAATTTTAACTGTTTTATCCATGTGCGACCCATTAAAGGAGGGCCCCCATTTGTAATTACGTATAGTTTTAATTTAAGTTCCTTATTATTGTATATAATTGTCACCAGTATGTATCCGAGTGTTTGAATAACGTCCCCTGTATAAGATTTAAAAGTTAATATTTTACTAATTATTGGAAACTTATAAAACATCTTATCATATAATTTTTTTGATATAGCAGATATCTTACTACCCGTATCTACTTCAAACTTTAAAAACCTACCTTCAATATTCAACTTAATGTAATAGGGACCGTCATCCTCACACACATTTATATTACTACTATGTTTGTTGTGACTCATGTTATAAAAATTACAATCAATATCAGTATCTGACTCAGTTACAGAATTGGTAAGATAGAACTGACCTTTATATGTCTTCTTAGTATAATTACCACCCCTCTCACTTCGATTGCACACTGATTTTAAATGCCCTTTTTCACCGCACTTGTCACATGAATAATGTTTGTAACGACACCTGCCCTCCACATGGCCGGGCTTGCCGCACCGCGGACACGCGCGCCGCTCGCGCCGCCGACCCGATGCAGGCCGTCGCTTGCGCCAGCGCTGGAGCCTGCGCTCGTAGCCTCCGCGCCCGGAGCACTCGCCACGTTTGCATGTCGCTCCGCCGCTTCGAGAGCCGTCGCCAACTCCACACCGCGCTTGTAGTCAACGTTCTTTTCAGTGAATAACCTGGATCGCATCTCCTCACTGTACAACCCCGATACAAACTGGTCACGGAGGTTTATCTCCAGTGAGGCACCAAAATTGGAGGTTTTAGCCAGATGCTTCAAACTTTGTAGGTATGAACGAACGCTTTCACCTTGCTGCTGCTTCCTCTGCCTAAAAATATGCCTTTCGGCTATATCTGATCTCTCTGGTTCTAAATGACCTTTCACCAGTTGAACGAGCACATCAAAAGTCTTATCCTCTGGCTGATCTGGTGAACACAAATCGCACATTAAGTCGTAACACTCCGAACCGACTAGCGTCACCAGCGTAGCCACGTGTAAGCGTACGTCGATGTCGTTCAACATTATGAACTGTTTAATTCGTCTAACGTAAGTGTCCCAATTCTGGGTTCCGACCTGAAAACTTTCAATCTTCCCGATCGGCATTTCAATTATTATTTTACAGTATACACACGCGTATATTAGTAATTTTCCTCGTCGCCAATGATATGTTCGACAATATAATGAAACCAAGCGAGATTCAATGCAGACTGATTTAATGAAATGGAACACGTCCCGATACGTACGGTGAATTGCCAGCACAGATTATATAACTAATTTTTTTTTTTTTTTTTTTTATAAATTATAAACCAGCGCTTGACCGCAATCCCGCCTGATGGTAAGCAGTGACGCGATCGTTGATGGTAAAGCGCGCTAGTTTATTAAGAGCCTATTCACTCTAGCCTTGAAGACACTCAAATCGTAATGTGACGGAAACACCGACGCCGGCAAATTGTTCCAATCCCTCGATGTACGCGGTATAAAGGAGGAAGCAAAACGCTTCGTCCGGATCGCAGTGGTGTCAACAACGTAAGGGTGGAAACTCGCCGTACGACGGGTCGTCCGATGATGGAACGGAGATGGGGGAATTAAATCATGCAATTCCCTTGCACACTCACCAGAATGCATCCTATAGAAGACCGAAAGGCTGGCTACTCTACGCCTGTGCTCCAGGCTTTGGAGACCGTTTCGAGTTAAGTCTGGGTCGCCAATCAGCCTCTTCGCACGCCTCTCCACCGAATCCAAAGCGGCAAGGTGACACTTCGCAGCACCAGCCCAAATGTGGCTGCAGTACTCCACACACGAGCGGACCTGTGCTTTGTATAAAATTAGAAGCTGCCCTGGTGTGAAGTACCGCCGGACTTTACACAGATATTCTCTATAGTATTACTTAACGTTAATGAGGTCTCGTACACAACAGGTTCCTACTCACTTAAATGCTGCCGATGACTCCGCGAGAGACACAGCGTTAGCTGATAATGGTGAGAGGTGGCTTAAAGGGCCTGACTTTTTATTTAAGCCTGACCGTGAATGGCCTACAGATATAGACGACGTTGACGCCATCGACGCTTACATCGGTGGCGACGAAATCAAGGTTGTTTGCTCTACTAGTGAAGACCTGTCATTAGAGTTACCTGACATAAATCGTTTTTCTCAGTACTGGCGACTGGTACGTAGCACAGCTTGGTTCTTCCGCGGAGTACACAACTTTAAGAACAAAAATCCGGACTGGCTTCGAAGTGAACTGGCCGCAACAATTTAAAAAGACATGGACGGGTAGATAAATCAAGCTCAATTCGTCAACTGAACGCCTTCCTAGACGCGCACGACATACTCAGAGTTGGGGGGAGGATTGAGAAGGCGAACCTCGATTACGACGCTAAGCACCCAATAATTTTACACCCGGCCGATCGATTCGTTGTGCTACTGATGCTTCGCTACCACGTCGAATCTGCACACTCCGGTAGAGAAAGAGTTCTTAACGAACTAAGAAAGCGCTACTGGATTCTTAACGGTCGCAACGCAGTCAAAAAGACTTGGAATGACTGTCTTGTTTGCAAAATTAGACGCACGAGAACATCACCGCCGCTCATGGGACAACTACCTGACTCTCGGCTTCAAGGCAGATACCGGCCTTTCACCTACACAGGTTTAGACAATTTCGAACCTATGTTAGTAAAAATAGGCAGAAGACAAGAGAAAAGATGGGGAGCCCTTTATACCTGTCTTACCGTACGTGCAGTGCATGTAGATCTAGTCAACGACTTGACAACTAGCTCCGCAATTCTCAGCTTACGCCGTTTCATAGCTCGCCGTGGCTGCCCAGCGGTCATACACAGTGACAACGCGACGACATTCCGCGGAGCCAACCGCGAACTGAAACAGGCGGTACTAGCGATGGACCAGAGCGAGCTACTGCGTTTTGGCAGCACTCGCAACATTGAGTAGAGATTTATACCTCCGAACTCTCCGCACATGGGAGACTGCTGGGAGAGACTGGTGCGTAGCATCAAGACGGCGCTACGTGTGACGCTAAAAGAGCGAGTACCGAACGAACAAACCCTTCGTACACTCCTGGCCGAAGCCGAACAATTTGTTAACAGCCGACCGCTACCCTATGTACCAATTGACTCCGACGACGATTTACCGCTATCGCCTAACAGTTTTCTCTTTACAGACACCTTAGTGATGGACAGACCCTTCGGTACGTTTTCTGACGGTGATTTGTTGCGGCGCTCTTGGCGGGAGTCCCAAAGGTTGGCGGACCTGACGTGGAAGCGGTGGGTACGCGGATACCTGTTCCCTGACGAGACGGAATAAGTGGCTGCAGGTAGCTGATAGGCCGCTGACCGAAGGCGACATAGTAATAATCGCTGATGATCAACTTCCAAGGGGACAATGGCCTCGGGGCCGTATCGCGAAAGTATTTCCCGGAAGGGATGGCCAGGTACGCGTAGCAGACGTGGTAACGAGACAGGGTACCTATACACGACCGGCGACTAAACTGTGTAAACTGGACGTCGGCTCCCAATCTTGAGTATCAGCCTTCTGATACTGGGGGTGGGAATGTCGCGGCGTCCAGCCTCCTTTGACTAACTGACTGGCTGGATGACGGACAGGCTTTTTAAGTAATGACAGGTTGACGGGACTTGACTGGTAACTAGGAAAAAATAAAGGACGATTTTTCAACAAGAATTGGCTTTTGATGCTTTTTTTCGACAAATAAGACGACAACGACCCAACAGATCCATAACGACCTTTTTTTTTTAATGTACGAAGACTTTTTGGCTCGGAATATATTTCAAAATTCATTTACTTATGTTGATCCATTTAGCTACTCGTACTTCGTAATATTTTTGAAGTGAAACTTCTTTAGGCACGCTTGACTTGGGGAGTAAAAACTGGCGAAAGCGTTACAAAAAATGATAGGAAAAAAAAATGATGAAGGCGAACGGAAGCAGAGTATAGTCCTATTTCGTCTGTACTACAAACAAGGAGTTGGCTCATGTAAATATTGCATGACATGTCGAGTATGAAGTAGTGAGTTCGCATCTCGCCGAAGGCAATACATATTTTTTGGATCTTTTTAAGATTTGTTAACAATTGAGTCGAGTATGAAGTTGTGAGTTCGCATCTCGCCGAAGGCAATATATATTTTTTGGATCTTTTTAAGATTTGTTAACAATTGATTACCTAAGAGCACAAATAATTTATAAATTTCGTTCTGTTCTGGCCTTTATGTTATTTTATATATTTTTGCTGAACATTTCTGATATAATTGAAAGTATAGAAGCTTGAAGATATCGTCACAATACGATAATTGGACACAAAGTACAAATTGCTTTCGAGCCTCATAAGCTCAATTATTAAGCTAAGTACCTTGATTGATTAAGAACTATGAATTTCTTCGAGAACATGACGCTGCGAACACCCCCCGACCCCCTCATTGATTACCTCACCCCCCCGTGGATTATCTCGGGAACCGGAGGTCGTGGACTACCCGAGTTAGGGGCCCACTGATTCACGAGGAAGAGCCCGACCTTTTGGCCCCGTGGGAATCCAGTACCCCTCCCCCTCCCCCCGACACCCTTTAGTTACCTCACCTCCTGGTGGATGATCTCGGGAACCAGAGGTCGTGGACTACCCGAGTTTGGGGTCCCCTGAATCAGGAGGAGGAGCCCGACCTTTTGGCCCCGAGGGAATCCACTCCCCCCCTCTCCCCCTCACCCCACAACCCCACGAAACCTATGCCCCCCCACCCCCACCCCCCGACCCCCTTTAGTTACCTCACCCCCCCGTGGATTATCTCGGGAACCAGAGGTCGTGGACTACCCGAGATTGGGGTCCCCTGATTCAGGAGGAAGAGCCCGACCTTTTGGCCCCGAGGGAATCCACTTTTTTTTTTTAATTGGAGGTCTATGCAAAAATATTAATTTATAAATGAAAGCATGAAATAAATTTAAATATTTATAGAAAATTAATATATGTATATGAAAAAGTTTCACTATTATGAAGAAGTTTCACTTCAGTCGTGTGGTCATAAGCACACTCGTTTTTTTTTTTTTAATTATTATAAACTCCCGCTTGACCGCAATCCTGCCTGATGGTAAGCAGTGATGCGATCGTTGATGGTAAATCGCGCTAGTTTATTAAGAGCCTATTTACTCAGAAAAACTAAGCGAATAGGAAGGAAGAGGGCAGTTGAGCGAGGTGATGCAATGTTAAGCCCAACAACACGACCAACGATGTTGCGCCAAAGGGAGATTGATCTGAAGACCCTCCACGACCAAACTCCCAATACAACAACATTAGGCGCATCGTACCCGGAACACATCACAACACAACTGCTCAGACCCGTCCTCCATACGGCTTCACCAGACATCGTGCCGGAACACGACAAATCGCTTGGCGGCAAGGCTTTGTCTGGTGGGTGGTAACTTCTGCCGGCGGCCGATGTTATGGCGTACCACCGAGAAATACTTATTTTTATCTGAATAGGTACTAATACCGTACCGGTCGATCAATTATGTTTAGTATGAAGTCAAAGTTATTGTTTTTAATATTTAAATAGATTGAATTTTACGTATGGGATTTTTATACTTTATTTCTAATTTACCATTTATTTTAAGTTTTTAAACTCTATCCCTTTGTAGCTCAAGTTCATAAAATTTTTAATTTCTTTGGAATATGATATGTTAAAACAAATAAAAAAACAAGTATTTCTCAAAAAATTAAAAATATTTATTATTTGTTATTTATTTAACATCTTAGGGAGTGTAACATTACTGTAACATTGAGTGAAACTAAAAGAAAATCTACTTAAGTGGTATGGAATGATCTAAAACAATTATTTTGTTTATTGTAGCATAATGCTACACCACATTTCTCACAAATTGTTTGAGATACGCCAGTGCACTTGGGAAACTTGCGACGTATCCTTTTTTCTACCCAAATCGGCCAGTGGCCAATTTGATCCTGCCTTACCTGGGGGGACATGTTGAGCTGGCCCCTTGAATTTTTTGGCTTGAATTTCATTTTCAATTGATTTTCGATTCTTGATTTTAGTTTTCAAGCCTAGTTTGCATAACGTTTCACCAATCTCAAGTCGAAAATCTGCTGAAGACAATTGTTTGTCATTGCAGTTTTTTGCCTGCCTTACTCTTCGATATAACAACCAAGAGTTGGCCATAGTCAGGTCTAAGAAGTGATAAAACATCCGAACATCCGGGATGCCACCAAATGTCCTATTCAAGGTGTCTACGACAGGTCTTATTTTCCTTTACTCCCTATCTATAACTTCAACAAACTCCCTATCTATAACTTCAACAAACTCCCTATCTATAACTTCAACAAACTCCCTATCTATAACTTCCAACAAACTCCCTATCTATAACTTCCAACAAACTCCCTATCTATAAGTTCCACTGCGCCACTCTGCTAAGAAATCCATCTCAAACTCATCAAATCTACTAGGAACCTTCCTCTCTCTACAAGGATTCCTCCTGGGTACACTAGATTCTTCTTCACACTCATTAACTCTCTCTTCAATAATCTCTTGACTCGCATCTCCTCTGTATCAGCTTCATTATCAATCTCATGATTTATTTCAACTTCTACTTCAACTCTATCTCCAAAATTTCTCCCAATACTGGTTTCCTTTTGGTTGTCCAACTGTATCCTTGTGTTTTGTTCCCTACACTCATTTATTTGTTCACTTATTTCTTCATTCTCTGAATCACTTTCATTTGTTCGCCCTTCATTTGTGCGCCCTTCATTTGTGCGCCCTTCATTTGTGCGCCCTTCATTTGTGCGCCCTTCATTTATTCCATCTTCAATTGTTCCATCTTACAACCGTATTACTTTCTTCGCGTTCCTGCGTTCTGGGCCCATAACCTGTTGAACCTTACAGGTCTCTTGCAGGGCTCACAAATGAAAGATAAAAATTAGGACTCAAACCCCTTTATTATATATCTTCCTTTGTTCATATATATTACTAGAAATAACTATTACAATTTAGACATCTTTACAACAATATGTGGAATTAGTAGACGAAAAAGAAGCTTACGGAAGAAAATTAGTGACTTGTAAGTTAGGTTAGTTTAAGGGGGTGCACTTAAGTTTTGTGATAATCAAAGATTTTTATTAGGGGAGGAGAAACACTGCGTTAGCACAGTGGAAGCGTGAGCATAATAATATTGGAATAGGTTTGTGAAACATTGGAAAAGGTTTGTGAACTCTTTTTTATGCGTTTATAGGTACGATTTATGGGATTATGTATATGGTTTTTAGATTTATGTGGTTGTGTATGATTTGTAGTGTTTCTTTGTTAAGGTTGGTAGAGTGTTTAGTTTTTGTCTTATTGTTGTGAGGTTTAGGGTTAGTTTTATGTTTGGGTTTGGTTGTTTAGAAAGTTTTTGAGAAAATGGTGTGTTGTCCAAAGTGTTAAAAAATTTAATGTATTTAAGATGTTTAAAGTGGTTCTGGATGTTTTCTCTCCAAAGGGTTGAGATTAAGGGGGTGTGTTGGAAGTAATCTCAACTCCTTTGTGAGAATACTGGCCGAATCAAGGATTGCGTGTTTTTAAATAGTGAATGTCATAATAACTAGAAGGTTTGTACTGCGTCAAATTGACGTAGTTCACTATAAACCACATTGTTGTAAAGATGTCTAAATTGTAATAGTTATTTCTAGTAATATATATGAACAAAGGATGGTATGTAATAAAGGGGTTTGAGTCCTAAATTTTATCTTTCATTTGTGAGCCCTGCAAGAGACCTGTAAGGTTCAACAACAAACACATAAACTTACATTTCCCACATAAAAAAGAAAATGTATGCTTTGCTTACAATATATGTACAAAATTATTCACTTACCTATATGTTTCTACGAAAAAACTACAATTTTACACACTTTTATTATATTTTTATAAAATTCAAACTTGTAACGAATTTCGACTTGTCACTTTCATCGGCACACTAAATTTGTACTTGCAAAAACTACCCGTTACGCCATCATTGATTTGTACCTGGTACTAAAATGTTCGGTGTGCTATGTTACAATACAGTGACATTGAGTTGAATGATCTAAAATTATTAGTATTCGTTTTTGCGGGATTTTTTAGGTTTGTTACAGAAATGTCACACGAGTCTACAAAGGGCTATTCATCGAAACCAATCCAAAGACGATATCGCCGCTGTATGTTTTGTGCTGAAAATATTGTGTGGACGGCCTCGGTTACATTCAATGCAATCAATACTGCTTGTAAGGTTCCTTTGGTAGAAATTGTATGCGAATACATATTGTTAGCATAAAATTATTAGTTTCGAAGTACCCTACCGCCATGCCTATAAAAGCGGTGTGCGGTCAGTACTCATCCCTTACTTCGTCTTCGGCAGCCGTCGTGATAACATCGTTTCGTAAGATTGTCTAAAGTCGTTATTCTAAATTTGTATTAGAAATTGTGTATTTAGTTTGTTTTAAGGTTATAATTATTGTTAAATGATTAAAATCTAGATTGTGGTTATTCTGTTTATTTTTTTAGTTAAAATTAATATAAATCGCCATTATCAGAAGTGGGATAGGCTCCATTGCCTATCTTATCTTTAGTTTGTGCGAACAGATTTTGAATCATGTCCGAACGAGTTACCACTCGTTTTCGAGGCAGAAATAGGAATAATCAAAATAGTAACGCAGCTGAACTCCAAGAAACCCTTGGACCCATTTTAGCGCGTCTGAACGCGCTAGAACATGCTAGCCTACCCGCAACCAGCACCGTGGCAACTACACCTGACACAAGTGCCATTGTGGCGCCTGGGCAAATCATGGCGCCTCTGCTACGGGACCCACAACTGGCAGCGCCTGAGTCAAACACTAGCATTGTTGGGGAATCCCTAGCAAGTACTTCAGCATCCCTGGATTCTACAGATCGCCTCATTGGAGCATTGAGTGCGTTAACCAAGGTCAGATCCAATCATTATTATATTTCAAACTTTGATCCCAGCATGCATGATATCGATTCTTGGTGTGAAGAGGTTGAAAGGGCACGTGATATGAATAAATGGGATGACAACGAGTGTTTATCCCGGATTGCTAACTGCCTGAAAGGAGATGCCCGTAGTTGGCTAAACGACTGGGTCACAAAGGACCGCACTTGGTCTAACTTCAAGGTTGAATTTAAACCGCTCTGCTCACGAAGAATCGATGTTGCTAATATATTGTTTGATGTCATAAATAGTAATTCTGATCAATATTCCACGTACGCAGAATACGCTAGGCGCTCCGTTTTGAGATTAAATATTGTTAAAGGGTTAAGCGATGAACTAACGGTCGCGATTGTCATACGTGGTATAACTGACGCTCAAATACGCGCCGCTGCGATTAACGCTCATTTAATGATCAAAGACCTTGTGGAATTTCTTTCTATTTATACCAAACCGAATCGAGAGTTCATACAGAAATAATCAATAAAAATCCGAATAGATCGTGTTCGTTCTGTAAAAAGCCAGGCCATGACGCCTCCGTCTGCTTTGCTAAACAAAGATCTGAAACGCATAATAAAAGCAATGTTAATTTTTGTTCAGAGTTGAGAGGCGCGTCAACAGACTGACGTCACAACGGCCGTAGTGCAGGGAATACCTATAGACGTGTTAATAGACAGCGGATCGCGCGTGTCTCTTATCTCAGAATCAGTTTTAAAACATTTTAAGTGTACACAACTACCCACATATCGGATATTACGTGGCATTGGTGATCAAAACATCGAGTGTCATAGTGTCGTAACATTAGTTATAGAATTTAAAGAAATCTCATTAGAGGGAGATCTTTTTGTGATTTCTCCAAAATGCCTAACTGTGCCGGTACTAATAGGAACCGATGTTTTGAACCGTGAGGGGGTAACTTACATTCGTGCGAACAATGAGCAACGTATTACTCGTAGTTCGGTAAGTCAAAATGTATTACTCGTCAACTTAAGTGATCAAATTTCGGTTAACACGCCGCTTGAGGGTAGTGACCGTGAAAAATTAATGTTGGTTGTGAATGATTTTAAGGAATTCTTTATTGTCGGGACTGCCTTAACAACAGTTACGACGGGGAATATGCACATTAAGTTGACAAGTGAGACTCCTATCTGTTATAGGCCGTACAGGCTTTCATTTGATTAAAAATTGAAAGTGCGTGATATTATAAACGATTTGCTAAACAAAAAAGATAATTCGTGAGTCGAATTCTCCATACGCAAGTCCGATCATTCTCGTTAAGAAAAAGGACGGAAATGATCGAATGTGTGTTGATTACCATGCGTTGAATTCTATTACCGTGAAAGATCGTTATCCGTTACCGTTGATAGATCACATTGATCGACTTGGTAAGAGCAAGTTCTTTACCTGTGTAGTTATGGCGACAGGCTTCTATTAGCTTGGGCTGGATAACGAGTCTGTAGCAAAGACCGCTTTCGTGACCCTAGAGGGCCATTACGAATTTTTGAAAATGCCGTTTGGTCTCGCGAACGCGCCGGTAGTATATCAACGACAAATGCGCTTAAAGCGCTAACCGAGTCCGGTAAAACCCTTATATTAATGATGACGTATTGTTGTTAGCATCGTCTATCGATGAAGCAATTGAGAATGTACGAGAGTTGCTAAAAATTCTTACTTTTGCGGGGTTCTCTATAAACCTTAAGAAAAGTACATTTGTGGCTACAGAGGTTGAATACCTAGGTCGAACTATCTCTGAGGGTCAGGTTAGACCGAGCGCACATAAAATTAAAGCCTTGATTGACTCTCTTGTGCCCACAAATGTAAAACAGGTTCGCCAGTTACTCGGTTTGGCAGGGTATTTTCATTGTTACATACCCAACTATCAAAACTGTTCCCATTGCCAGTTTAACACGAGGTAACATTAAATTATATTGGGGTGAAGAACAGGAATTTTCCCGTAAATATCTAATTGATTGTCTTACAAGCAAACCAGTGCTTGCTATTTTTGATCCGTTATTACCAATTGAGTTGCATACGGACGCGAGTTCTGTCGGTTGCGGCGCAGTTCTTATCCAAGTGCATGAGAATGGTAAACGGCGAGTAGTGGCGTACTTTAGTATAACTACGCAAGGGGCCGAACCACGATACCATTCTTATGAGCTCTAAACGCTCGCTATAATAAAAGCCTTACAACACTTTCGCCACTATTTGTTGGGTATTGTGTTTAAAAATTGTAACTGACTGCAACGCCCTTAAACTGACAGAACGTATGAAAAATCTTTTACCACGTATCTCACGTTGGTGGGTATATATGCAGGATTTCAACTTTGCGATTGAATACAAAAAAGGGTAATATGATGCAACACGCAGACTAGGTGGAAATCCTGTTGATGTTCTGCAAATAACTAAGCCGAGGGATTGGGCACGGATTGCTCAATCTGCGGATGAGGAAACTCTTACGCTGATTGACAAAGTCAATAATAATGAGTTGGATTCATCCCTTAAACAAGATCAATACGTTGATAGAAATCGAAAGGTCAAGCGTACATTTGATCTAAAAGATGACGTGTTTGTAATTAAAACTTCTCAAATTACAGGCAAGCTGGACTCGGGGATGCAAGGGCCGTGTCGTGTGGTGAAAATTCTTGCCCACGATCGATGCGAGCTACAATTGTTAACTGGTTCGTATGACAAATTCACTCAGGCTGTCGCTGAGCATATGGTTGCTTAGCGAGGAGAGTGGACCCCCGAGTCGTGTGCCATGTTTTTTTGATTGTAAGTAGATTTTTGTACTTACTGTTATGTTTGATCATGTATTACATGGACTGAGCGAGTCATGTAATGTGTGGGTACGTGCATGGTGGTTGTGGGCATGGAGCGTTGGCTCTGCCGAGACAAGCGAACTGGGTGCCTCTGTCTGTGTGTGGGCATTGAGCGTGGGCTCTGCCGGGATATGCGAACTGTGTGCCTCTATCCGTGTGTGTGGGCATTGAGCGGTAGCTCTGCCGAGACAAGCGAACTGGGTGCCTCTGTCTGTGTGTGGGCATTGAGCGTGGGCTCTGCCGGGATATGCGAACTGTGTGCCTCTATCCGTGTGTGTGGGCATTGAGCGGTAGCTCTGCCGAGACAAGCGAACTGGGTGCCTCTGTCTGTGTGTGGGCATTGAGCGTGGGCTCTGCCGGGATATGCGAACTGTGTGCCTCTATCCGTGTGTGTGGGCATTGAGCGGGTAGCTCTGCCGAGACAAGCGAACTGGGTGCCTCTGTCTGTGTGTGGGCATTGAGCGTGGGCTCTGCCGGGATATGCGAACTGTGTGCCTCTATCCGTGTGTACGGGCATTGAGCGGTGGCTCTGCCGAGATAAGCTAATGGTGTGCCTCTGTCTATATGCGTGGGCAAATAGCGATGGCTCGCCCGAGACGTGCTAACATGGTGCCTCCGTCTCTGTTTATCCATTAAGGCATTGAGATAAGTCTCTGCCAAGATGAGATACTTCAATTCCTCCGTCTATGTGTGTTGTATTCAATTACAACATGCATGTTAAGATTCAGTAACAAGAACATTACTAATAACTGCTGTTTTCTCAATTTAGTCGAAGATGGCCTCGCAGCACCGACTACCAGTGCAACTAGCTGCGAAGACCACTCAAATGTTGGAAATGCAGACACGCACCAGGGTCCACCAATTCCTGATGTAGCCATTGCCATGAGCACTTCGTGCCGCCAGAGTCCACTTGCCGAAGACCACGACTAGAACGCACAAGAATCCTCATCTGAGCAGTGTGGCTGAGGACATCCACATGTCAGGAGAGGCCGTGTTAGCATAAAATTATTAGTTTCGAAGTACCCTACCGCCATGCCTATAAAAGCGGTGTGCGGTCAGTACTCATCCCTTACTTCGTCTTCGGCAGCCGTCGTGATAACATCGTTTCGTAAGATTGTCTAAAGTCGTTATTCTAAATTTGTATTAGAAATTGTGTATTTAGTTTGTTTTAAGGTTATAATTATTGTTAAATGATTAAAATCTAGATTGTGGTTATTCTGTTTATTTTTTTAGTTAAAATTAATATAAATCGCCATTAATATTATTATTAAGTTTTAAGGGTTGAACTTTGCGTAGCGGTTTTTTTAGGTATTAATCAGGTAGAAAGAAAAATAGTTTATTCCACCCAAACAGAACGCACATCATTATAACAATACACTAAAACAATAATAAACACATAATAAAGAAAAATAAAACACACAGGACAGCCTCCGTGGCGTAGCGGTAGCGAACGCGGCCGTTGCGCAGGGAGGCGCGGGTTCGATCCCCGCACAGTGCAAATATTTGTATGCATGAATATGAATATTTGCACTGGTCTGGTCGTGCCTCGGAAAGCACGTTAAGCCGTTGGTCCCGGTTGCCATACGAACATCTAGTGGCAGTCGTTACGGGTTGTTGGAGCCCTCAAAAGTCCACACAATTGATCTAACTGCGATGCTTAGATATCGCCTTCGGGTTGTGGAGACCAGGCGGCAGTCGCTTCACGGAAAATATCGAAGTTTAGCCAAAATCAGCAGTTAGACTGGTAAAGCGGACCCCAGACTCCAAAGCTGAAAAGCTACGGATGCGACTGGGATTAACGCTGAGATGATGATGATGAAAGAAAAAAAAAACAAAAATATAATTTACTAAAAAGCCAAGCTCAAAATAAAACAATGTTTTCTTGATGTCATAACCCTGGTCAATAGTTTTGGCGGCAAAGTTAAGCTGAGTATCACGTTAATTTTTCATTGGAAGTTTAAATTATTTACAGTCTTGTTTATTAAATAAAAGTGCGTAAATTAGGTATATAGTAAAAACTGCATTCAGTAAATAATTCATAAGGAACATTGAGATATTGCAGCGTAGTGTGTACAATAAAAATGTGTACCTCATCCCAACTAATATTATAAATGCGAAAGTGTGTTTGTTTGTTTGTTTGTTACCTCTTCACGCTTAAACTACTGCACCGATCATCACGAAAATTTGCATACACATAGTCTAGGGTACGGGGAAGGATATAGGATACATTTTATCCCGGAAGAAAGTAGCTACTGTTCCCGTGGGATCGAAATTAACGCGGACGGAGCAACGACGGGCGGAGCCACGGGCAAGAAATAACAATATAATTATTTAATAATATTTAATATTTGCATACACATAGTCTGCGGAACGAGAAAGGACATAGGACACCTTTTATCTGTTCCCGTGGGATCTAAATTAACACGGGCGGGCTACTAACAGTGTAATTATTTATATGTTTGTTACCTCTTTAACTTAGTCTGTGGTACGGAGAAGGATATAGGATACATTTTATCCCGGAAGAAAGTATCTACTGTTCCCGCGGGATCCTCTTTAACTGTTACCTCTTTAACTGTTTTCTTCACGCTTTATCTACTCAATAAATCTTTTTTTCACATGTGTTTGAAATTTTGCAGGCGTAAAGTTAGAAGTCCGGATTAAATAATAGGGTACTTTTTATCCCGAAAAAATTGATTTTCCCGAGAGAAATCTAAAACGCGCGATATAACCGAAGTTAACGCGGGCGAAGCCGCGGGCGGAAAGCTAGTTGATAATATTTTTGTAAATTAAAAAAGATAAACTCAACCGCACGTTAGTGGAAATAAAATCATATTTGCTACTTAGTAATAAAGGTAATAAACATACATAGAGTACATATATCCGCCGAAGTGCGTTTGACATTCTGGTGGAGTTTTCTCAGTCTACTCAATGTTAAACATACCTACGTGTATTATAAAAATAATTTCACTTAGTCGTGTTATATTTTAGCGAAAGAAAGCGCTGTTTTGTAATGATTTGTGGTAGGTACTGGAACGCTCTAGACACATGAAATGTAAACTTTAGGGGTTGCAATTTCGAATTAGGTAGTAGGTTTCATTCCAGCGTCCTAGTTTGAATTTCTTTCGAAAAAAAAAACGATATTCGAAACATGGAACACCAAGGAGTTAACTAATAGGTTTTATTTAAATTTCGGACTGTCTTGCAAACAGACAGTAGTAGACTGTTTATTGAAAAAAAAAAAAAACAAAGGAACATCATAATAGCGCCATAGCAAGGGAAAACTTATTATTGTCCATTATTCGTCTTAAAAAAACTTAAAAAATAAAATTATGTTTTATCGCGGATTGTTTGAGAAAAGTAGTTAGTAAGTGCTTGCGTGATTTGACCGTTTACTGCTTAGTATGATAGTATTGTCATCGGCAGCAGCGCGGGCGTTGAAACGAGAGGATTCGACCTTGGGCCTTTTTTTTAATACCGAGAATGATCTTATATTGGAAGTAAAAAAGTTAGTAATCAATGTTAAAATCCTATAAAAATTAAATTGTCAACAAAAAAATTATTGACTTTAAAAAAAGGAGGATGTTCACAATTCGTCGCAATCTTTTTTTATGCATGTTTCGATTACTGTAAGACGCCTAGACCGGTTAGCAAAATTATTTTTTTATTTGAAAGAGTGGTTCCATAGTCACCAGAGCAATCAAGGAGAACAATTGTTTTTTCAAAATTTTTTGGGGCAACTAGTGCATTTCGAGGTACTACTTTTACTAAGTATTTTTAAGCACTACAGTTTAGTAATGATCTGGAGTAGATCTGATGATGGAGTAGATATGAAGCCGAGAGACACTTGAGGGAACTTCTCGACAATTCACAACAGCTACCTTGTGTTTGAGCTTGATTAATTTGTATTAATAAGAACTTTACTTTTTTTAACGCATTCCGATATTGTTAAGATGCGGATAATGCCACTGCATTATCCGCATCAATATTGTTATAATAATGCTATATTACTATTTGTAAGTATTTTATATTGTTTATTGTCCCATAATTAATGATTCTTTCATAAGATAGTGAGCGGTCAATATCAGTGTGGCTACTTTCTAGAGAACATGCCTTTAAAGATTCCCCGTACCTATCCTCGCGAGACATTCAAATACTTATATTTTTTATACCCCACCTGTAGGTAAAATCTAATTTGGGACGGCAAGCACCTCTCCGTAGAATAATTGATGAGTATCATTCCCTAATCACGGTAATACCCGATCTTGATGTGTTCCACGATACGTTGCGTATATTTAGAAACAAAATAATAATGCTCCTTAATTCTAATTGTTAATCATTGTCTGTTATAATTTTTTGTTTTATATCTCGACTCATTGTTACTTGACATTGTACTTATTGACATTTCTTCTTTTTTTTATATGACTTATTATTTATTAGACATTCTTATTAATATTTCAACAATTATTACTGTATTACTTGTTAAAATTTGAATGTTTCAAAATGTTCCGTACTTACTTTCAGTCGCTCACGTAGTCCACAACAACACGATTACCATATGGAAGGGATGCCGTTGCGACGTTTAACTGATGTTAGAGACTTGGGGGTTCAGTTTACTGCCGACTTCACCTTTCGTAAGCATATCACAAATGTTTGTAAAAAAGCATTTCGTAACCTCGGTTTTTTATTGCGGTAAGCATCGGAATTTACAAACATTTTAGCGTTAAAAGCCCTGTACGGGGCTCTCGTGAGAACTCATCTAGAACACAATGCAGCAATATGGTCACCGCATGAGTATAAATATAAGTTAATGTTGGAACGTATCCAAAACAAATTTCTTAGATTTATGTACCTTAGGCAATATAGGGTATATCCGGGATACCCACTTCTCTATCCTACATCATTTGTGTTGGGTATGGTGGGCTATGAAAGTTTGGAGTCTAGAAGAGAAGTGACCCTGGCCCTATATGTATTTAAAATCCTTCGAGGCATGGTTCATGATCGGGCCGTTTTGTCACTGGTAAATTTGTGTGTCCCGGATGAATACATAGGGCGACGGAGACGGCCGCCACTCCTGGTGGTGCCGCATGCGCGCACAAACTTGTTGCAACTCGCGCCACTGACACGTACGCTGCGTCTGCTCAACACGGTGTCCACTCGAGTCGATATATATTCGTGCTCAGTTAGTGTGTTCACAAAGGTTCTGTTGTGTTTGAATTGCATTAAGTGAGTGATCATGTGTTGCATACACATGATCACTTACTAATTTATTTTTATTTTTTGATGGGTATGTGCATATTGTAATGTATTGTACTGTATGTGTATAGTTAGATATAAATATATTAAAATGCTACAACCATTGCATTAGGTTAAGTTTACCTGTAATGATGGCTGTATATGTTAATAAATAAATAAATTTTAAAGTGTATTTTTATTAGTTATTATTTTATTTCGTCTCTATTGTATTATATCTTCGATGAACTGCCAATGCTATGTACGCCATTATTGTCGCATGCATCAGGCCATAAATTGAATAGTGTTAATTATTTTCAATGTTTAGTGTTTGTGATGTGGCAGTACTTTTTAAATAAATAAATAAATAAAAAATAAAATTCAACAGTTTACAGTAGTTCCCTTGTGTTTGGAAAAATATACAGGGTGTATCTGTCATCGTAATGCAAACTTCGCGAAAAGGCTATACCTACCGCAGGCCACTAATAAAATTATGATAGTCATTTATGTCGTTAATGAACGGTTACAGAAATAACAACGTTTAAAAAAAGGTGTCGGCTTGGCCTTTGAGCATTGCAAGCGTGCCGCCGTGCGGGTGTGTAGGTATGACCTTAATCCCTGATGTGAACTCTATTGAATCAGTTTTGTTTTCATTGCGCTTTTTTGTGTAATTAGCGAATTAATTATTTTTTACTATAAAATCTTATTATAAAAGTATAGCAATTATGAACGGTCTAAAGTGAAAAAATCTGCATTTATCTTTTTTAAATCATGAAAAAGCCGACATAAAATTCCACTACAACACCATTTAAATGACCAAGTAGACAATTATTGTATGCCTGAAGCATCTTATAGTCAAATTATAGATAAAGTTATAAGTGGTAATTACAGTCCATCCACAAATATTGTTATTTTGATTGGGAGAAGGGGAAATGCAAACAGTGTAAAGATAAAGAAATATTTTGAAAATCTGGCCTCATTAAATGTAAACAAAATAGTTTTGTTTGCCTTTCCTTATGGCAATGGCCTGTCACAGACCGAAAACAGAATTAGATATAGATGTAATATGACATTACAAACTATGACAATGTATAACGAACAATTTGAATTTATTGACTCTAATGAACTCATTAGTCAAAATTATTTTACGACCAAAGATAACTACACACATCAAAAGTGTCTAGGGATCAACATATATTTTTGCAATAACTTTTCTCCTGATTGATATTAATTAAAATTTTCTTTAAGGATTCATCAAATAAAGTGTTTTCGTTTGTCACAGTAAGGATAAACCAAGTCACCTTTGCATTAATAAAGAAATTTGCCATTTTCCTAATAAAGGGATATTTGACATTTGAACCACTAACACAAAAGTTCGAAAAAAAGACTGAAATAACAGTTTTCTCTAAAATTTTATTGGGTAACTTAAACAATTAATAATCCGTGTTTCTACCGCGAACACTAACAACACAAGAACATCGGTTTGGCATACTCAAAATGAGTTCATCCAAATCACGCTGTGGAATGGCCGCCCATGTTCGTTGCAACAACAAAAAAAAGTCTTCTTGCGACTGGATACCCTCCATATTCGGCAGAGCTCTTCTCTGTAGCATATCCCATGCATGCTCAATCGGGTTCAAGTCTGGCGACTGAGCAGGCCAGGGCAGGACATTGATGTTAGCTGCGGCGAGAGTCTGTCTTACAACTCTTGGGGTGTGCGGTCGTGCATTATCTTGCATTAACTGAAATAAGGGACCGATTTGCACTTGTAGAGGAACGATGACGTCTGATACAATCGTCTCAGCATAAATTTGAGCGTTGAGGTTGCCTCTGATCCAAATCAACTCAGTTCTTCCGCCGATCCAAATACCCGCCCATACCATGATGGTTCCACCACTATAAGGATGGACTTCCTGGCAGGATTTTAATCGCTGTTGGCGTCCAGGGGTTCTCCAGTGTCGTATACGTCTTGTATCCGGTCTCATACCAAAACGAGACTCATCAGAAAAGCACACGAAACGCCATTGTTCAACTGCCCAATTTCTGTGTTCAAGAGCCCATTGATATCGAATCCTACGATTGTGCATTGCTATAGGTGGTACCCGTAGCGGTCTTCGGGAATGAAGGTTCACTTCATGCAAGCGGTTTCTGACTGTTTGGTCGCTAATTAAGTTCCCTGAAGAGTGATGAAGCCTCACGGCTAACATCATGGCGGTTATTGTTGGAGCTCTTCGAGTTAAGATTTGAATGTATCGGTCTTGTCTCCGTGTGGTGCAGCGATACCGTCCTCCATGGCGCTCAGCCACGGTACCAGTGCTTCGGTAACGTGTCCAAAGTCGACTGATAACACTCTGACTTGTATTCAGAGCTAAAGCCACAGTACGTTGTACAGTACGTACGTACGGAACCAGCTTCTATCATTCCCACGGCTCTGAGCATTTCTTCCCTGCTTAAATGACGTCGCCGCTCCATAATAACGTTGGTTTTAATCAGTAGTAGGGAAACAGTAGCACTAATAATGTCTTCAATGCGTTGTATGTTTTTATAGGGAAAATATTGACAGCTGATTTTCATCTTTTACTCGAATTTGATTCACAGTTCCTGATTCAAATTATGAAATGCACCAAAAAGGATCCATATAAATTTATAAAATCATAAATTTATTACAAAGCCACATCTCAATCTCAAGAAATCCGCATAAAAATGCTTGATCCCTAGACACTTTTGATGTGTGTATTATCTTTGTAATTTTTTTAAAGGACAGGTAGCAGAATCGCTATCATATTATATATGTCGGAGATCGTCGATATAATTTTAATAGAAGTTGCTGATTTGATTTACGTAGTAGAGGGGCGAACGCTTGTGACGTTATTTTGTGATGGCGTCACATGGACAGAGTCGCTTTGGGAAGTGGGGTTCGTCGAACGGTCACTTTACATCGAGACGCGGACCGAGGCACATCTCCGAACCGAAACTGTCGGTTTGCCTATTCATATTGTTATTATGAAGATTGGAGGGTATATCTACACGTCGTGCTTCAATTCAAAACTCACCTACGAAACGGAACCTGTACCACCACACCAAGATGCTGTCGACCCTACCGCTCTGCCGTCGCTGTCTGCGACATCAGAAGTGAGATAAAGAACTACACTGCTCACTATCTCGTTATAAATCAAGGAATAGAATAACAGTCACTTTCTGCCATTATGTGTGTAGTTGTTCATTGCCTTTGTGTGACCTTCTGTGGATGCTGGATGTACTGGCAGTGAGGCTGGAAGTGAACGTCACGTAACGAGGTGCGCTCAATTGCTGACGCAGAAGAGATCGCTGCGCGTGATGGTGCGCTGTAGGAGTGCGCTGCAGGAGTCCGCTGCAGGCGTGCACGCGTGCGGTGGGACACGGCGCTGTCGCGACAGTGCTGACTGTTGGTTGGCGCGCGACAGTGCTGGCTGTTGCTTGGCGCGCGACAGTGCTGGCTGTTGCTTGGCGCGCGACAGTGCTGGCTGTTGCTTGGTGCGCGACAGTGCTGGCTGTTGGTTGGTGCGCGACAGTGCTGGCTGTTGCTTGGCGCGCGACAGTGCTGGCTGATGCAAGTGCGCTTGCGGAGTGCGTAGGGTGCGCTTGCGGAGCGTGCAAAGTGCGCTTGATGGAACGCCCAAGGTTTCAAGACTTGAGCCTCTACTCTGCAGGCGATGAGAAGATTTCAAAATACCCAAAACGTTTGTGGTAACGTAATGGGGTTTTATGAGAGCTCAGAGATGTCTGGTGTGCAACGGTTGACGACTGCCAAGTGGCAGGTGTTTGCGGGAAATTGCCATAATCCGGTGAGTCGTACTATTTTTATTTTGATTCCGTGGCCGAATGTTCTCTTGTCAAGCAATCTGTAATTTCATTGGTATATGTACACACGTGCAGGTATATATACAGTGTACAAGGTTGTGCCAGTGTGTTGTGTACTGAACCATTTCTTTGCAACATGATAATAAGAGTTATTTTTGCAAATTTTATTTCTTGTACTACCCGATTATTGTTTGTTATAATGGACTAAGAAATTTTAAATCAGGGTTTTAAAATTATGATGTCTGGTTTGTCTTTATTTCGAAACTAAAGTTCACTGTGGCCTATAGTTACGAGCTCACTTGAGCTTATGATAGTATGTGTGGCTAGACTATTAAATCTTCTCAAGAGAACAAGCGGCAACGAACATAGAAATGAGTGCTATTTACGAAAAATCTAAATTTGATAGAAGTGAGCTAAAGTAATGAAATTTAATATTGGTGAGTTGTTTGATGGCGATAATGGCGATCGTTACCTATTGAAATCGTTGATTGGAAACGGAACTTATAAGTACCCCACGATCGCATAGGTACGAAAGATTTTTCCAAGTAATGTCTGCTGAGTTAGATTTTCAAAATGTAAAAGTTGGTGAGGAGGGTGTGCCTCCGCCAGCAAATAGAACACGTATCATGGCTATGTGGTCGCGCTGCTCGCACTAGTCTGTAGTCGTAACTGCAATCCAGTGAGGGGTTATTCAGAGCGCGATGGGCAACTAGTGGTGTGGCGGGGACACTAATAGGTATGGTCGCACTGCATGCACTAGTCTGTAGTCGTAACTGCAACCCAGTGAGGGGTTGTTCAGAGCGCGATGGGCAGCTAGTGATGTGGCGGGGACTATGGTAGATATGGTCGCACTGCATGCACTAGTCTGTAGTCGTAACTGCAACTCAGTGAGGAGTTGTTCAGGGGGCGATGGGCAGCTAGTGATGTGGCGGGGACCTAGGTCTCGGAGGAGACTATTAGTTGTACGGTCATGTGTTGACCTGGGAGTCGTGGACTCTAGAGTTGGTCGTATCACAAGAGGTGATGACGATATGGGTGTCAACTATGAGTTGTCACTAGCTACTGTGGTAGCGAACCATGGTGTGTTTTCTTTTTGATGATTATGATTTTGATTTGATAATTATGAGGCTTGGAGGAACCTTTTGTATTTTCTTTTTGGAATTTGATAATTATGAGGCTTGAAGGAAGCTTTTGCGTTTAAGTTGTTAAAATGATTAAGTTGGTTTGGTTCTCTAATAGTCATAGTTAATTAAAAGTGACGTGTGACGGTCAGGTTGGCCGAGCTCTCAAAAAAATGCTTCAAAGTCGGTTTTCTGTGCTTTTTTTTTAATTTGTTACAGACATGCACGAGGACGTGCAACGGGAAATATCGAAGTTTGGCCGGAATCGGCGGTTGGCCTGGTGAACCGGATCCTGGACTCCGGGGCTGAGGGAGCTTCGGATGCGACTGGGATTGGCGCTGGGACGATGATGATGCACGAGGACGTGCAAATCGTCAGGCTGGCCGTGTCGGAGATCGTCGATATAATTTTAATAGAAGTTGCTGATTTGATTTACGTAGTAGAGGGGCGAACGCTTGTGACGTTATTTTGTGATGGCGTCACATGGACAGAGTCGCTTTGGGAAGTGGGGTTCGTCGAACGGTCACTTTACATCGAGACGCGGACCGAGGCACATCTCCGAACCGAAACTGTCGGTTTGCCTATTCAAATTGTTATTATGAAGATTGGAGGGTATATCTACACGTCGTGCTTCAATTCAAAACTCACCTACGAAACGGAACCTGTACCACCACACCAAGATGCTGTCGACCCTACCGCCCTGCCGTCGCTGTCTCCGACATATATATAAGTCAGCCAAGTGTTTGGCTAACTATGCTGCTTCTATTGAGCAGTTAAGTAATACACTTAGTGGTAATGAGCAGAGCTTGGAATTTGTTCCAGGTTATTTAAATTACAATTTGAGACAATAGAGTCAACCTCTAGCACTATTTTGAATAATGAATTAGACATGTACCCATTATCAAGGGACATTGAGACAATAGAGTTGAACTCTAGCAGAGATGTGAACCTAGAAACATTAATATCACACCCAATAAATTTTAATTTTCAAAATATAATCAATAATGATAACCTTAAAATTGTTCATCAAAATATCCTGTATATGTGATAAATAAACAATTAGAATTGGAGTTGTTCATGAACTGTAGTTATATTGACATTGTTTGTCTTACTGAACATTGGTTAAAAGCCCATCAGTTCATGTTCAGCTTTAATAACCATCAGATTGGTAGCTCATTCAGCAGAGTGAATATGATAAGGGGTGGCTCCCTAATAATTGTTCGCAACAATATCAAATTTAAAGAACGGGCTGATATTGTAAGCCTCTCTGTTGAGCGAGTTATTGAAATTGCTTGCATCGAGCTCGAGCGGTTCATTGTAATAAGTGTCTACAGGCCCCCATGTGCTTCCTATGATATTTTTGAAAAATATATGGAGGAAGTTCTATTAAAGACTTGTCACAGTAACAAAACAGTTGTTGTCTGTGGAGACTTCAACATTAATATTCTAGAGAAATCGGCTACAGTGAATGAATTTATCTCATTATTCAAGTCCTATAATTTGTACGCAAGATTCTTTGAGCCAACTAGAATAACTGCCACAAGTGCCACCTGTTTAGACAACATCTTTACTAACCTAAGACCTTCTGACCATTTAATTATAAATGAGTTAGACTCTGATCACTGTGGCCAGTTAGTTACTTTTCCTCAGAAGAGTGAAGTTAGAGCTCAAAGAAAACTTGTGAGTTTTGTTCCTGTAAATGAAAATCGTTTAGGACAATTTAAAAATAATTTAATTGGAAAAGCTACCGGGCTTGCCTCATCACACCAACCCGGATCATGCATATAGTATACTATTTAACTTGATTAATTGTGAATTTATGAAAGTTTTCACAAAAAAAACATTGCCTGTTAGCGACCGCATTATATTTAGTGACGGGGCAACCCCAGGTATTTATAAAAGCAGGGAAAAAATGTATGAATTGTATCAGGAAAAAACATATAACCATGATGTAGCTTTTCAAGAATTCGTTAAAAAATATTCAAAAACTTTTAAGAGAGCCTGTTCCTCAGCAAAAGTCATACACATTAAAAATAAAATAAAATCTTCTAGAAATAAAATCAAAACAACTTGGCAAATTATAAATTCTGAAACTGGAAGAACCAAAGTACAAAATCGCGATTTCCATCTTAAAATTAACGATGAAGATATAAAGGCGGACTTGGAGGTAGCAACTGAGTTTGAGAATTTTTTTACTAGTATTCCAATAATAACAACAAAAACTTTGTCTTCTTCCTCCACTTCTGCCTACGCCATACTAAAAGAATGTGTTCCAGAATGTGACAAACACTTTGAATTTACGTTTGCGACTGCTAAAGACATTATAGAATCTTTTAAGGATCTTGATGTAAAAAAAACTGCCGATCATTGGGGTTTGTCAGTATATACTGTAGCTTCAATAATAGATGTTATCGCACCTTTCTTAGCAATTGTTTTTAATTCTTGTGTCACATCTGGTATATTTCCTGATTTGATGAAACTTAGCAAAGTAATTCCACTGTTCAAATCTGGTAGTACAACTGATCCCACGAATTTTCTGCCAATTTCTATATTACCAACTTTGAGCAAAATTTTTGAAAAATTAATTTTGAAACAGTTGTTGAGACACTTCAACTTATATAATTTATTGCACGTGAAACAATTTGGTTTTACAATAATAATAATAATAATAATAAGCCTGTTTATTTTCCTATAGGTATCTGACAAAACATTGTTTTACAGTTTCTTATTTCTAGATTAGTAATAATTTTGTAATTAATTCTATGTTAGTTTACTTATATATCTTGACTATAGGAACCCCTTTTAGGGTATAGGCCTCCTCCAAATCCTTCCATTTCTCTCTATTCTTTGCTAATTTTGTCCAGTCCTTCCCAGCCGTCTCTTCTATGTCGTCCATCCATCGTTTTTGTGGTCTACCCACGTTCCTTTTCCCCGGTGGGCCGGGCCAATTCGTGCTCTTGAGAGTCCATCGTTGGTCTTTGCATCTCGCTACATGTCCAGCCCATCTCCACTTAAGTTTTAGTGCTTGGTGTACTGCATCTGTCAGTTTTGTCTTGTCTCTTATTACTTGACTTTTTGTTTTTTGAATTTTCCTCAGGCGTAGCATGCTCCTCTCCATTGCCCGTTGACAAGTCCTTATTTTGTTGCTTACTTTTTTAGTGAACGTCCACGTTTGGGAGCCATAGGTCAAGCAGGGGAGGATGCACGTATCCATGATGGTCTTTTTCATATTTAGGTCGTAGTTACCTTTTAATATCTCTTTGTGCGCCCAGTATTGGTTTTACAAAGGGTCGTTCAACTACCGATGCGGGCGTGGCGTTGCTAAAGAACATATTTGGGGCCTGGGAGGAATCGCAAGATGCTCTTGGTATTTTTTGTGATTTGTCCAAGGCCTTTGATTGCGTACATCATGATACTCTTATTAGGAAACTGTACCATTATGGACAGAGCTCTCGACCTTCTGACTTCTTATCTGAATAATCGAATTCAGAGGGTTGATGTTAATGGCAACAAATCTGCAGGATCTGAGGTCACCATGGGCGTTCCGCAGGGCTCAATTCTAGGTCCTTTCTTGTTTTTAATTTATATTAATGACTTACCTCATCACGTGAGGGATAATCACAACATAGTATTGTTCGCGGATGACACTTCTCTTATTTTTAAAGTCAAGCGTCAGCTAGCAAATTTTGACGAAGTTAACAATGCACTTTCGAAAGTTGTCCATTGGTTTAATGTAAATAACCTTCTTTTGAATGAAAAAAAACTAAATTCATTAAATTTTCTACGCCAAATGTCAGGCAGTTAAGTACCAATGTTCAACTGAATGGAGTAGAGTTGATCCCTGTCGAGTCGACAGTTTTTCTTGGATTGACTATTGACTCCAAGTTACAATGGGGTCCTCACATTGGGAAGCTGTCGGGTAGACTCAGTTCTGCCGCGTATGCTGTTAAGAAAATTAGACAGATAACTGATGTGAATACAGCCAGAATTGCTTATTTTAGTTATTTTCATAGTCTTATGACTTATGGGATTCTTCTCTGGGGAACTTGTGCGGACATCAATACCATCTTTGTTTTACAGAAAAGGGCTGTCCGAGCCATTTACAACCTTGGTCCTAGAGATTCTCTTAGAGAAAAATTCAGAGAGGTGAACATTCTGACTGTAGCTTCGCAATATATATTTGAAAATCTTATGTATGTACATAAAAATATATCTAATTTTAAGAAAATAAGCGATATTCATAATATCACACTCGCCTCCACAGAGTAGGCAACTCGTTCATGGGTCAATGTATACACTTTTACAACAAGCTTCCCATGGACATTCGAAACTTACCCATTAAACGATATAAAACCTATAAAAAGGCCAAACTTTGCAAAAAGGGGTATTATAAAATTTCAGATTATTTAGAGGATAGAGAGGCTTGGGACTGAGCTGCTCGCTCTGTTAAGCATTGTTATTAAGCAATATGCGTAATTATAACGTAACTTATTGTAAACATTTGTAGCATTGTACAAATGCCACACGTGTTCGCTATTGTGGCGTTGTACAAAGGCTACACATTTCCTCTTACGGTCGACTGTAAATCAGGTCGACTATTAATCACATAGAGGAATGCGGAAGTCATGGCGCGCGTCCCGGCGACCCTGGCTCTCCCGCGGCGAGGGTTCTCATAAATTTCACCCCAGAACACTATTAATCACACAGAGGAATGCGGAAGTCATGGCGCGCGTCCCGGCGACCCTGGCTCTCCCGCGGCGAGGGTTCTCATAAATTTCACCCCAGAACACATCTGCGTGACCAACGGTCAATGTGCGTGGGAAACTATAGCGAGTCGTCTAGCACGTGAAGACTGAATTGGCGCGCTTTTACATCAACCAATCATACGCCGCGGCCTGCCTCGATCAACGAATCAGCATCAAGAACGCACGCAACACCGCGCGGGCATCACAGGACGGAAGCTGATTCGTTATTGGTTACCCCACTATCATTTAGAGATAGTTAGTATAGAGATAGTTAGTATTTAAGTGAGTGCATAGCTTGTAAGACATTATTATTATCATATTCTACATCATTGTACAACATCATTATACAACGTCATTATTATATCCATTCCTGAATCACACTCTTGTATCGCGTCATTTCACACGTCAAATACATTGTACTCTTTTACATTCGTGCAATACATAAAGTTCGATTTATCTGAGTTTTAATTACGCGACACGACCTACGCGCTACAGTGGTGACCTAAGCGACGTGAATCAAGACAAACGTGACGGTACTCGTGATTAGCACATTCTAGTGGCTTCCCACAAGCGGGTCTCACCACTAGGATTTCAAGAGGCTATATTCACGGTATTGCTGCGTGATACACCAGAAGAGTAATCAGGATGGCGACCAACAACGCAACACAGGTAAGCAACGCAACACAGGTAGGAGGGCAAGTCGACACGCTCACACTACAAGCACGGCTGTCTGACTTTTGGCCGGCGTATCCCAGACTATGGTTTACACACTTCGAAGCAGTAATGGCGCCACAGAGGCAAGGTGATGACGCGCGCTATCAAGCAGCTATCGCCCGACTAGGCCTGGACGCACTTCAGCAAGTAAGTGATATTATAATCAACCCGCCCATTGAAAACAAGTACGAAGCCCTGAAGTCCCGACTCATCAGTGTCTACGAGGAATCCGAGAGCCGGAAGCTGCAGAAGCTGATGGATGAGATGGAACTCGGAGATCAGAAACCCTCACAGCTGTTGCGAAAAATGCGGGAACTAGCCGGACAGAAAATACCAGACGGTACACTGCGCATCATGTGGACCCGGCTACTTCCACCCTCAGTACGCGCTGTCCTCACCGTGAGCAACACTACGGACTTGGAAAAGTTATCGCAAGTAGCAGACAGTGTAATGGACAGTATCGCGCAACCTAACCAGGTCGCGCAGATTTCACGCACGAGCGATGTGGCTGCCCTACACGACCAAATAAGGCAGTTATCTCTGGAGCTGGCAGAACTCAAGGACAGGCAGGAATCCAGACCACGATCACACAGATCATTCGACAGACGGCGTTCAAGATCGCGTTCAACAAGCAACGATAATAGCAACCGCAATTATTCAGAACAATCACTTATCTGTTATTATCATCGCAAGTACGGCGCAAACGCGCGTAAGTGTACACGCCCGTGCAACTTCAACAACAACTTCAACAACAACAGTGCCCAGTCGGAAAACTAATGCCTGCGTCGGTTGAGGCGGCAACTGACGCGAACAACACGTATCACCGCCTATTCATAACTGATAGGAATTCGCGTCTGTCATTTCTAATTGATACGGGCGCAAACGTTTCCGTAATACCGAGGACAAAAGGCGGGAAAGCAAAGCAAACCGATTTCTGTTTGTACGCAGCAAACAACACGATCATTCCGACGTACGGAGAAAAAACCCTACAACTGGATCTCAACTTACGACGGCCGTACACCTGGAAATTTATCGTCGCTGCAGTCAGCAAACCCATCATCGGTGCAGACTTTCTGAAGCGTCATCAACTGCTTGTCGACATAGCCGGCCGACGCCTCGTCGACAAAGTTACCAACATGACCGTCAGAGCATCAGTCATTCGTTCCGCCGAACCTACAGTTCGAAGTATCGACATGGAACAGCCGTATCACCAGCTCCTCAGTAAGTTTCCCGATATCCTGCGGCCATCAAGCATGAAGGATACTCCCAAACACAAGGTAGAACACCACATCGAAACTACTGGCCCACCAGTGTTCAACAAGTGCAGACCTCTTCCTCCACATCGCTACCTGCCCGTGAAGAAAGATTTCGAGCTCATGATGCAGCAAGGAATTTGCCGACCAAGCAAAAGCCCTTGGTCCAGTCCGCTACACGTCGTTCCTAAGAAAAACGGCGACTTACGCATCTGTGGTGACTACAGAAGACTCAATGACGTCACCAAACCCAACCGCTACCGACGTCAGCATGCGGACACAAATACTTGCTCACGATGATCGACCGGTGCACACGATGGCCCGAAGCTGTACCACTTCAAGAGACAACCGCTGAAAACGTCGCAAGAAAACTTTACGAAGTATGGATATCTCGTTTCGGTTGTCCAATAAGAATCACTACCGATCAAGGACGACAGTTTGAAAGTCGACTATTCCGAGACCTCGCTCAATTACTCGGTGTAGAAAAAACCCGTACTACTGCATACCACCCGCAGAGTAACGGAATCGTCGAACGCTGGCACAGGACATTAAAAGCCGCACTCATGGCTAGACTAGAAAACAGCAACAAATGGATCGACGAATTGCCTGCTGTTCTAATGGGTCTCAGAGCCGCTATCCGCTCCGACTCTAACACAAGCGCAGCGCAACTCACCTACGGTCAAGCAATACGACTACCAGGCGATTTCATATCACCGAACCAGCTACACCGAAAATGGACCACGACTACGTCAATCACCTGCAAGAAGTTATCACGAAGCTCACACCTACATACAAATCGCATGCAAACAAGCGATGTATGTTCGTCCACAACGACCTACAAACATGTAGCCACGTGTTTGTACGCGATGACACCGTCCGCAAACCTCTGCAGCATCCATACCAAGGTCCATACAAGATCATCGAACGTAAGGAAAAGTATTTTACAATCCAGCTACCAGGACGAATTAGCAATATATCGATAGATCGCCTCAAACCTGCGTACACAATCAACACAGAAGATGATCCCAGGCATACGAACAGCGAGACCAATCAAGCACCTGCAGCTACCACAGATGAGCAAACCAGCCTACATCCAGACCCGCATACGAGGGAACAACGTACCAGATCAGGCAGGATCGTCAAGACGCCTGCACGCTACGTACGCTTTGTCTAAAAGCGGGGAGTACTGTAGCATTGTACAAATTCCACACGTGTTCGCTATTGTGGCGTTGTACAAAGGCTACACATTTCCTCTTACGGTCGACTGTAAATCAGGTCGACTATTAATCACACAGAGGAATGCGGTAGTCATGGCGCGCGTCCCGGCGACCCTGGCTCTCCCGCGGCGAGGGTTCTCATAAATTTCACCCCAGAACACATCTGCGTGACCAACGGTCAATGTGCGTGGGAAACTATAGCGAGTCGTCTAGCACGTGAAGACTGAATTGGCGCGCTTTTACATCAACCAATCATACGCCGCGGCCTGCCTCGATCAACGAATCAGCATCAAGAACGCACGCAACACCGCGCGGGCATCACAGGACGGAAGCTGATTCGTTATTGGTTACCCCACTATCATTTAGAGATAGTTAGTATAGAGATAGTTAGTATTTAAGTGAGTGCATAGCTTGTAAGACATTATTATTATCATATTCTACATCATTGTACAACATCATTATACAACGTCATTATTATATCCATTCCTGAATCACACTCTTGTATCGCGTCATTTCACACGTCAAATACATTGTACTCTTTTACATTCGTGCAATACATAAAGTTCGATTTATCTGAGTTTTAATTACGCGACACGACCTACGCGCTACACATTTTCATTTTTAATGTCTGGACTTTAAAAAAGACGATGATCCCTGAGTTTGTTTCGGCTATTTCTTCTCAGAGGTAGTCAGTTAGGAAATGCCGGCTTCATCTAGTTAAAAAAAAACATATGACGTGTAAAAGTGATCAGTGATCCTACTTGCTTAATAAACGATTTCATTTCACCACGTGGGGGTTCAGAATCATGTACTGGAGCCATGGTACTCATTTGTGCGTCGATGTCAGATACACCCTTTATATTGATGAGCAATTTTAACACATATGGATTACTATGAAAATCTGCAGTAGATTTGATGATGAAGACCATTGACAGTCAAGGGAACTCCTCAACGATTCACAGCAGCGACCTAGGGTTTGTGCTTCATTAATTTGTATTGATAAGAAATTTGTACCTACCTATGTGGGTTAAAATGAAGGTCTGTCGGTCGTGTCCGTAAATCTGATGATGAAGACCAACAGGAGTCGAGGAAACTCCTCAAAAATTACAGCATTGAAGTTTAGCACTGAAGAACCAGTACCTACTTGTGATGCTTAAGCAACTATCAATTATAATCAAGAAACTGAATTTAAGTTGCGTAATCGCGTCGCCCATACCCCAATGTTTGAAGACTAAAATCTTCAACCAGTGCGTCCTACCCGCCATGACTTACGGAGCCGAGACGTGGACACTAACGGTCAGACTAGTCTATATATTTAAAGCCGCTCAGCGAGCTATGGAGCGAGCTATGTTGGCCGTCTCTCTGGAGGACCGCATCAGAAATGAGGTGATCCGACACGAGGACCAGAGTCACCTGTCGGTGACTAGCTGTGAGGATTAGCAAGCTGAAGTGGCAATGGGCTGGTCACATATGCCGCACGACCGACAACCGTTGTGGTAAACGAGTCCTCGAGTGGAGACCGCGTCTCGGCAAACGTGGTGTAGGACGCCCTTGGGCGAGATGGAGCGACGACATCAAAAAGGTGGCTGGTAGTGGCTGGCGGAGAACTGCTCAGGATCGAGCTTGTAGGCGTACCATGGGGGAGGCCTATGTCCAGGAGTGAACGAGCAGACGCTGATGATGATGATCATGATAATGAATCGAGTCATGTCTAGCATTGTTCATACAGTCATTTTGACCTCGTAAGAATTTTATAGAAATCGGTTCAGTGGTTTCGTTTTTAAACCAAAATTACGGGTAAAAATTACATTAATCAAAATTACGTAGTTTTCTTACAGGCCTTTTCCCAACTATATTAAAATCAGCGTTTATTCTGCCCGGATGCAGCTGAGCAGTACTTTTCACAACACAAAAGTGTAAAATAAAAAAAGAATAGAAAAAAAAAACAACCGTCTTCCAAAAAACACTACAAAGTGAAAAATAACTAATTTCGGAATTCAGTGTATATTTGGTATTAGTATATTCGTTTTTAGGAACAAGAAAAAAGTACTGTAGTACGAGATCAAAATGAAAGTATGAGCAATGCTAGACACGAAGCGAGTAGGGGAACATGTGCAACAGTGGATCACGGGGAACAGTGAATCATTTGTTATAACTCTGTATCTATTATACTCACGCAAACACGCGTCGGCTTCACTAACCCTATCCCCTACCCCGCGCCACCAGAACATGTTCTCGTCACTGAATCACAACTGGAGGACATGCGACGACGCATCAGTGGGGAGGTAAGTACGAAAAAAATAATTTACGTAATGTTTGAAATTACTTTGGCTTAAAGTGTAATGTAATTATTCTTTCTAAAATATTAAGAACATTTATTTGTATTTTAATGATCAGTTTTTGTTTAAATTTCATATAGTTGTCTAGAAGGAGCGAAACCGGAAATTGCGCCAACTCTCTAGTACCCTCATTTAATTCGTCAAAGTGGTGGCGGGAGTGAGATTATATATAAGCATTTTTGGAGCGAGTACGCGCAGTCGCTGATTGTCATCCGAATCACTCGGAATAGTTAAGAAATATTGGAGTCCGTCCGTTATGTATTCGATTTAAGTATAATATATTGGCTGTTACCTGTTGTGAAGAATAAAATTATTATATAGATCTGTCCAAGTTGCAGTTTTATTGAAATCTCGGAAGTGAGAGAGGATTCAGCCCACAAAATAAAGGTATGTATAAGCAATATTCATTTCTTGATTGTAAAAAATGATTATTTATCGTTATTTCAAACCATGCCATGTAGTATTTAAAATATTAATTTTACGTAAACCAAATCTAATCTGTGGTTTTATTGTCGTTGATTCATCTGGTGAGGGCAACTCCCTCATGGTGTTTTGGTGATAATATACCAAACGTTGAAGTTTTGAATGTATAAGTTCGTACAGTTTCTAATCGTGGATGGGCAGCGTTCGGTCAGGGCAACTCCCTGACAATGCTATTTATTCACATTTTGTGGTTTATCGCGACGAACATTTGGTTAAGGCGACTCCTTAATATTGTTGTTCGTGATGGCTACAGGAAACTGTATGTAATTTGGGTACCTAGATGTTTAGAATAAATATTTTTATGAACATAATAATTGAGGGTATGGTTTGAACAGATATTTTTAGACACACTGTATTTTTAGATACAGTAACTATAATATGTATGTTCACTGGATTATTGTTAAGACTGCGTGGACTATGCTGGTTCACTGGATTATTGTCAGGATTAAGTGGACTATGCTTGTTCACTGGATTGGATTATTGCTATGATAGGGATAAGGTACGAGAAATTTTTTTTTAACAAATTAAAATATAACAAATTGCCAAATGAAATCAAGGAGTGTAGAAGCATGAATATTTATAAAAGAAAACTAAAGGAATATATTACGCTGAACGTAAGTTGTACATAAATACCCTGGCAACATACTATGAAATACTTGGTAAGTTAATAAAGTATTAAATACGATTACTACTTGTAAATCAAGAAAATTAAGCATAAAAAAAAACATGTACTTATTTAAATATATTTAATAATAAGTATACCTAAGTAATAATTACAACATAAAACTAACATACACATTATAGCCAAAATTATAAAATGAAACACATAAACGATCACCGGTCTCTGAGACTATAGTTTGCTGCATACATAAGCACATCTATACAATAATTTGCTCAAAAGTAAATAATCAATAAATAAGAGGGTACCTCGGTTTCTAATTGGCCAGCCGTATTAACTTGTTTGTAAATGTACTATGTAACTACCCACACTTTTGTTTTTGCTTTCTTATCGTTTTTCCTATTGTGTATCTGCATGCTGCGTCACTAGACGAAATAATGTGTGCATTAAATGTTAAGTCTCGTATAAGTGAACTGTATTATGTTCTTTTTGAGAAATAAAGTTCTTTAAACCTAAAACAAAGAAAAAAAAGAGCAGAAAAAAAAAAGAAGTATCTGTTGAATCGAACATTAATTATTACAAGTCGTCATCCCGATTGCGTGGACTAGGTTTGTCCACGGGATTATTAATAATAATAATAATATATTTATTTGCATAAAAACACGGTATACAGAGATGGTAATAATACAATTTGGACCAAGACATGTTTTGCCAATTTAATATAAGCATGTAGATTTTCCAAGATGTACTAGACATTAACATTTTTGTCAAGGAAATCCTTAACACTATAAAAACCATTCACAAACAACCATTCATACAATTTCCTTTTAAACAATCTGGTATTCACATTTTTGAGATCGTTTGGTAACTTATTATATAAATGTACACACATTGCAAGGCAGCTTTTATCATATTTAGCTAGCCTTTGAATCTCACTTAGTACGAGCCTGTTGGGGTCTCGTCGGTTTCGGACACAAATGTCATTTGCTTTGACAAATAAATTTTGATGCTGCCTGACAAACATACATATTTCATAAATATAAAGAGCCGGCAGCGGTAGCAAACCAAGTCTCTTAAATACTGGTCGACATGAGTCATCCGGTTGAATATTGCCCTTATGCATTTTTTTGAGCGACAAATGCTCTATTTACATCAGTACTATTACCCCACATCACCAGACCATAGCGCAGTAACGATTCAACATACGCGTGATATGAAATAACAGCAGTTTTTATATTCGTGACATTTTTAACTTGTTTCAACGCATAGACAAATTTATTAATTCTAGTGCTAACACTTTCCACGTGTTCTTTCTAATTAATATCTTTATCTATTATTACTCCCAAAAATTTGGTGTGCATTACTTCGTTGAATTTAGTGATATTCATTTTATATTATATTTATTATTATTAGATTGGTTAAATTGAATGTAAACGGATTTATTTAAATCAATTTTTAAATGGTGAAAGTCAAGCCAATTCAATAATGTGTCTATTGTATTATTGATATCTAACTCATGATCTGTAATGGTACTTTTCTTTCTATCGGATGTCACTATAATTGTTATGTCATCAGCAAATAATACGCATTTATGTTTAGTTATTCTTATTATGTCATTTATGTCATTTTGACATTTCAGGATTGCGTGGACTAGGTTTGTCCACGGGATTGACAGGATTGCGTGGACTAGGTTTGTCCACAGGATTAATATCAGGATTGCGTGGACTAGGTTTGTCCACTGGATTAATGTCAGGATTGCGTGGACTAGGTTTGTCCACTGGATTAATGTCAGGATTGCGTGGACTAGGTTTGTCCACTGGATTGATGTTAGGATTGCGTGGACTAGGTTTGTCCACTGGATTAATGTCAGGATTGCGTGGACTAGGTTTGTCCACTGGATTAATGTCAGGATTGCGTGGACTAGGTTTGTCCACTGGATTAATGTCAGGATTGCGTGGACTAGGTTTGTCCACTGGATTAATGTCAGGATTGCGTGGACTAGGTTTGTCCACTGGATTGATGTTAGGATTGCGTGGACTAGGTTTGTCCACTGGATTGATGTTAGGATTGCGTGGACTAGGTTTGTCCACTGGATTAATGTCAGGATTGCGTGGACTAGGTTTGTCCACTGGATTAATGTCAGGATTGCGTGGACTAGGTTTGTCCACTGGATTAATGTCAGGATTGCGTGGACTAGGTTTGTCCACTGGATTGATGTTAGGATTGCGTGGACCAGGTTTGTCCACAGGATTAATGTCAGGATTGCGTGGACTAGGTTTGTCCACAGGATTAATGCCAGGATTGCGTGGACTAGGTTTGTCCACAGGATTAATGTCAAGATTGCGTGGACTATGTTTGTCCACTGGATTATTATTAAGATTGAGTGGACTATGTTTGTCCACTGGATTATTATTAAGATTGAGTGGACTATGTTTGTCCACTAGATTATTGTGAGGACTGAGTGGATTATGTTCAGTAGTTGCTTGGATAAAATTAATGGCTTAAAGCTTATGAAACTATTAGCAATGAATATTTTTGTACTGATTTGGATAATCGGGGTACGGATTTCTACTCGGTTCAATTTATTTTCAGCCATGGTACCAAGCGAGGATGATAAAAGGGAGGGGCGCCTCCAGCTGCTCCGCCTGGGAGGCGGTCAAGGAGTGGAAGGAGAGCGACTTCTACTTCTGGCGGAGAGGCCACACCAAGGAGGGCTCGTGGGACATCGAGTGTGCTGGCCGCGAAAGACTTGTTGAAGCTGCTCCCCGACTTCAAAGGAGAACCAAGTGGAAATTCATTTTTTTTAAAAATTTAAAATAATGTAGTTCCCGAATTCGACCCGGCCTATAGGGCTCAAACCATTGACAGCTGGCTTAGGAAAACGAGAATGACGAAGCAAACTAGTTGTCATTATTTCATTATTTTTATTATTTCGTTTTCGTCAATTACCCAATTGAACAATAGTCTATTCATCATCATCATTTATTTATTCATAACAATTTACATTGTGTTGAACATTGCATATAAAATTAAAATAGAAATACCACATGCGGCTAAAAAAAAATTAAAAATGTCGATTTGAATATTTTATTGTGTGTACATAAATAATAAAATAAATAATCACAGACAAACGTAACAAGTCAATCAATTATTCTTAAGTGTGTCAATAGATATATAAACAAATGTCAGATATGATTACAAGAAAAAAATAATAAATAAAATAATGTCAAATGCATTGTTACAGTCAAAGTTAAGGAATTGAGTCGAAAGCGTGTTCACTGGTACTTTCTTCATTTTGTATCATTTGACATGAATTCTGATACTGATTATAAACTAAACAACTTTCCAACAAGGTTTTTAATTTATTTTTAAATATATGACTATTATATATTAACAATTTCAAATCAGTTAGTAACCTATTGAACAATTCAACTGCTTGGTAGCTGGAGCAATGCCTGACCACGTTAAAATTTGGTGACAACTTGTGTTTAAACTCCTTTCTTCATGTGCTTTCTCTTACCTTACGTTCCTCTTGTGATTCATACTGACGAATATACTTGGCAAAGCAACAAAGAATAACCAATATATAAACTTAGTACTGTCAAAATATTCAACTTAAAAAAAAAAAAAAAAAAAAAAAAAGAGAAAATGCTCTCTACAAGATTCTGTTTGTGAGATCCTTACTCAAGTCCTTATAGCACATTTCTGTAAGATGAATGCTTTCTGACACGTATAATTGTAACTGTTACCTCAATCTAGCTTCGTTAAGCACTATAATAATTAGCCTTTAGATGCTTTAAATCTAAAATATCTCTAAGGCTCTAAGGATGAAATAGAAGAGTCAATAGCAGCTAGCTCATGTTTTTAAGTTCACATCTATGTTAATACCTAAGAATTTGACTTTGTCTACTAAGTCAATCTTGTCTCCATCAATTTGTACGTCTAGATTGTCGTTGTTACGAGTTGTTGTCTTGAATAAAGTAATGTTGGTTTTACTTGTATTTAACAAAAGGTAACTGTAAACCAATCGTAAAGATTTTTAAGTGGTTCGTTTACAGCTTGGGTCAATTCTTTTAAGTGATTGGCCCCTATTATGTTAGTGTCATCCGCAAAGACAAGTTTTACATTAATTTTAGTGCGATGCATAAAGCTCAGCAAGTTATTTGTAAATATAATAAATAGAATAGGCCCCAAAATTGAGTTTTGAGGTACACCACGTTGTATCTTTGTGATTTTAGACGTGAATACAACTTCCATGTTTGTTTCTATAAATAAATAAAATAAGTAAATAAATTGTTTATTTCTCAACTCTATACATAATTTGTATAATGTTTTTCTTAATTCTAAATAGCTATCGATGCTTTTAATTTCTACAGACATTCTTCTATTATGTAAGTAGGATCTTATGAGAATTAAGGATTTGCCTCTCGATACTGTAATGTTCTAAGTCAGTCGGTAATAATTCATAGTCAATAGTATCAAAAGCTGAGCTGAGGTCGATAAATAGTCCAGCCACTTTCATTTTGTCATTTAATTTATTAATTGTCGTATGTGTTTATGGCATCAGAACAAACAATCTCCTTTCTGTTAACCAAATTGTCTTCTATTAATTATTTTGACATTCAAATGCACCATCATTTGACATTCATATACATAACATTGCCATATTTAAAAACAAAATGTGCTCTTTTCATTGAATTCTGATTATTAAGCCAGATTACAAGAAATGAACTGTGCGATTCTGAAGTAGATGTTCTATATTATCATTAATTAAATAAGGTAATGTAATGTAATGATTCTTTTTCTTGATTTGATAATCAACTGAGATTTTAAGTAATATATTATTGAATAGTATTTGTTATTGTTGTATAAAGTCCGATAGAATCTAAGTTGTGTACTTCTATATTATGTTATTTATGAATTCTTGATATTAGCTGTAGTGCGCCAGGAGGCTGCACTAAGTCGGATGGCCGAATGTAATGTAATGATTCTTTCTAAAATATTAAGAACATTTATTTGTATTTTAATGATCAGTTTTTGTTTAAATTTCATATAGTTGTCTAGAAGGAGCGAAACCGGAAATTGCGCCAACTCTCTAGTACCCTCATTTAATTCGTCAAAGTGGTGGCGGGAGTGAGATTATATATAAGCATTTTTGGAGCGAGTACGCGCAGTCGCTGGTTGTCATCCGAATCACTCGGAATAGTTAAGAAATATTGGAGTCCGTCCGTTATGTATTCGATTTAAGTATAATATATTGGCTGTTACCTGTTGTGAAGAATAAAATTATTATATAGATCTGTCCAAGTTGCAGTTTTATTGAAAAAAGTTATTTAGATATTTCAAAGTCTTTGCATATTTTTCTTTAATATGTTTATCTAATTGTATAAAATTATATAAAGTGGTGTGATATAAGTGATTTATATTTTTCTAAAATTATTATTTCCGTTATGAGTAAATGGGTTACAGTGAATCATATGATAACGGGGTTCATTGGGTCATGATCCACTGTTCCCCGAAAAGGTTCGAGTTATAAAGTATTCTTATTTATTTACAGGTCAACATGCCGCAAGATAGACAAAGGAAGACTGATATTGGTCTACATATAGAAGAACAAATGCGCAACGCTTTATACATGATAGTAGAGGGTGAAATCATAAGAGCCGTTACAAATTTCTCAATTCCCATGCTTATTTTTTTTTTTTCAAGAAAAGTTATAGAGCGTAAAATTCTCTACAAGTTAGTTTATGAGATAGAGGGTGGAAAATACGCAAGGACGACAGTATGATAGTTACCTACGTAAAGGCGGGAATGCCATACTAATGTTTCAACTTTTATAGCCTAAACCAGGGGGGAGACAGTTCAAATGAAGTAGGAGGCGACCTGACGCTGCCGGCAGTAGTGCGGAGGATGGTCGGCAGCTCAGAGTCGTGGGACGCGGTGGTGTCCTTCTGCGAGGACGTGATGTCGCAGAAGGAAGCTGCGGAACGGGAGAGGGAGATATCAACTCCCTTACCGGGCCGCAGAAGACGCGCCGGGCGTCGAGGAAGGGCGGATAACGCCCTCTTCCGCCCCCCATGAATGGGTCCAGGGGCGAGGGACATGGGGAAGTCCCCGCCCCCCATTGATGGACCCCGATGCGGAGGCGCGCGCGCCTTTCGAGGCGATGCACGGGGTAGTTTAACACCCCACTACCCCGTGCAGGAGACGAGGCCCGGACAGACCGGGCCAGCACGAGGGTGTGGGGCCGTGGAAGAATTTAGACTCCCGCGGCCCCACGCGCGCTCGTGATAGAAGACACACCGAGGTGGTTTTAGTCAGTAAAAGTTTGACATACCCCGTCGCCCACCCCAGGGCGGCGGGCATCCTATGAGGATTTCCAGGCCGGAAAAAAAAGGGGGGGGGGGGCAGACAGTTCCCTTGAACGAACGTGTAGCAAAGAAAGTTGCGCCATCTAGAGTTCTTGACCTAAAACCATATCATAGATGTCTCTGTAAATAATTTGAAAAATAAATATTTGAATTTTTATGAAAAAATACGATAAATTTTCAATAATTAGAAGGAGATCATTTAAATTACCAATTTCAATTAAATTTCCTTTTTAAAAATCCTTGTTCTGGCAACTTTATCAGATCATTTTGTTAATTGGTAATAGGAACCTAACATGGTTCACAAGTAGGGTTACCAACTATTGTCACATAAAAACGTATAAAGTGGTTTGGATAGGAAAAAAATAAAGTATTAGGTAGACAAAAGTATTTTTTAAATTTTATGTTTTTATTACATTAAAAACGTATTTTTGTATGCTTTTAGCACATGCCAACAATTTTATGTCATCTTTAAAGGTTACAAAGCTTGCTTGAGAATTAACATTTAAAGGAGAACGGCCACGACCCATACAAAAAAAAAAACCCAAGCCTGACGCAAAAATTTAATATATCAGATTTTAAATTATAATTAGTATAGTTGTTCTGAATTTATGATCTTTGCTGAATTCAGTGGCTAACATGTTTTTGGCCATTAAAAGTTATTAATTAGCATAGGCGCTCAAGGAAAACAATGTATTATTTATAAATTGTCATTATTTCATATGATTACTATACAAAAGAACTCTAGAAAGTTAACAATGGTTGTAAAATACTACTTATATATAAACATTAAAAATAACAAAAGTATTGTAGTATCGTATTTAATAGAACATTATTTACAAAAGTTTTACAATGGTAATACAAGATACATAAGATAATTAGAATATTATATTACACAACAACTCTCGCTGGCATCGTCTAGCGTCACTATCTTGCTAGCTCACTCCCATCCACGTATCTAATCACTTGCTTATTTTATTGTTATGGCCAGACTTACTGTTGAATGCAATGTTAAACTATGGCAACATTGTTACACTATGGTTTGTATCTAGTTAGTCTATACTCTATGGTAGTTCTAGATCTTTTGTTGTTCGTCCGAGCTCTTTGTGAACGCCATATTGTGAGCACTAATTAATTCAGTAAACTCTGCTAAACAGACAAACTTGATGTTTTACTGCCCCTCCCTGTCCAATAGGTTATGGGCCCAGGCCGTTTTGTCTGTTTTTTTGCAGTATCCAGTAGTTTTCGGGAGCACTGAGTTTTTGAGGTTGGACTAGCCGGCGTGCTTGTTTCAAACGAACGCATCGTGTTTCGTCGTAGTTTCGTCGTCATGGAGCATACCCAGTGTTTGAAGCTGTCCGGAGGGGACAACTGGGCAATTTGGAAATTCCAGATGGAAGTCATCTTTAGAGGAAAGGGTCTCTTTGAAGTTGTCAATGGTTTGGAGCAAAAACCTTCTGAGCAAAACAAAGCTGATGAGAAGTCATGGTTGCAAAAGGATGCTAAAGCGCAAGAGCTCATAGTCACACGCATGGAAGCAGCGCCACTCACACATCTACTATCCTGTTCTACTTCAGCTGGCATGTGGATAAAGCTGAAATCAGTTTATGAAAGGGAATCGGCTGTAAGTGTGCATTTACTACAGCAGAAGTTCTTTTCTCTGCAATTTGGAGATAAAGATTCAGTGGTGACAATCATGTCAAAGTTAGAAGAAATAAGCACCAAATTAAAGCAAGCGAATGAACCATTATCCGAGATGATGATCATTACTAAGGTGTTGATGTCACTACCTGAGAAGTACAAGCATTTCCGCTCAGCTTGGGAATCAGTCCCTATTGAGAAACAAACCTTGAATGAGTTGACCTCGAGATTGTTACTTGAAGAAGAACGTATTGAGCAATCTGATCAATCAGATGTAGCGTTGGCTAGTGTAACTCGGAGAAAAGTTTTTAACTGTTACACTTGTGGTAAACAAGGCCATTTTGCAAAAGACTGTCGGTCTAGAGTAAAGGAAACAAGAAGCTGTAATTATTGCAAGAAGAAGGGTCATATCAAAGCTGATTGTAAGCTGTTGAAATCTAGAGAAGAAAAGAAAAATATTGTTGAAAGTGCTTTGATATGTATTAGTGAAAAACACTGTCAGGATTGCTGGTTTATGGACTCTGGTGCAAGTGAACATATGTGCCATAATAAAAAACTGTTTAAGAAGTTGCACTTGGTAAATAGTTCTATGAAAGTGACCATTGGAAACGGCAAAGTGTTAGATGTAGTTGGTCGTGGTATCATTGAACTCTATGCATGGAACGGTTCAAAGTTTATAAAAACAATTTTGAATGAAGTTCTATTTGTGCCTGGACTGAAGTTTAACTTGTTTTCAGTGGGTAGTGTATTGGACAAAAACCTAAGCCTAGTCTCTAGTAAAGACTATTGTAAGTTTGTAAACAGTAATGGTGAAGTTCGTGCCTTGGCGAAACATATCAATAAAATGTATCTCATGTTGTTCACGTTAAACGGAACGCACTCTGAACTGTCGTCTATAATTAGTGCAAAAGAAACATATCGTTTGGCCGCATCGTGTGTATCCGAACGCAACAAGAGTGACATTTCTGTCATCAATGGTGAATGTAATAGTTCGTCAAACTTTGTTGGTTTTATTAATTTATCCAAACAGATTGAAAACCTGAGTGTATGGCATCGTAAATTGTGTCATCAAAACATAGCACATGTTCGAAAGTTACTGTTACGTCAATAAACTCTATACCTTTAAGGTAGATGTACCATATTACGTAAGTGTACGAAATTTCGTAAGTTTTCGTTTTAGGCCTAAAAATAAGAAAACTTCTAATTGTATCAAAAAGTTTTAAAATTATCTATAAAGTATGTACAATAGAGCGTCAAATACACACGTTAAAAAGAACTGTACTTAACCATCGTCGGCTCAGTTGTCACGTCTCCCTCGGTCAGTCTGCGCCAAACCGCCATAAAGGTAGTGTGTGTGTTGCGCACGCGTAAGCTACCGCGCGGATTTTCATAAGGATATTGCGAGTGATATGTAAGTATTTTCATAACTAAGTAATGTAATTATTTTAAAGGGTTTTAAAACAAACTGATTGATTAACGTTTCAAGTTACTTCATTTAGTTTTTAGCGAGTTAATTGAAATTTTCTGATTGCCGGAATTACCTACACCAAAAACCAACCGTGTCCATTATTACGTAACAATTACGGAATAGAGGAAAGGAATGTGATTATGTTTTTTGTAATTTGTCAGAAACGAGATGAGTTAAGTAAACAAAAAAAGCTGTTACAGGTCTAATATATAACATAGTTTCTTGGAATCAAATTACGTATTACGATGTTATTTCTCCAAGTTATGAAATACGTGTGTAAAGAGAAAACATTTTTTTTACTTTAAACAGATTCGTCACAAATAACATCGGTACAAAATCATTAATTTGTTTAATTTAATTGTTTCTTCCAGTATATTTTTTGGCACCTATTACTAGTATGATTGCATTCCTATACAATTTAAGTCATTTTATGTTGTTAAGAAAAGTTACTCGTTTGAAATTTATGTCAATCTGACTACCGCAATTACCTACACTGTTTTTGGCTGTGTCTCTTATTACGGTAGATATAGAAGTACCTGAGTGAGCTACTGCATTTTAATTTTTTTACAGGTCGATATGTCAAACAAAAAGTACTCCAACGAGGACCTCGCCAAAGCTTTAGAGGATATAAAAAATGGATCCATGACCATATATCGTGCATCTAAGGTATATAACATACCCAACCAGACCTTGCATGATAAAATTAATAAAAAATACAAAAAACAAGAGTCAGCAGGAGCTCTAACAGTCCTGTCATCGACAGAAGAAGGTTTGTTGGTAAAATGGGTACTGCATATGGCCGAAATTGGATTTCCAGTTACGAAAGATCAACTGCTACACTCGGTAGCTAAATTACTGATAGGATTGAAGCGACAAAATCCATTCAAGGACGGAGTCCCTGGCAGACATTGGTACGAGGCCTTTCTGAAAAGAAACCCAATGATAAGCAAGAGAGTATGTCAAGCATTGACTACTGCCCGTGTAAACGCTACTGAAGAAAAAATAAGGGGCTGGTTTCAACGAGTCCGAAAATATTTCGAAGACAACAATCTTATGGCTGTGTTGGAAGACCCCGCACGCGTGTTCAACTGCGATGAGTCTGCCTTTTTTTTTGTGTCCGAAAGGTCAACCAGTCCTTGCCAGAAAGGGGGTGAAAAATGTTCACTGCCGTTCTGGTAATGATGATAAAGAAAATCTAACACTCTGTCTGGGCGCGTCAGCTGACGGGAAACTAATGCCGGTATTAGCATTATTTCCGTATAAAAGGATACCACAAAATATATTGTTGAAATATCCTAAGGATTGGGCCATCGGACGTACTGACTCGGGATGGATGACATCAGAGGCATTTTATGAGTACGTGGCTAATCAATTTGAGCCATTTTTGACGAGAGAACATATTACAAGACCTGTAGCTTTGTTCCTGGATGGACACGTCTCTCATCTTTCGCTCCCAGTATGCGAATTTTGTAAAGAAAAAAACATTATACTGATAGCTCTGTTGCCTAGCGCCACACATGCTTTACAACCTATGGACGTCGCAGTATTTCACAGTCTCAAAAACGCTTGGAGTAAAACAGTACATACTTGGAGGATGGAAAATAATGGCAGACGCTTGAAGCGAGAAGATTTTGGTCCCGTGCTTGAAAAAGCCATCAAAACGACTCTGCGACCAGAAATTATACAAAATGGCTTTCGAAAGGCCGGCCTGTATCCCTTCGACGAAAATGCAGTTAATTATAAAAAAATACCTAAATCTTCTGCCGCAACTGCGTCAAGTTCTGGTACAAGTACACCTACAAGTTTGAACTCTTTAGAAAGCAGCAAGCAGTTACAATCTAAAGATTTTATTAAGTGGTTCGAGATGAATTTAGATGCTCATAAATTAAATGAGTTCCGGCAATGTTCTGGAGAATGGACAGGCAACGTAAAAGACGACAGTCTGTACTATTTCTGGAAGCAGACCTGCACGAGTCATACACCAACACCAGATTCAATGAGTCTAGGCAACACCACTCTAGTGGAAAATAACTGTACGTTAGCCGATTTTGACCTTAATTGGATCAATGAAGACACGATAGTTGAATCGGCTTTTCTTAACGAGATAACTTTGACCAGTGCTTTACCCTGTTCAACTCCTAAAAGTCCAAGTATTATTGAGACCATTACTTTTAAAGAGACGCAACAAGAGTTAGTAACAAATTATAAAGCGGCAGGTGATTTGCTAGATGATTCAAGCAATATAATTGGTAATATATCGAAAATTTCCGAGCAAGATAACGTTAGTAATGTTCCCGTAATAATAGTACCGCCCTCAGAAACTATACTTCTCACACAAGAAGCTATTCTGGAAGAATCCTCAGTTGTCATACAACAAAATGACCCTGGTGATGTTCCTACAATCATACCTCCCAAAGAAAAAGTAGCAAATAGAGACAACGATAAATTATTTAAGCCGTCGGGAACATTACCAACCAACAATTCAACTTTTTCTGTGACTACGCCAGTTCCTCAAGAAAGATTCTCACCACCTAATGAAACGGATAGAAAAGTAGAAAATAGCAAACCTTTCATTTCCAAAGAAGCACTAACTTCTCAATTAGCATCTGTAGTACAAAATGATATGAATATAGCTGCTGATAAACACGAAAAATGCGTAACCCCAAACAATCAGACTAAAAAAAAATCATCCAAATCTGGTGAACTATCTTCATCTCACCAAACACCTATAGAGATACTTACTAGATCTGCTGATGATACATTGGAATCGTTTCCGATTTCGACGTCTCAGAATAATAAAAAATATGAAGATAGTTCTACCAATATTCAGAATTCCGTTACTGCATCAAATTCCCCTACTCAAGATCAAAGCGAAAATTCTCAAAATTCCAAAAAAACTGCATTTCCAACACCCTTCAAAAATGCTTTGTTGTGGCCAGAAACTCCGTCGACCAGTAAAGGTAAAAAACTTATTAAAAAAAAACTGGCTCCTATTATAGGAACTGCTGATGAATACATTGCATATGAAAAAAAGATTAAAGAAGAAAAAGAAAACAAGCTAAAGCAAAAAGAAATAAGAAAACAAGACCGTGAAAATAAAGCTAAAGAAAAAATAAAGGCGAAGAACATAGTAAAAAGAAACAAAAAGAAGTCATCCAAAGTTCCAGATCAAATTAATGAACCTGGTCCTTCGAGAACAACAACAAAAAATAGAGAAATTGAAACACCAGCCATAATTTCAGATGAAAGGATTGATTCTAACTCGTTGAAAATAACTCCAGGAGATTATGTTATAATTATTTATGAAGGAGAAAATTTTCCGGGTGTAGTAATGGAAGTTATACACGATGCATCTGAAACAAAATATAAAATAAAAACTATGACCATGAGCGGTTTCGAGCCCAGTGGGCGAGTGAATTGGCGTTGGCCTGAAAAAGATGACATTTTAATATACGACGCTAAAGAAGTTCTCAAAAAAATTAACGCTCCTATGGCGGTAAATAAAAGAGGCGTATTTTCTATTCAATGTTTAGACTGTGATGATTAACTTATAGACTTTAACGGATTATTTCATATATAAATAAATAAACGAATATAATATAGTTCGCTAAACACTGCTAATTTAAATCGATGTAAGTTCATTTTGATCTCATGAAAGTACAAAGTATAAATATAGACTGATGATTAAATTTTAGACTTATAAACGGATTATTTCATATATAAATAAATAATAATAAATAAATGAATATAATATAGTTCACTAAACCGTGCTAGAAGTAAGTTCAATTTGATTCATGAAAGTTTAAAGTTACTATAAGTACCTAAAAATTTAAATAAACTGTTTTCCTTCACTTATAAAATAAAGTTGTTTTATTTAGAACACGTCACATTAAATTTATGTTTCATATTTCATGTAATCCTGCAGAAAAACGGATTTTTCTGCATATGCCGGAATCACCAGCACCCATTTACGGAATTACCTGGAGAGTCAAATTTTATACCGTAATAACGGACATTTACTAGGTCCAGAAAAATTACGATTACTTTTATAAAATAGTTTAAATACAGTAGTGTTACATAACAATCTCTTCTCTGAAAACCTCTTTTTACGACTAAACTAACTTCAATTCGCTGATTTTTTCTGCTTTACTGGAAATTGCTAGCAAAGACAAGAATGCCTTAGTACTCCGGAATTACGTACATTTACCTTAGTATAGAGTTTATTGACGATTTTACCACTTGTGAGGAATGTTTGGCTGGAAAACAACATCGTTTGCCATTCCCATCCAGCACTTCCAGAGCTTGTAAACCACTTGAATTAGTTCATGCAGACCTTTGTGGACCTATGGAGTGTCCTTCACTTGGTGGAGCAAAGTATTTCCTATTGTTAAAGGATGATTTTTCTGCTTATCGTACCTTGTACTTTATGAAGAATAAAAGTGAAGTCAAGCAACATATTAAGAAGTTTATTGCAAAGGCAGAACGAGAAACTGGTGAGAAATTAAAGGTACTAAGATCAGACAATGGGTTTGAATTTGTGAATTCTGATATGCGAAATCTTTTAGAAGAGAGAGGTATTACCCACCAATGTAGTGTTATGTATACACCGCAGCAAAATGCTAGGGCTGAAAGAGATTTGTGTACCCCTGCTGAAGCAGCGAGATCAATGATTTGTGGTATGCCTAAACATTATTGGGCAGAAACTGTCAATGTGGCTGCTTATGTGTTGAACCACACAGGACCTAGTCCATTGGAGAATAAAACTCCTTATTTATTTATTTATTTATTTATTTATTCTTTATTGTACACCAATAAAACATCGAACAAAAAAAAACATGGAACATGAAACATACAATGGGCGGCCTTATCGCTAATGCGATTTCTTCCAGGCAACCAAAGAATGGACAGATTCTCCTGAACCACATATGGGACTGTCGTTGGTGCCAAATATTTACTAAAATAGATACACAAATACATACATAAATACATAGATACTTTAATAGTGTAAATAGCCATTCATAACGACAAGTAGTGTTCCCTCACAAGTCTCTTGAATTCCAGTAACGATTGTGCGCGTTTAATTTCAATTGGCAATGCATTCCACAAACGAGGGGCCTGAACAGCGAAAGATTTATCTAGGAACGTTGTGGAATGCATAGGCATTTTGAGCTTTAAGTTATCTGATGACCTTAACGATTTAGTATGTGAGTTGCACAGAAATTGAAAACGATTCTTGAGATAAACAGGGGTGAAAGGAGAAAAAAGCACATTATATAGAAGGGAAAGAATATGAGCATTCCGACGAAGGCGAATTGGTAACCACTTGAGCTTCACACGAAATTCGGATACATGGTCATATTTGCGCAGACCGAATATGAACCTTATACAAACATTTTGAAGTCGCTCAAGCTTATCTAATTGGTCTTGGGTAAGATCAAGATAGCTAACATCAGCATAGTCAAGGATGGGTAGAAGAAGTGATTGAGCAAGTGCAATTTTGGTGGTAGTCGGTAGGAAATTGCGTAATCTCCTCAGAGACGCTGCGGATGCAAATAGCTTGCGACTAACTTCCTGCAGCTGGGAAGTCCAAGAGAAATTTTTGTCAATATATATTCCCAAGTTTTAACTTTGTTACTAAAGGGAACCACTGAGTTTTCAAAAGAAACTTGAGGTAGGCTCGTCCAATCGATTCTAGAGACCGTCCTAGAACTGCCCACGACTATAACCTGCGTCTTTATGGGGTTGACCAAAAGCCCATATCTTTTGCTCCAGTCACATATGCGGGTCAGATCACGATTGATCGCTAATATGGCCTCAGATAGATTTCCAAGAGGCGCTTGTGAGTAAATTTGTAAATCATCTGCATAAAGATGGTAGGAAGAAATTAGTTCGTCAGAGATAGAGTTAATAAAAACTGCGAAAAGTAAAGGGGATAGCACGCCACCCTGCGGTACACCAGCAGACGTATTACTCCAGGAAGACAAGGTCTCCCCGAAGCAAATACGCTGCCGGCGACCAAACAGGTAACTACGAAACCAATCAATTACCGATGGAGATATGTTAAGAGAACAAAGTATTCCAAGCAGAACATCAAAATCAACAGTGTTAAAAGCATTACTAAAATCCAGCAAAGCTAAGACTGTCAGATTACCACTTTCCATGGCTGACCTTATATCATCCGTAATATTCAGAAGCGCTGTGGTGGTGCTATGACCAGGACGAAAGCCAGATTGGAAGGAGTTGAGGAGATTATTCTTGGAGAGATAAGCGCTCAATTGATTATGGATTAAGCTTAGCTTATGAAGTATTTAGAGGTATAGAAAAAGAATTACTGCCCCTGCAGAATTTGAGAAGCTTCGGCACTAGAGTTTCAGTACTTATACCAAAAGAAAAGAGGTTGAAGTTGGACCCCAAAAATAAAATAGGAATTTTTGTAGGCTATGACAGTGAAGTAAAGGGTTACAGAGTTTATATACCTTCAACTAAGAAATTAGAAGTTCACCGAGATGTAGTATTCTTGCCACATTTGGATTCAGAAGTGAAAGATAAATCTGACATGGTAGTCCAAAAAGAGTCAACCCAGAGTGTGGAAGATGCAGATTTGGAGCAGCAATCTACAGAAATGCTTTCCACTTCGGAGATTATAGAGCCAAGTGTCTCTGATATGCAGGATGTGCCAGAAGAAACTGAAGAATCACCTGTTCTATTGGAGGACTTATATGAAGATGCTAAAGAAGTTGTTTCGGAGGAATTTGAAAGTGAAAGGCCATGCAGTAATCGACCAAGAAGGAACATCCGTCAACCGAACTACCTGAAGGATTTTGAACTGGGATTATTAGCAACAGCAGAAATTGAAGAACCTAGTACGTATACAGAGGCAATGTCTTGTAAGGATGCTGAAAATTGGAAGAAGGCCATAGCTAGAGAGATGGAAGCTTTAGAAGAGAATGATACTTTTGAATATGTAAAAAAAACCTAAAGATTGTGATATTATAGATACTAAGTGGGTATTTAGGATTAAAAGAGATGTAAAGGGCAATATTGTATCTTATAAAGCTCGTTTAGTAGCCAAGGGCTTTCAACAAAAATTAAACTGTACAGTCAGAAGCAAAAATATGTATACATTGCCAAGGCTCCAAAAATATGTAAACATCTTCGACTTTAAGACGAAGTGCTCAACTTGAAGAGCATAAAATTGTAGACAACGGTTCACATCATAAATATGTATACGCTCATTGCTTCATTAAATTATGACCACCACGAAAGGAACAATACTATGTATGCACACTTCCATCAATAGCATATTTTCACGCGTGGTGAATATATGCTATGTACTATACTATATATATATGTATACTATGTACATACTGAGATTTATAGCCCTGTAGCAAAATTAACTTCTGTAAGAATGTTTATTTATTTATTTTATTATTTATGTACACACAATAAAATACATATAGATACAACAAAATGAAGATCTGAGTACAAAGGTGCTGCTTATTTCTTAAGAAATTTCTTCCAGCAGACCTGCGAAAGGAGAAGTAAAACAGAAATGTAGACAATAGTATGTAAGAACAAGGAGGAAATAAAATATGAATATGATAACTATTAAAGTAATAATATTACATAAACCTAAACATATAAACCAAAAATAATTATATAAGCCAAACCAATAAAACCAAAAATAAGTATACTACTTAAATAAATACATAATACTAAAATATATAAATATGTATAAATAATAAACAAATTCTCACAATATAGAGGAAAGGTAATGCTCTTTTAATCGACGCTTAAAATTAGAAATAGTGTTTAAATCACGAATGTTAGGCGGGAGTGAGTTCCACAATCTTACAGCATGTACAGAGAAGGAATAGGAATAGTAAATCGTTTTATGAGAATGAGATTTAAGGATGGATCTTAGGTGTGATCTACAGGGTGCGTCGCTAGAGCGCGCGTAAGAAAAATGCTCACGCAGGTAGGAAGGATAAGACGGGTTGTGTAAGATGTTGAAAAGGAGACATAAAATCCTAGTATTCCTGCGAAGGCGAATTGGGAGCCACTTGAGTTCCTTGCGAAGGTGAGAAACATGGTCATACTTACGAAGACCGAAAACAAAGCGAATGCACAGGTTTTGCAAGCGCTCAAGCTTGTTTAACAGCTCCTCAGTAGCATCCAGGTAACAGGCATCGGCATAATCTATATCCGGCTGAATAAGGGTTTGTGCTAAAGAAATTTTAGTCTTCAAGGGCAGAAGACCCTGGAGGCATTTCAGTGAATGAAAGGAAAAATTGACCTGAGCACGCCACGATAGATTGGAGTCTATAACTACACCCAGATCTTTGGCAGTTTCAGTAAAGTCATTCGTACACCATCAAGATATAAAGGCAGGAGGGATGTAATATTGGCTGCATTGCGAACGAATCTGCTGCCTATGATCATAGCCTGGGATTTAGTTGGGTTAATTTGTAAGCCAAATGACTTAGCCCAAGCGCTAACACAAGCCAGGTCATGATTCATTGCGGCAATTGCAGAGCTCGTGTTGTCTGCAGATGAATGTCGATACAGCTGCAGGTCATCTGCGTAGAGATGGAAACTGGAGGAGATTACTCTAGTAACAGAGTTAATTAAAATTGAAAAAAGAAGAGGAGAGAGAACGCTACCCTGAGGAACACCCTCAGTGAGATTACACCAATCGGAGAAGGACTCCTCTAGGCGAACACACTGAGAGCGTCCCCGGAGATATGAGCTGAACCAGGCTAAAGCGGAAGAGAAATTGATAGAATTGAGAAAGCCTAGTAAAATGTCAAAGTCCACCGAGTTAAAGGCGCTGCTAAAGTCAAGCAATACAAGGACAGTCAGTAATTTATTCTCCATTGCCCAGCGAATGTCGTCAGTCACCTTCAAAAGCGTGGTTACGGTACTGTGACCCGAGATTGAAATGGAGATATTATCGAGTTTGACGCCAAGAAATATGATAATTGCCTATGAACTACGTGCTCAAAAACTTTAGAGAGGAATGGGAGAATAGAAATAGGCCTAAAGTGGGTTAATAAAGTAGGATTGTTAGTTTTAGGTAAAGGTATTATGTAGGCCTGTTTCCAAACTGACGGGAAGGAGCAAGAAGAAAATGAATGATTGAAGATGTGAGTTAGAACAGGTAGTAATGAAGAAAGGATAGGAGTAATCATTCTTGAGCACACATTCATGGCAACACAGGTACAGGTCATGACCTCAGTTGACCTCATGTATGTAGGTATAGGTAGTTTATCCATGTTTATCGACTCTCGAAAGAAACAATAATACTTAGGCAGCTCGTGAAAAGAACTTTTTTTAAGTGCGAAGGTCGTCTGACTCTCTGAATGTATCATTTCATTCGATGAGCACAATGGCTGTGGCGGATATGTTGTTCCATATTTCGTTCACTAAGAACTATACAGGCCTGGCACCTTCGCACGAGATTAGCACGGTGTTTCACAAAGTTAGTCCACCCCTACCAATCCACTGCTCGCCGAACTGATAATGGAGGTACTCACGTACAGCCCGGTACAGGTCGACAAAAATATGGTGGTACACCGTCGTGTCACCACATGAATCAATAAGCAGCTGTCCAACACCTGATCACAACACAACTAATTGCAGAACTACTACCTTCCATCAGCATTTTACATTACGTTAGAAAACGACATGATCACAATACACGAATAGTCTACACGGAAGCAATGTTTATGCGCAACTGATAATTTAAAGTAAAAATGATTTTTATTTTATAAAATAGGTACCTACGCGGCTGGCCTCGCGGCACGCTTTGAGCAAATAGAGATGTGTAAGTAATCAAAATATTGATTTTTCAATCGATACCGATTTAGTATACATAGTAGTTTCACATTCTCATTCTCGATTCAACATCGCATGGAATTGTTTAGAACTTTTACAAAACTCAAATTAGTTATGTACACTGCTGTAAATGGAAATCATGCCAAAGTTTTAATTTCAGTTTCTGTCTCAATATCGATGATATTGACTGTTAAAATATTTGTAAAACTTTACTAAAATTGTGTTTCATAAGGCCTTCTCGTCTCTGTTTACTAATACTTGTGTTATAATAATATTATTAGTAATTAATCGACAAACAAACAAAAGTACTTTTACCATTGGGTAATCTGTGTTTTTACAACAAATGATTATTCAACCAGACACAAATTTCGATTAATAGCGATACAAAAAAAATGTTATTGCGCAAAAAATAGTACATCTCTAATTATTTCTTTTACGTCGCTGACAACGCTCACGCGCCACGCCGCCAAAGAAATAAAAAATCTAACAAATGAATGAAAGGAACGCCGACAGGTATACCGCCTAAAATCGTGTTGTCATTTTTTTTTAAATTCCAAATTTTGGGGAAGTTAGCGTAAATTCGCGGAAAAAAAGATTGTTTCAAAATTGATTAGTATTGCTACTATGATGATTATGTAAAATTTTATATTTTATTTGGTCATTTGTTTACCTAACCTTTATTATCCTTATGGGTCGGACAGGGTTTTCTTAACATACTGTATATCAGCAGGATGACGCCAGCGGCGGTAGCGGGGCGTCCCCGCTGTTTTGTTGGACATTGTAGGTACATTCACACAAACGCAACATGGCAACTGCGACTTTACGGGCGGCCGTGTTGGTGTAAGACGCGTAGAGACCTACGTACTGAGAGCCTCGCGCGGCCTAAATTGATAATGTTGCATTGATTTCGCGTTGTCTACAATACATTGCGTGCTCGAAAATTGTGATTTCTGTAACCGCTCATTAACGACATAAATGACTTTCATAATTTTATTAGTGGCACACGGTGTAGCCTTATTTGCGAACTTTGCGTTACGATGTCAGATACACCTTGCATTCATCAATAAAAACAAATAACCCTTGTTTTGGATGTGTCATACTCTTATCGAGTAAATACACACAAATTAAGCGAAAACCATGCATTGTAAGCTATTATTTTAAATTAATCTGCCTTTTTTGTGTTGCCCTATTTGTGCCGCTGTGTACATCACGCTTATATGTGTGTACGCATATGCACTGTTAAACCCCACTTTACCCTATATTTACGTTGACATATTTCACAGTTATAAGGTTTCTCACCAGTGTGTGTACGCATATGCACTGTTAAACTCCTCTTGTGACTAAAATTACGTTGACATATTTCACACTTATAAGGTTTCTCACCAGTGTGTGTACGCATATGCACTGTTAAAGTCCTCTTGTGACTAAACTTATGTTGACATATTTCACACTTATAAGGTTTCTCACCAGTGTGTGTACGCATATGCACCGGTAAACTCTTCTTTTTCCTAAAACTACGTTGACAAATATCACACTGATAATGTATTTCATCGGTGTGTGCACGCACATGGACTCCTAAACTACTCTTATGCCTAAAATTACGTTGACATATTTCACACCTATAAGGTTTCTCACCAGTATGTGTACGCATATGCTCCGTTAAAGTCTTCTTTGCACTAAAACTACGTTGACAAATATCACACCGATAAGGTTTCTCACCAGTGTGTGAACGCATATGCACCTTTAAACTCTTCCTTTCACCAAAACTTCGTTGACAAATATCACACCGATAAGGTTTCTCACCAGTGTGTGTACGCATATGCTTTGTTAACCTCCACTTGTCACCAAAATTACGTTGACAAATATGACAGTGATAAGGTTTCTCACCAGTGTGTACGCATATGCACTGTTAAACTCCCCTTTAGCTTAAAATTACGTTGACAAATAGCACACTTATAAGGTTTCTCACCAGTATGTGTACGCAAATGGGTTGTTAAAGTATACTTTGTAATAAAATTACGTTGACATATTTCACACTTATAAAGTTCTTCCCCAGTGTGTGTACGCATATGCACCGTTAAACTCTTCCTTTCACCATAACTTCGTTGACAAATATCACACCGATAAGGTTTCTCGCCAGTGTGTGTACGCATATGCACTGTTAAACTCCCCTTTAGCCTAAAATTACGTTGACAAATAGCACACTTATAAGGTTTCTCACCAGTATGTGTACGCAAATGGGTTGTTAAAGTATACTTTGTAATAAAATTACGTTGACATATTTCACAATTATAAGGTTTCTCCCCAGTGTGTGTACGCATATGCAGTGTTAAAACCCCCTTTCGACTCAAATTACGTTGACAAATATCACACTGATAAGGTTTTTCACCAGTATGTTTTCTTACATTAGTAGAACTACGCCGATTACATAAGGAATGCTCTTTGAAATATGTGCCAAACTTGGACGTCCGTTTCTGAGAAGTCCGGATAACTTTTGAGTCTGATTTGTCTTTTGTAGTTTGCTCGGCCGTTATTGCATCCTTTTCTTTAGTTGTTCGTGTGTCCTGTTTTGGTTTCCTCATAACGGTGGCCTCTGTAAGTAAATCTAGTAAGTACACAATGGGAGATTTGAATGAATTTGAAGAATGCCGTTTGAATTTGTTTGCGTCTCCGACGCACTGTGTGTGGGAGAGCTATCTATATTTCATTGCTGAGAGCTTGGAAAGATCGTCTATTTATGGAACGCTGGACAAAATTCTGCTGTCTTGACCGGTGGCTATTTTAAATTAAATTTAAATATAGAAACTTTTAATTACATGTATATTTTGTGTACATGAATTATTGTTATCTGAAATAGACATATTGAATTGAATTTAACTACGATGGTATCTGTAACTTTCATCTGCATGACGATCTGGTAAATTTCGCAGGGCCAACATAACTAGAGATTGCATAAGACAGTCAGGTAGGCAAGAAAAAAGGAGCAGCCTTTAAGCAAGCAAATTAAAAAAAAAAAACTTTGAACAGTCCTAGCAATAGAACTCAAAATTGCTCATATAACCAGTTACACCCTTCAGGCATGTGAGGTAATCCTAGCCACATCCTATCAAGTCGACCATTGGCTTGTCTGCTTAGCTATATAATAGAACCAACTTATACTTACTCATTGTCTCCCTGGATTTTCTTTTTTTCTTTGATACTTTTTCGTCTTCCACTTCCGTTTTACATTTAATTATAGGTATATCATCTTCTAAGTCTGACTTATAACAGTGTGGCGGTTTATCTGCTACATCTAAACAGTTATTGTCTAAATATTCGGGTTCTAGCTCTGTAAATAAACAAAAACTGTCAAGAGTGTTATTATCACCTAGTTGCGCTTGGTTTTACCTGCGTAAGTTTACGACCCTGTGAGAATATCAAAAAGTAGTAAAATACCATGCATTAATTCTGGTGATAATCTATGTGTGCCAAATTACATCTAATCGTTGTTCAGTAATTTTGGTGTGAAAAGTAACAAACACATACACGCACAAACTTTCGCCTTTATAATATAACACTATGTTTGTACGTTGGAACGACGCAGTTGTGTTGTGCTCGCATCGTTTAGTGTAAGACGTCACGCAGTCAACAGAGTAGTGACATAAAGCTGACATAAAGCTAAGTGTGGTGTTTTCATTTCGAAACTATTAGTAAGTTCTCTTTCGATTTTTAATATTAAAACTACCAATTTCTTTGTGATTGTTTTATTCCGATTTGTTCAGTAATATTGTTGACTTTAAGGCATTTTAATATTATAAACATTTATAATTCCAATGACGATTTTAAATTTGTGTCGTGCTAATAATAAATATAAATTAATGTTTTGTGACTAAATGTGATCTATACGAAATTAAGTAGTTTTTTTTTAATTATCATAATAATATTATTTGTGTCTCATTGACTATTAAGGCATTTATTTATTTTTTTCTAGCTAAAAAGGGAGGCTTATTGGTTAATGTTTCAGTACACAAGCACAAAGTCAGCAAGTTATTAAAGAAAAGATCAACCGAATTTTACAAAATGAAAAGAAGAAACGACGTTATATTGCAAAATGCACTAAAAAAATTAGAAAGAAAACGAACCCAAGGTACAAAAATGTTTTACAAATTTTTAAAATATTATTATACTGCTAAATTGAAACTAACTTTCTAGTGATTTTAAAACATTCTGTCGTCATGATGTTTATCTTTCGTCAAAAACAGTCGTATAAGAAAATTAAATAATTATGATATTAAAAATTTGTCTTTATATTCCACAAAGATGGTCAACTTTACAATTAAAAAGATTATCAGACTTTTTTTTATGTCAGTAATCAGTTTGATTTGGTTAACATTTTTTTTTTTTAATACCGACGTCAATTTTTGTAAATAGTAAACCTTGAATGAGTTGAAGAGAATAAATCTGGTATAATAAGAGTGAGTTTTGTAGTTTAAATGTTAGTATGCTGCAGTTGACTGTATCTACTTTAGTCAAATTGTTACTTAAATTAAGTTTTAGTTACAGAATATGTACGTTATTCTAATAAATTATTGTATTAATTATTTTATCTTCCACCAGAAATCACCAGTTCCTAAAATAAAAAGAAATCTTCGGTTCAAATTCTGACGTTACTAAGGGACCTCCTAAGTAAATTGATCAACAGTAACCATATTACTGTCAGTGACCAGAGTGAACTTGTGAGTAAAAATTTTCGTAAAAAAAAAAACTGACGTTATTTTATGATTATTTTCAGAAGTCATCTTCAAACAACAATGACAAGATAGAGAATTTATCATCAGATTCATTTTTTTTTAATAATTATAAACTAGCGCTTGACCGCAATCCCGCCTGATGGTAAGCAGTGATGCGATCGTTGATGGTAAAGCGCGCTAGTTTATTAAGAGCCTATTCACTCAGAAAAACTGAGCGAATAGGAAGGAAAACGGCAGTTGAGCGAGGTGATGCAATGTTAAACCCAACAACACGACCAACGATTCTGCACCAAAGGGAGATTGATCTGAAGACCCTCCACGACCAAACTCCCAACAACAACATTTGGCGCATCGTACCCGGCACACATCGCAACACAACTACTCAGACCCGTCCTCCGTACGGCTTCACCAGACATCATGCCGGAACACGACAAATCGCTTGGCGGCAAGGCTTTGTCTGGTGGGTGGAAACTTCTGCCGGAGGCCGATGTTATGGCCTACCATCTTCATCGTTTATTGAAAATTCCCCACAGTATAACAGTAACGATATTTTGAATTTAAGCCATTTTGATAAAGGTAAGTGACAAAATAATGTCTCAAACCCAGCTTATTTCTTTATATTTAAAGCATTAATTAGCTCAGAATAACATTACTGAGTTAAATTACTTATAGCATATCAATACTCGTTATACATAATCTACTTTGCTTATTTCGTTTCTTTTTTTCAGCAGCAGAATGTTACTTTAAAAAAAGTGAGTCAATTCTTAATACAATTAGGACAAGGCTTACTCAGGAAAAAGAACATCTTCGTCACCTTGTAATAGTTCAAGTTCCAGCTCTTCCAGTTCTCGCTCCTTAAGTTCTAGCTCCACAAGTTCTAGCTCCTCAAGCTCCAGTTCATCCTCTTCGAGAAAAGCACAAAATGTCTAATCTAATGTGCAGCAAAGCAGCCAATTAGAAACAAAAAGTGGTAATAAAAATACCAAAATTAAATTATTGTGATAATGACCCCACATTTCAAGACCCCAACGAAATTTCTAGATTTCATACACGTTTGTACTCTTCTTCAGCAGGCTCTATTCCTCAAACTGAAATAGTTCAACATGAGACACAACAACCTGAATCAAGTCACATCAATGTAATGGACACGACCCAAAGTAAGTCTAGTAATCCCGCATCATGGAAGCAAAATATTAGTAAGGCATTACGCAACACTGGAAAATCTTATAAGTCTCTATCGAAATCTGGAAAAGAAGTACCAGCTCGTCGCATTAAAAAACCATGCGCTCCATGTCGTTTAAAGTGCCCTGACTAAATTAATGAAGCCCAAAAAACTTTCTTCACTTGCCTGTGTGATAGCCAGGGCCACGGTTCCTTGTGCAATCTGTACCTTAAGCTAAATTTTAAAACATTCGCTGCAAATCAACGACCCATCCTAACAAGTGGATTATTAAATACCTATTTAATTCAACTAAAACAAAACAGCATTCACTATCGTTGTCTGTCTAGTCTTTTCTCAGCTGTATTGGGTTCCGCTTTTAGTCACACTGAATTTAGATGAAACCATTATTACCACCATAACTATTGCATTCACACATGCACTCGATTGCGATTTGAATCGTATTGGAATCTCACAAGCAAAGAATTTAAACGATCCTTCATCAGTTCATGCATAATGGAAGTCAAACCGAAATATAAAATATACCAATGCTGAGAAACCTAGATCACCAAATAGTGCGTTTTTTTTTTTCAGTGTTAATAATCAGAAAATTCGAGTATGCAAAACGTTTTTTTATAAACACTTTAGATATAACAGAAAGAAAGAAAAAAACCAATGCAAACTTTACTCGGTGGTAGGCCATAACATCGGCCGCCGGCAGAAGTTACCACCCATCAGACAAAGCCTTGCCGCCAAGCGATTTGTCGTGTTCCGGCATGATGTCTGGTGAAGCCATACGGAGGATGGGTCTGAGGAGTTGTGTTGTGATGTGTGCCGAGTACGATGCGCCTAATGTTGTTGTGTTAGGAGTTTGGTCGTGGAGGGACTTCAGATCAATATCCCTTTGACGCAGCATCGTTGGTCGTGTTGTTGGGTTTAACATTGCATCATCTCGCTCAACTGCCGTCTTCCTTCCTATTCGCTCAGTTTTTCTGAGTGAATAGGATCTTAATAAATTAGCGCGCTTTACCATCAACGATCGCATCACTGCTTACCATCAGGTGGGATTGCGGTCAAGCGCTTATAATTATTAATAAAAAAAATACATAAAAAAAACGGATTTATAACCAAAGATCAAAGAGGAAAGCACACTAATAGAAAGAGGATTGACGAGACGATTATAAAAGACATTGAAACACATATAAATTCAATCCCAAGAATTCCATCACATTACTTGAGAGCCTCCACATCGAGAGAGTTCATTGAAGGAGACAAGACTGTAAAAGACCTCTGGAGGGACTTTTTAGACGCGAGAGATCCAAATAAGCCAAAAGCCGACTACTGGCTATACCATCAGATTTTTAACAACAACTTTAACTTGGGATTCTTTCAGCCTAAAAAAGATCGATGCGATCTGTTTAGAATATGAACTGGCTTCTATAGATAACAAGGCAAAGTTGAAGGAAAAATATGATGCGCATATAAAAGAGTTGAAAAACTGAATGACCGCAAGAGAATAAGTGAAGGAAACATATGCACAATATACGATTTGCAAGCAGTCACGCAAAGCCCGTTGGGAGACTCGAGTTCTTTTTATAATATATCAAAACAAAACTGCCTGAATTTTACAATGGCTGAACTGGCTCCGAAGTCTGTCGAGGCAAATAATAAAAACCAAATAGAAGTAGAAGATGGAACTGAAGGAGAAACTGTAGGCGCCTATAGGAATGTATATAATTACTTTTGGGATGAAAAACAAGGAAAAGGGGGTGCAAACGAAATAGGTTTGTGCGTTTTGGAGTACCTAAAAACCATCAGTGAAAAATATTCTGATAAAGAACTGAACATAATTTTTTATTCAGATAATTGCTGTGGACAAAATAAAAACAGGTTTATTGCATGTCTTTACTCTTATATTGTGTCTTACTTTCCAAATATAATCAGTAAAACTCACAAATTTCTTATCCGCGGGCACACACATGAAGGTGATAACGTACAGTTTGATTGAGAAGGAAGTGAAAAAAATACCGAAAATCTGGACCCATTTATACTTCACACCAATATGTTGCCCTGATAAAAAGTGCCAAAAAATCAAGAAAACCTTTTAAGGTACTTTATTTTATTTTATTTTTAAAATAAAATAAAATAAAAAGGTACTAGAGTTAAATTATGACTTTTTCTTAGATCTAAAATCATTACAAGAACAGTGGGGATAAAACTTCACAGAAGACGAAGAACGCAACCAAGTTTCTTGGAACGATGTCAAAATACTAAGATTCTGTAAAGATAAACCATTTCATTTTTTTATCAAAACTTCTTACACAGAAGAAAAATTCAGATGTGTAAACATGAGAAATAAAAGGAAACGCATGCCGAACCTCGAAGAGATTTCAATCCCTAAATTTTATTTAAATAAATTAAAATTAAGTGAAAATAAAAAGAAGGGGTTAAGCGAGTTATTACGGAAAAAATTAATGCCTGGTTTTTATATAGATTATTACAAGTCGTTATTAGATGATTAAAAGGTTACAAATTGATGAAGGATAGCAAGTCTCAAATGATAATGACGAGCTGTTCGTGCAATTTAATTAAGTCCGAGACACTGTCTCAGAGAAAAATTTAAAGAGATTAATGTACTGACCGTGTCGTCTCAATATATTTATGAAAATCTTTTGTATGCTCACAAAAATATAAAATTGTTTAAAAGATACAGTGATGTCCATAATATGAATACTAGGAACAAGCACAAATCTATAGTACCTACAACAAGGCTCAAGAAAATAGGTGGCTCTTTTAGATGCCAATGTATACATTTTTACAATAGACTTCCAGAGGTGGTTCAAGATCTGAGCCTGAATAAATTCAAATCCTTCATTAAACGTAAGTTGTGTCAGAAAGCATTTTATAGTGTTAAAGATTACATTGACGACAAAAAGGCTTGGGCTTCAGCTGCGTCCGATTTCTATGCTTACACTGATTGTTCTTTGATGTTTCCTCTTGTAGTTTATTCGTAATTGTTTGTTTTTTTTTTTTTTTAACTCAAAGCCAGTACACACTATGTATCCAGGCATATTATGCGTTACGGAATTGCATCGCTGACAGGGGTATTCGGCACTAGTGCAGCTACACAGGAGCTAAACTTAGCATTCGGGAACATCGTTGGATCTGTTGAACCTTGGACAAAACTGTCTTTGCATTGTGTAGCTTCAATTTCTTAGTATTGTATAATTGCATGGAACACGTGTGAGCACAATGTATTTGCTCTATTTGTTGGGTTAGTCTTTTATTGACTTGATTGTGCTATGGCTGTTGAGAGTATGTCATGCTCACACAAATGTCTCGCTGGTGGTGGCGTGTGTGTTGGATCATTGGGTTCCCTTCAATATGGTTGAACTGAATGATGCTGATCCATACGTCATGTTCGTGAACGGAGGGGACTGGTCATCTCTTAGCTGCTACGGCGTATTTTAATTTCTGAATTGTTGTTTTTTCCATAATGGACGCTCTCAGCGTACAATATATTTCTGCATCGTTCTCACACGATTGATTTCAAAATGAATGATGTAATCAAATATTTGTATCAATAGCTTGATAATTTAAAAGAGTGTGAATGGAGTTTCTTGCCCGTTCTTCTCCATAGGTACCTACTCTTTGGAATGGGCGACTAGCTTCACCTTACTGACTGACCGACCTTCTAACAATTCAAAAGTGCCTGTAACTGGTTTATTTCAAATAAATGCTTTGATTTTGATTTTGATAGCAAATTCTTTTGGCGTGGTGTTTACCATTGATTTTATGGTCTTGAAGTATTAGATGCAGAATTTCGTTTTTTGTTATAATTGCTCTGATTTGATTTTTCATTTATGTTTCCTTAAAGAATACATTTTTTTAAAAGAAAGTTCCTAATGAACAAAATTGGTTTATTTTATAGTTATATTTTGTTGTAATATACTTTCCGAATGGAAAGAAGTTTCTGTTTATTTCTTTCAAGTTTTGAGATTTTTTTTTAACTATTTTTTTTTTTTTTTTTTTTATAAATTATAAACCAGCGCTTGACCGCAATCCCGCCTGATGGTAAGCAGTGACGCGATCGTTGATGGTAAAGCGCGCTAGTTTATTAAGAAGAGTTCCTAATGAACAAAGATCTCAATTTTGTAAGTGTTGAATTTTATTTAATATTACATTACATATAAGCGTTTGGCCTAATGTAACAATTAAGGCCACTCTAATTTTTTTTTCAGTTTATTACTTACATATTAACATTGCCATTAATAAAAACTTTCCTATGCTTTTTTGTTATTTTTTCTATCCTATTTTCCTTTCCTTTTTTTTAAATTAAGGTTTTTGTCGTTTGTTATTTATTAATAAAATACAGACCTTAGTTTGAAAAAGTCGAAAAATTACATAAAGTTATAAAAACAAAAAAGTCGTAAGTTTATTTTTTGTAATTATAAACTAGCGCTTGACAGTAATCCCGCCTGATGGTAAGCAGTAATGCGATCATTGATGGTAAGGCGCGCTAGTTTATTAAGAGCCTATTCACTCAGAAAAACTGAGCGAATAGGAAGGAAGACGGCAGTTGAGCGTTTTTCGACCGAAAAAAGACAACTCCTAAACCGTCATATTTATATCATTTTCCTAGGTCCAAAAAGGACTGATAAAATAAAATACTTTTTTATATAATTATTCTTTAAAATAACTAATTATTTTGATCACTCTATAACAGTTCAATATCTTTTCTACAATTTGCAGCACAAATATAATACCCGACCTAAATAATCACAAAATGATAGATGAAAGATTGCGGAGGTACTAAAATTTTAAACTTTTATTTGCCATTTACCAAAAAGTTACTTTTTTAAGTTACGTCACAATCGTCCTAAAGTGCGATATTTAAACAATCTCGCCTGCGGAAACCATCTACCAGGAATACATACTCCTGTAAAGTGGGTGCGTTTACATTCATATAAGACTCGCATGGAGGCAGCTTCCCCGTACCGAAAGCCAGTGGCAAAAAGTCTTAAAAAATAACACAAACAATTATATTAAAACCAAAAGCTAACAATACCATCACTTTGATATTCCTCCATTGGCTCAATACCATCATCTAGTTCGTCAGTAACAGCTGGTAATTCGTCTTTGATAGCAGTATTTCCTGTTTCACATTCATCATCTATACTTATGTGGAATATTGTCGAAGTAATAAGCCCACTACAAAACTCTAATCGGGCTTGGTTTAAAGGATTGAGCTGTGAAAAGAAAAATATATAGTAAAGTTATGAACGACAGGGTGTAGAGCTACGTCATCCTAAATAGAAAAGGAAGGATTCTCCAACCAGAGAGGTGTTGTGTCTGGTGTCAAGACTTGATGTCGGGAAGCTGTCTGTGTGCTTGTTACACAATAAACTCTTTTTTTTTTTGGCAACTTAGTGGATATCGACAATTCTGCCAATGACATGTGGAGACAGACGAGCCGTCGAACTTAGCACTTCGTGGTAGTTTTCTGATATATGTAATAGGACAACACAAGTGTAACTATAATAAATAATAATATATACATATATACACACAATATATACATATATACACACAATATACAGTATGTTACGAAAACCCTGTCCGACCCGTGAAGGTGTTGTTAGGTATCGATAACTGATTCTACTAATGCATATAAAACCGGGCTTTACTTAAAAAAAAATCCCCCTAAAAAAAATAAATATTATTTCGCAAAAGGAGGTAACTTATTAAATGTGCGTTGACCACCCTTCGCCTGCCGACCGCGGGGGGCGGGCGGCAGGACACGCGGCACGTGGTCGCATCGCTATTCGCTCATAATAATACCGGTGTTGTCACTTTTTAAAAATTACCAAATTTCGGGGAAATTGGAATTAATTCGTTGGAAAAAAAGATTATTTCAAAATTAATTTGTATTGGTACTATGATGAATACGTAAAATTTTATATTATATTTGGTCATGTGTTTACCTAACCTCTATTATCCTTATGGGTCGGACAGGGTTTTCGTAACATACTGTATACATATATGTGACTTGTCATTTATTGAAATTTGTATTAATTTTTAATTCTATTTAAACAAAACATCGAAGAAATTTGTTAAATATGAGAAAAACAAACCGGAGTGGAGCTCAGGAAATTATTTTTAAAGTTTATCATCAATGTTTGTTAGTACACCAAGCTGAACAACTTTTATCAAAAATGGATGATATTTATGCTTGAACATAATTACAAAGTTATTATTACTACACACCAAACTACAATTTGACCTCATTTAAATTTATAAAAGTTGACAAGAGGTGGGTTAATTTTGGAGAAAAGTGGGTCAACAGGGAATGGAAGTTAATAGGAAGAGGGATTTTTATTTTGGAAAGCTTATGGTACAAGTCGAGAGATTTGGAATTTAAAGGACAAGACAAGAATAAATGATCCAGATTACCATCATCAAGACCGCATTCGCACAGGGAACTGTCACGTACACGAATCTTGTATAGAAATACTGGGCTGCAGCAGTGACCTGGTCTCAGTCTACACGAGGTAGCAACAGTTCTTCTGGACAATCTCGGACATTTAAAAAACCAAGGTTTCCGCTGAATGGCGGGTTGAATACTGGCGTAGTACGCCCCCTTGAGTTTCGAACTTACCGGCCACACTGCTGACCATGAGTTGTAAAGCTTATGTTTGGTGTAAGACCGCAAGTCGTAGCTATGGATCACGTAGTGCTTCCGATCGACCGGGTTAGAAGTAGCTTTTGCCAGTGAGTCTGCACATTCATTACCACCTATACCCGAGTTTGTTTAAACCACTGATAGAACAAGTAAATAGTAATTTTAAGGTATCAAAGACGACTTGGCTGTGAAGTTTGGATTTAAGTTAGTTTTGAGCTAGAGCCTGAATGAAATTACTGATAAAATGACCGAGTTTTTAATATTGTGGGCTAAAATGAAATTTACGGCTTCTAAGATACCCATACATTCCTCTGTAAATACTGAGGTATCAGAATAAAAAAGCTAATTTGGGATTTTGGAAATATGTAAAAATCCCTGTACACCCTGTTGAAGACAATTTCGATGCGTCTGTATAAAACAAATTCCAACCTCCCCAGTATCTTTTAATGGCGCGATCAAAGTCGCCATTCGCGTCCCGGAAATTTTTGGAGATACCTAGTCCCAAAACAACTTTTGGCCTAAAATGAATCACCTCATATTCGGAAGAAAAGACCGGGAGAGTGGGGTATTGACAAACAGGCGAGGAGAGGAGTTTAACCTCTCTGTACCTATTCATCAAGGGAATAGTTTTATTATTTCAATAATAAGATGAGTTAAGAGAAATATAGATTTGTTCTACAGGGTGGCGCAATAGAACGTGCATATTGCATCATCGTTTTTTGCGGGGTAGAAGGGGCGTGGGCGAGGGGAGACCGATATCGTTGGGTAGCGCGGTTCATGAAGTTTTAGTCACTATGAGTCACTTCGACGGGAAGCGTCGCGCATTTTACGAAAACTCTTGTTCGTACGTAGTTGTCAGGCGACTATTTTGTTCTGATTGCGGCAAATGGTACGTGTACGGCAAATTAGGGAGGCTCCGAGTGCTAATTTAATTAAAATCTGGATAAAGCGATTTGAAGAGACTGGATCGACGTTTAAACCACACGCAAAAGGTCGTCCACGCACATCTAGGACCGAAGACAATATTGAGAGTGTTAAGCAGTCGGTACGAGAAGATCCACAAATCAGCAGCACATCCAGCAGGAACCTTGATATTCTGTATAACTTCATCCTCAATTCATTCTGTGGGAACGTCTCTAACGAGACCCATTCTAGTAATATTGTACTGAAGAATCGTAGCGATGAGTTGGGTTAATGTCCGACTTATCAGGAATCTGTTTGCATCCTGATGAGATTTACACTCCACTGAAACTTTGATTCTTCCCAGAAGTTTGACACTGCTCTGAAGAATGTTGTTATAGTTGTTTTTGGTCAAAAACATACCAAATTTCACTGGATGTATAACAGTACCAGGGGTCTCGCCATCTTTTAATGAAACATGTACAATGTATGGAGGATTATCCCTCATTGTGTATGTTTGTCTTCCAAATTCTTTTTTGGGTATATTTGGAGGATTCATTACGGTAGTTGGGGAAGAAGTTGGGGGTGCTGTGGGGTCACACCACCATCTTTGGGACTCAAGTCAACCCCACCTGCCAGACGGTACACTTGCTGACATACGGACGGGGCCCTGACGCCGGCTTCCCTTTCGGGGTTGAGTGGTCAGACGGCAGTCGCACTCGTAATAAGCCAAACAACCGCCAAACATGAAAAGGTATAGAAGAAATGCACGAGTTACGACTCCTGTGACCTGTGGGCTAGGGCTACCGTGTTAGGGGCGGACACGGCTGAAGAAGTCAGCCCAAACCAGTAAACTCAGTTTCGCTTCGTGGAACGTTGGCACGCTAACTGGACGCAGAATTGGCCGAAACTCTCCACAGGCGGAGGGTGGCCGTGGGGTTCCTGCAGGAGACTCGGTGGAAAGGCAGCAGATCCCGACTTATTGGGAATGGCTACAAGCTGATCTACACGGGTGTACCTAGTGGGAGAAATGGGGTCGCCGTGGTGTTGTCTGACGAGCTCTAGGATGACGTCTTGGAGGTGAATCGCATCAGTGATCGGCTAATGTCGGTCTTGTCAATGGGGTAATAACCCACTTGATAAGTGCTTACGCTCCGCAGGCCGGGTGCGGTGACGCCGAATGGACGTTGTTCTGGAGCCAACTCGAAGGATTGCTTCACGGGATCCCGTTATCCCAGGAAATCGTTCTGGGTGGTGATTTGAACGGTCATGTGGGTGAGAAGTGTGACGGGTTTGAGCGTGTTCACGGTGGCCGCAACGCGGAAGGGGACAACATTCTCCGAACGTGACCTGGCAATTGTGAACACCTACTTCAAAAAGAAACCGGAGCACCTTGTCACCTACCGGAGCGGGCGAAGCGCTACCCAGATCGACTTCCTACTAACTAGGAGACATCACATCGGCAAAGTAGCCAACTGCAAAGTCATACCCGGTGAGAGTCTTACTGCACAACACCGTCTCCTTGTCATGGATCTCTGCGTTAAGGCCCAACGTAGACGTGTAGAGCGCTGCCGACGCCAGATCCGGTGGTGGCTGCTTGATGAAAATAAGTACCAGGAGTTCGCTTCGGTTATTGGCGACAAGTGCGCTGGTACCGAGGGAGAATCTGTCCAAGATCACTGGGACAGAATCCAGGCAGCTATTACAAGGGCGGCGCGGGTGGTGCTCGGCGTGTCTAAGGGCGGTCGCAAAAGTGACAAGGAGACCTGGTGGTGGAACGACACAGTCCAGAGGGAGACAAGGGTGAAGAAAGCCCTCTTCAAAACGTGGCAGGCGACCGGATCTCCTGAAGATCGCGACGCATACAAGGTTGCCAAACGTGCCACTAAAAGAGCTGTAGCCAGAGCCAGACGAGACCACTTAGAACCGCTCTACCAGAAGTTGGAATCGTCTGAGGGCGCGGTGAAGGAGAGATGGCGTACGTACTTCCACGAGCTGCTGAATAAGCAGCACCAAGAGGTGCAGACACCGGAACTCCCTCCGAACCTTGGATTAGTGCCCCCGATAACGCCTGAGGAAGTCCACACGGCTCTTCGTCGCATGGCGATTCGGAAAGCTGTCGGCGCTGACGGAGTCCCCATTGAGGCCTGGAAGGCGATTAGTCCGCGCGGTGTGAGCATGTTAACAAACTTTCTGAACCGCATGCTCCTGTCCGGCAAAATCCCGAGCCAATGGAGGCTGAGTATTATCACTCCAGTCTTCAAAGGCAAGGGCTCCGTACAGGAGTGTGGTAACTCCCGCGGTATAAAGGTCATGTCCCACACCATGAAGATCTTTGAGAGGATTTTAGACTCCCGGATCCGGCAGGTGTGTGCTGTCTCGACGTGTCAATATGGGTTCCGTCCAGGGTACGGAACCACGGACCCTATCTTCGCCCTAAGGATCACCATGGAGAGATATAGATCGAAGAACACGCCTCTGCATATGCTTTTTTTAGACATGCAGAAGGCCTTCGACTGTGTCCCTCGGGGGGTGATCTGGTGGGCACTGAGGTCCAAAGGGGTACCAGAAGCCTATGTTGACATAATTCGAGACATGTACCTCAATTCCGATTCCGTTGTTAAGACCGCTGTTGGCGACACTAAACCCTTCCCCATCACCGTCGGTGTACACCAGGGATCCGTCCTTAGTCCGTTCCTGTTCAGCGTGATATTAGACGTCTTGTCAGACAGCATCAAGAATCCACATGAGCAACCTCCCTGGTTGCTCATGTATGCTGATGATATCGCGCTGGCAGACGCGGACAGGGAACGGTTGGTGCGGCGGGTAAATGCGTGGAAGAACTCGCTTGAGAGCGGTGGTCTTAAACTCAATGTGGCGAAGACGGTGTACATGGCCAGCAACACCACAGACCCTATGCCTGTGTGCATAGGCGGAGACAAGGTCGAGTGCACAGATCAATTTAAATACTTGGGGTCTGTGCTCCACGCGTCCGGCGACATTGATTGCGACGTTAAAGCACGCATTTCCGCAGCTTGGGCAAAATGGCGTGAGATGACAGGTGTCATTTGTGACCCCAAAATGCCGGTTAAGCTTAAGGGACAGGTCTATAAGACCATCATTAGACCTGTCCTTCTGTATGGCAGTGAGGCGTGGCCTGAGCTTGAGCGACACAAGCAGGAGCTGCGTGTCACGGAGATGAGTATTCTGCGGTGGATGTGTGGAGTTACGCGGAAAGACCGCATCAGGAAGTCCCGCATCCGTGGCAGTCTCCATGTCCGTGACATAGCAGACAAACTGCAAGAGAGTCGCCTACGCTGGTACGGCCACGTCTTACGTAAACGTGGGTAACAAATGTCTTGCCATGGCGCCTCCGCCGGGCCGGAACAAGCGAGGCAGGCCAAAGAAGTGCTGGCTTGACGTTGTAAGAGATGACATGCGTGCCAACAATCTCACACCACAGGATGCCAGAGATCGTGCGAAATGGAGGCGTAATAGCAGGAAAGCGGACCCCGGACTCCAACGCGAAAGCCGCGGATGCGACCGGGATTATACGCTGAGATGATGATGATGTGTATGTTTGTCTTCCAAATTCTTTTTGGGTATTTTTGGAGGGTTCATTACGGTAGTTGGGGAAGAAGTTGCTAATCGTTTCCTATTAACAGATCCAGAGTCCATTATTTCACAAAAATTGTCATTGGGGAGGGAAACAGTTATCACCGGAGTGTAATCGAAGGGATCAGGAGGGTCAGGGGGTTTTTTGCATCCATACTGGATGCCTGTTAAAATCTAAAAAATATACTAAATATAAAATTAAACTAGCCTTTGTTAGGAGACAAACACAAAAAAGAATCTAGATTAAGTTAGCACTAATAAAAACCACTAAAACCAAATTAATAATTAAAATATTGTTACACCAAGAAAAATATGTATTACGCCTTAACCACTCACTACCCATGAAAAACTTTTAATCACAATAAACTCTGTTTATGCAATGAATAGTTTGCGTGACGTCATTATGACGCGTATTTCGTATGTGATGTTGTAGATACCGCTACAATTATTATAACATTGAGAAAATTAAAATGAAATTTGAAAATATTTGAATGTAAAAATTACAAAAGACAATCACCCAAAACTCCCGCCCTTCACCACTTCCTAGTGCTTTGGCTGGGAAGAAGAGAGGTGTGAACTTCCCAGCAAGAGAGCTGTCTGTTCAGTTGAAAAACAAATAATTTTATACAATACTATGCATGTAAACTAACTATTACGTATCAGAACACAGAAAATAAACTTATTTACCTTATGCCAACTAGCCATACCTACCAGCAAAGTACATATGTAACTTATTATGTACAAAGTACTAAGGAAATTATAAGTACATAATAATTGTAAGTCTAATATTGTATGATAATATTTATATGCTTATATTTGATAAAAGCTTTTATATTGCTATGCAACATGCAATGGTTTAAAAACCAAACACTTTAGGTATGAGCTTGAGAGGAATCACATTCACATTAAACTGATATTAGAAATTATAAGAATAAATGGCTGTTAAAAAATATCTTACCTCATATTTGTCACTTATATTCTGAGCAAAAAGCTCTTCGGATTTCAGACATTGTTGCAGTAATCGGTAGCTTTGCTTTAATTCAGCAAAGCAGAAGACACAAGCAAGCAGCGGTCTACTATCTTCAGTTACAAACTGCAACAACATTTGTCATGTATTTTGATTTTATTATTTATTCATCATTTATACAAAAGAATAAGGATTCTTCACATTAAACAGCTACCAAATATGATTAAGGTATGAACTTGTGCTAACATGAGTCTATATCCAACTATACAGTGGAGCATTTTTTATATATGCACTATTGTAGATACAATTTAATATAATAATAATAGAATTATTTGTAAGAATATTGTTGTTACAAGGTGTTACATACAATTCACGTCCAAAATATTCTGCTGTCTTTCAGCATACAAGCATAACCTTAACCACAATTAATAACCTTAAAGAGATTACTTCATATTGTTACGTGTAATATATAAGTAGACATGATTGTGTCTCCAGTTAATGTAACCAGTAGTTTGTTCAACATTCTCATTGTTGGCACACGGCCTATGAGGACTATTCTTAGAAACTTGAAGTTTCTAAATTAAATAAACTTAGTAACAAACTAAGGTTAAATAAAAACCATGTGACTTAGTTAATGGACACATGTAATACAAGTCTCTCCCATATAATTTGTAAATAATGTTGCTAAGTTTAATTTAAAATATTTATTTCTCAAAAACAGAATACAATTTTTCATTTAGAACAAGAAACACAGGTTAAAAACATAAACATTGCTAGAAATAAGAATGTTTTGATTTAGACAACTCAGTTTGTGCAAGTGGCTTAGTGGCCCTTGTTCACTGCGTGATATGCAGTGAACAAGGTGGGAACTGAACCCATACAGAACAAATTTGTATGGCCTGCAGGTACAGTACAAATGACAATATTAAAAAAAATTAGAGTACAAGTAAAACTGTGATGGAGCATGACAACTGAATAGAGCTGGTGTTATGTTTAATTGGGTAACTAAGTCATGTAGTCTTTTGCTTAACTTTAGTTTATTATCTAAACAAAGGGAGTCATTAAGAGGAGATAAGTTAACTACCTACCCAAGAAAAGACTTCTAGAGCTGTCTTAAATTTGCTACACTGGTGCAAAACTATCAAATTTGTTGTTTCCTAAAAACATAACAACTCTAGAAATAACAACTTACTGGAATATTAGTCAGCGTCTCATATAGTTTGTGCAAGTTTCTACTGGCCACTATATACAGGCGGACATTCTCCGCTGAACACATCCTACACATTGGTAGTCTATCCATTATTAACTCAGAAAGTATCAGATACGGTTTTCTTCTCTTCTTTGACAACCCAACCAACGTCCTTTTTCTTTTTTGGTTAATTTCTTTCCGTTCAGAGGAACGGAAAAGGCAAAGGCATAGTACGCCATACAGCCTAGTCTAAAGTATTTTAATCTTCAGTAAGTTTTTTTTTTTTTTACGGACAAATCACACAGATTGAGTTAGCCCCAAAGTAAGTTCGAGACTTGTGTTATGGGATACTAACTCAACGATACTATATTTTATAATAGATACATGAAAATGAAATGAAATGAAAACTGAGTCGACAAGATCGGAGGGGATCGCCGACAGTAGGCGAGAGGGTCCCACTCCGCAATGTAGGGACTCCTTCCAACTCTACTCCGAGGTGTGGGGCAATAGCCGTGGGCCGCATACGGGGGAACATAACGCCCCAATCGAGGGTATTCCATCAAGGGGGGGGAGTAGCGTACCGCCTGCCTCCCCGAGCCCCCGACGGCCACCGCTACATCCTGCGGGGGGCCCCTGCCCGTGGGGCCCCCGCCCTTGGGGCCCCCGCCCGTGCGCGGGGGACTTGGGCCCCTTTCGGACCCACCACCATTGCGGTTCAAGCACAGGAGAGCGTGATGTCTCCCGCCGCAATGTGGACAAACCTTAGCCTGGGTGCACGCTGACTGGCGGTGGTCCCCCAGACACATGTAGCACCAGGCGCGTTGCTTGGCGAGGGCTCTTCGACCTGCAGTCCGGAGGCCCCCGAACTTCTCGCAAGCACGCACGTCATGTCCGTCCCCCCGGCAATACCGGCACCGTTTACCTGGTGCGGGGGGGGAGTCACTTCGGACAGCCGAGCATTGTTTGGTCGGGCGGCGGGGTGGTCCCCTCGCCGCCACCGGACGACCTGTGCTCGTTCCCGGTGTGGGGTCGGTCAGCTGGTCCAGCACTCTGCACTCGTCCTCCAAAAAACGAAGTAAATCCGAGAAGGGGGGGAGGTACGAGGCGCTATTGCCCCCGTACCTTTGTTCAAATCGCCCCTTTACGTCTGCGGGCAACTTCGTTAGGACGATGTGCAGAAGCAGAAAAGACCACTGGTCGACCGGCAAATCCAGCCGGCGCAACGAGTGGACGGCGGTCAAGAGCGGGTTGACCAAATCCTTCCGCAAGGAGGAAACCCGCGTTGCCTTCGGTAAGGCCAAAATGGCTGCCACATGGGTGTCCGCTAGCAAGCGGACGTTTTGGTAGCGGTCCAGCAACAACTGCCGCGCAACCTGGTAGTTAGCATCGCTGACTATCAGGTGTTGGACCACTGCACTGGCTTCTCCGCGGAGGGCGGAGCGCAAATAAGCCAGTTTCTGGCTGGGGGACAAATCTTCCCTGGAGTCCACCAAGCTGTCAAACAGGTTGATGAAGCCCATCCAAGCCGTGAGGGCCCCGTCAAAGTGGGGAATCTCCAATGTAGGCAATCTCCCTAACAAAGCCGGCAGGGTCGGTTTAACCTCCCCGCTCCAAGTCGGCTTTCCCCTACGGGCTGCCAGGAGCCCTTCTGCTGACTCCGTAATTTGGTCAGCCAATTCGTACGCCTGGTCGACATCCCTTTTGAAGGTCTCCACTATGGCTTCATCCGCTGGAGGGTGTTCCAGAACGTACGCATGTAAGTCGACAACGTGTCGCTCCAAGCCTTCCATGCGCGCAGGCAACCCTTTATAGCGGGTCAACAAAGCCTGCACCCGATCCGGCCGAACAATCAAGGCGGCCGCGCCCGCGAGCCAACGCAATGCGGCTTGGACCTCGGCCTTTGCCGTAGCAAGCGGATTGGGAGCCATTCCAAATAAAAGCCTTTAATTCAAATTAACCAATTAAATTCAATCAAGGAACGCGCGGAAGGCAATAAAAACAAGCGTAAATAACTCGATAAATTCCGCGAGACCGTGTGGGGACCAAAGCTAAGGGCAACCGTTACAAACAAATTATTAACAATGTATAAATAAAAGATATTACAAGGTATACATACAAAATATCTTAAATAAACTTATTACCAAAACAAATTATTACTACCAATTACACAATAAGTCGACAAACAAACAGAATAAAATTATTAGTGTGAATTATGTAATAAATCAACAAAGTTACGACTATGAATTACGACCTAAATCAACAAAATTACGACTATGAATTACGAGCCAAATCAAAACATTCAAACACGAATTATCTGGTTCGTACAATACACGAGTTGACTAAAACAATAACAAAACATTAGTCATAAAAATAACTCGTAATTATAACTGGCTGTATGGCGCATCATGCCCTTGCCAACCCCGTTCCTCTGAACGGAAAGAAATGAACCAAAAACAAAAACAATCCACCTACAATTGTTTTTTTTTTTTTTTTTTTTTTTCTTCATTTGGCATAACGCTGCTTGCGTATTGCCATTTTCGAGTATTTGATTTTGGTTCAGTAGATTTTAGTTCAAAGGTAGGGAATCGATATGATGTGCTAAGGAAAGGAGACGGGCGAAATTGGGCCTGAACTGTACACAAATGAATTATATGTCAATAATTTTCATTTATTTTTGTGTTTTCAATCATTTATTACTAATTCTATTTTCCGCGTAATAAAAAAGATAATATTTAATGAAATGATACTGACTTTCTTTACTTTCACTTTTCAACAATGTTACCAGATGAAATGCGAATCGTTAATAAGTTATAATCGATAAATCAAATTATTACAAAGATAAAAATAAAATTAAAAATGAATCAGTATATTTCTACAGATTCGGTTTAGAAAATCTTTTAATATGAGGTCTTAATTATATTATGTATTATTTACTTATTTAAAAAACATCTTAAAACAAATTGATCAACGGATCGATTTGATAGTCGATCAATTATACTTTTTATTATACAGGCAACGAAGTAAAACTTCTGTCAATGTAACATCAACGTCAAACGAAACGTACTCGTTATTGTATTTATGGTTTTATTTTCGTAAATTCGGGTGCTTTTATACTTATTTTCAATGTATCAACTGCGGTATATCGCAGGATCCTCCTGTTGGGTTACGACAAATAGAAGAGGAAAGCATTCTTTCAATTATAGAGCACAGTCAGTTAGAGATATGTGTTGAACCTCAAGTGTAAGTACATAGTTTATTTCATTAAAACTTCTTGTTGTGATATTTTTAAGTCCCTTCCAGCAAAGATACCTATATATTGGTATATTAATGAAATAAGTTTCAATAATAATATACCTGAATCACTCTAATGCCTTTGATTTATTTGAATTCCAAGTAAGATTTACAATTTGATTATTAATTACGGAAGATAGTTCTTTTTATAAACTTACTTTAACAATTCAGCAATTTAATGAAACAATAGTAACATTAAATAACCATATTTTATTAAAGCATTAATTTACTATAATCCTAGTGTTGCCATGATGTCAGTAAGAATCTACATAGATGCAATTCTGAAAGATGTCACTGTAATTATTATTTATGGAAACTGTAAATAACAAACTAATATTGTTGTAGGTCAATAGATCTCATCACATAGCCATGGATGCAGAGATTTAGTTGTGAATAGCTTCGGCACAGATGAGCAACTTTAATCTCCAATGACTGGACATCGCCAAGTGTGTGTCAAATGTGGATGTTCAGTGTAGCAGGCAAGATCTCATTTATTGCACACTGACACCGAACATGAAAGAAGACTTCAGATTCTTCAGAAGTAGTCATTTCTGAATGGATATTGTCTCAGACCGTAAGCTTTCCTTAGGTTTACTTACTTGTTTTGTATTTTATACTACCACAGGGTAATTAATCTTGGGTCAGGGTTGCGGGTTGGTTAAAAAAGAAACCATGACCCTGGCTGTTGCACAGGCAAGTGAAGAAACACGGGTGGGCTGAAAGTCTGACACGGCCTTCCACTCCGCCCGGAGTGGGAGAAGTCATTTGATGATTTCCCATTACACAAAAAAAAAGGATAATTATTCTATGTATACTACTATATTTATTTAATTTTTCGCACTAATCACTGAAATAGCAGTCAGCTTTAGAGAATCATTTTTTGTAATAGTGTCACATGCATGAGAAAAAATTATATGGAAAAGGAACAAAGGTTACTGTCATATTGTTAGACCAAAAGTTAGTGTGTAGTGTAAGTTAGTGTAATAAAACACAAATAATTAGATTGCAGCCTTTATTTCATGAAGGTGTAGATTAGAGGAGATTTGCGTTATTCAAGGCTGTTCATATAGTCATGTATGTATTACTTTTTTTGAAAAAGACTCATGATATATTTTTTTCCAGATTTCAAGAGCTCCAGCTCTCATATGTCATCATTGCTGGGTGAGAGCTAATAGAAATGCTCATCATTTAATGACTGGACCATCTGGATCTTCAGCATCAGTAGATGTATCAAGTGAACACGATGAATCAACTTCACAGTCTAATATCGATGTAGCTAACAAACGAATATATAAAAACCAAAGACATCATGATCGTGAACATATGCATTCCTTTTTGCCACCGACTTTCAAAATTCGTTTATCTCACTTTGTAGTGCTTTTTTTTTTTTAAGTTGGTTGTTATGTTTGTATAAAATACCCTCTGCTTTGCTAGACTTGCCTTACAATGCATTTAAAGCGCAAATCAAATCCAATCTTTGTTTAAAGGCATATTATTCTGTAAATGACATCTTTCTCCAGAATTTCAGTAAGCTAATTCTGGAGAAATATACGATACATACAAGTTCATATAATTTTCTTTTTCACAATGCATAAATATGTGAGCTGTCACACCCTTTATAATCGGGGCTTATATTTAAGTAATTAGTTTTTACTTATTTACATTTCCATTCTAATGATATTTTATTTTTTATTTTTGCTTTGCTGGTATTTTGGCGTGGCTAGCTGGCATATGATAAATAATTTCATTGTTGTTGTGTTTTCTGGTCTTCATTACTGTACCTACATAGTATTGTATAAAGTCTTGTTTTTTTTTAAATGAACGGACAGCTGTGCCGCTGGAGAGTTTGTTCCACCACTTCTTCTTCCCAGCGAAAGCACTAGGAAGTGTTGATGGGTGGGCGTTTTGGGGGACTGTCTTATGTAATAACGATGTTCAAAAAGTGCTGATTCTCAGCCTATTTACCCGACTGCCAAAGAAGGAGGGTAATGTTTTTCGAGTGTATGTAAGTATGTATGTATGTCTTTTCCTTTGTGACCTCCTGTAGCCTAAACGGCTTGATGGATTTTGATGTATGAGGTATCGTTAGATTTGTCTTGATTACGGGAGTGTCATAGGATACATTTTATCCTAAAAGTCCCACGGGATAAAGACATAATAATATTTTTTCTAAATTTCCCTTTAAAAAAATATGTATGCGGTATCATTAGATTCATTTCAATCACGGGAGTAATTAATATAGGATACGTTTTTTCTCAAAATTCCCACGGGAACATGTTAATTCTGCGTCAACGCAAAGCAACTCATGCGTTAGCAAGCAAAAAGATAGGGCGTGGCCTGGCATGCGGCGCGCGGCGCGGTGCGGAGGGGGATATGCTCGAGTATACAGCCCGAATGCGGGCACACGCATAAGGGCACACGTCGTTGACGGTCGTCTCTAAATAGCGATTTTTTCGATACTTCGTCGTCTGACGCGAAACTTATAAAGTATAAATAACTCGTTCTTTTTCTTTCGTGTTTCTCTCTTTAAATTTATTCGTTCTTTCTAATTAATTAACTCGTTCTTCCGTTCTTTTTTTTGGTTCTTTCTTAAATTCTTCATATTAATTAATCATCATTATCATTATCAACCTTTTATCGTCCCACTGCTGGGCACAGGTCTCCTCTCATACAGAGAAGGATTGAGCGTAATCGCCACGCTTGCTCGATGCGGGTTGGCGATTTCAGACTTAAAGTCCAGGTTTCCTCAAGATGTTTTCCTTCACCTTCAGTCATTGGTGTCCAAGATATACTTAGAAAGTACATATAACTTTAGAAAAGTTACATTGGTACTTGCCTGACCTGGAATCGAACCCGCGCACTCATACTTGAGAGGCTGGTGTTTTAACCACTAGGCCACCTCGACATATTATTAATTAATAATATAATAATAATTATTAATAAAATAACTAGGTAAATCGTAAAGTTCGATAGGTGTCTATATCGTGATCGGATATCTTGCGGATATCGAGTATCAAGTAAAATAAATTTATTCGTTCTTTCTAATTAATTAACTCGTTCTTCCGTTCTTTTTTTTGGTTCTTTCTTAAATTCTTCATATTAATTAATAATATAATAATAATTATTAATAAAATAACTAGGTAGTTGCGGAGTAACATCACTCGTAATCTAAAGCCAAATGTCGTCGAAATAATTTAAAATGGTACTTACATATACATAGTCTTCTACATCTACAACATTTTCGTTAAATAAAAACAGCTAAAAAGTTATAAATAAAAAAATTATTATTAAAAAAACAAAATACCCGACTGCACACTAAAAAAAGAGTAAAACAAGCCCCACAATAATATTGATCAATCAAATGCTAAAAACTAATTATGTAATACCGTTTAAACAATACCTATATTAAAATACACTACAATATGTGTTCGTAATCGATAGTTAAATAAACAGAAACTTATTTTGAATACAAATTTACTGAATATAATTTATAAATGTTGATGGAAAGCATCGCAGGCGGGGACCAACAGAGGCTTACTTATAGTCATTTCGGTTGTGCACCATTTAGCAGAATTTTCGTTGGTGGCGGTCAAGGTGGTCCCCGCCTGCGATGCTTTCCATCAACATTTATAAATTATATTCAGTAAATTTGTATTCAAAATAAGTTTCTGTTTATTTAACTATCGATTACGAACACATATTGTAGTGTATTTTAATATAGGTATTGTTTAAACGGTATTACATAATTAGTTTTTAGCATTTGATTGATCAATATTATTGTGGGGCTTGTTTTACTCTTTTTTTAGTGTGCAGTCGGGTATTTTGTTTTTTTAATAATAATTTTTTTATTTTTTGAATAATTGATTTTTGATTTTGATTCTTTTTTTTTTTGTTCACCCCGCATACCCGCGCCTATGGTGGCCGGGAGTTCGATATTGTCTCCCGACCAGGGCTTTTTCTGCTTCGGCTAGAGGCGTGAGGACGCTGAGAGACCCGCTCCCTCACGAGCTTCGCTTCCTTTTCCAGCATTAATTGTATATTAATACGATTAATAAATCAATATAAGAGAAATGCGATTTTTATTTCCGTTTACTCTTTTCTTTAATTAGAAATTAGATTGTAAATGGTTTTCCTAATTCTTTTTTAACCTCCTTCTTTGTAACATTTAATATGCAGTTACGCGCCGCCGGCCCTTTGGAAACCACACTCACGATGTGTTAATGTAATAAAAATACATTCTGATAAAATCTAGTCTACAAAAAAGTCGGAATAATTACTTAAATATGCCATATGAGCGCTGACAGCTTCTAAGAAAACTTATAAAAAAGCAAATGAGGTTAGTTTTGTGCAAGCTAATAATACCCTATTTCGGTTTTCTCCCATACTGCCATTATAAATAAAGTTTTATTTTTTAAATAGTAATAATATTGAAATGATTTAATGCAATAATCGTTGCTGTACATTCAGGCCCAACTTTCTATGAACTTTCGCCCGTCTCCTTTTGCGGTAGGAAAGGAAAATGGATCAAAACAGTTGTACGGATAGGTAAAATATGATAGGTTTTAATAAAATATAGCAGAAAAAATTATACGCGGATATTATTACTTTCAATAAATAGGGAAATAGTTTTATACGTAAATATAAAATTTTCGATAAGCTAATAATATAGGAACAGAGATTGGGAGGGGAACGTTAAGAGAGATCAGTGATTCTATGAACGCAGTACAGTTATTTAATGAACAAGAAAAGAAGATATGATTTTATGATTCGGATCGCCAATATCTGTGCCACAATGGTAAATATTAGGTACTAGTGGCTATGCTAAGTTTATATAAATGTGCAGGAGTTGAAAAATTACCCAATCTTAATATTATGATACCACTAGCATGTATAGGAAAATGTTCAAAATCAGTAGAATTTTCAGCAAGTATTGCAACATCGTCATACCCGTCAACGCGATCTTCTCGTAAACATTCATTTATAACCTGAAACCTGAAATTCTATCTAAAGTCGGAGGCTTAAGCAAAGTTTCTTGTAAAACAAAAGAGAAGGCTTATATTTATTATTCTGATGTATTAAATCACTTTTTTTTTTTTTCGGGACTACACTACGACACTGCAAGGCTTTGGGAAGGTTCTTGTTGTCCATTGTTGGAGGATTTGGGGATTTGTGATAGTATTCCAGATAATGAAGCAGCGATGGACGGTGTAATTATATTAGATTGAGACAATAAGTTGATAAGAGCAACAATTATTTCAGCAACTGAATTATTTGAAGAATTTTTGGGAGTTTGTAAAGCACACCCATTGGCCGGAGTGGGCATATTATAATCCTTAATAATATCATTATGACTGTCTTTGTCATATCCTTTAGTTAATCTAGGAGCTACAATTGTTTTCACATTTCTTACTTTGCAAAATTATCGGATCCACACACTGTATGAAGGTGGTCAGAGCTATAATTTTACGAGTACCGACAACAACAAATAAAAAATCAAATTTTTACAAATTAGCCTCTGAAGGCTACCAAAATACTGGAATGATACTCTAATTACTCAAATTAGTAATTAGAAACCACGCTCTCTGCTACCACAAAAGATGTAGACGCGCCCCATCTAGCATCTAGTCCATCTAGCAGGGCGTTTGTTAACGGCTTATTCAACAAACGAGGTCGGCATACACCACAAGTAAATTAATCTCCGATCACATTCTAGTAAATCTACGGGACTTACCTGGGACTCAGTGTGCTCGATCACGAAGCGAAGTCCGGCGAGGTCGACGCGCGCGCCGACCTTACAATGACGTCCGAGGTCTTCAAATTCACTGACTGTCCCATACCAGTCTGCACACCAAGTTCCCTTAACAGGCACCAAAGCTCACCAACGTAAGAAGTTATTTAACAGTGTCAAACACGCCCGACACAGATCGCCAATGAAACCACGTTTCCGATTCAAATTCAACTCAATTTACAGACGCACTGTTACGTTTTATAGTTCAAATAAACACTTCAAAACCCGGGCAACAATCGCGACAAAATATACAAGACGCGCCGGTAGTACATATAATTTCCCGAAAATCATTCGCCCGAACATGCGACGCACGCGAAGATTATTCGTCAAAGGTTCAAGCAACGGCCCGTACGCTGCGGGGTCTAATCACGTTCTTATTTCAAGTTCAAGCAACGGACCTTTCGCGGCGAGGTCGCAATACGTTGTGTCAATGGCGGCCGCGCGCCGCCACAGACAACACTAATCGCGCTGGCCCATGCCGATCGGGCATCTATCGACTCGACTAACTAGCAATCGGACCCGATCGATAAAACTAGCGCGAACAGACTTCACTGAAATGTTTTCTTTGAAAGACTCTAATTTAATGTTAAATGTATTTTATAACAACATTTATAAAGTGTTTGATGCTTGTATACCAAAAAGAATTAAAACATCTAGCCCTAGCAAGTATAGTTACCCAGTTTGGTATACTTCAGATATTATAAGAAATCTAAAACTTAAACATATATTACATAAAAAATATAAATCCAGTAAATTACACAGTGATTATATAATGTTCGCACAGTGCAGGGCGAGAATAAAAACTGACATATCTCGTGCACATAACCAGTATCGAGATCGCTTACAAACGCAAATGAAAAGTGATCCCCGAGCATTTTGGAATTACATGAGATCAAGGAGGGTAAGTTTGAATAAACCTAAGTTGATAATTGATGGACGAGTTTTGCCAGATGAGTTTGCTAGATTCTTTCACTCTGTCTACGATGTGAAGCCGGCTGTGTTAGATGTGGCGGCAGCAAGCGCGACAGCGTCACCAAGTTTTTGGACTCACCTGGCTCCTCTGGGATCTGCCGATGTTCTGCGTGCTCTGACCCGTTTGCTACCGAAGTACTCCGTAGGACCGGACGGTATTCCATCTTTTGTATTCAGGGACTGTCGCACGGTTTTGGTTAAACCTTTACTATGCATATTTAATACCTGCATTGAGACGGCTACGTTTCCAGATTGCTGGAAACTCACACGAGTGGTACCAGTACCGAAGGGTACTGGTGGTTCAGGACCAAGCGACTATAGACCCGTGGCGGTACTAAGTACTCCAGCTAAGGTGTTTGAGGCGGCCATTCACAGTTCGATATACCCTCAGATAAGCGCCCAGTTGTCCGAAGCACAGTACGGCTTCCGCCCTGGGCGGGGGACAACAGGCAATTTATTGAATCTGTTGACAAATCTGGTACCCGCGGTAGATGCTGGCTTGCAGGTGGATGTCATCTACTTTGATTACAGAAAAGCATTTGACACTGTTGATAATGACATCCTCCTGAGGAAGCTAGCTGACGTGGGTTGCACGCCGCATACTCTGGCATTCTTTGCGAGTTATTTACGGGATAGGTGCCAGTATGTGGACTGTGGGGGAAGATTTTCCGAGCCATATTTTACTTGGTCAGGCGTGAGCCAGGGTAGTAATTTGGGGCCGTTGCTTTTCATACTAATGATTAATGACCTGCCAGGCGTAGTCACTAAGTCAACGCCATTGTTATTTGCTGATGACATGAAATTAATCAGAGTGGTTGAGCGGAACGACGATCATGAAACACTGCAGCGAGATATTGATGGTGTTGTGAAATGGAGTCATGATAATAAACTGTATTTTAATGTATCAAAATGTTCCGTACTTACTTTCAGTCGCTCACGTAGTCCACAACAACACGATTACCATATGGAAGAGATGCCGTTGCGACGCGTAACTGATGTTAGAGACTTGGGGGTTCAGTTTACTGCCGACTTGACCTTTCGTAAGCATATCACAAATGTTTGTAAAAAAGCATTTCGTAACCTCGGTTTTTTTTGCGGCAAGCATCGGATTTTACAAAAATTTTAGCGTTAAAAGCCCTGTACGGGGCTCTCGTGAGAACTCATCTAGAACGCAATGCAGCAATATGGTCACCGCATGAGTATAAATATAAGTTAATGTTGGAACGTATCCAAAACAAATTTCTTAGATTTATGTATCTTAGGCAATATAGGGTATATCCGGGATACCCACTTCTCTATCCCACATCATTTGTGTTGGGTATGGTGGGCTATGAAAGTTTGGAGGCTAGAAGAGAAGTGACCCTGGCCCTATATGTATTTAAAATCCTTCGAGGTATGGTTCATGATCAGGCCGTTTTGTCACTGGTAAATTTGTGTGTCCCGGACGAATACATAGGGCGACGGAGACGGCCGCCACTCCTGGTGGTGCCGCATGCGCGCACAAACTTGTTGCAACTTGTTACTTGCGCCACTGACACGTACGCTGCGTGTGCTCAACACGGTGTCCACTCGAGTCGATATATTTTCGTGCTCAGTTAGTGTGTTCACAAGGGCCATGTATTCTGTTGTGTTTGAATTGCATTAAGTGAATGATCATGTGTTGCATACACATGATCACTTACTAATTTATTTTTATTTTTTTGATGGATATGTGCATATTGTAATGTATTGTATGTGTATAGTTAGTTGTAAATATATTTAAGTGGTACAACCATTGCATTAGGTTAAGTTTACCTGTAATGATGGCTGTATATGTTAATAAATAATAAATTATTATTATTAATAAAATCTCAAGTTTAATCTTCTGATTTTTATTTTGATGTGGCTTTTATTTTGGCCTACGATGTATCCAGTGTAGGTACTTTCCCTTTGTAATTCCCCGATTTTAAAGGATTTTTGATTTTGTCAAATTGTCAGTTAACCCTTTAACCGCCACGTCACTGATCCCTTTGACGAACCTCCAGCGCCACGTCACTTTAGGTATAAGTTGGAACAGTGTTGCGAATACTCAATATCGATGCATTTATTTATTCACAATATTAACCTTTCGACAATATTTACTTTTATACTGCTCATACATATATAGAGGCATTATTATAAAAATATAGGTAAGCATATACCTAAACTTAATAACACTACAAAATCTGTTATTACCCTACCTACCGATGTACCTTCTTAATATTAAATAATTCTATTATCGCCTATGAATGTATCATTTAAACTTTGGTTAGTATCCATGATGAACCTTAGTAGGTATGTTACAAACAAACACAATTACTTGTCGGATATAATCGACGAGTAGCCTCTAGCCCAGAGTACGGTGATGTGGTTTCAACACGACGGTGCTCCCCCACATGTGATTCTTCCTGTCAGACGCTGTCTCACCGAAGCTTTTGGAAGTCGGTGGATTGGAAGATTCAGGCCGCAGCCATGGTCTCCCCGTTCACCAGACTTGACCCCGTTAGATTTTTTTCTTTGGGGTTACGTTAAAGATAAGGTGTTTGTGTGCGAGTGCAATTCCGCAGCAGAGATGAAGAATCGCATCGAGAACGCATTCACGACCTTGCATGAGGAGTGTATCCAGCACCCTACCTTCTTGCGCCGTGTCCATGCTGAAAACCTGCGCCGCGCTCAGATCTGTGAGCTAGCTGGTGGCGGCCACTTCGAACCTTATTTGGTTAGGAGTGAGCGAGCTTAAGGTAAGTTTACTAATTTATACCAACAGCAGTGTGCTCACAAGCTTTTTTGTTTCATCAATCCTTATCTGAATCGATATTATATATATATGTAAAGAAATAATATTTCTTGTCTATGTCTTGTCTATGTTTTCTAGTCTATGGCATCCTTGGTCTGAGGTCTATGGTCAGTTGAGAGGTTATGAAAAAAATAACATTGTAAAAGAGATTTATTGTGATAGATTTGTTAATTAAAAATAGATAAATAAGAATAATTGGTGGAAGAATAGACTTTAATTGTCGTTTCTTCGTTTTCAGGAAGTTGAAATAATAGTGTAGTTAAATAAGTTATCGTATTTGTAAGAAACTAACGAAATAAAACTTCGTTTTCAGAAGCAACGCATGAGTTTTTTTTAACCTAAGATTTAAGGATAAATATTATAGAACGACAATTTTGTTTGTTGAAATACCAAGAAAGCAGAAACGATGGAACAACTACGCTTTGAATTTCCCCGCCGCTTGGAGCCGAACAGCGGCGAGACACGCCAGTCGGTTCCGGACACCCTGCATGGTCGTACATATGTAATCCTTCTGATATTTGTATTAGGGCAAAGTTAAGTAAATCATAGTTTCAGTACAAGTATAGTTTCATTTATATAGGGAGTCACACACCCCTAAAGTGGTGACCCCGACGTGATCATGAAAATTAGCGAACAAGTGTTGGACAGTGGTGACGCAGTAACAATTGTACTTTGAACCCGGTGTCCGGAAACGACTCCCTGCATTACGTACCTTACAACGGGAAGCAGGTAAAACAGGAAGGCTCTTGAACCTCCCGTTGATGGAGGCAGAGTCAGGAAAATTAGAGCGGCGAGATGTTATATAATGGCACGTGGCAACAGAGCACGTGGTCGCCGGAAGTTGCAATGGAGATACCACAAGAGAGAATACGCTGGCGCTGGAAGTGCACTACGTAATGAGGCCAGCGAAGGACGTACAGCTGCAACGCCTAGAAGAAAGTCCTTGACAGAGGATAGGTACCGGCAGCACAGATGGCGGCGATGGAGGCGCCCCAGCCCCGCAAGATTAAGGGACAGGCGGAGGGAGTAGCGATACTTTTTTGACGAAGTATGGGTTGTCGTTTTGGCCCCCCGGTTTGCAGAACAAGCGACCAGGGACGGCAATTAAAAAGTGAATTTAGAACAACCCCATACCATCCACAGAGTCATGGGATGCTGTAAAAGTGGCATCGCAGCAAGAAGCGGCACTAATGGCAAGGCAAGAAGACACCTCGTGGAATGACGAATTACCTACCGTACGATAAGGGCGGAAATTCGAAATAACACGTGGATAAAGTGCGTCATAGTGTGATCATAGTGTTAATTTAGGTTAAAATATTGTTTTGTATTGTGTGTATCTTAAGACCTAAGTTAAGTAGAGCTTGATTGTTGCCCGATTAGTTAGGGATAATATTGTAAGGTGTATTTCAAATGTAACAAGATATATGTTAATAACTAAGTATGTGTAAAACAGCGATCAATTGTAAGCTATGGAGTTAGTTTCCGTTGTCGTAGTCAAAACAAGGCCCGAGTCTTACGCCAATTTAGCTGAACACGCTTATCGCGTAATGCAATACGGGCATGGGAACATGGAATATTGTTTTGCATACTAAGGGCGAGTCACTTTATGTTGTATTGGTTATAAGATATTTTGTCCAAATGATTATTTTTGATCCTTTCTATCTTTAAAAAGTAATAGGAACAGTCATTAAGCTACAAGTCCAGGCTCAAACAGTGTAATGAACATAACAAAAAAAAAAATAGTTTCGAATAATTACGACTATTCAGTCATAGCTCATTATAATGTAGACGTATAATATATATAAAAATGAAATGTGTAAAGTGTGTTGTAATTGCAAAATGCCTTTTCAGAATAATGTAACCATAAATATTTAATAATTTCATAATGTGTACAATTAAATTCGCAGAAACATAGAACGATAGCAAGTAATCAGACCACCACGGCACACACACGAGCAAGTAGCTGAATAAGCAAATAGCAACGGTGTCGTGTGCAGTGGCAGGTATTTTGTTAGAAAGACAATGTATGTACCCAGGTTTCACTCACAGAATATTTTATATTTTTAAGATTCTTGTATTGTAAAATTTTTTTTTTGTATAAGGGGGAATGTTGTAGCGGTTGAATCTGCAGCGTAAGCGAACCCCGCCGCTTGGAGCCGAACAGCGGCGAGACACGCCAGTCGGTTCCGGACACCCTGCATGGTCGTACATATGTAATCCTTCTGATATTTGTATTAGGGCAAAGTTAAGTAAATCATAGTTTCAGTACAAGTATAGTTTCATTTATATAGGGAGTCACACACCCCTAAACATTATTACCGACGAGTGATGGGAAATCAAGCATATATTGTGTAACTTCAATAACAACAAAGGAACAAAAAGTGTTTGCTATACCAGAAGAACTACAGACGATTGGCCTTCACAGGGAATTGATAAAGACCTCTGCATATAAAAAAGTACAAAATAGTTTAAAGAAAAGATACCAGACACGAAAAGTTTGGATTAAAATGTCAGATGAACTGAGTAAAATCTATGTGGACGAAGATGGTAATTTACAATTCGGAGAGCAATATCTTGAAGAAATTGAAGAAAAAGTAACATCTGGAGGACAAGTAGCTGATACACAGTCATTGGAAAAAATATTTTCGAAACTAATTGAAAGTACACAAGAAATAAAAAAACAAAATTTAAAATATATTGCAGAGAAGTTTGTGATTGACAAATTTACAAGTAAAAACCCGAACGCAAGTCAATGGATTGAAATGTTTGAAAAGGAATGTGCTCGTTTTGACATTACGGAAGATGGGAAAAAAATTGAGATCCTCCGACTATTCATGGACAAAAGCTGTGTTGATTGGTATGGTTCAATGATTATCAAATTGACCCTAGATTCAGACTGGACAGAATGGAAGGGAAAGTTTTGTGACACATTTCTCAACCAAGGCTGGAATCAAGTGAGCTATGCACTGTCATTTAAACATCGGGAAGGTTCATTAGTGGACTATGCCATAAAAAAGGAGAAACTTATATTGGATATGAGGAGAACAATAGACACAGGTACACTAGTGGATCTAATTGCGGCAGGATTGCCAGCGTCTGCACTAGAGAAGATAAATAGAGAAGAGATGAAGGATACAGTTGACTTATTCAATGAAGTGAGAAAGTATGAACAGTTGGTAAAAAAATATAAAAGTGGACCGTATAGAAAATATGACAATCAGAAGATAAATACCAGAATTGAAGAGCGGACTCCATGTAAAACGTGTGAAAAATTAAATAAAGGCATCCGCTATCATCCGGAATCTGCATGCTGGTTCAAGCTTAAGGAGGATGACGGGTTGAATAGAAAATTTATCAGACATGTAAATAATTCAGTGATTGAGGCAGAGTTAAATGAAACGGAACAAAAAAACTAATAGTGACACCATTAATTAAGATCAAACTACTATTAAATAAGGAAATGGAAATTGAAGGAGTATATGATTCAGGTTCCAATGTTTCTCTCATCAATTCAAAATCACTGAAAATAAGATCAAAAAGAAGTGGTCAAAACGAAGAGAATTTAGTAACAATTAATGGTGTTAAAAAGACAAGTGGTTCAACAAACCTAAAGATAAAGATTTTTGATATAGAAGAAAATGTAGATGTATATATCATGGATGAGCCAAATTTTAGATATGATTTCCTAATAGGACTGGATATAATAAAGAAATACAAGCTTGTACAAAATGAGGACTTAAAAATAAGTCAAAAACAATACTTAATACAAAACAATATAAAGTCAACTGGGAAAAAAGAGGAAGAGATAAATGAAGACAAAATCGAGGATACCAGATTAGGGAATGTATATGAAATTAATTTCAATGAACATATTAAGGAAGAAGACTTTAAAATAAAAGTTGACCACTTAGATGAAAATAAAAGCAACGAAATAAATAAACTTATACAACAATATAAATCAATATTTGCCAAAGACAAGTATGATGTTGGAACAGTTAAGGGATATGAAGCAAGAATAGATTTATTGATGGATAAATACTGTTGCAAAAGGCCATACAGATGCACAATAGAAGACAAAAAAGAGATTGCGGAACAGATAGCAAAATTATTGGATAATGAGCTTATAGAAGAGTCTTACAGTCCATTTGCAGCACCAGTAACTCTAGCATTTAAAAAGGAGGAAAATAAAAAATCAAGACTATGTATAGATTTCAGAGATTTAAATAAGATAGAAGTACCACAGGCACAACCCTTTCCATTAATTGAAGACCTAATGATAAAAACAAGAAATTGTAATTATTTCACAAGCCTAGACATAAATTCCGCATTTTGGTCAATACCGCTACGAATAGAAGATAGGAAAAAGACAGGCTTCATCACACAAGAAGGACACTTTCAGTGGACTTGTTTACCATTTGGTTTGAAGACATCTCCGGCGATATTCCAAAGAATATTGAGTAATATACTTAGAAAATATAAACTTACAGATTTTAGCGTAAACTATATAGATGACATTTTAATATTCTCCAAATCTTTTGATGAACACATATATCACTTAAAACAGTTATTAGAAGCAATCCTAACAGAAGGATTTCGATTGAAATTTACAAAATGTACGTTTGCATCAGCATATGTCAAATATCTAGGACATATTATACAGAACAATTCCGTCAAACCAGTGAAGGACAACCTAGTTTCGATAAGGAATTTCCCAGTACCAAAGACTCAGAAGAATGTTCGACAGTTTTTGGGTAAAATAAATTTTTACCATGAATACATTCCAAGAAGTGCAATAATACTAGACCCAATTCATAATTTATTAAGAAAAGACCAGAAATTTTATTGGTCAGAAGAATGTCAAATAGCATTTGACAAAATTAAGAGCCTGCTATGTTCACAACCAATACTAGAGATTTTTGACCAAGATTTACCTATACATATTTACACTGATGGATCGTTAGAAGGCGTTGGAGCAATTTTGAAGCAAGTACAACCAGATGGTAAAGAAAAGCCAGTTGCATACTTTTCAAAGAAACTAAACGCAGCGCAAAAGAAAAGAAAGGCTATCTATCTTGAATGTTTGGCTATCAAAGAAGCTCTGGAGATATTGGCAGTACTGGTTGATTGGCAAGTCATTTACAGTTTACTCAGACCACAAACCATTAGAGAAAATGAATCTAAAAGCAAGGACGGATGAAGAGTTAGGTGATTTGACTTATTACCTTTCACAATATGACTTTAAAATCAAATATTCTCCAGGAAAGGAAAATGTAGAAGCAGATAGTTTGAGTAGAAACCCTGTATTAGAACCAGAGGAAAATAAAGAAGAACAACTGAAAATAGTGAACTTAATTACATTGGAAGATATTATAATGGATCAGAATAAAAATAAAGATATACAGACCAACAAAGATAAAATAATACAAAAACACAATGTATATTATAAAAAAGTAAGGAAAAAAGAAAAAATAATAATAACAGAAAGATTCAGCATTAAACTTATACAACAAGTACAAGACATGTGTCATATTGGAGTTGGACAAATGCTAAAGAGTATTAGTTCTATGTATGTGACAAACAATTTAACGAAGAATATAAAAGATGTTTGTAGAAACTGTGAAGTTTGCATAAAAAATAAAACAAGAGGACAGCACAAATATGGATTAATGTCACACTTAGGACCGGCGAGAAAACCTTTTGAAATAGTATCAATAGACACAATTGGTGGTTTTGGTGGATCAAGATCAACAAAGAAATATCTACATCTTTTAGTCGATCACTTCACTAGATATGCATTTATTATTACATCTAAAACCCAGAGTGCACATGATTTTATAAAGTTGGTAAACAAGGTTACCGAACCAGATGAAATTGGGATACTCCTCACCGACCAGTACCCGGGTATAAACTCCACAGAATTTAAGAAATTTCTTAATGACAAACAAATAACAATAATATTTACAGCAGCTAACGCACCTTTTTCTAACGGTCTAAATGAAAGACTAAATCAAACACTTGTAAACAAGATAAGATGCAAAATTTATGAAGATGAACAAAAAAGAGCATGGACAACAATTGCACATGAATGTGTAGAGATATAGTATAATCAGACCAATCATTCGGTAACTGGCTTCTCACCAGCCTACTTGTTATATGGAACAGATGTTACGATCTTACCAAAGGAACTACGTCAAGAACGCGGAAAAAGTGTCTGGATGAGAGATAAAGAAACAGCGTTTAATAATACTTAGAAAACACAAGACTATAACAAAATGCGTTATGATAAAAATAGAAAAGATAGAGAATTTAATGAAGGAGATATGGTTTATGTTGAAAACGGGAATAAGCTAAATAGAAAGAAACTAGATCAACTAAGAGTAGGACCATATAATAAAAGAACAAATACTATTTACGAGATTGATACAGGACATAGAAAAACGGAGTCAAATCTATTTCATGTTTCAAAATTTATTCCAGTACAGATAAAAGAGGAAGAAACGAGTAATGAAGACATACTCGTAAGTAAAGACATGGAAGAGACCTAGAGAAAATCCACGGGTGAATTTTCTTCCCCACGGAGGGAGATGTAAAAAAATAATATTTCTTGTCTATGTCTTGTCTATGTTTTCTAGTCTATGGCATCCTTGGTCTGAGGTCTATGGTCAGTTGAGCGGTTATGAAAAAAATAACATTGTAAAAGAGATAGATTTGTTAATTAAAAATAGATACCTTGCATTCATCAATATAAAAAAAAAATGGTTGTCTGTAGAACTCCGTCTACTGCCGATATTTGAACGTGACAACGTCTATTACATGGTAATAGACCTCGCGCACGAGTGTGACACACGCTCAAGGGGTGGAGGTAAAGTAGGCGTGGACTCCGTGTGGCGTCAGATTCGGCCGTTACGGTGTTTTCGAGAATGGCTCCACGCCGTACCAATTTAATAGACGTTGTCACGTCAAAATAACTCTTGCTTTGGATGTGTCATACTCGTATCGAGTAAATACACTCAAATTAAGCGAAAACCATGCATTACAAGCTATTATTTCAAAAATAATGTGCCTTTTTTGTGTCCGCCTAATTGTGCCGCTGTGTACATCACACTTATGTGTGGGTACGCATATGCAGTATTAACCTCTCCTTTTTAATAAAATTACGTTGACATATTTCGCACTTATAAGGTTTTTCACTAGTGTGTGTACGCATATGCACTGTTAAACTCCCCTTTTGACTAAAACTACGTTGACAAACATCACACTGATAAGGTTTCTCATTAGTGTGTGTACGCACATGGACTGTTAAATTACTCTTGTGATTAAAATTACGTTGACATATTTCACACTTATAAAGTTTCTCACCAGTATGTGTACGTATATGCTCCGTTAAACTCGTCTTTTCACTAAAACTACGTTGACAAATATCACATCGATAAGGTTTCTCACCAGTGTGTGTACGCATATGCAGCGTTAATCTCTTCTTTTCACTAAAACTACGTTGACAAATATCACACCGATAAGGTTTCTCACCAGTGTGTGAACGAATATGCACCGTTAAACTCTTCCTTTCACCAAAACTTCGTTGACAAATAGCACACTTATAAGGTTTCTCACCAGTATGTGTACGCATATGCACTGTTAAACTCTCCTTTCGACTAAAACTACGTTGACAAACCTCACACTGATAAGGTTTCTCATTAGTGTGTGTACGCACATGGACTGTTAAATTACTCTTGTGATTAAAATTACGTAGACATATTTCGCATTTATAAGGTTTCTCACCAGTATGTGTATGTATATGCTCCGTTAAACTCATCTTTTCACTAAAACTACGTTGACAAATATCACATCGATAAGGTTTCGTGTGTGAACGAATATGCTCCGTTAATCTCTTCTTTTGACTAAAACTACGTTGACAAACCTCACACTGATAAGGTTTCTCATTAGTGTGTGTACGCACATGGACTGTTAAATTACTCTTGTGATTAAAATTACGTAGACATATTTCGCACTTATAAGGTTTCTCACCAGTATGTGTACGTATATGCTCCGTTAAACTCCCCTTTTCACTAAAACTACGTTGGCAAATATCACACCGATAAGGTTTCGTGTGTGAACGAATATGCTCCGTTAATCTCTTCTTTTGACTAAAACTACGTTGACAAATATCACACCGATAAGGTTTCTCACCAGTGTGTGAACGAATATGCAGCGTTAAACTCTTCATTTCACCAAAACTTCGTTGACAAATATCACACCGAAAATGTTTCTCACCAGTGTGTGTACGCATATGCGTTGTTAAAATCCACTTGTCACCAAAATTACGTTGACAAATATGACAGTGATAAGGTTTCTCACCAGTGTGTGTACGCATATGCACTGTTAAATTCCTCTTTACCCTAAAATTACGTTGACAAATAGCACACTTATAAGGTTTCTCATCAGTATGTGTACGCAAATGGGTTATTAAAGAATACTTTATACTAAAACTACGTTGACACGTTTCACACCTGTAAGGTTTTTCCCCAGTGTGTGTACGCATATGCCCCTTTAAACCCTTCTTTTGACTAAAACTACGTTGACAAACATCACACTGATAAGGTTTCTCATTAGTGTGTGTACGCACATGGACTGTTAAACTACTCTTTTGATTAAAATTACGTAGACATATTTCGCACTTATAAAGTTTTTCACTAGTGTGTGTACGCATATGTCCTGTTAAACTCCCCTTTTGACTAAAACTACGTTGACAAATATCACACTGATAAGGTTTCTCATTAGTGTGTGTACGCACATGGACTGTTAAATTACTCTTGTGATTAAAATTACGTAGACATATTTCGCACTTATAAGGTTTTTCACTAGTGTGTGTACGCATATGCACTGTTAAACTCCCCTTTTCACTAAAACTACGTTGGCAAATATCACACCGATAAGGTTTCTCACCAGTGTGTGAACGAATATGCACCGTTAAACTCTTCCTTTCACCAAAACTTCGTTGACAAATATCACACCGATAAGGTTTCTCACCAGTGTGTGTTCGCATATGCACTATTAAACTATCCTTTCGACTCAAATTACGTTGACAAATATCACACTGATAAGGTTTTTCACCAGTGTGTTTTTTTACATTAGTAGAACTACGCCGATTACATATGTAATGCTCTTTGAAAGATGTGCCAAGCTTGGACGTCCGTTTCTGAGAAGTCCGGATAAATTTCGAGTCTGATTTGTCTTTTGTAGTTTGCTCGGCTGTTATTGCAGCCTTTTCTTTAGTTCTTCTTGTGTCCTGTTTTGGTTTCCTCATAACGGTGGCCTCTGTAAGTAAATCTAGTAAGTACACAATGGGAGATTTGAATGAATTTGAAGAATGCCGTTTGAATTTGTTTGCGTCTCCGACGCACTGGGTGTGGGAGAGCTATCTATATTTCATTGCTGAGAGCTGGGAAAGATCATCTATTTATGGAACGCTGGACAAAATTCTGCTGTCTTGACCGGTGTTCTATGTGGCTATTTTAAATTAAATTTAAATATAGAAACTTTTAATTACGTGTATATATTGTGTGTACTATAATTATTGTTATCTGAAATAGACATATTGAATTGAATTTAACTACGATGGTATCTGTATCTTTCATCTGCATGACGATCTGGTAACTTTCGCAGGGTCAACATAACTAGAGATTGCTTAAGACAGTCAGGTAGGCAAGGAAAAAGGAGCAGCCTTTAAGCAAGCAAATAAAAAAACTGAACAGTCCTAGCAATAGAACTTAAAATTGCCCATATAACCAGTTACACCCTTCAGGCATGTGAGGTAATCCTAGCCACATTCTATCAGGTGGACCATTGGCTTGTCTGCTTAGCTATAATTGTACGGTTCCGTACAGGCATTATTTGCTTATGTCGCGACCTACTTTACGATTTGTATTATTTATGTTAATATTGATACTTTGTTAGTTGACCAATAGCTGCCGTAGCGCTATAACCGCGGATTAGCATCCAAACTACTTTCGTGTACTTTTACGAATAAACTTAATAATTGTGAAGTCTGTGGTTTTCGTCAACTCATCTTCAACTCTCTCTGAACCATACAATAATTATAATAGAACCAACTTATACTTACTCATTGTCTCCCCGGATTTTCTTTTTTTCTTTGATACTTTTTCGTCTTCCACTTCAGTTTTAAATTTAATTAAAGGTATATCATCTTCTAAGTCTGACTTATAACAGTGTGGCTGTTTATCTGCTACATCTAAACAGTTATTGTCTAAATTTTCGGGTTCTAGCTCTGTAAATAAACAAAAACTGTCAAGAGTGTTATTATCACCGAGTTGCGCCTGGTTTTACCTGCGTAACTTTAGACCCTGTGAGAATATCAAAATTAAAAGTAATCCCATGCATTAATCCTGGTGATAATCTATGTCTGCCAAATTACATCTAATCGTCGTTCAGTAATTTTGGTGTGAAAAGTAATAAACATATACACTCACAAACTTTCGCCTTTATAATATAACACTATGTTTGTACTTGTAGGCGCCCCAGTAAAGCACGTACATCTACCGCGCATTTGTCACGGCTTATTCAACAAACAAGGTCGGCATACACCACAAGTAAAATTAATCTCCGACCATACACTAGGAAATCTACGGGATTTACCTGGGACTCAGTGTGCTCCGTCGCGAAGTGAATTCCCGGCGAGGTCGACGCGCGCGCCGACCTTACAATGACGTCCGAAGTCTTCAGTTCACTGACCGTCCCATAAGTCGACACTCCAAAGTTCCCTTATTAGGGCACCAAGGCTCACCAACGTAAGAAGTTATTTAGCAGTGTCAATCACGCCCGACAAAGATCGCCAATGAAACCACGTTTCCGATTCTCTTTCAACTCAATGTACAGACGCACTGTTACGTTTTATAGTTCAAGTAAATACTTCAACACCCGGGCAACAATCGCGACAAACCATACAAAACGCGCCGGTGGTATTTTCCCGAAATTCACTCCCCCGAAACACGCCACGCGTGCGAGAGATTATTCGTAAAGATTTCAAGCAACGGCCCGCGTACGCCGCGGGGTCCTAACACGTTGTGTGCCATGATGGCGGCCACGCGTCGCCATAGACAATACTAAATGCGCTAGCCCGTTCCGACCGGGCATCTATCACTCGACTAACTAACAATCGGACCCGATCGATAAAACTAGCGCGAACACAAATAACTTCTTACGTTGGTGAGCTTTGGTGCCCTATTAAGGGAACTTGGTGTGTCGACTGGTACGGGACAGTCAGTGAATTGAAGACATCGGTTGTCATCGTAATCGACGCGCGCGTCGATTCTCCGGACTTCACTTCGCGACGGAGCACACTGGGTCCCAGGTAAGTCCCGTAGATTTACCAAAGTGTGGTCGGAGATTAATTTACTTGTGGTGTAGGCCGATCTTGTTTGTTGGATAAGCCGTGACAAATGCGCGGTAGATGTACGTAAGAAGTTATTTAGCAGTGTCAATCACGCCCGACAAAGATCGCCAATGAAACCACGTTTCCGATTCTCTTTCAACTCAATGTACAGACGTACTGTTACGTTTTATAGTTCAAGTAAATACTTCAACACCCGGGCAATAATCGCGACAAACCATACAAAACGCGCCGGTGGTATTTTCCCGAAATTCACTCGCCCGAAACACGCCACGCGTGCGAGAGATTATTCGTCAAGATTTCAAGCAACGGCCCGCGTAAGCCGCGGGGTCCTAACACGTTATTTTCAAGCAACGACCGCTACCGGCGCGGTTCCAAAAACGTTGTTATATTTCAAGTTCAAGCAACGGACCTTCCCCGGCGAGGTCGCAAGACGTTGTGCTCATGGCGGCCGCGCGCCGCCACAGACAACACTAATCGCGCTGGCCCGTGCGATCGGGCATCTATCGACTCGGCTAACTAGCAATCGGACCCGATCGATAAAACCAGCGCGAACAGTACTAATTAGTTTACTTATTCTTATACAGCATGGAATTTTAATGGTTGTTTTCCCGCAGCGAAACGGTTTTGTCTTAAAAATACAACCGTTTCATCAATAAATAAAATATTAGAAACATGAAATACCAGGTTTGACATAGTGATAAAAAAAAAATCGAAAGTAAGTAGAAAATAATAGTAACCTCCTGATAATCTACAGCTGAATGGCGCGGGGACACTGACCCGCGTGTTTCAACAATTATCCATTCATACTTTTACGGGCTTAGGACTATCATAAATACTTTTTAGCTGCAATTTACTGAACACGAAAATAAAATTATTATCTAAGATAATTGTTTGTAATTTTTGCGTGCAGACAACTTTATGTCGTATTACTAGAATCGAGAAATTATTTTACTTTGAAAATTTATAAAGCGGCCTTACGCCTTTGAACGCTTAGCGGTAATTTATACCGTATGACACGCACGTGACAGGTTGAACATTTTTTTTTTTTTTTGTCGGCATGGCGATGAATTTATGGATTGTTGCCTACAAGCTATTTTATGCTGTATCACTATGCGCGGGAGCTTATTATGGTTTGAACATTAAATGCATTGCTTTCTTTTGAAGCCGTTTCATGCCCCTTCTGAGTAGTACCTACAAGATGTATCTAGCGCAACTAACTTTTCTCACTTTTTTGAGTTGATGATTTTTTTTTCAATTATTTTTTATTGTTTTATAACACAAACATTTTTATTTTTGTCTTTTACTTTATTCATCGAAAGTACTCCTTAAAGCAAATCGTTCTGCCGCGGAAAAACAACCATTGAAATTCCAGCGTGTATTTATTGTTTTTGTGAATCACTTCGTTTTGCATTATTCCTTGTGTCCTTTACTTTTCTACACGCTGTCTACATTTGTGTTTATTGTCCTATTAGCATTACCTCTGTACCCTTCCGTTCTGGTTTTTGTTTGTCTGTTTCTGTGTGTGCATAAATGGTTAAATTAATACAAGTTTGACAATTGTTATTTAAATAATGTGGTAAAACACTATGCTGAACTAAACTAAAAACTGCCATTTTCGAGAACTGGGTCGGGCATATACCTATAGGTACTACGGCACTTCCGAGTCCACAAGGTTGTATTTGAGAGTAAGTTGCTGATGAATTATCCTGGCTACAAGGTTGTGTCTATGCGTTAGGTTACTCTCCGTTAGCTAGACGAGAACACCCGGAGATAATATGGCCGACAGATGTCAACTGTGCAATATTTCACAATAAATCTCCGGTAATTGTTCGTCATCATAACTTCGTCCATAATTGCACCTACAAAACCTTCGGTTTCCCCAAAAAAAAAAAGATCACCAAAACGTAGCCAGGCTACGGACGCTTGAAAATCTACATCGGGCCCATGTAGGGCTCGGAAAAAGCGTCCGTGAAGCTCTTTGCTCTTCCATACCTCCATGCGATCATTTGTGTCAAGCACTACGGGTTTGCGCCAGCGGAGTGAGGCCCTTGTCAACTGCGACCACATCTCGATGCATCCCCACGTCGGTTTCTAGAAAATATTCCCTGAGACTGCATATCTCGCGATTGTGGAGGATCTTAGCGTTTAAAAAGTAACGACCTCCACATTTTCGCGGGATATACAGCCTCATAACCGATGACCGTGGGTGATGCAATCGATTTGCAGTCAGCAGCGCACGGACCCTCTGATCCAGGGCGTCAAGTTCGGTTTGAGTCCATTTGAGTATGCCGAAAGAGTACATCAATACCGGCATGACCCAACCGTTGAAAGCGCACACCTTGTTTCCGCCTGATAGAAGACTATTAAGACCCTGTTATAGTGCGATGTGTAGGTATGAACGTGCTTCCTCAGCCCCCGCAAAATAGATAAGAGTCGAGCTTATAGACGCAGCGAGAGAGCGCGCGCGCCGCGCGCCGTTCTCGTCGGTACTAGCATTTGAATATGCCACAAGGCAGTGATATTGCAGTAGGTAAGGTATGAAAAAGTATCGGTTTCGGAAATATTGACGGAAGACGGAACAAAATTACTGTTTTGTTGTGTTGGTATTGTTTTGTAATCAAATAAACATTTTCATTTTACATTTCCTTTAAAACTACAAAAAGAATCTAACCACGTTAAAATACACTTTTCTTCAATCAATTGTGAATTAATTATTGTACAAACCAACTGTAATATGGATGTTCAATCTTGCCAGTCGCGTAATATTTTTCCCTTAAATTTATTTTCTCAGTGTTTATTTTTATACTGTAAAAAAAAATATTTCAGGAATTATTCCTATATCTGTTTTGTAGATTTGCATGTTGTTCTGTACCAGTAAAAATTACTTTGTTTCGGGAGTATTGCACCTCCTTCTACTCGTGGTCTGTAAGCTAACTATGCTCAGAAATCATACAACGTCCTTCGTGTGCAATATAACGACGCGTTCCGGGTGTTGCTGGGGTTGCGCCGATACTATAGCGCTTCAGGGATGTTTGCAAGGGTGGATTGTTTTTACGCCACAATGCGTAAAAGATGCGCGTTCCTGGTACGGCTGGTACGGACCAGCCCCAATAACATTCTGACTTGTATTGCGAGCAGACTCGACTGTAGCTATCTAAATCGCTGCTCCAAGCTTTCCACTTCAGTTTTGAGCCTGTAGCACCAGTGATTGTTTTTTTTTTTATCTGTATCGCTTTGTGCTGTGCTTTGTGTTTGTAATCTCTTGAATGTATTATGTTTTGTAGTATTTTTTTATATATGTAATTTATTGCTTTTGTATTGTTTTGCGTGTGTTTTTGTATTTATATTGTTTTAAGTACCTATTTATGTGTTGTAGAATTTTGTAAGCTAACATAGAATTAAAGTTTAAAATTGTTACTAACTAAATGAGTCACGGATACTCGAATAAATAAAAATATATTATTATTATAAAACAAAAAAAAATACTGGGAACCACCGGACCAATGTCTGGCTGACACGTGCCTACCTGATGATGATGATGATGCAATGTGTTCATTCTGGTACAGTATCTGATCGGTGCCTGTCAGTCATACTGAAGGTGATTGGGCTCGGGATGTCGAGCGAGCCTGCGATCCAATGTTAAAAATGGGGGCTATTACAATCTACTCTCAAGATGTAGCTCGTGCAGGCCGTCCGTTACCTAACTGCAAGTCTCCAGGGCCCGACGGGCTTCATAACTTTTGGATCAAATGGTTTTCAAGGTCGCACGCTCGCTTGGCATCTCCCTTTCAGACTGCTTTCGAGCCTGGTTCGCTACCTCAGTTCCTAACAACTGGACTAACCCACCTGTTCTATAAATCAGGTAGCACCGCGGAACCTAAAAATTATAGGCCGATCACTTTTTTACAGAGGGTATATTAAGTTCTTACATCCATAACTAAAATTAACAAACATCTGGATGAATGGATATAAGAGCGGATCCCGAAGGAATATGAAGCTACTCCTCATTAATATGGCCATTAGCCAACAGGTTCGTCGTTCCCGAAAGAATCTATCGACATGCTGGATAGATTTTAAGAAGGCCTATGACTCGGTGCCACATACATGGCTCATGCGTACAACTCCATGTATAAAGTTGATGCAACTCTGCGCACCTTCCTCGTGACATGTATGGGGCCATGGAGGACGGTCCTTCGATATCCAGGATGTCGAAATATTCATAAGAATAGAGAACTGATAAGGATCGGGCGAGGTATATTCAGGGCGATAGTTTGAATTCGCGTAATTTGGTGTGGACGAATGTGCGGTCATGCACGTAAAGCGAGGAGAGATCCGTGAGAAGGCAACTCACGGGTTCCATATACCTTAAAAGCCCTCTGGGCATCGGAAACCTATAAATATTATTTACTGACGTGAAGCAATCGTTGAAGGAACGCGTCTTTAATCGCCTGAAAAAAGTACTTAATAGTATTCTATCAGGCGGAAACAAGGAGCGCCTTCAACGGTTGGGTCATGCTGGTTTTGACGTATTCTTTCGGCATAATCAAATGGACTCAGACCGAATTCAACGCCCTGGATAGGAGGGTTCGTACGCTGCTGATTGCAAATCGATTGCGTCGCCCACGGTCATGGGTTATGAGGCTGTGTATCCCGTGAATATGTTGAGGTCGAGGATTTTTAAACGCTAAGACCCTCCACAATCGCGAGATATAGTCTCAGGAATATTTCCTTGGCATCTGGAGGCCAAAGCCCTCGCCCAAATATGGGAGTGGCTAGAGGAGGCAAAAAGCCGGGGCATAACTCCGCCGTTGCGGGAAATCGCAGTACGGCGGACAGAGCTCCAGCGGGATCTCATGGCGACATGGAAAGTGCGATTGTCGCAACCCAGTGCTGGGCACGTCACAATAGCGGCGGTAAGTCCCCTCTTTGAGGAGTGGCCAGAGGGGCGCCACGATGCCCTCACCTTCTATCTGACGCAGGTCCTCACCGGGTTCCTGTTCCGTATAAGGCGGGAGGAAACGCCAGGGTGTCACCATTGTGTGGATCGCCCTGAGGACACGGTAAAGCATACGGTGGAGATTTGCCCAGATTGGGTAGAGCACCGCCGTGTCCTCGTAGCGGCGATCGGCGGCGATCTCTCGCGTCCGACCATGGTCCAGATCCGGAGCGAGGGTGCATAGCAGGCCGTTACCTCCTTCTTCGAAGCAGTGATGCTGGCAAAGGAGGAGGAGGGAATCCCAGCGCCCTCACACTACTAGCCGCTGCAGGAGACGCCCTGGTCGGGCGACAACATCGTTGCCAAGATGTTGTCGCCTGAAATGAACTGAAATGAACTTTTTAACCCATATGTAACAGTGTTTAGTAGAATGCATTGAACATTTTCATTGGGAGTATCTCTTCATAGAATATTTTGCAAAGACCTGTATTCTGGATGTAACTGTATGTTGCGAAACATGTTTTTAATGTCTGTTATGAAGAAATAATTATCTACTCTGAATAGTAACAAAACATCAACGAGTTCCTTTTGTACTACAGGTCCATTGAGCAATAAATCATTTAATGAAGTTTTATTACTGGTTTTCATAGAACCATCCATAACAACAAATTTTGTTGTTTTCTTTTGTAAATTAAGTACTGCATGGTGTGGTAGAAAATACACTGGATCAGTTGTTAAGTTGTGTTGGAGGTTGTATACCTACCTTGGCAACTAATACATGATGCAGCTGTCTGTCGTCATGACATAACTATATAAAATATAAATGGTGTGAAGCTGATACGGTCTATATTTTAGTAAATAATGTATCTACTCGGGGAATGCGCTTAATGCTGGATTCGTTAATTTCTAACAGGTTATGGGCCCAGTCTGTACCTGAGTAAATATTATTAAAAAGTGATCGTAAAAATATTTCCTAAAAAATACTGATTGTCACATAGTTGACAGTCAAAAAACAATACTGTCAAAAATAAAAAAGAAGAGTGAAAAATGTGTGATGAAAATTCTGTTTCTGGTTCCTTTTGCGGAATTAAAAAACTGCAAGGAGCGAATGATTTTACATCGTGGAAATTCATTGTGAAAAACCTCCTCGAATCCAAAAACTTGTGGGATGTTGTGGAAACAGAAAACATCAGTGATTTACAAAGAGACAGTGATAGGAAGGCACGATCAACTCTATGTCTGCTTATTGAGCCTACATGTTTTGCGCACGTGTACCAAGCAAAAACCGCACGCGAGGTATGGCAAAACTAGTGCAGAGCCTACGAGGATCAAGGCTGGGGCAGGCGAATTTTGCTGCAACGCAAACTATGGCAGTGTCGTTTGGAAAATTATTCAAATATGGAAAAATACATCTGCGATATAGTACACCTGGCACAGCAGCTTAATGATATAGACGCAAAAGTATCAGACGATTGGCTCATTTCGATACTATTGGCTGGCCTAACGAGCGAGTACAACCCGTTCGTGATGGCCATCGATAATAGTGGAAAAGAGGTAACACTAGAACAAGTAAAGTCCAAATTACTACAAGAAGGCAACAGACAAGCCGAAGTGAGTAATGGGGCTGGTGAGCAAGCTTTTACCACTCAAAACAGGAAGAGCATCAATAACACTGCCCGGAAACCAGCGACATACAAATGTTTTAAGTGTCACAAATTTGGACACAAAGCATCAGAATGCAAAAGCATCAAGAAAACTGCAAATATTTGCATGGGTACTGCCGATAACATAAATAAAAACGCCTGGTATGTTGATAGTGGCTGTTCTACCCATATGACGAATGATGAGAACAAACTAGTGCAATATAAGGCACAGATAGGCGACTGTAAGATAAAAGTTGCCAGCGGTGAAGAGATATCAGTAGTTGGGAAGGGCAATGCAGCACCGATAGTGAGTAAAAATGAGAAACTCAAATTAAATAATGTCCTGCATGTTCCCGAATTGTCGATGAACCTAATCTCAGTGAGTGATCTCGTAAGAGACGAGTACAAAGTTGAGTTTGACAAGCATGGATGTTTGATTAAAGATAAAAATGACCGCAAAGTTGCCACTTGCAAAGAAGTTGGTGGAATTTTCAAGCTGATTGAAAACAGCAATATTATGGTTAATTTAACAACATCGAATAAAGTTTTGTCGAATCTATGGCACAAGAGACTAGCTCATCTAGGACAAAAGTACATGATCACCCTGAAAAACATGGTATCTGGAATAGAATTCAAAACTACGGACAAAATAGAGCCGTGTGTTCCATGTATAAATGGAAAGAGCTGCAAGAGTCCATTCAAAAAACAAGGCACTCGAGCAAATGATTTATTGGAGATTGTGCACACAGATTTGTGCGGCCCAATGGAAGAGCCATCTTTTGCTGGTTCGCTGTATATGCTTTTATTTATTGATGATTTCTCGCGAAAGACGCACGTCTATTTTTTGAAAAACAAAAGTCAATGTCTCAACAAGTTTCGTGAGTATAAGGCCGAAGTAGAAAATGAGACTGGAAAGATGATCAAGTGCTTGAGATCGGACAATGGCAAAGAATTTTGCAACGATGCCTTCGACAAGCATTTGAAGTTAGCTGGTATAAAACATCAAAAGACAGTTCCATACACACCGGAGCAGAATGGCGTGGCTGAGAGAGCGAATAGAACAATCGTTGAAAAAGCGCGAACATTACTTTTTGAAGCCAATTTAGGCAAAAGATTTTGGGCAGAAGCAGTCGGAACAGTTGTATATTTAAAAAACCTAAGCCCTACGAAGGCTGTCACTGGAAAAGTACCACAGGAACTCTGGTCTGGTAAGAAGGTAGATCTGAGTCATCTGAGAGTATTCGGATGTTTGGCTTACGCTCTGAAACCAAAACAAAAGAGAAAGAAGCTGGACATAAAAACTGAAGCTCTGATATTTGTTGGCTACTGTGAGACTACGAAAGGTTACAAATTGGTTGAACCAAAGACTGGAAAATTTTCAATTGTGAGAGACGTCCAATTTTTAGAAAATATTTTTCCTGGAGACGGTATAAAAGTGACGAAGAACTCAGTCGTTCCTATTTCAACAGAGGAGGAACGTGTTGAACCTGAGATTGAAATTCACAGCGTTAGTGAAGGAAGCAATGAAGACGTTTTTGAAGAAACTATTGATGAAATAAGACAGGAAATTCAAGAAGCTAGTACCAATCCTACATTACAATCAGAAAACAACGATTGTGAGAACCCGCCGAGATATAACTTACGTCCAAGGAATAATGTGGACTACAGATGCACATGTGCGAAAGCCGAAGCTGAAAGAAAAGCTATCGCAGATATTGATGGCGATCCAACGACAATGGATGAGGCAATGTCAAGGCCTGATCGTGAGCTGTGGCAGAAGGCCATGAACGATGAGCTCAACTCGCTGAAGGAGAACCAAACGTGGACGTTAGTTAATCTACCGCGCGATAAGAAGCCTATACAGAACAAATGGGTATTCAAGATCAAGCGAGATAGTGATGGTAACATATTGAAATACAAGGCGAGGTTGGTAGCTAAAGGATTTACACAGGTACGTGGAATTGATTATAATGAAACCTATTCTCCTGTCGTGAGGCACTCTACGCTACGCTTGTTATTCTCACTAGCTGCAGAATACGAGTGGACCATTGACCAGTGGGATGTTACGACTGCTTTCCTGTACGGAAAATTGAAGGAAGACATTTACATGCTTCAGCCAGAGGGCGCTATAGCCGAAGGTCAGGAAAACAAAGTTTGTAAACTACAACGGTCATTATATGGATTGAAGCAAGCCTCAAATGCTTGGTTTAATGAATTAGATAAGGAGATGCTTAATTTAGGTTTTATACAATCAAAGATAGAGCCCTGTTTATATCAAAAGATAATAGGTCAAGATAGGATAGTCGTAGTTATCTATGTTGATGATATATTTGTGTTATATCCTCCAAAGCAGGATAAAGAGAAGCAAGCTTTGAAAAACGGGCTGCTCAAAAAGTTTAAAGTCAAAGACTTAGGCGAAGCTAGGCATGTACTAGGTATGAGGTTACGACGAGATAAGAGAACTATTTATCTCGATCAAGAACAGTATGTCCTGAATGTACTGAAGGAATTTAAAATGTCAGACTGCAAACCAGTCAATACCCCAATGGAGGTAGGCCTCAAGCTAGAAAAAGCTGAGCCTGGTTGTAGGTTGCCGTACCAAAGTTTGATAGGATGTCTGAATTATCTGGCTCAAACTACTAGGCCTGATATAGCACATGCTGTAAGTTTACTGTCTCAATTCAATTCATGCTATGATGAGACGCACTTCAATTGTGCTAAACGGGTGTTGCGATACATAAAGGGGACATCTGATTTTGCGCTTGTCTTCCGAAAATCCGGTAACTTAGAGATGCGCGGGTACGTTGACGCTGATTGGGGGGGATCATTCGATCGAAAGTCCTTCACAGGAATGCTTTTTACATTAGGCGATAATTTAATAGTATGGGAGAGTCGCAAGCAGCGATGTGTAGCATTGTCGTCGACTGAGGCAGAATACATAGGACTCAGTCAGGCTGCTAAAGAAGCAATTTACTTGCGAGGTTTGTTGTCTAGTTTGACTAAAAATACTTGCGACAAACCAACGATTATTTTTAACGATAATCAGTCAGCACATAAAATATCGCAAAATAAAATGAACCATAATAGAACAAAACATATAGACATTAGGTATCATTTTGTCCGCGAAGCCTTGATTAAGGAGGCGATTGATGTACAATACTTGTGTACTCAAGAGATGTTAGCAGATATGTTAACGAAGCCTCTGCCAGGCCCAAAACTTAAACAGATTGTACAAAAATTACCCATTAAGAGGGCGGGCAAGTACAGTTAGGTTTAGAATTTGTAATTTGAGTTTTATACCTATCTGTTGTAATGGCTAATTTTAATTTTGATATTGTTTTGTTTTGTTAATGAGACGCGTTGGATTTATTACTTCTATATGTAATTAAGTTAGCGTTTTTTGTTCTAATTTGTATAGCTCATCATGTAGTAGATTGAGGAGGCGTGTTGGAGGTTGTATACCTACCTTGGCAACTAATACATGATGCAGCTGTCTGTCGTCATGACATAACTATATAAAATATAAATGGTGTGAAGCTGATACGGTCTATATTTTAGTAAATAATGTATCTACTCGGGGAATGCGCTTAATGCTGGATTCGTTAATTTCTAACAAGTTGTATAGACTAATATCAATGACACTACCATGACCTTGCCTTACATATTCATGAATGAAGTCTGAATAATTATTATTTATGCAGACTAGGATTTTTAGCTAGTCTAACTTCCAAATTGTAAAATCTCTTTAAAGCCAAATCTCCTAAAGATTGATTAATAGAACATAAAGGTTGCTTTAAAGGAAGAACAACTTGTAATTTATTGTGCTGTGTCCAAATGAATATTTTCTAAGAATATATTTTCACACTATTCATGTTCAGGAAGGAATTCTGTGAATGTTTCACAAAATAAAGAATCTACTGGATCCGTATTCTGAAAAGCAAAATAAGCGCGCTCTCAAGGTCGTTTCTATTACAAATCACAAAAAAAAAGTTTTTTTTTATTCACTATGTGTGTCTTCTAACGAATGTAAAATCATTTTAATCGTTTAAGCAATCGTTCTGTGATCGATTTCTCTCAACGAATTTTTGTTGCTTGAAATCGATTATTTTTTGTGCTGGCAATGGCATCAATCAAATTCTTGACTACCGGAAATACATTTCAAAGTAACTTGAAAGAACTTGGGCTATCGAATTTTTTAAAACATTACGTAAACGCGGATTTAATAATAATTCATATTTTGGCAATGTTAGTCAAAAAACGGAACGGAAACGGAAATATATTTCCTATAAGCGTTTGGTACAGGTTTCGGCATTCTCCTTAACGCTTGACTGCGCCAAAGGAAAGGACATGTTTTTAAAATTTGTGTTCCTATGCTCGTTTTAAGCAATTTTAAATATGTATACTACCATATACGTTTGTTACACTACCATTGACTACCCAATCACATTGTTATAATATCACATTGAAAAAATCCAAATAGTAACGTTTTTACCGGTTTACCGGTAAAGACTTTTACGGGTAATTCCACGGTAAAAGCACGGTAATTGCATGCCCTAGTTTGTAATACAATGCTTAGAATGATGTAAACTAACAGTTTCACAAATAAAAAGTACATGATACAAAAACATCACCCTTTTGTATCTGTATATTATTCTGATTTCTTTAGAATCAACCACTAAGCTTGGTGGAAGACCCGCTCCGGCTTCAATAAAAATAATGTCTACTGTGCACAGAATGAAAGCCTACCGGGGTAGCAAGTTTGTTCGAAATAATGGACCCCCACTCCGGCCCACTCAGTCAGCGGTTTAGTAAGGCAGAGAAACAACAGCAGGTGGCCGGCAGGGGCGCGAGCGGCACGCGGAATTTTCTGGTGTTTAGTTTTGAATAAATCGTGATATCTCCTGAATGAAACAACCAATTCCAATATTTCAAAAAGAGATCTGCTGCTACTTAAATTACCTTTGATATGACGTAATTTATTTGGATAAGGATTAATAATTAGGAACAAATAGTGGGCTCTGATTTCTACTGGCATTTTATTTAACTTTTCAAACATTAAAAAGTAGTCATAATGAAGAAACTAGTAGGTAGACATATGGTGTCGCAGACTTTTTGGAGGCATTTTTAAGGTCTACAATACTGTAGTACATTATTTAGATCCGTCTCATAGGGTTCAGCCAGCTTTTGCAATGAAGCAATTTGCATGTGTTAGAAACCTCAAAAATGATCAGTGTTCCTCTTATATATCATGCATGTTATATACATAAAAACCTTCCTCTTGAATCACTATCTATTAAAAACAACCCTATCAAAAACCGTTGCGTAGTTTTAAAGATTGAATCATACAAAGCGAAAGTAAAAGTGACTTTGTTTTATAATATGTAGACTTGATTTTTTTTTATTATCAATTTAAAAACCAGCGCTTGACCGCAATCCCGCCTGATTGTAAGCAGTGACGCAATCGTTGATGGTAAAGCGCACTAGTTTATTAAGAGCCTATTCACTCTAGCCTTGAAGACACTCAAATTGTAGTCAGACAGAAACACCGCCGCCGGCAGATTGTTCCAGTCCCTCGATGTACGCGGTATAAAGGAGGAGGCGAAACGCTTCGTCCGGATCGTAGAGGTGTTAACAACAAAAGGGTGGAAACTCGCCGTACGACGGGTCGTCCGATGGTGGAACGGAGATGGGGGAATTAAATCGTGCAATTCCCTCGCACACTCCCCAAAATGTATCCTATAGAACACCGAAAGGCTGGCTACTCTACGCCTGTGCTCTAGGCTTTGGAGACCAACTCGAGTTAAATCAAGGTCACCAATCAGCCTCTTCGCACCCCTCTCCACTGAATCCAAAGTGGTCAGGTGACACTTAGCAGCACCAGCCCAAATGTGGCTGCAGTACTCCACACACGAACGGACCTGTGCTTTGTACAACATTAGAAGCTGCCCTGGTGTGAAGTACTGCCGGACCTTTGCGATAACGCCAAGTTTTCTGGCAGCCACCTTGGCCTTGGACTCAATGAACCGCCCAAAGTTTAGGTTCGAGGAAATCTCAATACCCAAAAGCTGAAGGCCGGTACACTCCAAGGATACATTCCGGAAAGTAGGAGCCAAGGTGAACGGGCTCCTTTTGGCGGTGAAAAGACACGCCTGCGTTTTGGCGGCATTGAATGCTACAAGATTGGCATTGCCCCATTCGGAGACTGCCTGAAGTGCAACACTCGTTCGCTCTACCATGGCCTCTCTTTCGGACCGGATTGATTCCCTACTAGCCCGAGCATCCGGCAGGTATCTCTCCACAACTGTGCTGTCATCTGCATACCCATAGATACCGGGCATCAGCAGATCGTTAATATGCAGCAGGAACAGAGTTGCAGAGAGAACAGACCCCTGAGGAACACCGGCGTTAGTCGACATGGGCTCAGATGAGCATCCGTCGACAACAACTCGGAGGGACCGTTCCGTCAAGAAGTCTTTTACCCAGCCAGTCAGGCTAGGGGAAATGCCGTACGCTGGAAGCTTACTCAAAAGGCCAGCGTGCCATACCCGGTCGAAGGCCTTCGAGATATCAAGGGAGACAGCAGTCGCCTCCCCATTTCTCTCGAGGGCCTCGCCCCACAAGTGAGTGGCATACACTAGTAGGTCCCCAGTTGACCGATTGCGGCGAAACCCGTACCCGATTCTGAAGAAAAATGTAGTTATAGGAATAAAAATGCTGCGAAGCATTTTTATTCCTATTTAATTAGTTGGATACTTCTAAAGCTGCTGGCCCAGATAATATTTCATCCAAATTTCTTATACGGTGTTCGAGTGCAATTGTCCATCCTATATCGAATCTCTTCAAGAAATCCTTAGATACTTCTGTTGTTCCTGAGCTTTGGAAATCAGCTTTCATGACGCCAATTTACAAGAAAGGAGTCGAAACCGAAATTGTTAACTATAGGCCGATATCCAAGCTTTGTATTGTGGCTAAGATATTCGAAAGGATTATCTATAACCAGATATATAGTGCTCTTATAAATTCGCTTAGTTCCCTTTAACATGGTTTTTTGAAAGGAAGGTCACTACAGTCACCAATTTAATTCTACTCAATGATTTTATTACTGATGCCATGGATGATGGTGGGCAAGTTGATGTCGTTTATACTGATTACAGTAAAGCTTTTGATCGGATCGATCATGAGATCTTACTATCCAAATTATATGGTATAGGAATACGAGGTGATTTACTCAGATGGTTTTCTTCGTATCTGGAAAACAGATCCCAGGCAGTAGTATTAAGCAATTATATGTCCAGTTGGGTACCTGTCTCCAGTGGAGTCCCAGGGTTCATTGCTAGGTCCATTACTCTTCATTATTTATATTAACGACATCAACTCTTGCTTGGCTTCATCCAAACTGCTGTTTTGCTGATGATATGAAGATTTATGCCACAATATCATCACATGCGGACGTAATTGCACTTCAGGATGATTTACGTCGTCTGGAGGCTTATTGTCGTGTGAACAAGCTTGATCTTAACCCCTCTAAATGTTCGGTTCTGACATATCTGGCGCAGAATCATACCATCATCGTATTTCTTAGGTGATCAAGTGCTACCTAGGACGAATTGGATCCGTAATCTGGGTGTATATCACGATTCTAAACTTACATTTGAACATCATGTCGATGCCATAGTCGCTAAAGCATCTAAAACCCTAGGTTTCATAATGCGGCTGTCCAAGTGCTTTACTCAGGCTAAAACCTTGAAAATTCTTTACTGTAGTTTTGTTAGAAGTCACTTAGAATATGCTTGTGAAATCTGGAACCCTTGTTATCACAAGTATATTGATCGCATCGAAAGCATCCAGAAAAGATTTATCAAGTATTTGTGTTATCACCAGAAAGTGTCCTACCGATCTGAAGATTACCTCAAGCTCTGTAAAAGGTATCATATATTACCCCTAATTAATCGGCGAACAATATCTGACTGTATTACATTATTTAAAATTTTCAACAACTCTATCAATAGTTCCGATATTCTATCAAAATTATATTTTAACGTTCCCGGAAGGTCAAAGCGATGGAATGCACCTTTGCGTGTTCCATTAACCTCTACAAATTACAGACAAAATTCATTTACAGTGCGAGCAAGTAGAACCTTTAATGACATGTGTAAACTGCACGATTTCGATTCCTTTTTAACGAGTGTCTTCTCAGCCAGAAAATGCATGAGCCGTGACTTTTTTGGTCGAGACTTTTATGTACGAATATGTTAGGATTTTTTTCTTTTCTTTTAATCTTTGTTATCTTAAGCTGGAATGTTATATTGCTTGTTTTTTAATTTTTGTTTTATTCTTGTAGTGTCTGTTTTTTTTTTTTTCAATTTTTATAAGCTAGCTGTGTTGTGTTGTCCACACTATCTCTGTACAGTCTTTTTGAAGTGAAACTTCTTTACGCACGCTTGACTTGGGGAGTAAGCTGGCGAAAGCGTTACAAAAATTGATCGGGCAAGGCGAACGGAAGTGGGGGATATAAGCAACAAGGTCTACAACGAGTTTTTTTTTTTTCAATAAAAATAGAAGATGTATGCAAATTTTTTTTTATTTTTTTTAATTTTGAGGCACGGATTTTATGTTGACTGACAACCATTAAGTTAACATAAAAGTTGGTACCGCCTACTTCACAGTCCCTCCTGTATCCCCCCTCCCCCCTTAATATCCCCACGAAACTACCCCCCTCACCCCTTAATATCCCCACGAAACTACACCCCCCCCCCCGACCCCCCTCATTGATTACCTCACCCCCCCCGTGGATTATCTCGGGAACCAGAGGTCGTGGACTACCCGAGTTTGGGGTCCCCTGAATCAGGAGGAGGAGCCCGACCTTTTGGCCCCGAGGGAATCCAATCCCCCCCGACTCCCTTTAGTTACCTCCCCTCCGTGGATTATCTCGAGAACCAGGGGTCGTGGACTACCCGAGTTTGGGGTCCCCTGATTCAGGAGGAAGAGCCCGACCTTTTGGCCCCGAGGGATTTTTTTTTTTTAATAAAAATAGAAGATCTATGCAAAAATATTAATGTACCAATGAAACCACGAAATAAATTGAAATATTTATAGAAAATTAATATATGTATACATGTAAATATTGTACAGACATATACAGTATGTTAAGAAAACCCTGTCCGACCCATAAGGATATTAAAGGTTAGGTAAACACATAACCATATCTAATATATAAAATTCTCGTGTCACGGTGTTCGGCTTTAAACTCCTCCGAAACGGCTCGACCGATTTTGATGAAATTTTTTGTGCTTAACCGGTATCTATGAGAATCGGCCAACATCTATTTTTCATCCCCCTAAATGTTAGGGGTAGTCCACCCCTAAATTTTTTTATTATTTTTTAGACAAAATTTTTAATTTCTATTTTTTTATGATACAACATACAAAAATACATACAATCCCCAATTTTCACCCTTCTACGATCAACCCTTATTTTTTAATAGCCATTTTAGTAATTTAATCTATTATTTATATGGCAAAACAACGTTTGCCGGTCAGCTAGTATAATATAAAATTTTACTTAATTATCATAGTACCAATACAAATGAATTTTGAAATAATCTTTTTTTCCCGCGAATTAATTCCAACTTCCCCGAAATTTGGTAATTTTTAAAAAAGTGACAACACCGGTATTATTATGAGCGAATAGCGACGCGACCCCGTGCCGCGTGCCCTGCCGCCCGCCACCCGGGGAAGGGTGGTAAACGCACATTTATTAAGTTACCTCTTTTTGCGAAATAATATTTATTTTTAGGGGGATTTTTTTTTTAAGTTTAGCCCGGTTTTGTATGCATTAGGAGAATCAGTTATCGATACCTAACAACACCTTCACGGGTCGGACAGGGTTTTCTTAACACACTGTACAGTATGTTAAGAAAACCCTGTCCGACCCATAAGGATAATAAAGGTTAGGTAAACACATGATCAAATATAATATAAAATTTTACGTAATCATGATAGTACCAATACAAATGAATTTTGAAATAATCTTTTTTTCCCGCGAATTAATTCCAACTTCCCCGAAATTTGGTAATTTTTAAAAAAGTGACAACACCGGTATTATTATGAGCGACCACGTGCCGCGTGCTGTGGGGTCCCACCACCATCTTTGGGACTCAAGTCAACCCCACCTGCCAGACGGTGCACCTGCTGACATACGGACGGGGCCCTGACACCGGCTTCCCTTTCGGGGTTGAGTGGTCAGACGGCAGTCGCACTCGTAATAAGCCAAACAACCGCCAAAAATGAACAGGAATAGAAGAAAAGCACGAGTTACAGTTAGGGCGCCGCCGCAAAACGGCGCGCAGGAGCCCCGCCCGACTCCTGTGACCTGTGGGCTAGGGCTACCGTGTCAGGGGCGGACACGGCTGAAGAAGCGAGCCCAAACCAGTAAACTCCGTTTCGCTTCGTGGAACGTTGGCACGCTAACTGGACGCGCGAGAGAATTGGCCGAAACTCTCCACAGGCGGAGGGTGGCCGTGGCGTTCCTGCAGGAGACTCGGTGGAAAGGCAGCAGATCCCGACTTATTGGGAATGGCTACAAGCTGATCTACACGGGTGTACCTAGTGGGAGAAATGGGGTCGCCGTGGTGTTGTCTGACGAGCTCCAGGATGACGTCTTGGAGGTGAATCGCATCAGTGATCGGCTAATGTCGGTGCGGGTGCTTGTCAATGGGGTAATAACCCACTTGATAAGTGCTTACGCTCCGCAGGCCGGGTGCGGTGACGCCGAAAGGACGTTGTTCTGGAGCTAGCTCGAAGGATTGCTTCACGGGATCCCGTTATCCCAGGGAATCGTTCTGGGTGGTGATTTGAACGGTCACGTGGGTGAGAAGTGTGACGGGTTTGAGCGTGTTCACGGTGGCTTTGGGTACGGTAGCCGCAACGCGGAAGGGGACAACATTCTCCGAACGTGTGCGGCCGCTGACCTAGCAATTGTGAACACCTACTTCAAAAAGAAACCGGAGCACCTTGTTACCTACCGGAGCGGACGAAGCGCTACCCAGATCGACTTCCTACTAACTAGGAGACACCACATCGGCAAAGTAGCCAACTGCAAAGTCATACCCGGTGAGAGTCTTACTGCACAACACCGTCTCCTTGTCATGGATCTCTGCGTTAAGGCCCAACGTAGACGTGTAGAGCGCTGCCGACGCCAGATCCGGTGGTGGCTGCTTGATGAAAATAAGTACCAGGAGTTCGCTTCGGTTATTGGCGACAAGTGCGCTGGTACCGAGGGAGAATCTGTCCAAGATCACTGGGACAGAATCCAGGCAGCTATTACCGGGGCGGCGCGAGTGGTGCTCGGCGTGTCTAAGGGCGGTCGCAAAAGTGACAAGGAGACCTGGTGGTGGAACGACACAGTCCAGAGGGAGACAAGGGTGAAGAAAGCCCTCTTCAAAACGTGGCAGGCGACCGGATCTCCTGAAGATCGCGACGCATACAAGGTTGCCAAACGTGCCACTAAAAGAGCTGTAACCAGAGCAAGACGAGACCACTTAGAACCGCTCTACCAGAAGTTGGAATCGTCTGAGGGGCAGAAGCTCATTTACAAGTTGGCACGTTCTAGGGTGAAAGCGGCACAGGATATATCCAAGTGCCGTTGTGTAAAAGACCCTACTGGCAACCTACTTTGCGAGGATCGCGCGGTGAAGGAGAGATGGCGTACGTACTTCCACGAGCTGCTGAATAAGCAGCACCAAGAGGTGCAGACACCGGAACTCCCTCCGAACCTTGGATTAGTGCCCCCGATAACGCCTGAGGAAGTCCACACGGCTCTTCGTCGCATGGCGAATCGGAAAGCTGTCGGCGCTGACGGAGTCCCCATTGAGGCCTGGAAGGCGATGGGTCCTTGCGGTGTGGGCATGTTAACTAACTTTCTGAACCGCGTACTCCTGTCCGGCAAAATCCCGAGCCAATGGAGGCTGAGTATTATCACTCCAGTCTTTAAAGGCAAGGGCTCCGTACAGGAGTGTGGTAACTACCGCGGTATAAAGGTCATGTCCCACACCATGAAGATCTTTGAGAGGATTTTAGACTCCCGGATCCGGCAGGAGTGTGCTGTCTCGACGTGTCAATATGGGTTCCGTCCAGGGTACGGAACCATGGACCCTATCTTCGCCCTAAGGATCACCATGGAGAGGTATAGATCGAAGAACACGCCTCTGCATATGCTCTTTTTAGACATGCAGAAGGCCTCCGACTGTGTCCCTCGGGGGGTGATCTGGTGGGCACTGAGGTCCAAAGGGGTACCAGAAGCCTATGTTGACATAATTCGAGACATGTACCTCAATTCCGATTCCGTTGTTAAGACCGCTGTTGGCGACACTAAACCCTTCCCGATCACCGTCGGTGTACACCAGGGATCCGTCCTTAGTCCGTTCCTGTTCAGCGTGATATTAGACGTCTTGTCAGACAGCATCAAGAATTCACATGAGCAACCACCCTGGTTGCTCATGTATGCTGATGATATTGCGCTGGCAGACGCGGACAGGGAACGATTGGTGCGGCGGGTAAATGCGTGGAAGAACTCGCTTGAGAGCGGTGGTCTTGAACTCAATGTGGCGAAGACGGTGTACATGGCCAGCAACACCACAGACCCTATGCCTATGTGCATAGGCGGAGACAAGGTCGAGTGCACAGACCAATTTAAATACTTGGGGTCTGTGCTCCACGCGTCCGGCGACATTGATTGCGACGTTAAAGCACGCATTTCCGCAGCTTGGGCAAAATGGCGTGAGATGACAGGTGTCATTTGTGACCCCAAAATGCCGGTTAAGCTTAAGGGACAGGTCTATAAGACCATCATTAGACCTGTCCTTCTGTATGGCAGTGAGGCGTGGCCTGTGCTTGAGCGACACAAGCAGGAGCTGCGTGTCACGGAGATGAGTATGCTGCGGTGGATGTGTGGAGTTACGCGGAAAGACCGCATCAGGAACTCCCGCATTCGTGGCAGTCTCCATGTCCGTGACATAGCAGACAAACTGCAAGAGAGTCGCCTACGATGGTACGGCCACGTCTTACGTAAACCGGCATGTTACGTGGGTAACAAATGTCTTGCCATGGCGCCTCCGCCAGGCCGGAACAAGCGAGGCAGGCCAAAGAAGTGCTGGCTTGACGTTGTAAGAGATGACATGCGTGCCAACAATCTCACACCACAGGATGCCAGAGATCGTGCGAAATGGAGGCGTAATAGTAGGAAAGCGGACCCCGGGCTCCAACGCGAAGGCCGCGGATGCGACCGGGATTATACGCTGAGATGATGATGATGATGATGACCACGTGCCGCGTGCCCTGCCGTCCGTCGCCCGCGGAAGGGTGCTTATCGCACATTTATTAAGTTACCTCTTTTTGCGAAATAATATTTATCTTTTTAGGGGGATATTTTTTTTAAGTTTAGCCCGGTTTTGTATCCATTAGTAGAATCAGTTATCGATACCTCACAACACCTTCACGGGTCGGACAGGGTTTTCTTAACATACTGTATATATATATACATACAGATGGGGCGAAAGAAGTTTCACTTCAGTCGTATGGTCATAAGCACACTCGTTTTTTTTATAAATGATGACTTATAATTGGCTGTCAGTCTGACATACATATTTTTTATTCTGTTTGTTTTAGCTGTAAGTTGTCCATAGTTAATAAATAAATAAATATATGTAAAGAAAATTATTTCTTTAATTTGAATATGCGTGCGCACCGTTAGTTCGAGAGTGAGCCGCGTCGTGGCGCGTCAATGAGTTTGTCACTGTCAAAAGATAAATATTATTGTATGTTATTTGGGATTTATAAAGTTAATTATTTAAGTTGAGTTTATTAAGCTGTGTGAATCGAGAGGTGATAACAATAAACTTTTATTGTCGTTTCTTTATTTACAGAGAAACAAATCGAAGTTTTATTTTACCTCTTGGAATTTAATTATAATTAATTGTCTTATAAAACGACAATACTTGTTTATTATGGCACAAAAACTGCAGTTTGCATTTAGATATGAAGCATCACAAACTGACAATAAGACGAGTGTGATTGCCATAACTTCAATTACAACGAAGGATAACAAAAACTATGTACTGCTAGATGCTGATAGATACGCAAGTCGTCACATAGCACTAACTAAGACAGACACCTACAAAAGAGTGAAAAAAACTCTAGTTCAGAGAAGTCAAGAGAGAAAAGTATGGATTACATGTACAGAAGAAATGTTACAGACCTATTTTGATGAAGATGATAATTTAATGTTTAATGATTTATATCTAAAGGAAATAAAAGAAACAGACATAGTAGAATCTACTGAGAAAAACGAAGGTCAATTGAATCTGAAAAATATATCAGAAAGATTTATGATTGAGAAATTTGTATGTAAATTCTCAAATGCGAAACAATGGATAGAAACGTTTGAGAATGAATGCAAACGATTTGAAATTAAGAATGATACAACAAAGATAGAAATATTAAGATTATTCTTAGACAAATCATGTGCGGACTGGCACTCAGCAACATTGAAAACTTTGAAAATAGAGGCTAGATGGTCCGAGTGGAAAGACAAATTTTTGGATTCATTTGCTGATAAAGGATGGAGTACGGGAATGTATGCCATATTTTACAAATATAAAGAAGGATCACTGATGGAATATGCTATAAGAAAAGAAAAGTTATTATTAGATATGGATGAAAACATTGGTGGGAAAAGTCTAGTGACACTTATAGCAGCCGGCTTACCTGAATTTATTAGAAATAGAATTGATCCAGAAAAGTGTGAAACCTCAACGAGATTGCTTCATGAAATAAATAAGTGTGAAATTTTGGTAAATAATAAAAACTTCTTAAAAAAGAGAGAAGAGAGAGATGACAACAGGAAATACGTTGGAGGCAAAAAGCCATGCAAAAACTGTCAAAATTTAAATAAAGGTACTCGATACCATTCAGAACAGTCATGTTGGTTTAAAAAAGAAGATAAAGAGAAACAGAAGATTGGAAGTAATTCTGTAATAGAAGTAAATCTAAGCGAAGAGACAAAAAACGAATAAGCACACCATTGATAAAAATAAATATGTTATTAGAAGACAAATTACATGTGAATGGAACGTATGATTCAGGCTCCCAAGTCTCTCTAATAAACAAAAGATTAGTCAGAATACAAAATGATTCAGAAGACACAAATAGAATATTATTAAAAACAGTCAATGGTGTGACATACACAAAAGGTTTAATAAGTATAAAAGTTAAAATTTTTGATATAGAAGAATATGTTGATGTTTTCATTGTGGACAATGTTGATTTTGAAGATTTCATTATAGGATTAGATATGATAAAAAAATATAAATTAACTCAAAACGAAGATCTAAAAATATCGCAAAAAACAAAGAGGAAGATAAATACTATAACTGAAATTGAAGAAATAGAAGCAATTAAAATCAATTTTAACGAGCATGTGAGTAAAAATGAATTCATGACAAACCTACATCATTTGGACAACATCAAAAAGATTCAAATACAAAACTTAATAGATAACTATAATACTGTATTTGCCAAACATAAATATGATGTAGGCACAGTAAAAAAATATGAAGCCCGGATAGACTTACTGGTGGATAAGTACTGCAGCAAAAGGCCATATCGTTGCACAATAGAAGATAAAATAGAAATAGAAAATCAGGTAGCAAATTTACTAAAAAATAACTTAATTGAAGAATCATACAGTCCATTTGCAGCGCCAGTTACCTTGGCATTTAAAAGAGATGAAAATACAAAATCAAGGCTCTGTATTGATTTTCGTGAACTAAACAAGATAGTTGTACCACAAGCGCAACCATTCCCATTAATAAGCGACTTGATAACTAAAGCAAGAAACTGTAAATATTTTACCACACTTGACATAAATTCCGCGTTTTGGTCCATACCATTACGTATTGAAGATAGACAGAAGACAGGATTTGTCACACAGGATGGACATTATCAATGGACTTGCCTACCGTTTGGATTGAAAACATCACCTGCTATTTTCCAGAGAATTTTATCAAATATATTAAGAAATAATAACTTGAAAGACTTTACTGAGTGTTACATTGATGATATTCTTATATTTTCACAATCATTTGAAAAACACATAGAACACATAGAAAAAGTACTTATAGCAATAATAGATGCAGGATTCAGACTAAAATTTAAAAAATGCACTTTTGCAGCAACATCAGTAAAATACTTGGGACACATAATTGGAAACAATACGGTAAAACCAATCAAAGATAATATTATTTCAATAAAGAACTTTCCAACGCCAAAGACCCAAAAGAACATTAGACAGTTTCTAGGGAAGATTAACTTTTACCACGAATACATACCAAATAGTTCAATAATATTAGATCCACTACATAAATTATTGAGGAAAAATGTTCAATTTTTATGGTCAGAAGAATGTGAAAAGTCTTTCTCTGATATAAAAAATATATTATGCTCACAACCAGTACTGGAAATATTCGATAAAGACTTGCCTATTACGATCTACACGGATGCCTCTTTGAAAGGCATAGGTGCAATATTAAAACAAATTCAAAAAGATGGAAAAGAAAAACCAGTTGGCTATTTTTCAAAGAAACTCAATGATACGCAAAAAAAGAAGAAGGCAATATACCTCGAATGCTTAGCAATTAAAGAAGCTATCAAATATTGGCAATATTGGTTAATAGGAAGAAAATTCACAGTTTTTTCAGATCACAAACCACTAGAAAACCTCAATATAAAGGCTAGAACAGATGAGGAACTTGGTGAATTGACCTTTTATTTGTCACAATATGACTTCAATATTAAATATATTCCGGGAAAGATGAACAGTGAAGCAGATAGTCTCAGTAGAAATCCTGTATTGGAAGACAATGATAATAATGAAGAAATTTTAAAAATAATAAATCTGATAACATTAGACGATATCAAGGCAGATCAACAGAAAAATAACAAAATATGGGAAAATAAAAACAAAATAATTGAAAGAAATGGGATACTATACAAAAAAAATCGAAATAGAGAAAAAGTTATATTATCTGAAGAATCGAGTGTAAAGTTAATAAAAGATATACATACCACATGGTGTCATTTAGGGATTAACCAAATGATAAATAAAATCAGTCCTTATTATACAGCAAAGAGTCTAACAAGGAACATAAAAAAAATATGCAAGAATTGTGAAACCTGTGTTAGGAATAAATCGAGAGGCCAAGATAAATATGGATTGATGTCACATCTGGGACCAGCATCAAAACCATTTCAGATAATGTCGATAGATACTATTGGTGGCTTTGGAGGACAAAGATCGACAAAGAAATACCTGCACTTGTTAGTTGATCATTTTACAAGATTTGCATTCATTCTAACATCAAAAACACAAAATGCTACAGATTTCATTAAGTTAATTAAAAAAGTTCTAGAGACGGAAAAAATTGAGATATTACTAACAGATCAGTATCCAGGATTAAATTCAAAAGAATTCAAAGATTTTTTGACAGATAATGATGTAAAATTAATCTTTACTGCAGTTGATACTCCGTTTTCAAACGGTCTTAATGAAAGATTGAATCAAACACTAGTTAATAAAATGAGATGCAAAATAAATGAAAGAAAAGAAAAGAAATCCTGGACATCAATTGCAAGAGAATGTATAGATAAGTATAATGAAACCGAGCACTCGGTGACAGGCTTTGCCCCAGTATATTTATTAGAAGGAAAAGGTACCAGCATCTTGCCACAAGAGTTACAACAACCAACAGATACAGAAACTTGGATTAAAGATAGAAAAGAAGCACTAGAAAGAACAATAAGATCACATGCATATAATAAGAAATTATTTGATAAAGGCAGAAGACAAAGTGAATTCAAAATAGGAGAACTAGTATATATTGAAAACGGAAATAAATTTAATAGAAAAAAATTAGATAATTTAAGAATCGGCCCATTTGAAATAACAGACAAAATATCGAATACAATATACAAAATAAACACAGGCAGAACAAAAAAAGATACAAGCTTGTACCATATAACAAAACTTATTCGAATGGAAGACAAAATAAATGATGAAGAGGATAACACAGAATAGTAGGTGCGGTTAGAATGAGAATTGCAGGAGTAATTCTCACCCTGAAGGAGGGAGATGTAAAGAAAATTATTTCTTTAATTTGAATATGCGTGCGCACCGTTAGTTCGAGAGTGAGCCGCGTCGTGGCGCGTCAATGAGTTTGTCACTGTCAAAAGATAAATATTATTGTATGTTATTTGGGATTTATAAAGTTAATTATTTAAGTTGAGTTTATTAAGCTGTGTGAATCGAGAGGTGATAACAATAAACTTTTATTGTCGTTTCTTTATTTACAGAGAAACAAATCGAAGTTTTATTTTACCTCTTGGAATTTAATTATAATTAATTGTCTTATATATATATTATTGATTACAATAGCAATTGCCTATTGAATTTAAAAAATCTTATTTATAAGTTATTTATTTTAAGCAGAATGTTCGAAGCCCATTACAAAAATAGAAATGAAAACACAAAAATAATAAAATGGAAATATGCATAGATTTTCGAAAATACCGACGTAAAGTAAACGTATGTAAGGTTTAAAGAATTTAAGAAATTAGTAGTTACACTCGATCGTGGTGATCGCCGCGGATACTAGATGCGTACCCGGACAGAGACGCGCAGAGTCAATCGCGCTTCGCGTTTGCGTTGATGAATTACGCTTCTAAATATAATAGAAGTCGTGCATCGATGAATACGCGCGATGCGCCCCGCTGTGAGCAGAGCTACTCGTCTCCCTCTCGTCTGCTTCACCCCCTCAAGTACCTAAAAGTCATCTATTCACCGCGTCTTAAATAGTACCTACTCCATGAAGGATGAGTTTACTTTAGCAAGTCTGAAACAGGATCAACTAATTGGTTCCTATTTCTAGCGCTATAATTGTGACTTTCAGCTCTTTTACAGAAAAGATTTAATTTTTTATGTACAGCTACAGACGACAACACATTAAGCTACTACAATGATTTTTTATTGCATTATCGACTTTATCGCTAAAACATTAAAGTTCTAGGTTGATTGCGATAATTTTCAGTATCAGATAGCTTGACCTGCTGTCGTCCATACATGATATTTTCATACATTTACTGACAAGGTACCATCCATACTAATATTATAAATGTTAAACCTCTCAACCGATTTTGATGAAATTTGGCACAGACAGTCTTTAGACCCTGAAAAAGGACATAGGCTACCTTTTATTCCCTAGGGAAATCTAAAAAGCGCGATATAACAGAATTCCACGCGGGCGAAGCCCCGGGCGGAGAGCTAGTATATTAATATATTTAAACGAGAGAATCCCGCCTGCGGAGAAAATCTACTAGGAATAAATACTCCTGTAAAGTGGGTGCGTTTACAATAATATAAGATTCGCATGGTGGGCAGGTGGGGGCAGCTGCCGCCACCTGCCCATGGGTACGCCAATGTCTTCATTGACTAATCAGAGACGGTAGTTTGAGTACCGGAAGCCAGTTGCAAAAAGTCTTAAATAAATTATACAAACAATTATATTAAAACCAAAAGCTAACAATACCATCATTTTTATATTCCTCCATTGGCTCAATATCATCATCTAGTCCGTCACTAACAGATGGTGATTCTTCTTTAATAGCAGCATTTCCTGTTTCACATTCATCATCTATACTTATGTGGAATATTGTCGAAGTAATAAGCCCACTACAAAACTCTAATCGGGCTTGGTTTATTAAAGGATTGACCTGTGAAAAGAAAAAGAAAGATCAGAAGGTTGTGTGTTCAAATCAGGTCAGCGTCACCAGTGGAGGATTCTGCAACCAGACAGCTGTTGTCTGGTGTCAACACTTGATGTCGGGAAGTTGTATGTATGCTTGTTACACGTTAAACTCTGTTTATGCAATGAAAGGTTTGCGTGACGTCATTATGACGCGTATTTCGTATGTGATGTTGTAGATACCGCTACAATTACTATAATATTGAGAAAAACAAAATTAAATGATGAAAATCTTTTAATGTGAAAATTACATAAGACAATCACCCAAAACTCCCGCCCTTCACCACTACCTAGTGCTTTGGCTGGGAAGAAGAGAGGTGTGAACTTCCCAGCAAGAGAGCTGTCTGTTCAGTTGAATAATAAATAAACAAACAACTTTATACAATACTATGCATGTAAACTAACTATTACATATCAAAACACAGAAAATAAAGTTATTTACCTTATGCCAACTAGCCATACCTACCAGCAAAGTACATTTCGTCCGTGAACTTCTGAGATCTCCTATCTGACTATACACAAATTATACAGGAGGAACAATAAACTGATTTATTTAGTCTCCGTGAAGTATATTGACGAAATAAAAAAACACTTCGTTTGTTTTTGAGTCCGTTTACTATTACTGTTCAAAAACAGCTATTATTTTGAGGTTTACTTTATTATATGGAAGTTAGGAGATTTAACTTTTCAAATTCTAAAGAAAATGCAGATAGGAGATATTTCCATTAGTTATTGAGGAGGAATTGCCCCCAAAACTATACACGAGGTGTTAGTATCTGAAGATAGAATTTATTAGAAAAGGCCAGAAAAAGAGTATATTAAACAAAACATTTTATTTTCTATTTAAATCACCTCCTTTTCTGTATTGTATAAGTGATTAATATTGCGATAAATTGGTTCTAGATAAACCTTGTTGGTGTTAAGACGATTATAAAGAGACGGCATTTTAGTCCAATCCACCCAAAAAGCTATTAACGGCATCCGCACGCCCCTGACTGGGTAGGTAAAGGTCTGGGCCGGTGCCCGGCCGGCCGATGCATATTTTCTTCAGATGGATGCATGCCACATTGTCCTTTCTTGGCCCAACTCTGTACTGAAAATGATCCGAGACACAGAGTATGATGAATCATTTCTCGACATACTCGTTTCTTGGTTGTGGTGCCATCATTAGGATTGCTAACAGGAAGAAATTAAATTAAAGTACCTGATCTTCTCGAACTTTCAGATACTGTAAGTCTGCCCTTTCCCTGAAAAGTAACGTTATTAGATACGTACACTTTTCGTTCATGCCAATCCATGTCACTCCAGAATTGTTGGAATACCTTATCCCTGTCCTCATCTCCTACTTCGTCACAATACCTGATCTTACTTTTTCTGCAGAAATTCGAATTACACCTAGGACCTAGGACCATTGAGTTACGAAATTGGGACTGCACTTTTTCACCCCTTGGCCGTTTGTTTTGCCTTTTTTCATCTTTCTGGTTGAGCTTCCTTTAGTCGACGTCGGCCTTCTGTCATATCTCCATAGTGAACTGGATCTTCAATAGTTTCCGTTATTTGAGTATTTGGTTGGATATTTTCAGAATCAGATCTTATTGCGTCATGGTTAGGTGGTTCGTAATCGTCTGTCGTCGTCTGGCGAAAAGTCATCACAAAATGTAGAAGTAGAATCTTGTCTAGGTGGAGGGAATATTGGCGACGATGTCGATGTTGAACCTTATAAAAAAAAAACAGTGATTCTGTCACTATGAAGTCTTCTAATTGAACTAAATCTGGATTGTTGTCAGTATTAAATGATCTCAAGATCAAACACTCTTCTTCTGGAGGTTCGTACCTTCAATTCGAATATAGTTCTATAAATATGGCTAGATCAATCTGTTCCAAAAGAGCAGTAGGAGTTAAAGTTGAGGGTGGAAGATTCTGTGTTTCACTTGACCTACACACTATGTTCACTAGCGCATGAGCCCTGCTCCTTGAAGCCATTATTGCAGAAGCTGTCAAATAAAAAAAAAACAATAGAAAAACGGTTAAAACTCAAACATTATAACTATTAACCTACCTACCGTAAAGATATTGAAAACAATTATGTAAATAGTTGAGTTGAAATAAATTAACCCCAATAGAAATTTATCCTATCTGGTCAGGATCTAATACAAAAGGTACCATATTTTCATAAAAAAGTGTTCAAAGAAATTACTCCTATCTGTTAAATTTGCTTTTAATGTGTCTCAGCTACATCTATTTTTAGCAGTCTAAGAAACAAAACTAACAAAACCATTTTGGATACCAACAAAACTAGTTTAAATGACAAATTTGAGTATAAAAATCTCTAAAAACTTACTTTTTATCACCAAACGCCTTTCAAGTACGACGCCGTGCACGGATGCTTCGAGCAAAGTGTCAGTTAGGAGAAATTGTCGCCAAATATGGGGCGCCCAAATTTAAGAGATATTTCTGGGAAAGAATATCGTCCATACTAGTGACTATTTAATTTAGGAGGTTATTACACTCGATTGGTTATACGCGTCGTCAAAAGATGGCGTAATAATAAATTTTTCATAAAAATGTTAGTTAGGAGGTGTCAGAAGTTCACGGACGATTTGTAACTTATTATGTACAAAGTACTAAGGAAATTATAAGTACATAATAATTGTAAGTCTAATATTGTATGATAATAATTGTATGCTTATATTTGATAAAAGCTTTTATATTGCTATGCAACATGCAATGGTTTAAAAACCAAACACTTTAGGTATCAGCTTGAGAGGAATCACATTCACACTAAACTGATATTAGAAATTATAAGAATAAATGGCTGTTAAAAAAAATCTTACCTCATATTTGTCACTTATATTCTGAGCAAAAAGCACTTCGGATTTCAGACATTGTCGCAGTAATCGGTAGCTTTGCTTTAATTTAGCAAAGCAGAAGACACAAGCAAGCAGCGGTCTACTATCTTCAGTTACAAACTGCAACAACATTTGTCATGTATTTTGATTTTATTATTTATTCATCATTTATACAAAAGAATAAGGACTCTTCACATTAAACAGCTACCAAATATGATTAAGGTATGAACTTGTGCTAACATGAGTCTATATCCAACTATACAGTGGAGCATTTTTTATATATGCATTATTGTAGATACAATTTAATATAATAATAATAGAATTATTTCTAAGAATATTGTTGTTACAAGGTGTTACATACAATTCACGTCCAAAATATTCTGCTGTCTTTCAGTATACAAGCATAACCTTAACCACAATTAATAACCTTAAAGAGATTACTTCATATTGTTACGTGTAATATATAAGTAGACATGATTGTGTCTCCAGTTAATGTAACCAGTAGTTTGCTCAACATTCTCATTGTTGGCACACGGTCTATGAGGACTATTCTTAGAAACTAGAAGTTTCTAAATTAAATAAACTTAGTAACAAACTAAGGTTAAATAAAAACCATGTGACTTAGTTAATGGACACATGTAATAAAAGTGTCTCCCATATAATTTGTAATAATGTTCATTTAGAACAAGAAATACTGGTTAAAAGCATAAACATTCCTTGAAATGAGAATGTTTTGATTTAGACAACTCAGTTTGTGCAATGGCTTAGTGGCCCTTGTTCACTGCGTGACATGCAGTGAACAAGGTGGGAACTGAACCCATACAGAACTAATTTGTATGGCCTGCGGGTACTTCTTCCGGGTCTATTCGAGTATGCGAGTGTTTTGTAGTTACACACACAGTACAAATGACAATATTAAAAAAAAATTAAGAGTACAAGTAAAACTGTGATAGAGCATGACAACTGAATAGAGCTGGTGTTATGTTTAATTGGGTAACTAAGTCATGTAGTTTTTTTGCTTAACTTTAGTTTATTATCTAAACAAAGGGAGTCATTAAGAGGAGATAAGTTAAGTACCTACCCAAGAAAAGACTTCTAGAGCTGTCTTAAATTTGCTACACTGGTGTAAAACTATCAAATTTGTTGTTTCCTAAAAACATAACAACTCTAGAAATAACAACTTACTGGAATATTAGTCAGCGTCTCATATAGTTTGTGCAAGTTTCTGCTGGCCACTATACACAGGCGGACATTCTCCGCTGAACATATCCTACACATTGGTAGTCTATCCATTATTAACTCAGAAAGTATCAGATACGGTTTTCTTCTCTTCTTTGATAACTCAACTTACTCAACCAACGTCTATTATTCTGCCAGCATCTTTTTTTTTTTTTTTTTTTCTGGCTCGGTTACTGGACCTTTAAGCCAAGTCATTATTTTGAGTACACTCTTATTTACAATAGGATACTACACAAATCATTGAGGTTCACTTCACTTTAGGACTTCATATCACATCGAAATTGTGTTTTTTTGATCACATCCTTCAAAGTTTTCCAACAGTGTTTTTAATATATTTGTACAGTGATTCATAACACTTATTCAACTTTAATAAATCAGTCAAGCGGCGGGAGGAATTAAAAGTTATTATTTCATTAATTTCACTGGCAAGTATCAGTCTTTGCATACTGTATTTAGGACAGAAGAAAATTATATGTTCTGCGTCCGCTTGTGGAGTTTTGCATTCTTTGCATTCATCGCTTGTTACAATACCCAATCTCGCTAAATGGGAAGGTGTGGTGCAGTGCCCAAAACGAAGCCTATTAATTGTTGTAATAAATTCTCGACTGGCATATTCTAGTTCATTGTGTTGGACGTAATCTCAACTCCTTTGTGAGAATACTGGCCGAATCATGGATTGCGTGTTTTTAAATAGTGAATGTCAAAATAACTAGAAGGTTTGTACTGCGTCAAATTGACGTAGTTCACTAAAAACCCTGTTGTCGTAAAGATGTCTAAATTGTAACAATTATTTCTAGTAATATATATGAACAAAGGATGGCATGTAATAAAGGGGTTTGAGTCCTAAATTTTAATCTTTCATTTGTGAGCCCTGCAAGAGACCTGTAAGGTTCAACAGGTTATGGGCCCAGGAACGCGAAGAAAGTAATACGGTTGTATAATTCTTTTTTATTTTAAACAAATTGTTTATAAATTATTGAGAAAAATAGAAAATAGTGATGACTTAAGGCTGAGAGTGATAAGATTTTGAAGTTTTTGTTTCTCGACGAGTAAATATTCCTGATTCGAATGAAAAATTTGTTGAACCTTACAGGTCTCTTGCAGGGCTCACAAATGAAAGATGAAAGTTAGGACTCAAACCCCTTTATTACATATATTCCTTTGTTCATATATATTACTAGAAATAACTATTACAATTTAGACATCTTTACAACAATATGGTTTATAGTGAACTACATCAATTTGACGCAGTACAAACCTTCTAGTTATTTTGACATTCACTATTTAAAAACACGCAATCCATGATTCGGCCAGTATTCTCACAAAGGAGTTGAGATTACTTCCAACACACCCCCTTAATCTCAACCCTTTGGAGAGAAAACATCCAGAACCACTTTAAACATCTTAAATACATTAAAATTTTTAACACTTTGGACAACACACCATTTTCTCAAAAACTTTCTAAACAACCAAACCCAAACATAAAACTAACCCTAAACCTCACAACAATAAGACAAAAACTAAACACTCTACCAACCTTAACAAAGAAAAACTACAAATCATACACAACCACATAAATCTAAAAAACATATAGGTACATAATCCCATAAATCGTACCTATAAACGCATAAAAAAGAGTTCACAAACCTTTTCCAATGTTTCACAAACCTATTCCAATATTATTATGCTCACGCTTCCACTGTGCTAACACAGTGTTTCTCCTCCCCTAATAAAAATCTTTCATTATCACAAAACTTAAGTGCACCCCCTTAAACTAACCTAACTTACAAGTCACTAATTTTCTTCCGTAAGCTTCTTTTTCGTCTACTAATTCCCATGTCCCATTCTTCTCTAACGAACACTTTTCCTCCTCTATTGCTTCTAACCATTCCCTATCTATAACTTCAACAAACTCCCTATCTATAACTTCAACAAACTCCCTATCTATAACTTCAACAAACTCCCTATCTATAACTTCAACAAACTCCCTATCTATAACTTCAACAAACTCCCTATCTATAACTTCAACAAACTCACTATCTATAACTTCAACAAACTCCCTATCTATAACTTCAACAAACTCCCTATCTATAACTTCAACAAACTCCCTATCTATAACTTCAACAAACTCCCTATCTATAACTTCAACAAACTCCCTATCTATAACTTCAACAAACTCCCTATCTATAACTTCCAACTGCGCCACTCTGCTAAGAAATCCATCTCAAACTCATTAAATCTATTAGGAACCTTCCTCTCTCTATAAGGATTCCTCCTGGGTACACTAGATTCTTCTTCACACTCATTAACTCTCTCTTCAATAATCTCTTGACTCGCATCTCCTCTGTATCAGCTTCATTATCAATCTCATGATTTATTTCAACTTCTACTTCAACTCTATCTCCAAAATTTCTCCCAATACTGGTTTCCCTTTGGTTGTCCAACTGTATCCTTGTGTTTTGTTCCCTACACTAATTTATTTGTTCACTTATTTCTTCATTCTCTAAATCACTTTCATTTGTTCGCCCTTCATTTGTGCGCCCTTCATTTGTGCGCCCTTCATTTATTCCATCTTCAATTGTTCCATCTTACAACCGTATTACTTTTCTTCGCGTTCCTGCGTGCTGGGCCCATAACCTGTTGAACCTTACAGGTCTCTTGCAGGGCTCACAAATGAAAGATGAAAGTTAGGACTCAAACCCCTTTATTACATATATTCCTTTGTTCATATATATTACTAGAAATAACTATTACAATTTAGACATCTTTACAACAATATGGTTTATAGTGAACTACATCAATTTGACGCAGTACAAACCTTCTAGTTATTTTGACATTCACTATTTAAAAACACGCAATCCATGATTCGGCCAGTATTCTCACAAAGGAGTTGAGATTACTTCCAACAAAATTGATTTGAAAAAAATAATTGTACAGGATTCTTATCAATTTTTTTTTTTAATGGACTTATTTTTGAAAAATAATTGAACTGGATTTATTTAATTTTTTTTTTCTTGGATTTTTGAAATGGAACGAAGACGATTTATTTAAATAAAAAAATGGATAAACCAGTGAAGCCGGTACTATCTAAGGATGGCAACTATAATTCCTGGCTAGAGAAAATAAAATTGAGGATCGTGGCTCATGGACATGGAGACATATTGGCCACCACGAAGTCGCAGATACCGGATTGCAAGGTAACAGATGCGAGTAAGCTCGCAGTCTCCGAGGCAGCAGGCAAGTCACTAATTTTAGATTCCGTAGATGAAAACATTGAAAATTTTGTGATTTCTTGTGAAACGACGCTACAGATGATCGAAAAATTTAATAAAATTTTCCTGTGCAATAGAGATACACAAATCAGCAGCCTTTTAAATGAATTTTACACATTTAAATTAAAAACAAATGAGTTGATGACTGATATTGCTAAATTTGAACAGATTGTTAATAAACTTACGTCTTGGACACATAGTATCAGAAGTTGAGCAGACAACGCGCATCATTGCTATGCTTCCCGAACAATATAAATTTTTCCGGCTTGCTTGGGATTCCACACCAACAGAAAACAAAACTTTGGATATGCTTGTAGCCTCTAAGAAGATAAGTTGTCCGTAACAGATGACGCATTCAAAGCTAACGAGCGTGAATGCTTTATTTGCAAATCGAAAGAACACATCGCGAGATTTTGTCCAAAAAGGGTTCAACCATCTACGAGCAGAGGCAATTGTGGCTGTAGATGTAGGTACAATACTAGTTATATGCCTGATAACCGATTCTGTAAATTTTGTAAGCGGACAGGACATACAATAGACACGTGCTTTAAAAAGAACCAGAACAAGAATGTAAGTACCATCGAAGCCGTTTTAGACTCAGGGGCTTCTTCTCACATGTTTAGTGACAGCAGATTATTATATAATTTAAAACAAATTAGCACGCCGATTGCTTGTGCTGACAAACAATCCATTAAAGCAGTTGGTATTGGGGATTGCTTCACTGAAACTGTTTCGTTATATAACGTCTTGCATGTTCCGGAAATAGCAAAGAATATTGTATCAGTTGGAGCTCTGTGTAAACAAAACATTAAAGTAATATTTTTTGAAAATTTTGCAGTAATCCAACACCGTGGTAGATCAATTTTGGAAGCTACTAGAAATAATAATGGGTTATATATTATCACATTGAACGCCGTATTTCCCGAAGTTTCTGCATTTCTTGCTACAGATATCCATACGTGGCATAGACGTCTGGCACACATTAGTAATGTTGAGGACACAGCAAAAATTGTTGATGGTATTAGCCTAACAAATAAAACATATCCATCCAAGCTTTGCGAAGTTTGTGCGCAAGCTAGGCTTACTAGGTTGCCATTTTCGTCCGTGCGTACTCTTGCCACCAAACCTTTACAAATTGTACATACAGATGTTTGTGGTAAAATCGAAACTGAAACTTGGGATGGTAGGAAATATTTTATAACCTTTTTAGATGATTTTACACACTACAGTCGGGTTTATTTACTGCGTAATAAGTCTGAAGTAATAGATTGCATTAAACATTTTGTTCAATGGGCAGAAAGGCATTTCGATCAAAAAGTAGAAATTATTCGATGTGACAATGGAGGTGAATACTGCAGTAGCCAACTAATGAATTGGTGTAGGGATAGGGGTATTACGTTAGATTATACGGTTCCTTATACTCCTCAGTTAAATGGAAAAGCCGAAAGGTTAAACAGGACGCTTTTGGAGAAAACTCGAGCTCTACTATTTGATGCTAATATGCCTAAGTTTCTATGGGGAGAGGGTCTTTTCACTGCAGTGTACCTACTCAATAGGACGTCAACATCTACAAAACATAAAACACCTTTTGAAAATTGGCATAACAGAAAACCAGATGTATCTAATTTAAGAGTTTTTGGAGCGAAAGCATATTGTAAAATAAATAAAAATTTAGGCAAGTTAGAAAAACGTTCGTTTAATTGGTATTTTAGTAGGTTACAGTCTGAATTCATATATAATTTGGAACCCTGTTAGAAAACATATTTTTTACTCGAGAGACGTTGCTTTTGATGAAGAAATAAATGATTATCGGGAAATATCAAAACAATTTTCTTTCAATTCAAACAATTTGAATCAGTTTACGTCTAGATCATTCTTGGAAAACATTCGACAGTCGGGAACAATTGAAGATGGAATAAATGAAGGGCGCACAAATGAAAGTGATTCGGAGAATGAAGAAATAAGTGAACAAATAAATGAGTGTAGGGAACAAAACACAAGGATACAGTTGGACAACCAAAGGGAAACCAGTATTGGGAGAAATTTTGGAGATAGAGTTGAAGTAGAAGTTGAAATAAATCATGAGATTGATAATGAAGCTGATACAGAGGAGGTGATAACTGAAAATGTGGCAAATATAGATGAAGCTAGTGAAGATATTGAGAATTTAGAAGATGTAAATGCGGAAATAGTAGATGATGATCTATTTTTAGATGCGAGTCAAGATATTATTGAAGAGAGAGTTAATGAGTGTGAAGAAGAATCTAGTGTACCCAGGAGGAATCCTTATAGAGAGAGGAATGTTCCTAGTAGATTTAATGAGTTTGAGATGGATTTCTTAGCAGAGTGTGCAATGCTTTCTTATGAAAAAGCGATAGCGTCAAGTGAGAGAGACAAATGGTTAGAAGCAATAGAGGAGGAAAAGTGTTCGTTAGAGAAGAATGGGACATGGGAATTAGTAGACGAAAAAGAAGCTTACGGAAGAAAATTACTGACTAGTAAGTGGGTTTTTGCGAAAAAGGCAGATGGAAGGTACAAAGCAAGATTAGTAGCAAGGGGCTTCGAGCAGAAATATAAGGTGGATTATGATGAAACATATAGTCCAGTTGTAAACACTGTTTCTTTAAGGATTATACTTTCAATAGCAGCACAAAAGGGTTTGAAACTTCGGCAATTCGACATCAAGACAGCATTCTTACATGGAAATTTAACAGAAACAATATTTATGCTAATTCTGAAAGGTTATCCAGTGAGCAAAGGCAAGGTATGCAAGTTAAAGAAGAGTTTATATGGGTTAAAACAAGCTCCGCTCATGTGGAATATCCGTTTTACAGATTTTTTAAAGAAAATGGGTTTTGAAAAATTAAAGTCAGATCATTGTTTGTTCACAAAAGCAACTGGGGATGGAAATTTTATTTATTTGGCGATATACGTTGATGATGGGTTAATAGCAGGGAGTTCCTTAGTAGAGTTAGATCAAATTTTGAAAGAATTAAGTAAAGAATTTGAAATGAGGGTTTGTGAGAAGGTATGCAATTACGTTGGGATAGATGTACACTGTAGTGAGAAGGTTGTTAGGATCAATCAAGAGAGTTATATCCAAAAATTAGTTAATAAATTAAATCTGCAAGATGCAAATAGTCGAACAGCACCCACCATTTTAGTTGCTGAACATCCAAATGTGGGTGATACTCATTTAACTGATGAGTATAGAGAGGCTGTGGGGTCGCTTTTATATCTAGCGAATAAGACGCGACTGGATATTGCGTTTCAGGTTGGATATTGCAGTAGACACCAAAATTGTCCAAATTTAAATGACAAAAATAACATCTCGTCAATCCTTAAATATATCAAAGGTACTCCAAAGGTAGGTATAGAGTACTCCAGGGATGGCAGTGGTGATCTGGTGGCATACTGCGATGCAGACTTTGCAGGGGATTTGGATACTCGTAGAAGCACTACAGGATATGTTATCTGCTACGGAGGTGGTCCGATTGCTTGGGCGTCTAGAAAGCAACCAATAGTAGCTCTTTCTAGTACAGAGGCAGAGTATATTGCTGCAGCTGAATGTTGTAAAGAATTATTATATATTCAAAATTTACTAAAAGAATTAATTAGTACTGTACCAAAGACCCGTTTGTTAGTAGATAATCAGTCAGCAATTGCATTAATGAGGAATGGCGTGCTAAACAGAAGGAGTAAACACATAGATGTCCGCTTTCATTTTTTAAAGGAGAAATTAGATGAGCACCTTTTCGAAGTTGAGTACTGTCCCACAGAGAAACAGTTAGCAGATTTACTTACCAAAGGTCTAACGAGTGTGAAGTTTTTAAGGTTACGTGAACAATTGTTGTGTGGTTTAAGAAAGTGAACTTGAAACGTTTTACGGTATTTGAGTGAATAGTAGGATAATTAGATTGTAAGTTAGGTTAGTTTAAGGGGGTGCACTTAAGTTTTGTGATAATCAAAGATTTTTATTAGGGGAGGAGAAACACTGCGTTAGCACAGTGGAAGCGTGAGCATAATAATATTGGAATAGGTTTGTGAAACATTGGAAAAGGTTTGTGAACTCTTTTTTTATGCGTTTATAGGTACGATTTATGGGATTATGTATATGTTTTTTTAGATTTATGTGGTTGTGTATGATTTGTAGGTTTCTTTGTTAAGGTTGGTAGAGTGTTTAGTTTTTGTCTTATTGTTGCGAGGTTTAGGGTTAGTTTTGTGTTTGGGTTTGGTTGTTTAGAAAGTTTTTGAGAAAATGGTGTGTTGTCCAAAGTGTTAAAAAATTTTTACAGTAAGGTTTTCGAGAATGTAGTTAAGGTGTTTAAAGTGGTTCTGGATGTTTTCTCTCCAAAGGGTTGAGATTAAGGGGGTGTGTTGGACGTAATCTCAACTCCTTTGTGAGAATACTGGCCGAATCATGGATTGCGTGTTTTTAAATAGTGAATGTCAAAATAACTAGAAGGTTTGTACTGCGTCAAATTGACGTAGTTCACTATAAACCATATTGTCGTAAAGATGTCTAAATTGTAATAATTATTTCTAGTTATATATATGAACAAAGGATGGCATGTAATAAAGGGGTTTGAGTCCTAAATTTTAATCTTTCATTTGTGAGCCCTGCAAGAGACCTGTAAGGTTCAACACATTGTACCACGGCTTAGATGGTATGTCTTCTTGAATACTTCCATACCATTTTCCTTTCTGTTCTTGATCTTTCTTCCACATATCTTTCCAAATATTAATTGTTTCGACTCGAAATGAGCAGTAATAATCAGTTATTGGTATAGCAATTACGTATCTTACATCCAATAAATTAATCCCTTCAAATGCAGTTTTATCAGCTATTTCATTACCTGAAATGCCACGATGTGAAGGTATCCACATAAAAGTAACATCAATCCCTTGTTTGAATAAACAGTATATGAAGTCTTTAATTAAATATAGAATATAATTATTTTTAAAATTAATTTTCAATACTTTCAAACTATTTATCAAACTTAAAGAGTCAGTTAAAATTAAGAAATATTTACAATTATTTATACGACGGATTAATTTTAAGCCTTCTAAAACTGCATATGCCTCTGCTGTAAATATTGAACAATGACTGTCCAAAACAAAGCTTTGAGCAAATTCAGTTTGTGGATCATATAGAGCAGATCTCACATAATCATTGCCTTTACTACCATCTGTGTATAAAGTATAATATTTTCTGTTTTCTAATAAAAAGGTTGACTTCTCTGCATTGCAAGTGATTATGTGTGATAAGACTTTAATTGGGTGTATGATACTACTGAATGAATGAGTATAACATGGCCACTTAGATTGCTTCTTAATTTTATAACATTTTTTGTGTATTTCCATGTAAATTCGACATAATTGAGGAGAGATGCCCCTCAGTAAATCATCTACAGATACCAATTGTCCAGAAACATTCACCAGATGTGGGACTATCCTATTTATGACAAAAGTATTGTCAGATGACAGGAGTTTGATGCAGTATCTTTCTGTAAGTAAGATCCTTCTTAAAATTAAAGGCATAATTTTAGTTTCAATCTCCATGGCTCTTATGGGGGTTGAACACATAGCCCCAGATATCAATCTCAAAGCCTTGTTTTGTATCACATCTAACCTATTTACATAAGGACTATTCAAATAAACTAAAGTACTATAGTCAAAATGGCTTCTTACAATTGCTTTATACAATATAGACAGTATTTTTGGATCTGCTCCCCATGAAACCCCAGCAAGGCACCTTATCACATTTAGACCTTTTAAGGCATTTACTGACATATATTTGATATGATCTTCAAATTTCAACTTTTGATCTATAACAATCCCTAAAAATTTGTGTTGCTTAACCCTTTTTATTACATCCCCATTGTATGTGACATTGGAACATAGAAGTTCATTTCCAAAAATCATTGTATTACTTTTTGAAGCATTGATTTTTAAATGCAATCTATTATTATAATAGCTAGGTACTTAATTGTTCCAATGCCCTGTTCATATTTTCTATTGCTGTGGTTAAATTAGAATTAGAAGTATATAAAACCAAATCATCTGCAAATTGAAGGATATTTACAAGTTTCATATCAACATATTTACATATTTCACAAGTGCACAGGTTATATAGCAAAGGTGAAAGGGTTGCACCCTGCATGGTGCCTTTGGAGGCAGTCTCAGGACCATACATAATGTTATTATATCGAACATACATTGTGCGATTACTTAAAAAGTTATAGATCCAGTTTGAAACTTGTCCTGGGATACGAACAGTTTCTGTCAATACTTTAACAAGTATTCCAAGGTCAACACTGTCAAACGCACCTTGAACATCTAAAAATACACAAACAGTATGTGACTTAGAATTTTGTGCTCTTTTCAGGTCTGATATTAATGAAATGAAACTATCTGCACAGCTCCGACCCCTACGGAAGCCATATTGAACATATGGGATGAGACCATTAGATTCAACATACCAGTCAAGGCGATTCTTTAACATATTTTCAAACAGCTTTCCAAGACATGATGACAACGAAATCGGACGATAAGAGTCTGCTAGATGTGGTGGTTTATTTGGTTTTAGAATTGGAATAACACATTGTGTTTTCCAAGATTCTGGAATAAGTTTTTTATGCCAAAGATTATTAAGTATTTGAAGAAATTTTCTTTGTATAGATTCATCTAAATTTTTTATTAAAATATAAGGGAAATCATCTAATCCTGGTGTGGTATTTTTTCTAGACTGTAAACTCATTTTAAATTCGGTCCAGGCAAAGGGATCTAGCAAAAACTTTGAATCAGGATTTTCATTATTAACATTAAAATAATTACAAAATGAACTAAAATCTATCAAATTGTTTTTGTCAGATAATTTTGTTAAAAATGACTATAAATTCATCACTAAATGATCTGTTCCCCTTCTTGATGCCCTTAAACTTTTTAATAAGATTCCAAATCATGCTTATTGGTGTTGTTCTATTTAAAGTATTACAGAAGTTGTTCCATCCAATTTTCTTTTGTTCTGAGATAGTCCGTTTCTTTAAAGCATCTAATCGTTTATAATTAATATAATTCCCTATTGTGGGATCACTTCTGTATACTTTCAATGCATTGTAGGATGCTATTACAGTTTGTTCACACACATTATTCCACCAGGGGGCTGGTGATCTACTTTTGAAATTGCTAGTTCTAATAAATTTTGGAATGATTGCCTGCTTAAGAGCATCAAGACGAGAACAGAATTCTAAATATGATGACATTGGATCCTCATCATTAATCGTCATGTCATTGAACACAGTTTTAGATTGTTCCAGGAATTTACCCCAGTCTGTTTTATTATATAAAAATCTATCAGTAGGTGGATTAACTTGGTATCTATCAATATTCAGTGCTACATTAGTAATTGTCGAGTAATGGTAACTTCCCATGGCACCATCGTGTACAGACCACTCACAGAGTGGAGCAAGATTCGCGCTGACAAATGTTACATCGATAGCTGAAGGATTACGTGTGGGATAGTTAATAGTAGTAAAGGTGCCATCATTTAAAACACATAAATCACCTTCATCTATTATGTTATACAAATCTTGTCCACGGCCTTTGGTAGACAGGCATCCAAATGCAATATGATGTGCATTGAAGTCACCGCTAACAATTACAGGCTTATAGTACAGTCAATCTGCAATTTGAGCTCCGAAAAATGACAAACCGGAATTTGACTTGATGAATCGTTAGAGGGGCGAGTAATAAACTTAATGTTAGATTTCCGAAGTCCCTCCTCCTACTGTTTTTGAGAAAATCCAAAAATATTTTGAAATTGATTTATCTCAGCAACTATAAGGGCTAGCGACCTTTTTTTTTTTAAACTGTTAAGGACACTTAGGACTACATTTTCTTTCATTGAAGTGACATCGTCCGACTTAAACTGCAAAAGCTAGATGGCGCTAAAGTTTGAAAAAATTGGTTTTTTGCCATTTTCATTATGAAATAACAATTTTTTTACAACAATGTAAATGAGAAAGTTGTTTGTCACAAAATTAGCTACAACTTTTGTTTAAAACATTTTTTCGTAAAACTTACCGTTTCCGAGCTATATAGGTGAAGAAGTGCAGTGAGCAGAACAACGGTTCTTTTGTCACTTTCACCGAATACGTGGGCATAGTTTGGACAATGGACCGGTTTCTAACATCTGCCAGATGCTCTAAGAAGCGTACAAAAAAAAAAAAAATTATTAAAAATTGAAAATTATGTAAACATTTCAATTCATTGATCTATCCATGAATTGTGTGACAAACACCCTACAGCAAGGCACATAATGTACGATTTGTACACTTCAACAAGCTTCAGCTCGGAAACGGTGAGTTTTACGAAAAAATGTTTTAAACAAAAGTTGTAGCTAATTTTGTGACAAACAACTTTCTCGTTTACATTATTGTAAAAAAATTGTTATTTCATAATGAAAATGGCAAAAAACCAATTTTTTCAAACTTTAGCGCCATCTAGCTTTTGCAGTTTAAGTCGGACGATGTCACTTCAATGAAAGAAAATGTAGTCCTAAGTGTCCTTAACAGTTTAAAAAAAAAAAAGGTCGCTAGCCCTTATAGTTGCTGAGATAAATCAATTTCAAAATATTTTTGGATTTTCTCAAAAACAGCAGGAGGAGGGACTTCGGAAATCTAACATTAAGTTTATTACTCGCCCCTCTAACGATTCATCAAGTCAAATTCCGGTTTGTCATTTTTCGGAGCTCACGGCTTTTTTTTCGACATATTGACTGTACTATTAGGAAGATCTCTTATAATGTTGCGGAGTCTATTAATTCTTATATGTTCACTGGTAGGTGGGCAATACACACAGAGGATGGTTATGTCTCTTATCTCAGTAGTTACAGATAAAGCAATAGTTTGTATTTCTTCAAAAAAGGTGTATATAAAGTAGTGTATTTATAATAGGGTTTTATCAAGACTGCTACACCATTATGACTATTTGCTGAGTTTCTATTATAGATATTATAACCGGGTATTCTGAAGTTTTGGTGATCTTTTAACCAAGTCTCGTTAAGCAAACAAATAGCTATATTTTCATTTTGTAAAAAATTTATCAGTAAGGGCTTCTTACTATTGGCGCTCTGAATATTAAATTGTGCGATGCGTAACGAAGATATTACATTGTTGAGGAGGCTAGCAGCCCCAGCCATCAGAAAGATTTTTAACAAGCATTTCTTTGATGGATGATGTGGTTACAGGCACATCATCATTATTATTACCTAATTGAACTAAGGTTTGTACTAGAGCCATAAGGATATCATTGTTACCAATGATTTGAGACTTTAGATTAGGTAGGGAAGCAACTTTGTTGTTCTGTTTTGCAGGCTTCTTTACAATATCTGCAACACTTACATTTTTTTTATTTTGGTGTTGTTCTGGCAAATTAGGGAAATCAGCGTCTTTATACTTGAAAGACTCTGTAACACTGGCATATGTAATTTTATTTTTCTTGTCTAACATTTTCTTAACTTTGACGGGACAGGTCCTTGATACAGCCAAATGAGGTCCGCCGCAGTTAACGCAGCAAAGCTTATCAGGCTTATCACATTCTTTATATGAATGTTCGCCTGCACAACAGCTACAGCGTTGCTTTCCATTGCAAATTAGTATACCGTCGATATCTTTGAAGAGACCTAGATTTCGACTAAGATTAGTTTCCTTTCCTTTCAATTCGTCTCCAAAATGTTCAGCTTGTAATTTCTTAATTTCTTTTAATATGCTGTTTTCAGAGTGCATTTCTTCTGACGAATGATCTAATGATTCTTGTAGCTGGGGTTCTTCAGCTACCTTTTCAGACATATCCTCATCTTGAGTAATATTCAATTGTAGGCTTTCTGCATTTGGCAGATCCTCCCCCGCTAAAAAAGTAATGGTATTTAGTGGAACAAGTGGCCATTCCGATTGGTCCAACTTTAAGAATTCTGGTCCTAGTAACCAACATGACCTTTCCTCTTCCGAAGCATATGGTCTTGTTGCTGCATCCGCAGGGTTTTGTTGTGATGGAACATGTCTAAGTACCAAATTCCTATTCAGTTTTATTTCCTCCAACCTTCTTGTTACAAATGGTGTAAGTAGTTTGTTAGAATTATACCAGTCTATCACAATCTGGCTGTCTGTCCACAAGGTTTGCTTATTGATCTGCATTGGTAAAAACTTGAGAACATATTTAATCAGTCTACTTCCAATAAGTACACCGAGTAGCTCTAATTTAGGTATACTTAAATTTTGTTGATCTTTTATCGGTACGAGTCGTGATTTTCCTATTATGAAATGTATATTAATTCCCTGCATTAGGTAGACTACTGCAGCGTAAGCCTGCAGTGAAGAATCGCAGAAACAATGTAGTTCAGCTAACCCATTGATAGAGATAATAGTTCTACGAGGTATGCAAATATTCTCTATATACTTTATGTCTTTTACAATGCTTATCCAACGCTCTTTAGCATCAACGTCTAATGGACTATCCCATTTTACTTTTTTCTTCCATAGATCCTGTAAGAAAATTTTTGCAGATAGCATACTGGGTACACTAAATCCACACGGATCGTATACAGCTGCTATCGTTTTCAAAACTCCTCTTTTTGTGCATTTATTATTTTCATTTACCTTTGCTCTTAAGCTTAATGTATCTTGATCTAAGTTCCATTCTATACCGAGTAATTTTATCGTTCTGTCAGGACATATATCCCCTTCTGGAATCTGTTTTATAAATTCTTTAGAGTTTGAACTCCACTGTCTTAGATTCATGGAAATTTCATCAAATGTATTTTTCAAATTATGGTATAGCATTACTGCTTCATTAACAGTGTTTGATCCAGTCAGAAGGTTATCTACATAAATATCATTAGCGATTTCCTTTATATAGTCGAATCTTGAACATTTTAGATGATGTTTAACTGTAGCGTTTAGTATAAATGGTGATGCTGTAAGACCAAATGGAACACGGGAAAATCTTAGATGGATGAGGTTTTCATCGGTTACTGGTTTATGGGGGTTCTTCAACCATAAGAATCTTGTCACATCTCTATCTAGTTCTTTAAGTCCAATTTGAAGAAAAGCCTTTTCGACATCTGCTACTATTCCAATTGCGTGACATCGGAATTTAATTAAAAGTCCTGTTAAATCTTCCAATAACAGAGGTCCGCAATAAAGGTGTTGATTTAGACTTTTACTGTCCTTGACATGTGCTGATCCATCATAGACTATACGTTGTACTTTCCCTGATGTAGTGATGCAGTGATGAGGAAGGTAATGTACTGCATGGTTTACTTGTCTCTTAGGGACTTCTTCAATTATTCCGTTACTCCACTGATCTTTGATTGTATCATCATACGACGTGAGTGTAACTGCATCTAATCTTTTAAGTAAGCCTTTGAGTCGACCAAATGCCAGCCCAAAGTTGGATGGCAATCCGGATGGACTATCACTCCATGGCCAGCTGACATAATATCTGTGATCTTTATACTCTGTAGTTTCATTAAAATGCTTGATAGCTTCTTCATCCCTATTCGCTTTAGGTGAGTCTGTTATACCTATGGATTCCAAGTCCCATAAACACTTCAAGCTTTCTCTGTGTAGTGGTGGATCTAGTTGATTGAAACTGTCATTACCAGAATTTTCAAAGTATGTAAGCACTGATAAACGTTGCCTGCTTTTTGTAGAGTTTATTCTACCAGAAACTATCCAACCAAATTCAGAATACATCAAATACAAATCTTGTCCTATTTGTATTTTATCAGTTGCCATTATAGAGTAATAATGATCATTGCCTATCAATATGTCAACTCGGTCAAGCAGTGACCCATCATCAGCTAACAGATGTTCACCAGGGTTCTTCCATCCAAGTAAATTTTCCTCTGGATAAGGTACTCCTGGGGATATTGATGGTATAACGTTGGCAAATATTGACCTGATTGTATTATGATTTGTCATAATATCTATTCTCACTAATGAGCTTGTTATCTCTCTAGGGAGTTGAGATCCAAACGTAAATATTGCAAGGTTATTTCGTTCTTCCTCTTGAAGATTCAATTCTTTAGCCATAGCTTCTGTAATATAGCTTCTCTCACTTCCTGTATCTAACAGTATCCTACAGTTTCTTCGGCTATTACTGTGGCCTAGTACTGTGACAACGGCTGTCTGTAATATTGTGGACCCTTTTCCGCTTACATGCATTACATTTGTCGATTCCTTTTCATTTTGACTCTTCGGCTGCATTTTGGTAGGACATAAAGCTTGGTTATGTCTTCCATGCTCGCCACAGAAGTGACATCTTCTTTTATTAGGACACCGATGAAAGCGATGCCCCTCTTTAAAACAGTTAAAGCATTTATCTTGAAGTCTTGCTTTTCTTTTTTCTAGAGTATTAAACTTTTCACAATTGCTACTGTAGTGGTCACCTTTGCAGAAGATACAATTGAAGAACTTCTTCCTTTTATCAGAATTGTGGAATCTCTTTTCTTTAGTTGTATGTGGATCAAATCTTCTCTTCAGTCTGTCATTATTAGGTTTGAAATTGTGTTGAAATCCTTTCAATGGTCTTTTATTATATGTGAAAAATTTCTTTGACGTTGCAGGTCTCCTTCTTTCAATATTAGCAGCAGCCTTTATATGCAAAGTTTCTGTAGTGTATGGACTTTCAACAGCACTACTTGTACAAGGTTGTTGAGTTATCCTTATAGCGTCTTCTTTAGTGGATATTATCAAGGATAGATGCGTTAAAATGCATTCCACAGTAAATGCATCGTCAGATCCAAGTCTCATCTTAGTATCATAGATTAGGTCAGTAGGGAATTTTTCCATTATTAAAAATCTCATCTGATTCGTATCAGTATTCTCTCCCATGGATTGAAGTATTCATAAGTGACGTTGAATTTCATCCAATGTGGTTCGGCATTCATCCAGTTTTACTGCTTGTTTTATATTATTAATAGCTCTATGATGCGCATGAATTACTTCTTGTTCTTTTCCATATCTGGCCTTCAGGATTTCCACCGCGATATGGTAATTTTTATTTGTTGTGTTTAAGCCTTCTATTAGTTTAAGAGCATTGCCCCTTACTGAACTCTTAAGGTATAATAATTTATCTACATCAGTGAGTGATCGTTGATTAATGCTAGAGTTAAATTGATCCCAAAAGGAACACCATTCTAAAAGATCGCCTTCAAAGTGAGGTAGATTAAGGTCAGGGAGCTTGCTGTAAGTGGGTGAGTGTAACTTAATTGGAAGGTTGTTTTCACATTTAGACTTAATCTTTGTGTCTAGTTCGGCTACAATATCTTCCCCATTTAGTTGGTATGTTGTTAAGTTTGAGATCTCATCTGGGTCTGGATTCGTGGAAATATTGAAAAAGTTATACAACTCCGATGAGAATCGTGATAATAATGATTTGAGTTTAGCCAGTTGTACTTTTGCTTCCTCTAAATTGTCATCATTTAAATTAGTGGATAGATCATAGGCAAGTGCAGATATGGTTTTGATTTCATCAGCAATTTTAGTCAAACGGTTCATTAATATTTCTTCCATTTCAGGTTTTCTGCAAAGTTATATACCCATATGACTATTATATACTACTATAACCTTATATACCAATATGTGTGTTATGAATCTAACTATATCCATTTCATTTGGAAATTATTTACTTTTACTAATTTAACCAAAATGTAACTCTCCCTTAAGTATTGGTTTTCCTTTAAAATTCACTTGGCCTTAAATTTCAACTGAAAACTTATTAAAGAATGAAGAGAAAAAATTATAAAAAATTGTTTACAAGTAAGTACTAGGTGAGTACTCATTAATAAATAGTCCTTCAATTCATAATTATCATTTACCAACATCTTCATAAAATATGCATCTTAATTGTCATTGCTCTCCGACATGCAGTTTAATATAAATCTTATTGTCTTGAAATAACAACAGTTTACAGTATTATTTTAAAATTAATATTAAAGCATAATTATTTTACTTTAAACTTTACTCATGTACAATCATATCCAAACAGGTATTGGTTAATATTTATGAAAGTACCAATACTTTCAAACTTTAATTTAAACTCTGATTCTAGGACAAAAATAAAAACTTTCTTGAAGTTACTTTTGTCACATGTAGGTATGCATGTGTTTATTATTCTAACCATTGATTAAATTAATTTAGTTTAATTTCAGGGAACAGGCAATATACCAAACATATTGCTGTCAATGACTGAATTATAATTAAAGTTGTGGCCAAGTAAGTAATAAAAAATGGAAGAATTTCAAGACAAATAAGTTAATTGACTATCTTAAAATTTCATAGGGATCTTCCTATGAGAATTTCAATCCAAAGTAATATGAGAGTAGATGTTGAAGTTTCTCTTGAGTGCACTTTTAAATAATAACTGTTGTCCAACTATACCTAGTGCATTATAATGCCTTCACTTGGTTTATACTTTAAATAAGTATTGTTAGCCAAATAAATCTACCTTTCAAATTAACATAAGAAGCAAGTTCTTTCCTTTCAAGTGTGTAAGTAGGTACATTGAGAAAAGAAGAAAAAATTATTAAATAACAATGTGTTTCTCTGTTTCGACTCCGTAATTTTGTAATTTGTTCACCGTAAGTATCAATTAAAACTGTTTAAATCCTTATGGCATTCCCACGTGGCCATAGAAAATCAAAATTCCATGAAATTTGAAAATTCTGTACCTCCGACGTAATACGTATAGAATAATTACTTTTCATACCTTAATTCACGGCCCCAACACTAAATCGACTGAACACTCGTTTAGTGTTTATTTCACAGGTTACACGAGTTTACAGCAAGTATTAACAACTTTCTTGAGTAGTTGAAAAGGTTTTCCACGTAATGGCGTCTAGATGGCGTCCGTTGTCGAACTTAAATTTCACCGTTCAAAGTTCGAATAAGACGTGAACGAATGAAGTGATACGAGTAAGGCAGCGTACACATAGTCACGTTTTTCTTCGAAGTATCCTTTTCATTTCCGGTACATATATTGTACTATTTCAATAGCTAAAATCGTATGAATATTCCAGTAACTGTGCCGTGACAACATGACAATCGTATTAGTAAAACAACAATGACAATTTTGTCGATAGCGAACATATTTGTTATAACCTCGACTCATAGCGAAAACGAATTTCAGACGCTTTCACACCATTGACTGCCTCCAAGCTTCTCTTAAGCTCCAGCAATTAATAGGCCTCACCATGGAATCCTTACTTCATTAAAACAACCATCACAAAGCTACCACGGCTTTGTACCACATGGAACATTGTCCCGCCATTGTGTACAATTACAATCAAGCGTTTTAGCAATTATAACCCTTTTAAGCTGAAACGACTTTCTCCATGGCTACTAATAATATTCATATAGCTTTATCATAAACATAAAATAAAAACGTCATATGCATGCAGCTTTACCACCAAAATGACTGAATGAGTGAGTGAGTGCGCCGGAATCAGTTTCTAGAATGAACACGGTTGGCATTACATGTTTTAAATAAATTGAAACCTTTCAACATGAAACAATTTACACCTTTTAAGCCAAGGCAAGCATCATCAGACCCTAGGATTCAGTACAATCACATCCCAGCACCTCCACCATGTCGGCGAGTCGCCTACATGTGATTCCTCGTATACTTTCTTAGCGGGAATCTGTGCCCAAACCGCGACTCGACGAAATGTTTTATTAATTGGGGGTCCGATGATGGATGCATCGACTTACCTAGGTTGTTCCTGTTTCAACTGGTTTGTAATGATCTGCTTCGCTTTGTGACACGATGTTTGCCCTCCGTGTTAAGCCCACGCTCAATGTTAACCTCTCCATTCTTTAGTCTGTAGGGATTAAGCAATCATCATTTGCTTGTTATGGAACTAAGTGCACAGGGCTAACCATACATTATGCAATAGTGATTACATTCATATTAACCGATAGCTTTCTCTTAACCTCCAAAGGAGGGATTGTCTAATACAGCGCCTCGCGCTCCAACCTAGTGAATCGTACTAGTCGGTTTTAACATTGGATGTCCTGTATAGTGTGACCCACGCTCACGACGTCAATATCATATGCCTCAATAAAGAGGTGCTGCTCCATTTTCCAGGAGACCCCGCCTTTCGGCGCCGGGCTTATATCATATGCCTCAATCAAGAGGTGCTGCTCCATTTTCCAGGAGACCCCGCCTTTCGGCGCCGGGCTTATATCATATGCCTCAATAAAGAGGTGCTGCTCCATTTTCCAGGAGACCCCGCCTTTCGGCGCCGGGCTTACATCATCACAGTTATATAGAACATACAATAATTACGATACTTTGTGTTACATGAATTCGGTAACTTTCATTCCGATCAAACTATCACGGTACATTATAATTAGATTAATATTAAGCAGTTAATTAATTAACCCTAGGCACTTAGCTTTCGTCAACTGGAGTCCTCCCAGCTGCCCCGGCACTCGCACAACACTCAGAACAATACTTTAAATATATTTCATTACTTAAATTACTGATGAAGATGGCGGTTGGACGCTAACAGGAATGAACCTGTCGCGTTGGTTCGTTAGGTAAAATAACCATAGACTATAAATGACCAAGTTATGGTATTGTCTCTTACCTTGTGCAAGTTTGTCTATGGTCTGGTGAGAATGTCTTCTCTTACAATATTAGGAGTGATTTCGCGATGAGTCGCGACACTCCCGCCGGAAACATCTAGAAGAAAGTAATCATCAAGTATTTCGCGATAAGTCGCGACAACGTGTACAATGACGCGATACAAGAGTGTGATCAAGGAATGGACTGTAATGTAATAATGATGTAGAATATAATAATGATGTACAATGATGTTGTATCTTACAAGCTATGCACCTCACTTAAATACTAACTATCTCTAAATAATAGTGGGGTAACCAATAGCAAATCAGCTTGCTGTCCTGCGATGTCCACGCGGTGTTGCGTGCGTTCTTGATGCTGATTCGTTGATCGAGGCAGGCCGCGGCGTATGATTGGTTGATGTAGAAAGCGCGCCAGTTCAGTCTTCACGTGCTAGACGACTCACTATAGTTCCCACGGACGTTGACCGTTGGTCCTACAGATGTGTTCCGGGGTGAAATTTATGGGAACCCTCGCTGCGGGAGTCAGGGTCGGAAGGACGCGCGCCATAACTTCCGCGTTCCTCGGTGTGATCTGGTGTGAGTGATTTATAGTCAACCTTTGTGTAGCGGGTAAGAGGACATGTGTAGCATTTGGACAATACTACACATTCATCATTTTCTGAGACAAAATAACGTAAGCCAATCAACGTAAGTCAATAAGAATGTCGGACGCTATCCTTTAACAAGTGCAGCGCGCGCGGCATGTGGTGTCACTTTCACTTAAAAAATAAATGGCTGGGCTCAGCTCGGTTTGCGTTCTAACCCCGGAAGCGAAACATTGTGCGCGGGCGACCGGGTATCACGTGTTATTCGCGATCACCAGTACGGGAGTAGTGTACCTAGTGCAACAGTTCATATAATTTACTTTTTTACATTACATAAATATGTAAGCTGTCACGCCCTTTATGCCTGGGGCTTCTTAGTTAAGTAACAAGTTTTAGTTAATTACATTTTCATTTAAATATAAATATATTGTTTTGCTTTGCTGGTATTTTGGCGTGGTAGCTGGCATATGGTAAATAATTTCATTGTTGTTGTATTTTATCGTGTTCATTACTATACATAGTTTTGTATAAAGACATCTGTTTTTTTAAAAATTAACAGACAGCTGTGCTGCTGGGGAGTTTGTTCCGCCACTTCTTCTTCCCAGCGAAAGCACTAGGAAGTGTCGATGGGTAGGCGTTTTGGGATACTGTCTTATGTAATATTGACGTTCAAAAAGTGCTGATTCTCAGCCTAATTTGAATAAATGACTTTTGATTTGATTTTGAACAACTAGTGAATAGGTTTACCTACTTACTTCATTATGAGTGATTGAAACTATCAGTATTCGAATATCGAGTGGCTAGAAATGGTGCGCCTGTACGCAATAAGTGGTGACAATTTACAGGAAGCAAGAAGATTGTACGCTGCGCCTAATCACATCGAATTGTTACACAACCGAGGAGTGATCAACCCGCAAGTGCCAGGACTGTAAACCATTTTAGCAACAACACAACGGCTGATTGATCACGGCCAGTTTCGCATCCCATCGCACGCTCAAGCGCGGGGCCGCACAAGTTATTCAGCTGTTCTCGAAGAAAATATCTTGGATTATTTCGAGCGACACCCGCGACGGAGTACTAGAGTAACTACCAGACATTTCGGAGTCAGCCAGTACTATGTTTGGAAAGTGTTACATGCTGAAGGATTGCACCGTACCACTACCGACGAGTACAAACCTTATACGGGACTGATCATGAATCCAGAATAGTATTCTGTCGCTGGCTTAGGGAACATCCTAACAACAATATTCTCTGGACGGAAGAGTCCACGTTCACTCGAGTTGGGATGTTCAACATCCATAACGAGCACTGGTGGTCAATAAACAACCCACATCTAATCCGAGAACATTCCCACCAAATCCGATTTAGTGTGAATGTATGGGCCGGGATTATTAGAGACAAAATAATCGGCCCTATTTTTATTCATAGATTTAGGAACAGAAGAAACAGAAATTCTTGAAAATCTGTCATGTGACCGTGAAATAATATCAATAAGACGTCTAAAGAGAATGTCTGATAGCGGGGAATGGATAGATTCAGAGACAATACGAATTTGTTTCAAGAGCGCCACTTTACCGCCGTATGTTTTTGGGTACGGTTGCAGGTTCAAAGTGGAGCCTTATACTTTTCCAGTTTCCCAATGCTCAAGATGCTGGAAGTTTGGTCATCTTTCCAGAACATGTCCAATTAAGAAAACTACCTGTCCTAAATGTGGTGGTAATCACTCAAACTGTGAAACAAATAACTACGTATGTGTGAATTGTAAAGGGCCACATATGGCAATGTACAAGAAGTGTCCAATCTTTTTAAAAGAAAAAGAAATCAGATGTATCATGACCAAGCATAACTACACCTACAGAAAAGCATTAGATCTATATTTAAAAGAAAACAGAAGTCAAGAAACAAGTAGTAATAACAGGAAAATTGAAAAGAATAGAAATGATATCAACACAAAACATAAACAAAATACTCAGGAAACGTATAGAGACATACTTATAACAGGACGAATGGTTAATAGCAGTAGAAGTGATGATATGATACTTGATAATGTCGCTAAGGAAAGAAACTCAAGAAAAAGTATTCAACTACAAGAACATGAACATGTATCAAAAAGAAAGACGCTGGAGACTAGAGTATGGGAAAGATGCAGTCTGGTTGAAGATAATCTACCATCACCCACCTATGAACCTCCATCTCCACCTGAAGATAAAGACTCTGAAAATAACTTCAATAGCTTCGATTTTATCAGTATCTTCAAGAAATTTAAAGATATATGTACATCTAACATCGACTGGGACACCAAACTAAAACATCTTGGTAGATTTGTAATGGAAATATTAGGTAAACTGATTCTGAAAGCTTTGAAGAAAGACGATATTTGTACTAAATTTTTAATAATGGCTAACAATACAATAAGAACGTCCTCTCTGTGTATTGTACAGTGGAATGCACGAAGTTTACGACCTAAACGTAATGAGTTTGAGTTGCTAATGGCCCAAGAAAAAGCGCACATAGCTTTAATATCCGAAACGTGGCTGGAACCTGAATCTTATTTCAACCTAAGTGGGTATAATATTTTTAGAAAAGATAGAACAGATGGTTATGGGGGGGTAGCGATTATTATTTGCAAGTCGATAAAGGTAGAACAATGTGTTATTTCTATTAGAAATTCAGGTATTGAAGTTATTTCAATCAAGCTTTTAAACTGTAATGCAATTAAATATATAGTGCTGTTATATTGCCCTTCGTCAGTTTCCACAAGTGTTGCTGACTGGGAACAAATTTTTTCACTATATCCCAAAAAATGCATAATAGCTGGGGATTTTAATGGTCACCATGTAACCTGGTCCTCTAAAACCGATGGTAGAGGAATTCAGATATATGACACGGCTTTAGATGCTGGATTTATTCCTCTTAACGATGGAAGTGCCACTAGAGTTACTTTAGTAGATAGTATTGTTCAGAAGACATCTCCTGATGTGACATTTGTTTCGACCGATTTGTCCATTTCACTGAGCTGGGGTGTAATGAACGAAAACCTAGGAAGTGATCATCTGTTTGTTAAAATTGCATATAAATTTAGTAATAATGTGAACGCTACATGTATAAATAAAAAGCGAAATTTTAAGTTAGCAAAGTGGACAGAGTATAGCAAATCTTTAGAAAATTATTTCTTACCATCTGTAGATATACTTAATGTGCAATTCTTCTATGATAATTTTATCAAACAGGTAAATAAAGCTGCCGATGAACACATACCTTGGATTAGGAACTGTGACAATACAAAAAATAACTTTCGACCTAAACCTTATTGGAACATGACATTATCACATTTAGTAGCGCAACGAAGGTTGGCTCTGAAAAAATTCAGAAGTAATCCTACACCATGTAATTTAACCGAACTTGAACGCAAAACAAAAGCTGCAAAAGATTCTATCTGTCAAGCGAGGACAAAAGAATGGCAAAGCTACTGTAGTAGCATTGATGGTAAAACGTCAAGTTCTGATATGTGGAAGCGGATGGGCTGGATCAAAGGAGTCAGTTCGTCCAGGTTCCGCGTTTCGAATGATCAGAAGATTGAACTTCTTTCGAACCTCGCTCCAGACTATGTCCAATCAAGACTCCAACAGTTAAACTCAAATAATATGTTACTCGAGGCCAATTTCACCTTACAAGAAATGTGTAATTGCTTCAAACGAAAAGATACAACACCCGGTATTGACGGGATTACATATTCACTCATTTATCACTTGCCTTCGGCAGGCAAACTATACTTACTAAAGTTATACAATTACATTTTAAATACCGGTGATATTCCAAAACAATGGCGTGATATATTAGTGGCACCAATACCAAAACCTGCACCTAACGGTGGTACCAAAATCCGACCCATCTCTTTAATCTCTTGTGTTTGCAAAATCTTTCATACAATGTTAACAAAAAGACTGGAGTGGTATATAGAGAAAAATAAATTTTTATCCCCGTTCACCTTGGGTTTCAGGAGAGGACAGTCATGTCAAGATTGCCTAGTCAAATTAGTTAGTCAAATTTACTTAAGTTTTTCGCTTAAAAATTTTACTGTTGCGTGTTTTTTGGATATAACTAATGCATATAATAATGTTATAATAGATGTATTGATTAAAACTTTAGACGAAATAGGTGTTGGTAAAAAAATGTCAGTATCTGTGGATGTTTTTAAGTGAACGGCACCTTATTATAAAAGACTAGCTTTTGCCCGCGACTTCGTCCGCGTGGAATAGTGACTTCCGGCAGATTTTTGGTTTTTCCCACATAGTTCCCGTTCTTGCGGGATTTTCGGAATGGTCGAGTTTCCGCAGAATTTTTAGGATAAAACCTATGTTTTTTTTTCGAGTTCCAAACTATTTATATCTGTACAATTTTTTAAGTAAATTAAATTATTATAGAACTTCTGCATATACTACATTTTTTGTTTTATTGTCTTGTGGCAGAAGAATATATTGATTTTCGCCACAACCTGATCTTGATAAGGCGACGTATAACTGGCCGTGCGAAAAACAGTCTTGGCGTAAATCGATCCCCACGTGTTTGAATGTCTGCCCCTGTGATTTATTTATTGTGACTGCGAAGGATAATTTAATCGGAAATTGTATTCTTTTAAAATTGAAAGGTAAGTCGTTGGGTATCATTGGGATGCGGGGTATGAGGACTGTTTGACCAACTGCTGGACCAGTCAAAACTATTGCAACGATGACGTTATTGCGCAGAAATTTTACTTGAAGTCGGGTCCCGTTGCATAAATTTGGTGGTTTGAGATTTCTTAGTAAAATGATTGGGGCACCTATTTTTAAATTAAGAGAATGTGGGGGAAGGCCGCTTGGGTTCAAGGAATTGAGGAACTCCTGTGGGTAATTAACTACATCTTCTTGATCCATCACGGTATCAATGGATGTGTAGGTTACAATATCTCCTGGGAGTTTACTTAAAATTATATCATTTATTTCGTCAACGTTACTATTTCTTGCCGCCAATATTGCTCTTTGACACATCCATTGGTGGTCCTTGTTTTCTATTTGGCTGATGTCAGGGTATACCTTAGTTATTAATTCCTCGATGTTACCCACTTTTACTCCTAAATCGCAATCAATTTCAATTTTATTATTAGAATGAGGTATTTTCCCGTCTCCTACAGAAAGTAATTTTGACGGGAAAGTTATACTACCTCCCCCCAAATGTGCTCTCATATCTGTAGATAATTTTAAAATATTTACAAATTTCCATAATGGAGAACTTTTAAGGCAAGCCTTCACAATGTCTGCTCTGGTTCCCCTTACTATTACCGGTAAGGTTTGGCGAAAGTCCCCAGCAAACATAACCGTAATCTCACCCATGATTTTATCACAGTTTCTAATATCTCGGAGAGTTCTGTCTAGAGCTTCTACGTGTGCTCTATGTATCATGGTACATTCGTCCCAGATTATTAGACTGACGTCTTGTAAAACTTTTCCCAAAGGTCCATTTTTGCGTATAGAGCACACGCTATCTTTCTCTAAAGACACAGTTAGGGGCAGTTTAAAAGTGGAATGAGCTGTGCGTCCACCTGCTAATAAAGTTGCAGCAATAGGTACCTGACGACGCTACTGCTAAGGCTAGCTTTCCTAGAGACCTTACTTTTTCCAATATAAGATTAGTAATAAACGTCTTGCCGGTCCCACCGGGAGCATCCAAAAAGAAAATTTTTCCTTCATTAAAACTAACACTTTTCATGACACAATTATACGTTGTCACCTGGTCATTTACTAATCTTGGTTCATTTTCTGTGTTATATTCATTTAAATCATTTAAATTATATGGTTTTCGCAACGCTACTTCTAACGGGTCCAGAAGCGAATTATTTCTTTTTGCTGCAGGAAGCCCAAAGTCGGTTAGGGATTTATCTGAAATCTCATGAATTTTATCTTCAATTATGATTAGTCCATCATTGTATATATCATCATTATATGCTAATGTCATATCCTGATTCTCATTACGCATTCTGTTTAATATATCTTCACATAGAGCATCACGAAATTTATTCCATAACTCTAAGGGGTCAGATGGTTGGCAAAATATAAGGATAGTGGTAAATAATTCTCTTCATTTTGTAGCTGGCTCGGATATAATTGCATCGGACATGGTATTTTGCCAATGTTCATCTCCCTCCAGTAAACCTAATTCCTTGCAAGCGCCTTGGTACGTTTGGAAAATAACACCATTCACGGTTCGTAGATGTTGAAATGACATTGGACCGCGAACATATTGCAGTAACATTCTTAAATAAAAACATTCAGTTTGAGTTGGATGAATGTTATAAACACGGCCTAAAGTTGTGTCTTTTTTTACACCGGGATATCCCTCAACATCTTGCCCGCGTCTTCTTCTAGAAAATGAATTTCTTTGCCAAACGTAATACTGGGGAGCTTCGTGATATAAAAGGGTTTTTGCAAAATCGTCGCTTTTGCAGAGATCAAAGAACGCTGTAAGTGTCGTTGATGAAGGATTGTTCACACGATCTTGGAGATTTTCATTATTATAAAAAAAACTCTTTGTCCATTTTCCAAATGAACGGCTAAATGAACTACTGCCGGAAAACGTTCATGAATCGAAAATTGAAAAACTTATATAGCGACCATTTAGATATTTTTCTACTTCGTCGTTATTACTTTGTAACGGACATGTGGCTTGATCAGAACCTTTATGAATATACTTACAGATGTATTTAATAGCTTTGACCGATTGACAAAACTCTACGTTAATGTGTGCATTGAAAATGCGTGACAGCAGTGGATTATAGGGAACCACCCAACGATTATCCACGCTCATTTCTGTACCTTTTACACGAATTATAGCTGTGAATCCACCATTATCTGGAGACCTGCGTCTGTAGGTTGGATAACCGTCATCCCCGGTTTGTGTTTCCGAAATAAAATGCCTCGGGTACTTTTTAGAACAAACGTTTTCTTTCATACATGGTGATGCAGGATTATGAAATCCGCAAGGACCGTGTATCATATTTTTTATGACAATATTATGAAGAATCGGATCTTGTTGTATGTCAGGTATTTCAGCCGATATTATTGCATCTATAGAATCTGGTTGAACTTTGTTAGCCAGCCACAATAAAATATGGGCGTGAGGTAAACCTCTTTTTTGCCATTCTACACTGTAAACAAAGGCTTTCGATGGGCCAAAAATATGTTTCTTCGTTAATAGGTCTATCATTTTTTTGAGTTTTCAATGAAATACCTAGAAATTAAATCGTGTCTATCATAAGAATGTTGATTGGGCAATAACTCACTTTTTATTTCTGGCCATTCGGGGTTACATGTAAATGTAATGAAGAGGTCAGGTCTTCCAAATTTCCTGACATATGTCATGGCATCTTGACTTTTTCCATTCATGAATCTGGGGGATCCTGTAAATGACGACGGCAATATAACGTGCTGGCCAATATTAGAAGCGTTTAAATGTCCATCATTTACGACGGCATCTCTTAAATGAATGTAATCTTCTGCTCTCATTTTTTTTTTGATTTCTTTTGATGAAGTTCAGCCTCTCAGAAATCATTTTTGCCGCCATATCAACACAATATTGGTTGAATAATCCTTTAAAATAATGTATACTGTTAAAGTCATTTATTCTCACCATGAATCTAAATGCATAAAACTGCATACATGAAACAGTTTTAGATGTAGCCGTAGTATTCTGCTGTGGAATATTAATACAGTATCCGTCGTTTCCAAAGGGAAACAGTAAGGGATATTGAAGCGGGTCATAAGATCTATGAATTTCAGAAACTCGTTGAAGTCGACCATCTCTCGCAGTCAATACAATATCACGGGGACCTTTGTCTTCATCTATCATAAGAACAGCTACTTCATCTACTACCGGCGCATTATACCGACCTCTATGCTCATTAGGAGGTTTTACATCAGCATGAATGATAAGTTTTAAATCATTCGGTGGTCTATTTTCTAGATTGTACTTAAAACTTTGAATATACGTATTATGATCATGAAGATATGTTTGGAGAACGTCGATAAGATCGATTTGCAAGCTTGGGTTTAAATTTGAGCGCAAGGATACCTGATCTGCATGGGAAACAAAATATATTTGTAGGAATTCGGGTTGTGCCCCTACAGCTGGAAGTAAGTCACCGATTAAATGATAAACTTGCCCTTGGACTTTAAAAGTGGGCATAAAGTTTCCCTCACGAATTTCTTTGCCACCAAATGAAGTCATCTGAAATAATGTATTATATTGTCTTGAGTGATTTAAGAAATGCTTAGATGATGGATGTGAGCCTGATATCAGTTCCTTTAAAACGGATGTTGGTTCCGGAATTATAGGTATATTTACTTTGCCACCACTACAACACAATCCAGGAGTTTCAGCTGCCCATTTTTTTGCTTGGCATAAGTTGCATATTTTATCCATTCTGCCAATATCAATATCATTTAGCTCAGAATAGTCAACGGTACAATCATAAGCAAAAGCAGCATTTAATAAATTATGTTGTCTGCGAGTTCTATTCCTAGTTGATCGGGCATTTTGCTGTGTTAATCGTTGGGATCGTTCAGCGCTTGATTCCCGATCACGGTTAGCCAAAATTCGGGAATTCTGTGAAGCCAAACGTTGAGAACGTTCAGCACTGGATTCCCGATCGCGGTTAGCCAAAGTTCGGGCATTCTGTGAGGCCAAACGTTGAGAACGATCAGCACTCGATTCCCGTTGCCGGTTCGCCAAAGTTCGGAAATTTTGTGACGCTAAACGCTGCGAACGTTCAACGCTTGATTCCCTTGCACGGTTTTGTTCAGTAATTGCTCGTTGTGTAGCCAACCTGTGCATATTTTCATCCTCAGTTTCATTGCTGCGCAAAACTCGCAGCCGCTTTGCAGTAGCAGTCTGCCGAGAAAGCTGAGTTCTTTTTCTCGGCATTATAGTGATGAAGAAAGAACGTAGAAAATGAAAACTTAACTAAAGCGTAACTCGTAAAAAAAAAGAAACGTAAGATTAATAATTAGGAACCTAATTGTTTTTATTTTTAACGATTATGTCAAAAGAAAATCCGTAAAATGAAAATAAGTTAACAAACTTTATACTTAAACTTAACCCTAATCTAATGAGAATAAATAGGTAGACCACACCTATTTACAGGTTTTACCTAAAGCGAAAAAAAAATAGAAACTAAATACGTTAAACTAAACCCTAATCTAATAAGAATAATTAAGTAGGCGATACCTATTTAGGTACCTACAGGTATTATGTACCACAAAAAAATATTAGAAACTGAATACTATTTTTAAAACAAACGATACTATACTTTTAAAAAACACATACTTATTAATTAATAATCTACATGAAAACAAAAAAGTGTTATTATTGTGTCACTAAATACTATCCTAAAACAAATAAAGTACCTACTATATAGAAAACAACCTCAAAATGAAACTGTGTTTAAAAAGTAATATTACGATGATAATTATATCGCATAAACAAATTAGCGCTGTATTCAACCGTTCAGTAGGGAGCCGACCGCGCGGCTCACGGCATGGTATCTCGTAGAGCTGCACCCCCCTCCCGGCTTGCCCGCAAGCACCGCCTCTCTCCCGCCGCGCCGGCCAGCGCAGTGAGCGCAGAGAGCGAGTTGGTTTTGTTTCGGAGTTATTTATCATTGTAATCTTTAAAGTTTTTTGTTGAAATTAAGCTATGTCAAAGACAATTTTATTCACAATGAAGTACTCTTAACCAACAACATATTTATATTTATATTTGAATAAAGATTAATATTATTATGTTGATACAACTTAAACAAATTATTTCGACCAAATTTGGTACCATAAAAACGGTCATTGTGACTAAACCTTAAAAGATAGACATATGCCGTCGCGGACTTTTTTTTAGATCATGTATAGAGGAATAATTCTTTCATACATATTTTTTGTGTATCTTGAACCGTTTTCGCAGCGCACGCAAAGAAAGCCTTCAAAAATGAATAATTTTCCCCGTTTTTTACACATTTACCGCTCTGTCTTTGCTCCTATTGGTCATAGCGTAATGTTATTTAGCCTATAGCCTTCCTCGATAAATGGACTATCCAACAAAAAAAGAATTATTCAAATCGCACCAGTAGTTTCGGAGATTAGCGCGTTCAAACAAACAAACAAACAAACTCTTCAGCTTTATTATATTAGTATAGATGATTCCGATCAAAATAATTATTTTATAAGATATACAAATCGTGGTTTAGCACAAGGTGACCCGATTTCACCTATTTTATTTAACATAATAACAACTAAATGTTTTGATAAAATTACAAACGTCACGATGTGTCAATACGCAGATGATTTTGTCCTATATTCTCCTTCCAGAAACATGAGAGAAAGTCAAATAGAATTTCAAACAGCGTTAAATGCATTTTGCCTCATTATGGATGAATTGGGGTTAGAGTTATCAGCCCAAAAATCGAAGGTTTGTATTTTTAGTAGAGGATTTAGAAGATTACAAATAGACCTTAAATTAGACAAGGACAATTTAGAAGTAGTAGACAGTTATAAATATTTGGGTACGTGGTTGGACCGATCGTTGCGTTGGAGTAAGCATATTAACATGATTGTAGAAAAGGTGCAAAGCAGTCTTAATTTACTTAAGGTTTTGGCAGGTGCTTCCTGGGGCTTATATCCTAAACACCTAAGACATATATATATTGCATTAATCAGAAGTCGTATAGACTATAGCTGCTATTTATATGATACGAGCGCAAAATGTCACCTAGATAAATTAAATAAGATTCAAAACCAAGCTATGAGGATTATAGGAGGTTTTATCAAAACCTCACCGATACATGTAATGGAAAGTGAAGTTTGTGTAGTGCCGCTGTACTTACGAAGGAAATATTTAGCTTACAAATTTTGTCTAAAATCAAAAGCTATAGAAAATAATATAACTTCTAAGTTGTTAAAGGATCTCTACGCTCTTCGACAAAATTGTTATTGGAAGAATAAAAACATACCTCTATTAGCATCAGTTATGAATGAGATAAAGGAGTTGCAGATAGCTTCTTCCTATCCATTATTAATGTATAGTTTACGAACACGGATAACTAATATTAATGTAAAAGAAATAATTAAAATAAATTTAAAATCAATTAAAACATCTAAACGCTCCTACAATAGTAACATTTTAAAATATGAAGTTATTAATGAACTATATACCTACAAAGTATAGTGGTTGGTTTTTTATATTTACAGATGGGTCGAAGAGTGGAGAAGGTCATGGGTCTGCATATTATATACCTAATTTAGATATAAGAACACAGAATAACTGTTTTAAAATAAGTGAACCTACATCCATAATGACGTTGGAGCTCATTGCAATCTCAGAGGCTTTGACTTACACACTTAATTATTGTAGTTCTAAAAATGTTGTCATTTGTACAGACAGTAAAAGTTTACTACAACATATAGCTCGATGCGCCTCTGGATACAGAGGTGCATCGATAGCTTATGTTATCCTATCTAAAATTGATGAGATTACTATAAAAGGCATCAAACTGAGATTGCAGTGGGTCCCATCGCACATTGGGTTGCGGGCCAATGAAGAGGCTGACACATTGGCGAAATTAGCGGCTAGAAATGGAAAAGAAAAAAAAAATATGTTAGATTATTCGGAGTTTTTACCAAAATTTAAAGATATTTGCTATGGTTATTGGAAAGAATATTTTAATAAACGGTCGTTAGAGAAGGGTTTATGGTATAAAACCATACAGTGTGAGCCTCTTCGTGTGCCCTGAACATGAACAGTGATGTTAGTAGAAAACTGATTGTTACTGCTCTTAGACTCAGATCTGGACACATTCCAAGCAAAAAATTTGCCTTTATGATGAAGAAAATTGTTTCCCCCAATTGCGAGGAATGTGGAGTTATCGAGGACCTACAACATCTATTGATGGAATGTGTCCAATATGAGTCTAGTAGGAATAATTTTTTTTTTATTAATTTATAAACCAGCGCTTGACCGCAATCCCGCCTGATGGTAAGCAGTGACGCAATCGTTGATGGTAAAGCGCACTAGTTTATTAAGAGCCTATTCACTCTAGCCTTGAAGACTAGAGTGAATAGGCTAATAATTTAGTGAGATCATTGAATTTGAACAGAACTGATGTAGGTATGTTCCATACAATTCTATCTCAACCAAATGGGCACGATGCAAAAGTTTTGTTCAAATTCATGGCCCACGTGTTGTGAAAGTGTAATTGTTTAGGTTACGATGGGACTGACATACGCTATGCGTGAAAGTCCCTATAAATTAATAAAGAAAAAAAAAATGTAGCATCTTTGAGAAAAACAGAGGTGCACGAAAAGGAACGTGATAAGAAGTGGCAGGAACATGTATCGACACTACTCGAAAGTTGTAAGGGAAATTTAAACAAGTTCGAAAGTCACAAAGTTAAGCAACTGTTGCATAATTTCCATGACATCTTCGTGAAGACCGACGGTGACGTGGGAAGGACCGGGCTAGTGAAACACCATATAGATACGGGTGATACACAGCCGATAAGACAGAGACCTTGTCGCACCACCACCCTTTGCAAGAGAACAGGAAGTCACGGAAATGTTAAGAGATATGGAGAGAACCGGATTATAGAAGCATCCACCAGCCCTTGGTCATCTCCAGTTGTACTAGTCAAGAAAAAGGATGGCAGTACAAGGTTTTGCGTTGACTACAGGATGTTGAATGATGTCACGAAAAAGGACAGTTATCCTCTGCCACGTATAGATGACACTTTGGACTTGCTAAGTGGCATGAAATGGTTCTCCACAGTTGACCTCAAAAGTGGATACTGGCAGGTGGAAATTTGTCAGCAGGATAAAGAAAAGACCGCTTTCTCAACTGGTCCTGGGAACGGTCCCTGGCAATTCAATGTCATGCCTTTTGGACTGTGCAATGCTCCAGCTACATTCGAGCGCCTAATGGAGCGCATTTTGGTGGGGCATGCCTGGTCTATTTGGAGGACATCATCATTATGGGACGAAGCTTCGAAGAGCACCTACGCAATTTGGAGAAAGTGTTCCAAAAACTGCGGGAAGCGAATTTAAAACTCAGTCCTAGTAAGTGTACACTATTCCAGAAAGAGGTTGGATACTTAGGACACATTATTTCAGCGCAAGGAATTCGAACAGATCCTGAAAAAATAAAAGCCGTGTCGAAGTGTCCTACCCCTCGTAACAAAACTGAGGTACGCTCTTTCATGGGTCTGTTTGCATATTACCGTCGGTTTGTGAAGAACTTCTCCGAGTTAGCGAAACCGTTGCCACGTTTAACAGAGGAAAGTGTCAATTTGAATGGAATGCTGACTGCGAACAGGCATTTGCGCTACTCAAAACTCACTTGTGTGGGGCTCCTGTATTAGGTTACCCTAGTCGGGAAGGCCGATTTCTGGTGGACACGGATGCCAGCAATGTTGACATTGGAGGAGTTCTCTCTCAAACACAAGGAGAGCGGCAGGTCGTTATTGCATATTTCAGCAAATGTCTTTCCATGCCAGAAAGAAATTACTGTGTTACCCGTCGAGAACTTCTAGCCGTTGTTAAGACCTTACAACACTTCAAGAAATATTTGATTGGGAGACAGTTTACACTTCGCACCGATCACGCTGCTTTACAGTGGTTGCGACAGTTCAAAGACCCAGAAGAACTAGTTGCAAGGTGTATAGAGCAGCCGCAAGAATTTGACTTTGTCACTGAACATCGAAAAGGCAAGTCACACAATAATGCTGATGCTTTATCTAGACGGCCTTGTGAAGAATCTTGCCGACATTGTGCCAAACAGGAAAAGAAAGAGAACGTAAGGATTATCCAGGTGAACGCTTTGGATGAAGTTTGGGATAATCGATCATTGGAAGAGGCACAAAAGGAAGATAGTGACTTGAAGACAGTAATCGAATGGAAGAAACGTGGCCAGGGGCCCGCTTGGAGTGAAATATCAGCGCTTAGTCCAACAGCCAAAAGTTACTGGGCTCAATGAGACAGCCTGATAATTGATAAAGGAGTTATGAAGAGGAAATGGGAATCACCCAGTGGACAGGAGGTCACCTTACAGATAGTTGTCCCCTGCGATAAAGTCGCATCAGTGCTAAAGCAGGTGCACGATGGAGTATCCGGAGGACATCTAGGTGTGAAGAAAACCCTGGAGAAGGCGAGAAAAAGATTTTATTGGGTGTGTGGAGGCATGAGGAACAGGGAGTAAAGTTCACTCATCCTTCGTAGAAAAGGGAGGATCCTCTGACCAGACGGGTGTTATGTCTGGCGGGCACTTGCCCGATAGTTGAAATTGGCAAGTTGTATGTATGCTAATTGCACGGTAAACTCTGATTGCGAGATTTAGAATTCGTGTGACGTCAGTATGATGCGTCGTTCATTTTTGTGGCGTTTGTAGGTACCGCTACATCACTCCCCTCCGGAGACCGGAGGTCGATAGTGGGCTGAGTCAATTGTATCTTGTGATTCTTGCTAGGCCAGCTGAGGTTCCAGTGAGTCGGAACCGGTTGCCGCGTAGTTCACGGTGAGTCGGAACTGTCTTTGAAGATTCCCCAGTGAGTCGGGGTGGTGGGGCGCTGCGTTGTACTCCAGTGCGTCGGATGTCGCACAGCGCCGGGTTGAGGCTGCGTCGAGGTTGCTGATGAGGTTGAGGGTGATGACCAGGTATGCGCGGTCGCTGCATGCTTGTGGTCAGGATACCCGTTGAAGAAGTGGGTGGTGGCTGGGTGGGTGATTCGCCGATGAAGCTTGCGGGAGTGATGATGATGACGTCTCGCTCAAGTTGTTGCACGAAGGCTGCGCTGACGTTCATGCTCGGGGTCACCATTGTGGAGGCATGAGGAACAGGGAGTAAAGCTCACTCATCCTCCATAGAAAAGGGAGGATCCTCCAACCAGACGGGTGTTATGTCTGGCGGGCACTTGCCCAATGGTTGAAATTGGCAAGTTGTATGTATGCTAATTGCACGGTAAACTCTGATTGCGAGATGTAGAATTCGTGTGACGTCAGTATGACGCGGCGTTTGTAGGTACCGCTACAGGTGCATTGTCGCGAAGACCTAGAGGACTGGTGTAGGAAATGTGTAGCCTGCTCCTCAGTAAAGGGACCGCAAACGAGAGCCAGAGGTCGGCTAAAAGTGTATAATGTTGGTGCACCATGGGAAAGAGTTGCTGTCGATATAGCTGGGCCATTCATTACTGAAGAAGGGAATAGGTATATAATCGTCATGCAAGACTATTTCAGCAAATGGCCAGTAGCTTTTGCAGTACAGTAAAAAGCTAGTTCACGAGGTGTTCTGTCGATTTGGCGTCCCCTTGGAGTTGCACTCTGACCAGGGTAGAAACTTCGAGTCTTCACTATTTCAAGAGGTTTGCCAACTACTCGGGATACATAAGACTCGTACAACACCATATCACCCTCAGTCAGATGGAATGGTCGAAAGATTCAACCGAACGCTAGAGAATCATTTGGCCAAAGTAGTGGAAGAACACCAGAGGGATTGGGACCAATACATTCCACTCTTTTTAATGTCATACCGCTCTGCAACGCATGATAGCACAACTTGTACACCGGCGAAAGTCAACTTCGGCCAAAAAATTAGACTACCCATAGATGCACTAACCGGAACACCCCCCAATACCCCTATCCTAGCCGTCGACTATGTGGCCGACCTGCGGAGTAAACTAGATGAAATACATGAGCTAGTGAGAGAGTATGATGTAAAAACCAGCGAGAAAATGAAGATCCGATACGACCGCAAAGCTAACGTGCCCGGATTTGAAGAGGGAACTTTGGTATGGTTACATAATCCCATAAGGAGAAAAGGAAAGAGTCCGAAATTCCAAGCCAAATGGGAGGGTCCGTACACGATAGTAACCAGAATAAACGATGTCACCTACCAGATGAAGAAAGGACCTAGAGGGAAGCTGAAGATCATACACGTAGACCGCCTAGCTCGCTATTATGGATCAAATCATGCTCGGGACGAGCACGACTAAGAAGGGGGCAATATTACGAATGCACCTTATGTCGAGGGCATAAGGTTCAATATCGCGTGACATGCAGTACGTAAGTTTTGAGCCCTATAACTCGAGACCTGGACATTGTCCAGGTGTAATATAAAAACGCATTCCTAGAATTAAGGTGGCCTATCCAATGGTACAGGTTTCATCAACTTTGCCAACTAAGTGACGACATCGAAATTTCTAGAAGCCCGTTTCCGGGAATTACCGTAGGTACCTACTGAATATACTCGAAGTTATGCGCTATTATTATTACGTCTAGACGATTCTGGAATGTTCGATCAGCTGGCCTATATATAGCGCCGTGGCGCCAGCGTAGAGTCAGTCTGCATTCGACTAGCGATACGACAACAAGCGATACTTAAGAAGCGATCTTTGAGAATACCTACTGCGACAACTGTAACGAGAACTGTGAGTACTACGTGAAGTAACATTTTTAGTGTTATTGTGTGTTTACGACACGGATTTCGTGGACATAAGGGAAGACTTCGGTGCAACATCAGCAAAATTCTACTTGTCATTGCCTACAATCGACTGTACCTTCATTGCCAATAAACTTCGCAACCCTTAACCGGCGTTTTGTGTGCGTTCGCGCAGCGAAATGTTGTTGAATTTAAAGATTTTAGATATGCAGATATTTAGTGTATGACATCGTACAATTGTGTATTGTAAAAAAAAATTTGTGCACGCAGCCATTGTGGAGAAATTCACAAAATACTGATTCCGCTGGGCGAACGTTGTCCTGGCGGAACTTTTTTTAATCCTTTGACTTTAGAAAAAAGAGATGTGTCCAAAAATTAGTGTGTATTTGTGTGTAATTGTGTATGTATGAATAAAATTTGTGCATGCATAAACTTCGGAGATATTCAAGTTTCCTCTGCGCGAACGTTTGGCCATTAGCTAGTTTTCATATAAAGCGCTTACATAAAGAGCTGTAGATTTTTACATACTTTGTTATGAATTTGTGTATATTTGTTTAAAAAACAGATTTAGAAAAAATCGTAAGGCTTAAAAGATAAAAATATAAACGTAAAATACGCTTATTTGGTCTTAGTTCTTAAAGTATGCACTTTGGGGTCTAGATTTTCACGTTTATACAAACCTTGTAAGTGTCTGCAATATATTGCCAAGTATCAATGATGTTCCTTTAGTAATTAAAGAGTTATAGGACAATTTACCATGACATAATCACTGTTTACAAAGCAGTCAAATATCACGACATTCTAAAGGAATTGCATGGTAAAATGTATGCCAATAATTAGTGTATTCATTCAACTATTCACATGCAAAATTTCATGTCATTAAATTCAGTAATTAATGAAATACAATTATAATACTGACGAAGCATCGAAAACCTACATAACCCGACCAAGTTCGGATAGCTATAAAAAAGCGGCCGTGCAATATATTTAGGTAACATCCCAAAATTTACAGTATAATATCGGTATTGAATTGGTATAGGTGATAACACAATTGTTTCGATATAATATAAAGGTCATTTATTTTTGTACACCTATTTTTTTAAATGTATTTGACTATGACAAAGTAGGTACTATTTACGTAGTTATTTTATTTAAGTATGCGCTTGAGACTTGAGATATAATCTAGAAATATTAATTTAGGCAAATAAAATTGATACAGCTAATTTCTATTGAAGATTTCACGCATCAGGATTCTTACTATAGACCCCCCAGTGATATTAAATAATTACCACAAGTAAATACTACTGTTTAGGTAAATATTTATCATATTGTAGCTTATAACACTTTTTAACCAATGCACTAGACGAGCGTTCCCCTTTGCAAATTTAGTGGATCAAACAATCTAATAACTTAAAAAAAACTACTTCTTCAATCGATTTTTTAATTGATGGTCTATACTGTTGTACTGGTTGTGACTTATTTAAGTGAGCGTGTTCCCCCGCACCCTACCAAAATATGCAGAATTATTTTGATTGAAGCGGTACGCTTAAGGCTAGTCTTTTGGTTAAATAGTCTAAGGTTCGTATTACAGAACGTTACTCAAAACTCAAGCTTTATTTACTAGTTTTAAGTAATACTTGAGCATTACTTAAAACTAGTTTTAACCTTTCAAAAGGTTTCAAACGAGACTTAAGTAAAGCTGGAGTTTTGAGTGACGTTCTGTGTGGCTAGCATGACTTTGCATTACGAGACTCGATCGTCGATATCGAGCGCGTTTGACTCATCGATTGGCCCGCTTCAAGGTTGTACGGACTCTCAACCAATGAGAGCGCCAAACGCGCTCGATATCGACGATCGAGTCTCGTAATAAAAATTCATGGTAGCTACACTGTAATACGGACCTTACTATTGTAGTTATGAATTGATCAAAAATATTCTAGTGTGAAACAATAGACAACGCGCTGCGCGCAACGAGCGTTAGGCGGCTTCCCGCTTGAAACAGTACTTCCATCCTTGAAGAAAAGAGAGGGCAATATGTTTTCATTAGCCGCGGCCCGCGCGTATTCATTTGCTGTTGTATTTGAACCTGATTAATATATCTAGATTATATCTCAAGTCTCAAGCGCATACTTAAATAAAATAACTACGTAAATAGTACCTACTTTGTCATAGTCAAATACATTTAAAAAAATAGGTGTACCTACAAAAATAAATGACCTTTATATTATATCGAAACAATTGTGTTATCACCTATACCAATTCAATACCGATATTATACTGTAAATTTTGGGATGTTACCTAAATATATTGCACGGCCGCTTTTTTATAGCTATCCGAACTTGGTCGGGTTATGTAGGTTTTCGATGCTTCGTCAGTATTATAATTGTATTTCATTAATTACTGAATTTAATAACATGAAATTTTGCATGTGAATAGTTGAATGAATACACTAATTATTGGCATACATTTTACCATGCAATTCCTTTAGATAGAATGTCGTGATATTTGACTGCTTTGTAAACAGTGATTATGTCATGGTAAATTGTCCTATAACTCTTTAATTACCAAAGGAACATCATTGATACTTGGCAATATATTGCAGACACTTACAAGGTTTGTATAAACGTGAAAATCTAGACCCCAAAGTGCATACTTTAAGAACTAAGACCAAATAAGCGTATTTTACGTTTATATTTTTATCTTTTAAGCCTTACGATTTTTTCTAAATCTGTTTTTTAAACAAATATACACAAATTCAAAACAAAGTATGTAAAAATCTACAGCTCTCTATGTAAGCGCTTTATATGAAAACTAGCTAATGGCCAAACGTTCGCGCAGCGGAAACTTGAATATCTCCGAAGTTTATGCATGCACAAATTTTATTCATACATACACAATTACACACAAATACACACTAATTTATGGACACATCTCTTTTTTCTAAAGTCAAAGGATTAAAAAAAGTTCCGCCAGGACAACGTTCGCCCAGCGGAATCAGTATTTTGTGAATTTCTCCACAATGGCTGCGTGCACAAATTTTTTTTTACCATACACAATTATACGACGTCATACACTAAATACCTGCATATCTAAAATCTTTAAATTCAACAACGTTCCGCTGCGCGAACGCACACGGCGTTTTAGTACCCCTAGCCCGTAACAATTGTCCGTAACATGCATGTCAGGGTCATTCTCTTTGTACCTGTGTGAACGACAACATGTATTTCTGAATATAGTAAACGATTATACAAAATGAACACAAGTGTTTAATTAAATCATATAAGAACTTTACGATTATAGAAAAGATTTTTAAAACTTGTGTTCCTTAAATTACAAACCATAGTATGCATACATATTACTAGACGACACAAATAGAAAGAAAAACATTGTGAATGATTAATAAAAGTTATAAAATTAGAAGGAAAAAACATTAATATAATCAAGATTTAATTTTCGTCCTGCAGTTGTATTATGATTGCTCAATCATAAGCTTTTACTCGAGCGTGTGTATGAATATGCTGTGTTAAATTGACCTTTTTACAAAAAGTACGTGAACATACACACACCGGAACAAATAGGGGAACACAAAAAAAAGAGACCGATTTTTTTCACACATAAACATAAATAGAAATCAGTCTTAAATACAAAGTTCTACAGTGAATTTATCAATTATAGGTGTGCACAGCACTTACACATGTAGTTAACCTAATTTAACCGAATAAAACAAATAATATTAATAATAGTAAAATCAAATCAGTTATTCGAGATAATTTTTTAAATGTACAGACAAATGAGCAATATAAATTAAATTAAAATTGTATTAAATGTCAAATCTTGAAAACACAAAAAAATGAGCAAAACTAATTAAAATTAAAATAAATTAAATTAAAATAATTACCTACATTGATTAAAAAGTTGAGACAAGCGCAGAACTAACATAAGTGACGGAATTGAGACAAAAGTCAACCATCAGCAATTTGTATGTGTTGTAAAAGATGCTTACGAAATTGAACCAGGGTGTTAGAAAAGATGTCGGTGGCGTCGGTGCAAGAGTGGATTTGATTATACGTCTTCATCAAACGTTACAATGGTGCTGAAAGTCTGAGATTAGTTCGAATTATAGTTGGTGTTGGTGTAAAGACATCTAATTATTTACGGTCGGACCTGCGTTAGCTACTACGGGGAACAGACACATTTATGCCTTCCAAAAGTCTTGGAACATGTATGTGACCATTTACAATTTTAAAGAGCATAATTAGGTCCGTCAGTTTTCTGCAGTTTTCAAGAGATATCATGTTGAAGTGACTCAATCTTTCAGGGTAACGGGATGTATTTGGGCAGGTGATAGATTTATAACGCAGGTACCTATTGAAACCTTTTTGGATGCGTTCGACTCGATCGATATGAACCCGATAGATAGGATTCCACACCTGCGACGTATAATCGAGAACACTTCTAACGAGCGTGAAGTAGAGGAGTTTGAGGGTGAGAGTAGAAGTAAAATCGTGGCAGACACGCTTCAGAAATCCCAGCATCTTAGTTGCCTTTTTGACAACATTTTCTATATGTGGAGTGAAAGTTAGCTGACTGTCCAGGCAGACTCCCAGATCGCGAATTGCGTTAACCTTCTGTAGTGTCATACCATTCAGTGAATATGAGGAGGGAAGGTATTTCTTTTTTTTTTGTGAAGGTCATTTGTTTACATTTTTCGACGTCAAGTTAAGGATCATTCGGTTCTTTAAGCACCCGTTTTGCACTGCGTAAACTCAGTGCAAAACGGTCCTCATGTAGCAAGGATATGTCTCAAATCGAGTTTATTTTCCTATAAAATTGCACATCGTCTGCAAAGAGTGAACATTCACTGTGCTTGATGCAGTTCACTATGTCGTTGACAAATACAAGGAGCAATATCGTACCCATATCGGAGCCTTGTGGAACTCCAGAGGTGGAGTAATAGAAAATGACTGATGCCCCTTTACTACGACCTTTTGTTTTATTTCAGTCAGATAAAACTCAAACCATTGAAGAAGTTGTCCAGTCAGAAGCAAAAATATGTATATGCTGCAGTCAAAACTCTTAACCAGTCAAAAGTACTTTTGACTAGCAAAATTAGTCAAAAGTACTTTCGACTGAACAGGTTGGTCAAAAGTTGTTTTGACTGAAAATTATTGGTTATTAGTAATTATGACTGCAAATTTGCAATTAAAAGTACTTTTTACTGACGCTCTTCGTCAAAAGTAGTTTTAACTGCAAATTTGCAGTTAAAACTACTTTATTTCAATGATGTTAAAGCGTTTTAATCTTCTGTACTGTAATTAGGTTAGGTTAGGTTAGGTTTGTTTTGTGGACGGCGGGGCGCAGGGCGCTGGGCGAGCGTCCGGCCCCAGAAGTGAGGGAAGCCGTCCGCCGCGAGGCGAGGGACGCCATCATCCAGCATTGGACGCAGGACCTCGCCTCCGCGGTGTTCGGCCGCCGTACCCTCGATGCCATCGGGCCGGTCCTGAAGGACTGGCTCGACAGGCGTCACGGGTTCCTCTCGTTCCGTCTGGTGCAGGTACTCTCCGGTCACGGCTGCTTCGGCAGGTACCTGCACCGGATAGGACGAGAGGAGACGCCGTCGTGCCATGGTTGCGGCGCGGCGGAGGACACGGCGGAACACACCCTCGCGGTGTGCCCGTCGTGGGCCGTGCCGCGCCACGATCTTGTCGCGGCGGTAGGAGGGGACCTCTCGCTGCCCGCCGTCGTCAGAGCGATGGTGGGGAGCGAGGGGGCCTGGGCGGCGGTGGCCTCCTTCTGCGAGGTCGTGATGTCGCAGAAGGAGGCCGCGGAGCGGGAGCGAGAGGAGGATCCCCTCGCTCCAGCGCTCCGTAGGCGGCGTAGGGGTAGGAGAAGGCGGGACTTTGCCCGCTTTCTCCCTCCCTGAGGTGAGCGGCGGGCGTAAGGCACGGGGTTGCCCGCGCCCGCCTTGCACCGCTCACCACGCGGGAGCTACGGCCCCTCTTTAAGAGGGGCAAATGAGGGCCCGCCTCACTAGGCGGGGTTCGCCGGCGGGGGAGAGGTAGCTGAGGCTCCGCTAGTTTCCCACTCCCCCGCCACTATGGCGATGGCGGAGTAGCGCTGGGGTTTTTAGTGGGTATACCGGGAGGCTCTCTCCCGGGGAGTCCCACATACCCCTCCCGTCCCCCGACGGGTGGGGATGCGTAATAGACATTTTCCCCAGCGACAAAAAAAAAAAAAAAAAAAGGTTAGGTTTGTTTTGTTATAACCAGTCAAAAGTACTTTTGACCAGCTGTATTGGGCAAAAGGACTTTTAACTGTTATTTTAGTCAAAAGTATTATTGACCAACCTGTTCAGTCAAAAGTACTTTTGACTCATTTTGTTAGTCAAAAGTACTTTTGACTGGTTAAGAGTTCTGACTGCAACATATACATTGTCAAGGCTCCAAAAATATGTAAACATCTTCGACTTTAAAACGAAGTGTTCAACTTGAAGAGCATAAAATTGTAGCCACCGATTCACATCATAAATATATATACGCTCATTGCTTCATTAAATTATGCCCACCACGAAAGGAACAATACTATGTACATAGTAAGCGATGGACCTCGGCGGCGAGGTCGGTAGGTGGGTCTTTTTTTGTGTGTTGTGCTGGTGGCCCTATTGGCCTCTTGGAGGAGGGTTATGGGGTCATCGGGGTCTGTGAGCGCATGCCAACGCCGTGCGCCGTGGTGGTCACCGGTGTCCGTCAGCAAAAATAATTGACCTTTATATTATATCGAAACAATTGTGTTATCACCTATACCAATTCAATACCGGTATTATATTGTAAATTTTGGGATGTTACCTAAATATATTGCACGGCCGCTTTTTTATAACTATCCGAATTTGGTCGGGTTATGTAGGTTTTCGATGCTTCGTCAGTATTATAATTGTTTTTCTTTAATTACTGAATTTAATGACATGACATTTTGCATGTGAATAGTTGAATGAATACACTAATTATTGGCATACATTTTACCATGCAATTCCTTTAGAATGTCGTGATATTTGACTGCTGTGTAAACAGTGATTTTGTCATGGTAAATTGTCCTATAACTCTTTAATTACTAAAGGAACATCATTGATACTTGGCAATATGTTGCAGACACTTACAAGGTTTGTATAAACGTGAAAATCTAGATCCCAAAGTGCATACTTTAAGAACTAAGACCTAATAAGCGTATTTTACGTTTATATTTTTATCTTTTAAGCCCTACGATTTTTTCGAAATCTGTTTTTTAAACAAATATACACAAATTCAAAACAACGTATGTAAAAATCTACAGCTCTCTATGTAGGTAAGCGCTTTATATGAAAACTAGCTAATGGCCAAACGTTCGCGCAGCGGAAACTTGAATTTCTCCGAAGTTTATGCATGCACTAATTTTATTCATACATACACAAATACACACTAATTTTTGGACAAGGTATGATGTCTGGTGAAGCCGTACGGAGGACGGGTCTGAGCAGTTGTGTTGCGATGAGTGCCGGGTACGATGAGCCTAATGTTGTTGTGTTGGGAGTTTGGCCGTGGAGGGTCTTCAGATCAATCTCCCTTTGGCGCATTATCGTTGGTCGTGTTGTTGGGTTTAACATCGCATCACCTAGCTCAACTGCCGTCTTCCTTCCTATTCGCTCAGTTTTACTGAGTGAATAGGCTCTTAATAAACTAGCGCGCTTTACCAACAACGATCGCATCACTGCTTACCATCAGGCGGGATTGCGGTCAAGCGCTAGTTTATTAAATTATTTAAAAAAAAAAAAAAAGTCTCTTTTTTCTAAAGTCAATGGATTAAAAAAAGTTCCGCCAGGACAACGTTCGCCCAGCGGAATCAGTTTTTTGTGAATTTCTCCACAATGGCTGCGTGCACAATTTTTTTTTTTACCATACACAATTATACGACACTAAATATCTGCATATTTAAAATCTTTAAAATCAACAACATTCCGCTGCGCGAACGCACACCGCGAAATGGGGTATTGTCAAAGGATTGGATCTCAAAGAAAAATCAGAAGGTCAAAGTGGAATTTTAATGAAGTTGTAACATAAACCGATGGTGGTAGGCCAGAACATCAGCCGCCGGCAAAGTTACCACCCACCAGACAAAGCCTTGCCGCCAAGCGATTTGTCGTGTTCCGGCATGATGCTGGTGAAGCCGTACGGAGGACTGGTCTGAGCAGTTGTGTTGCGATGTTTGCCGGGTACGATGCGCCTAATGTTGTTGTGTTGGGAGTTTGGTCGTGTAGAGTCTTCAGATCAATCATCTCCCTTCGGCGCAGCATCGTTGGTCGCGTTGTTGGGTTTAACATTGCATCACCTCGCTCAACTGTCGTCTTACGTCCTATTCGCTCAGTTTTTCTGCGTGAATAGGCTCTCAATAAACTAGCGCGCTTTACCATCAACGATCGCATTACTGCTTACCATCAGGCGGGATTGCGGTCAAGCGCTTGTTTATTATTATTAAAAAAAAATGGTTGCCTGTAAAGTCGGTTTTACGGGCGAAGATTTTACGTGACAACGTCTTTTTCTCGGTAGAATATTTATTGATATGAATATAATTAAATTGCACAATAGGAACAAGGAATTGAATGAAAATAAGAATTGCACAAATTTTAACTATAGAAATATATTTTGTTTACTAAAACATTGTACATGTAAACTTAAACTTAACTAATTCCTATTTGAGTGATTTTGTTGAGGATAGGACGATGATAGGAGAAATATGAAATGAAAGGAAGTGTTTCTGCTGTAATGTGATGACATAACCTATAAACTCAGTTTCTCAACTTTTGTGTCAATCTAACAATTAATCAATCAATCATAGTTTACGATAATGAAATATCAGTGTACAATTATTTACCTTTATTGTTGTAGTTGTTGTAAATGACGAATCTAAGCACTCCCACATTTTCACTACAGACAGCTGACGATACTTTAACCACACGTGTGAACTTGTATTATGACGCTTTCTTGTTTTTCCAACGCCAAGAACGTTCGAGAAAGACAAAGACAGAGACACAAGCATGCGCCGATTCAATGCGCCTAATTCTCTAGTGCTGCGCGCGCGGCAGACCGATCATAGTTGAGTGGGAGCGGTGACTCATCGTAACGTTACCGAGCGTTACACTTTTTCATAAGTGACTCCCAGCCGCAACCTAATTTAAGACGTTGTCACGTCAAAAAATCAAGAAAAAGGAGCAATGAGGAGAATGCAACTGCAAAATTCTGTTCTGTCTGGTTTAATTTGATTGAAATTGGTATTTTTTTTTTCAACAAGATAATGATCTATATTCATTTTTTATTTGATAATTTATGAGTAATAATTACATAGTAAGTATTATATATATATAATTATGTAATTATATATATATAATACTAAACAAGAGATTTTATTATTTATTTATACCTACTATGTAGTAGGTATAAATAAATAATAAAATCTCTTGTTTAATCTTCTGATTTTTATTTTGGTGTTGCTTTTATTTTGGCCTACGATGTATCCAGTGTAGGTACTTTCCCTTTGTAATTCCCCGATTTTAAAGGATTTTCGATTTTGTCAAATTGTCAGTTAATTGTTGATGTTGATCGCGAACGGATGCGCATTTTTTTTTGCGAATTTATGTGTCGATATTCGAAGTGTAATTTTAAGAATTTCTGTGTTTGTTGAATGTTGAATGTGTGTGATTTTAAAAATGTCTGCTGGACCTAACCACTATTTCAGTGCCCAAGAATACGGGAATATGCTCATGTGCTATGGGGAAACACGTGGAAACGCACGTCAGACACTTCGTATTTATGTCCGAAGGTACCTAGAAACTCGTCATCCAATAGATAGTCGAGTAAAATTACAAGAGCGTATCAGCGTGTTTTGGACAACCAGCCGATCGTGCCACAGCGGGAGGATTCTGGGAGGCTCATTAGACCCAGTGTGGCGAACCACGTACTGAATGTCGTGCAGCAGAACCCACGGTTGGAAGTACGCACAGCAGCTCGATTAGTTCGCAACCGGTATAGGACCCCCGTTGCGCACAACACTGTTCATCGCATTTTACGCAAAGATCGACAGCGCGTGTATCACATCCACAAGGTGCAACCGTTATTACCCGCAGACAGAGAACCCCGCGTCAGGTATTGCCAGTGGCTGCAACGACAGTACGTAGAAATTTCCAATTTTACGGCCAATGTTATGTGGATTGATGAATCCACATTTACCAGAAACGGAATGATGACGGAACCGGCATAATTGTCACATTTGGGCCCATACCAATCCGTCCGCATTGCAGCAGACGGGACACCAAAATCGATGGTCGCTGAATGTTTGGGCTGCAATTTTCAAAGATCTCGTTGTTGAACCCATTTTTCTTCCGGAAAGATTAAATAGGGCTCGTTATCACGAATTCCTACGTACAACCCTCTAGGATATAATCGACGAGTAGCCTCTAGCCCAGACTACGGTGATGTGGTTTCAACACGACGGTGCTTCCCCACATGTGATTCTTCCTGGCAGACGCTGCCTCACCGAAGCTTTTGGAAGTCGGTGGATTGGAAGATTCAGGCCGCAGCCATGGTCTCCCCGTTCACCAGACTTGACCCCGTTACATTTTTTTCTTTGGGGTTACGTTAAAGATAAGGTGTTTGTGTGCGAGTGCAATTCCGCAGTAGAGATGAAGAATCGCATCGAGAACGCATTCACGACCTTGCGTGAGGAGTGTATCCAGCACCCTACCTCCTTGCGCCGTGTCCATGCTGAAAACCTGCGCCGCGCTCAGATCTGTGAGCTAGCTGGTGGCGGCTACTTCGAACCTTATTTGGTTAGGAGTGAGCGAGCTTAAGGTAAGTTTACTAATTTATACCAACAGCAGTGTGCTCACAAGCTTTTTTGTTTCATCAATCCTTATCTGAATCGATATTATATATATACCAGCAGGATGACGCAAGCGGCGGTAGCGGGGCATCCCCGCCGGTTTGTTCGACATTGTAGGTACATTCACACAAAGGCAACATGGCGACTGCGACTTTACGGGCGGCCGTGTTGGTGTAAGACGCGTAGGTACCTACGTACTAAAAGGCTCGCGCGGGCTAAATTGATAATGTTGCATTGATTTCGCGTTGTCTACAATACATTGCGTGCTCGAAAATTGTGATTTCTGTAACCGCTCGTTAACGACATAAATGACTTTCATAATTTTATTAGTGGCAGACCGAGTAGCCTTTTCGCTAAGTTTGCGTTACGATATCAGATACACCTTGCATTCATCAATATAAAAAAAAATTGGTTGTCTGTAGAACTCCGTCTACTGCCGATATTTGAACGTGACAACGTCTATTACATGGTAATAGACCTCGCGCACGAGTGTGACACACGCTCAAGGGGTGGGGGTAAAGTAGGCGTGGACTCCGTGTGGCGTCAGATTCGGCCGTTACGGTGTTTTCGAGAATGACTCCACGCCGTACCAATTTAATAGACGTTGTCACGTCAAAATAACTCTTGCTTTGGATGTGTCATACTCGTATCGAGTAAATACACTCAAATTAAGCGAAAACCATGCAATACAAGCTATTATTTCAAAAATAATGTGCCTTTTTTGTGTCCCCCTAATTGTGCCGCTGTGTACATCACACTTATGTGTGGGTACGCATATGCAGTATTAACCTCTCCTTTTTAATAAAATTACGTTGACATATTTCACACTTATAAGGTTTCTCACCAGTATGTGTACGTATATGCTCCGTTAAACTCTTCCTTTCACCAAAACTTCGTTGACAAATAGCACACTTATAAGGTTTCTCACCAGTGTGTGTACGCATATGCTTTGTTAAACTCCACTTGTCACCAAAATTACGTTGACAAATATGACAGTGATAAGGTTTCTCACCAGTGTGTGTACGCATATGCACTGTTAAATTCCCCTTTACACTAAAATTACGTTGACAAATAGCACACTTATAAGGTTTCTCATCAGTATGTGTACGCAAATGGGTTATTAAAGAATACTTTATACTAAAACTACGTTGACATGTTTCACACCTGTAAGGTTTTTCACCAGTGTGTGTACGCATATGAATTGTTAATTTAAGCTTTGTAATAAAATTACGTTGACATGTTTCACACTTATAAGGTTTTTCCCCAGTGTGTGTACGCATATGCCCCTTTAAACCCTTCTTTTCACTAAAACAACGTTGACAAATATCACACTGATAAGGTTTCTCATTAGTGTGTGTACGCACATGGACTGTTAAACTACTCTTTTGATTAAAATTACTTAGACATATTTCGCACTTATAAGGTTTTTCACTAGTGTGTGTACGCATATGCACTGTTAAACTCACCTTTTGACTAAAACTACGTTGACAAACATCACACTGATAAGGTTTCTCATTAGTGTGTGTACGCACATGGACTGTTAAATTACTCTTGTGATTAAAATTACGTAGACATATTTCGCACTTATAAGGTTTTTCACTGGTGTGTGTACGCATATGCACTGTTAAACTCCCCTTTTCACTAAAACTACGTTGGCAAATATCACACCGATAAGGTTTCTCACCAGTGTGTGTACGCATATGCTTTGTTAAACTACTCTTTTGACTAAAAATACGTTGACATATTTCGCACTTATAAGGTTTTTCCCCAGTGTGTGTACGCATATGCTCCGTTAAACTCTTCTTTACACTAAAACTATGTTGACAAATATCACACTGATAAGGTTTCTCACCAGCGTGTGTACGCATATGCACTGTTAAACTCCCCTTTTCACTAAAACTACGTTGGCAAATATCACACCGATAAGGTTTCTCACCAGTGTGTGAACGAATATGCAACGTTAAATTCTTCCTTTGACCAAAACTTCGTTGACAAATATCACACCGATAAGGTTTCTCACCAGTGTGTGTACGCATATGCTTTGTTAAACTACTCTTTTGACTAAAAATACGTTGACATATTTCGCACTTATAAGGTTTTTCCCCAGTGTGTGTACGCATATGCCCCGTTAAATTCCCCTTTACACTAAAATTACGTTGACAAATACCACACTTATAAGGTTTCTCATCAGTATGTGTACGCATATGGGTTGTTAAAGTATACTTTTTACTAAAACTACGTCGACATATTTCACACCAATAAGGTTTTTCACCAGTGTGTTTTTTTACATTAGTAGAACTACGCCGATTACATATGTAATGCTCTTTGAAAGATGTGCCAAGCTTGGACGTCCGTTTCTGAGAAGTCCGGATAAATTTCGAGTCTGATTTGTCTTTTGTAGTTTGCTCGGCTGTTATTGCAGCCTTTTCTTTAGTTCTTCTTGTGTCCTGTTTTGGTTTCCTCATAACGGTGGCCTCTGTAAGTAAATCTAGTAAGTACCCAATGGGAGATTTGAATGAATTTGAAGAATGCCGTTTGAATTTGTTTGCGTCTCCGACGCACTGGGTGTGGGAGAGCTATCTATATTTCATTGCTGAGAGCTTCGAAAGATCGTCTATTTATGGAACGCTGGACAAAATTCTGCTGTCTTGACCGGTGTTCTATGTGGCTATTTTAAATTAAATTTAAATATAGAAACTTTTAATTACGTGTATATATTGTGTGTACTATAATTATTATCCGAAATAGACATTGAATTGAATTTAACTACGATGGTTTCTGTATCTTTCATCTGCATGACGATCTGGTAACTTTCGCAGGGTCAACATAACTAGAGATTGCATAAGACAGTCAGGTAGGCAAGGAAAAAGGAGCAGCCTTTAAGCAAGCAAATAAAAAAACTGAACAGTCCTAGCAATAGAACTTAAAATTGCCCATATACCCAGTTACACCCTTCAGGCATGTGAGGTAATCCTAGCCACATTCTATCAGGTGGACCATTGGCTTGTCTGCTTAGCTATAATTGTACGGTTCCGTACAGGCATTATTTGCTTATGTCGCGACCTACTTTACGATTTGTATTATTTATGTTAATATTGATACTTTGTTAGTTGACCAATAGCTGCCGTAGCGCTATAACCGCGGATTAGCATCCAAACTACTTTCGTGTACTTTTACGAATAAACTTAATAATTGTGAAGTCTGTGGTTTTCGTCAACTCATCTTCAACTCTCTCTGAACCATACAATAATTATAATAGAACCAACTTATACTTACTCATTGTCTCCCCGGATTTTCTTTTTTTCTTTGATACTTTTTCGTCTTCCACTTCAGTTTTACATTTAATTAAAGGTATATCATCTTCTAAGTCTGACTTATACCAGTGTGGCGGTTTATCTGCTACATCTAAACAGTTATTGTCTAAATTTTCGGGTTCTAGCTCTGTAAATAAACAAAAACTGTCAAGAGTGTTATTATCACCTAGCTGCGCCTGGTTTTACCTGCGTAACTTTAGACCCTGTGAGAATATCAAAATTAAAAGTAATCCCATGCATTAATCCTGGTGATAATCTATGTGTGCCAAATTACATCTAATCGTCGTTCAGTAATTTTGGTGTGAAAAGTAATAAACATATACACTCACAAACTTTCGCCTTTATAATATAACACTATGTTTGTACTAATTAGTTTACTTATTCTTATACAGCATGGAATTTTAATGTTTTCCCGAAGCGAAACGGTTTTGTCTTAAAAATACAACCGTTTCACCAATAAATAAAATATTAGAAACATGAAATACCAGGTTTGCCATAGTGATAAAAAAAAATCGAAAGTGAGTAGAAAATAATACTAATGTGGAGGCATGAGGAACAGGGTGTAAAGCTCACTCATCCTCCATAGAAAAGGGAGGATCGTCCAACCAGACGGATGTTATGTCTGGCGGGCACTTGCCCAACGGTTGAAATTGGCAAGTTGTATGTATGCGAATTAAATAAATAAATAAATAAATAAATATATACGGACAAATCACACAGATTGAGCTAGCCCCAAAGTAAGTTCGAGACTTGTGTTATGGGATACTAACTCAACGATACTATATTTTATAATAGATACATATATAGATAAACATCCAAGACCCAGGCCAATCAGGAAAAGATCGTTTCCCATCATGACCTGGCCGGGTCGGCCGGGGGAATTGCACGGTAAACTCTGATTGCGAGATGTAGAATTCGTGTGACGTCAGTATGACGCGTCGTTCGTTTTTGTGGCGTTTGTAGGTACCGCTACATCCGGAGGGGAGTGATGAAAATAAAAATGTTTGTGTTATACATTTTTATTTTTGTCTTTTACTTTATTCATCGAAAGTACTCCGTAAAGCAAATCGTTCTGCCGCGGAAAAACAACCATTGAAATTCCAGCGTGTATTTATTGTTTTTGTGAATCACTTCGATTTGCATTATTCCTTGTGTCCTTTACTTTTCTACACGCTGTCTACATTTGTGTTTATTGTCCTATTAGCATTACCTGTGTACCCTTCCGTTCTGGTTTTTGTTTGTCTGTTTCTGTGTGTGCATAAATGGTTAAATTAATACAAGTTTGACAATTGTTATTTAAATAATGTGGTAAAACACTATGCTGAACTAAACTAAAAACTGCCATTTTCGAGAACTGGGTCGGGCATATACCTATAGGTACTACGGCACTTCCGAGTCCACAAGGTTGTATTTGAGAGTAAGTTGCTGATGAATTATCCTGGCTACAAGGTTGTGTCTATGCGTTAGGTTACTCTCCGTTAGCTAGACGAGAACACCCGGAGATAATATGGCTTATTGATCCGGCCGGTGATATGCCCGACAGATGTCAACTGTGCAATATTTCACAATAAATCTCCGGTAATTGTTCGTCATCATAACTTCGTCCATAATTGCACCTACAAAACCTTCGGTTTCCCCAAATAAAAGATCACCAAAACGTAGCCAGGCTACGGACGCTTGAAAATCTACATCGGGCCCATGTAGGGCTCGGAAAAAGCGTCCGTGAAGCTCTTTGCTCTTCCATACCTCCATGCGATCATTTGTGTCAAGCACTACGGGTTTGCGCCAGCGGAGTGAGGCCCTTGTCAACTGCGACCACATCTCGATGCATCCCCACGTCGGTTTCTAGAAAATATTCCCTGAGACTGCATATCTCGCGATTGTGGAGGATCTTAGCGTTTAAAAAGTAACGACCTCCACATTTTCGCGGGATATACAGCCTCATAACCGATGACCGTGGGTGATGCAATCGATTTGCAGTCAGCAGCGCACGGACCCTCTGATCCAGGGCGTCAAGTTCGGTTTGAGTCCATTTGAGTATGCCGAAAGAGTACATCAATACCGGCATGACCCAACCGTTGAAAGCGCGCACCTTGTTTCCGCATGATACAAGACTATTAAGGCCCTGTTATAGTGCGATGTGTAGGTATGAACGCGCTTCCTCAGCCCCCGCAAAATAGATAAGAGTCGAGCTTATAGACGCAGCGAGAGAGCGCGCGCGCCGCGCGCCGTTCTCGTCGGTACTAGCATTTGAATATGCCACAAGGCAGTGATATTGCAGCAGGTAAGGTATGAAAAAGTATCGGTTTCGGAAATATTGACGGAAGACGGAACAAAATTACTGTTTTGTTGTGTTAGTATTGTTTTGTAATCAAATAAACATTTTCATTTTACATTTCCTTTAAAACTACAAAAAGAATCTAACCACGTTAAAATACACTTTTCTGCAATCAATTGTGAATTAATTATTGTACAAACCAACTGTAATATGGATGTTCAATCTTGCCAGTCGTGTAATATTTTTCGCTTAAATTTATTTTCCCAGTGTTTATTTTTATACTGTAAAAAAAATATTTCAGGAATTATTCCTATATCTGTTTTGTAGATTTGCATGTTGTTCTGTACCAGTAAAAATTACTTTGTTTCGGGAGTATTGCACCTCCTTCTACACGTGGTCTGTAAGCTAACTATGCTCAGAAATCATACAACGTCCTTCGTGTGCAATATAACGACGCGTTCCGGGTGTTGCTGGGGTTGCGCCGATACTATAGCGCTTCAGGGATGCCTAAAAGATGCGCGTCCCTGGTACGGCTGGTACGGACCAGCCCCAATAACATTCTGACTTGTATTGCGAGCAGACTCGACTGTAGCTATCTAAATCGCTGCTCCAAGCTTTCCACTTCAGTTTTGAGCCTGTAGCACCAGTGATTGTTTTTTTTTTTTTTATCTGTATCGCTTTGTGCTGTGCTTTGTGTTTGTAATCTCTTGAATGTATTATGTTTTGTAGTATTTTTTTATATGTGTAATTTATTGCTTTTGTATTGTTTTGCGTGTGTTATGTTTTTGTATTTATATTGTTTTAAGTACCTATTTATGTGTTGTAGAATTTTGTAAGCCAACATAGAATTAAAGTTTAAAATTGTTACTAACTAAATGAGTCACGGATACTCGAATAAATAAAAATATATTATTATTATAAAACAAAAAAAAAAATACAATTGGTGGTTCCCAGCCCCAGCACATTGGTCTGGTGGCTGGGAACCACCGGACCAATGTGTGGCTGACACGTGCCTACCTGATGATGATGATGATGCAATGTGTTCATTCTGGTACAGTATCTGGTCGGTGCCTGTCAGTCATACTGAAGGTGATTGGGCTCGGGATGTCGAGCGAGCCTGCGATCTAATGTTAAAAATGGGGGCTATTACAATCTACTCTCAAGATGTAGCTCGTGCAGGCCGTCCGTTACCTAACTGCAAGTCTCCAGGGCCCGACGGGCTTCATAACTTTTGGATCAAATGGTTTTCAAGGTCGCACGCTCGCTTGGCATCTCCCTTTCAGACTGCTTTCGAGACTGGTTCGCTACCTCAGTTCCTAACAACTGGACTAACCCACCTGTTCTATAAATCAGGTAGCACCGCGGAACCTAAAAATTATAGGCCGAACACTTTTTTACAGAGGGTATATTAAGTTCTTACATCCATAACTAAAATTAACAAACATCTGGATGAATGGATATAAGAGCGGATCCCGAAGGAATATGAAGCTATTCCTCATTAATATGGCCATTAGCCTACAGGTTCGTCGTTCCCGAAAGAATCTATCGACATGCTGGATAGATTTTAAGAAGGCCTATGACTCGGTGCCTCATACATGGCTCATGCGTACAACTCCATGTATAAAGTTGATGCAACTCTGCGCACCTTCCTGGTGACATGTATGGGGCCATGGAGGACGGTCCTTCGATATCCAGGATGTCGAAATATTCATAAGAATAGAGAACTGATAAGGATCGGGCGAGGTATATTCAGGGCGATAGTTTGAATTCGCGTAATTTAGTGTGGACGAATGTGCGGTCATGCACGTAAAGCGAGGAGAGATCCGTGAGAAGGCAACTCACGGGTTCCATAAACCTTAAAAGCCCTCTGGGCACGGAAACCTATAAATATTATTTACTGACGTGAAGCAATCGTTGAAGGAACGCGTCTTTAAACGCCTGAAAAAAGTACTTAATAGTATTCTATCAGGCGGAAACAAGGAGCGCCTTCAACGGTTGGGTCATGCTGGTTTTGATGTATTCTTTCGGCATAATCAAATGGACTCAGACCGAATTCAACGCCCTGGATAGGAGGGTTCGTACGCTGCTGATTGCAAATCGATTGCGTCGCCCACGGTCATGGGTTATGAGGCTGTGTATCCCGCGAATATGTTGAGGTCGAGGATTTTTAAACGCTAAGACCCTCCACAATCGCGAGATATAGTCTCAGGAATATGTCCTTGGCATCTGTAGGCCAAAGCCCTCGCCCAAATATGGGAGTGGCTAGAGGAGGCAAAAAGCCGGGGCATAACTCCGCCGTTGCGGGAAATCGCAGTACGGCGGACAGAGCTCCGGCGGGATCTCATGGCGACATGGAAAGTGCGATTGTCGCAACCCAGTGCTGGGCACGCCACAATAGCGGCAGTAAGTCCCCTCTTTGAGGAGTGGCCAGAGGGGCGCCACGATGCCCTCACCTTCTATCTGACGCAGGTCCTCACCGGGTTCCTGTTCCGTATAAGGCGGGAGGAAACGCCAGGGTGTCACCATTGTGTGGATCGCCCTGAGGACACGGTAAAGCATACGGTGGAGATTTGCCCAGATTGGGTAGAGCACCGCCGTGTCCTCGTAGCGGCGATCGGCGGCGATCTCTCGCGTCCGACCCTGGTCCAGATCCGGAGCGAGGGTGCATAGCAGGCCGTTACCTCCTTCTTCGAAGCAGTGATGCTGGCAAAGGAGGAGGAGAGAATCCCAGCGCCCTCACACTACTAGCCGCTGCAGGAGACGCCCTGGTCGGGCGACAACATTGTTGCCAAGTAAGATGAACTTTTTAACCCATATGTAACAGTGTTTAGTAGAATGCATTGAACACTTTCATTGGGAGTGTCTCTTCATAGAATATTTTGCAAAGACCTGTATTCTGGATGTAACTGTATGTTGCGAAACATGTTTTTAATGTCTGTTATGAAGAAATAATTATCTACTCTGAATAGTTACAAAACATCAACAAGTTCCTTTTGTACTACAGGTCCATTGAGCAATAAATCATTTAATGAAGTTTTATTACTGGTTTTCATAGAACCATCCATTACAACACATTTTGTTGTTTTCTTTTGTAAATTAAGTACTGCATGGTGTAGTAGAAAAGACACTGGATCAGTTGTTAAGTTGTATAGACTAATATCAATGACACTACCATGACCTTGCCTTACATATTCATGAATGAAGTCTGAATAATTATTATTTATGCAGACTAGGATTTTTAGCTAGTCTAACTTCCAAATTGTAAAATCTCTTTAAAGCCAAATCTCCTAAAGATTGATTAATAGAACATAAAGGTTGTTTTAAAGGAAGGACAACTTGTAATTTATTGTGCTGTGTCCAAATGAATATTTTCTAAGAATATATTTTCACACTATTCATGTTCAGGAAGGAATTCTGTGAATGTTTCACAAAATAAAGAATCTACTGGATCCGTATTCTGAAAAGCAAAATAAGCGCGCTCTCAAGGTCGTTTCTATTATAAATCACAAAAAAAAAGTTTTTTTTATTCACTATGTGTGTCTTCTAACGAATGTAAAATCATTTTAATCGTTTAAGCAATCGTTCTGTGATCGATTTCTCTCAACGAATTTTTGTTGCTTGAAATCGATTATTTTTTGTGCTGGCAATGGCATCAATCAAATTCTTGACTACCGGAAATACATTTCAGAGTAACTTGAAAGAACTTGGGCTATCGAATTTTTTAAAACATTACGTAAACGCGGATTTAATAATAATTCATATTTTGGCAATGTTAGTCAAAAAACGGAACGGAAACGGAAATATATTTCCTATAAGCGTTTGGTACAGGTTTCGGCATTCTCCTTAACGCTTGACTGCGCCAAAGGAAAGGACATGTTTTTAAAATTTGTGTTCCTATGCTCGTTTTAAGCAATTTTAAATATGTATACTACCATATACGTTTGTTACACTACCATTGACTACCCAATCACATTGTTATAATACCATATTGAAAAAATCCAAATATTAACGTTTTTACCGGTTTACCGGTAAAGATTTTTTACGGGTTATTCCACGGTAAAACCACGGTAATTGCATGCCCTAGTTTGTAATACAATGCTTAGAATGATGTAAACTAACAGTTTCACAAATAAAAAGTACATGATACAAAAACATCACCCTTTTGTAACTGTATATTATTCTGATTTCTTTAGAATCAACCACTAAGCTTGGTGGAAGACCCGCTCCGGCTTCAATAAAAATAATGTCTACTGTGCACAGAATGAAAGCCTACCGGGGTAGCAAGTTTGTTCGAAATAATGGACCCCCACTCCGGCCCACTCACTCAGCGGTTTAGTAAGGCAGAGAAACAACAGCAGGTGGCCGGCAGGGGCACGAGCAGCACGCGGATTTTTCTGGTGTTTAGTTTTGAATAAATCGTGATATCTCCTGAATGAAACAACCAATTCCAATATTTCAAAAAGAGATCTGCTGCTACTTAAATTACCTTTGATATGACGTAATTTATTTGGATAAGGATTAATAATTAGGAACAAATAGTGGGGTCTGATTTCTACTGGCATTTTATTTAACTTTTCAAACATTAAAAAGTAGTCATAATGAAGAAACTATAGTAGGTAGACATGGTGTCGCAGACTTTTTTGGAGGCATTTTTAAGGTCTACAATACTGTAGTACATTATTTAGATCCGTCTCATAGGGTTCAGCCAGCTTTTGCAATGAAGCAATTTGCATGTGTTAGAAACCTCAAAAATGATCAGTGTTCCTCTTATATATCATGCATGTTATATACATAAAACCTTCCTCTTGAATCACTATCTATTAAAAACAACCCTATCAAAAACCGTTGCGTAGTTTTAAAGATTGAATCATACAAAGCGAAAGTAAAAGTGACTTTGTTTTATAATATGTAGTGATTCTGAAGAAAAATGTATCTATAGGAATAAAAATGCTGCGAAGCATTTTTATTCCTATTTAATTAGTTGGATACTTCTAAAGCTGCTGGCCCAGATAATATTTCATCCAAATTTCTTATACGGTGTTCGAGTGTAATTGCCCATCCTATATCGATTCTCTTCAAGAAATCCTTAGATACTTCTGTTGTCCCTGAGCTTTGGAAATCAGCTTTCATGACGCCAATTTACAAGAAAGGAGTCGAAACCGAAATTGTTAACTATAGGCCGATATCCAAGCTTTGTATTGTGGCTAAGATATTCGAAAGGATTATCTATAACCAGATATATAGTGCTTTTATAAATTCGCTTAGTTCCCTTCAACATGGTTTTTTGAAAGGAAGGTCACTACAGTCACCAATTTAATTCTACTCAATGATTTTATTACTGATGCCATGGATGATGGTGGGCAAGTTGATGTCGTTTATACTGATTACAGTAAAGCTTTTGATCGGATCGATCATGAGATCTTACTATCCAAGTTATATGGTATAGGAATACGAGGTGATTTACTCAGATGGTTTTCTTCGTATCTGGAAAACAGATCCCAGGCAGTAGTATTAAGCAGCAATTATATGTCCAATTGGGTACCTGTCTCCAGTGGAGTCCCCCAGGGTTCATTGCTAGGTCCATTACTCTTCATTATTTATATTAACGACATCAACTCTTGCTTGGCTTCATCCAAACTGCTGTGTTTTGCTGATGATATGAAGATTTATGCCTCAATATCATCACATGCGGACGTAATTGCACTTCAGGATGATTTACGTCGTCTGGAGGCTTATTGTCGTGTGAACAAGCTTGATCTTAACCCCTCTAAATGTTCGGTTCTGACATATTCCCGAAAGCGCACAATCATACCATCATCGTATTTCTTAGGTGATCAAGTGCTACCTAGGACGAATTGGATGCGTGATCTGGGTGTATATCACGATTCTAAACTTACATTTGAACATCCTGTCGATGCCATAGTCGCTAAAGCATCTAAAACCCTAGGTTTCATAATGCGGCTGTCCAAGTGCTTTACTCAGGCTAAAACCTTGAAAATTCTTTACTGTAGTTTTGTTAGAAGTCACTTAGAATATGCTTGTGAAATCTGGAACCCTTGTTATCACAAGTATATTGATCGCATCGAAAGCATCCAGAAAAGATTTATCAAGTATTTGTGTTATCACCAGAAAGTGTCCTACCGATCTGAAGATTACCTCAAGCTCTGTAAAAGGTATCATATATTACCCCTAATTAATCGGCGAGCAATATCTGACTGTATTATATTATTTAAAATTTTCAACAACTCTATCAATAGTTCCGATATTCTATCAAAATTCTATTTTAACGTTCCCGGAAGGTCAAAGCGATGGAATGCACCTTTGGGTGTTCCATTAACCTCTACAAATTACAGACAAGATTCATTTACAGTGCGAGCAAGTAGAACCTTTAATGACATGTGTAAACTGCACGATTTCGATTCCTTTTTAAAGAGTGTCTCCTCGGCCAGAAAATGCATGAGCCCTGACTTTTTTGGTTGAGACTTTTATGTACGAATATGTTAGGATTTTTTTCTTTTTTTTTTAATTTTTGTTATCTTAAGCTGGAATGTTATATTGCTTGTTTTTTAATTTTTGTTTAATTCTTGTAGTGTCTGTTTTTTTTTTTTTTTAATTTTTACAAGCTAGCTGTGTTGTGTTGTCCACACTATCACTGTACAGTCTTTTTTTATAAATGATGACTTATAATTGGCTGTCAGTCTGACATACATATTTTTTATTCTGTTTGTTTTAGCTGTAAGTTGTCCATAGTTAATAAATAAATATTATTGATTACAATAACAATTGCCTATTGAATTTAAAAAATCTTATTTATAAGTTATTTATTTTAAGCAGAATGTTCGAAGCCCATTACAAAAATAGAAATGAAAACACAAAAATAATAAAATGGAAATATGCATAGATTTTCGAAAATACCGACGTAAAATAAACGTATGTAAGGTTTAAAGAATTTAAGAAATTAGTAGTTACACTCGATCGTGGGGATCGCCGCGGATACTAGATGCGTACCCGGACAGAGACGCGCAGAGTCAATCGCGCTTCGCGTTTGCGTTGATGAATTACGCTTCTAAATATAATAGAAGTCGTGCATCGAAGTCGATGCCCCGCTGTGGGCGGAACTACACGTCTCCCTCTCGTCTGCTTCACCCCCTCAAGTACCTAAAAGTCATATGTTCACCGCGTCTTAAATAGTACCTACTCCATGAAGGATGAGTTTACTTTAGCAAGTCTGAAACAGGATCAACTAATTGGTTCCTATTTCTAGCGCTATAATTGTGACTTTCAGCTCTTTTACAGAAAAGATTTAATTTTTTATGTACAGCTACAGACGACAACACATTAAGCTACTACAATGATTTTTTATTGCATTATCGACTTTATGGCTAAAACATTAAAGTTCTAGGTTGATTGCGATAATTTTCAGTATCAGATAGCTTGACCTGCTGTCGTCCGTACATGATATTTTCATACATTTACTGACAAGGTACCATCTATACTAATATTATAAATGTATATATTAAAAATCTAAACCGATTTTGATGAAATTTGGCACAGACAATCTTTAGACCCTGAAAAAGGACATAGGCTACCTTTTATTCCCTAGGGAAATCTAAAAAGCGCGATATAACAGAATTCCACGCGGGCGAAGCCGCGGTCGGAAAGCTAGTATATTAATATAGAGAAAATCTACCAGGAATAAATACTCCTGTAAAGTGGGTCCGTTTACAATAATATAAGACTCGCATGGTGGGCAGGTGGGGCAGCGGCCGCCACCTGCCCATGGGTACGCCAATGTCTTCATTGACTAATCAGAGACGGTAGTTTCAGTACCGGAAGCCAGTTGCAAAAAGTCTTAAATAAATTACACAAACAATTATATTAAAACCAAAAGCTAACAATACCATTATTTTGATATTCCTCCATTGGCTCAATACCATCATCTAGTCCATCAGTAACAGCTGGTAATTCTTCTTTGATAGCAGTATTTCCTGTTTCACATTCATCATTTATACTTATGTGGAATATTGTCGAAGTAATAAGCCCACTACAAAACTCTAATTGGGCTTGGTTTATTAAAGGATTGACCTGTGAAAAGAAAAAGAAAGATCATAAGGTTGTGTGTTCAAATCAGGTCAGCGTCACCAGTATAGTAAAGTTGAGCAACAGGGTGTAGAGCTCCCTCATCCTAAATAGAAAAGGGAGGATTCTCCAACCAGACAGGTGTTGTGTCTGGTGTCAACACTTGATTTCGGGAAGTTGTATTTATGCTTGTTACACGGTAAACTGTTTATGCAATGAAAGGTTTGCGTGACGTCATTATGACGCGTATTTCGTATGTGATGTTGTAGATACCGCTACAATTACTATAATATTGAGAAAAACAAAATTAAATGATGAAAATCTTTTAATGTGAAAATTACATAAGACAATCACCCAAAACTCCCGCCCTTCACCACTACCTAGTGCTTTGGCTGGGAAGAAGAGAGGTGTGAACTTCCCAGCAAGAGAGCTGTCTGTTCAGTTGAATAATAAATAAACAAACAACTTTATACAATACTATGCATGTAAACTAACTATTACATATCAAAACACAGAAAATAAACTTATTTACCTTATGCCAACTAGCCATACCTACCAGCAAAGTACATTTGTAACTTATTATGTACAAAGTACTAAGGAAATTATAAGTACATAATAATTGTAAGTCTAATATTGTATGATAATAATTGTATGCTTATATTTGATAAAAGCTTTTATATTGCTATGCAACATGCAATGGTTTAAAAACCAAACACTTTAGGTATGAGCTTGAGAGGAATCACATTCACATTAAACTGATATTAGAAATTATAAGAATAAATGGCTGTTAAAGAATATCTTACCTCATATTTGTCACTTATATTCTGAGCAAAAAGCACTTCGGATTTCAGACATTGTCGCAGTAATCGGTAGCTTTGCTTTAATTTAGCAAAGCAGAAGACACAAGCAAGCAGCGGTCTACTATCTTCAGTTACAAACTGCAACAACATTTGTCATGTATTTTGATTTTATTATTTATTCATCATTTATACAAAAGAATAAGGATTCTTCACATTAAACAGCTACCAAATATGATTAAGGTATGAATTTGTGCTAACATGAGTCTATATCCAACTATACAGTGGAGCATTTTTTATATATGCATTATTGTAGATACAATTTAATATAATAATAATAGAATTTGTTTGTAAGAATATTGTTGTTACAAGGTGTTACATACAATTCACGTCCAAAATATTCTGCTGTCTTTCAGTATACAAGCATAACCTTAACCACAATTAATAACCTTAAAGAGATTACTTCATATTGTTATGTGTAATATATAAGTAGACATAATTGTGTCTCCAGTTAATGTAACCAGTAGTTTGCTCAACATTCTCATTGTTGGCACACGGTCTATGAGGACTATTCTTAGAAACTTGAAGTTTCTAAATTAAATAAACTTAGTAACAAACCAAGGTTAAATAAAAACCATTTGACTTAGTTAATGGACACATGTAATACAAGTCTCTCCCATATATTTTGTTAATAATGTTGCTAACTTTAATTTAAAATATTTATTTCTCAAAAACAGAATACAATTTTTAATTTAGAACAAGAAACACTTAAAAACATAAACATTCCTTGAAATGAGAATGTTTTGATTTAGACAACTCAGTTTGTGCAATGGCTTAGTGGCCCTTGTTCACTGTGTGACATGCAGTGAACAAGGTGGGAACTGAACCCATACAGAACAAATTTGTATGGCCTGCGGGTACTTGTTCCGGGTCTATTCAAGTATGTGAGTGTTTTGTAGTTACACACACAGTACAAATGACAACTTAAAAAAATTTAAGAGTACAAGTAAAACTGTGATGGAGCATGACAACTGAATAGAGCTGGGTGTTATGTTTAATTGGGTTAGTTTATTATCTAAACAAAGGGAGTCATTAAGAGGAGATAAGTTAACTACCTACCCAAGAAAAGACTTCTAGAGCTGTCTTAAATTTGGTACACTGGTGCAAAACTATCAAATTTGTTGTTTCCTAAAAACATAACAACTCTAGAAATAACAACTTACTGGAATATTAGTCAGCGTCTCATATAGTTTGTGCAAGTTTCTGCTGGCCACTATACACAGGCGGACATTCTCCGCTGAACATATCCTACACATTGGTAGTCTATCCATTATTAACTCAGAAAGCATCAGATTCAGAAAGTATCAGATAGGTACGGTTTTCTTCTCTTCTTTGACAACTCAACCAACGTCTATTATTCTGCCAGCGTCTTTTTTTTTTGGATTTTATGGCCTGGTTTCTAAGACCTTTAAGCCATGTCTTATTTGCACTTCACTTAGCACTTTAGTTTCACTTCTTCTTTTGTAACTTATCCTAACTTAACTTAATCTAACCTAGCTCCTTTCGTTTCTCGCGTGAGGCCGATTAGGAGGATTTTAGCGTAAAGACATGATGTGGCCACTATGCTACAATATTTCACTGTTCTTTATGAATTATTCACTGAATGCACTTTTTACTACATAAATCACGCGTTTTTATTTAGTAAACGGCACTATAAATAATTTAAAAGTCCAATGAAAAATGAGCGTGGCCTTAGAGCATCAAACTAACCGGAGACGACACTCGCACGCGTTCCCCTCTGAAAAAGGTACCAGCCTTACGCGCATACCTGTTTATAAAAACTGGTTGCTGCGCGTCGGCCGCCATTGTGTTCGTAAGAAAAAACATCGACTGTCGGCCGTGAGAGGTTTTGTTTATTAAGATTGACGTGATAAATAAAATAGTAAGTCAAAGAAATTATTACCCTAAAACAGTGTTTTGGGTTTTTTATACATTTTAGTAGTTTTCTTAGTTTTCGAATTATTATTGTATTGACTGGTGAATAAAATGTAGTAAAAATGTTGTGTTTCTGTTTTATTCAGAGAATGTTATGCTAACAACATGACAACGGTGTCGAAAAAGCGCGGGAAACGTTCGAACTTGGCGGGCGCGTCCTTTGAGTTTTTATAAAATAAAATAATTTTTAAGTATATATAAGATCAGTAGCGGTAGTGTATTGTATATATTCTGTTAATTAGTATAAATTTAGTTTAGTTTTGTACATTTCATCGCTTGGTAAGTCAAACTTTTATCAATATATAGAAACTAAGTATGAATGAGCCGCCCGATCCGGGGGACTTTGTCCCACCGGCAGGGAAATACGTAACCATACAGTCCAATGAGTCTGGCATGGACACCGATGGGTCCACTTCGACCCGTTCTTTGAAAAGAAGCCGCATTTCTGTATGCAAACACTGCAACAAACGTCGTCGCCGACATCATGGCTCTGATACAGCTAGTTGTGGTTGTCAGGATGTTCAGTTAAATGAAACTGAACAAAAAGTTAACATAGATAGGTACTACAAAGAAAATTATCGACACAGTCCAAAGTATTACCTCTCAGAGTCCCTCCACCCCTATAGGACGGAACACATATGATAAAAACGATTGTGCACCTTACATTATTCATGTGCAAAAACAAACTTTGTCACAAAACGATGGCACCACCTTGCACTCCATTACATTTGGGAAATTTCTGAAAAAAAACAATATTCCCAATATCATCAACGGAAGTGTGAAGCGCATAGGGCGTAACAAAATTTCGTTAGCTTTTTCAAATTTTGCTGACGCCAAGTCTTTTATAAATAATGGCAATCTTGAAGCAGAACAATTCAAAGCTTATATTCCGACATTCAACATTACTCGTATGGGGTTAGTTAGAGGGGTTCCGGCAGAATGGTCTCCGGAGGAGATTGTCAGTAACATCTCAGTACCTATTGGCTGCGGCCCTATTTTGAAAGTGAGACGACTGAACTTTAAAACTGTAATTGAAGGCTCTGTTGTTTGGAAACCTACACAGTCAATTGTCATTACTTTTGATGGCCAGGTCCTGCCAAAAAGAAGAATTATGTGCTATAATGCCCTACCAGTAGACTTGTATATATTTTCCCTACTATTCAGTGTTTCCATTGCTGTAGATATGGTCATACAAAGGTACAGTGTAGGTCCAAGCCTAGGTGCTTTAAGTGTGGTCAGAATCACACAGGGGATACCTGTAATAGAGATAAAGACCCTTCTTGCTGCATGTGTTCAGGTTATCATTTTGCCACAAGTAAATCTTGCCCTGAATTTTCTAGGCAAAAACAAATCAAGACATACATGGCTCAAAATTCTGTGTCCTATGCTGAAGCCTTGAAAGTTCACCCTCCAGTAAGCAGAACCTATGCAGAGACGCTTCTTTCTTCCCCCTCCAATAACTTCTCCAGTAAACCCACTATTCCATCATTTAACAGAATACCCAAAAATATAGATTCCCCCACTACTAGCCACAAAAAGACAATATTTATAAAACCTAGATCCCCTCCAAAACCTTCATATGGGTATGATAAAGACTCTCATAATGCTTTAATCCAGGAATATAGTGCACCACAGCCAGCTAATTGTTGTGCCTTAAGAAAAGTAGAAGATAGTGAAACAAATAATTTGTCAACCAAAGATTTTATTACAGCATTAATTCAACTTCTTACAGACAGTAACACAGTTTAATATTTCACCGTCCAACGTTGCCTCTTATTTAAACCTTTTCTCTCTTCCCATTAATAATGGACAGACTCTCCAAAATAATGCAGTGGAACTGCCGCAGCCTGATAAGCAAAAAAAGTGATTTAATTCATTTACTCAATAAATATGATCCTTCAGTTTTTGCATTAGCAGAAACTTGGCTCAAGCCAAATCATGTTTTTAAAATAAATAATTACTATACCATTAGAGATGATAGATCTGATGGGTATGGTGGAGTAGCTATTCTCATAAAGAATTCTATTCCTTTCTCTATTATCCCTTTACCTCCTCATAGTGAGGATATTTCAATTGTAGCTATTAATGTATTTAACATTTGTATTGTTTCCTTATATATTCCTCATCAATCTTCTTCTTTACTTCTTGAGATTAACAATCTTTTTTCTCTTCTTCCAACACCCCTACTAATATTGGGAGATTTCAATTGCCACCACCAATTATGGGGTTGTTCAATTTCTAGTAACCATGGGGATGAATTATTAGATATAATAGACCATCTAAACCTATGTATCCTGAATACAGGTACTCCTACACGACGTTCTGCTCCTAATCAAAGTACAAGTGCTATTGACCTATCTATCTGTTCTCCTAACTTAGCCTCTTCACTAACTTGGTATACACTATCCTCTACTTATGGTAGTGACCATTTCCCAATAGTTATGTCCACTCCATTCCCTAAACCAACCCTTTCTAGAAAAACATCAAACCTTAAACATAAAGTCCCTGATAGGAATAACATCAATTGGGAAAAATATAGAACCACTACTGACTCGAACTTTTCTTCTCTACCGCCTATTTCTAATGGTAATGAAAATGCGTGTGCTAGGTCTTTAACAAAGTTACTAATGGCAGCAGCAGATGAAGTGTTCCCTGCTAAAAATAATAGCTCTCATTCAATACCTAGGCCTCCATGGTGGGATTCAGAGTGTACAGATGCTATTAAAAAACATAAAGAAGCAGAATTCAATTATAATCTTGACATGTCCGATGCTAACTTTGATGCCCTAATCACTATTAATACAGAAATAAGAAACTTTTGAAAAAGAAAAAATATAAAAAATAAATAAAATAAAAATAAAAATAAAATAAAATTTGTTTATTTCAGGTTTCCCCATATTTTGTTAGTAACATTATGACTTAAAACAACTATGTTAGTATCTAAACAGAATAAAACAAGTAAGTAATGCAAATAGAAAATACAAAAACAAAATAGAACATTAAAAAACCTAATTCATGAACCTGCCACCTTCAGGGGCTCCTGGAACAAGCACATGCGATCGTACCCAATGCCGCTGAATGGGGCAGTCTGGCTTGTCAGCAATGACCGACAGGATGGTGTTGGTGCTCCCCCTGACCCTGCGCATGAGCGAGGCCACGCGGCGCCTCACTGTCGCCCCGAACCCTTCCGTACGGGCGTGTGCAAACATGGCCGATGCGCTGCAGTACCGTGGAAGCCCCAGCATCACCCTGAATGCATTGTTGTATTGTACTCGGAGCGCGTTGAAGGCCCGCAGCGTATAGTTGACCCACAGACTGCACGTGTACAAGTTTTGACAGTATGCTTTGAAAAGCGTTATTTTTACTTCCACGTTGCACCGCGCGAATCTGCGAGCCAGCATGTTGCAGCGGACCGTCAGCGCCCTCCTTTCCCTTTCCATGTCTTTGTCATCCTTCAAATCCTCGGTAATCACATGGCCGAGGTATTTGAATTCCTTAACTCTATTAAGTGCGACACCGTTAAGCAGTACAGGGGGTGTACATAAAACATTTCGCCCCCGGGACCTAAATATTAGTAACTCACTCTTTTTATCATTATATAGAAGTCCATGTGTTTTCGCATAATCCATACATACATTTAATTACTTCCTAAGTGCAGAGATTGATGGACTGAGCAGCACCATGTCGTCCGCGTAGCTTATACTGTTGACCATGTAACCGTCAATCGAGCAACCAACCCCGGTACCACACAGCTCAACAATCAGCTGGTTAATGTACAGGTTGAATAGTGTAGGTGATGTAAGTCCACCCTGTCTCACCCCACATTCCAACCCATACTCGTCCGAAAGCTCTCCAAGCCATTTGACTTGGTTAGTTTGGTGGCCGTACCAGTACTTAAATGGGTTAACTAGTTCCCCAGGCACACCCGCTTCAGTTAATTTAGACCACATAATATCATACCTAACCAAATCAAATGCCCTGGAAAGATCCAGAAAAGCAGCATAGACTGGCGTACCCCTGTCAGTGTAGTACCTAACCGTATGCTTGAGAGACATAATAGCACATTCAGTCGACAGTCCGGTTCGGAAACCGAACTGAGCGTCGTGCAGCTTGAGGTGATTTTTAAGCTGTCTCTCCAAAGCACAGTCCAGAACCTTCGCCGCAATAGTCGCCAATGAGATTGGTCGGTAATTGCATTTGTCCACGAGATCCCCAGTTTTATTTTTAATTATAGGTACCACGACCGTTTTCATCAATGCCTTCGGTAAGTATGAATGTCTCGTACAAAATGTGAATAGCATTCCCAAAACTCTAGGCAGGTGCTGCCCAGCATACTGAAAGTGTTCGATGCTGAGACCGTCGTGTCCGGGTGACTTACCCCTTGTCATACCTTTAATTATCAAAGCAATATACTTTGCGGTAATTCGCTCCGGCACCCCCGACACCACCGCCTCGACATCGTTATGTACTCCTTTGAGTGGGGATTCCACCTGAAAGTGTAGCCGGAACATGTTCGCTATACTTTCAGGATCACTTATTCCCTCCACGCTCACCGGTACGCTAGACTTAGGGTTTAACTTTCTTGTTTCTTGCCAAAAGCCTTTAAAATCTTTATCTTTGTGCTTTGTAGCTAAATTAATCATTTTAATTAAATCTTGGTTATTTTGACAATATTTCAGTTTCTTTTTAAACTCTTTCCTAGACTCGTACATGTCATTATAGATACTCCCGGAAATCGGACGGCCGTAAAATACCCAGGTTTTAAACTTTTGTCTAGCGTCCCAGTGAGCATCTCGGATATATTTATTCCAACCAGCGATTGAACGGCCACGTTTGGGCTTTCCAGCTTGCTCCCTACCCTCAAAACTGAGCACAGCGGCCTCTTGCATTGCAGTTATAATTTTTGTGTACAAAGTATCAATTACCATAGTGTGATCTAAGCCCCTATTATTACACATACTGTCACAATAACACACTTCCCTTCGCGCCCCCGCGCCGTGTGGTGTGAAGTTAATACGCTCCGGTTATATTTACGAATATCGTGTTCCGATTATCAGTTCCGGCTGGTGTTTTTCTTTCTGGGTTGTTTAATTTGTGTCTAGTTTTGGTATCGTAAGTTTATTTTTAGTGTTTGTTTTTGTAATTACTGTAAATCAATCAATCTCGGTGAGTACATTTATTTTCTTTTTTGTGAGGGTAACGTAATTTTTTTTTCTCTTCTCACTAGTTTTATTTTCTTTTCGTTAAGTTAGATTTGTTTTCTTGTTTATTTATTACTTATGTCAACTTACAATGATGACCCGCCTGATCGTGGTGGAGATATTTTCCGTAGAAATAATAAAACACTTAGGTCGCCGCCAACGCAGACCTCCGCTAAGCGTCTATTTTGTGAAATGTCTCCGACCGACAAATTAGTAGATGATAGGTCGAAACGCCTACAAATAGCACACAATTCTCCAGAACAGTCCTCGCCTACATTAAATATGTCCAATAGTAACAGATAGTTATTACGATTTGGTTTCGGAGGCGTCTGTGTACCTGTCCAAAATCAACGAACTGGTTAACGATAACGGTTCTCGTATAAATGTCGCGAATAAATCATCTATTATGGATATGACTCAACGAGTTACAAGTATCGTGTCTTTGTTAGCTTTAAAATCTTCGTGTAACGAAACAAAGCTTGCTAATACCGAGCGCGAATTAGAAATAATTAAATTAAAATCCGGCGTTAAAACCGTTAATGAGGACAATAAAATGTCGTACGCAGATTCTTTGAAACTGCGGTTGCCTAAAATGGCCCCGGCTATTGAATCTAGAGTGCCTCTGCTTTGTGTCGTCGCCTATCCGACCCAAGAGCGATCAGCTGACTATGCGTCATCGTCCGCCACTAAACAAGCTCTTATGAAGGCGATTAGACCGAGTGACGATGGGTTTCAAATAGTCGGTATTAAAAAAACCGCCAAATCGGGGGTTGTACTACGTGTGGCTAATCAAAACCAATTAAAAAGATTAGAATCGGTAGATGCTATAAAGTCTGCCGGTCTCCGCTTAGAAAAACCAAAGGGTCGCCGCCCCCCGCCCCCGTCTATTAGTTAAGGACATTCCCGCCTCAATGGAAGACAAAAATTTTTTGCAAGCTATATACCACCAAAACATTAAAAATGAGTTGCCAATAAAAGAAGACGATTTTATTAAATCCACGAAAATAGTCCGTAGGCGTTCTACCGATACCGGTCGGAAATGGATAGGCATAGAAATTGAACCTGCGGTACGTAAACATCTTGTGACTACCAAGGATAAATTATTTATTGACTGGGCCACTTGCCGTTTTGTTGATGATATCGAGGTAGTTCGTTGCGCGTATTGTCAACAATTCGGTCATGTTAAAAAGCATTGCGCTAATAAATCACCAACCTGCGCTGTCTGTTCCGAGGCTCACGAAACCAATGTTTGCCCGCATAAGGGCGATTCAAATTTTACCCCGGTTTGCGCGGCGTGTAAACGTTATAAAAAGCCCTTTGAGCATCGTTGTGGATCTGAAGAGTGCGGTACCTATAAATTAAAACTCGAACAACTTATCCTGCATACTAATTACTAATTAAGATGGATAGGTTAAACATAGGGCAATTAAACCTTCACAACGATAAGGTGGTGACATCAGAGTTAGATAAATTAATTATTGACTACAACTTAGACCTTGTACTCATTCAAGAACAATATCAAAACTCACGTTTACGTCACAGGGTAGTGCAACTGGATTGCAAGGCACGAGCCGGAATTTATGTTGCGCGGTCTTCTAACTTTACGGTAACGTCTTTACGTGACCTCATGACGCCACACTGGGCGGTTGCCGAAGTATCATCAGCTTCTTTTAAAGTATTCGTTGTAAGCTGTTACTTTCAATATTCAGATCCTGTTACTCCTCCTATACATAATCTCCGTCATGTCTTGCGGTCACTCGCGGGCTGCAAAGTTATCGTTGGCGCGGATGTCAACGCGTCATCGTCTCTGTGGTATGGCAAGGTTCGGGCCACCGATACCGAACGACGCTGCGCTGTTGAGGATTTCATTGCTGAGATGAACCTATCGATTCATAATACCCCTGATGCACCACCTACTTTCTGCAGCCTAATGGGCGAATCTTGTATTGACGTCACACTTTCAAGTGCGGACGTACGTTTGGATAGGTGGCGTGTCCTACCGGACGCGTCTTGTAGTGATCATCGCCTGATCGTGTACGAATTTGTTCCTGGTTATATTCAAGGTCCGTCTCATATTCCCGGTAATTTCAGATATAGATGTAAAGGCGCGAACTGGGAATTTTTCGGCTCGCTTTTTGCGTGTCACGCCAAAGAATTCACTCGGGACGGGCTGTCAGCCGAAGAAAGTGCTGACATTATGTCAGAAACCTTTACCTACTGTGCTGACATTGCCATTGGTCGCGGATCTATGACCAATATTCGTAGATGTGATTGGTGGAGTGATTACTTAGTTGAACAGCGTAAAAGATATCGCAGAGCGCGAAGACAGTTAAATAAACTCAAGAGCCGAAAGATTACTGGAGATCTTCTTACGTTCGCTTTAAATGCTTTTAGAGTTGCCAAGTCACGCTACAAAGCAACGGTGGAAAAATCTAAGGGTAATTTGTTGCGAAAAATCGTTGATAAACTTGACAGGGAGGGTCCGTGGTCTCCCTTATATCACGAATTTAAAGCTAACAGATCGGTCGACCTTGCATACGTTCAAAACATTAAAGTCAATGATAAGCATACCACAGGCAGAAGGAAACAACAGAAGTGCTAATTAATACACTTATCCCTGAAGATTCACCGGCTAACGATAGCGACTACCACCAACAGATTAGAGCGTGGGCTCCTGTGCCACCTGAATCACCAATGTCAGACGTACCATCTAATGACGAATTTATAAATATTGTTAGAAAACTACCGGTCAACAAATCATTAGGTGAAGATAAAATATCTAATAGGATGATTAAAGAAGCGTGTAAAACAGCGGGTGATGCCATCTTAACTGTATACAACCGATGCATTGCTGAAGGCGTTTTTCCTCGTAAATGGCGACGCGGTACATACGAATAATACCAAAGTGTGGTGACAAACCACCGGATGATCCGAAGTCATATCGTCCTATCACACTTCTACCATCTTTGGGTAAACTTCTTGAGCGCCTCATCGTTCCACGTTTACTACCGAACGGTCCAAAATTCCATAATAATCAATATGGCTTCACCATAGGTAAATCTACAGTCGACGCGGCGCTTTCTGTCAGAAGAACCGTTAACCAATCTGAAAACAAGTACGTAATTGGGATCTTCCTGGATATTTCTGGGGCTTTTGATAACGCCTGGTGGCCTATGCTGTTGTTAAAATTAAAAACCCGCGGTTGCTATAGAAACATATATAATCTCGTTTACTCTTACTTTATAAACGGTTCCGCCGTACTTAAGCTCGGTCATTTTTCTAGTACTAAAACACTAACCATGGGATGTCCTCAGGGTTCAGTTGTCGGTCCTTATTTATGGAATTTGGGTTTTGATGACTTCCTCGCGATCCCGCTTCCTTGCGGTTGTTCACTTACTGGTTACGCGGACGATGGCCTACTGCTCATTCAGTCAAGTACCCGAGCTGGACTTGAGAACTTGGCCAATACTTGCCTAAATTTAATAACTCAGTGGGGTGATCGTAACCGCCTAGCATTTGCGCCACATAAAACCTATCAACTTCTACTAAAAGGTAATCTTAAATCATTGCCTACTATTAAATTTAACAACGTTCCCATTAAAAAACAGCAATCCGTATGCTACCTTGGTATGATCTTATAAAGGAATTTTTCATTTATCGAACATATAAAAATAGTGGTGAAAAAGCTAAAAGGAATGCTTTTATGCCCTAACTAGAATATCCAAAGCAACTTGGGGTCTATCATTCCTAACTTTAAAAACTATATATGGAGCTACCTACTTAGGATGTATGTGCTACGGTGCACCTGTTTGGGCCGATAGGGCCAGCATAGGAGCGGCACGACGTAAACTGCTTCAAAGCCAACGTTTGGCATTGATATTTTTATGCAAGGCGTATAGAACGGTCAGTACTGAAGCCTTACCGGTACTGGCAGGTGTACTTCCAGTCGACCTTGAGGTACAGCGACGTGCTTCAATGTACTACTCCGCGAGGGGGGAGGCCATGGACACTAATTTTGTTACACAACGCGACTTTAATAAAATCTCTAGATTATTTAAACCTCAGACTGAAGTCTGGGAGGACCTCTTATCCGAATGGCAAAGTAGGTGGGATAATTCCATCAAGGGCCGGCACCTCCATCTATTCTTTCCATCCGTTGGCGATCGGCTGGCTAAGACATGGCTGGAGGTTGACCACTGCGTTGCCCAATTTCTCACAGGTCATGGCAACTTTAAAAGTAAACTGTATTCTTTTAAACTTGTTCCTTCCCCTTTGTGTCAGTGTTCTACATCGAACTGTGAATTTGAACAGTCCGCACATCACATCTTGTGGGAGTGTGTTCTTTGGCAGAATGAACGCAATATTATGTTGGATAGTGTACAAGTTACATCCGGAGTCGTTTATTATACGGACCTTGTAGAAACTAGAACCAATTTCCGTGCGTTCAGGCGCTTTTGCCATACCTATTATTGGAATCAATTGTAACAGCTAATACCTACTTAGGACCCATTAACTTAATCAAATTTTATTCCGTGGTGTTTGGCAATCTGGGCTTCTCCCAGTTGCAATAATGTCCCTTTGTGCCGATTGGCCTAGTTCTGTTCTGTCTCCTGCTTGTTATGGAGGGAAGTGGAAAAAATATCTTTTTTCTTACTCCTCCGCTATTCTTTTCTGATTAATTTCGTTGCGGGACCCAAGACAGTTGAATCGTTTCTCCGGGAGTCGTCGAGCTTCATTGCTCGGCGTTTTTCTGGCGGTCGCCACTGTTGATTCTGGCTTTCAGGAGTTGCAGTGGTTGGGAAAAGTGTGGCGGGTTTTGTCCCATAAAAAAAAAAATACTGTCACAATAATTCCTAAATTCATGAGGAAACTCAATATTGCGCAATTTATTGTTACAAAATTCAGTATAATACCTATCAGTTTGGTCCAAGCTCCTTTCACCCCACAGGACTTTATTTGTTTTAGCGCGCGGCGGTACAGTGGTTTGGCATACCGATTTAAAGTCACAAAGAATTTCTAAGGGGCAGTGGTCCGACCAATAAATATCATTATGCACCTTTACTGATATTACCGACTTCATGCCTGACTTAGTGACCAAGCAATGGTCAAGCCACCTACGACTGCCGTGCGCTTCACTAACAAAAGTGTACGTACCTGAGTTCACACCAAAGTATTTGAAATCAGCACATACCAAATTCTGTTCGTCACAAAAACCTAACAACTCGTTTCCAAACCTCTCCCCAGGATGAGCATTAAAGTCACCTAATATGTAAGCGCTCTCTACGTCATTATTCTCAATTATAGCTACTATTTCACTAAGGCACTGTATATATTCAACTAGGTTATCTGGTGAGTCTGTAGGCATGTAAACAGAAAAATATAAAATTGACCTGTCTGAGGCACACACCTTAATCGCAATTAATCGGTCACTATCACACTTTATGACTGATACACAATTAAACCTACTGGTTCTCCACAAAAGCGCCACTCCACCATAGGGCCGCCCCCTCAATATTCCACTCGAGACATCCACAGCTGATTTTCCACAGTAACTAAATTCACTGTTAATTTCTTGTAGCTTTGGGATCTCGTGAGGCAGCATCCAGGGGCCCGAGTCTGCTATTGCAATAGTGTCAAAATTGACGATTTTTAATGTCATAATGACCGATTTTGACAAACTCGGTAATCTACTAACAAAATGGCGTGCCAAGTGGGCAATCACTGAACGAAATGGCATAAAACGGTAATCTTGTCCAAAATGACAAATCAATGACTGACATATGCGGTAATCTGCTAAAATTTTGACAGTTCTTTTGATCATTGAACTGTTATGATGGTTCGAAGCAAGGCAGCTCGATGGTGGTGCTGGTTTTGTACAAAAAGTGTGATATCTATTGTGTTTGTGGAATATTTGATAATGTTTTCATTATTAGCAAATATTCTTGAGCTAGCCAGCTCAGTGGATGCTAGAGAAGGAAGATAATATGCAGGAGACGTCGAAAACATCGCTTGACGAGTTTGAATACGGATCCAGGGGGGGCACACTTAGTACTTTATGAATTTCTACAGTCGACAGCGACATCTAAACAAAAGTGTGTGAACAACTGGGCAGCCATCTTATTGACCTAAAGGTCTTGGTTACCAGGTCATAAAATTTCAAAAAAAAAAAAGCAGCCATCTTATCCCAAGGGTCAAATAAAGGTCAAGTCCAAGTGTCATATTTTTTAATTTCAATTTTCAAGCTATGGAAGCAAGATGGCGGATAGAGAATCAAACAATTTTATTTTATTTATACTCGTGTTGAATGAATATAAGAAATATTGATATGATGTACGCACGTGCTATTGGCAAAATTGTGGTGTCTCTTCCACAAAGGCCATTGATCAAGACTTGAAGTTGAAGTTCAATTTTCATGATTTGTTGTCATGTTTCAACTCCCAAGAAAATATTGTATTTTTGACTATGATGCTTTAGGTAAGTGTTTATTGCTGTACCCTACCGTATTATCTATATAAGTAAAAAGGTTTTTATGTTCTATAATATGTTTTTTTTGCCCAAATTCTGATAAGTAATTATTCACAAATTTCATTCCAATTTCAGTTGCACACGGTGTACCCATTCTCCGACTCCCAAACCCTGAAAAGGACCCTGATTAGTTCGCTACTTTGATAGCCGCTGTTGGCAGCCAAGTTAGAGAAAGTGATCATATGAAGATTTATAAGAATATGTGATCACCATTTTGATCAATCAAGACAGCTGGAGGTCGTCTTATTTGTTCAGGAGCACCAACAGTTAATAAGAATCGTAAGTAGAATTAAGTTAGCTCAATATTTGTGTGAACACAACATTTATTACCATACCAAATTGTTCCAATTCATATTTACAATCATTTGTGGGGTGACTTTTCTAAAGGACTTATTTCTGTGTGAACTCTAAAGAGATAGCCCCTTATGACTTTGTGAAAGGGCTTATTTCTGTATGAATTCTGCAAATGAAATGCAGTCCTTCCGAAGAGTCTCTCCTCAATTGGATTTTGCTAATCAGTAACTTAAAAGTACCTACCTACTCTGAAAATTGTGGAAGAAGCAGAAGTGTGTGTCTGACTTTTACTGACTAAAACCCACCCATGTTCCTTAACTTGCCTGTGTGACGGCCAGGGCCACGGTTTCTTTTTTAAACAACCCGCAACGCTGACCCAGGAGGCATTGATCTTCGTGGACCCCGTCACAATGTGAACTGGTAATAACCTTGCATTGTATGTTACAGGTATTCAACAAATAATCACTACCTTTGTGGAGACAGACCATAAATACTAATTTCCAAACTGTTAATTTCTGACACTTTCGGCTAATTTGTAATATTATTTTATTTCTGTGTACTTCATAATTAACGTAATGTTTTATATAGGTAACGATTTTATGTTTACATACTATCAGCTGTGAAGTTTTCACTCATAAAATAAATAAATTACTGAATACTTTGTTTTAATCATCTGAAAACCCAGACCTATAATATACATTACATAGCTACGTACGCATAGATACGTAGCTATAACATACATAGCTACGTATGCATAGGTACGTAGCTATAATATACATATCTACATACGTATAGCTATGTACCTGTATCATTCAGCTACATACGTATAGCTAGCACCACCTACATTCACTAGTAGTTGTTCACCTACTAAACGGAAGAGGGCATCACTTTCCATACAAGCATATTTTACCGCAGAGTTGGCACTCTTTAATTATATACTTACTATACTCTTTGTACGGATCCCTTTATTTAATGTTCCCGAGGCGGAATTTCTGAAAACGTTTTGCCTTGAATATGTCTCAGTAAGAGGGTTAATTGAAGAACTCATTCTCCTTATGGCCAGACTGCGTCGAATTGATAGCGTATGGGCAGAAATTAAGGTGAGGAAACGTAATTTGACAATTGATGTATTATTCTATAGTAATCTATACGAAATAGATTGATTAATGTTATATTTTTATTGCAGATTCTAATAGAACTTGCATTTTATGCATCAGAGTCCTACGAGAATTTTATTGGACAAGGACATTGCCCTCCTTAACCCTTTAACCGCCAACGCCATAATAGTACGTGTTGTAAGAACATTACATCAGACGCCACGTCAGAATATTGTGTAGAAAGTCCTGTCATTTAAAAAATGTACAATAAATGTTGAATTTGCTTACTGAATCTTAGTATATTTCGTGTAATTACTTTATTTTTAACAGTATTAAATACATATTTTAGCTAATTGATTGAAATAATTACATGTTCTCAGTTCGTGATACGTCTAAATATCAACCTACTTCGCCGAACCCGTAATTTCAAGTAGACTAGTGTTGTACCGCATATGAAACTCCTGAAGTCCTGATAGTAAATTAATAAAAAACATTACCTATTTTTCACAAAACTATCAAGTAAACATTAATCAAAATTTCATAGTATATTAAACATTTATTTATTTATTCAAAATTCAATAAGCTTTAGTGAAGTAATATGTAGAAATCAACAAATAAGTATAGGTAAATTAAGTACAAACTTATTCTAGAACGTCACTAGTACAGGCTATCCGCGAACGCCGTCGCCGTAATTTTACGTGCGGCTCAAGGTCAACTAAAGTCATATTTTGAATAAACGTCAGTTGCGTTAGCGCCATCGCCTTGATAACATGTGCTTACATTATTATTACATCTAAGCTAGTGTCGAGAAGTTATCGATGATGTTATACGACGACGAAGAACTATTAAACATATTGCAGCAAGCAAACAATGATATTTGTAGTAGTAACAGTTCAACGGATAGTGATAATAATACGGTAAATAGCTCTTGTTTTCAAGTCTGTTTATTTATCCTCAGTCAAAAGGACAGCTAAATAATAATATGTGTACTTATTTACCCATTTATTTTGTTTTAAAGAAAATACAGTTAATTTAGTTATTTTATTTGTTGTTATTTATTATTATTTGTATCCTAATATTTTAAACGCGTATCATTTTTTTTACATAAATGTCATACCGTCTTTTTGTCCGCGGGATAGTAAACGGACTAAATAAGTTTACTGTTTTTAAATTTGTTATTTTATTGTTTCATATAATACTAATCTCATTTTAAATTGCTACAGGAGAAGCTTTATCGCTCAGTGCAACTAGTGTTGTAGGCCTTTTTCGTGTTTCGTGAAGACGAAGAGTTATTAAATATTTTGTAATCATGAATTGCGAAGCGACGACAGTTCTCTACATAGAAAGTGATGTTGATTTGATAAATTTAATTAATTTTTTAAATCGATATTTTAATTTGACAAGTAATTGTGTTTGTTTGTAACATACCTACTAAGGTTCATCATGGATACTAACCAAAATTTAAATGATACATTCATAGGCTGGAATTATTTAATATTAAGAAGGTACATCGGTAGGTAGGGTAATAACAGATTTTGTAGTGTTATTAAGTTTAGGTATATGCTTACCTATATTTTTATAATAATGCCTCTATATATGTATGAGCAGTATTAAAGTAAATATTCTCGAAAGGTTAATATTGTGAATAAATAAATGCATCGATATTAAGTATTCGAAACACTGTTCCAACTTATACCTGAAGTGACGTGGCGCTGGAGGTTCGTCAAAGGGATCAGTGACGTGGCGGTTAAAGGGTTAAAGTTTCACAAATGACTGTGTCTAGTGCAATCAATGAAGGAACAAAGACTTTGAAACTAAAAAATAAACCACAAATATTGCAAACATGCCAATAGCATTATTGCCACCTGATGAGGATTATGCAGAAGTACTGCAACAGGTATGAATTTCTTTTAATTATGTTGGTAAAGGTACATAATAGTTGGACTTCTATCAGTTATTTATTTATTGTTAACTAAAACGGTACAACACTAATTACATTAAGTAACTTAAAGACAACTACTAAAACTAACATGGAACAGTGGACTCTCTTGCATACTTTCTTTCACAGAAGACCAAACATACACCCATAAGCTTATTCAGCACCTTTATAGTATGACAGACTCCGGTCTGTCATACTATAAAGGTACTGAATAAGACCAAAACAGAAACCAGATCTCCGGATCTGATTTCTGTTTTTGCTGGGAGGAGCATAAATGAAACTACTATACCTATTAAAAATCAACATTTATTTATAACTATATATCTATTTTGTCATAAACTAAATATCTACTTTACATTAAGTCAAAAAAAATTATTATACAAAACAAAAAGACATTTTGTCATTTAAATAATAAAACAAATCCTAGGTACAACACCTAATGTAATAATATTAACACATCAATAATCAGTCTTTTAATTTCCAGTGCAGTATGAACCGGGATCTTCTTGAAGGTTGAGCACTGCACCAGGCTTTTGTTGACTATCTGTGGAAAAATGTATACAATAAATTAGCAGGTATGTAGTGTAAACCCTTCTCAATATTCTAGGAAATTATGAAAACGCTCCAATTGTTATTAAAATGATTTAACTCTTTGTTACAGATCCACCGCAGTCATGCACAAAACAAAGATTTAAAATAAATTATTATTTTTTTATAAACACTGTTTCATTTACTTATTACATCCATTTGTAACCCATACTGCTAGACATATTCCCCCTTATTCATAAATGCTGCTTAAAGTTAACTAGTGATTAGCGATTTTTTAAATATACATTTTAGAAGCTTGCACGTCACTTAACTTTAATAATCGATTATGAATAAACCCCTTAAACACTGTGGTGTTTATTCATAAAGGACGATTTAAGTTAAGTGACGTTATAAGGTCAAAAATGTATGGTTAAAGAATCGCTAATCACTAGTTAACTTTAAGCACTTTTTATGAATAAGGAGGTTTATCTTCTATGGACTATTATTATATAAACAAACTATAACCTACTAAGTATATGGACATACTTAGTAGGTTATAGTTTGTTTAATATTTTAGGAGATCTCTCCTAAAATATATTTCATTAAACTAGCTTTTAATAAATTGTCAAATTTACCTCTTGCATTCTCCAGAAATCTGACTCAGAATCTGATGACATTATAGGTAATTCTGTAGAGTTCCTGTAAAACAAAATTGACTTTAATAAATAGTTCTTATACCTATCTAATATGGTTTGGTACCTAGCGCTTAGTATGTAGTTGCAATAAATACTTAATTTAAATTCTGGCCAATGTACTACTACTGATGTAAACCTACATCTAACACAAGCTTAGCTGGGGGGTTATATTTAATTTTATGGTATTGTTTTCAAAGCTACTTAATTCTTATTGTGGGTATGTTTGTAGAAAACCCAATGAGTGGAAGTTCTGATTTAGGATAATTAGGTTTATTCTACTAAACTTTCATAAAGATGAATTACGTATAATTATGTATATAAACAGTGCGTAATTACCTTTTTTGACACGGATATCTCGATGACCTTGAACCATTTTTGCTGTGATGGAGCTCTGTCGATTAATGACCAGCGTCGAGAGTTTAAAAACAAATTACACTTCGCATTTTATTGACGCGGCTGTAGTGCCCTAGCGCCATATCTTGGCCGAAATTTGCTTATTGTTTTTCTTTACGTAGTAATTATAATTTTAATAATATAAACAAAAATAAATACATACCTAACAAAACACCAGCTGTTAAAAAAAACATAAACGTCAGTCAGTCTATATTAATGTCACATTGACTTTAACAGATAACAAAATATCTAGTTTTATAGTTTCACAATAATGTTTTTTGCTATTTAAGAACTATTTTCTATTCCAGACTGCTTATAAAAATTTAATTAATATATAAAAATATATATTAATAAAATCTTGCATTACGAAATGTTCAAATTGAGTAGTAGTTTTTGGAAACTCATTTCTACTAACGAGTTTTATAATAATGGCAATACAACAATGATCATTCCGTTACGAGATCAATGACCGATCTTTATGTTCTTTGCAGATTACGGGATAAAAGCAAAATGACAATGGTAACGTGCTGGAATGACAAAATTATATAAAATAGCAGACTCGGCCCCCAGGTTTCTTGCAACGCAATGAGATCTACCTTTTGACTAAGCGTTTTGACACATTCCTTAGATCTCTCGAAGGATTTACAATTAAAACTAATCAAGGTGACGGTATTAGTTGACTTATCCATTAATTAATTTAAAAACATACGTAGATATAGGTCTGCATTTACACAACCATATCCTCCTATTCCCAATTCCCTAGCTGCCGAATTCCTAGATAAACTTGCTCCACCGTGGGTTCCTCAAGGTATTAACATCACATCATGTGAATCTGTTACGGCCGATTCTCCTATGACTCTGCATCTCTCATTCACCTTAAATGAGCTGAAAGGCGTAGTACTAAATACAGTAGATTCTGCTCCAGGTCTTGATGGCATTCCATACTCGTTTTTTGCCAATCTAAGTGATAATATTCTTAATTATTATTTAAGGTGATTAGTTACGACGATGACCTTGCGCATCTGGGCGGGGCTAGGCAGAAACCCCCGCGCACCCCGCAACATATTTACGTGCACATTTACTACTCCCTTGCTTCGAGCGCGGACGTCTCGCAACAAACGTATAATGCCATAACATGTCTAAAAAGTATACTATTCATAGTATTCTGTCTAAAAAGTACCTAATATAAAATTACGTGGTATCTAAACTCATGCCCTAAAGTGAAACATATTATGTAATTACTTTTATTATGTTGTTTTCGATACCGCGTTGCAGGGATTTTTTATTTAAAAAAGGGAAAACAAATATTTATTTATAAAAATGATTATTGCAAAACGGGAACCGGTTTATTCTTTTATTTAATGTTATTATTTAGCATTTAGCGTTTTTGGTATAATTCCCATCGAAACATTGTAAACTTATATATATTATTATTGTTTAAAAATTTAGCTGGCCAAATTTTAGGTAATGAACACCTGAGACTAATGAACTTATAGAATGAAAAAAAAAAAGAATTTGTTTTGGTTTACTAGAAAAAAAGGGGATTGTTAATGAAATTTCATGGATTAAATTACAATTATCATTTATATATATTTTTAAGGAAGGAAAAAAAATGTTTTGGACTTAGCAAAACTTTGCCGAATTTTTTTTTGAGATGTCCTTTATCTTCATTTTGTATAGTATATCATACATACAACTTTATAAAAATATACGATCACTATAAAATATTTTTTCACTTTTATTAAACACATAACATTTCTCGTCAAAAATAAAAATAGTGGGTTATCTGTCATAGTTTTAAATTAGCTGTGAAAAGTAACTGTCTAGATGCGACTCTCAGTTTTATCTAAGGTAAGTTTTATTTTATATTTGTTTATACCCCTAAATGTGTATCATCATCAATCTTTTTATCGTCCCACTGCTGGGCATAGTACATATGACTTTAGAAAAGTTGTATTGGTACTTGCCTGACCTGGAATCGAACCCGCGCACTCATACTTGAGAGACTGGTGTTTTAACCACTAGGTCACCACGACTTTTATATGTGTATGTGTATTAACTAATACATATGCCTGAATGTTTGTTCCTACACATTTTGATATATTTGCTGTTGTTGCTGTGAAAATTATACTAGACATCACCAGAGTTATATTTATAGTATGAAATTTTAATTCCATGTGTGTTGTCTTATACAGTATGTTAAGAAAACTCTGTCCGACCCGAAAGGATAATAAAGGTTAGGTAAACACATGACCAAATATAATATAAAATTTTACGCAATCATCATAGTACCAATACAAATGAATTTTGAAATAATCTTTTTTTCCCGCGAATTAATTCCAACTTCCCCGAAATTTGGTAATTTTTAAAAAAGTGACAACACTGGTATTATTATGAGTGAATAGCGATGCAACCACGTGCCGCGTACCCTGCCGCCCGCCGCCCGCGGATGGTTGCTTACGCACATTTATTAAGTTACCTCTTTTTGCGAAATAATATTTATTTTTTTAGGGGGATTTTTTTATGTTTAGCCCGGTTTTGTATCCATTAGTAGAATCAGTTATCGATACCTAACAACACCTTCACGGGTCGGACAGGGTTTTTATAACATACCGTATACTAAACCATGTAAATTAAATAAAATAAATAGTAATAAAAGGAGAATGTCAACTTTCGGCCTACACAACTTTTATTATTAAACTTACGTTTTCACTAAGTTCTTACTCCCAACAATTTAAATATAAACTACAAACTTAAAAAAACATATTTAGTACTTTACGGAATCGTGTCCAATAAAAAATCATTATAATAAGTAATTAATTTAAGTTCTTGAATTCAAGATTTGAATACCAAAAATGTTGCCAATCTTGTTACTGTAATCGATAACTCTAAATAAATAAAATCCTGCTACTGTAATCGATAATTATTAATTGTATTGTAAAAATATTTTTTTATTGTTTAGATATTTTTAAATAAAAAATATACTCTTCACTTATATTTACCGCCTCAATATTATTTTTTCTTATTTATATTTTCTTAATTAATACGTTCGTCGTATTTTACAGTTAATAGTTTCAAAAATCGATTTTCCATCTGTGATCGATAACATCTTGATATGGCAATGATAATCGTCTTGTAATGGCAACCCTGTTAATTGCATATCTGTCAAAATCTCTTATTGTTTTCTGAGAACTCAGAACGGTGTTTTCTTTTCGTATTCCTCTGCGTTTGCGTAAGTAACAGACTTATTGTGTTGAATCTGATGATGTAAGAGCATTATTACGGCAATGGACTTCACTTTTTGAGGTAAAGTACGATTCATATTAATAGAATGTCAACTATTTTAGCCGATCTAAATGTTGAATTGTAACATAACTGTATTTTGTTTGTTTTAGATTCCAAATAACAGTGTAATCCAACAAGCAGCAATGCCAGCAATTCATTGTGTGGTCTCGTTCAGAAAGAGAATACGCTATCAGATGCTTGATATAGCAACAGATCGAATCACTACAGGTAAGCAATATCCTTCAATGATTTTATATGTTGCTGCTGGTTGATGTTTTATTCTGATTGTAATAAGATATTTTTGTTTTTGTTACAGCTTAGATCAACAAATAAGATCTGTCACCCATGTTGGCAAAGAAGTTACCATTCTGTTCAACGGAACTTAAACACCCCATATCATCAAGTATTTATCAATCTTCTACAGCCTCTGTTGTATCAATGCCAGCAAACTACACTAGGGCTGTTAATATCTGCAGATGGGTGATTGAAGTTGTGAATGGGATTTTTAAGCAACAGTTTAAAATATTCCGACACGAGTTCAACAACAGAGCTTCATCACATGTCATGATTGACTTTTCTATAGCTGCTGCCCTAATTAATAGATTTCGACCACCGCTCACAGACAGGTTTGATGTTGCCCAGATATTAGAAATCATCCAACAAAAAATGTTCCAAACAAATACTTTAAGTGAGTTTATTATACAAAATAATTATAATAGAAGAAGGGCACAATTCTCAAATATAAATGTTGATAACAGCAATGTCGCTGAGTTTCCCCAGCTAGATTTTCATGATTTGATTTTAATAGCTTGTGGTACCTACCAACTCCGTCAAGCTCGATCTTACTATGGTGAGCACATCCGTTTTAGTGGCCAATATAAGATAGAAGTGTGTAGGGAGGCATCAATCGGTAATCTAAGAGAGCAATTGTCTCTCTCTCAAAGAAGAGTAAAAATTCAAAGTCGCCATATAAGAAGAAAAGAATATTTTGTGTATGTTTTGATTGATAATAATTTAAATGGGAGAGAGGCAATAAGTCAATATTATTGCAATTGTAAGGTAGGCAAACGAACTGTGGGATGCTGTTCCCACATTATGACCATTTTATGGTATTGAGGGTGGGCTCGACACCAAAACAATATTGAACCCCCTGCACAGTTTCTTGATGAATTGTTAATCGAATTTGATAATGAAATTGATGATGATGATAATGAATAATTATGATAAAAAAGAATAAAACTATTCATCAGTTTATTTGTTCTTTAATTTTCTCTGCGTAGAAATGCATAACCTCCAATTTAAAATGTCTGAATAACTTCTTTCTTACAAGTTCAATTTAAAAATGGAAATCACAAACATACTTTTGACATTAAACCACACAAAAAAACGTAAGAATATTCACTGCACACAACAAATTCATATTGAGCCAAAGTTACTATGGAGACTGGGCATTGTCCTTTATTACAATTCAATAGACAGGTGTATTAATGTTTGACTGCCTCGTTGAAATAGTGGTTGTAGAAAGTGACACAAAGTTGTGGGTTTGATTCCCACAATAAATACTAAATAATATTATTATTACTGTATGACTACCTAATAAAGGTAATGTACAAATAACGTTACACACATTATCTACCTAGCTATATTACAATATGGTTTAGTTTTGCTATGGTGATGGTTTTTTGCATGTTTCTTTTGCCTTGGCTTTAGACTGCTATGAGCTAGGCGCATTTAAGCCTTGGTGCCTCATGAAGGATGTAGACTCTGACACAAAACGGAGCTAGTAGCGGTGATGAAGTAGAATCTTTGGATTTGTAGAAAGTTTTCCAGCACCATCGTTAGATTCCAGTCTCAAGTGTTAAACCTCCCACAAACTGATCATGAAATAGGAACGCGTGCAGATGATATTTATGCTGATACAACCGAAGTGCCTCTTACACCTATTCTTACTTAAGTATTTCCTAATATATCAGAAAGTAATTATGGCGCTCTACCTTAAATTTCATCTTTGCCTTCTAATCAACCACTTCCATCCACGCCTGTCGACACAACTTTGTCGCGCGCTCAAAAATGAAACCCAAAGCTTCTGCCATCGTTGCACGAAAAATAAAAAGACAATGTAACAGAAGACTAAACGTATCTTTTCGTTAGCAAAAAGCACAATTTTAACACAAGGCTGAAATAGCAATAACTACATTTTTGGAAAATGTGCCTTCCGATTGGTCATGATTAGATTATTTTTATAGATTTTTCGCTGAAGGCTAAGTAAATATTTTATACAGCGTACATAGAACAGGAAGATCCAGAATAGTTTCAAGGGAAAAATACTATATTTTTTGGCAATAAATGTCATCATGGGTAATGTAGTTATGCCATCCTACAAAGATTACTGGTAAAAGTATTTTCGTTATGCAAAGCTTTATCATACATAATGCTCCTAAAGAGATTTGATAAAATCAGGCGATTTTTACATTTTACCAACAATTCTGAAGCCGATACATCAGATAGGTATAGAAACTACGTCCTGTAATTGATCGTATTAAAACACAGTGTTTATCCATAGCAGAAGAGAATGCTTTTAGTATTTAAGAAATGGTTGTACCGTACAAAGGGAAGAAAAATATGATCATTGGCCACAAATAACTGGATATCAGAGGTGCAAGTACTGCAAAGCTGGCCAGGCAAGTACGATGAGCACAAATGGAAGGTTCATCTTTGTTATGTGAAGAATAGAAACCGTTTTTGGAGTACCACCGCAAGCAATAGGATTTCCGAATTATTATGTTACATATATTTGTAAAAAAAAATTGTTTAAGAAAGATTTATTTCATTAATCCAATTTTCTTTCACTAAGACAGTTATTTTTGTTTAAAATCATGTTATTTACAATGATATTTTAGTAAATGTTCAAAACTACCAGTAACATTCAAACTTTCCATGGAGTTTCTTGCACGTTCTTCTCCATAGAGATCTACTCTTTGGAACGTGCAATTTAGCTTCACTTTTCTTGGACTGACCGACATTGACTATTCAAAAGCACGAACGGATGGTTAATTTGAAATAAACAATTTTGATTTTTCCCTAAATATAGCAATGTATAGCATAATATACATCACTAAAATTGCAATATTCACTGTACGTGTAGCAATGTATAGAATAATATACCTACTTCTTGTTTTTTTTTTTTTAATTTTCATATTAATATTTTTATTCCTTATTTTTTATACATTCTTGATAGCCCAAAAAAGCTACTATTTTTTTTTTCTTTTCTTCGAACAAATAATCTTGCCACGATAAGGGTGAATTTTTATTGGTGAAATGAATAGGGTGTGGGAGTCTGACCCACCACGTCGTGGGCCGTTTTAAAAATGCTAGGGTGTAAAGTTCTTTCTTAAACCTTCCCCTATTCATTCCGCCAAAAAAATTGGAGAAATTTCGAGTCTGGTTTTTAACCATTAAAAATGACCCGAATAAAAAGTTACTCTCTACACGATGCAATTATTTTTAATTTCGAAAATTTAAAAACTCAAAAAAAATTTTGTTCCCAAAAATTGTTTTATTCTTTTTCTTTAAGTTTCATAAAAGGAGCGTATACCCCAACTCCAACAACTTGCCCTGAAATCGAAACCCTCTGACCGGTTATGCGCGCGGCTGATTTTTTTGACAGCTTCATGCACCAAGTTAGAATAATCGTGTTATAAGTAAACGAAACGAAACGGGAAAATTAAACAGATGAGACTACAGGCAAAAATATAGGTACAGTCAACAACACATCTAGTTATACACCCGCAGTAACAAAACTATTTACACTGATCAGAATATAGAAATAAAACGTCATATAAATTTACGTAAAGCGTCCAAGCGCAGCAATAAATGCAAAAATTCAATAATCATACACAAAATCACTAAAAATATTTCCTTGCACTCGAATATAGCCGAGCATAGAGCCCCTCTGAACTTCGTAAGGCGGAAACTCGTGCGGAACCTCATTTTTATTACATTTCTTATTAAATATTTCATTAATTTTAAAATAAAACTATGATTCTATAGTTCTTACAGGTATACGTTACTGCGAGTAAGAATATTTAAAAAAGTCCAAGCGCTTTAAGAGAAATATCGATTAAAAGTTTAACCTTTTGAACGCCAATCTACATAATACGCGATGTGTCCTCCAGCGCCACGCTACAAATGTATAACGTATCTATAGTAAAACGTAGGGATGGGATTAATGTCCTATCGACAAATAATATTATACGTTTAAATTAATGTTTATTCACCAATTTACGAAGCTAAATAAAAACTGTAACCGTATTTTCATATTTTATTTTATTTCATAAAAAAAACAATACGAAAACTTGGATATATTTCCTATAATAAAGAAAATAATTATAAATTTATTATACGTGTGTTCTAGAAGTTCACATCCCTATTTGTCTCCGAATGTAATCCTTTTACTTCATATCAAGTAGTTGGCGCTCGAGGCACGTCAAAATCCTTTCTGACATAAGGATGTCTTGTCGACGTATTGCTTGTCGATGTATTTCTATGGTATTTATTTTTATATTCACTGTGGTCGATTTACACGTGCATAAACACAACCGATTCCTGCATAATTTATTTCGTTTAGTTATAACAAATACAATTAATAGAAGCTAAATACGTCGTTTTCTAATTTTTTTAAAGTTCCGTAGCCAAATGGATTCTTACAGATTCGTCATGTCTGTCTGTCTGTCCGTCCGTATATCACAGCCATTTTTTTCCGAAAGTATATGATCTATAGGTACTGTTAAAACTTGGTAGGTAGATGTATTCTGTGAACCGTATTAAGGTATTGATGCAAAAATAAAAATAATAATAATAAAGATTGGGGGCTCCCCATACTTAGAACTGAAAGTCAAAAAAATTTTTTTTTTTCTTCAAACATACGTTTGGGGTATGCATGGATAGGTCTTCAAAAATGAAATCGAGGTTTCTAAAATATATTTTTTCTAAACCGAATAGTTTGCGCGACAAACGCTTCCAAAGTGGAAAAAAGTTGGTCCCCCCCTACCTCTAACTTCTACAACAAGAAAAAGAAAAATCTAAAAAAACATATGATGTACAAGTACATACATTACTATATAAACTACTAACGAAAATTGTTTTGAACGAGATCTCGTAAGTAGTTTTTTTTAATACCTCGTATCGCTTATTACCGCGTAATCTTTCATACAAATAACTTTAATCCTTTAATTTCATAAATCAATGGTACGGAACCCTTTGTACGTGAGTCTGACACGCACTTGGCCGATATCTTTTTATTAAAATTACTGCTTTACACAGATGTTACAGACCTATTTTTAATTGTTTCGCAAAATACTCACAATTATTTTTCTGGTTTGTACAAACTAATAGAAAACGGAAGAAAATTCCTGAAACGGAAGTTGACGACTTAACGGAATGTCAAGACGACCTACTATTATATCAAAATTCAGATTCAGACTTGAACAACTCGCAATAATTCGTCATATCATCATAAAAAAAAAATTGTGACGGTGATCACAATTTTTTTTTTTGTAAAAACATGTGCGTCAACTTAAGATGTAAACATTGCACTACACTAAAATGCACAAAGTCACTATGACCTTGAAACCTGCCCGCTTATAACGTCACAGTGTTACTTCTATACACGTCGGTGGCGCGTGCGGGGTGACAAATAACTAACTTTGTAGGGATGGGTTTTTCAAACGGTGTTTCACTATCGACAATGATTAGAAAACCTATTTATTCTTGATTTAGGTGAATAAAACCTAGTTTATAGTTTACAATATTTATAAAATATTATTTATTCACGTCATTTTCTTGCAATTATAGTATTTATGATCATTTCGACGAGATGAAATATAGTGAGGTCTTCATCGTGTCCCATCACTGGCTTACTTGATATCAAGTAATTGGCGCTGGGGGCATTAAAATATTTTCTGGCGTTTTTGTTTCTATTGAAAATAAAACAAATAAGAACTTATTATGTGTGAAAAAGTTAAAAATATGGTTGATAACAGGGCCATTTTCCATAAAAACAAAATAAAAGCTCTTGTAAAAGTCTTAAATTTATTTTATACTGTGATTACTTCTAATCAAGTAGTGGCGCTAAGGGCACGAAAATCTCGAACTTGTATAGAAGTGATTGGCGTTCAAAAGGTTAAAAAGGTCGTGTAGAAATTGTTTTTTTTTTTTTTGACGTAAATATAGGCCCTATAGAAAATAATAAACGATAAATATGTGTAATAATATGTGCTTGAATCTGTTAGCGACTACAGCGGCATCTAGAGTCATCGGCAGAGTAGCGTCATCGGGAGTAAGTCGACGAAGCGCCAGCTGACAGCTCGGTCGCGCTGTCAAAGCGACATCTTCGCGCTCGTTTTTGAATGTTACGATTCGTGTGTGGAGTGTGTGACGCGACGTCGACCGTTAGCCATTGTTTACTGTACCTACCTAAATTAAATTATTAATATAAGCAAACATTGTAAATCGATAATTAAAATCAATAGTACGAGCAGCCTTGGGTTTCACTCAACATCCAGACGACCTGACGCAGAATCCTCAACATAATTTGGACCCTCGAGCCGAACGTTCATCCGGAGCAGCGACTTTGGAACAACCATCTGGAGCAACGGTCAGGTCAATCCACTCAATTTTCTTCCCAAGCCTATTCTCAGTTCAGTTTGTGCTAATATCGGTTTATTTTCCACATTATTCCAGTGTTTTTCGGTGTTGTGTGTCTGCGTTGTCTACCTACCTACACCGCATGCGCGCATACCCACCGGTCAACTGTAAGTACTTGATCTTTCTCTCTTGCAAGCCACCAATATGACCAGCAGTAAAGGACTTTCTATTGTGGAACTTAAAAGTAGTGAAGAAATTATTCGCGAGTTAGTCAAAAAAAGAGGAATCGTCAAAAGAAAGTTAACATTATTTTCAAAATATGCTCAGTCATTGGATGATTCGCAAATGTCGGGTGCTCAGAAAGCCGAGTTAGAGGAGCGCTTTCAACATTTTAAAATATTAATAGATCAATTTGCTACGATTCAGGACGAATTAGATTCCCACGTTTCCGATAGCGATTTAGACGGCGAAACGCTAGAGAGAGAAACGTTTCAAGATCAGTATTATGCGATCGTAGGCAAGATTAAGTATTTTTTAAAGGATAACATCGCTCAAAATTCCGGTGCTCAAAGTCGAAATGCTAATTATATGAAGCTACCCACAATTTCATTACCGCAGTTCGACGGTTCATATGACCAATGGCTCGAGTTTCGCGACACTTATTTATCCATGATACATAATAGTGACGATCTAGATAATGTTCAAAAGTTCCATTACTTGCGATCAGTTCTTACAGGTGATGCACTACAAGTAGTTAAGGCGCTGGAGTTCTCCTCCGACAATTATTTAGTTGCTTGGAGTCTCTTAGAGAATAGATTCAATAATGATAATTTGCTAGTTAGTAATCACGTGACAGCTTTGTTCTATGCTCAGTCGATGAATAAAGAATCAGCTGCTCAAATTCGTAGGTTAGTAGACACAGTTTTAAGAAATATTCGGGGGTTAAAAACTTTAGAAGAACCTACAGATTCCTGGGATACTTTAATTATCCACATAGTAACTTCAAAGTTAGATTCGTCAACCGATCGTGAATGGGAAAGCCACAAAAGTACCCTCCCGAAAGTAAGAAAATTAAAATTGTCTCAATTGATACAATTTCTCACGGATCGTGCCGATTTCTTAGAATCGATTAAGCCTCAAAGTAAACAATCGTCAGATTCACACACAAAGAAACAGTCTGTCACAAAATCACACAGTCATGTTACAACACGCAAAGATAACAATAATAACAAAAAAACCTTTTAATCCTCGTTACAAATGCGTCCAGTGCGGTTCCAACCACCCGGTGTACTCCTGTGAATATTTTCTTAATCTAACTCTAAAAGAGAAGTAAAATTTCATTGAGGAGAAAAAGTTATGCCGTAATTGTTTACGGTCAGATCACGCAGTTAACGAGTGTTGGTATGGACCGTGCCGGCATTGTAATAAAAAACACAACACACTAATTCACATCGATAATGTTGTTGACACTCGTACTTCATCGGCTGTTGCTAAAATCACGCAAAATGTGCCACAGTCTGATTCAAGTGATGCGAGTGCTTCACACACACACATGTCGCTCACTACTTCTAACAAATCACACACAATGTACCAGGAAGATAATTATACAGGGTGTAAGGAGAACGCTTCCGAAGCTAGAACGTAGATTATATACAACCTAAATGCAAACGGATACCAATAACCTTTCGCTTTAAATTGATTATTTTCAAGACTTCATATTTCGTAAACAAGCATTGGATAGCGTACGAAACGTGAGGTCACTGACACGCAAGGCGACGTCGCACTACCGCGCCCGCGCTTAAAAGAGCCGCCGCCGAAAAGAGCCGATTTATACGCAATTTACAAACATCACTTTCAAAATCGCAATTGTAGTCCATTGTAAAAAGCTGACAGAGGCATTTTACGTACCTGTCTAAATCCTTTGCGACCTTATGAGGTTTGGCTCGAAGTGAGTTCCATTCATTTCAATACAAAGCCGGGCCCGTCGCTGTGTCGATCCGTGAACACATTCTTCACGTAGTTTATTAAAAACACTCACTATTCTGCCCCGCATTTCATCAGCACTGTCACATTCCCGATCAAACACTCTTTCTTTCACATACCCCCATAAAAAGAAGTCCAACGGCCTTCCGATCCAGCAGTCATTAAAAAGCTCAGTGAGACGCTTGCGGACGGGACGCGTAACATGCGGTGGAGTGCCATCGTGCTGGAACCATGCTCGAAGAAATTCAGCCACAGACACATTGTCTAGCATATCATTTAAATGTCCATTTATAAAATTAAGATATGCTGATCCATTGAGGCGCGGCGGTAGAAACACTGATCCTAGAATTCGTCCATTAAAAATACCAGCCCATACGTTAACGGACCATATTCACGAGCACTGTACACGTATGCCTCAGGCATTGTTTAAAACAACAAAAAGTTATAACTAAAAAGAATAAAACAGCACTAAAAACGTAACAATACCTAATAACTAAACACAAATTTAAAACTAACAAAACAATAATTAAATAATTTGTTAAAAACGTAACGCACAAGCTCACGAACCGAGTCGCAAGGAACACTATTATTAACTAAAGAGGTACTATGAAGATCAAACGCTTTGGGGGAGTCCCGCGGTCAAAGCGGTGTGTTTACAGAGGCGAAAATGCTAAAAGAATAATTACGAGATCAGAAATCAATTCATTTTAATTGTTAGGAAATTGTACTTATGCTTTATTACAAACTGTTTTAATTTTCTAACTTTTAAATAAGATTTAACTGGTTTCTTAGATTCAATTAATTTAATTATTCACTTTAAATTGATTAGGTTTACTTACTAAATGAAGGATCCAGTTCTTGCAATAAACGAGCACGCATCGTGTGACTTTAATTACATTGTTATAAAGTTCAAATTCAAAAACTGTACATGCGATGAAAATTTTTTAGTCAATTACAGCTGATGTCAGCGATCTTTTACTTTATTTCATTTACTATCGATTATCGACATAATACAAAACTGTTATTAAATTCACGACAGTGCATCAATTTAAAACTATTGCCACGCTGCCGGCTATAGGTATCTAAGTACCTTCGATATGGACCTCAAGGTTAAGCGCGTCAAGGTCAAGGTAAACCGTAGCGTGTCGCGATGTCGGTGACCGCACGCGGTCTTTGAACCCGAGTTTATTCGCGCCCGTCAGCTGATAAGTATTTACGAATACATAGCTTGTTAGAGTTGTAAAGAAAAAAAAAATGTTTAATCGCAAATAATGGTTTCATTTAACTCATTTAACTGTTGCCACAGCATAGTGTACGAAAAATGCTTAAGTAAAATTGTTAAAAAAAATCCTCATTTTTTGATGGTATCGTATCGAGAATCACTAGCCTTATCACCTGTCTTCGTTTTCGGAAGCGTTTCCCTTACACCCTGTATTACGGCGCATGGTTTTCTAAACCCCGTACTATTATCGACCGCATTAGTAGAAATAGCAGACATACATAATAAATATCACACAACGCGAGCTCTTTTGGATAACGGCAGCCAACATTGCTTCATATCCGAATCGCTCTGTAAAAAACTTAACCTTCCATTGATACAGTCCACTGTTCAAATTATAGGAGTAGGTAACACTATCTCTCAATCCACGCAATCATGTCGTATTCATATGCGATCCAAAACAAACTTATATAACACGCGATTTAATTGTTTAGTTTTGCCTCGTATAACGGCGCAACTACCCGCATTAGGTGATAATCATCACATAAAAATACCGGGCCATATTCAACTTGCCGATCCCGACTTCCATCTGCCCAGCGACATTAATTTATTGTTAGGTGCAGATAAGTTCTGGGATCTTCTTAGTGACGGTTTGATACGGCTACCGAATGGTCCATACTTACAAAACACACAACTTGGTTGGATCATATCGGGTACAGTACACAACAAGGTTTCACGCACTAATTTAACTAATTGTAATTTCACGCAAACGTTAGAATCAGATCTTAAACGATTTTGGGAACTGGAAGAAATACCCTCAACAAACAACATTCTCACTGAAGACGAAAGTGCATGCGAAAATTTATTCACAGAGACGACATTACGCGACGATAAGGGCCGTTTTTCTGTGCGCATTCCACTCAGTCGATCAGCTGATGAGTTACACGACAGGTTTTCTATGGCAAAAAACAGGTTTCCTACACTCGAACGTAAACTGTTTAGAAGCGCGCCTAACTATAGACAAATGTATAAAGAATTTATGAGTGAATATTTACGTCTGGGTCACATGAGTCGCATATCAGAATACTCATCTCCATGTTATAAACTAAGGGTTGTTTTCGACGCTAGTGCAAAGTCCACATCGGGCAAGTGCCCGCCAGATTCAACAATAGCTTTGGGATGGATCAGGATGTCACCAAACTTATTGAAAACGTTTGTGCAAAACCGCGTTGTACAAATAAACGAACTCACAGGTAATCAACCTTGGCTTCACGTAGCCGGTAAACAAAACCCCGCAGACTTGTTATCGCGTGGTGTGTATCTAGATACACTCAAAATATCCGACATGTGGTGGCACGGGCCATCATTTTTACGTATTCCAAACGCGCAATGGAAACATGATTTTGATTCTAGTAATCATGCTAATCAAAGTGAATTGCCTGAATTAAAATCAATTAAAACTTCATTTCTGGTTCAAGTAAGTTCGAACTCCTTTCTATTCGATAGGTATTCATGTTTACGTCGTTTGCGGCGCGTAGTGGCGTACACAATGCGTTTTATCCACAACAGTCGTATAAGACAGAAAACACTGCGTCTTACAGGTTGCCTTTCGATAGATGAGATAAATATTGCTGTTAGAATTCTAACTCGAATCGCTCAACAACAATCGTTCTCAGATGTTTACGACAATTTAAAACATAATCAGCCTGTAAAAGGCCCACGTAGTATTTCTAGTTTAAACGTATTTCTAGATGATCACAACTTAATTAGAGTGGGTGGCAGACTATCATACTCGGATAAGTTCTCTTATTATAAGAAACATCCTTTGTTATTATGCGGTAAACACACATTTACTCGACTCATATTTGAGCATCAGCATAGAGAACTGTTACACGCAGGGGCTCAGTTATTACTGGCCACAATTCGAGATACCTGGTGGCCTACTCGAGGGCGTAACTTGGCTAAACAAGTTGTTCACAGCTGTATGAGGTGTAAGCGTATGCGACCTAAACCATTAAACATACAAATGGGTAATTTACCTCCTGAAAGATTGGAGTCAGGGTACCCATTCATTCGTAGTGGCGTGGACTACGCGGGGCCATTGCTCAATTTTTTGAAGTATCAAAAGCAGATATTATAGAATAGAATAGAATACTCTTTATTATGTACACCATATAGATTACAGAACATAAATAAAAATATTTTACAAAGGGTGACACAATGGGCGGTCTTATCGCTAAGAGCGATCTTTTACAGACAACCTTTGGATGGAATTCTAAGAGGTAGGATAAAGAAATAGTGTAGGTAGTCTACAGTGTACTATTTACATAGATTATACAATAAATATACACGTTAAGTGCATCATACTAGTTTAAATAAATTTATACATCTGAAAATGCGATAGAATTTAAATTTTTTCCCCCGTACTCGCCTCATTTTGGTGGTTTGTGGGAGGCAGGGGTCAAGTCCTGCAAGTTTCATTTATGTCGCATTGTAGGCAATGCACATTTTACATATGAAGAGTTGAGTACGATATTGGCACAAATTGAATCTGTCCTCAACTCTCGTCCTATGTACCCGATGTCCCCAGACCTGCTCATTTCCTGATTGGCCGACCGCTCACTGCACCAGCCAGCCGGGACCTCACTGCAACAGCTACGCACCGGCTACCACGATACGATCGTGTGGAACAGATGAGACAGAACTTCTGGAACCGCTGGTCCACCGAGTACATCTCTGAACTCCAGAAGAGAACTAAGTGGCAACTGAATCAGGACACACTCACCCTTGATACCCTTGTCATAATTAAAGATGATAACTTGCCGCCTTTGAAGTGGCGCCTCGGACGAGTGCTGAAAGTATTCACCGGCAACGATGGTATATCACGCGTCGCCACCAACAAAACATCTACTGGCGACATTCGGTCATTCTCGAAAATCTGCCCACTCCTACATCCACATGATATACGCGCAAGAAGCAGCTCAGCCGTATTGAAACCTGGTGCTTCCAAGGCCGGGGGCATGTTAGCGACTACAGCGGCATCTAGGAGCGGCGAGATGAGTCATCGGGAGTAAGTCGACGAAGCGCCAGCTGACAGCTCGGCCGCGCTGTCAAAGCGACATCTTCGCGCTCGTTTCGTCGTGGAGTGTGTGACGCGACGTCGACCGTTAGCCATTGTTCACTGTACCTACCTAAATTAAATTAATTAATATATGCTAACATTGTAAATCGATAATTAAAATCAATAGTACGAGCAGCCGTGGGTTTCACTCAACATCCAGACGACCTGACGCAGAATCCCCAACAGAATCTATAATCATAACATATTTTTTTCAAAATTTTTGATCAAGGCATTCTTGAGGAATAAACTTCCAAAAGTGAGCGGTTTTGGACGCTCACGGGTATCTATCACCTTAATCAGGTTCAAGTACAACAGCAAATGAATACGCGCAGCCGCGGCTAATGAAAACATATTGCCCTCTCTTTTCTTCAAGGATGGAAGTACTGTTTCAAGCGGGAAGCCGCCTAACGCTCGTTGCGCGCAGCGCGTTGTCTATTGTTTCACACTAGAATATTTTTGATCAATTCATAACTACAATAGTAAGGTCCGTATTACAGAACGTCACTCAAAACTCCAGCTTTACTTAAGTCTCGTTTGAAGCCTTTTGATAGGTTAAAACTAGTTTTAAGTAATGCTCAAGTATTACTTAAAACTAGTAAGTAAAGCTTGAGTTTTGAGTAACGTTCTGTAATACGGACCTTAGACTATTTAACCAAAGAACTAGCCTTAAGCGTACCGCTTCAATCAAAATAATTCTGCATATTTTGGTGGGGTGCGGGGGAGTGTGCGTTCGCGCAGCGGAATGTTGTTGAATTTAAAGATTTTAGATATGCAGATATTTAGTGTATGACGTCGTATAATTGTGTATGGTAAAAAAAAATTTGTGCACGCAGCCATTGTGGAGAAATTCACAAAATACTGATTCCGCTGGGCGAACGTTGTCCTGGCGGAACTTTTTTTAATCCTTTGACTTTAGTAAAAAGAGATGTGTCCAAAAATTAGTGTGTATTTGTGTGTAATTGTGTATGTATGAATAAAATTTGTGCATGCATAAACTTCGGAGATATTCAAGTTTCCGCTGCGCGAACGTTTGGCCATTAGCTAGTTTTCATATAAAGCGCTTACATAGAGAGCTGTAGATTTTTACATACTTTGTTTTGAATTTGTGTATATTTGTTTAAAAAACAGATTTAGAAAAAAACGTAAGGCTTAAAAGATAAAAATATAAACGTAAAATACGCTTATTTGGTCTTAGTTCTTAAAGTATGCACTTTGGGGTCTAGATTTTCACGTTTATACAAACCTTGTAAGTGTCTGCAATATATTGCCAAGTATCAATGATGTTCCTTTAGTAATTAAAGAGTTATAGGACAATTTACCATGACATAATCACTGTTTACAAAGCAGTCAAATATCACGACATTCTAAAGGAATTGTATGGTAAAATGTATGCCAATAATTAGTGTATTCATTCAACTATTCACATGCAAAATTTCATGTCATTAAATTCAGTAATTAAAGAAATACAATTATAAAACTGACGAAGCATCGAAAACCTACATAACCCGACCAAGTTCGGATAGCTATAAAAAAGCGGCCGTGCAATATATTTAGGTAACATCCCAAAATTTACAGTATAATACCGGTATTGAATTGGTATAGGTGATAACACAATTGTTTCGATATAATATAAAGGTCATTTATTTTTGTACACCTATTTTTTTAAATGTATTTGACTATGACAAAGTAGGTACTATTTACGTAGTTATTTTATTTAAGTATGCGCTTGAGACTTGAGATATAATCTAGATATATTAATCAGGTTCAAATACAACAGCAAATTAATACGCGCGGGCCGCGGCTAATGAAAACATATTGCCCTCTCTTTTCTTCAAGGATGGAAGTACTGTTTCAAGCGGGAAACCGCCTACCGCTCGTTGCGCGCAGCGCGTTGTCTATTGTTTCACACTAGAATATTTTTGATCAATTCATAACTACAATAGTAAGGTCCATTACAGAACGTCACTCAAAACTCCAGCTTTACTTAAGTCTCGTTTGAAGCCTTTTGATAGGTTAAAACTAGTTTTAAGTAATGCTCAAGTATTACTTAAAACTAGTAAATAAAGCTTGAGTTTTGAGTAACGTTCTGTAATACGGACCTTATACTATTTAACCAAAAGACTAGCCTTAAGCGTACCGCTTCAATCAAAATAATTCTGCATATTTTGGTGGGGTGCGGGGGAACACGCTCACTTAAATAAGTCACAACCAGTACAACAGTATAGACCATCAATTAAAAAATCGATTGAAGAAGTAGTTTTTTTTAAGTTATTAGATTGTTTGATCCACTAAATTTGCAAAGGGGAACGCTCGTCTAGTGCATTGGTTAAGAAGTGTTATAAGCTACAATATGATAAATATTTACCTAAACAGTAGTACTTACTTGTGATAATTATTTTATATCCCTGGGGGGTCTATAGTAAGAATCCTGATGCGTGAAATCTTCAATAGAAATTAGCTGTATCAATTTTATTTGCCTAAATTAATATATCTAGATTATATCTCAAGTCTCAAGCGCATACTTAAATAAAATAACTACGTAAATAGTACCTACTTGGTCATAGTCAAATACATTTAAAAAAATAGGTGTACAAAAATAAATGACCTTTATATTATATCGAAACAATTGTGTTATCACCTATACCAATTCATACCGGTATTATACTGTAAATTTTGGGATGTTACCTAAATATATTGCACGGCCGCTTTTTTATAGCTATCCGAACTTGGTCGGGTTATGTAGGTTTTCGATGCTTCGTCAGTTTTATAATTGTATTTCTTTAATTACTGAATTTAATGACATGAAATTTTGCATGTGAATAGTTGAATGAATACACTAATTATTGGCATACATTTTACCATACAATTCCTTTAGAATGTCGTGATATTTGACTGCTTTGTAAACAGTGATTATGTCATGGTAAATTGTCTTATAACTCTTTAATTACTAAAGTAACATCATTGATACTTGGCAATATATTGCAGACACTTACAAGGTTTGTATAAACGTGAAAATCTAGACCCCAAAGTGCATACTTTAAGAACTAAGACCAAATAAGCGTATTTTACGTTTATATTTTTATCTTTTAAGCCTTACGTTTTTTTCTAAATCTGTTTTTTAAACAAATATACACAAATTCAAAACAAAGTATGTAAAAATCTACAGCTCTCTATGTAAGCGCTTTATATGAAAACTAGCTAATGGCCAAACGTTCGCGCAGCGGAAACTTGAATATCTCCGAAGTTTATGCATGCACAAATTTTATTCATACATACACAATTGCACACAAATACACACTAATTTTTGGACACATCTCTTTTTTCTAAAGTCAAAGGATTAAAAAAAGTTCCGCCAGGACAACGTTCGCCCAGCGGAATCAGTATTTTGTGAATTTCTCCACAATGGCTGCGTGCACAAATTTTTTTTTACCATACACAATTATACGACGTCATACACTAAATATCTGCATATCTAAAATCTTTAAATTCAACAACATTCCGCTGCGCGAACGCACACTGCGGGGGAACACGCTCACTTAAATAAGTCACAACCAGTACAACAGTGTCTATACTGTTCAATTAAATAATCGATTGAAGAAGTAGTTTTTTTTTTAGTTTTTAGATTGTTTGATCCACTAAATTTGCAAAGGGGAACGCTCGTCTAGTGCATTGGTTAAAGTGTTATAAGCTACAATATGATAAATATTTACCTAAACAGTAGTACTTACTTGTGGTAATTATTTAATATCCCTGGGGGGTCTATAGTAAGAATCCAGATGCGTGAAATCTTCAATAGAAATTAGCTGTATCAATTTTATTTGCCTAAATTAATATATCTAGATTATATCTCAAGTCTCAAGCGCATACTTAAATAAAATAACTACGTAAATAGTACCTACTTTGTCATAGTCAAATACATTTAAAAAAAATAGGTGTACAAAAATAAATGACCTTTATATTATATCGAAACAATTTTGTTATCACCTATACCAATACAATACCGGTATTATACTGTAAATTTTGGGATGTTACCTAAATATATTGCACGGCCGCTTTTTTATAACTATCCGAACTTGGTCGGGTTATGTAGGTTTTCGATGCTTCGTCAGTATTATAATTGTTTTTCTTTAATTACTGAATTTAATGACATGAAATTTTGCATGTGAATAGTTGAATGAATACACTAATTATTGGCATACATTTTACCACGCAATTCCTTTAGAATGTCGTGATATTTGACTGCTTTGTAAATAGTGATTTTGTCATGGTAAATTGTCCTATAACTGTTTAACCCTTTAACCGCCACGGCACTGATCCCTTTGATGAACCTCCAGCGCCACGACACTTTAGGTATAAGTTGGAACAGTGTTGCGAATACTCAATATCGATGCATTTATTTATTCACAATATTAACCTTTCGAGAATATTTACTTTTATACTGCTCATACATACAGTATGTTAAGAAAACCCTGTCCGACCCATAAGGATAATAAAGGTTAGGTAAACACATGACCAAATATAATATAAAATTTTACATATTCATCATAGTACCAATACAAATGAATTTTGAAATAATCTTTTTTTTCCGCGAATTAATTCCAATTTCCCCGAAATTTGGTAATTTTTAAAAAGTGACAACACCGGTATTGTTATGAGCGAATAGCGATGCGACCACGTGCCGCGTGCCCTGCCGCCCGCCCCCCGCGAGCGGCAGGCGAAGGGTGGTCAACGCACATTTATTAAGTTACCTCCTTTTGCGAAATAATATTTATTTTTTTTAGAGGGTTTTTTTTTTAGTTTAGCCCGGTTTTGTATGCATTAGTAGAATCAGTTATCGATACCTAACAACACCTTCACGGGTCGGACAGGGCTTTCTTAACATACTGTATATAGAGGCATTATTATAAAAATATAGGTAAGCATATACCTAAACTTAATAACACTACAAAATCTGTTATTACCCTACCTACCGATGTACCTTCTTAATATTAAATAATTCCAGCCTATGAATGTATCATTTAAATTTTGGTTAGTATCCATGATGAACCTTAGTAGGTATGTTACAAACAAACACAATTACTTGTCAAATTAAAATATCGATTTAAAAAATAAATTAAACTTATCAAATCAACATCACTTCTATGTAGAGAACTGTCGTCGCTTCGCAATTCATGATTACAAAATATTTAATAACTCTTCGTCTTCACGAAACACGAAAAAGGCCTACAACACTAGTTGCACTGAGCGATAAAGCTTCTCCTGTAGCAATTTAAAATGAGATTAGTATTATATGAAACATAGATAACAAATTAAAAAAACAGTAAACTTATTTAGTCCGTTTACTATCCCGCGGACAAAAAGACGGTATGACATTTATGTAAAAAAAATGATACGCGTTTAAAATATTAGGATACAAATAATAATAAATAACAACAAATAAAATAACTAAATAAACTGTATTTTCTTTAAAACAAAATAAATGGGTAAATAAGTACACATATTATTATTTAGCTGTCCTTTTGACTGAGGATAAATAAACAGACTTGAAAACAAGAGTTATTTACCGAATTATTATCACTATCCGTTGAACTGCTACTACTATAAATATCATTGTTTGCTTGCTGCAATATATTTAATAGTTCTTCGTCGTCGTATAACATCATCGATAACTTCTCGACACTAGCTTAGATGTAATAATAATGTGAGCACATGTTATCATGGCGATGGCGCTGACGTTTATTCAAAATATGACTACTTGACCTTGAGCCGCACATAAAATTACGACGACGGCGTTCGCGGATAGCCTGTACTAGTGACGTTCTGGAGTTAGTTTGTACTTAATATTTACCTATACTTATTTGTTGATTTCTACATATTACTTCACTAAAGCTTATTGAATTTTGAATAAATAAATAAATGTTTAATAAACTATGAAATTTTGATTAATGTTTACTTGATAGTTTTGTAAAAAATAGGATGTTTTTTATTAATTTACTATCAGGAGTTTCATATGCGGTACAACACTAGTCTACATGAAATTATGGGTTCGGCGAAGTAGGTTGATATTTAGACGTATCACGAACTGAGAACATGTAATTATTTCAATCAATTAGCTAAAATATGTATTTAATACTGTTAAAAATAAAGTAATTACACGAAATATATTAAGATTCAGTAAGCAAATTCAACATTTATTGTACATTTTTTAAATGACAGGACTTTCTACACAATATTCTGACGTGGCGCCTGATGTAATGTTCTTACAACACATAATATTATGGCGTTGGCGGTTAAAGGGTTAATTACTAAAGGAACATCATTGATACTTGGCAATATATTGCAGACACATACAAGGTTTGTATAAACGTGAAAATCTAGACCCCAAAGTGCATACTTTAAGAACTAAGACCAAATAAGCGTATTTTACGTTTATATTTTTATCTTTTAAGCCTTACGATTTTTTCTAAATCTGTTTTTTAAACAAATATACACAAATTCAAAACAAAGTACCTATGTAAAAATCTACAGCTCTCTATGTAAGCGCTTTACATGAAAACTAGCTAATGGCCAAGAGTTCGCGCAGCGGAAACTTGAATATCTCCGAAGTTTATGCATGCACAAATTTTATTCATACATACACAATTATTACACACAAATACACACAAATTTTTGGACACATCTCTTTTTCGAAAGTCAATGGATTAAAAAAAGTTCCGCCAGGACAACGTTCGCCCAGCGGAATCAGTTTTTGGTGAATTTCTAAACAATGGCTGCGTGCACAAATTTTTTTTTACCATACACAATTATACGACGTCATACACTAAATATCTGCATATCTAAAATCTTTAAATTCAACAACATTCCGCTGTGCGAACGTAATTACGTAATTGCGCAATTACGTAATGGAAGCCCTACGATCACGTCTGTTTCGGAGAATGTAATCCGATTCAAGCTGTTTTGGGGATACTTGTGATCATTCAATTCATTGCCTTCATATGGCATACCATGTTGAGACTTTTTGTCACTCTTCCATCATTTGACAGAAATTAGACCCTCATAAGTGACTGTTGACAATTACCGCGTTTAAGTGTTTTCGATAAGAAATTTGTTTACGCAGTAATTAAATTTTCGGCCACGACGGAGGGTGCAAATGGAAACTATAATCACTTATACTACATTTATTATAGTTAAGATTACATGGTAACTCCTAAATCTACTTAACCTAAGTGCGAATGCGTCCGAAGTTAGGACGACACAGCTACACTCTACTATCGTATATTATATTTTATGTCTAATATATAACACCCCTGCATCTGTCGAGATTCCTCTATATATATATATGTTTTATAGAGGTTACGTCTAATGAGGTGATTGATGATTTAGCGATTCGCGGCTGGGCACGAGGCGGAGACACGAGGAGACGACTCAGCCGTTGGGATGTTGTAATACTCCGCATAGCTTCAGTTGCATGAAAATAGGCATAATATCTTGATTCAGCTGGTTTGGGCCTCGTGACACGGTGCTGGTCACGTGGTGGGGACATGTGTTGGTACCGATACGTAACACAGTCCATGGTGGCCCTAGCTTATTTTGTTGTTGTTGTTTGGAGAATTAACATTGTATCGCATAGAAAATGAGTAATTTGACAGCAACAGAAGTCGCCAGAGCTCTGAGAATGGTCGAGGAAGGTCACACATACCGTTCAGTGAGTCGAAGGTAGGATGTGTCAGTATCTGTGATCTAACGTAATGTTAAACGGTACAGTCAAACTGGACCTTACGCGTGGAGGCCGGGACAACGCAGATATCGTACAACCAGAGCCGTAAACGACCGTTTTATAAGAGTGCAAACTCTCGAGAAATCGTCGTTAAACTGCTGTTCAGACCCGAAATCTCTTGGAAGAAGTGCGTATAGTGCGTGTTAGTGAACGAAAAGTGAGAAGAACTCCGTTCCGTTAAACGGAGTCTGTTTAAAGTCGTAGGTGTCAGCTAAAGCGTCCAAGCTCGAGGTATGCAATAGAGTAGTAAGATTAGTGTTCGCTCATCAATTCAAAGATTGGTCTGATGAATGTACTCACGTTTTATTGTCTTACGCAAGCCGGTTTTGCGTAAATTTCATCGACGGCAAGGAAAGGATGTGGAGGTATCGAGGAGAACGCTGTCATCAAGCAAATTTCACCGACACAGTATCATACGCTGGAGGGTCCGTTATGGTGTGGGGTGACATAACTTTGACAGCACACACCGCTTTTGTCATCATTGATGGGAGTTCTTTGACAGCTCACAGGTACATAACAGAGATCTTAGAACCCCATGTAGTGCCTTTTTCCCATTTAAGGCTCAAATTTTGTATTATTTATCGTCGTGTTCCGGCATGATGTCTGGTGAAGCCGTTTGAAGGACGGGTCTGAGCAGTTGTGTTGCGATGTGTGCCGGGTACGATGCGCCAAACGTTGTGGTGTCGGGAGTTTGGTCGTGGAGGGTAGCGGGATCCGAAGCACGGTGCTCCGCTGGCCGACCGCAGGTAGTTGGGGGCCCAAGTAGTGTGCCAGCCATATACGAAAGGCTGCCCCGCCAACTGCGAAAAATCCCAGGGTGGCCCCATCGTGCCGGTTGGCGACCGGACGAGAGGACCCGATGGCGATCCCTGGGGGGGTTCGGGCGTCCCCGCAGTCTCCAGATCAATCTCCCTCTGGCCCGGCATCGTTGGTCGCATTGTTGGGATTAACATTGCATCACCTCACTCAACTGCCGTCTTCCTTCCTAATCACTCAATATTTTTTTATATGAAAAAGTCTAAAAAGAAAAGTAGGTGTGTACAGCGGTCCCACCTCCTGTCCTTCAAAGTGCACTTCTCTAATATTCGTGGTCTGCACTCCAATCTCATTGCAGTATATCACCACCTTGAGACTGAGAAGCCCCATCTACTTTTCTTGACGGAGACCCAGATCAGATGTCCGTCTGATGCGGCATACCTCAGCTACTCGGGATACGCATAGGAGCACCATTTCCTGCAGCGTGCCGGGGTCTGTGTGTATGTCCGCAATGACATTTGTTGCCGGCGCCTCCGTCACCTCGAAGACCCTCACTTCTCGTCCCTATGGCTGTTGGTTGACACTGGTGTGGACAAAATTGTTTACACTTGTGTTTACCGATCGCACAGCGGTGATCAGGAGACAACTCGATTATTTGACCACCTCAGTGAGGCCGCTGACAATGCGCTGTACCGGCACAATGACGCACACTTCGTCGCTCTGGGGGACTTCAATGCCTGCCATCAGGACTGGCTTTTCCCGTACCAGAGGACCGACCACGCTGGGAGAGAATGGCCCACAATGGGCCTTTCCCAGCTGGTAAAGCAAGCGACTAGGGTGCCTGATGTAGTTGGTCATACTGCCAATTGTCTGGACCTTCTGCTGACCACTGATCCGGACAGGTGTGTTGTAACAGTTTCCTCACCGTTGGGAACTTCAGACCACTGTCTGGTGAAGTCTGTGTCGACCTTCTCCCCACCAGATCACGACTCTTGTGGTGAACGGCGAATGTGGCGATACAGGTCAGCAGACTGGGATGAGATGCGCCATTTCTTTGCGTCTTATCCTTGGCAGCAGGTCTGCTTCTCTTCTACCAATCCGTCGAGCTGTGCGGATGCTATAACCGATGTGGTGCGTCAAGCTATGGAATATTTTACTCCCTATAATGACGTGCCCGTCGGTGGCTCGGCTCGCCCATGGTTCAATGCCGATTGTGCCCAAGCCGAACAGCGTAAGCACACGGCATTTCTCACCTGGGTTGACGTTCGTGACCGCGGAGCTCGGGATCTAAGCTCAAAGAAGAGAGCCTTTAACCGTGCTGCCAAGTCCTACAAAAAGGCGCTAAAGAAGGCTCGCTTCGACCGTATTACCCATATTGGCAACAAGTTATCTGCGCAGCCTTCCGGTAGCAGATCTTTTTGGTCCCTTGCCAAATCGGTCGAGGCGAACTTCTGTCGGCCTACACTGCCTCCGCTGGTTAGGCCTGATGGAACACTGGCTCATACGGCGAGAGAGAAATCAGGTCTTTTTGCATCTCTCTTTGCCCATAATTCGCGTCTTGATACTGGCAGTGCTACTCCACCTAATTTACCCCACTGCGGTACTTCAATGCCTGAGGTTCGCATTCGGAACAAGGAGGTTTTGAGAGCACTGTGTTGTCTGGACGTGAATAAGGCCAGTGGTCCGCCGCAATCGGTCAACTGGGGACCTACTAGTGTATGCCACTCACTTGTGGGGCGAGGCCCTCGAGAGAAATGGGGAAGCGATTGCTGTCTCCCTTGGTGTCTCGAAGGCCTTCGACCGGGTGTGGCACGCTGGCCTTTTGAGTAAGCTTCCAGCGTACGGCATTTCCCCTAGCCTGACTGGCTGGGTAAAAGACTTCCTGACTGAACGGTCCCTCCGAGTTGTTGTTGTCAACGGATGCTCATCTGAGCCCATGTCGACTAATGCCGGTGTTCCTCAGGGGTCTGTTCTCTCTGCAACTCTGTTTCTGCTGCATATCAACGATCTGCTGATGCCCGGTATCTATGGGTATGCAGACGACAGCACAGTTGTGGAGAGATACCTGCCGGATGCTCGGGCTAGTAGGGAATCAATCCGGTCCGAAAGAGAGGCCATGGTAGAGCGAACGAGTGCTGCACTTCAGTCAGTCTCCGAATAGGGCAATGCCAATCTTGAAGCATTCAATGCCGCCAAAACGCAGGTGTGTCTTTTCACCGCCAAAAGGAGCCCGTTCACCTTGGCTCCTACTTTTCGGAATGTATCCTTGGAGTGTACCGACCGCCTTCAGCTTTTGGGTGTTGAGATTTCCTCGAACCTAACTTTGGGCGGTTCATTGAGTCCGAGGCCAAGGTGGCTGCCAGAAAACTTGGCGTTATCGCAAAGGTCCGGCAGTACTTCACACCAGGGCAGCTTCTAATGTTGTACAAAGCACAGGTCCGTTCGTGTGTGGAGTACTGCAGCCACATTTGGGCTGGTGCTGCTAAGTGTCACCTGGCCACTTTGGATTCAGTGGAGAGGCGTGCGAAGAGGCTGATTGGTGACCTTGATTTAACTCGAGTTGGTCTCCAAAGCATGGAGCACGGCGTAGAGTAGCCAGCCTTTCGGTGTTCTATAGGATACATTTTGGGGAGTGTGCGCGGGAATTGCACGATTTAATTCCCCCATCTCCGTTCCACCATCGGACGACCCGTCGTACGGCGAGTTTCCACCCTTATGTTGTTAACACCTCTACGATCCGGACGAAGCGTTTCGCCTCCTCCTTTATACCGCGTACATCGAGGGACTGGAACAATCTGCCGGCGGCGGTGTTTCCGTCGGACTACAATTTGAGTGTCTTCAAGGCTAGAGTGAATAGGCTCTTAATAAACTAGTGCGCTTTACCATCAACGATTGCGTCACTGCTTACCATCAGGCGGGATTGCGATCAAGCGCTGGTTTGTAAATTAATAAAAAAAAAAATAATAATAATTACGCGAGCAGTATGGAGTCGTGCGTGCGTCGTCGGTACAGGTTTTCAGCATGGACACGGGGCAAGAAGGTAGGGTGCTGGATACACTCCTCACGCAAGGTCGTGAATGCGTTCTCGATGCGATTCTTCATCTCTGCTGCGAAATTGCACTCGTACACAAACACCTTATCTTTAACGTAACCCCAAAGAAAAAAATCTAACGGGGTCAAGTCTGGTGAACGGGGAGACCATGGCTGCGGCCTGAATCTTCCAATCCACCGACTTCCAAAAGTTTCGGTGAGGCAGCATCTGACAGGAAGAATCACATGTGAGGGAGCGCCGTCGTGTTGAAACCACATCACCGTACTCTGGGCTAGAGGCTACTCGTCGATTATATCCAAGAGGGTTGTACGTAGGAATTCGTGATAACGAGCCCTATTTAATCTTTCCGGAAGAAAAATGGGTTCAACAACGAGATCTTTGAAAATTGCAGCCCAAACATTCAGCGACCATCGATTTTGGTGTCCCGTCTGCTGTAATGCGAACGGATTGGTATGGGCCCAAATGTGTCAATTGCGCCGGTTCCACATTCCGTGTCTGGTAAATGTGGATTCATGAGTCCACATAACATTAGCAGTAAAACTGGAAACTGAGCGAATAGGAAGGAAGACGGCAGTTGAGCGAGGTGATGCAATGTTAAACCCAACAACGCGACCAACGTTGCTGCGCCAAAGGGAGATGATTGATCTAAAGACCCTACACGACCAAACTCCCAACACAACAACATTAGGCGCATCGTACCCGGCAAACATCGCAACACAACTGGTCAGACCAGTCCTCCGTACGGCTTCACCAGACATCATGCCGGAACACGACAAATCGCTTGGCGGCAAGGCTTTGTCTGGTGGGTGGTAACTTCTGCTGGCGGCCGATGTTCTGGCCTACCACCTTCGGTTTATGTTACAAATTCATTAAGATTCCACTTTGACCTTCTGATTTTTCTTTGAGATCCAATCCTTTGACAATACCGCATTTCGCGACAAAAAGGCCGACTCTTTGACGGTAGGTACTGAAAAAACTGTTCGGCCTTTGAATGTGCCGCATTCGCCGCGTGTTTTTGTAGGTATGACGTTGACCGCTGAAGTGAACTCATCGAATCAGCTGATAGGATAGTTTTGCGAGTTTTATTCACATTGCGGTTTTTTGTGTAATTAACGAATTAATTAATTTTTACTTCAAAATCTTATTAGGTTGTAAAAGTGTAGCATTTTCGAATGGTCTAAAGTGAAAAAACTGCATATTTTTTCAAAAAATCATGAAAAAGCCGAAGAATAATTCTGCCACTGGGGGGTTCAGAATCATGAACTCTGATCCATGGTACTCGTTTGTGCGTCGATGTCAAGAGACATCCCTTATACAGAAAAATACAAAAAATTAAACATTTTAAATTTACTGCACAATTTTAAAAATTTCATTAGTGTCATTTTTTTTAACTTATCAATATCTTGTATTGCCTTCGTGGGCTCTTATTAGATCTTGAATACGTCTGCCCTTTCTCCTAATGACATTTTCATTCATTTCTTGGCGCACATTGTCCCACTCCTCAAATAGACCCATTTTTAACTCTTCGGCATTCCTAGGAGCTGGAATCTTCTTCGGTACCCTACGCCCAATCATGTCCAAGACATGCTCTATTGGATTCATATCTGGTGATCATGCTGGCCAGTTCATTTGGGTTATTCCGATAGCGTTAAGGTAATCAGTAACTACGCGAGCAGTATGGAGTCGTGCGTTAACGTGCTATACTTTTACAACCTAATAAGATTTTGAAGTAAAAATTAATTAATTCGCTAATTACACAAAAAAACGCAATGTGAACAAAACTCGCAAAACTATCTACAAATAACTTGTCAAAAGGGGGAGAGTGTAACGATCTCCAAAAGTTTAGCTGTGTTTACGCGGCAAGCGGGAGAGCTACCCTTCCCCCCGCTTCAGCACTGCGCACCCGCGCGCCGCTTGGGCCCGCGCACGCCCGACAGTCCGCCCGCGCAGCCGTAGCTTTGCGCATTGTTAATAGAATTACCTTACAAACAAATAAATAAATGTTATAAAGTGTAATTTTAAGAATTTCTGTGTTTGTTGAATGTTGAATGTGTGTGATTTTAAAAATGTCTGCTGGACCTAACCACTATTTCAGTGCCCAAGAATACGGGAATATGCTCATGTGCTATGGGGAAGCACGTGGAAACGTACGTCAGACACTTCGTATTTATGTCCGAAGGTACCTAGAAACTCGTCATCCAATAGATAGTCGAGTAAAATTACAAGAGCGTATCAGCGTGTTTTGGACAACCAGCCGATCGTGCCACAGCGGGAGGATTCTGGGAGGCTCATTAGACCCAGTGTGGCGAACCACGTACTGAATGTCGTGCAGCAGAACCCACGATTGGAAGTACGCACAGCAGCTCGATTAGTTCGCAACCGGTATACGACCCCCGTTGCGCACAACACTGTTCATCGCATTTTACGCAAAGATCGACAGCGCGCGTATCACATCCACAAGGTGCAACCGTTATTACCCGCAGACAGAGAACCCCGCGTCAGGTATTGCCAGTGGCTGCAACGACAGTACGTAGAAATTTCCAATTTTACGGCCAATGTTATGTGGATTGATGAATCCACATTTACCAGAAACGGAATGTGGAACCGGCGTAATTGTCACATTTGGACCCATAGCAATCCGTCCGCATTACAGCAGACGGGACACCAAAATCGATGGTCGCTGAATGTTTGGGCCGCAATTTTCAAAGATCTCGTTGTTGAACCCATTTTTCTTCCGGAAAGATTAAATAGGGCTCGTTATCACGAATTCCTACGTACAACCCTCTAGGATATAATCGACGAGTAGCCTCTAGCCCAGACTACGGTGATGTGGTTTCAACACGACGGCGCTCCCCCACATGTGATTCTTCCTGGCAGACGCTGCCTCACCGAAGCTTTTGGAAGTCGGTGGATTGGAAGATTCAGGCCGCAGCCATGGTCTCCCCGTTCACCAGACTTGACCCCGTTACATTTTTTTCTTTGGGGTTACGTTAAAGATAAGGTGTTTGTGTGCGAGTGCAATTCCGCAGCAGAGATGAAGAATCGCATCGAGAACGCATTCACGACCTTGCGTGAGGAGTGTATCCAGCACCCTACCTTCTTGCGCCGTGTCCATGCTGAAAACCTGCGCCGCGCTCAGATCTGTGAGCTAGCTGGTGGCGACCACTTCGAACCTTATTTGGTTAGGAGTGAGCGAGCTTAAGGTAAGTTTACTAATTTATACCAACAGCAGTGTGCTCACAAGCTTTTTTGTTTCATCAATCCTTATCTGAATCGATATTATATATATATCAGCAGGATGACGCAAGCGGCGGTAGCGGGGCATCCCCGCCGGTTTGTTCGACATTGTAGGTACATCCACACAAAGGCAACATGGCGACTGCGACTTTACGGGCGGCCGTGTTGGTGTGAGTAAGACGCGTAGGTACCTACGTACTAAAAGGCTCGCACGGGCTAAATTGATAATGTTGCATTGATTTCGCGTTGTCCACAATACATTGCATGCTCGAAAATTGTGATTTCTGTAACCGCTCGTTTACGACATAAATGACTTTCATAATTTTATTAGTGGCAGACCTAGTAGCCTTTTCGCTAAGTTTACGTTACGATATCAGATACACCTTGCATTGATCAATATAAAAAAAAATTGGTTGTCTGTAGAACTCCGTCTACTGCCGATATTTGAACGTGACAACGTCTATTACATGGTAATAGACCTCGCGCACGAGTGTGACACACGATCTAGGGGTGGGGGTAAAGTAGGCGTGGACTCCGTGTGGCGTCAGATTCGGCAGTTACGGTGTTTTCGAGAATGACTCCACGCCGCACATAGGAGTATTTCCATCTAAAATCCGGTCAAAAGTCGAATTTACGAAGTTAAATAAAAACCTATTAAAGCTACACATTTTTGCAGCTCAATAACCGGTCCATTGAAAAAAGGACACATTTGTTACTTGGGTAGTCAACCCTCCCCGCACAAACAGTCGGAACCCAGTCGTTGTCTAAGTCGCATGTTTTTGTTCTCAGCACTTATTAATTTCATTGCATTAGAGTCTGAACTGTATGTTTTGTGTGATAAATGTAGGAAGAAAACGTTGTGAGTATGGAAGTACAAGGTATGTAGATTATTTTAACATAATTATTCAATAGTTTTTGTTCCATTTATGTGTTTAGAACCTTTTTTAAAGATGAGCCGAAAATTTCAAATAAACTGTGTAAAATATTTTATTAAATCGTGTTTTTGTTTACTTGTCAAGGCTTGTCAAACCTTTATTTTTTTATTAATATGTTGCCAAGAATATGCTTTAGTAAAATCTAAAAAAAAAATTTGCGCCTACGCGCGCCATTTTTATTTTCAATTATTTGAAGATGACAGTGTAAAATGGGAATATATTTGACTTTACATTGTTTTATTCTTTATTTTCAGATACTGTAAAATCAACTATTAGTTTTACTAGAAGAGCTTTGTACGACATCATGCGTGAGTGTAAAGGAAAGAAAATTGAAGAAAAGTTGGAGTTTTTGGGGACAAAATTAGTTGAAATCACCCCATGCCCTGATGATAAAAAAACTAGTTTGGATCGTACTCTGAGATTTTTTAAGACTCAGTTCAAACAAAAATGGGCAGCAGCAAGTCGCAAAGAAGAGCGTTTCTTACTTAATAATGACAAATGGCTCAAATCGTCTATTGAATTCCAAAAATTTTGTGCAGACCTTACATATAAACCGGGTCGCCCAACAAAATCTTTTGAACAATTAAGTGAGCGTAGTAAACGACGAAAAACTAGTCAGATACGGAAGCAAATGCCTGCTGAAGAATTAATATACGCTGCTGGAGTCATTCAACGCAATATTGGAAACACTGATGCCTCAGTTGTGATAAAAGAAATAGTGGCATCGCCAACAAGAGCGTCAAAAATTCGTAAATCTTACACTTTATCCCAAAACCAAATAAGTGGTTACTTATTTGGTTTTGGGATAAAGTGTAAGATTTTTTTCCAATATTGCGTTGACTGACTCCAGCAGCGTATATTAATTCTTCAGCAGGCATTTAATCAGTATATAATTTGGTTAAATTATATACTGATTTGTATGAATGGTATCCTATGTTACCTACAATTCACATAGTCTTGGTACATGTAGCTTAAGTCATAAGGCATGCTATCGTTCCTATTGGTCAATTGTCGAAGGAGGCAACTGAGGCCCGTAACAAAAACTTTAGGCAGTATAGGCTTGATTTTTCTAGAAAATTTTCTTGAGAAAACTGCAACAGGGACATTGGCGCCGATTCTGTTGACCACAAACTAAACTAATTTTAAGTTATGTGCATCTTTTTCTTTCCATTTCGTTAAGAAAAGGACAGAAGATAAAATGTCAGTTTAGACCTGTCAAATTAGTGCGCTCCTGACGTAAACTGGCGTATTTTTAGTCGTCATGTTTATAATCGCGTCTAAACTGTCTATGGAATATCATATTTTGACAGGATTAAATTAAAATATTATCATCTATCCTTTTCTTAACGAAATGGAATGAAAAGGATGCACATAACTTAAAATTAGTTTAGTTAGTGAACAACAGAATCGGCGCCATTATTGAAGATTGTGGTTAAGTTCCGATCCTTATTTAAGCTGTATTCGGCCAAAACCGCAATTGAAAAAGAAAAGTTTTTGAAAGAGGCGCTTGATCTTATGGTCGCAAATGCGCCGCCATCTTTACCATCAACATCAACAGAAGAAAACACCAGCTGCGAAGATATAGATAAAGACGATGAAGATGAAGAACTCAATTAAGAATTTTTTTTAGAAACTAAGTTAAATAAATGTGTTTTATGGTATATACATAGTTTTTATTATCATTAGAGATTATTAAAATCGTATTACAATGTTTTTATTACTAAATAAGTCATTAGATAATTTTGACCGGATTTTACATGACAATACTCCTATGTGCGCCGTACCAATTTAATAGACGTTGACACGTCAAAATAACTCTTGCTTTGGATGTGTCATACTCGTATCGAGTAAATACACTCAAATTAAGCGAAACCCATGCATTACAAGCTATTATTTCAAAAATAATGTGCCTTTTTTGTGTCCCCCTAATTGTGCCGCTGTGTACATCACACTTATGTGTGGGTACGCATATGCAGTATTAACCTCTCCTTTTTAATAAAATTACGTTGACATATTTCACACTTATAAGGTTTCTCACCAGTGTGTGTACGCACATGGACTGTTAAACTACTCTTTTGACTAAAATTACGTAGACATTTTTCGCACTTATAAGGTTTCTCACCAGTGTGTGTACGCATATGCAGTGTTAAAGTCCCCTTTTGACTAAAATTACGTTGACATATTTCACACTTATAAGGTTTCTCACCAGTGTGTGTACGCATATGCGGCGTTAATCTCTTCTTTTCACTAAAACTACGTTGACAAATATCGCACCGATAAGGTTTCTCACCAATGTGTGTACGCACATGGACTGTTAAACTACTCTTTTGACTAAAATTACGTAGACATATTTCGCACTTATAAGGTTTCTCACCAGTGTGTGTACGCATATGCACTGTTAAACTCCCCTTTTCACTAAAACTACGTTGACAAATATCGCACCGATAAGGTTTCTCACCAATGTGTGTACGCACATGGACTGTTAAACTACTCTTTTGACTAAAATTACGTTGACATATTTCACACTTATAAGGTTTCTCACCAGTGTGTCTACGCATATGCCCCGTTAAACTCCTCTTTTCACTAAAACTACGTTGGCAAATATCACACTGATAAGGTATTTTATCAGTGTGTGCATGCACATGGATTCTAAAACTACTCTTTTGCCTAAAATTACGTTGACATATTTTACACTTATAAGGTTTCTCACCAGTATGTGTACGTATATGCTCCGTTAAACTCGTCTTTACACTAAAACTACGTTGACAAATATCACACCGATAAGGTTTCTCACCAGTGTGTGTACGCATATGCAGCGTTAATCTCTTCTTTTCACTAAAACTACGTTGACAAATATCGCACCGATAAGGTTTTTCCCCAGTGTGTGTACGCAAATGAATCGTTAATTTAAGCTTTGTAATAAAATTACGTTGACATGTTTCACACTTATAAGGTTTTTCCCCAGTATGTGTACGCATATGCACTGTTAAACTCCCCTTTTGACTAAAACTACGTTGACAAACATCACACTGATAAGGTTTCTCATTAGTGTGTGAACGAATATGCACCGTTAAACTATTCCTTTCACCAAAACTTCGTTGACAAATATGACAGTGATAAGGTTTCTCACCAGTATGTGTATGCATATGCACTGTTAAACTCCCCTTTTGACTAAAACTACGTTGACAAACATCACACTGATAAGGTTTCTCATTAGTGTGTGTACGCACATGGACTGTTAAATTACTCTTGTGATTAAAATTACGTAGACATATTTCGCACTTATAAGGTTTTTCACTAGTGTGTGTACGCATATGCACTGTTAAACTCCCCTTTTCACTAAAACTACGTTGGCAAATATCACACCGATAAGGTTTCTCACCAGTGTGTGAACGAATATGCACCGTTAAACTCTTCCTTTCACCAAAACTTCGTTGACAAATATGACAGTGATAAGGTTTCTCACTAGTGTGTGTTCGCATATGCACTATTAAACCATCCTTTCGACTCAACTTACGTTGAGAAATATCACACTGATAAGGTTTTTCACCAGTGTGTTTTTTTACATTAGTAGAACTACGCCGATTACATGTGTGCTCTTTGAAAGGTGTGCCAAGCTTGGACGTCCGTTTCTGAGAAGTCCGGATAAATTTCGAGTCTGATTTGTCTTTTGTAGTTTGCTCGGCTGTTATTGCAGCCTTTTCTTTAGTTCTTCTTGTGTCCTGTTTTGGTTTCCTCATAACGGTGGCCTCTGTAAGTAAATCTAGTAAGTACACAATGGGAGATTTGAATGAATTTGAAGAATGCCGTTTGAATTTGTTTGCGTCTCCGACGCACTGGGTGTGGGAGAGCTATCTATATTTCATTGCTGAGAGCTTGGAAAGATCGTCTATTTATGGAACGCTGGACAAAATTCTGCTGTCTTGACCGGTGTTCTATGTGGCTATTTTAAATTAAATTTAAATATAGAAACTTTTAATTACGTGTATATATTGTGTGTACTATAATTATTGTTATCTGAAATAGACATATTGAATTGAATTTAACTACGATGGTATCTGTATCTTTCATCTGCATGACGATCTGGTAACTTTCGCAGGGTCAACATAACTAGAGATTGCATAAGACAGTCAGGTAGGCAAGGAAAAAGGAGCAGCCTTTAAGCAAGCAAATAAAAAAACTAAACAGTCCTAGCAATAGAACTTAAAATTGCCCATATAACCAGTTACACCCTTCAGGCATGTGAGGTAATCCTAGCCACATTCTATCAGGTGGACCATTGGCTTGTCTGCTTAGCTATAATTGTACGGTTCCGTACAGGCATTATTTGCTTATGTCGCGACCTACTTTACGATTTGTATTATTTATGTTAATACTGATACTTTGTTAGTTGACCAATAGCTGCCGTAGCGCTATAACCGCGGATTAGCATCCAAACTACTTTCGTGTACTTTTACGAATAAACTTAATAATTGTGAAGTCTGTGGTTTACGTCAACTCATCTTCAACTCTCTCTGAACCATACAATAATTATAATAGAACCAACTTATACTTACTTATTGTCTCCCCGGATTTTCTTTTTTTCTTTGATACTTTTTCGTCTTCCACTTCAGTTTTACATTTAATTAAAGGTATATCATCTTCTAAGTCTGACTTATACCAGTGTGGCGGTTTATCTGCTACATCTAAACAGTTATTGTCTAAATTTTCGGGTTCTAGCTCTGTAAATAAACAAAAACTGTCAAGAGTGTTATTATCACCTAGTTGCGCCTGGTTTTACCTGCGTAACTTTAGACCCTGTGAGAATATCAAAATTAAAAGTAATCCCATGCATTAATCCTGGTGATAATCTATGTGTGCCAAATTACATCTAATCGTCGTTCAGTAATTTTGGTGTGAAAAGTAATAAACATATACACTCACAAACTTTCGCCTTTATAATATAACACTATGTTTGTACTAATTAGTTTACTTATTCTTATACAGCATGGAATTTTAATGGTTGTTTTCCCGCAGCGAAACGGTTTTGTCTTAAAAATACAACCGTTTCATCAATAAATAAAATATTAGAAACATGAAATACCAGGTTTGACATAGTGATAAAAAAAAAATCGAAAGTGAGTAGAAAATAATAGTAACCTCCTGATAATCTACAGCTGAATGGCGCGGGGCCACTGACCCGCGTGTTTCAACAATTATCCATTCATACTTTTACGGGCTTAGGACTATCATAAATACTTTTTAGCTGCAATTTACTGAACACGAAAATAAAATTATTATCTAAGATAATTGTTTGTAATTTTTGCGTGCAGACAACTTTATGTCGTATTACTAGAGTCGAGAAATTATTTTACTTTGAAAATTTATAAAGCGGCCTTACGCCTTTGAACGCTTAGCGGTAATTTATTGTAAGTTATTTTATACCACATGACACGCACGTGACAGGTTTGAACATTTTTTTTTTGTCGGCATGGCGATGAATTTATGGATTGTTGCCTACAAGCTATTTTATGCTGTATCACTATGCGCGGGAGCTTATTATGGTTTGAACATTAAATGCATTGCTTTCTTTTGAAGCCGTTTCATGCCCCTTCTGAGTAGTACCTACAAGATGTATCTAGCGCAACTAACTTTTCTCACTTTTTCGAGTTGATGATTTTTTTTTTTCAATTATTTTTTATTGTTTTATAACACAAACATTTTTATTTTTGTCTTTTACTTTATTCATCGAAAGTACTCCTTAAAGCAAATCGTTCTGCCGCGGAAAAACAACCATTGAAATTCCAGCGTGTATTTATTGTTTTTGTGAATCACTTCGTTTTGCATTATTCCTTGTGTCCTTTACTTTTCTACACGCTGTCTACATTTGTGTTTATTGTCCTATTAGCATTACCTCTGTACCCTTCCGTTCTGGTTTTTTTTGTCTGTTTCTGTGTGTGCATAAATGGTTAAATTAATACAAGTTTGACAATTGTTATTTAAATAATGTGGTAAAACACTATGCTGAACTAAACTAAAAACTGCCATTTTCGAGAACTGGGTCGGGCATATACCTATAGGTACTACGGCACTTCCGAGTCCACAAGGTTGTATTTGAGAGTAAGTTGCTGATGAATTATCCTGGCTACAAGGTTGTGTCTATGCGTTAGGTTACTCTCCGTTAGCTAGACAAGAACACCCGGAGATAATATGGCTTATTGATCCGGCCGGTGATATGCCCGACAGATGTCAACTGTGCAATATTTCACAATAAATCTCCGGTAATTGTTCGTCATCATAACTTCGTCCATAATTGCACCTACAAAACCTTCGGTTTCCCCAAATAAAAGATCACCAAAACGTAGCCAGGCTACGGACGCTTGAAAATCTACATCGGGCCCATGTAGGGCTCGGAAAAAGCGTCCGTGAAGCTCTTTGCTCTTTCATACCTCCATGCGATCATTTGTGTCAAGCACTACGGGTTTGCGCCAGCGGAGTGAGGCCCTTGTCAACCGCGACCACATCTCGATGCATCCCCACGTCCACGTTTCTAGAAAATATTCCCTGAGACTGCATATCTCGCGATTGTGGAGGATCTTAGCGTTTAAAAAGTAACGACCTCCACATTTTCGCGGGATATACAGCCTCATAACCGATGACCGTGGGTGATGCAATCGATTTGCAGTCAGCAGCGCACGGACCCTCTCATCCAGGGCGTCAAGTTCGGTTTGAGTCCATTTGAGTATGCCGAAAGAGTACATGAATACCGGCATGACCCAACCGTTGAAAGCGCACACCTTGTTTCCGCCTGATAGAAGACTATTAAGGCCCTGTTATAGTGCGATGTGTAGGTATGAACGCGCTTCCTCAGCCCCCGCAAAAAGATAAGAGTCGAGCTTATAGACACAGCGAGAGAGCGCGCGCGCCGCGCGCCGTTCTCGTCGGTACTAGCATTTGAATATGCCACAAGGCAGTGATACTGCAGTAGGTAAGGTATGAAAAAGTATCGGTTTCGGAAATATTGACGGAAGACGGAACAAAATTACTGTTTTGTTGTGTTGGTATTGTTTTGTAATCAAATAAACATTTTCATTTTACATTTCCTTTAAAACTACAAAAAGAATCTAACCACGTTAAAATACACTTTTCTTCAATCAATTGTGAATTAATTATTGTACAAACCAACTGTAATATGGATGTTCAATCTTGCCAGTCGTGTAATATTTTTCCCTTAAATTTATTTTCCCAGTGTTTATTTTTATACTGTAAAAAAAATATTTCAGGAATTATTCCTATAGCTGTTTTGTAGATTTGCATGTTGTTCTGTACCAGTAAAAATTACTTTGTTTCGGGAGTATTGCACCTCCTTCTACTCGTGGTCTGTAAGCTAACTATGCTCAGAAATCATACAACGTCCTTCGTGTGCAATATAACGACGCGTTCCGGGTGTTGCTGGGGTTGCGCCGATACTATAGCGCTTCAGGGATGTTTGCAAGGGTGGATTGTTTTTACGCCACAATGCGTAAAAGATGCGCGTTCCTGGTACGGCTGGTACGGACCAGCCCCAATAACATTCTGACTTGTATTGCGAGCAGACTCGACTGTAGCTATCTAAATCGCTGCTCCAAGCTTTCCACCTCAGTTTTGAGCCTGTAGCACCAGTGATTGTTTTTTTTTTTTTATCTGTATCGCTTTGTGCTGTGCTTTGTGTTTGTAATCTCTTGAATGTATTATGTTTTGTAGTATTTTTGAAGTGAAACTTCTTTAGGCACGCTTGACTTGGGGAGTAAACTCGCGAAAGCGTTACGAAAAATGAAGCAAAAAAAATCGGGCAAGGCGAACGGAAGCAGAGTATAGTCCTATTTCGTCTTTACTAGAAACAAGTAGTTGGCTGATGTAAATATTGCGTGACATGTCGTGTATGAAGTTGTGAGTTCGCATCTCGCCGAAGGCAATATATATTTTTTGGATCTTTTTAAGATTTGTTAACAATTGATTACCTAAGAGCACAAATAATTTATAAATTTCGTTCTGTTCTGGCCTTTATATTGTTTTATATATTTTTGCTGAACATTTCTGATATAATTGAAAGTATAGAAGTTTGAAGATATCGTCACAATACGATAATTGGACACAAAGTACAAATTGCTTTCGAGCAGGCGCGTGCGCTCCTTAGAAACAGATAAGCATTGCATACCCTAATAATTTTCTAAAAAAATATATAATAATTACATTAAAATAATTTATATACTACAAACTTAAAACTGAAAGACTGTTGATAACACTGCCATCTATTGGGGCTAATGCAAACTACTAACACACGTTACAATGCTGTCCGCGCAACTCAACTTCGTCGCGACGCTCGCGCCACTTCGCGTAGCGACATAAGCAGTTACTAATGTGCCTCTTCCATACGCGTCTGTAAATAAAATTATTTGCTTGTGTGCATAATCTTTGCGTACGTGGGCGTGTAATTTCATTCAAATTTTTAGGCCGAACAAGCACAGCTTCTAATAATGCGGCGAATTTAAGAAGTTCACAAATATAGCATGATTGTTGTTCGTTCAAATACCTTTTTATTTTATCAGCTTATGTTGTTTCGTTATTGGTGTATTTGGTTAAGCAATATACAATATACCTATATTGATTGTTTTAAGCGGAATTGATTATTCATTTATTTTAGAGTTTTTGGTTTGAACTCAAAAGAAAGGTTGTTTTAATAAAAAGTATTATGTTAATTATATGTAGTAGCAGGCTGTGTAGTGTGTACAAATAAATTGTTTTGTTTCTCGTGTAGGTATATTATTTTAAAACGCGACATTGACAGTTCGTAGTTATAAAAACTTAAAAGACCATAAGTTTTTTAACCTACTTGCTTTTGAATTTCAATACTATACTTTATATTGTAATAATTTTCCTGATGTTTACAAATTGGCAACATTTAATAGTTATGATTCCATCACGCATATTTATGAAACACACAGGGCGAAAGTAGACTCATAGATTTGTCTATATTTCCATTGAAAAAGAATTTTTAGCGATTTTAAAACTATCTTATATAGGTATATTTAATTTTTACAGAGTTATTTAAAGAATAGGCGCGTTTGTTTTAATTTATAGATAGTAAAATATTTTTTTTAGTTTTTTTGAGAAATAAATTATTACTTATTTACAGTTGATTTAGTAATAACATTTCATTGTATTTTGACAGCCTCCGTGGCGTAGCGGTAGCTAACGCGGCCGCTGCGCAAGGAGGCGCGGGTTCGATCCTCGCGCAGTGCAAATATTTGTATGCATGAATATGAATATTTGCACTGGTCTAGTCTTGCCTCGGAAAGCACGTTAAGCCGTTGGTCCCGGTTGCTATACGAACATGTAGTGGCAGCAAGTGGTTTAACTGCAATGCTTCGATATCGCCTTCGGGTCGTGGAGGTCAGACGGCAGTCGCTTCACGGAAAACATCAATTCAATGTTGACATGCGAAAAAGTACGCGACTATGCTAAACTAAGTCTACGTTACGTTTTTTTTTAATTTTTACCATATACAATATGTAAAGAAAAGCCTGTCCGACCCATAAGGATAATAAAGGTTAGGTTAGGTAAACACTTGACCAAATATAATATAAAATTTTACGTAATCATCATAGTAACAATATTAATGTATTTTGAAATAATCTTTTTTTCCCGCGAATTAATTCCAACTTTCCCGAAATTCGGTAATTTGTAAAAAGTGACAACACTATTTTGACGGTATTATTATAAGCGATGCGCCAACATGCCGCGTGCCCTGCCTCCCGCCGCCCGCGTCAGGGTTGCATACCGCACATGTATTACGTTAACTCTTTATGCGAAATAATATTAATTTTTTTAGGGGTATTTTTTTTAAGTTTAGCCCGGATTTGTATCCATTAGTAGAATCAGTTATCGATACCTAACAATACGTTCACGGATCGGACAGGGTTTTCTTTACATATTGTATAAGCACAGATATTAGGGTAGTGTATGTATGCCTACCCTCAACAAAATCTCTGTGCACGCCCCGTATATATATACATACAGATGGTGCGAAAGAAGTTTCACTTCAGTCGTGTGGTCATAAGCACACTCGTTTTTTTTATATATGTAATTTATTGCTTTTGTATTGTTTTGCGTGTGATATGTTTTTGTATTTATATTGTTTTAAGTACCTATTTATGTGTTGTAGAATTTTGTAAGCTAACATAGAATTAAAGTTTAAAATTGTTACTAACTAAATGAGTCACGGATACTCGAATAAATAAAAATATATTATTATTATAAAACAAAAAAAATACTGGGAACCACCGGACCAATGTCTGGCTGACACGTGCCTACCTGATGATGATGATGATGCAATGTGTTCATTCTGGTACAGTATCTGATCGGTGCCTGTCAGTCATACTGAAGGTGATTGGGCTCGGGATGTCGAGCGAGCCTGCGATCCAATGTTAAAAATGGGGGCTATTACAATCTACTCTCAAGATGTAGCTCGTGCAGGCCGTCCGTTACCTAACTGCAAGTCTCCAGGGCCCGACGGGCTTCATAACTTTTGGATCAAATGGTTTTCAAGGTCGCACGCTCGCTTGGCATCTCCCTTTCAGACTGCTTTCGAGCCTGGTTCGCTACCTCAGTTCCTAACAACTGGACTAACCCACCTGTTCTATAAATCAGGTAGCACCGCGGAACCTAAAAATTATAGGCCGATCACTTTTTTACAGAGGGTATATTAAGTTCTTACATCCATAACTAAAATTAACAAACATCTGGATGAATGGATATAAGAGCGGATCCCGAAGGAATATGAAGCTACTCCTCATTAATATGGCCATTAGCCAACAGGTTCGTCGTTCCCGAAAGAATCTATCGACATGCTGGATAGATTTTAAGAAGGCCTATGACTCGGTGCCACATACATGGCTCATGCGTACAACTCCATGTATAAAGTTGATGCAACTCTGCGCACCTTCCTCGTGACATGTATGGGGTCATGGAGGACGGTCCTTCGATATCCAGGATGTCGAAATATTCATAAGAATAGAGAACTGATAAGGATCGGGCGAGGTATATTCAGGGCGATAGTTTGAATTCGCTTAATTTGGTGTGGACAAATGTGCGGTCATGCACGTAAAGCGAGGAGAGATCCGTGAGAAGGCAACTCACGGGTTCCATAAACCTTAAAAGCCCTCTGGGCATCGGAAACCTATAAATATTATTTACTGACGTGAAGCAATCGTTGAAGGAACGCGTCTTTAATCGCCTGAAAAAAGTACTTAATAGTATTCTATCAGGCGGAAACAAGGAGCGCCTTCAACGGTTGGGTCATGCTGGTTTTGATGTATTCTTTCAGCATACTCAAATGGACTCAGACCAAACTCAACGCCCTGGATAGGAGGGTTCGTACGCTGCTGATTGCAAATCGATTGCGTCGCCCACGGTCATGGGTTATGAGGCTGTGTATCCCGTGAATATGTTGAGGTCGAGGATTTTTAAACGCTAAGACCCTCCACAATCGCGAGATATAGTCTCAGGAATATTTCCATGGCATCTGGAGGCCAAAGCCCTCGCCCAAATATGGGAGTGGCTAGAGGAGGCAAAAAGCCGGGGCATAACTCCGCCGTTGCGGAAAATCGCAGTACGGCGGACAGAGCTCCGGCGGGATCTCATGGCGACATGGAGAGTGCGATTGTCGCAACCCAGTGCTGGGCACGCCACAATAGCGGCGGTCCCCTCTTTGAGGAGTGGCCAGAGGGGCGCCACGATGCCCTCACCTTCTACCTGACGCAGGTCCTCACCGGGTTCCTGTTCCGTATAAGGCGGGAGGAAACGCCAGGGTGTCACCATTGTGTGGATCGCCCTGAGGACACGGTAAAGCATACGGTGGAGATTTGCCCAGATTGGGTAGAGCACCGCCGTGTCCTCGTAGCGGCGATCGGCGGCGATCTCTCGCGTCCGACCCTGGTCCAGATCCGGAGCGAGGGTGCATAGCAGGGCGTTACCTCCTTCTTCGAAGCAGTGATGCTGGCAAAGGAGGATGAGGGAATCCCAGCGCCCTCACACTACTAGCCGCTGCAGGAGACGCCCTGGTCGGGCGACAACATCGTTGCCAAGTAAGATGAACTTTTTAACCCATATGTAACAGTGTTTAGTAGAATGCATTGAACACTTTTATTGGGAGTATCTCTTCATAGAATATTTTGCAAAGACCTGTATTCTGGATGTAACTGTATGTTGCGAAACATGTTTTTAATGTCTGTTATGAAGAAATAATTATCTACTCTGAATAGTAACAAAACATCAACGAGTTCCTTTTGTACTACACGTCCATTGAGCAATAAATCATTTAATGAAGTTTTATTACTGGTTTTCATAGAACCATCCATAACAACAAATTTTGTTGTTTTCTTTTGTAAATTAAGTACTGCATGGTGTGGTAGAAAATACACTGGATCAGTTGTTAAGTTGTATAGACTAATATCAATGACACTACCATGACCTTGCCTTACATATTCATGAATGAAGTCTGAATAATTATTATTTATGCAGACTAGGATTTTTAGCTAGTCTAACTTCCAAATTGTAAAATCTCTTTAAAGCCAAATCTCCTAAAGATTGATTAATAGAACATAAAGGTTGCTTTAAAGGAAGAACAACTTGTAATTTATTGTGCTGTGTCCAAATGAATATTTTCTAAGAATATATTTTCACACTATTCATGTTCAGGAAGGAATTCTGTGAATGTTTCACAAAATAAAGAATCTACTGGATCCGTATTCTGAAAAGCAAAATAAGCGCGCTCTCAAGGTCGTTTCTATTACAAATCACAAAAAAAAAGTTTTTTTTATTCACTATGTGTGTCTTCTAACGAATGTAAAATCATTTTAATCGTTTAAGCAATCGTTCTGTGATCGATTTCTCTCAACGAATTTTTGTTGCTTGAAATCGATTATTTTTTGTGCTGGCAATGGCATCAATCAAATTCTTGACTACCGGAAATACATTTCAAAGTAACTTGAAAGAACTTGGGCTATCGAATTTTTTAAAACATTACGTAAACGCGGATTTAATAATAATTCATATTTTGGCAATGTTAGTCAAAAAACGGAACGGAAACGGAAATATATTTCCTATAAGCGTTTGGTACAGGTTTCGGCATTCTCCTTAACGCTTGACTGCGCCAAAGGAAAGGACATGTTTTTAAAATTTGTGTTCCTATGCTCGTTTTAAGCAATTTTAAATATGTATACTACCATATACGTTTGTTACACTACCATTGACTACCCAATCACATTGTTATAATACCACATTGAAAAAATCCAAATAGTAACGTTTTTACCGGTTTACCGGTAAAGACTTTTACGGGTAATTCCACGGTAAAAGCACGGTAATTGCATGCCCTAGTTTGTAATACAATGCTTAGAATGATGTAAACTAACAGTTTCACAAATAAAAAGTACATGATACAAAAACATCACCCTTTTGTATCTGTATATTATTCTGATTTCTTTAGAATCAACCACTAAGCTTGGTGGACGACCCGCTCCGGCTTCAATAAAAATAATGTCTACTGTGCACAAAATGAAAGCCTACCGGGGTAGCAAGTTTGTTCGAAATAATGGACCCCCACTCCGGCCCACTCACTCAGCGGTTTAGTAAGGCAGAGAAACAACAGCAGGTGGCCGGCAGGGGCGCGAGCGGCACGCGGATTTTTCTGGTGTTTAGTTTTGAATAAATCGTGATATCTCCTGAATGAAACAACCAATTCCAATATTTCAAAAAGAGATCTGCTGCTACTTAAATTACCTTTGATATGACGTAATTTATTTGGATAAGGATTAATAATTAGGAACAAATAGTGGGCTCTGATTTCTACTGGCATTTTATTTAACTTTTCAAACATTAAAAAGTAGTCATAATGAAGAAACTATAGTAGGTAGACATATGGTGTCGCAGACTTTTTTGGAGGCATTTTTAAGGTCTACAATACTGTAGTACATTATTTAGATCCATCTCATAGGGTTCAGCCAGCTTTTGCAATGAAGCAATTTGCATGTGTTAGAAACCTCAAAAATGATCAGTGTTCCTCTTATATATCATGCATGTTATATACATAAAAACCTTCCTCTTGAATCACTATCTATTAAAAACAACCCTATCAAAAACCGTTGCGTAGTTTTAAAGATTGAATCATACAAAGCGAAAGTAAAAGTGACTTTGTTTTATAATATGTAGTGATTCTGAAGAAAAATGTATCTATAGGAATAAAAATGCTGCGAAGCATTTTTATTCCTATTTAATTAGTTGGATACTTCTAAAGCTGCTGGCCCAGATAATATTTCATCCAAATTTCTTATACGGTGTTCGAGTGCAATTGCCCATCCTATATCGATTCTCTTCGAGAAATCCTTAGATACTTCTGTTGTCCCTGAGCTTTGGAAATCAGCTTTCATGACGCCAATTTACAAGAAAGGAGTCGAAACCGAAATTGTTAACTATAGGCCGATATCCAAGCTTTGTATTGTGGCTAAGATATTCGAAAGGATTATCTATAACCAGATATATAGTGCTCTTATAAATTCGCTTAGTTTTTTTTTTTTTTAATTAAAATATAAACCAGCGCTTGACCGCAATCCCGCCTGATGGTAAGCAGTGACGCAATCGTTGATGGTAAAGCGCACTAGTTTATTAAGAGCCTATTCACTCTAGCCTTGAAGACACTCAAATTGTAGTCCGAAGGAAACACCGCCGCCGGCAGATTGTTCCAGTCCCTCGATGTACGCGGTATAAAGGACGAGGCGAAACGCTTCGTCCGGATCGTAGAGGTATTAACAACATAAGGGTGGAAACTCGCCGTACGACGGGTCGTCCGATGGTGGAACGGAGATGGGGGAATTAAATCGTGCAATTCCCTCGCACACTCCCCAGAATGTATCCTATAGAACACCGAAAGGCTGGCTACTCTACGCCTGTGCTCTAGGCTTTGGCGACCAACTCGAGTTAAATCAGGGTCACCAATCAGCCTCTTCACACGCCTCTCCACTGAATCCAAAGTGGCCAGGTGACACTTAGCAGCACCAGCCCAAATGTGGCTGCAGTACTCCACACACGAACGGACCTGTGCTTTGTACAACATTAGAAGCTGCCCTGGTGTGAAGTACTGCCGGACCTTTGCGATTACACCAAGTTTTCTGGCAGCCACCTTGGCCTTGGACTCAATGAACCGCCCAAAGTTTAGATTCGAGGAAATCTCAACACCCAAAAGCTGAAGGCGGTCGGTACACTCCAAGGATACATTCCGAAAAGTAGGAGCCAAGGTGAACGGGCTCCTTTTGGCGGTTCCCTTCAACATGGTTTTTTGAAAGGAAGGTCACTACAGTCACCAATTTAATTCTACTCAATGATTTTATTACTGATGCCATGGATGATGGTGGGCAAGTTGATGTCGTTTATACTGATTACAGTAAAGCTTTTGATCGGATCGATCATGAGATCTTACTATCCAAATTATATGGTATAGTTATACGAGGTGATTTACTCAGATGGTTTTCTTCGTATCTGGAAAACAGATCCCAGGCAGTAGTATTAAGCAATTATATGTCCAGTTGGGTACCTGTCTCCAGTGGAGTCCCCCAGGGTTCATTGCTAGGTCCATTACTCTTCATTATTTATATTAACGACATCAACTCTTGCTTGGCTTCATCCAAACTGCTGTGTTTTGCTGATGATATGAAGATTTATGCCACAATATCATCACATGCGGACGTAATTGCACTTCAGGATGATTTACGTCGTCTGGAGGCTTATTGTCGTGTGAACAAGCTTGATCTTAACCCCTCTAAATGTTCGGTTCTGACATATTCCCGAAAGCGCACAATCATACCATCATCGTATTTCTTAGGTGACCAAGTGCTACCTAGGACGAATTGGATCCGTGATCTGGGTGTATATCACGATTCGAAACTTACATTTGAACATCCTGTCGATGCCATAGTCGCTAAAGCATCTAAAGCCCTAGGTTTCATAATGCGGCTGTCAAAGTGCTTTACTCAGGCTAAAACCTTGAAAATTCTTTACTGTAGTTTTGTTAGAAGTCATTTAGAATATGCTTGTGAAATCTGGAACCCTTGTTATCACAAGTATATTGATCGCATCGAAAGCATCCAGAAAAGATTTATCAAGTATTTGTGTTATCACCAGAAAGTGTCCTACCGATCTGAAGATTACCTCAAGCTCTGTAAAAGGTATCATATATTACCCCTAATTAATCGGCGAGCAATATCTGACTGTATCACATTATTTAAAATTTTCAACAACTCTATCAATAGTTCCGATATTCTATCAAAATTCTATTTTAACGTTCCCGGAAGGTCAAAGCGATGGAATGCACCTTTGCGTGTTCCATTAACCTCTACAAATTACAGACAAAATTCATTTACAGTGCGAGCAAGTAGAACCTTTAATGACATGTGTAAACTGCACGATTTCGATTCCTTTTTAAAGTGTCTCCTCGGCCAGAAAATGCATGAGCCGTGACTTTTTTGGTTGAGTCTTTTATGTACGAATATGTTAGGATTTTTTTCTTTTTTTTTAATCTTTGTTATCTTAAGCTGGAATGTTATATTGCTTGTTTTTTAATTTTTGTTTTATTCTTGTAGTGTCTGTTTTTTTTTTTAATTTTTATAAGCTAACTGTGTTGTGTTGTCCACACTATCTCTGTACAGTCTTTTTTTATAAGTGATGATTTATAATTGGCTGTCAGTCTGACATACATATTTTTTATTCTGTTTGTTTTAGCTGTAAGTTGTCCATAGTTAATAAATAAATATTATTGATTACAATAGCAATTGCCTATTGAATTTAAAAAATCTTATTTATAAGTTATTTATTTTAAGCAGAATGTTCGAAGCCCATTACAAAAATAGAAATGAAAACAATAAAATAATAAAATGGAAATATGCATAGATTTTCGAAAATACCGACGTAAAATAAAAAATTTAAGAAATTAGTAGTTACACTCGATCGTGGGGATCGCCGCGGATACTAGATGCGTACCCGGACAGAGACGCTCAGAGTCAATCGCGCTTCGCGTTTGCGTTGATGAATTACGCTTCTAAATATAATAGAAGTCGTGCATCGATGAATACGCGCGATGTGCCCCGCTGTGGGCGGAGCTACTCGTCTCCCTCTCGTCTGCTTCACCCCCTCAAGTACCTAAAAGTCATCTGTTCACCGCGTCTTAAATAGTACCTACTCCATGAAGGATGAGTTTACTTTAGCAAGTCTGAAACAGGATCAACTAATTGGTTCCTATTTCTAGCGCTATAATTGTGACTTTCAGCTCTTTTACAGAAAAGATTTAATTTTTTATGTACAGCTACAGACGACAACACATTAAGCTACTACAATGATTTTTTATTGCATTATCGACTTTATCGCTAAAACATTAAAATTCTAGGTTGATTGCGATAATTTTCAGAATCAGATAGCTTGACCTGCTGTCGTCGGTACATGATATTTTCATACATTTACTGACAAGGTACCATCTATACTAATATTATAAATGTATATATTAAACCTCTAAACCGATTTTGATGAAATTTGGCACAGACAATCTTTAGACCCTGAAAAAGGACATAGGCTACCTTTTATTCCCTAAAGAAATCTAAAAAGCGCGATATAACAGAATTCCACGCGGGCGAAGCCGCGGTCGGAAAGCTAGTATATTAATATAGAGAAAATCTACCAGGAATAAATACTCCTGTAAAGTGGGTCCGTTTACAATAATATAAGACTCGCATGGTGGGCAGGTGGGGGCAGCGGCCGCCACCTGCCCATGGGTACGCCAGTGTCTTCATTGACTAATCAGAGACGGTAGTTTCAGTACCGGAAGCCAGTTGCAAAAAGTCTTAAATAAATTACACAAACAATTATATTAAAACCAAAAGCTAACAATACCATCATTTTGATATTCCTCCATTGGCTCAATACCATCATCTAGTTCATCAGTAACAGCTGGTAATTCTTCTTTGATAGCAGTATTTCCTGTTTCACATTCATCATCTATACTTATGTGAAATATTGTCGAAGTAATAAGCCCACTACAAAACTCTAATTGGGCTTGGTTTATTAAAGGATTGACCTGTGAAAAGAAAAAAGAAAGATCAGAAGGTTGTGTGTTCAAATCAGGTCAGCGTCACCAGTATAGTAAAGTTATGAGCAACAAGGTGTAGAGCTCCCTCATCCTAAATAGAAAAGGGAGGATTCTGCAACCAGACGGCTGTTGTCTGGTGTCAACACTTGATGTCGGGAAGTTGTATGTATGCTTGTTACACGTTAAACTCTGTTTATGCAATGAAAGGTGACGTCATTATGACGCGTATTTCGTATATGATGTTGTAGATACCGCTACAATTACTATAATATTGAGAAAAACAAAATTAAATGATGAAAATCTTTTAACGTGAAAATTACATAAGACAATCACCCAAAACTCCCGCCCTTCACCACTTCCTAGTGCTTTGGCTGGGAAGAAGAGAGGTGTGAACTTCCCAGCAGGAGAGCTGTCTGTTCAGTTGAAAAACAAATAACTTTATACAATACTATGCATGTAAACTGACTATTACATATCAAAACATAGAAAATAAACTTATTTAACTTATGCCAACTAGCCATACCTACCAGCAAAGTACATTTGTAACTTATTATGTACAAAGTACTAAGGAAATTATAAGTACATAATAATTGTAAGTCTAATATTGTATGATAATAATTGTATGCTTATATTTGATAAAAGCTTTTATATTGCTATGCAACATGCAATGGTTTAAAAACCAAACACTTTAGGTATGAGCTTGAGAGGAATCACATTCACATTAAACTGATATTAGAAATTATAAGAACAAATGGCTGTTAAAAAACATCTTACCTCACATTTGTCACTTATATTCTGAGCAAAAAGCACTTCAGATTTCAGACATTGTCGCAGTAATCGGTAGCTTTGCTTTAATTTAGCAAAGCAGAAGACACAAGCAAGCAGCGGTCTACTATCTTCAGTTACAAACTGCAACAACATTTGTCATGTATTTTAATTTTATTATTTATTCATCATTTATACAAAAGAATAAGGATTCTTCACATTAAACAGCTACCAAATATGATTAAGGTATGAACTTGTGCTAACATAGGTCTATATCCAACTATACAGTAGAGCATTTTTTATATATGCATTATTGTAGATACAATTTAATATAATAATAATAGAATTTATTTGTAAGAATATTGTTGTTACAAGGGGTTACATACAATTCTCGTCCAAAATATTCAGCTGTCTTTCAGTATACAAGCATAACCTTAACCACAATTAATAACCTTAACGAGATTACTTCATATTGTTACGTGTAATATATAAGTAGACATGACTGTGTCTCCAGTTAATGTAACCAGTAGTTTGCTCAACATTCTCATTGTTGGCACACGGTCTATGAGGACTATTCTTAGAAACTAGAAGTTTCTAAATTAAATAAACTTAGTAACAAACTAAGGTTAAATAAAAACCATGTGTTAATGGACACATGTAATACAAGTCTCTCCCATATAATTTGTAAATAATGTTGGTAAGTTTAATTTAAAATATTTATTTCTCAAAAACAGAATACAATTTTTCATTTAGAACAAGAAACACTGGTTATAAACATAAACATTCCTTGAAATGTGAATGTTTAGATTTAGACAACTCAGTTTGTGCAATGGCTTAGTGGCCCTTGTTCACTGCGTGACATGCAGTGAACAAGGTGGGAACTGAACCCATACAGAACAAATTTGTATGGCCTGCGGGTACTTCTTCCGGGTCTATTCGAGTATGTGAGTGTTTTGTAGTTACACACACAGTACAAATGACAATATTAAAAAAAAAATTAAGAGTACAAGTAAAACTGTGATGGAGCATGACAACTGAATAGAGCTGGTGTTATGTTTAATTGGGTAACTAAGTCATATTGTAGTTTTTTGCTTAACTTTAGTTTATTATCTAAACAAAGGGAGTCATTAAGAGGAGATAAGTTAACTACCTACCCAAGAAAAGACTTCTAGAGCTGTCTTAAATTTGCTACACTGGTGCAAAACTATCAAATTTGTTGTTTCCTAAGAACATAACAACTCTAGAAATAACAACTTACTGGAATATTAGTCAGCGTCTCATATAGTTTGTGCAAGTTTCTGCTGGCCACTATACACAGGCGGACATTCTCCGCTGAACACATCCTACACATTGGTAGTCTATCCATTATTAACTCAGAAAGTATCAGATACGGTTTTCTTCTCTTCTTTGACAACCCAACCAACGTCCTTTTTCTTTTTTTTTTTTTTTGGTTAATTTCTTTCCGTTCAGAGGAACGGAAAAGGCAAAGGCATAGTACGCCATACAGCCTAGTCTAAAATATTTTAATCTTCAGTAAGTTTTTTTTTTTTTACGGACAAATCACACAGTTTGAGTTAGCCCCAAAGTAAGTTCGAGACTTGTGTTATGGGATACTAACTCAACGATACTATATTTTATAATAGATACATATATAGATAAACATCCAAGACCCAGGCCAATCAGGAAAAGATTGTTTCCCATCATGACCTGGCCGGGGATCGAACCCGGGGCCTCCACGTCGCAGTCAGGCGTGTTGACCGCTGCGCCACGGAGTCCTAATTTATCCTAAACTTATTCTAACTTAACTTAATCTAAACTAACTCCTTTCGATTCACGCGTGTAGCCTATTAGGAGGGATTTAGCGTAAAAACATGATATGGCCACTATGTTACACTATTTCATTGTTCTTTATGTCAACCAACGTCTATTATTCTGCCAGGGTCTTGTCTGGTAGCAGTGTTGCCAACGCAAATTTTGAGGCGGCCGTGTATCTATGGTAAAAAAGCCTTGTTCATAAGGAAAAACATCGACTGTCGGCCGTGTCTATATCTTTGCCAAGATGTATTAAGATTGACGTGATAAATAAAATAGTAAGTCAAAGAAATTGTTACCCTAAAACAGTGTTTTGGGTTTTTTATACATTTTAGTAGTTTACTTAGTTTTCGAATTATTATTGTATTGACTGGTGAATAAAATGTAGGAAAAATGTTGTGTTTCTGTTTTATTCAGAGAATGTTATGCTAACAACATGACAACGAAATAAAAATACAAAATAAGAATAATAGAAAAAAATATAAACAACAAGAAGGCTAATTACCTACTTCTTTTTTTGTTTTTTCTTTTAATAAATTTATACGGACAAATCACACAGATTGAGCTAGCCCCAAAGTAAATTCGAGACTTGTGTTATGGTATACTAACTTAACGATACTATATTTAATAATAGATACATAATTATACACTTTGACATTTTAGTCGTCCTACAAAGATGGTTCACTGACAGTTTTCGACATAATATACCCCCAGCCGCGGTTATTTGTTTTGTACCTTTAATTAAGATAATAGGTAGGTATAGCTAAAAATAAATAATACATCAGAAATACGAAACATCCTGTTAATAATGTTTACGTATCAAACGGACCATAACATCGGCCGTCGGCAGAACTTACCACCCACCAGACAAAGTCTTGCCGCCAAGCGATTTGTCGTGTTCCGGCATGATGTCTGGTGAAGCCGTACGGAGGACGGGTCTGAGCAGTTGTGTTGCGATGTGTGCCGGGTACGATACGCCAAATGTTGTTGTGTTGGGAGTTTGGTCGTGGAGGGTCTTCAGATCAATCTCCCTTTGGCGCAGTATCGTTGGTCGTGTTGTTGGGTTTAACATTGCATCACCTCGCTTAACTGCCGTCTTCCTTCCTATTTGCTAAGTTTTTCTGAGTGAATAGGCCCTTAATAAACTAGCGCGCTTTACCATCAACGATCGCATCACTGCTTACCATCAGGCGGGATTGCGGTCAAGCGCTAGTTTATAATTACTAAAAAAAAAAATACCCGCTACGCGCAATCTATTGGTCAATTCATTTCATTCATCATTTTCTGAGACAAAATAACGTAAGCCAATCAACGTAAGTCAATAAGAATGTCGGACGCTATCCTTTAACAAGTGCGGCGCGCGCGTGGTGTCACTTTCACTTAAAAAATAAATGGCTGGGCTCAGCTCAGTTTGCGTTCTAACCCCGGAAGCGAAACATTGTGCGCGGGCGACCGGGAATCACGTGTTATTCGCGATCACCAGTACGAGAGTAGTGTACCTAGTGCAACAACTAGTGAATAGGTTTACCTACTTACTTCATTATGAGTGATTGAAACTATCAGTATTCGAATATCGAGTGGCTAGAAATGCTGCGCCTGTACGCAATAAGTGGTGACAATTTACGGGAAGCAAGATTGTACACTGCGCCTAATCACATCGAATTGTTACACAACCGAGGAGTGATCAACCCGCAAGTGCCAGGACTGCAAACCATTTTAGCAGCAACGCAACGGCTGATTGATCACCGCCAGTTTCGCATCCCATCGCATGCTCAAGCGCGGGGCCGCACACGTTATTCAGCTGTTCTCGAAGAAAATGTCTTGGATTATTTCGAGCGACACCCGCGACGGAGTACTAGAGTAACTACCAGACATTTCGGAGTCAGCCAGTACTATGTTTGGAAAGTGTTACATGCTGAAGGATTGCACCGTACCACTACCGACGAGTACAAACCTTATACGGGACTGATCATGAATCCAGAATAGTATTCTGTCGCTGGCTTAGGGAACATCCTAACAACAATATTCTCTGGACGGAAGAGTCCACGTTCACTCGAGTTGGGATGTTCAACATCCATAACGAGCACTGGTGGTCAATAAACAACCCACATCTAATCCGAGAACATTCCCACCAAATCCGATTTAGTGTGAATGTATGGGCCGGGATTATTAGAGACAAAATAATCGGCCCTATTTTTATTCAGGGTAAACTCAGCGGTGGAACGTACCTAGATATGTTACAGAACGCAATTCTCGAGTTACTGGAAGATGTAACTGTCAGCTGTTTAAAAAATCTATACTACCAGCACGATGGTTGTCCCGCACATTATTATCGTTCAGTGCGAGAGTACCTAAACCGCGAGTTTGGTGACAGGTAGATCGGGCGAGGTGGTCCCGTGGCGTGGCCACCTCGCAGCCCGGATTTGACACCATTAGACTGTTTTTTGTGGTCTGAAGTCAAGAGACTAGTGTACACCGAAGAGCCGAAGCGCGTGTCTGACTTTTACTGACTAAAACCCACCCATGTTTCTTCACTTGCCTGTGTGACGGCCAGGGTTTATTTTTTAACCAACCCGCAACCCTGACCCAGGAGGTCATGAAGTGGTGATGAAGGCTTTGGTCTTCGTGGACCCCGTCACAATGTGAACTGGTAATGTCCTTGCATTGTATGTTACAGGTATTCAACAAATAATCAGTACCTTTGTGGAGAGAGACCATAAATACTCATCATCTCGGCTTTAATCCTAGTTACAAAGTTTCAACCCCAAACTGTTAATTTGTGAGACTTTCGGCTAATTTGTAACATTATTTCTGTGTACTTCATAATTAGCATAATGTTTAAGTAACGATTTTATGTTTATATACTGTCAGCTGTAAAGTTTCCATTCATAAAATAAATAATCAGCTACATACGTATAGCTACGTACCTATATCATTCACTAGTAGTTGTTCACCCGCCAAATGGAAGAGGCCAGCACTTTCCATACATGCAAATTTTACCGCAGAGTTGTCACTATCTATACAATCTTATTCAGAAATGTGAAATAATACTTTCAGTATATAAATCAGTGTTATCAAAACATAGTTTTTGTAATGTGAAGTAAATTCGATGAAATCTTCTTGCATCTACTCCTATTAATGATACTATTAACTCTGTTGTTTTCAATAATTAACTAGGATCTTTTAATTTTCATGCTCAGATCAGTCGTGGATAGCTTTTCAGAAGCAAGAAAACACTTAAATGTCGTGTCTATTTTACATCGTATTTTTAATCTCTTTAGTCAACGTGGAATGTGGATTGTCGGTATTTAACAAAGAATTATTGACCAATAGGGGCCAGGCGGCGAGTAACCAGCGGTGCCTTTGACACGCCCACTTAGAAAAGCATAATTAACCTTTTGAACGCCAATCTACATAATACGCGATGTGTCCTCCAGCGCCACGCTACAAATGTATAACGTATCTATAGTAAAACGTAGGGATGGGATTAATGTCCTATCGACAAATAATATTATACATTTAAATTAATGTTTATTCACCAATTTACGAAGCTAAATAAAAACTGTAACCGTATTTTCATATTTTATTTTATTTCATAAAAAAATCTATATAAAAACTTTGATATATTTCCTATAATAAAGAAAAGAATTGTAAATTTATTAGACGTGTGTTCTAGAAGTACATCCCTATTTGTCTCCAAATGTAATCCTTTTACTTCATATCAAGTAGTTGGCGCTCGAGGCACGTCAAAATCTTTTCTGATATAAGGATGTCTTGTCGACGTATTTCTTGTCGATGTATTTCTATGGTATTTATTTTTATATTCACTGTGGTCGAGTTACACGTGCATAAACTAAACCGATTCCTGCATAATTTATTACTTTTAGTTACAACAAATACAATTAATAGAAGCTAAATATGTGATTTTCTACATTTTTTAAAGTTCCGTAGCCAAATGGCAAAAAACGGAACCCTTACAGATTCGTCATGTCTGTCTGTCCGTCCGTATGTCACAGCCATTTTTTTCCGAAACTATATGATTTATAGGTACTGTTGAAACTTGGTAGGTAGATGTATTCTGTGAACCGTATTAAGGTATTGAAATGAAATGAAATCGTTTATTAAGCAAGTAGGATCACCGATCACTTTTACACGTCATATGTTTTTTTTTCTTCTTTTTTTTTTTTTTTTTTTAAACTAGATGAAGCCGGCTTTTCCTAACTGACTACCTCTGAGAAGAAATAGCCGAAAGAAACTCAGGGATCATCGTCTTTTTTAAAGTCCAGACATTAAAAATGAAAATGTTTACAATAATTTACGTTATAATTACGCATATTGCTTAATAACAATGCTTAACAGAGCGAGCAGCTCAGTCCCAAGCCTCTCTATCCTCTAAATAATCTGAGATTTTATTTATTTATTTATTTATTTATTTATTTAATCTTTCGCACATGAAATGTACAGAGGCGGACTTAATGCCTTAGGCATTCTCTACCAGTCAACCATAGGTGGTGAAGAGATAAGATGGTAGGTGCTTTCGTTTGCAAAAAAAAAAAAATGTAAAGAAAGATAAAAAAAACCTCTTAATACTATTAAAAAAAATACTTAAAAAAGCTAAATATATATACATACTATTACCAAAATATATACTTATAATATATACATACATAACAAAAATTTGGTAGAGAGGTGTAGCAATAACTCTAACCTAATACCCCTAACTAACTAAATATCCCTTTTTGCAAAGTTTGGCCTTTATATAGGTTTTATATCGTTTAATGGGTAAGTTTCGAATGTCCATGGGAAGCTTGTTGTAAAAGTGTATACATTGACCCATGAACGAGTTGCCTACTCTGTGGAGACGAGTGTGATGTACAGCAAGATTGTGTTTGTTCCTGGTATTTATATTATGAATATCGCTTATTTTCTTAAAATTAGATATATTTTTATGTACATACATAAGATTTTCAAATATATAATGCGAAGCTACAGTCAGAATGTTCACCTCTCTCAATTTTTCTCTAAGAGAATATCTAGGACCAAGGTTGTAAATGGCTCGAACAGCCCTTTTCTGTAAAACAAAGATGGTATTGATGTCCGCACAAGTTCCCCAGAGAAGAATCCCATAAGTCATAAGACTATGAAAATAACTAAAATAAACAATTCTGGCTGTATTCACATCAGTTATCTGTCTAATTTTCTTAACAGCATACGCGGCAGAACTGAGTCTACCCGACAGCTTCTCAATGTGAGGACCCCATTGTAACTTGGAGTCAATAGTCAATCCAAGAAAAACTGTCGACTCGACAGGGATCAACTCTACTCCATTCAGTTGAACATTGGTACTTAACTGCCTGACATTTGGCGTAGAAAATTTAATGAATTTAGTTTTTTTTTTTTCATTCAAAAGAAGGTTATTTACATTAAACCAATGGACAACTTTCGAAAGTGCATTGTTAACTTCGTCAAAATTTGCTAGCTGACGCTTGACTTTAAAAATAAGAGAAGTGTCATCCGCGAACAATACTATGTTGTGATTATCCCTCACGTGATGAGGTAAGTCATTAATATAAATTAAAAACAAGAAAGGACCTAGAATTGAGCCCTGCCGAACGCCCATGGTGACCTCAGATCCTGCAGATTTGTTGCCATAAACATCAACCCTCTGAATTCGATTATTCAGATAAGAAGTCAGAAGGTCGAGAGCTCTGTCCCTTAAACCATAATGGTACAGTTTCCTAATAAGAGTATCATGATGTACGCAATCAAAGGCCTTGGACAAATCACAAAAAATACCAAGAGCATCTTGCGATTCCTCCCAGGCCCCAAATATGTTCTTTAGCAACGCCACGCCCGCATCGGTAGTTGAACGACCCTTTGTAAAACCAAATTGTTTCACGTGCAATAAATTATATAAGTTGAAGTGTCTCAACAACTGTTTCAAAATTAATTTTTCAAAAATTTTGCTCAAAGTTGGTAATATAGAAATTGGCCGAAAATTCGTGGGATCAGTTGTACTACCAGATTTGAACAGTGGAATTACTTTGCTAAGTTTCATCAAATCAGGAAATATACCAGATGTGACACAAGAATTAAAAACAATTGCTAAGAAAGGTGCGATAACATCTATTATTGAAGCTACAGTATATACTGACAAACCCCAATGATCGGCAGTTTTTTTTTTACATCAAGATCCTTAAAAGATTCTATAATGTCTTTAGCAGTCGCAAACGTAAACTCAAAGTGCCTGTCACATTCCGGAACACATTCTTTTAGTATGGCGTAGGCAGAAGTGGAGGAAGAAGACAAAGTTTTTGTTGTTATTATTGGAATACTAGTAAAAAAATTCTCAAACTCAGTTGCTACCTCCAAGTCCGCCTTTATATCTTCATCGTTAATTTTAAGATGGAAATCGCGATTTTGTACTTTGGTTCTTCCAGTTTCAGAATTTATAATTTGCCAAGTTGTTTTGATTTTATTTCTAGAAGATTTTATTTTATTTTTAATCTGTATGGCTTTTGCTGAGGAACAGGCTCTCTTAAAAGTTTTTGAATATTTTTTAACGAATTCTTGAAAAGCTACATCATGGTTATATGTTTTTTCCTGATACAATTCATACATTTTTTCCCTGCTTTTATAAATACCTGGGGTTGCCCAGTCACTAAATATAATGCGGTCGCTAACAGGCAATGTTTTTTTTTTGTGAAAACTTTCATAAATTCACAATTAATCAAGTTAAATAGTATACTATATGCATGATCCGGGTTGGTGTGATGAGGCAAGCCCGGTAGCTGTTCAATTAAATTATTTTTAAATTGTCCTAAACGATTTTCATTTACAGGAATAAAACTCACAAGTTTTCTTTGAGCTCTGACTTCACTCTTCTGAGGAAAAGTAACTAACTGGCCACAGTGATCAGAGTCTAACTCATTTATAATTAAATGGTCAGAAGGTCTTAGGTTAGTAAAGATGTTGTCTAAACAGGTGGCACTTGTGGCAGTTATTCTAGTCGGCTCAAAGAATCTTGCGTACAAATTATAAGACTTGAATAATGAGATAAATTCATTCACTGTAGCTGATTTCTCTAGAATATTAATGTTGAAGTTTCCACAGACAACAACTGTTTTGTTACTGTGACAAGTCTTTAATAAAACTTCCTCCATATATTTTTCAAAAATATCATAGGAAGCACATGGGGGCCTGTAGACACTTATTACAATGAACATTTATTGATGCAAAAATAAAAATAATAATAATAAAGATTGGGGGCTCCCCATACATAGAACTGAAACAAAAAAAAAATTTTTTTTTTCTTCAAACATACGTTTGGGGTATGTATGGATAGGTCTTCAAAAATGATATCAAGGTTTCTAAAATATATTTTTTTCTAAACCGAATAGTTTGCGTGACAAACGCTTCCAAAGTGGAAAAAAGTTGATCCCCCCCTACCTCTAACTTCTACAATAAGAAAATGAAATATCTAAAAAAAGATATGTTGTACAAGTACATACATTACTATACAAACTACTAACGAAAATTGTTTTGAACGAGATCTCGTAAGTAGTTTTTTTAATACCTCGTAAATCGCTTATTACCGCGTTATCTTTCATACAAATAACTTTAATCCTTTAATTTCATAAATCAATGGTACGGAACCCTTTGTACGTGAGTCCGACACGCAGTTGGCCGATTTCTTTTTATTAAAATTACTGTTTTACACAGATGTTACAGACCTATTTTTAATGGTTTCGCAAAATACTTGCAATTATTTTTCTGGTTTGTACAAACTAATAGAAAACGGGAAAAAAATCCTAAAACGGAAGTTGACGACTTAACGGAATGTCAAGACGACGGCCTATTTCAAAATTCAGATTCAGACTTGAACAACTCGCAATAATTCGTCATATTCACCGTCATATTTTTTTTTTTTGTAAAAACACGTGCGTCAACTGAATACAACAACAAGATGTAAACATTGCACTACACTAAAATGCACAAAGTCACTATGACCTTGAAACCTGTCCGCTTATGACGTCACAGTGTTACTTCTATACACGTCGGTGGCGCGTGCGGGGTGACAAATTACTAACTTTGTAGGGATGGGTTTTTCAAACGGTGTTTCACTATCGACAATGATAAGAAAACCTATTTATTCTTGATTAAGGTGAATAAAACCTAGTTTATAGTTTACAATATTTATAAAATATTATTTATTCACGTCATTTTCTTGCAATAATAGTATTTATGATCATTTCGACGAGATGAAATATAGCGAGGTCTTCATCGTGTCCCATCACTGGTGTAGAAAGTTATGGCTTCTGCGTGATACCAACTTTCTAGATTGAATGATGGTTTTGGTTTAGTTGATGGTTATGGTTTGGTATTGGTTCGGTTTAAATGATACGATTTTAATTTGGTTATGATTTTATGGTTTAGACAAAATAATGGTTATAAGCGACAGAGCTATGTTGGTTTAATCTAAAAGATGGTTTGTATGGTTTTGGTATGGTTTGAGTTACGCGATCGACGACCGAATACGCACTGACTGTAATAATGAATTGTATTAGTTTTATAGGAATGCACGAAAGCTAAAGTGCTGAGCTGTTCGGTTGTATTACTCCGAACATATTCCCGAGCACAAAATGAAAAGAAAAGATATACTTAAATTAACCATCAAATCACCTTTGACAATAAGTGGTAAATAAATGTAAAGAAAGACATAATAATTATAAAAAATATAAAAGTACATGGTTTAACATACAATAGGTAGATAATAAAGAAAATGTGTAAAATGGCATTATCCTTAAAAATCATAAAACATTAAACTAAAGAGTCTTCTATTTTAGACGAACGTTCTTTTCGCACAACAGGCATCGTAGCTCTGTTCTTACTACGCAAAACACTGGGCCACCGTTTGGCTAAAAACGAACTCAATTCTATATGGTCACTCTCGTTTTACTGACGGTCAGCAATAGTCACATTGGTCACATTTCGGGGTTGCACTTCACTGTATACTCTGTTATTAGTTGACGTAGATGTGGACGCCGCAGACTCCTGTCTGTGGTGAGGCTCCGCACGACTGGGCGCAGAACGCTGACATGACGATGTTCTTCTCCAGATCCAGATAATCACCACACAAATGGCGATTCCGAGTAGAACATAGATTATAGTATAGTGGTGAATATCATGAACTGAGATACCGTCCACTTCTGCTTTGGTCGATTTTAGGGTCTCGATCTGCTCTCTGAGGATCGACAGAGAACTTTTTATCCCTGTGTCTTCTGGTATCTCTTCTTCTGTTGGTAGTTTTACGTTTACAATGTGGTTTATTTGATCTAACTTTGGCACTGCTACATCTGGTGAAAGTTCGATTTGGTTAGATTGTTGTTGCAGCGAGTACAGTGTAAAATCCTTGCCCTTGACAAAACATTTCTGATTCATGCTAATGACCCCTGCCCGGGTCAGCTGATGTGTCGTAATTTGATCGTCACATATGATTTTAATTGAATATGTGTCACAACAGAAATACATGTATTGTGACGTTGAGTGTAATTCTACCCATCGGTTGGCACACATTGACCTTGCCGTCTTGCATTTCTTGTTTATGATGTCAGTTTCACAGAAGTTTTCGTCATTTTCCAAATGTAAGATGGGTTTAAAAAGTTCGCACATGAAATATTCACCATGGTACAAACATGTGTCTAGTTCATGAATGGTTGGTGTAAAGTAGGCGTCTTTTTTCAGGTTTACGGCGACGTATTCCGATACTGGTTTGATGCTGATCATGCTGTCGTTGATTTGTTGCGGAACTGGTATGATTTTATATAATTGAAAGCTTTCCCTAGCAATTAGTGGGAAAGTAATTTCAAAAATGATGTATTCTTTTGTGACGCGAGCCTTTGTTCGGAGAAGCTTGTATAGGTGTGGTAAATCTGTTTCAACGTTCTCAATGGGTAGGGCCAGATCTTGAGGTATTTGGCCGTATATGGTCTGTAGCTCTCTTTTGAGCTGGTTTGGTGTCAGTAGATGCAAGCTAATTTGGCCGTGGTATATATCTGAAATGGTATCGATTAGCGCATCTTGTATTCTTCTAAGGTTTTGCATCATGTTTATGGTGGCTACTGATATCGATGTGAAGTCTTGTTGTGTCGACATCACATTGATTTCCTGCTGCAGCTTACTCCTGTTTTTGTCCAATTCATTCAAATGTTTATTTATGATTTTATGTTGTTTCTCTATCAGATTTTCAGTTCTTTGTAGGATATTATGTTCTGCTTCAACTATAGACGTCAGGTCCTTAAATAGTTGACCTTGGTGATGTTGGTTACGATGTACAAGTTCAATGTCTTGCTTATATTTTTCTGCGAAACTTTCGTCCAATACACCGAAGAGTGAGTTTGCAATTGACCCGACCGCGTTGATAAGGCCGCGTCGGGTTCGCAAGCGTGCGCCATAATGCTGGCTAAGCAACAGCTGGTTGTAATACTGTAGTTCGTTGTAATCGTGACGTATTTGTAGGAGTATCATCTTACAATGACTCGTCTCTGATATTGATTGACAACTATCTTCTAGATAATTAGTGAAATCGCTAATTGCCTTGTCCCCTTGCCAATATGGTGCCATGTTGTAGTAGGTAACCAATTTCCAATTATCTCGAATTAATCGCACCTTTCCTACTGTGTCAAAATATAAAGTTTTATTGGTGTCGAATAGTGTAATATTGAATGAAGCCGTGGTAGGTAATAAGATGCTCAAGAATAATATTAATGATAGTGCAATGTTCGCTAGTTTAGGGTAGCTTCTGGTTCTAAACTGCTGATGGTAGTTAGATTCTTTTCTGACTGGTATGGTTTCCGAACGTTTTAATGGTTGGTCCTTTTGCGTGCCTAGGTTGTCTGGTTGTTCTATAGGTAGAACGGACAGTTTTACTATAGGACGCTTTATGTAGCCATTTTTGGTTTTTAGAGTCACTACTCTGACTAGTTCATCTTTTCCAGGATGAACTTCTATTACTCGACCCATTGGCCACTTTCCTGCTGGTAGATTCTCATCGTGGATCGTCACTAAATCACCTATGCGGATATTCGGCTGGTTTCTCATCCACTTTCTTCTGGTTGATAACTGTGTCAAGTACTCTGTTTTCCATCTCTTCCATAAATCGTCGAATAATTTCTGCACTAAGTGCCATCTGGTTCTGGCATCTTCTGGCGTTTCAATTATGGTTAAACCTGGTCGTCCTGTTATGAAATGAGCTGGTGTGAGAAATCCTAAATCCTCAGGGTCTTCCGATAGCGCGCAAAGTGGTCGTGAATTCAGGCAAGCTTCCAATTTTGATAATAATGTGGTGTATTCTTCGAATGTTAATTTCTGTTGTCCAATCACACGTTTGAGGTGGTGCTTGAGACTGCGCACGGCTCTTTCCCAAAGTCCTCCCGCCTGAGGCCAAGAAGGTGCATTAAAATGCCATTCAATACTTAATTCTGTTATTTCCGCAAAGAACTTTTCACTGAAGACGTTCTGAAGGTGATGGTATTCTTCTTGTAATTTTCTGTTTGCTCCAACAAAATTGGTTCCATTATCACTATATATGTGACGTGGAGCTCCGCGTCGTGCGGCCATCCTGTGTATTGCGGCTAAGAATGCTGAGGTGGTTAAATCGGACACGAGTTCTAAATGCACAGCTTTCGTCACCATACATATGAAAAGGGCTATGTAACCCTTGGTGGTCTTTATGCCTCTTCCCTTGTTTGCCTTTACATCTACGAAGCCGGTGTAATCGACACCGCAATGGTAGAAGGCACTTTCAGGGTTAACTCTGAATTCTGGTAGGTCACCCATAAGCTGATGATGTCGGATTGGTTCTTGCTTCTTACAGGTAATGCACTGCCTTATAAACTTCTTTGTAGCCATATATCCTTTGATTATCCAATAATTTTGCCTAATATTTGCTAAAGTAAGTCGCGCTCCTCCATGATAAGTCAACTCGTGAGCATATTTAATTATTAATGTGGTTATTCGGTGGTTATGAGGTAGTATTATAGGATGTTTCATCTCGCTGTCCATTTGGGCATTCCTTAACCTACCACCTACACGCAACATTCCATCTTGGTCTAAGATGGGATGTAAACATAAAAGTTTACTTTTTAAATGTAGTCCTTTATGCTCCCGTAAACAACGAAGCTCAGTAGTGAATTCTGTTCGTTGTACAGTTTTAATGATCAGCAGTTTTGCACGACGTAATTCATGTAACGTGAGATAGGGTTGTCGGCCCGCTTTTGCTGTTGGTAATCGTAATATCCATGCAAAAATACGTATGATTTTTACGAAGGAATTATATTTGTTTATTAAATGGTCGATAATATTAGGTATGGTCATGGTTGGGTCTTCATGTTGCTCTAAGACTACTGTGTTGGATTGTACCGTTTTTCTTATCTCTAGGCTGGTTTCGTAAATGGTTGGAGGTATTTCGAGAGCTTCGAACGATTGAATCCAACTTGGTCCGTGCCACCACAGCTCATGCTTTTTGAGCTGATTGATTCTCAATCCACGACTTGCACAGTCAGCTGGATTTTCACTGGTATTGACATATCTCCATTTGTCTTTTGGTATTATCGTGGTGATTGCTCTTACACGATTCGTCACGAATGGTTTCCATCTAGCTGGATCTCCTTGGATCCATCCTAAAACTGCTGTCGAATCACTCCAACAATATATTTCTTGCTTATAGCTTGCTAAGCAAGTTTGAACTTTCTTCATTAATTGAGATAACAGGTGCGCACCCATTAATTCCATTCTTGGTATAGATATGTCTTTACTACTGGGCGCTAGTCTAGCCTTTGCTGCCACCAAAGTTACCTCGCTGGAGCTGTGTTGGTTATTGACCTTGCAATAGATAACTGCGGCATACGCCTTATTTGACGCGTCACAGAAACCGTGTAATTGCAAACTATGGTTTCCTGTAGTACCGAGCCAACGTTTTATTTCTATAGTATTGATGTCCTTTAACTCGCCTCTTAGTTCTAGCCATTTGGTCTCGATTTCATCTGGTAGTGAGTCATCCCAGTTAAGACTAGACAACCATACCGTTTGAAAAAGCATTTTCATGGTTACGCTTAACGGGGTTAGCCACCCTAATGGGTCAAATAACCTGGATATGTCGGATAGAAGCGATCTCTTGGTTGGTTTGGTTACTGATGCTGCCTCAAATTTTAGGTTAAAGATAAATTTATCCTGTTGCGGTGTCCATCCCAACCCCAATGTTTTGGTTGAATCTGATTGTTTAAACTCATAAACTTGTTGGTTGCACAAATCTTTATCTAAGTCCGTAAGTAGCTGTGGTTCATTTGTAGCCCATTTACGCAAATTGAACCCGCCTTTGCTGAGTAGTTTAATGAGGTCAGATTTTAAACGTTTTGCCTGGTCCTTTGAATGAGCTCCCCCACAATAGTCATCCATGTAGAAGCATTCTTCTAATGCTTTTGCTGCGTCTGGGAAATTCCGTTTTTCATCCGCGGCTAACTGTTTCAAGCACATCATAGCCAAAAATGGTGCAGGCTTTGTGCCATAGGTAATGGTCGTAAGTTGATAAGTATCAATGGGTTGGTTTGGAGAACCTCTCCATAGTATCTTTTGATAAGGCTGATCTGCAGGGTGCACCATTATCTGTCGATACATTTTTTCAATGTCAGCTGTGTAAACAAACTGATATTGCCTCCATTTCAGAATCAATTCCTGCAAATCTTGTTGTAAGTTTGGTCCTCGATACATGACGTCATTCAAGCTTAGACCTGATGTTGACCTAGCTGATGCGTTGAAAACTACACGCAGCTTTGTGGTGGTAGACTCGGCTCGAGTGACGCAGTGGTGTGGTAAATAGCACTCGGGCATCGTGCTCCTGGTTGATAGCATCATATGGTTCAGTGTATGATATTCATCTATGAATTTAGTATATTGATTTTTAAGATCTGAATTTTTCTCGAACTTCTTTTCTAAATTCCGAAATTGTGCTAAGGCTAATGGTTTAGTGGAACCTAGTTGTTCCTTAGTTTCTGGTCTGAATGGTAGGCGCACTTGGTATCTCCCATCTTCAAGCCTCTCCGTGGTTGAGAGAAAATATTGTAGGCATTCGTGATCCTCAGTGGACATTTCGATCTGCTGGTTGATATCTTCGTTTTCCCAAAATCGTCTTAAATCATCCACATTATGAAGAACGACGTTACATAAGTACTTTGGTGTCATGGTCCCACAAAGCAACCATCCTAATTGCGTTTGTTGGGCTATTGGTTGATCTTCACTATCACCTCTCAAAATGCCACCTAATGCAATCTTACAGTATACATCTGCCCCAAGGAGTAAGTCCACTGGTCGACTGGTATTGAATTCGGGATCTGCTAAATTAATATTTTGGATATGAGGCCACGATGGTTTTACAAAGGATTTGTTTGGTAGGTGCTTTATTAAGTTATTCATTATCAGGACATCTCCTTCTAAGGCGAAGTCGCTATAAATAGATTGTAATCGGATGTTCATGGCTCCCTTGCAACTGTTTTCTTTTTCTCCTACTCCGAATATAGTCCCTTTGCAGCGGTGTCTTTGTAATTTTAATACTTGCGCCGCTTTCTCGCTTATTAAAGAAATTTGCGAACCTTGGTCAATCAAGGCTCTCATGGTGTGATAGGTACCATCCGATCCCACCACCGTAACTATAGCCGTAGCCAAAAGCGTTTCCGTGATCTCATCCCAGGATACATGGGTTGAAGTTGGTACTGGTTCATTGTTATTGGTTACGCAAGATGTACTAGGTGTGTGCACAGCCTTATGGTTTGATTTTGCTGATGTGGTTGGTTTACTTTTAATTGTGATTGCTTCATGCAGTAACGAATTATGCTTGGCGTTGCACTTGCGACATGTTTTGTTAGAAAAACATAATTTGTCGTAATGGTTGACTAGGCAATTTACGCAACACTTTAGAGTGTTGACAGTTTTTAATTTTTGCTCATCCGACATTTGCAAAAACTGGGGACATATCCAAAGTCCGTGGTTGTTGTTGCACAATAGGCAGGTTATTGAACGCGACACGTGGAGTGATTTTCCGTTTTGGTACTTGTTTGAAGTCTGCTGGTTATGATTATTAAAATTCCTCCTTTGGTTTGCCTGGTAATTGGAATGGTTCTGTGGTTGAATAGTGGGCTTTTGATGGTTTGATTCTTGTTTACGGCGAGATGCCTCTAGAGCTGTAAACTTATTTTCAAGAAAATCTAGGAATTCTTGCAGGATTGGTAGCTCCCTAGGGTTCTTCACTGACTCGATATATTCAGCGAACGATTCACTGTCTAGTTTCTGACCCAAAAGAAGTACTAGCAATGGATCCCAGGTGGCGATATCCACTCCCATGTTTCGTATGGCATGAAGACATTCTTTAGTGACGTCGTGCAGTTTTTTGAACATGCTCATGGTTGGTTGTTGCATATTGGGAATGTTTAGCATTATGTTCACGTGAGATGTAAAGATTAATCTGCTGTTACCATATCTATGGTTAAGTATCTCCCAGCATACTTCATAATTTTCAGAACTAATCTGAAGATGGTGTATCAGACGCTCAGCTTCACCTGACACTTTACTTTTCAAAAACTGCATTTTTTGAGCTTTTGATAATGATGGGTTTTTATGGATCGTTTCCGTGAACAAATCTTTAAAAGAAGTCCACTGGTGGTAGTTACCCTGGAAGGTCGGGATATCCATTTGTGGCGTACATTTATCGCGATGAGATACAGACCACATTTTTGCGCTGATCGTTTTCTTCAACTCGTTGTACTTTTGCTCGTATCTGGTAAATTCGTCCTGGTACCAAACATCTTCACTTCCATTTTCACTTTCTATCTCCCAGTGCAGATTGTCGATAATGGTCCACCGACTTTGAAGAGATTTCAAAGCATCGTCGAACTCCCACTTGCTCTCCAATTGGTCAATTTCTATGAGCGCCACTGTTCTCATAAACGCTCTGAAGTTAATAGTTGCTTTTTAATTAATCCCTCTAACTTGCTGTTATCCTCTGGTATGGGTAGCTCATTGCGCTGATGTTGGGATGCCTGAGAATGAGACGACTCCCCTGGTTGATTGGTAGTCCTGACTTCTGCCAGCGGCTGGTTGATGCCTTGCTGCTTCGGTAACAGGTTCTCCGTGGTTTTGGTGATTAATTGTTTGATCGACCTATAAACTTCCTCCGCTTTGTCGAAACAATTTTTGGTAAAATACACATGATCAAATTCTACAAACTCACATAATTTCCTATGGTTGTCCTGGTAATCTCTCCAATAATTTTCTAACAACTCTAACCTTCGTTTGCAGTAATCAATGGTTTTGCGGTCTGCCCCGTCTTTCTTGATATTGGTTAAGAGTTTGACTAGAGAGTCATAAATTTCAGTTTGGTTGATTGCTAACTGCTCCATTTTTCTCAAAAACGAATAAATTGATAAGAAAAAGGATATAAAAAATGGTTTGGTCTGACCTTATGTGCTGCTTACGCTCCACGACTGGTTAATCTCCTTCAACGTGATTTGCCTGCCTACTAACTATCCCTACAGACACTTCACACACTGGTTACAAGGTCCCGGTACACAAACACTTCACTTTACTAAACTTCGCGAACCGAGGCCCCTTATGCTCGAAGGACCATGTAGAAAGTTATGTTCGCGAACCGAGGCCCTTTATGCTCGAAGGACCATGTAGAAAGTTATGGCTTCTGCGTGATACCAACTTTCTAGATTGAATGATGGTTTTGGTTTAGTTGATGGTTATGGTTTGGTATTGGTTCGGTTTAAATGATACGATTTTAATTTGGTTATGATTTTATGGTTTAGACAAAATAATGGTTATAAGCGACAGAGCTATGTTGGTTTAATCTAAAAGATGGTTTGTATGGTTTTGGTATGGTTTGAGTTACGCGATCGACGACCGAATACGCACTGACTGTAATAATGAATTGTATTAGTTTTATAGGAATGCACGAAAGCTAAAGTGCTGAGCTGTTCGGTTGTATTACTCCGAACAACTGGCTTACTTGATATCAAGTAATTGGCGCTGGGGGCATTAAAATATTTTCTGGCGTTTTTGATTCTATTGAAAATAAAACTAATAAGAACTTATTATGCGTGAAAAAGTTAAAAATATGGTTGATAACATGATATTATTGCAAGAAAATGACGTGAATAAATAATATTTTATAAATATTGTAAACTATAAACTAGGTTTTATTCACCTTAATCAAGAATAAATAGGTTTTCTAATCATTGTCGATAGTGAAACACCGTTTGAAAAACCCATCCCTACAAAGTTAGTTATTTGTCACCCCGCACGCGCCATCGACGTGTATAGAAGTAACACTGTGACGTCATAAGCGGACAGGTTTCAAGGTCATAGTGACTTTGTGCATTTTAGTGTAGTGCAATGTTTACATCTTAAGTTGACGCACATGTTTTTACAAAAAAAAATTGTGATCACCGTCACAATTTTTTTTTATGATGATATGATGATATGACGAATTATTGCGAGTTGTTCAAGTCTGAATCTGAATTTTGATATAATAGTTGGTCGTCTTGACATTCCGTTAAGTCGTCAACTTCCGTTTCAGGAATTTTCTTCCGTTTTCTATTAGTTTGTACAAACCAGAAAAATAATTGTGAGTATTTTGCGAAACCATTAAAAATAGGTCTGTAACATCTGTGTAAAGCAGTAATTTTAATAAACAGATATCGGCCAAGTGCGTGTCAGACTCACGTACAAAGGGTTCCGTACCATTGATTTATGAAATTAAAGGATTAAAGTTATTTGTATGAAAGATTACGCGGTAATAAGCGATACGAGGTATTAAAAAAAACTACTACTTAGATCTCGTTCAAAACAATTTTCGTTAGTAGTTTGTATAGTAATGTATGTACTTGTACATGATATGTTTTTTTAGATTTTTCATTTTCTTGTTGTAGAAGTTAGAGGTAGGGGGGGGGGGATCAACTTTTTCCACTTTGGAAGCGTTTGTCACGCAAACTATTCGGTTTAGAAAAAAAATATTTTAGAAACCTCGATATCATTTTTGAAGACCTATCCATGCATACCCCAAACGTATGTTTGAAGAAAAAAAATTTTTTTTTTGAGTTTCAGTTCTAAGTATGGGGAGCCCCCAATCTTTATGTGATGTGGATACAGCCAGAATTGTTTAGTTTAGTTATTTTCATAGTCTAATGACTTATGGGATTCTTCTCTGGGGAACTTGTACGGACATCAATACCATCTTTGTTTTACAGAAAAGGGCTGTTCGAGCCATTTACAACCTTGGTCCTAGAGATTCTCTTAGAGAAAAATTCAGAGAGGTGGACATTCTGACTGTAGCTTCACAGTATATATTTGAAAATCTTATGCGTACGTACGTACGTACATAAAAATATATCGGATTTTAAGAAAATAAGCGATATTCATAATATAAATACCAGGAACAAACACAATCTTGCTGTACATCACACTCGTCTCCACAGAGTAGGCAACTCATTCATGGGTCAATGTATACACTTTTACAACAAGCTTCCCATGGACATTCGAAACTTACCCATTAAACGATTTAAAAAGTATATAAAGGCCAAACTTTGCAAAAAGGGGTATTATAAAATCACAGATTATTTAGAAGACAAAAAAGCTTGGGACTGAGCTGTTCGCTCTGATAAGCATTGTTATTAGCAATATACGTAATTATAAGGTAAATTATTGTAAACATTCTTATTTTTAATGTCTGGACTTGAAAAAAGACGATGATCCCTGAGTTTGTTTCGGCTATTTCTTCTCAGAGGTAGTCAGTTAGGAAATGCCGGCTTCATCTAGTTAAAAAAAATATATATGACGTGTAAAAGGGATCGGTGATCCTACTTGCTTAATAAACGATTTCATTTCATTTCATTTATTATTATTATTTTTATTTTTGCATCAATACCTTAATACAGTTCACAGAATACATCTACCTACCAAGTTTTAACAGTACCTATAGATCATATAGTTTCGGAAAAAAATGGCTGTGATATACGGACGGACAGACAGACATGACGAATCTGTAAGAATCCATTTGGCTACGGAACTTTAAAAAATGTAGAAAACCATGTATTTAGCTTCTATTAATTGTATTTGTTGTAACTAAACGAAATAAATTATGCAGGAATCGGTTGAGTTTATGCACAACCACAGTGATTTAAAAATAAATACCATAGAAATACATCGACAAGAAATACGTCGACAAGACATCCTTATATCAGAAAGGATTTTGACGTGCCTCGAGCGCCAACTACTTGATATGAAGTAAAAGGATTACATTCGGAGACAAATAGGGATGTGAACTTCTAGAACACACGTCTAATAAATTTATAATTCTTTTCTTTATTATAGGAAATATATCCAAGTTTTCATATTGATTTTTTTATGAAATAAAATAAAATATGAAAATACGGTTACAGTTTTTATTTAGCTTCGTAAATTGGTGAATAAACATTAATTTAAACATATAATATTATTTGTAGATAGGACATTAATCCCATCCCTACGTTTTACTATAGATACGTTATACATTTGTAGCGTGGCGTTGGAGGACACATCGCGTATTATGTAGATTGGCGTTCAAAAGGTTAATTCACATAATCATAAATAGAAAACAGTCTTAAATACAAAGTTCTACAGTGAATTTATCAATTACAGGTGTGCACAGCAGTTACACATGTAGTTAACCTAATTTAACCGAATAAAACAAATAATATTAATAATAGTAAAATCAAATGAGTTATTCGAGAATTATTTTTAAATGTACAGACAAATGAGCAATATAAATTAAATTAAAATTGTTTTAAATGTCAAATCTTGAAAACACAAACAAATGAGCAAAACAAATTAAAATGAAAATAAATTAATTTAAAATAATTACATTGAATGAATACAAAAGTTGAGACAAGCGCAGAACTTACATAAGTGACGGAATTGAGACAAAAGTCAACCATCAGCAATTTGTATGTGTTGCAAAAGATGCTTACGAAATTGAACCAGGGTGTTAGAAAAGATGTCGGTGGCGTCGGTGCAAGAGTGGATTTCATTATACGTCTTCATCAAACGTTACAATGGTGCTGAAAGTCTGAGATTAGTTCGAATTATAGTTGGTGTTGGTGTAAAGACATCTAATTATTTACGGTCGGACCTGCGTTGGCTACTACGGGGAACAGACACATTTATGCCTTCCAAAAGTCTTGGAACATGTATGTGACCATTTACAATTTTAAAGAGCATAATTAGGTCCGTCAGTTTTCTGCAGTTTTCAAGAGATATCATGTTGAAGTGACTCAATCTTTCAGGGTAACGGGATGTATTTGGGCAGGTGATAGATTTATAACGCAGGTACCTATTGAAACCTTTTTGGATGCGTTCGACTCGATCGATATGAACCCGATAGATAGGATTCCACACCTGCGACGTATAATCGAGAACACTTCTAACGAGCGTGAAGTAGAGGAGTTTGAGGGTGAGAGTAGAAGTAAAATCGTGGCAGACACGCTTCAGAAATCCCAGCATCTTAGTTGCCTTTTTGACAACATTTTCTATATGTGGAGTGAAAGTTAGCTGACTGTCCAGGCAGACTCCCAGATCGCGAATTGCGTTAACCTTCTGTAGTGTCATACCATTCAGTGAATATGAGGAGGGAAGGTATTTCTTTTTTTTGTGAAGGTCATTTGTTTACATTTTTCGACGTCAAGTTAAGGATCATTCGGTTCTTTAAGCACCCGTTTTGCACTGCGTAAACTCAGTGCAAAACGGTCCTCATGTAGCAAGGATATGTCTCAAATCGAGTTTATTTTCCTATAAAATTGCACATCGTCTGCAAAGAGTGAACATTCACTGTGCTTGATGCAGTTCACTATGTCGTTGACAAATACAAGGAGCAATATCGTACCCATATCGGAGCCTTGTGGAACTCCAGAGGTGGAGTAATAGAAAATGACTGATGCCCCTTTACTACGACCTTTTGTTTTATTTCAGTCAGATAAAACTCAAACCATTGAAGAAGTTGTCCAGTCAGAAGCAAAAATATGTATATGCTGCAGTCAAAACTCTTAACCAGTCAAAAGTACTTTTGACTAGCAAAATTAGTCAAAAGTACTTTCGACTGAACAGGTTGGTCAAAAGTTGTTTTGACTGAAAATTATTCATCATCATCATTTCAGCCGAAAGACGTCCACTGCTGGACATAGGCCTCCCCCAAGGTTCTCCACGACGACCGGTCCTGCGCCTCCCGCATCCAGCGGTTTCCCGCGACCTTCACCAGGTCGTCGGTCCACCTTGTCGGGGGCCTACCCACGCTACGTCTTCCGGTGCGTGGTCGCCACTCGAGAACCCGTCGGCCCCATCGGGCATCGGTCCTACGGGCAATGTGTCCAGCCCATTGCCACTTCAGTGTTGCAATTCTTCGGGCTATGTCGGTTACTCTCGTTCTTCTGCGGATCTCCTCATTCCTGATTCGATCGCGCAGTGAAATCCCAAGCATAGCCCTCTCCATTGCCCTTTGAGCGACTTTGAGCCTTCTTATAAGGCCCATTGTTAGCGACCACGTCTCAACTCCATAAGTCATCACTGGCAACACACACTGGTCAAAGACTTTTGTCTTGAGACACTGCGGTATTTCGGACGAGAAGATTCTACGTAGCTTCCCGAAAGCAGCCCAGCCGAGTTGGATTCGACGATTGACCTCTTTCTCGAAGTTGGACCTTCCTAACTGGATAGTTTGTCCCAGGTACACGTAGCTGTCAACAACTTTGAGAACAGTGTCTCCAATCTTTATAGGAGTCGGTACAACATGGGCATTAGACATGACTTTCGTCTTGCCCATGTTCATTTTAAGACCGACTCGCTTGGAGGCCCTACTGAGGTCTTCGAGCATTGTACTCAGGTCCTCCGCGGTCTCAGCCATGACTACGATATCATCAGCAAACCGAAGGTGTGTCATGTACTCGCCATTGATGTTGATGCCCAGTCCTTTCCAATCCAGAACCTTGAAGACATCCTCCAGTGCAGCGGTGAACAGTTTCGGAGAGATAACATCTCAATGTCTGACACCACGCTGCAGAGGTATTGGTTTCGAGGTCTGGTCCTGTATTCGGACTGACATGGTGGCGTTTTCGTACAAACCCTTCAGCGCTTCAATATATCGATAGTCTACTTGGCACCGCTGGAGAGACTGCAGTACAGCCCAGGTCTCGATCGAATCAAAGGCTTTTTCGTAGTCCACAAACGCCAAGCAAAGGGGTAGGTTATACTCCTCGGCCTTCTGTATAACCTGCCGCAGCGTATGTATGTGGTCTACTGTGCTGAAGCCTTTTCGGAAACCGGCTTGTTCGGGCGGCTGGAAGTCGTCAAACCTGCAGGCGAGACGATTTGTGAGGACTCTTGAAAACAACTTATAGACATGACTCAGAAGTGAGATGGGTCTATAGTTTTTCAAAAGGGTGTTGTCACCCTTTTTGAAAAAGAGTACCACCACGCTTCTGTGCCATGCCTGTGGCGTTTTTCCCTTATCTATGACGGAATTAAATAACTTCTGAAGGGCCCTAAGGATCGGTTCACCACCCGCCTTCAGTAGCTCTGCCGTTATTCCGTCATCGCCTGGCGCCTTGTTGTTTTTAAGCTGTTTCAGAGCCAATCGAATCTCCTGCAGGCTGACGTCCGGGATATCTTCAGTGTAGTGTCGGGTTAATCTTGCTCTAGGGTCTTCAGCAAGATTTAATGCGGGTCTTGTCGTTGAAGTGTAGAGCTGTCCATAGAAATTCTCGACTTCCCTCAAAAGCTCGGGCCCAAACGTTAAGATCTTGCCGTCGTCAGTCTTCAGCTTGCTTAGCCGGCTATGCCCAATAGTCAGATCTCAAGAGCCTCTGTTTCGCTCTATAGCCTCCGTTATACGCTCGGTATTATACCGACGTAGGTCGCGCTTCAGAGACTTTGAGATCTGCTTATTGAGCTGCCGGTATCTGCAAGCATCACTTGACGAACGCAAAATCATCTCACGTCTGTCCTCCATGAGCTCGAGAGTGTAGTCCGAGAGCTTTTTAGTTCTATTTGTACGGCGGGTCCTAAAATACTTAGTCCCGACCGTACGGACAGCTTCTACAAACCCGTCATTATATTCGTCCACATCGCCACTTAGGCATTCGAAGCGATTTTGGAGCTCGAGCTGGAAACCCTCGGAGTTGTGGATCTGAATGGGTGCTGGCCGGAGCGTGGACTTCATCAGGCGAGATCTTTCGGACACTATGTTCAGATTCCATGTGCCTCTGACCATACGGTGATCGCTGCCGCATTTGAGCGAGTTGATCACTGAGACATCATTGAATATGTGCCTTTTTGTCGTCAAAATGAAGTCTATCTCATTCTTAGTGACCCCGTCGGGACTGATCCAAGTCCACTTTCGCTGTTCACGCTTTTTGAAGAAGGAGTTCATCATAAAGAGTCCCTCCTTCTCCATGAAGCCAGCTAACATGTGGCCTCGGTGGTTCCGACGCCCAAATCCAAAATTTCCCAGTCCGAGCTCTTCACCACTCCGTTTACCAAGTTTAGCGTTGAAGTCCCCCATGATAACGCTGTAATGAGTTTTAGAGCTATGTATGGCTTTAGAGATGTCCTCATACATAGTCTCTACTTCATCGTCGGAGTGTGTCGAGGTCGGGGCGTATACCTGAATGACCTTCAGCGAATACCGTTTGGTTATTCTGAGTATCAGGAACGCCACCCTGGTCGACACACTCTCGATCTTCACTACATTGTCGACAAGGGACCTGTGGACGAGGAACCCGACACCACCTTGGGACTGATGGTCGCCCTCCCGGAAATAGAGCAAGTTACCGGATTTAAGGATTATCGAGTCCTCACCCTCTCTTCGGACTTCAGATAATCCCAGGACACCCCATCGCAACTTGCTCAATTCTTCCTCCAGTTCAATAACCCTCTCGTCGGTCCGCAGTGTGCGCATGTTTAGTGTTGCCAGGTCGATCCGTCGTTGCTTGTGGTAGCCGGATCTCTTCCGGAGATTCTTCGCACCCCTTGCCCCGCCGTTACCTTGGCCGCTACCACAATGACCAGGAATAGCGGAGCTGCCGGGGACTAGGGGCCTTGGCTTAGTCGTGTGCAACATTTGGGGGGGGTTTGCCATAATCCCCACGCTTGGCAGGCGGGTTGGGGATCGCAGGATTTCATATTCCACAGAAGAAGCGCTGCTGCCCGCTTCCCTGGTGAGAGTTCCCTTAGTCGCCTCTTACGACACCCACGGGAGGATATGGGTTGGTACTATTCTAAGCCCGGTACCACACGGGGTGAAAATTATTGGTTATTAGTAATTATGACTGCAAATTTGCAATTAAAAGTACTTTTTACTGACGCTCTTCGTCAAAAGTAGTTTTAACTGCAAATTTGCAGTTAAAACTACTTTATTTCAATGATGTTAAAGCGTTTTAATCTTCTGTACTGTAATTAGGTTAGGTTAGGTTAGGTTTGTTTGTGGACGGCGGGGCGCAGGGCGCTGGGCGAGCGTCCGGCCCCAGAAGTGAGGGAAGCCGTCCGCCGCGAGGCGAGGGACGCCATCATCCAGCATTAGACGCAGGACCTCGCCTCCGCGGTGTTCGGCCGCCGTACCCTCGATGCCATTGGGCCGGTCCTGAAGGACTGGCTCGACAGGCGTCACGGGTTCCTCTCGTTCCGTCTGGTGCAGGTACTCTCCGGTCACGGCTGCTTCGGCAGGTACCTGCACCGGATAGGACGAGAGGAGACGCCGTCGTGCCATGGTTGCGGCGCGGCGGAGGACACGGCGGAACACACCCTCGCGGTGTGCCCGTCGTGGGCCGTGCCGCGCCGCGATCTTGTCGCGGCGGTAGGAGGGGACCTCTCGCTGCCCGCCGTCGTCAGAGCGATGGTGGGGAGCGAGGGGGCCTGGGCGGCGGTGGCCTCCTTCTGCGAGGTCGTGATGTCGCAGAAGGAGGCCGCGGAGCGGGAGCGAGAGGAGGATCCCCTCGCTCCAGCGCTCCGTAGGCGGCGTAGGGGTAGGAGAAGGCGGGACTTTGCCCGCTTTCTCCCTCCCTGAGGTGAGCGGCGGGCGTAAGGCACGGGGGTGCCCGCGCCCGCCTTGCACCGCTCACCACGCGGGAGCTACGGCCCCTCTTTAAGAGGGGCAAATGAGGGCCCGCCTCACTAGGCGGGGTTCGCCGGCGGGGGAGAGGTAGCTGAGGCTCCGCTAGTTTCCCACTCCCCCGCCACTATGGCGATGCCGGAGTAGCGCTGGGGTTTTTAGTGGGTATACCGGGAGGCTCTCTCCCGGGGAGTCCCACATACCCCTCCCGTCCCCCGACGGGTGGGGATGCGTAATAGACATTTTCCCCAGCGACAAAAAAAAAAAAAAAAAAAAAAAAAAAAAAAAAAAAAAAAGTTAGGTTTCTTTTGTTATAACCAGTCAAAAGTACTTTTGACCAGCTGTATTGGGCAAAAGGACTTTTAACTGTTATTTTAGTCAAAAGTATTATTGACCAACCTGTTCAGTCAAAAGTACTTTTGACTCATTTTGTTAGTCAAAAGTACTTTTGACTGGTTACGAGTTCTGACTGCAACATATACATTGTCAAGGCTCCAAAAATATGTAAACATCTTCGACTTTAAAACGAAGTGTTCAACTTGAAGAGCATAAAATTGTAGCCACCGGTTCACATCATAAATATGTATACGCTCATTGCTTCATTAAATTATGCCCACCACGAAAGGAACAATACTATGTACATAGTAAGCGATGGACCTCGGCGGCGAGGTCGGTAGGTGGGTCTTTTTTTGTGTGTTGTGCTGGTGGCTCTATTGGCCTCTTGGAGGAGGGTTATGGGGTCATCGGGGTCTGTGAGGGCATGCCAACGCCGTGCGCCGTGGTGGTCACCGGTGTCCGTCAGCAAAAATAATTGACCTTTATATTATATCGAAACAATTGTGTTATCACCTATACCAATTCAATACCGGTATTATATTGTAAATTTTGGGATGTTACCTAAATATATTGCACGGCCGCTTTTTTATAACTATCCGAATTTGGTCGGGTTATGTAGGTTTTCGATGCTTCGTCAGTATTATAATTGTTTTTCTTTAATTACTGAATTTAACCCTTAATAAGGCTCGAGCCTGTGTTAGGGCTAGAAAGTAAGTTACAGTGGAAATAGAGTAAATAGGTACTGCAGAAATAAAAAAAATTATAATTGAAAAGGGGGGATGGGTTTTTACCCCCTTTTTTTGGGTGGGAAATAATATCCCTTTGCCCGATTATGTATGTGCACTGTGTCTCGAAGTGGGAAAATAATTCCCTTTGCCTATTTAGGCAAAGAGAATTATGCCTAGTTTAGTTGTTATTCATATACTAGTATTTCACCTGGTTTCGCTTATTACATTTTATTTATTTTTTATGTAAATAAAATAAAAGTTCGTAACGCATTTCACTAGATTTTTTTCTTTATGTATAAAAAAATTCATAGGTAAATAAAATAAAAGTTCGTAACGCATTTCACTACAGTTTTTTTCTTTAAAAAAAAATCTAGTGAAATGCGTTACGACCTCTTTTAACTCCCGTTTCCCTAATTTTTTTTTTCTTATTCGTGGTGAATCCTACAAATAAATGATTACATCTACTACCCGTTCACTTCGAGTTGGCCGCTCCCACCCGCCCCGACCAACCGCACCGCACCCCTAGACAGACCCAATTAGTACCGTTAGCAACGCTATCTTGGGTCTGTCTAGGGGTGCGGTGCGGTTGGTCGGGGCGGGTGGGAGCGGCCAACTCGAAGCGAACGGGTAGTAAATATCACATCTACATCCCTTAAGAAGTTTACTTTCATTCAAATTTCAGCATTCTATCATTATTTGTATTTTGTATTGACTTGTATGTGTGAGTTCAAACTTTCATATATATAATAAGAAATAAATTATAAACTCAATCGGGCCAAGGGAATAATTTTCCCACTTAGTATTTCGCAGATTTTAACGCTATTATCAATGTTATACGCATAAAATCAACAAAAAAACATATCTAAAGTTGTCATGTCATATAAAATGGGAACATAATCTATTTACAAGATTTTTCGTTGAACAATAAAAGATTTTTTCTCGGAAGTAACCAAAAATCGACCGTTATTTTAGCCCCTTTTCACGTCACTGAACTTTGACATTGATATTTCAATATAAGGTAGTCATTTTTTGAAAAGTGTTGCAAGTTATGAAATTTAAAATCTTCTAAAGAATAGTATATTTCGGTTGCGTTCATTCTATGGGCTATCTTTCATGTAAAATAAACATGTTTTTCAAAATAGTCTTGGTGGGAAACTATATCCCTTTGCCTTATTAAGGGTTAATGACATGACATTTTGCATGTGAATAGTTGAATGAATACACTAATTATTGGCATACATTTTACCATGCAATTCCTTTAGAATGTCGTGATATTTGACTGCTGTGTAAACAGTGATTTTGTCATGGTAAATTGTCCTATAACTCTTTAATTACTAAAGGAACATCATTGATACTTGGCAATATGTTGCAGACACTTACAAGGTTTGTATAAACGTGAAAATCTAGATCCCAAAGTGCATACTTTAAGAACTAAGACCTAATAAGCGTATTTTACGTTTATATTTTTATCTTTTAAGCCCTACGATTTTTTCGAAATCTGTTTTTTAAACAAATATACACAAATTCAAAACAACGTATGTAAAAATCTACAGCTCTCTATGTAGGTAAGCGCTTTATATGAAAACTAGCTAATGGCCAAACGTTCGCGCAGCGGAAACTTGAATTTCTCCGAAGTTTATGCATGCACTAATTTTATTCATACATACACAAATACACACTAATTTTTGGACAAGTCTCTTTTTTCTAAAGTCAATGGATTAAAAAAAGTTCCGCCAGGACAACGTTCGCCCAGCGGAATCAGTTTTTTGTGAATTTCTCCACAATGGCTGCGTGCACAATTTTTTTTTTTTACCATACACAATTATACGACACTAAATATCTGCATATTTAAAATCTTTAAAATCAACAACATTCCGCTGCGCGAACGCACACCGCGAAATGGGGTATTGTCAAAGGATTGGATCTCAAAGAAAAATCAGAAGGTCAAAGTGGAATTTTAATGAAGTTGTAACATAAACCGATGGTGGTAGGCCAGAACATCAGCCGCCGGCAAAGTTACCACCCACCAGACAAAGCCTTGCCGCCAAGCGATTTGTCGTGTTCCGGCATGATGCTGGTGAAGCCGTACGGAGGACTGGTCTGAGCAGTTGTGTTGCGATGTTTGCCGGGTACGATGCGCCTAATGTTGTTGTGTTGGGAGTTTGGTCGTGTAGAGTCTTCAGATCAATCATCTCCCTTCGGCGCAGCATCGTTGGTCGCGTTGTTGGGTTTAACATTGCATCACCTCGCTCAACTGCCGTCTTACGTCCTATTCGCTCAGTTTTTCTGCGTGAATAAGCTCTCAATAAACTAGCGCGCTTTACCATCAACGATCGCATTACTGCTTACCATCAGGCGGGATTGCGGTCAAGCGCTTGTTTATTATTATTAAAAAAAAATGGTTGCCTGTAAAGTCGGTTTTACGGGCGAAGATTTTACGTGACAACGTCTTTTTCTCGGTAGAATATTTATTGATATGAATATAATTAAATTGCACAATAGGAACAAGGAATTGAATGAAAATAAGAATTGCACAAATTTTAACTATAGAAATATATTTTGTTTACTAAAACATTGTACATGTAAACTTAAACTTAACTAATTCCTATTTGAGTGATTTTGTTGAGGATAGGACGATGATAGGAGAAATATGAAATGAAAGGAAGTGTTTCTGCTGTAATGTGATGACATAACCTATAAACTCAGTTTCTCAACTTTTGTGTCAATCTAACAATTAATCAATCAATCATAGTTTACGATAATGAAATATCAGTGTACAATTATTTACCTTTATTGTTGTAGTTGTTGTAAATGACGAATCTAAGCACTCCACATTTTCACTACAGACACAGCTGACGATACTTTAACCACACGTGTGAACTTGTATTATGACGCTTTCTTGTTTTTCCAACGCCAAGAACGTTCGAGAAAGACAAAGACAGAGACACAAGCATGCGCCGATTCAATGCGCCTAATTCTCTAGTGCTGCGCGCGCGGCAGACCGATCATAGTTGAGTGGGAGCGGTGACTCATCGTAACGTTACCGAGCGTTACACTTTTTCATAAGTGACTCCCAGCCGCAACCTAATTTAAGACGTTGTCACGTCAAAAAATCAAGAAAAAGGAGCAATGAGGAGAATGCAACTGCAAAATTCTGTTCTGTCTGGTTTAATTTGATTGAAATTGGTATTTTTTTTTTTCAACAAGATAATGATCTATATTCATTTTTTATTTGATAATTTATGAGTAATAATTACATAGTAAGTATTATATATATATAATTACATAGTAGGTATAAATAAATAATAAAATCTCTTGTTTAATCTTCTGATTTTTATTTTGGTGTTGCTTTTATTTTGGCCTACGATGTATCCAGTGTAGGTACTTTCCCTTTGTAATTCCCCGATTTTAAAGGATTTTCGATTTTGTCAAATTGTCAGTTAATTGTTGATGTTGATCGCGAACGGATGCGCATTTTTTTGCGAATTTATGTGTCGATATTCGAAGTGTAATTTTAAGAATTTCTGTGTTTGTTGAATGTGTGTGATTTTAAAAATGTCTGCTGGACCTAACCACTATTTCAGTGCCCAAGAATACGGGAATATGCTCATGTGCTATGGGGAAACACGTGGAAACGCACGTCAGACACTTCGTATTTATGTCCGAAGGTACCTAGAAACTCGTCATCCAATAGATAGTCGAGTAAAATTACAAGAGCGTATCAGCGTGTTTTGGACAACCAGCCGATCGTGCCACAGCGGGAGGATTCTGGGAGGCTCATTAGACCCAGTGTGGCGAACCACGTACTGAATGTCGTGCAGCAGAACCCACGGTTGGAAGTACGCACAGCAGCTCGATTAGTTCGCAACCGGTATAGGACCCCCGTTGCGCACAACACTGTTCATCGCATTTTACGCAAAGATCGACAGCGCGTGTATCACATCCACAAGGTGCAACCGTTATTACCCGCAGACAGAGAACCCCGCGTCAGGTATTGCCAGTGGCTGCAACGACAGTACGTAGAAATTTCCAATTTTACGGCCAATGTTATGTGGATTGATGAATCCACATTTACCAGAAACGGAATGATGACGGAACCGGCGTAATTGTCACATTTGGGCCCATACCAATCCGTCCGCATTGCAGCAGACGGGACACCAAAATCGATGGTCGCTGAATGTTTGGGCTGCAATTTTCAAAGATCTCGTTGTTGAACCCATTTTTCTTCCGGAAAGATTAAATAGGGCTCGTTATCACGAATTCCTACGTACAACCCTCTAGGATATAATCGACGAGTAGCCTCTAGCCCAGACTACGGTGATGTGGTTTCAACACGACGGTGCTTCCCCACATGTGATTCTTCCTGGCAGACGCTGCCTCACCGAAGCTTTTGGAAGTCGGTGGATTGGAAGATTCAGGCCGCAGCCATGGTCTCCCCGTTCACCAGACTTGACCCCGTTACATTTTTTTCTTTGGGGTTACGTTAAAGATAAGGTGTTTGTGTGCGAGTGCAATTCCGCAGTAGAGATGAAGAATCGCATCGAGAACGCATTCACGACCTTGCGTGAGGAGTGTATCCAGCACCCTACCTCCTTGCGCCGTGTCCATGCTGAAAACCTGCGCCGCGCTCAGATCTGTTAGCTAGCTGGTGGCGGCTACTTCGAACCTTATTTGGTTAGGAGTGAGCGAGCTTAAGGTAAGTTTACTAATTTATACCAACAGCAGTGTGCTCACAAGCTTTTTTGTTTCATCAATCCTTATCTGAATCGATATTATATATATACCAGCAGGATGACGCAAGCGGCGGTAGCGGGGCATCCCCGCCGGTTTGTTCGACATTGTAGGTACATTCACACAAAGGCAACATGGCGACTGCGACTTTACGAGCGGCCGTGTTGGTGTAAGACGCGTAGGTACCTACGTACTAAAAGGCTCGCGCGGGCTAAATTGATAATGTTGCATTGATTTCGCGTTGTCTACAATACATTGCGTGCTCGAAAATTGTGATTTCTGTAACCGCTCGTTAACGACATAAATGACTTTCATAATTTTATTAGTGGCAGACCGAGTAGCCTTTTCGCTAAGTTTGCGTTACGATATCAGATACACCTTGCATTCATCAATATAAAAAAAATTTGGTTGTCTGTAGAACTCCGTCTACTGCCGATATTTGAACGTGACAACGTCTATTACATGGTAATAGACCTCGCGCACGAGTGTGACACACGCTCAAGGGGCGGTCAAGGGGTAGGCGTGGACTCCGTGTGGCGTCAGATTCGGCCGTTACGGTGTTTTCGAGAATGACTCCACGCCGTACCAATTTAATAGACGTTGTCACGTCAAAATAACTCTTGCTTTGGATGTGTCATACTCGTATCGAGTAAATACACTCAAATTAAGCGAAAACCATGCAATACAAGCTATTATTTCAAAAATAATGTGCCTTTTTTGTGTCCCCCTAATTGTGCCGCTGTGTACATCACACTTATGTGTGGGTACGCATATGCAGTATTAACCTCTCCTTTTTAATAAAATTACGTTGACATATTTCACACTTATAAGGTTTTTCCCCAGTGTGTGTACGCATATGCACTGTTAAAGTCCTCTTGTGACTAAACTTATGTTGACATATTTCACACTTATAAGGTTTTTCCCCAGTGTGTGTACGCATATGCACTGTTAAAGTCCTCTTGTGACTAAACTTATGTTGACATATTTCACACTTATAAGGTTTCTCACCAGTGTGTGTACGCATATGCACCGGTAAACTCTTCTTTTCCCTAAAACTACGTTGACAAATATCACACTGATAAGGTTTCTCACCAGTGTGTGTACGCATATGCACTGTTAAACTCCCCTTTTCACTAAAACTACGTTGGCAAATATCACACCGATAAGGTTTCTCACCAGTGTGTGAACGAATATGCAACGTTAAATTCTTCCTTTGACCAAAACTTCGTTGACAAATATCACACCGATAAGGTTTCTCACCAGTGTGTGTACGCATATGCTTTGTTAAAGTACTCTTTTGACTAAAAATACGTTGACATATTTCGCACTTATAAGGTTTTTCCCCAGTGTGTGTACGCATATGCACTGTTAAATTCACCTTTACACTAAAATTACGTTGACAAATACCACACTTATAAGGTTTCTCATCAGTATGTGTACGCATATGGGTTGTTAAAGTATACTTTTTACTAAAACTACGTCGACATATTTCACACCAATAAGGTTTTTCACCAGTGTGTTTTTTTACATTAGTAGAACTACGCCGATTACATATGTAATGCTCTTTGAAAGATGTGCCAAGCTTGGACGTCCGTTTCTGAGAAGTCCGGATAAATTTCGAGTCTGATTTGTCTTTTGTAGTTTGCTCGGCTGTTATTGCAGCCTTTTCTTTAGTTCTTCTTGTGTCCTGTTTTGGTTTCCTCATAACGGTGGCCTCTGTAAGTAAATCTAGTAAGTACACAATGGGAGATTTGAATGAATTTGAAGAATGCCGTTTGAATTTGTTTGCGTCTCCGACGCACTGGGTGTGGGAGAGCTATCTATATTTCATTGCTGAGAGCTTCGAAAGATCGTCTATTTATGGAACGCTGGACAAAATTCTGCTGTCTTGACCGGTGTTCTATGTGGCTATTTTAAATTAAATTTAAATATAGAAACTTTTAATTACGTGTATATATTGTGTGTACTATAATTATTGTTATCCGAAATAGACATTGAATTGAATTTAACTACGATGGTTTCTGTATCTTTCATCTGCATGACGATCTGGTAACTTTCGCAGGGTCAACATAACTAGAGATTGCATAAGACAGTCAGGTAGGCAAGGAAAAAGGAGCAGCCTTTAAGCAAGCAAATAAAAAAACTGAACAGTCCTAGCAATAGAACTTAAAATTGCCCATATACCCAGTTACACCCTTCAGGCATGTGAGGTAATCCTAGCCACATTCTATCAGGTGGACCATTGGCTTGTCTGCTTAGCTATAATTGTACGGTTCCGTACAGGCATTATTTGCTTATGTCGCGACCTACTTTACGATTTGTATTATTTATGTTAATATTGATACTTTGTTAGTTGACCAATAGCTGCCGTAGCGCTATAACCGCGGATTAGCATCCAAACTACTTTCGTGTACTTTTACGAATAAACTTAATAATTGTGAAGTCTGTGGTTTTCGTCAACTCATCTTCAACTCTCTCTGAACCATACAATAATTATAATAGAACCAACTTATACTTACTCATTGTCTCCCCGGGTTTTCTTTTTTTCTTTGATACTTTTTCGTCTTTCACTTCAGTTTTACATTTAATTAAAGGTATATCATCTTCTAAGTCTGACTTATACCAGTGTGGCGGTTTATCTGCTACATCTAAACAGTTATTGTCTAAATTTTCGGGTTCTAGCTCTGTAAATAAACAAAAACTGTCAAGAGTGTTATTATCACCTAGCTGCGCCTGGTTTTACCTGCGTAACTTTAGACCCTGTGAGAATATCAAAATTAAAAGTAATCCCATGCATTAATCCTGGTGATAATCTATGTGTGCCAAATTACATCTAATCGTCGTTCAGTAATTTTGGTGTGAAAAGTAATAAACATATACACTCACAAACTTTCGCCTTTATAATATAACACTATGTTTGTACTAATTAGTTTACTTATTCTTATACAGCATGGAATTTTAATGGTTGTTTTCCCGAAGTTTTGTCTTAAAAATACAACCGTTTCACCAATAAATAAAATATTAGAAACATGAAATACCAGGTTTGCCATAGTGATAAAAAAAAATCGAAAGTGAGTAGAAAATAATACTAATGTGGAGGCATGAGGAACATGCAGTAAAGTTCACTCATCCTCCATAGAAAAGGGAGGATCCTCCGACCAGACGGGTGTTATGTCTGGCGGGCCAATTGCCCGATGGTTGAAATTGGCAAGTTGTATGTATGCTAATTGCACGGTAAACTCTGATTGCGAGATGTAGAATTCGTGTGACGTCAGTATGACGCGTCGTTCATTTTGTGGCGTTTGTAGGTACTGCTACATCACTCCCCTCCGGAGACCGGAGGTCGATAGTGGGCTGAGTCTTGTATCTTGTGATTCTTGCTAGGCCAGCTGAGGTTCCAGTGAGTCGGAACCGGTTGCCGCGTAGTTCACGGTGAGTCGGAACTGTCTTTGAAGATTCCCCAGTGAGTCGGGGTGGTGGGGCGCAGCGTTGTACTCCAGTGCGTCGGATGTCGTACAGCGCCGGGTTGAGGCTGCGTCGAGGTTGTTGATGAGGTTGAGGGTGATGACCAGGTATGCGCGGTCGCTGCATGCTTGTGGTCAGGATACCCGTTGAAGAAGTGGGTGCTGGCTGGGTGGGTGATTCGCCGATGAAGCTTGCGGGAGTGATGATGATGACGTCACGCTCAAGTTGTTGCACGGAGGCTGCGCTGACGTTCATGCTCGGGGTCACCAGTGTGGAGGCATGAGAAACAGGGTGTAAAGCTCACTCATCCTCCATAGAAAAGGGAGGATCCTCCAACCAGACGGATGTTATGTCTGGCGGGCACTTGCCCAACGGTTGAAATTGGCAAGTTGTATGTATGCGAATTGCACGGTAAACTCTGATTGCGAGATGTAGAATTCGTGTGACGTCAGTATGACGCGTCGTTCATTTTTGTGGCGTTTGAAGGTACCGCTACATCCGGAGGGGAGTGATGAAAATAAAAATGTTTGTGTTATACATTTTTATTTTTGTCTTTTACTTTATTCATCGAAAGTACTCCTTAAAGCAAATCGTTCTGCCGCGGAAAAACAACCATTGAAATTCCAGCGTGTATTTATTGTTTCTGTGAATCACTTCGTTTTGCATTATTCCTTGTGTCCTTTACTTTTCTACACGCTGTCTACATTTGTGTTTATTGTCCTATTAGCATTACCTCTGTACCCTTCCGTTCTGGTTTTTGTTTGTCTGTTTCTGTGTGTGCATAAATGGTTAAATTAATACAAGTTTGACAATTGTTATTTAAATAATGTGGTAAAACACTATGCTGAACTAAACTAAAAACTGCCATTTTCGAGAACTGGGTCGGGCATATACCTATAGGTACTACGGCACTTCCGAGTCCACAAGGTTGTATTTGAGAGTAAGTTGCTGATGAATTATCCTGGCTACAAGGTTGTGTCTATGCGTTAGGTTACTCTCCGTTAGCTAGACAAGAACACCCGGAGATAATATGGCTTATTGATCCGGCCGGTGATATGCCCGACAGATGTCAACTGTGCAATATTTCACAATAAATCTCCGGTAATTGTTCGTCATCATAACTTCGTCCATAATTGCACCTACAAAACCTTCGGTTTCCCCAAATAAAAGATCACCAAAACGTAGCCAGGCTACGGACGCTTGAAAATCTACATCGGGCCCATGTAGGGCTCGGAAAAAGCGTCCGTGAAGCTCTTTGCTCTTTCATACCTCCATGCGATCATTTGTGTCAAGCACTACGGGTTTGCGCCAGCGGAGTGAGGCCCTTGTCAACCGCGACCACATCTCGATGCATCCCCACGTCGGTTTCTAGAAAATATTCCCTGAGACTGCATATCTCGCGATTGTGGAGGATCTTAGCGTTTAAAAAGTAACGACCTCCACATTTTCGCGGGATATACAGCCTCATAACCGATGACCGTGGGTGATGCAATCGATTTGCAGTCAGCAGCGCACGGACCCTCTCATCCAGGGCGTCAAGTTCGGTTTGAGTCCATTTGAGTATGCCGAAAGAGTACATGAATACCGGCATGACCCAACCGTTGAAAGCGCACACCTTGTTTCCGCCTGATAGAAGACTATTAAGGCCCTGTTATAGTGCGATGTGTAGGTATGAACGCGCTTCCTCAGCCCCCGCAAAAAGATAAGAGTCGAGCTTATAGACACAGCGAGAGAGCGCGCGCGCCGCGCGCCGTTCTCGTCGGTACTAGCATTTGAATATGCCACAAGGCAGTGATACTGCAGTAGGTAAGGTATGAAAAAGTATCGGTTTCGGAAATATTGACGGAAGACGGAACAAAATTACTGTTTTGTTGTGTTGGTATTGTTTTGTAATCAAATAAACATTTTCATTTTACATTTCCTTTAAAACTACAAAAAGAATCTAACCACGTTAAAATACACTTTTCTTCAATCAATTGTGAATTAATTATTGTACAAACCAACTGTAATATGGATGTTCAATCTTGCCAGTCGTGTAATATTTTTCCCTTAAATTTATTTTCCCAGTGTTTATTTTTATACTGTAAAAAAAATATTTCAGGAATTATTCCTATAGCTGTTTTGTAGATTTGCATGTTGTTCTGTACCAGTAAAAATTACTTTGTTTCGGGAGTATTGCACCTCCTTCTACTCGTGGTCTGTAAGCTAACTATGCTCAGAAATCATACAACGTCCTTCGTGTGCAATATAACGACGCGTTCCGGGTGTTGCTGGGGTTGCGCCGATACTATAGCGCTTCAGGGATGTTTGCAAGGGTGGATTGTTTTGTTGAAGGAACGCGTCTTTAATCGCCTGAAAAAAGTACTTAATAGTATTCTATCAGGCGGAAACAAGGAGCGCCTTCAACGGTTGGGTCATGCTGGTTTTGATGTATTCTTTCAGCATACTCAAATGGACTCAGACCAAACTCAACGCCCTGGATAGGAGGGTTCGTACGCTGCTGATTGCAAATCGATTGCGTCGCCCACGGTCATGGGTTATGAGGCTGTGTATCCCGTGAATATGTTGAGGTCGAGGATTTTTAAACGCTAAGACCCTCCACAATCGCGAGATATAGTCTCAGGAATATTTCCATGGCATCTGGAGGCCAAAGCCCTCGCCCAAATATGGGAGTGGCTAGAGGAGGCAAAAAGCCGGGGCATAACTCCGCCGTTGCGGAAAATCGCAGTACGGCGGACAGAGCTCCGGCGGGATCTCATGGCGACATGGAGAGTGCGATTGTCGCAACCCAGTGCTGGGCACGCCACAATAGCGGCGGTCCCCTCTTTGAGGAGTGGCCAGAGGGGCGCCACGATGCCCTCACCTTCTACCTGACGCAGGTCCTCACCGGGTTCCTGTTCCGTATAAGGCGGGAGGAAACGCCAGGGTGTCACCATTGTGTGGATCGCCCTGAGGACACGGTAAAGCATACGGTGGAGATTTGCCCAGATTGGGTAGAGCACCGCCGTGTCCTCGTAGCGGCGATCGGCGGCGATCTCTCGCGTCCGACCCTGGTCCAGATCCGGAGCGAGGGTGCATAGCAGGGCGTTACCTCCTTCTTCGAAGCAGTGATGCTGGCAAAGGAGGATGAGGGAATCCCAGCGCCCTCACACTACTAGCCGCTGCAGGAGACGCCCTGGTCGGGCGACAACATCGTTGCCAAGTAAGATGAACTTTTTAACCCATATGTAACAGTGTTTAGTAGAATGCATTGAACACTTTTATTGGGAGTATCTCTTCATAGAATATTTTGCAAAGACCTGTATTCTGGATGTAACTGTATGTTGCGAAACATGTTTTTAATGTCTGTTATGAAGAAATAATTATCTACTCTGAATAATAACAAAACATCAACAAGTTCCTTTTGTACTACAGGTCCATTGAGCAATAAATCATTTAATGAAGTTTTATTACTGGTTTTCATAGAACCATCCATAACAACACATTTTGTTGTTTTCTTTTGTAAATTAAGTACTGCATGGTGTGGTAGAAAGTAAACTGAATCAGTTGTTAAGTTATATAGACTGATATCAATGACACTACCATGACCTTGCCTTACATATTCATGAATGAAGTCTGAATAATTATAATTTATGCAGACTAGGATTTTTAGCTAGTCTAACTTCCAAATTGTAAAATCTTATTAAAGCCAAATGAAATGAATCACCTAAAGATTGATTAATAGAACATAAAGGTTGCTTTAAAGGAAGGACAACTTGTAATTAATTGTGCTGTGTCCAAATGAATATTTTCACACTATTCATGTTCAGGAAGGAATTCTGTGAATGTTTCACAAAATAAAGAATCTACTGGATCCGTATTCTGAAAAGCAAAATAAGCGCGCTCTCAAGGTCATTTCTATTACAAATCACAAAAAAAAAAGTTTTTTTTATTCACTATGTGTGTCTTCTAACGAATGTAAAATCATTTTAATCGTTTAAGCAATCGTTCTGTGATCGATTTCTCTCAACGAATTTTTGTTGCTTGAAATAGATTATTTTTTGTGCTGGCAATGGCACCAATCAAATTCTTGACTACCGGAAATACATTTCAAAGTAACTTGGAAGAACTTGGGCTATCGAATTTTTTAAAACATTACGTAAACGCGGATTTAATAATAATTCATATTTTGGTAATGTTAGTCAAAAAACGGAACGGAAACGGAAATATATTTCCTATAAGCGTTTGGTACAGGTTTCGGCATTCTCCTTAACGCTTGACTGCGGCAAAGGAAAGGACATGTTTTTAAAATTTGTGTTCCTATGCTCGTTTTAAGCAATTTTAAATATGTATACTACCATATACGTTTGTTACACTACCACTGACTACCCAACAGTGGCGAAGGGTGAAATTTTGACAAAGGGAAGCCGGTCCAAAAAAATAAACACTTAAACACTTACCTACTGCAGGATATCTTGGAGGAGGTCTTCAGATAAGAATAATATGAAAAGCCCCACCTTCACCTTACAAAAAAGGACTGATGATTTGATAACAATGTCTTTCAAGTATGATAAAAGCGGCTTTGTGAAAAGCCTTTTTCGACGTGCATCTCTATACCACACATGCATGCTTGTTAGTAAGTACTAAGTTAAGTACCTATTGTTAGGGAATAAGAGTCAAGAAAAAATAAAATAAAAAATTATAAAAATAATAAAGTGTTAAAAACCGAACCACACAGACACCGATCCAAAACCAACAAAAATATTAAGCAAAAATAAAGCAAATTATACACAATCACAACGTTATTTATATTCTAATGCAATGCGTCTGTTTTTTTTTAACAAAATGAGCTAAAATGTTGTTATAAAAATTCGGATTACTTTTAATTTTATTAAGCAAATTTTTTTCAATTGACATGATAGCCAAATCGGACAATCTCTGCTCTTTTTGGCAGTTTCGCACATACGTGTGAATGCGTTTTAAAGCAGAAAATGACCGCTCAGCTGAAGCTACTGAAATGGGGAGGGTCAGAATTAAACTGCAAAGAGTCGAAACTTGAGAAAATGCGTCTTTCAAAGACGAATTAACAGTAACAGCGCTCTATATGAATTAAAGCCATAATAACAAACAAAATTAACAGTATTTAACCAAATCTGCGATTAAATTACCTTACAGAATCCGTCACAGTTTAAATAACACAAATATTAAAAACAAACGAAAAACTCACGCACCATAGGTATAGAACGCTATCTCGTAGTAGCGTGGTTTCTGTCTCTTTCTAATAGAGGAGAGGAGAGAAATACAAGCCGCTCGCGGGCGGCTTATATTTATCAAGTTTTACCGCGACGGTTAGCGAGAATTAGAAAGAGATGGTCTGACACGCTCTCTCTTTTCGCGGCATAGTAAACCGTTGACATAGGTAAGCTGAAATTCGACGGCTTCCTTCAAGAGAACTACGAAAAGAATTACGAAAAATTGAAGCGCTGATTAATTTACGACTATAAAATGAAATGTGATACTTAGGGTATTGCTAAAAATTGCGATTGCTATTGTAAATCGCGCCGGCATTTGATTAATAATACTTTGTTAATGAAATAGAATGTAAATACTTTTGTATGAATATGGAACTGATTTTTGAAAGGTAACCCGGTGGGAATCGGCTTGTATGGACTCTTCGCCACTGCTACCCAATCACATTGTTATAATACCATATTGAAAAAATCCAAATATTAACGTTTTTACCGGTTTACCGGTAAAGATTTTTTACGGGTTATTCCACGGTAAAACCACGGTAATTGCATGCCCTAGTTTGTAATACAATGCTTAGAATGATGTAAACTAACAGTTTCACAAATAAAAAGTACATGATACAAAAACATCACCCTTTTGTAACTGTATATTATTCTGATTTCTTTAGAATCAACCACTAAGCTTGGTGGACGACCCGCTCCGGCTTCAATAAAAATAATGTCTACTATGCACAGAATGAAAGCCTACCGGGGTAGCATGTTTGTTCGAAATAATGCACCCCCACTCCGGCCCACTCACTCAGCGGTTTAGTAAGGCAGAGAAACAACAGCAGGTGGCCGGCAGGGGCGCGAGCGGCACGCGGATTTTTCTGGTGTTTAGTTTTGAATAAATCGTTATATCTCTTGAGTGACACAACCAATTCCAATATTTCAAAAAGAGATCTGCTGCTACTTAAATTACCTTTGATATGACGTAATTTATTTGGATAAGGATTAATAATTAGGAACAAATAGTGGGATCTGATTTCTACTGGCATTTTATTTAACTTTTCAAACATTAAAAAGTAGTCATAATGAAGAAACTATAGTAGGTAGACATATGGTGTCGCAGACTTTTTTGGAGGCATTTTTAAGGTCTACAATACTGTAGTACATTATTTAGATCCGTCTCATAGGGTTCAGCCAGCTTTTGCAATGAAGCAATTTGCATGTGTTAGAAACCTCAAAAATGATCAGTGTTCCTCTTATATATCATGCATGTTATATACATAAAACCTTCCTCTTGAATCACTATCTATTAAAAACAACCCTATCAAAAACCGTTGCGTAGTTTTAAAGATTGAATCATACAAAGCGAAAGTAAAAGTGACTTTGTTTTATAATATGTAGTGATTCTGAAGAAAAATGTATCTATAGGAATAAAAATGCTGCGAAGCATTTTTATTCCTATTTAATTAGTTGGATACTTCTAAAGCTGCTGGCCCAGATAATATTTCATCCAAATTTCTTATACGGTGTTCGAGTGCAATTGCCCATCCTATATCGATTCTCTTCAAGAAATCCTTAGATACTTCTGTTGTCCCTGAGCTTTGGAAATCAGCTTTCATGACGCCAATTTACAAGAAAGGAGTCGAAACCGAAATTGTTAACTATAGGCCGATATCCAAGCTTTGTATTGTGGCTAAGATATTCGAAAGGATTATCTATAACCAGATATATAGTGCTCTTATAAATTCGCTTAGTTCCCTTCAACATGGTTTTTTGAAAGGAAGGTCTAGTCACCAATTTAATTCTACTCAATGATTTTATTACTGATGCCATGGATGATGGTGGGCAAGTTGATGTCGTTTATACTGATTACAGTAAAGCTTTTGATCGGATCGATCATGAGATCTTACTATCCAAGTTATATGGTATAGGAATACGAGGTGATTTACTCAGATGGTTTTCTTTGTATCTGGAAAACAGATCCCAGGCAGTAGTATTAAGCAGCAATTATATGTCCAATTGGGTACCTGTCTCCAGTGGAGTCCCCCAGGGTTCATTGCTAGGTCCATTACTCTTCATTATTTATATTAACGACATCAACTCTTGCTTGGCTTCATCCAAACTGCTGTGTTTTGCTGATGATATGAAGATTTATGCCACAATATCATCACATGCGGACGTAATTGCACTTCAGGATGATTTACGTCATCTGGAGGCTTATTGTCGTGTGAACAAGCTTGATCTTAACCCCTCTAAATGTTCGGTTCTGACATATTCCCGAAAGCGCACAATCATACCATCATCGTATTTCTTAGGTGATCAAGTGCTACCTAGGACGAATTGGATGCGTGATCTGGGTGTATATCACGATTCTAAACTTACATTTGAACATCCTGTCGATGCCATAGTCGCTAAAGCATCTAAAACCCTAGGTTTCATAATGCGGCTGTCCAAGTGCTTTACTCAGGCTAAAACCTTGAAAATTCTTTACTGTAGTTTTGTTAGAAGTCACTTAGAATATGCTTGTGAAATCTGGAACCCTTGTTATCACAAGTATATTGATCGCATCGAAAGCATCCAGAAAAGATTTATCAAGTATTTGTGTTATCACCAGAAAGTGTCCTACCGATCTGAAGATTACCTCAAGCTCTGTAAAAGGTATCATATATTACCCCTAATTAATCGGCGAGCAATATCTGACTGTATTACATTATTTAAAATTTTCAACAACTCTATCAATAGTTCCGATATTCTATCAAAATTCTATTTTAACGTTCCCGGAAGGTCAAAGCGATGGAATGCACCTTTGCGTGTTCCATTAACCTCTACAAATTACAGACAAAATTCATTTACAGTGCGAGCAAGTAGAACCTTTAATGACATGTGTAAACTGCACGATTTCGATTCCTTTTTAAAGAGTGTCTCCTCGGCCAGAAAATGCATGAGCCGTGACTTTTTTGGTTGAGACTTTTATGTACGAATATGTTAGGATTTTTTTCTTTTTTTTTAATCTTTGTTATCTTAAGCTGGAATGTTATATTGCTTGTTTTTTAATTTTTGTTTTATTCTTGTAGTGTCTTTTTTTTTTTTAATTTTTATAAGCTAGCTGTGTTGTGTTGTCCACACTATCACTGTACAGTCTTTTTTTATAAATGATGACTTATAATTGGCTGTCAGTCTGACATACATATTTTTTATTCTGTTTGTTTTAGCTGTAAGTTGTCCATAGTTAATAAATAAATATTATTGATTACAATAGCAATTGCCTATTGAATTTAAAAAATCTTATTTATAAGTTATTTATTTTAAGCAGAATGTTCGAAGCCCATTACAAAAATAGAAATGAAAACACAAAAATAATAAAATGGAAATATGCATAGACTTTCGAAAATACCGACGTAAAATAAACGTATGTAAGGTTTAAAGAATTTAAGAAATTAGTAGTTACACTCGGTCGTGGTGATCGCCGCGGATACTAGATGCGTACCCGGACAGAGACGCGCAGAGTCAATCGCGCTTCGCGTTTGCGTTGATGAATTAAGCTTCTAAATATAATAGAAGTCGTGCGTCGAAGTCGATGCCCCGCTGTGGGCGGAGCTACGTCTCCCTCTCGTCTGCTTCACCCCCTCAAGTACCTAAAAGTCATCTGTTCACCGCGTCTTAAATAGTACCTACTCCATGAAGGATGAGTTTACTTTAGCAAGTCTGAAACAGGATTAACTAATTGGTTCCTATTTCTAGCGCTATAATTGTGACTTTCAGCTCTTTTACAGAAAAGATTTAATTTTTTATGTACAGCTACAGACGACAACACATTAAGCTACTACAATGATTTTTTATTGCATTTTCGACTTTATCGCTCAAACATTAAAGTTCTAGGTTGATTGCGATAATTTTCAGAATCAGATAGCTTGACCTGCTGTCGTCCGTACATGATATTTTCATACATTTACTGACAAGGTACCATCTATACTAATATTATAAATGTATATATTAAACCTCTAAACCGATTTTGATGAAATTTGGCACAGATAATCTTTAGACCCTGAAAAAGGACATAGGCTACCTTTTATTCCCTAGGCAAATCTAAAAAGCGCGATATAACAGAATTCCACGCGGGCGAAGCCGCGGTCGGAAAGCTAGTATATTAATATAGAGAAAATCTACCAGGAATAAATACTCCTGTAAAGTGGGTCCGTTTACAATAATATAAGACTCGCATGGTGGGCAGGTGGGGCAGCGGCCGCCACCTGCCCATGGGTACGCCAGTGTCTTCATTGACTAATCAGAGACGGTAGTTTCAGTACCGGAAGCCAGTTGCAAAAAGTCTTAAATAAATTACACAAACAATTATATTAAAACCAAAAGCTAACAATACCATCATTTTGATATTCCTCCATTGGCTCAATACCATCATCTAGTTCATCAGTAACAGCTGGTAATTCTTCTTTGATAGCAGTATTTCCTGTTTCACATTCATCATCTATACTTATGTGGAATATTGTCGAAGTAATAAGCCCACTACAAAACTCTAATTGGGCTTGGTTTATTAAAGGATTGACCTGTGAAAAGAAAAAGAAAGATCATAAGGTTGTGTGTTCAAATCAGGTCAGCGTCACCGGTATAGTAAAGTTGAGCAATAGGGTGTAGAGCTCCCTCATCCTAAATAGAAAAGGGAGGATTCTCCAACCAGACAGGTGTTGTGTCTGGTGTCAACACTTGATTTCGGGAAGTTGTATTTATGCTTGTTACACGGTAAACTGTTTATGCAATGAAAGGTTTGCGTGACGTCATTATGACGCGTATTTCGTATGTGATGTTGTAGATACCACTACAATTATTATAATATTGAGAAAATTAAAATGAAATTTGAAAATATTTGAATGTAAAAATCACATAAGACAATCACCCAAAACTACCGCCCTTCACCACTTCCTAGTGCTTTGGCTGGGAAGAAGAGAGGTGTGAACTTCCCAGCAGGAGAGCTGTCTGTTCAGTTGAATAACAAATAACTTTATACAATACTATGCATGTAAACTGACTATTACATATCAAAACATAGAAAATAATCTGATTTACCTTATGCCAACTAGCCATACCTACCAGCAAAATACATTTGTAACTTATTATGTACAAAGTACTAAGGAAATTATAAGTACATAATATTTGTAAGTCTAATATTGTATGATAATAATTGTATGCTTATATTTGATAAAAGCTTTTATATTGCTATGCAACATGCAATGGTTTAAAAACCAAACACTTTAGGTATGAGCTTGAGAGGAATCACATTCACATTAAACTGATATTAGAAATTATAAGAATAAATGGCTGTTAAAAAATATCTTACCTCATTTTTGTCACTTATATTCTGAGCAAAAAGCACTTCGGATTTCAGACATTGTCGCAGTAATCGGTAGCTTTGCTTTAATTTAGCAAAGCAGAAGACACAAGCAAGCAGCGGTCTACTATCTTCAGTTACAAACTGCAACAACATTTGTCATGTATTTTGATTTTATTATTTATTCATCATTTATACAAAAGAATAAGGACTCTTCACATTAAACAGCTACCAAATATGATTAAGGTATGAACTTGTGCTAACATGAGTCTATATCCAACTATACAGTGGAGCATTTTTTATATATGCATTATTGTAGATACAATTTAATATAATAATAATAGAATTATTTGTAAGAATATTGTTGTTACAAGGTGTTACATACAATTCACGTCCAAAATATTCTGCTGTCTTTCAGCATACAAGCATAACCTTAACCACAATTAATAACCTTAAAGAGATTACTTCATATTGTTACGTGTAATATATAAGTAGACATGACTGTGTCTCCAGTTAATGTAACCAGTAGTTTGCTCAACATTCTCATTGTTGGCACACGGTCTATGAGGACTATTCTTAGAAACTAGAAGTTTCTAAATTAAATAAACTTTGTAACAAACTAAGGTTAAATAAAAACCATGTGACTTAGTTAATGGACACATATAATAAAAGTCTCTCCCATATAATTTGTAATAATGTTCATTTAAAACAAGAAATACTGGTTAAAAGCATAAACATTCCTTGAAATGAGAATGTTTTGATTTAGACAACTCAGTTTGTGCAATGGCTTAGTGGCCCTTGTTCACTGTGTGACATGCAGTGAACAAGGTGGGAACTGAACCCATACAGAACAAATTTGTATGGCCTGCAGGTACTTGTTCCGGGTCTATTCGAGTATGCGAGTGTTTTGTAGTTACACACACAGTACAAATGACAATATTAAAAAAAATTAAGAGTACAAGTAAAACTGTGATGGAGCATGACAACTGAATAGAGCTGGTGTTATGTTTAATTGGGTAACTAAGTCATGTAGTTTTTTTTCTTAACTTTAGTTTATTATCTAAACAAAGGGAGTCATTAAGAGGAGATAAGTTAAGTACCTATCCAAGAAAAGACTTCTAGAGCTGTCTTAAATTTGCTACACTAGTGTAAAACTAATTTGTTGTTTCTTAAAAACATAACAATTCTAGAAATAACAACTTACTGGAATATTAGTCAGCGTCTCATATAGTTTGTGCAAGTTTCTGCTGGCCACTATACACAGGCGGACATTCTCCGCTGAACATATCCTACACATTGGTAGTCTATCCATTATTAACTCAGAAAGCATCAGAAAGTATCAAATACGGTTTTCTTCTCTTCTTTGACAACTCAACCAACGTCTATTATTCTGCCAGCGTCTTTTTTTTTTTTTTTGGGATTTTATGGCCTGGTTTCTAAGACCTTTAAGCCATGTCTTATTTGCACTTCAGTTTCACTTCTTCTTTTGTAACTTATCCTAGCTTAACCTATCTCCTTTCGTTTCCCACGTGTGGCCGACCAGGAAGGGGTTTGGGGTGTGGAGGCATGAGGAACAGGGAGTAAAGTTCACTCATCCTCCATAGAAAAGGGAGGATCCTCCGACCAGACGGGTGTTATGTCTGGCGGGCACTTGCCCAGTGGTTGAAATTGGCAAGTTGCATGTATGCTAATTGCACGGTAAACTCTGACTGCGAGATGTAGAATTCGTGTGACGTCACTATGACGCGTCGTTCATTTTGTGGCGTTTGTAGGTGCCGCTACATCACTCCCCTCCGGAGACCGGAGGTCGATAGTGGGCTGAGTCTTGTATCTTGTGATTCTTGCTAGGCCAGTTGAGGTTCCAGTGAGTCGGAACTGTCTTTGAAGATTCCCCAGTGAGTCGGGGTGGTGGCGCTGCGTTGTACTCCAGTGCGTCGGATCATCGGATGTCGTACAGCGCCGGGTTGAGGCTGCGTCGAGGTTGCTGATGAGGTTGAGGGTGATGACCAGGTATGCGCGGTCGCTGCATGCTTGTGGTCAGGATACCCGTTGAAGAAGTGGGTGCTGGCTGGGTGGGTGATTCGCCGATGAAGCTTGCGGGAGTGATGATGATGACGTCACGCTCAAGTTGTTGCACGAAGGCTGCGCTGACGTTCATGCTCGGGGTCACCATTGTGGGGGCATGAGGAACAGGGAGTAAAGCTCACTCATCCTCCATAGAAAAGGGAGGATCCTCCGACCAGACGGGTGTTATGTCTGGCGGGCACTTGCCCGATGGTTGAAATTGGCAAGTTGTATGTATACTAACTGCACGGTAAACTCTGATTGCGAGATGTAGGATTCGTGTGACGTCAGTATGACGCGTCGTTCATTTTGTGGCGTTTGTAGGTACCGCTACACCAGTTACAGGCACTTTTGAATTGTCAGAAGGTCGGTCAGTCAGTAAGGTGAAGCTAGTCGCCCATTCCAAAGAGTAGGTACCTATGGAGAAGAACGGGCAAAAAACTCCATGGACACCCTTTTAATTTATCAAGCTATTGATACAAATATTTGATCACATCATTCATTTTGAAATCAAACGTGTGAGAACGATGCAGAAATATATTGTACGCGATATGGCACACGCCACCACCAGCGAGACATTTGAGTGAGCATGACATACTCTCAATAGCCATAGCACTATCAAGTCAATAAACGACTAACCCAACAAATAGATGCTTTACAGCAAGTAGATCGTGCTCACACGTATACACTTTGACATTTTAGTCGTCCTACAAAGATGGTTCACTGACTGTTTTCGACATAATATACCCCCAGCCGCGGTTATTTGTTTTGTACCTTTAATTAAGATAATAGGTAGGTATAGCGAAAAATAAATAATACATCAGAAATACGAAACATCCTGTAATAATGTTTACGTATCAAACGGACCATAACACAGTTACAAACTTACTACTTATGCCTCATACACACGTAACGATTTGTCGTAGCGATTTCAGACTGTGCAGATAAATCGAATGTTCCTATTGCCTCCACACGCCTCCGATATCGACGACGATCAGGCAGTTCTCCGCAGAAGCTCACACAAGACACATGTCAGTTACAATGGAAGACTATGACGCACTTGCGATATTATGGTTATGTGTTTAAAGAAAAAAAAGAAGCGGAGTCTATAGTGTAAAGACTGGCTCATGAAAAGGAAGCAATTTTCTCATACCAACTTGTTAAATGAGTTGTAATTCATTCCGAAAGATTGCATAACTATTTAAGGATGAATGAGGAGGCATATTTAAATCTGCTGGCTTTAGTTTCTCCACTAATAAAGAAACAAGACACTGTGATGAGAGAAGCTATAAGTCCTCATGAAAGATTAACTGCTACACTGCGATTTCTAGCTACAGGACGTTCCTACCAATGTATGAAGTTTTCTACAGTGATATCACCGCAAGCTCTTAGCAAAATAATCCCTGAAACCTGTGATGCTCTATATGAGGTTCTACGGAAAGAGTACTTAAAGGTAAGAAATTATAAATACTGTAATCAATCAATTATTTATTAATTAAACTTTTATGACATTGTAGCAGTACCTACAAAAAACGCCACGAAATGAACAACGCGTCATACTGACGTCACACGAATTCTACATCTCGCAATCAGAGTTTACCGTGCAATTAGCATACATACAACTTGCCAATTTCAACCATTGGGCAAGTGGCCCACCAGACATAACACCCGTCTGGTCGGAGGATCCTCCCTTATCTACGGAGGATGAGTGAACTTTACTCCCTGTTCCTCATGCCTCCACATTGGTGACGCCGACGTGATCGACTTCAGCGTGACGTCATCATCATCACTCCCGCAAGCTTCATCGGCGCCACGGCTTCAAGGGGTATACTGACCACGAGTATGCAGCGACCGCGCATACCTGGTCATCACTCTCAGCCTCATCAGCAACCTCGGCGCAGGCACAGGCTCAGGCACAGGCTCAGGCACAGGCACAGGCTCAGGCACAGGCACAGGCACAGGCACAGGCTCAGGCACAGGCACAGGCACAGGCTCAGGCACAGGCGCAGCACAGGCACAAGTACAGGCGCAGCACAGGCACAGGCGCAGCACAACCACAAGCATCGCAAGATATAAGTCGGAACACTATCAACCTCCAATCTTCGGAGGGGAGTGATGTAGCAGTACCTACAAAAAACGCCACGAAATGAACAACGCGTCATACTGACGTCACACGAATTCTACATCTCGCAATCAGAGTTTACCGTGCAATTAGCATACATACAACTTGCCAATTTCAACCATTGGGCAAGTGGCCCACCAGACATAACACCCGTCTGGTCGGAGGATCCTCCCTTTTCTACGGAGGATGAGTGAACTTTACTCCCTGTTCCTCATGCCTCCACAACATATTAAGAATATTTTACAAAACTTCTTATATTATATCATTAAAATTACGTAAATAAGAAGTAATTGTATTATCAGATTGTACATGATCTGGCTCTACTGTTGATGGAAATTCTATTGATGATTGAGTGTGTGGCTCAGTGTAAATTATTTGAGTGTGTGGCTGAGTGGAAAGGTTTTGGATGTGTGGTTGAGTGGAAAGGTTTTGGATGTGTGGCTGAGTGGAAAGGTTTTGGATGCGTGGCTGAGTGGAAAAACTAGTATTTGCAAAATCATCGTATTTTCTTACAGTGTGTGATATAGTTAAGCTACCCATTTCAGCCAAGAACAGAGTCTCATTAATAATTTTTTCTGCTATAATTCTCTGTTCTTTTGGTAACTCTTGTAGTTTCATCCCAACATTTTTTCCAAAAACCTCAAAACGATTATCGGGTTGTTTAGGTCTTTTAAAATGATCATTTACGGACTTAAGTACGTCTTCAGTTAATGTATTTTTCCGTGGTCTTGGCCGATTACGATCCGAGATTGATGTAGCCCGTTCGCTATCAGAACGGTTTGCCGGGGACGATGTAATTGATTCGTTGTCAGAATAGCTCTGTGTTAGTGTTGGTGTATCTCGGTCGCTGTCTGGACGATCGTAGCTCGTTGAGTCGAAGCTGGCGGTTGACTGCGTCTGTAGAATAGGTAAAAGTATTATCTTCCTGAAACAATTACTAATCATGTACTTATTTTGTTACAGTTTCCAAAAACAGAAGAAGAGTGGAGAATAATAGCGAGAGAATTTGAGCAGACGTGGAACTTTCCTCACTGTTTAGGTGCTATTGATGGCAAGCACGTTGAAATCGTGCCTCCAAGCAACAGTGGCTCGTTTTATTATAACTATGTCGGAGATCATCGATATAATTTTAATAGAAGTTGCTGATTTGATTTACGTAGTAGAGGGGCGAACGCTTGTGACGTTATTTTGTGATGGCGTCACATGGACAGAGTCGCTTTGGAAAGTGGGGTTCGTCGAACGGGGACTTTGCATCGAGACGCGGACCAGGGCACTCCTCCGAACCGAAACTGTCGGTTTGCCTATTCAAATTGTTATTATGAAGATTGGAGGGTATATCTACACGCCGTGCTTCAATTCAAAAACTCACCTACGAAACGGAACCTGTACCACCACACCAAGATGATGTCGACCCTACCGCTCTGCCGTCGCTGTCTCCGACATCAGAAGTTGGATAAAGAACTACACTGCTCACAATCTCGTTATAAATCAAGGAACCGAATAACGTGAGGCTGGAAGTGAACGTGAAGTTACGAGGTGCGCTCAATTGCTGGCGCAGAGATCGCTCCGCGTGATAGTGCGCTGCAGGAGTCCGCTGCAGGCGTGCACGTGCGGCTGGACGCGGCGCTGTCACGAAAGTGCTGGCTGTTGTTTGGCGCGCGACAGTGCTGGCTGATGCTAGGCACGCGACAGTGCTGACTGATGCTTGGCGTGCGACAGTGCTGGCTGATACTTGGTGCGCGACAGTGCTGGCTGTTGCTTGGCGCGCGACAGTGCTGGCTGTTGCTTGGCGCGCGACAGTGTTGGCTGTTGCTTAGCGCGCGACAGTGTTGGCTGATGCTTGGCGCGCGACAGTGCTAGCTGTTGATTGGCGTGCAAAGTGCGCTTGCGGAGCGCGCTTCTAGCTGCTTGGTGAATCACATCAATGGCGTGTGGTGCGGAGTCGGAGCTGCGTGCGGCGCAGCCGGAGCTGCGTGCGTTTTGCTGAACGTCCAAGGTTTCAAGACTTGAGTCTCTACTCTGCAGGCGATGAGATGAATTCAGGGCAGCATCTACTCTGCAGGCGATGAGAAGGTTCAAAATACCCAAAACGTTTGTGGTAACGTAATGGGAGTTTATGAGAGCTCAGAGATGTCTGGTGTGCAACGGTTGACAACTGCCAAGTGGCAGGTGTTTGTGGGAAATTGCCACAATTCGGTGAGTCGTACCATTTTTATTTTGATTCCGTGGCCGAATGTTCTCTTGTCAAGCAATCTGTAATTTCATTGGTGTATGTACACACGCGCCAGTATATATACAGTGTACAAGGTGTTGTCATTATATTGTGTACTGATCAATTTCTTTACGACACGATAATAAGAGTTATTTGCAAATTTAATTTCTTGGACTACCCGTATTCTTTGTTATAATGGACTGAGAAATTTTAAATCAGGGTTTTAAAAATATGATTTCTAAAATCAAAAACAAATTGTTTATTTCAAATTAACCATCCGTTGGTGCTTTGGAATAGTTAATGTCGGTCAGTCCAAGAAAAGTGAAGCTAAATTTCATGTTCCAAAGCATAGAACTTTATGGAGAAGAACGTGCAAGAAACTCCATGGACAAGTCTGGTTTGTCTTTGATTATTTCGAAACTAAAGTTCACTGTGGCCTATAGTTACGAGCTCAGTTGAGCTTATGATAGTATGTGTGGCTAGACTATTAAATCTTCTCAAGAGAACAAGCGGTAACGAACATAGAAATGAGTGCTATTTACGAAAAATCTAAATTTGATAGAAGTGAGATAAAGTAATGAAATTTAATATTGGTGAGTTGTTTGATGGCGATAATGGCGATCGTTACCTATTGAAATCGTTGATTGGAAACAGAACTTATAAGTACCCCCACGATCGTATATGAAAGACTTCTCCAAGTAATGTCTGCTGAGTTAGATTTTCAAAATGTAGAAGATGGTGAGGAGGGTGCCTCCGCCAGCAAATAGAACACGTATCATGGCTGAGTGGTCGCGCTGCACGCACTAGTCTGTAGTCGTAACTGCAACCCAGTGAGAGGTTGTTCAGAGCGCGATGGGCAGCTAGTGGTGTGGCGGGGACACTAGTAGGTGTGGTCGCGCTGCACGCGCTAGTCTGTAGTCGTAACTGCAACCCAATGAGGGGTTGTTCAGAGCGCGATGGGCAGCTAGTGGTGTGGCGGGGACACTAGTAGGTATGGTCGCACTGCATGCACTAGGCTGTAGTCGTAACTGCAACTCAGTGAGGAGTTGTTCAGGGGGCGATGGGCAGCTAGTGATGTGGCGGGGACTCTGGTAGATATGGTCGCACTGCATGCACTAGTCTGTAGTCGTAACTGCAACTCAGTGAGGAGTTGTTCAGGGGGCGATGGGCAGCTAGTGATGTGGCGGGGACCTGGGTCTCGGAGGAGACTATTAGTTGTACGGTCATGTGTTGACCTGGGAGTCGTGGACTCTAAGAGTTGGTCGTATCACAAGAGGTGATGACGATATGGGTGTCAACTATAAGTTGTCACTAGCTACTGTGGTAGCGAACCATGGTGTGTTTTCTTATTGAAGATTATGATTTTGATTTGATAATTATGAGGCTTGGAGGAAACTTTTGTATTTTCTTTTTGGAATTTGATAATTATCGAGGCTTGAAGGAAGCTTTTGCGTTTAAGTTGTTAAAATGATTAAGTTGGTTTGGTTCTCTAATAGTCATAGTAATTAAACGTGACGTGTGACTGTCAGGTTGGCCGAGTCGGTTTTCTGTGCCTTTTTTTAATTTGTTACAGACATGCACGAGGACGTGCAACGGGAAATATCGAAGTTTGGCCGGAATCGGCGGTTGGCCTGGTGAACCGGATCCTGGACTCCGGGGCTGAGGGAGCTTCGGATGCGACTGGGATTGGCGCTGGGATGATGATGATGATGAAGATGATGCATGAGGACGTGCAACTAGTCAGGCTGGCCGTGTCGGAGATCATCGATATAATTTTAATAGAAGTTGCTGATTTGATTTACGTAGTAGAGGGGCGAACGCTTGTGACGTTATTTTGTGATGGCGTCACATGGACAGAGTCGCTTTGGAAAGTGGGGTTCGTCGAACGGGGACTTTACATCGAGACGCGGACCAAGGCACTCCTCCGAACCGAAACTGTCGGTTTGCCTATTCAAATTGTTATTATGAAGATTGGAGGGTATATCTACACGCCGTGCTTCAATTCAAAAACTCACCTACGAAACGGAACCTGTACCACCACACCACGATGATGTCGACCCTACCGCTCTGCCGTCGCTGTCTCCGACAACTATAAACATAGACACAGTATGGTATTAATGGCAATCGTTGATGCAAAATACAGGTTTCTGTTAATTGATTTTGGTACAAATGGAAGGGTTTCTGATGGTGGAGTATTATTGAATACAAAATTTTATGAAAAACTTGAAAGAAAGGCGTTAAATATTCCTACAGAAGAAAAGTTACATAATAGTTCACGAATACTGCCGTATGTATTTGTAGCTGATGATGCGTTTCCTCTAAGACAGGACATGATGAAGCCATTTCGGCAAAATGACTTAGATAGTAGAATTAAAAAGATATATAATTATCGGACATCGCGAGCACGCCGTATAGTTGAAAACGCTTTTGGTATACTAGCGGCGAGGTTCAGAATTTACAGAACACAGATGAATATGTCGCCTGAAACTATTGGGTCAGTCGTAAGAGCAACCTGTGCTTTGCATAATTATTTGATGTCATCATCGCTTAATTCATACGCTCCTTCAGAATGTTTCGATAGTGAACATTATGAGGAAGGTACGATAACGTCAGGATTCACAACAACAGAGTCAACACTTGAACCATTACAAAGAGTCAAAGAACTACACAAGGCCGTGCAATTCAAACAGCAAAGCAGATAAGAAGTCAATTTGTGACGTATTTTGTAACTGAAGGGAAAGTTCCTTGGCAAGACAATTTTATTCATTAATGCCAAAATATAAACTACTAGTTTATATTTTGGCATTAATGAGAGGCTTCGCTCGGGTGCAATGTAGATTTATTTTAATAAATAATCCATCTAAGATTATCTCGGGAAAATATATTTTTACTCGGTCTTGTTTGAAAAATCATAACTCTGCAACAAAAATATATAACAGTTCAAATTCTTTTTTGATGCCTTTACTTTATTAGAAACTTAACATTTTGTAATGAATCCACCCAAAAACTATATGGAAACAATACCACAGAAAAATATAACAGAAAATATTTTAGGTAGACTTTTACTTCCAAATTATATTCTATTCAATATTAATGGAATCCACTTGAAATTGAGTATCCATTATCATTTACTGAATTAAGCTAATTATTTAATTACGATTTGTACCCACAATACGAAATTGTACCCATAATTAAGCAATAAATATTTTTTCAAAAATAAAAGCTTACCTCATTTTCGTCCTCATCTATATTCGATGTAGATGGTCTCGGTACTTCTTGATCGTATAAAAAACTCAACAACTCGAAGTACCATAAACGAGGTTTATAAATCTCGTCAGTCCCTGCTCCAGATTTACACGATTGTTTTATTTTATTGAGCTCTTTTTTATATGTAGTTCGAAGCTTATTGATTTTCTTAACCACTATGTCCCTGGTGGCATTTGGATCTATGGATTTATATTTTTCGACTAGCCTGTTGTAGGCGGCATTTTTTTTGTTGCGGTCATGGTAATCCTTACATGTAGTCTTCCAAAGGCAAATTTCGTTTCGGTTGGTAATTTTCTATGAAATCTTGCAGTTGTTCGCGGTGTCCACCTCTTTCGTCTTCCGACATGTTTCCGCGAAAGCGATGTGCACGCCCGCACCAGCCCGCACACTAGCAAACTCTGTGAACTACTGCCGTAGTAGGCTCGTCGAAAAAATATCGATACATTGATATATCGATATTATTTTTTCAATGTATCGATATTTTTGAGCGATATTTAATGTTTCGATGTATCGAGGTATCGATATAAAATTACAAGTATTGAAAAGGTATAAAAATCGATATTTTTTATAATTAAAAATGTCTGTATCAGATAAATATTGGTTTGATTAATAAACAATTAATATTTTTTATTGTTGTCCTTGATTTAAAAAAATTAAAAATGATGTCTATTGATTAGTATTTATCTAGTAATGTAAGATGATTGAAGTAGATTAGGCCAAATATTTTTTTTCCTATCACACCGATATATCGATATTTTTAAATAAAAATATCAATATCGATATTGATATATTCAAAAATTATCGATACTTTATTGCATTTCCGACATCCCTATATTGCCGAACTGAGCGATCGCCATCCACACGCAACGATAAAACTGTGCAAACGCAATCGACAACGATTTATTTAATGAAAATTGTAACTGCCACCGATGAACGATTATCGACAACGATTTTTCATACACACGATTGATAAAACTGCGCAAACTAGTCTGCACAGATTAATCGCTACGACAAATCGTTACGTGTGTATGAGGCATTAGACACTAGACAGTTTTTTTAGTTTCCTGAAAAGTTAATTATTTTGAGTTACTCGGTGTTAGAACTTAAGCCAAAGAGTATAATAATACTAGGGAAAAAGAGAGCCCTCTCGAGACGTTTTTATGCAAGCAATTTTGAAGCGCCATCTAGACTTCTTGACCAGAGTTATAGGTATGCTATACATACGTATACTTAGCTATATAAGTATTCATAAGCATAGTTCCATTCCCAATAACAAGTTATTATGTTTAATTTTCTTGTTGTTATGCTTTGACAAACATTTGCAAAACATTACAATAAGAAAATTAAACAAAATAACTTGTTAATGGGCATCGGGTCTTGTAGAATCAAATTTTTTACGCTAACGCAAATAAAATGAAAAAGTGGCCATCTTGTGAATAAGGTTGCCAACCTATTAACCATACATTCTACTTTATTTTTGGTAATTCTACTTTTTTACAAATAAAGTATGCAAAAATACTTTATTTTTAACCTTTACTGTGATGCGTAAAACAAAATACTCATTATGGGTACTTAACGATTTGTAATTGCTGAACGAAATGTTTAAAACGGATAATGGAAATAATTGGGAATGAACAAAATATTTCTTACCTACCTACTCTCTGTTCCTGCAATTTTAACAAAGAGTTTTTTTTAAATAAATCTAAAGTGGCGAGAAGAGAGAAATAGAGTATCAATAAATTTAATCCAAAACGAGTTGGTTATTTATTTAAAGGAGAATGGCCAAAAAAACCCAGGCTCGGCACAAAAGTTTTATATTTCAGATTTTAGATCTGATTTAGTAAACAAAGCTGATTAGCGTCTGATTTAGTGATCATAGCTAAATTCAGTGGCTAACATATTTTATTTGCCTATAGTAGTTGCTTAGGTGGCGCTTGAGGCAAACAATGTTTTTTTAGTAAACTTATTAATACCTAATTCACATTATTTATTATGATTAATGTATTAGGTAAGTCAGGCCATAACAATAAAATAAGCAAGTGATTACATACGTGATTGTGAGTGAGCTAGCAAGATAGTGACGCTAGACGATGCAAGCGAGAGTTGTTGTGTAATATAATAATCTAATTATCTTATGTATCTTGTATTACCATTGTAAAACTTTTGTAAATAATGTTCTATTAAATACGATACTACAATACTTTTGTTATTTTTAATATGTTTATATATAAGTAGTATTACAAGCATTGTAAACTTTCTAGAGTCCTTTTGTATAGTAATCATATGAAATAATGACAATTTATAAATAATATATTGTTTTCCTTGAGCGCCTATGCTCATTAATAACTTAAATGGCCAAAAAACATGTTAGCCACTGAATTCAGTAACGATCATAACTCAGAACAACTATACTAATTTTAATTTAAAATCTGATATATTAAATTTTTGCGTCAGGCTTGGGTTTTTTTTTTTTTTTTATGGGTCGTGGCCGTTCTCCTTTAAATGTTAATTGTCAAGCAAGCTTTGTAACCTTTAAAGATGACAAAAAATTGTTGGCATGTGCTAAAAGCACACAAAAATACGTTTTTAATGTAACAAAAACATAAAATTTTAAAAATACTTTTTTCTACCTAATACTTTATTTTTTTCCTATCCAAACCACTTTATAGGTTTTTTTGTGAAAATAGTTGGTAACCCTACTTGTGAACCATGTTAGGTTCCTGTTACCAATTAACAAAATGATCTGATAAGGTTGCCAGAACAAGGATTTTTAAAAAGGAAATTTAATTGAAATTGGTAATTTAAATGATCTCCTTCTAATTATTAAAAAAATATCGTATTTTTTCATAAAAATTCAAAATATTTATTTTTCAAATTATTTACAGAGACATCTATGATATGGTTTTAGGTCGGGAAGTGTAGATGGCGCAACTTTCTTTGCTAGACGTTCGTTCAAGGGAACTGCCCCTGACTTAAGCTTAAGCGACGTTATATTATATACGCCGCTAATATAACCTGTGGTTTGAGGTTTTGGGTATGTTTTGGGTCTTCGAAGAAAAGTTCGGCATTTCCTAAGACTTGTTAGAAAAAATAAATGTTAGTGTGGTGTGTGTAGTGATGGCCGAGAAGTACTACGTGTGGGGCGAGGGCGTGTGGCGCGAGCTGGACGTGGCGTCGGGGCGCGTATCGGGCTGGCGGCGTCGCGCGCGCTTCGTGTTCGTGCGGCAGGGCCGCCTGCTGGTCGCGCGGCGCCGCCCTGTGCTGCGTGCGCTGGAGGCGCTGGCTGCGGGGCAGCCTAGCGCCGCCGCCGACGGCCCGCGGCTCTCGCACCGCAGGTAATCATTACTCGAGTACGACCTTCCATCAGTATTACATCGGCGTCACATCAGTTTTCGTGCTCAAACGTCGTTAACGATACAGATAGTACAGTAGGCAGGCCATGTCTCACACAAGACCATGACCCCCTGTCATTGTACTTATGGTAACTAATAGCATGTATGCCACACAGTGTGAGTAGCAGTATGTTGTTATTTATATAAAAAAAATGTTGCCCCAATACTAGGAATTTATGGTGGGTGAGTTTAAAAACATAAATTCAACTGCACCAACAGCCAGACCAGGAATAAGTACTTGTGGATCATACAAATATTTATTCCTTGATCGATCCAACCACACAACACAGCAGTCAATTTCTTACCTACTGTTCCAACGGTGCTGTCTATGCCGTGCCATGGGCTGTGTATGTACTGTGCTGTAGTTTTAGCTGAGCATATTAAAGGCTACTGTAATAGATAGGGTTGTGATTACTTCATAAGAGCTACCACAGACCCCACTGAAATAGAAATGTGGTACTTATTGAGATCTTAGTTAAGTGTCTGCTTAAATATTTGATGTATCAAGTTATATGTTGTTGGATTCTTATTAGATTTTTTTTTAACTAGACTATATTACACATCATAATTCTTCTCATGGTAGCTTCATCACAAATAGTTTTCAAAATTGATGTCAGCTGTAAACTAATATTAAAGGTTTCTGTATTGGTAGCTGTCAACAAAAGCTGGTTGTCGCTGTCCCCTCACATGCACAGCTACACATCGCTGTTGCAGCTCTTTGCTAGAGAGTATGCCACTATGTTATAATTACTACTCTTGAGAACAGAGACCACTATGATGTAGCATACTGATAGAATCAACTGCCAACAAGCAGAACATAGAAACAGTGGTTGCTTCTTCACAGCTTACAGTCAGCTTCAGTGCGGAATTATAAGTAAACTATTAAGGTTATTATTGTAAGGTGTACCCATGGCTCAGTGGTGCAGAACAGGCAGCACAACCTAACAGGACACACATGACTATGTGCAATGTTGTTGTCTGGAGGTGTCTGAAACTGTTACAGAATAGTTAACAAACAGTAAGATATTAAATATGGAAAACTAGCGGCCACCTGCGACTTCATTCCTGTTTTTATATGCTCTGCTGCAATTGGTTGCAGCAATGTTATATAACTGAAACTCCTTTCTGGATTAATGGGCTATCCAAAGCAAAAATATTTTTTCAAATCAGACCAGAAGTTCCGGAGATTAGCGCATTCTAACAAATTCTTCAGCTTTATATACATATTAGTATAAATTTATGGGTATATTAAATAGTTTGTGTAGCACACACAATGAAAGCCCTTAAAAATTACTTATTTATTTAATTATTAACATATACAGCCATCAGTACAGGTAAACTTAACCTAATGCAATGGTTGTACCATTTAAATGTATAGCTAACTATATTACACTGCAATTATTGTACACACATACAATACAATATGCAGCTATCCATCTAAAATAACATACATAAGTAGGTACCTACAACATAAGTAAGTGATCATATGTATGCAACACATGATCACTTACTTAATGCAATTCAAACACAACAGAATACATACATGGCCTTTGTGAACACACTAACTAACTGTCCACGAAAATAAATCGAGCCGAGTGGACACCGTGTTGAGCACACGCAGTGTATTCGTCAGTGGCGCAAGTGGCAACAAGTTGCAATTCATTTTAGCTCCTTTTGGTCACAGAGTGATGTGGTATAGCCTGCCCTAAGGCCTTCCTCAATACATTAACTATCCAACACAAACATAATTTTTCAATTGGAACCAGTAGCTCCTGAGATTGGACACATTCAAACAAACAAATTCTTCAGCTTTACAATATTCAGTATAGGTTTGAATAAACTATAGTTACAATTTATTTATTCCATAATAAAAATACATTTATATATAGAAATACATAATAGAAAACTGTGCAAGTATGTACTTGCTTACTTGCTGCTTGCGTTTTTACACAAAATAAACAGCATAACAAGTAGTTATAAGTAACTTTAAAATATCCAAATGACATCTGCTTTAACCAAAGCATGATTCATAATGCTTGCTTCTGTATATTAAAGTCTGTCTTTTATTATACAACATAATTTTTTGTTTACACGAAACCTGAATATAGTTAGTTCAGAATAAGCAACTGAATCAATTCCAATCATTTTTAACCGACTTCATAAAGGAGGAGGTTACTGAATTCAACCATATATAAATGCTTTTTTTTATGTTTGTTCACGGATGACTTCGTCGTTTATGAACCGATTTTGATAGTTCTTTTTCTGTTGAAAGAAGACATTCCCAAGGTGGTCCCATGATAAGGACATCAGGATTTGATGGTGGAAAATCAGAGAATTCAAGGGGAACTTTCAAAAATCGTAGGGGCAACCAGTGTGTTTGTAAGTTTTTTCATTAAGTATTTTAACATTAGCATCCAGTCTAACCGGATGCAGCTGAACAGTACTTTTCACAACTAAATAGTGTAAAATAAAAACTTGTGGTGTGTGGTGCCAAAAACTAATATACTATACAAAAACCAAAGACACCAACTTCCGAAATTAGTTATTTTTCACTTTGCAGTGTTTTTTGGAAGTTGGTTGTTTTTTTTGTAAAAAAAGTTTTTATTACACCATGTTATATATTTTTCCAAATACGTTTAGAAATTTTTGCAGTGTGGTTACCGAGCGCACCCCGCAACTTACGATAGATCATAGTACGCGCAACAGCTGACGCTAGAGGTCAACGTACTGCTCGCCCGTCCAAGCGGAGCGTGAACCATATTTTTGTTGGGACAGCCAAGTAGGATAACAAGCTCATAACTTTGTGGTTTTTCATGATATCGTTTTGAAATTTTGTACATAGATTGTTTACTTAAAAATACTGGACACATTCGAGTTTCACATAAACAAAAAATAATGTTGTATAAGTTGGTACAAAGTTGACAACAAAATATCCCTCAGAGATAATTCTGCTGTTCACAAACTTTAAGGTAAGTGCATCTTTTTCTTTCCATTTCGTTAAGAAAAGGATAGAAGATAACATTTTAGTTTAATACTGTCAAATTAAGATACTCCATAGACAGTTTAGACGCGATTATAAACATGGCGACTAAAAATACGTCAGTTTACGTCAGGAGCACACTAATTTGACAGGTCTAAAGGGACATTTTATCTTGTCCTTTTCTTAATGAAATAGAAAGAAAAAGATGGACAAAACTTAAAATTAGTTTGTGTATCGAGTATATGTGAATCTAGTTCTGGCTTCCAATTAAGTAAAATAGTATAATTTCAACTGTTGTCTTACGATATTTGTCCCTGCAGCAAGACTGAGAGCCTCTCTAAGCGCACGCTCGAGACACTCGCCACACCAGCCGCGCCCCCCGCGGCCCCCGCCGCCTCCGCGCCCGCCCCGCCGCCCCTCCCGATAGCGTGCGAGCATCATCACTGCTGTGCACACAGGTAACTGTTATTTTTTTGTTTCTAATGTTGCACCAACTTAGTGTACGCTTGATGTATTAGAACCCTCTGATAGTTTTTATCAGTTTTTCTGAAACTGAGTTCAGTTTGAAGCACACAAGGATCTTGTGTGTGCTCAAAATTGTAAGCAACGCTGCTGTCTTGTATTTAGATAAAAAACGAGTGTGCTTATGACCACACGACTGAAGTGAAACTTCTTTCGCACCATCTGTATGTATATATATATATATATATATATATATATGTGTGTACAATATATACATGTATACACATTTACATATATTAATTTTCTATAAATATTTAAATTTATTTCATGCTTTCATTTATAAATTAATATTTTTGCATAGACCTCCAATTTAAAAAAAAAAGAAAAGTGGATTCCCTCGGGGCCAAAAGGTCGGGCTCTACCTCCTGAATCAGGGGACCCCAAACTCGGGTAGTCCACGACCTCTGGTTCCCGAGATAATCCACGGGGGGGTGAGGTAACTAAAGGGGGTCGGGGGGGGATAGGGTTTGTGGGGTTGCGGGGGAGGGAGGGGGGAGGGGGAGAGCGGGCAGTGGATTCCCTCAGGGCCAAAAGGTCGGGCTCCTCCTCCTGATTCAGGGGACCCCAAACTCGGGTAGTCCACGACCTCTGGTTCCCGAGATAATCCACGGGGGGGTGAGGTAACTAAAGCGGGGGGGGGTGTTGGGGGGGTTAGATTTCGTGGGGTTGCGGGGGGTAGGGGGAGGGGGAGAGGGGGGAAGGGGAGAGGGTGGAGTGGATTCCCTCGGGGCCAAAAGGTCGGGCTCCTCCTCCTGATTCAGGGGATCCCAAACTCGGGTAGTCCACGACCTCTGGTTCCCGAGATAATCCTCGGGGGGGTGAGGTAATCAATGAGGGGAGTCGGGGGGTGTTCGCAGCGTCATGTTCTCGAAGAAATTCATAGTTCTTAATCAATCAAGGTACTTAGCTTAATAATTGAGCTTATGAGGCTCGAAAGCAATTTGTACTTTGTGTCCAATTATCGTATTGTGACGATATCTTCTTCTATACTTTCAATTATATCAGAAATGTTCAGCAAAAATATATAAAACAATATAAAAGCCAGAACAGAACGAAATTTATAAATTATTTGTGCTCTTAGGTAATCAATTGTTAACAAATCTTAAAAAGATCCAAAAAATATATATTGCCTACGGCGAGATGCGAACTCACAACTTCATACTCGACTCAATTGTTAACAAATCTTAAAAAGATCCAAAAAATATACATTATCTTCGGCGAGATGCGAACCCACAACTTTATACACGGCATGTCATGCAATATTTACATGTGCCAACTGCTTCGTTGTATTACAGACGAAATAGGACTATACTTTGCTTTCCGTTCGCCTTGCCCGATCATTTTTGTAATATTTTTCGTAACGCTTTCGCGAGTTTACTCCCCAAGTCAAGCGTGCCTAAAGAAGTTTCACTTCAATAATTGTATAAATGTGATGTGGAGGATAAAGGCACACTTAAACGACTCTGCTCCAACACCGCCCTTAAATAAGGCGACTGCTCGCAGTCCGCGCGGCGACAACTAGTAGACATCCAGCAGTCCACGCGGAGACTGCTCTAGATTTTCGCGATGGACACAGTTCGCGATCAGTTTTTATTGAAGCAACTCGTCTTTTTTATTATGTGTCGATTCACAACTCGCGGAAGATCGAGGGAGCGGACTACTTGCTAGATACTGATTGAGCCACAGAGTACTTGGACTGAGCGTCTGCTGGACTGCTAGCAGTCTGCTCGCCGACGCTGTGCCGACCGCTCGGCTACAACGAGCGGCCAGCGAGGCGTCAACTATTGAGTAGTCTGACTGCGCGCTTACCGTTACCGTTTATAATGCCAATGTAAAATAAATTTTAAAGCCCATATTTGAATAATATTTTATTGCCGGGTGGGAGTAGAGTCGTTTAAGTGTGCTATGATCATAATCCTCCGCGTCATCCTGTCAACATCGTTGAAGCCCTTCAGGTCCTTGTTGCACGTAGCTAGTTGTCTGTTGACGCATGCATGACTCCGTGTTCACGTATATCATGTTGTATTAATTATTATTATTGTTTTAAATGGTTATCATTAGAAATATGTAGTGGTAGTTAATGCGCGCGACAACCCGCCGTTATTTCAGATGCCAGACGGACACGCGATCTCTGGGCAGGCGCACCACGGCCACGCAGTGCGGGCTCTTGCTCCAGCAGGAGAACAGGCCTGTCGCAGCAGCCGACTATAGCTCGGAGGAGGAGTTCGTGACTCCTGGCGCCCGCAAACCGCCGCTCGCACTACGCGAACATACGGAAGTCAACGAGCTGTTCTACAAGACGTCTGCCGCGGCGGACACGTCCGACGAGATGCGAGCTCGGACAGGGAGCAGGTCGGCGTCGTCGCGCTCGGCCGACCACTGCAAGGAGCTGATCATCACGGAGGCAGACGTCCTGCTGCTTCGGGGGTTCGTGGCGCGGACTCGTCCGGGCGCGCTGGCTCGGTTCGATGCCGACCTCACGTACCAGCGCCTGCTGTTCCACGCCATCAACCCGCTGGTGCACGTCGAGCGATGCCCGCGTCTGGAGCGCCTTCTGCGACCTGCCAGCGACGCCGACAAGGTAACTGGGCTACGTCCGAAGTCGACAATTCACCGACGTGAAAGCCCATCAATGGCCTTACATGTAAAATACACTTGTAACTGACGGAGGAGCTCTTAGAGACAGATTCGAAATAGAAATTATAGAAAAGGGATTTTAATTTTAAGGAGAACAAGGAGGAACATTCGAGTGTGAACAAAGTGCGCGCGCCGGTCAGCGGCTTGCAGAAGTCGCCGGAGAGACCGTCCGGTCGTCGGGGAGTGACTGAAAGGAACAACAAATTAGAGAAAAAAGTAGCCGTGATAAAAATACCCGAAACTAATGGCGTCAGTGATCGTCCTAAAGCGAAGCCCGAGCGGAGCGCGGAGAGGGCGCGCTCGCCGCCCGGCGCCCACGTCATCAGCAAGCGGTACGTACTCTAACAATTTGTGTGCAAGGCCTGCTTGAGTCGCTGAACTTGAATTTTTTGCATGTTCTAAGTGGTAATTTTCTGGTGTTCACGAACTGATTTCAGTCTCAATTTTATATCAAAATTATTTGTGATTTCCTTATATTTTTGACATAAGTTGTTATTAAGATGTGATTGCGACAATAGTGCACTACTTACAAATGGTACTTCTATATCCATGTAACTGTATCAGTTTCATTACTTTGGAGATGCTCTTAGCTTCGCTTTCTGCAATGTGCATGTCAGTGTCAGGGTAATAATATGTCTTTACATTAATTATTATTACTAAAATCATCACCACAGCTATTAAAAGTTCAACCCAGAACTTTAATTTAAATAACTTATCAAAATATCACTAATTGCTCAATATGAGCGCTTGTTACTAAATAAGTTGTCTTATAGATGTGTTTCATTATATTTTGTGCATGTTTATGTATCACCCTTATTCTGTGTCATCAACAAATAACTTACATATCTAACAATTCATTGAAAGTGCCCGAAAGTATTGATGAAGTGTCACTAGATTATATTAAAGATGTATTATGTGCTTGTATGAAAAATATAAATACCATATTGAATTATTAACTTCTAACTTAATGCATTGTCATCCAAGCGGAACAAAGGACTAGGTAGTATTTTCTTCCGCTTGGAGTGCCACAAGGTATGACTCTTGGGCCACTGGTGTATGAATGTTTGTGTGCAGTGCGTCCTCTGGCAAGGAGTATTCCAACCTGGAGGACCACGCTATTGTAGCGTGGGTGAGCAGCGGGTCTCGTGCCAGTCTGGTGAGCGGCAACCGACTGTGGCGCGAATTGCAGGACCAGTACGAGCGGCTCACGGGGCGCGGTGAGTGTATTGTCGCATCAAAGTGTTTTATAATAATACTGGTGGTATTGATACAGTGTGGTTACCGTGAGTTTTCATTACGAAGACTCGATCGTCGATATCGAGCGCGTTTAACTCATCGATTGTCCCGCTTCAAGATTGTAAGAACTCTCAACCAATGAGAGAGGCAAACACGGTCGATGAGTGTGATCCAGTCTTGTAATGAAAACTCATGGCAGCCACACTGAAATCCTTACTTTACAAATTCACTTTCCGATTTATAAATATTTATAAATCGGAAAGTGAATTTGTTTGTTTGTTTGTTCCGCTTTTACGCCGTAACTACTGAACCGATTGCTTTGAAATTTTGCAAACGTAAAGGTAGAAGTCCGGATTAAATAATAGGGGACACTTTATTCTGGAAAAAAAATGAAATATCCGAGGGAAAACAAAAACACCGAATTCCCCGCGGGCGGAAAGCTAGTCAATAATATAACCGTGTATGTGCAATGCTAAGAATGAGAATGTTCGCAGAGCGCTCGTGGCACTCGCTGCGGAACCGATACCTGCGGTACATCCTGCCCGCGCTCGGCACCCTCGGCCTGGAGCCAGCACAAGTGGCGAGACTGAGGGCCGCCGCCGCTACCGGTACGTAACGAGCTGCCCCGAGCTGGCGGTACATCCTGCCCGCGCTCGGCACCCTCGGCCTGGAGCCAGCACAAGTGGCGAGACTGAGGGCCGCCGCCGCTACCGGTACGTAACGAGCTGCCCCGAGCTGGCGGTACATCCTGCCCGCGCTCGGCACCCTCGGCCTGGAGCCAGCACAAGTGGCGAGACTGAGGGCCGCCGCCGCTACCGGTACGTAACGAGCTGCCCCGAGCTGGCGGTACATCCTGCCCGCGCTCGGCTCCCTCGGCCTGGAGCCAGCACAAGTGGCGAGACTGAGGGCCGCCGCCGCTACCGGTACGTAACGAGCTGCCCCGAGCTGGCGGTACATCCTGCCCGCGCTCGGCTCCCTCGGCCTGGAGCCAGCACAAGTGGCGAGACTGAGGGCCGCCGCCGCTACCGGTACGTAACGAGCTGCCCCGAGCTGGCGGTACATCCTGCCCGCGCTCGGCTCCCTCGGCCTGGAGCCAGCACAAGTGGCGAGACTGAGGGCCGCCGCCGCTACCGGTACGTAACGAGCTGCCCCGAGCTGGCGGTACATCCTGCCCGCGCTCGGCACCCTCGGCCTGGAGCCAGCACAAGTGGCGAGACTGAGGGCCGCCGCCGCTACCGGTACGTAACGAGCTGCCCCGAGCTGGCGGTACATCCTGCCCGCGCTCGGCTCCCTCGGCCTGGAGCCAGCACAAGTGGCGAGACTGAGGGCCGCCGCCGCTACCGGTACGTAACGAGCTGCCCCGAGCTGGCGGTACATCCTGCCCGCGCTCGGCTCCCTCGGCCTGGAGCCAGCACAAGTGGCGAGACTGAGGGCCGCCGCCGCTACCGGTACGTAACGAGCTGCCCCGAGCTGGCGGTACATCCTGCCCGCGCTCGGCTCCCTCGGCCTGGAGCCAGCACAAGTGGCGAGACTGAGGGCCGCCGCCGCTACCGGTACGTAACGAGCTGCCCCGAGCTGGCGGTACATCCTGCCCGCGCTCGGCTCCCTCGGCCTGGAGCCAGCACAAGTGGCGAGACTGAGGGCCGCCGCCGCTACCGGTACGTAACGAGCTGCCCCGAGCTGGCGGTACATCCTGCCCGCGCTCGGCTCCCTCGGCCTGGAGCCAGCACAAGTGGCGAGACTGAGGGCCGCCGCCGCTACCGGTACGTAACGAGCTGCCCCGAGCTGGCGGTACATCCTGCCCGCGCTCGGCTCCCTCGGCCTGGAGCCAGCACAAGTGGCGAGACTGAGGGCCGCCGCCGCTACCGGTACGTAACGAGCTGCCCCGAGCTGGCGGTACATCCTGCCCGCGCTCGGCTCCCTCGGCCTGGAGCCAGCACAAGTGGCGAGACTGAGGGCCGCCGCCGCTACCGGTACGTAACGAGCTGCCCCGAGCTGGCGGTACATCCTGCCCGCGCTCGGCACCCTCGGCCTGGAGCCAGCACAAGTGGCGAGACTGAGTACAGTAACGAGCTGCCCCGAAAATTCAGATATCGCAGCATAGTGGTTACATCATGAGTTTACCTCAAACCTCATTCCTAGTCGTCTCACGCGGGAAACGAAAGGAGATAGGTTAGATTGCGAAAGAAAACAATATTAACGAAGAAATGTTTGTTCTGGATGCGTTTTATCATTTGTCACAGAGCAGCACTGTCTCGAGCGCACCACGTCAGTCATTCTTCTTGACCTAAAGGTCTTGGTTACCAGGTCATAAGATTCAAAAATAAAAAAAAAAATCGGTCATTCTTACGAGAGCCACAGGCGAGAGTGGACGTGTCGGTAGTCTGTCCGTAAAGTTCATGTGTGAGCTTGCGATATTCAACGATGGTAAGGGTGTAGTGACACTTGGCATAAGTGTCAACCAATGTTTATTAACTTAATTTTAACTACGGCATAATCCTAAGTTTGCCATTTAAATACAAACACATTTTGTATATTAGTAGATATTTGATAGTTGTCCGGCAGCCATATATGACGTGCCCTATTGTTCTCTCGGCGAGTCTTACGTGCTATGAGGGTGAGCGAGACGGAAACATCATATATTTCAGTCGTCCGCTGACCAATACGTTCGCTGTCGCATGCTAGCTTACTAAAATCCTAGCTCCACCGAGCTTAATATTGTATTTATGTACTTTTGTTACTTCTATTCTACGCTATAGTCTAATCTTCTTCTATGGTACTCTTCTGTGTTGTGTAACCTATTCTGAATGTGACCGTCTCCTGTGAAATAAACTATCTTTTCCGGTGTACCTTCGTTTATTATTTCAAAACAACAACACCTGAAGAACCTACAAGGGTTTTACAATGGCTCCAAGGTCTTAACAATCAAGCCAAAAATTCCTATAAAAAAAATTTATTAAGTCCCCCACGCAGTTGGAGCCCGCTTGACGTTAATTGTTTCTCTTCGCAGGCGCTATCAAGACGAAGAATCGTGTCGCAGTGCGGCGTCACTCCGCGTACGAGACGCCCGCAATCAGCGCGGCGTCGCGACGTCCGCCGGCACGCCGCCCCGACCACGACCTTACCACTGACGACGACGACGGTACCGGTACGTTTTTTTTTTATTATTATTATAAACTAGCACTTGACCGCAATCCCGCCTGATGGTAAGCAGTGATGCGATCGTTGAAGGTAAAGCGCGCTAGTTTATTAAGAGCCTATTCACTTTGAAAAACTGAGCGAATAGGAAGGAAGACGGCAGTTGAGCGAAGTAATGCAATGTTAAACCCAACAACACGACCAACGATGCTGCGCCAGAGGGAGATTAATCTGAAGACCCTCCATGCTATGAAATGAAATGAAATCGTTTACTAAGCATTGATCACTTTTACACGTCATATTTGTTTTTAACTAGATGAAGCCGGCATTTCCTAACTGACTACCTCTGAGAAGAAAAGCCGAAACAAATTCAGGGATCATCGTCTTTTTTCAAGTCCAGACATTAAAAATAAAAACGTTTATAATAATTTACGTGATTAAAAAAAAACAGTGATTAAAATGTTATAATTGTAGTATAATTACGCATATTGCTTCATAACAATGCTTAACAGAGCGAGCAGCTCAGTTCCAAGCTATATTGTCTTCTAAATATTGTAAGATTTTATAATATCCCTTTTTGCAAAGTGTGGTCTTTATATAGTTTTTAAATCGTTTAATGGGTAAGTTTCGAATGTCCATGGGAAGTTTGTTGTAAAAGTGTATACATTTTTTGTTTACGGACAAATCACACAGATTGAGCTAGCCCCAAAGTAAGTTCGAGACTTGTGTTATGGGATAGTAACTCAACGATACTATATTTTATAATAGATACATATATAGATTAACATCCAAGACCCAGACCAATCAGGAAAAGATCGTTTTCCATCATGACCCAGCCGGGGATAGAACCCGGGACCTCCAACGTCGCGGTTTAGGTCGACATTGACCCATGAACAAGTTGCCTATTACAAGCAACTATTGACATATCAGGCTTGTGCAGTCTCCCAGAATATGTTGCATAATACAATCCAAACGTCAACGCAAACGGTGTTTTGAATGGCACTAAGGGCTTAAATTGGTTTACCTCTGCCACCAACCCTTTATAGCGTTTACTATTTTTGAGTGGGTTTTTCTTACTTAGGATTTCTTTTAAATATTTTTTTTTTTTAATAATTATAAACTAGCACTTGACCGCATTCCCGCCTGATGGTAAGCAGTGATGCGATCGTTGATGGTAAAGCGCGCTAGTTTATTAAAAGCCTATTCACTCAGAAAAACTGAGCGAATAGGAAGGAAGACGGCAGTTGAGCGAGGTGATGCAATGTTAAACCCAACAACACGACCAACGATGCTGCGCCAAAGGGAGGTTGATCTGAAGACCCTCCACGACCAAACTCCCAACACAACAACATTAGGCGCATCGTACCCGGCACACATCGCAACACAACTGCTCTGACCCGTCCTCCGTACGGCTTCACCAGACACCATGCCGGAACACGACAAATCGCTTGGCGGCAAGACTTTGTCTAGTGGGTGGTAACTTCTGCCGGCGGCCGATGTTATGGCCTATCACTTCTTCTTTCTTTTAAATAAAAAAAAAAACACATTTAATTATGTACGAGTCAGCCATCGTACATGACACGCGCACATTACCTACATAGATCAGCACTATTCCGTCGGCATGCACAAATTATAGTGTAAGCCTAGAGCACAGACGTAGAGTAGCCAGCCTTTCGGTGTTCTATAGGATACATTCTGGGGAGTGTGCGAGGGAATTGCATGATTTAATTCCCCCATCTCCGTTCCACCATCGGACGACCCGTCGTACGGCGAGTTTCCACCCTTATGTTGCGTTTCGCCTCCTCCTTTATACCGCGTACATCGAGGGACTGGAACAATCTGCCGGCGGCGGTGTTTCCGTCGGACTACAATTTGAGTGTCTTCAAGGCTAGAGTGAATAGGCTCTTAATAAACTAGTGCTCTTTACCATCAACGATTGCGTCACTGCTTACCATCAGGCGGGATTGCGGTCAAGCGCTGGTTTATAAATTAATAAAAAAAAAAGGCGACAGTACACGATCAGCCTTCAAAGACTGTACTCATTTACACATTCATATATTGTTAGTTACGAGTTAGTTAAATAATCAATAAAGCATCATATTTGGCTATCCGTAACTATTGTGCGTACCATTCAGCAGCGCATACAAATTATGTATTTTCTATTATAATCATTAAAAATATTAAGTGGCACCCGGGCGAAGTTTATAAACTTTAAGTGGCAATGAGTGGGTTAAACTTGACATTCTGCGAGTCGCTTTTTACAGCATTTTTCTTTAGTGAAAGCTATTCAAACAATTGTATCTTGTGCGCAGGTCCGTCGTCGCCGAAGCGTCGGTCGCTGCGTTCTCAGCCACAGAAATCTACCAGCAATAAAGACGAGAGCAGCGACGAATTTGTGAGCAAGACATCCGGAAGGAAGGAGCTAAACGGTCCGGTGTCCGGCAGCAAGGAGGCTGGTAGTGGAGCGGGCGGGAGTAAGGAGCTCCACAGTGAGACATCCGCCGGCAGAGCTCCGCGGACGCCGCGCTACTCGGAGGTGACGCGACGTTTTGCGGCGCGACATCGCGCCTCGACGTCGTCGTCGCCCCCCCACCCCGCGTCACCCCCCCGCTCGGCTCCGACCACCCGCTCTCGGCGGCTTTTCAACCCTAACGCCAACGTGTAACGTGATGACGTAAGATATTCAGCTAAATGGATGACACTCACATAATATTGTGCTCTGCACTAATCAGGGTCGATTTGACCTTGTATAAGGTCATCATCATCATCTCCAGTCACATCCGAAGCTTTTTCATCTTTGGAGTCTGGGGTCCGCTTTACCAGTCTAACTGCTGATTTTGGCTAAACTTCGATATTTTCCGTGAAGCCGTCTGACCTCCACAACCCGAAGGTGATATCGGAGCATTGCAGTTAGACCAATTGCCAACTAGCCGTAACGACTGCCACTAGATGTCCGTATGGCAACCGGGACCAACGGCTTAACATGCTTTCCGACCAGGGCAAATATTCATATTCATACATACAAATATTTGCACTGCTCCGGGATAAAACTCGCGTCTCCGTGCGCAGCGAACGGCTGTCAAACCTTGTATAAGGTGACACATAGTATTATTATGTAATATATTAAAAAATACTCGCCGCCGGCGTGCGCATAATACCGATGTAACGAGGCAAACAAGTAGAAACCTGAATGATAGTTGCAGATGACTGCAGCTTGCCGCCATGGAGAGCTGCTGTTTCACACATTTTAAAACTGCTAGTACATTATGCAGTGAGGTATAAAGCTCATTTTTTTTTTATCGTACATTATGATTGTTAGATTAATTATTGTATCCGTCTATTAGGAAGATAATCTCGGCAACTATCGCGCGGAGACTGTCTGCGGACATCACTCTGTCTAGTCGAGGTAGATATTTAAAGAGTGTGTGTACGTGTTACATGTATTTGAAATATCGACCCGTGAGTAAGCAGCGGGTGGGCACGGTCATATGTAAAGAAAACCTCGTCCGACCCATAACGATAATAAAGGTTAGGTAATCACATGACCAAACATAATCATCATAGTAACAATACTAATGAATTTTAAAATAATCTTTTTGAAACATAACATCGGCCGCCGTCAGAAGTTACCACCCACCAGACAAAGTCTTGCCGCCAAGCGATTTTTCGTGTTCCGGCATGATGTCTGGTGAAGCCGTACGGAGGACTGGTCTGAGCAGTTGTGTTGCGATGTGTGCCGGATACGATGCGCCAAATGTTGTTGTGTCGGGAGTTTGGTCGTGGGGGGTCAATCTCCCTTTGGCGCAGCATCGTTGGTCGTGTTGTTGGGTTTAACATTGCATCACCTCGCTCAACTGCCGTCTTCCTTCCTATTCGCCCAGTTTTCCTGAGTGAATAGGCTCTTAATAAACTAGCACGCTTTACCATCAACGATCGCATCACTGCTTACCATCAGGCGGGATTGCGGTCAAGCGCTAGTTTATAATTTCAAAAAAAAAAACTTCCCCAATATTTGGTCAATTTTAAAATAGTGACGACACCATTTTCGATGGTATCTAACAATTAGGTACCTTGTATTAATGAATGTACAATACCGGTGGTTTGACCGCGTGCCCTGCCCCCCGTCGCCCGCGCATGTGTTACCATGTAAGTTACCTCCTTTTGCGAAATTATATATATTTTTTGGGAGTATTTTTTTTTTAAGTATAGTCCGGCTTTGTAGGCATTAGTAGAATCAGTTATCGATACCTAACAATACCTTCACGGATCGGACAGGGTTTTCTTTACATATTGTATGTACCTTTTGTAAGAACGTGTATCGTGTTAAGATTAACGTTGTCAATTTCGTTCACAGATTATGGATAGGTATATTTTCAAGTAAAAATTATTGTTTTTTTTTTTAAATAATATTTTGTGTTTTATTGTTGTACATTACTCCTTACCTTTCGACATGATGGACCCCCTGTAGCGACGACAGTAAGTGGCGCCTCACGACGCCAGTTACAGCAACTAATGATTGCAGTCTGCCTTTAATAGCTTACAACTGTATCGAGTAACGCAAACGAGGCATTAGTATCGCGTACCAAAAAGTCTCCCGAAGGACCGAAGACATTCAGAGAGCGGACCTGTGGATGTGACCTACTTAGGTAATAAGCTAGGAAATGTAAGCAAATAGAAATAGGAACAATAATAAAGAAGTTAAAATAATAATAATGTAATAATTTATCATTTATTCTCTCTTCACAAAGTTGATTTGAAATAGTGTGTACAAAAAAAAAGTATCAGCTGAATTCCACCCTTGTGAGAGACTGGTGCCTGCTATAGGTATTTGGAGAAAAACCTGTGTTACAGGTCACCAGGCCCCTTCCATTGCTAGAATTAGCTTTAATGTAGATACCGTGCAAGAGTAACAGAGAAATATTAGGCATAACAAAATAAAAGTTATAAATAAACAACATGCTTAACAGATAAAAGCAAAAGCAATATGTTATACTAAAAAATATAAGAAATACCTGCCTATAATACTGCAGAATTAGTTGTGAAGTCATGTTGTGGGACGATGAGTGAGTGTGGTGATCTTGTGTGGAGTGTGGGAGTAATGTGACATGTGATTGAGTAATTAAGATCAGCAGTGTGCGAAAGTTATTTTTCAAGGAGCCAGGTAGCAGTCACGTGTTTGTGGGGATTAGTCAAAATTAGGTTTATTTCAAAATGGTCAAAAGATTTTCGGTTTTGTGAGTCTAGGGTTTTTAAGTATTTTTTATTTCTATAATACAGCTTGATCGAGTTTTTGGATATAGGTTTAAGAGTTTATTCAGTTTATTATAAAGAAAAGCCCAAGGAAGCAATAGAATCTTGTAGGGAGAGTTGATTTGAATTGAGCTGTGGGACAGACCCTACCTTTTCGCCGGTTGTCTTTATGTAGCTCAACGTCGAATTGTGTTTGAGAATGTTTTTAAGTAACGTAAGTAGTATGAACGTTTGTCTGACAGTGAGGATGTTAAATTTTAAAAAAATATTAGAAATAAGTGGTAAGTAAACTGTCACCTAAAGACCAGTAGAATAAGTAGATTATATTAATTTGTTAGTATATAAGATGTAAGAAAAATGAAATAAATAAATAAAGATAAATAATAAGACGGGCTAGCCGCAACGTTAAAAAAAAAAGAATAAAGACAGTTTAGAAAATCACCCCCCACCTGCACGGAAATCCTGGAAATCATATCTGGGGAGATCATGTAGGATAGCTCATAATGCTAAGTGAAAAAAAAAGAGCGGACCTGACAAAAGTGCGGGGGAGTCCCCGAATAAAATAGAAGTCGTGTGACTCTGCGAAGCAACGCACATGACGGACTTGGAAGTCCGCGTTGTGTGCTCGATTGTGACGTTCTTTTTTTTTTTTTTTTTTGATATGGCATCTCGTAGTTGACCTTGAGAGGCCGTGACTACTTAACCGGACTTTCCTGTGGATGCCTTAAATGAATTTAAAGCCTCCAGCCAGGGCTACTAAAAACTAAGCGACTACGCACTAAGGGCACCCCCTGAGGGGTACGAGCCTCGGCTTAGGGCGTCGCTGGAGAGAACAGCAAGGGGTGGCTGGATCGAATTTTTATTTTTATTTCGGTTTGATGACCACAGCGTTTCCTAGTACTAGCTCTGAGAAGAAACGTCCGAAACAAACTCAGAGGTCATGGTTGGGAAGTTATGGTTACTGGCTCAGCTGCGGCGCGGGCTGGTCTTCATCGGAATGTGACGTTCGTATGCACGACGATTAACGACTTCTGGACAACAAACGACCGCACACAGTGTGCGTTGAGTTCGCCGTAAATCCGCGGCGGCCTTTTTATTCGCGCAGAGTACTTTTTTCTCCGCCGCGGAAAAAACTGCGTCGTCTGTGCAGGCCCTAAGGACTATATTTCACTGGTACACCATGATGGTGCAACCAGGTGCGCCACCGTGGTGTCCGTAAGCTAACAAACTAGACACCAGAGTCGCCACACCACACTCGAGACAGTATCAAAATGGACCTTGAAGAGACAGCAATACTGCAGTATGTACAGTAAGGGTCAAAAGTGCATTACCACTTTTGAACTTTATTGCCTTCACAGTAAGTGTCAAAAGTGGTACTCCACTTTTGTACACTTACTGTAAATAAGAAAAAATAATTAGTAGTGTAAGAAATGAAATAAGGTGGGGGCGTCACTGGAGGTCGAGCGTGTGAGGCACCATACAGATCTATAGTAATAAGTAATGAGCGGTGGCCCAACCAGTAACATTCTGTGCACGCGTCCGAGTTGGTCGCGTCACCAAATTGGTTGCGCAACCAAACAGACACTAGGTGACTGCCGCAGGAGACGCCCTGGTCGGGAGAGAAATCCAATTCCCGGTCACCGTAGGCGCGGACCTCCGGGCGGCGAGCAGTGGGCAGCTCGCTGCCCGGTAAGGACCAGGCCTGGGTCGACGGCGAGATGTCAGCATTAAGTGACGGGGTCCACGAAGACCGAAGCCTCCTGGGTCAGGGTTGCGGGTTGGTTAAGTAAGAAACTGTGGCCTTGGCCGTCGCACAGGCAAGTGAAGAAACACGGGTGGGTTTTAGTCAGTAAAAGTCTGACACGCCCTTCCGCTCAGCCCACAGCGGGAGAAGTCATGTGATGATTTCCCATCCCACCAAAAAAAAGGTGAGTAACTCTTAGAGCTGTATACATTTTGTTGGTAGCGGCGACTGGTTGTGCCGCCATAAAGTCCCAGTCAAATATAGGCCTAAATGTGTTGTGGAGCTCGGCTGAAATTAAAATTGTACTCCATCTCCATGAAGAACAGTGTGTAAAGTTCGCTCATCCTCCATAGAAAAGAGAGGATCTTCCGACCGGTTGATGTTGGGAACTTGGAAGTTGTATGTAAGGTACATGAGGGTATCTAGGCCTTCTTCTTCAGCCTATGGATGTCCACTGCTGGACAAAGGCCTCCCCCAAGGCTTTCCACGCTGACTGGTCTTGTGCTGCCCGCATCCATCGGCTTCCCGCGACCTTCACTAGGTCATCGGTCCACCTTGTTGGGGGCCTCCCTACGCTGCGTCTTCCAGTACGTGGCCGCTACTCCAGAACCTTACTGCCCCATCGGCCATCGGTTCTACGAGCAATGTGCCCTACCCACTGCCACTTAAGTTTAGCGACTCGCAGAGCTATGTCGGTGACTTTGGTTCTTCTGCGGATCTCCTCATTTCTGATTCGATCACGCAGAGAAACATCGAGCATAGCTCTTTCCATTGCCCTTTGTGTGACTCTGAGCCTTCGTATGAGGCCCATTGCGAGCGACCACGTTTCAGTTCTGTAAGTCATCACTGGGAACACACACTGGTCAAAGACTTTAGTCTTGAGACACTGTGGTATCTTGGACGACGAGAAGATGTATCGTAGCTTCCCGAACGCTGCCCAGCCGAGCTGGATTCAACGAGACACCTCTTTCTCGAATGAGGCCTAAGGCCTAGCTAAGGGAAATTTGTTGTAAATTAAATACTGATAATAGAATCAACAAGTTTTATTAGGTAATCAGTCGTTTATTTAGGAAACTACAAAATTAAAACAAATAATAGCAACGTCTGCTTGAAACTTAAACAAAATCTAAGATTTTTTAAACCACTTTTAATAGGCCTTATTATAATTAGGTAGGGCAACAAGGCTTGCTTCTTAAACTATGCAATTAATCAACTAAAACAACATAGTTTGGTAGTTGAGATCAATCATCATCCAGTCAATGGCGGAATAATACTTTAGCATCTTAAGAATTATGTTAGGCAAACTAAGTCACCATAATCATCACTGATAAACCGACACACTTTTCATGATACCACTTGGGGCATTGAGAGCACTGCCTCATGTCATTCATACGGTTTTCTTCACAGGCATGGCAGTACCAACTCTCTTGAGTGCCTTCAGTGTCCCTGGTTCGAGAAAATCCGCGAGAAGACTGTTCTATTCACTCTTGAAGGTGTTTGAAGGTTAGAATTTCCTAGATCCATTTTCTGGCCCTCGGTTTTCTTCTTGTGAATTTTATTTTTATTCCGTGCATGAAACGACCCCGAAAATTAAGCCTTACGTCGAACAGTAGGTGTTTTTTATTGTTTTTTCTCGGTGGTAGGTCATAACATCGGCCGCCGGCAGAAGTTACCACCCACCAGACAAAGCCTTGCCGCCAAGCGATTTGTCGTGTTCCGGCATGATGTCTGGTGAAGCCGTTCGGAGGACGGGTCTGAGCAGTTGTGTTGCGATGTGTGCCGAGTACGATGCGCCTAATGTTGTTGTGTTGAATAGGCTCTTAATAAACTAGCGCGCTTTACCATCAACGATCGCATCACTGCTTACCATCAGGCGGGAATGCGGTCAAGTGCTAGTTTATAATTATTAAAAAAAAAAAAAACCTTCGCAGATGTGGCCATGAGATCATGAAACCCAGATTTTATATGTTCTTTTTCTTCCTGTAGTCGTGTAAGTGACACATCGTCTTCAGAATCACTTGAGGAAGTGCCATAAATTTGGTGATAATAGCAGCGCTTCAAAGTTGATCGGCTGGGGGGCTGCTGATTTGGTAACTTGGCTGGCGACCCAAAACTTGTGGAAGGAATAGGAGTGTTCGGTCGAGAATAATTAGCAAGTGGCACATTCTCTTTCCCGACATCAGATGCAAAGATATCATTTGCTTCTGTTTCTGGAGTCGTTTGCCTAACAAAATTATCATTCGGTTCTACAAGGTCAGGCGTTGACACTTCTGCCAAAATTGATGGTGATTCGCGTTCCTGAGTTCTGATTCCAGAATTATCGAGGGATTGTAAGTTTCTCTGTTCACCAGCAGGAGGCGCTGGGACTTCTGTCAATATTGATGGAGCAAAGGCTGTTTCTGGTATCGCCTGAGGGTTGAAAGGGTTTAAACCAGTTGCTTTAAAACCGCTCGTGATATTTCCGTGACTCATACATTTGGACCATACGCTTGAAAGAATGACATTAAAACGTCTTTTGTCAGTTTTTTGTGTTTTTGGTCCATGAATGCAAAAACTTCAACATCCCAATGATGCTCGAATGATCTATAGACGGCTTTGTCCAGGGGCTGCAGTTCATGAGTGGTATTGGACGGTAAGCAATATAATGATATATCAAGTGATTCAGATACATCGACAATAGAAAGATCTAAATGGCATGCGGCTCCATCAAATATAAAAAGGCTCGGCCCCGAACTTTTGTACTTGGCTAGATGTTACAAAAAATTTTTGAAGAGCTCGTTCATGTCTCCTTATGCAGATTTCTCAACCAGAGAACCCGGTGGCAAATTATCGTACTATTCCGGCTTCAATCATTGTCCCTTAAATATCACCATTGGCGGCATCAGTACCGAGCGCATTTACACATCCTGCAATAGTGACACTTTCTCCGTGTTCAGAAGACTGTAAATGAACCCTCCTTGCTCCTTTTTTGGCCAAAACACTTGGTTGGTGGTGAATTGTCAAACGGCAACCTTTCTCGTCCGTATTATAGATTCTTTCCGGGTGATCTCTTAAGTTCAATTTATCATAAACTTCTTTCAGCCTTTCGAAGTGGTCATTCACAATAAATTTATTATGTCTTTGGGCTCTGGCCGGGTTCATGAAGTGTGCTTTTCGTAAAGAAAAGTCAGGATGACTTTTTCATAAACGCCTTAAATCAGTCTTTACCAGCGCATTTAGCCTCCTCATCAAAATAATGCTTTATGTTATTTAGCACACAATATTTATGCACCAGGCGCAGTCAGGAGGTCAGAGGGCAGTCGCTTCACGGAAAATATCGAAAATCAGCAGTTAGACTGGTAAAGCGGACCCCAGACTCCAAAGATGAAAAGCTACGGATGCGACTGGGATTAACGCTGAGATGATGATGATTCAGACGCCGCAGTATTCTTGGTGTGACAGGTAAACTTATTTCCGCATACCTGATTATCCTCTTCACAAGATCAGTTTCCTGTTCTGGATTCAATATAGGCTTACGACCCTCTCTAGACACCCACCAGAGGATATGGGTTGGTACTATTCGAAGCCGGGTATCACACGGGGCAATATAAAAATACAGATACATAATATAGAATCGATTCTTCTATAATCGAGTTAGTCACATCCACGCAGAGGTGAAACTGGCGTCGATCATTTTATTCACAAACTGAACTAATTTAAAGTTGAGTGAATCTTTTTCTATTTCATTTCAAGAAAGGGACATCAGGCAAAATATTTGTTTATTCATGTCAAATTATAGATACTCTATAGATAATTTAAACGCGATAGAAAACATCGACTAAACTGTAAATCATCATCATCTCAGCGTTATCCCAGTCGCATCCGAAGCTTTTTCAGCTTTGGAGTCTGGGGTCAATCTGGTAACTTCGATATTTTCCGTGAAGCGACTGCCGTCTGACCAATTGTTGGACTAGATGTTCGTATGGCAACCGGGATCAACGGCTTAACGTGCTTTTCGAGGCACGACCAGACTAGTGCTAATATTCATATTTATGCATACAAATATTTGCACTGTGCGGGGATCGAACCCGCGCCTCCTTGCGCAGCGGCCGCGTTCGCTACCGCTACGCCACGGAGGCTGTCAAGCGACTAAACTGTAAATATGTACGTTAGGCTTCCAACTAATTAGACAGAACTAAACTAATGAATATCTTCTATCCTTGTCTTAATAAAATTGAAAGAAAAATAAGTTTATTTTGTGAACATCATGTGGAGGCATGAGGAACAGGGAGTAAAGTTCACTCATCCTCCATAGAAAAGGGAGGATCCTCCACTTGCCCGCCGGTTGATGTCGCAAACCTGTATGCGTACTAGTTGCACAGAAAACTCTGCTTGCGAGATTCAGCCCCCTAATCGGCGAAAACATTTTTGTCCAATGATAGCGACTAGTTGGGATCAGTTGGTATCGTTGGGGTCGCCCACTGGTCCGTTCGATCCAAACGATCCCAACTAGTCGCAATCATTTGGCAAAAATGTGTTCGCCGATTAGGGGGCAGGATTCGCGTGAAGTCAGTATGACGCGTTCGCATGTTGCGTGATAGGCACCGCTACAAAGTTAATCGGGCCGTTCTCTGTTGGCATTATTCTGCTGTTAGACAGGGAATACATAAATTATGCTAGTAGATGCGCAAGGCGGGAGTGCTCTCGCTTCTGGCCGTCTGCAAAACCATGGTCGGGAGAAAGCGCATGGGACGGGGTCGTCTCCTTCTGCTAAGCGTAATGCAAGCAAAGGAGACGGCCGAAGGGAGACGGCGCGGGGTCTAGGCCGACCTATTGCCTCCATGATAATGGCTGACGGACGAAGGGCCCGGGGAGTCCAACGTCCATCACATGGCCGAGTTGATGTTGTACGTCACAGCTGAGGGCTACACGCGCGAGAAGAGACCCGGCGAACTCGCGACTCGTAGAATTGGGAGGACCCGGTACCCCGGAAAGGTAAATGACGACCGCTTAGGTGGGTTTTTAGCCTGTAAGAGTCCGGGTGTTTTCAGTGTTTTCTACCTTCAGATTGTTTTTTTTTTTGATATGGCATCCCGTAGTTGACCTTGAGAGGCCATGACTACTTAACCGGACTTTCTTGTGGATGCCTTAAATGAATTTAAAGCCTCCAGCCAGGGCGACTAAAAAACTAAGCGACTACACGCTAAGGGCACCCCCTGCGGGGTACGAACCTCGGTTTAGGGAGGAACAGCAAGGGGCGGCTGGATCGAATATTTGTTTTATTTCGGTTTGATGACCGCGGCGTTTCCTAGTACTAGCTCTGAGAAGAAACGTCCGAAACAAACTTCATCATGGTTGGGAAATTATATTTACTGGCTCAGCTGCGGCGCGGGCTGGCCTTCATCGGACAAGACCACCTTCAGAAACAAAAAAGGGTATATATAAATGAAAAGACAGTCTGGGAGCGGTAAGGGACACTTTACTGTCTCGGGGACACATAGTTACATAGTCCACGCCCACTCACGTACTTCTCGCACACGTTTGGCACATCATCTACCATTTCAGAGTTATTTATTATACACAATACACTAACTAACATAGTCACCTTATAATTAAATATGTACTCATTAACAATGATTCACTTGAAGGAGATAATAAGTATGAATATTTGTGCTTGTATACACGAGTTTGAGGCCGAGTGTACCTCGCTTGTCAGTCCACAACAGCGGCCGCAGCCGAGAGCTCGTCTGACAGTTTCTTATTTATAATACTTCGTACATTACACTATGTAATATAATTATTCAATGAAACATTAAATGACTTTGTTTGTAATGAAAGCTGTTGACTGACTGTACCTAGTAGATAGATATCGCCGCCGTGCACTATAAGGGAGTCGACTTTGTTGATACCAACCGCTACGTTTGGCAAAATACATACTACTCACACGAGTCAACTGTGCACCTCGCTGGTAAGCGACCCCTCTCCCGCTTCTCCAAGTTCGCCGTAAGCGCTCAGTAGCGATAGCATCTTTATTATAATTGTTTAAATCCCTTATTGTTATTACCGTTTCTGTGGAGTTTTGGTTTGTTAAGTTTTTTTTTATATTAAGTTTGCTTTTATTTTCGACGCGTTAGTGAAGCCTGTTGCTTGCGCCAACAATCCATATGTATCAATTTAATTGCAAAACCTCATGAGTAAAATGACCTAGTATTATGACTATTTCTTAACATAAAAAATAATTGTAATTTATATATTTTTTTATATAATTCTCATTTTTTACAAACTGTACCGTCCCAATGACGTCACAGAGCGAGGTGCACAGTCACAGGTAATTCGCGCGAGTAGTATGTTGCAGATGTACTGATTGCCAAACGAACTATAACATGGAGTCACCGACCATACAGCCTGGTGACGCGTAAAGGACCCCACACATTAACAATTCGCCGGCGGATATCAGCCTATCAGTTAACTGGAAAACATCACAGACAAGCACAATGCGCTATAGATGTACAAATAAGTTTCCACCGTTTAACAAAACATGTCCTCACTAAGAGGTTTCGTTGAAATTGTCAGATGTAAAATGTGATATCGTAAGTTTGGACATCTGGTAATAACATACACTTAGGAGTATTACTCACTCTGGATCAGTACCACATATTTATTTTTGGGCAAAAATTATACGTTTTGTACTGAATAAAATAACAAAATATTTGCCCATCGATTGCTTTTAGAAGCTTAGGCGAAGCTACTTCAAATTAGCTGTCCCTCAATTAGTTTCAAAAGTTTAGAAACTGCGACTTTGATGTGGAAGACAAGCAATCTAGTGTAAGGCCGAAATCATGCAAAGACACGGAATTGGAGGAAGATAGAAGGAAGAGTTAAAACGCGTCCATTGCTACTGCAGATATGACAAAATTATTTTTCTACGTGATAATGCTCGTCCACATGTTGCAATGCCGGTCAAGAGTTTTTTTTTTATATTTATACACTAGTCGTTGACTGCAATCCCGCCTGATGGTAAGCTGTGATGCAATCGTTGGTGGTAAAACGCGCTAGTTTATTAAGAGCCTATTCACTTAAAAGACTTAGTGAATAGGAAGGAGACGCTAGACGAGCGAGGTGATGCAATGTTAAAACCAACAACACGTCCAACGATGCTGCGCCAAAGGGAGATTGATCTGAAGACCCTCCACGATCAAACTCCCAACACAACAATATTAGGCGCATCGTACCCGGCACACATCGCAACACAACTGCACAGACCTGTCCTCCGTACGGCTTCACCAGACATGATGCCGGAACACGACGAATCGCTTGACGCAACACTTTGTCTGGTGTGTGGTAACTTCTGCCGGCAGCCGATGTTATAGTCTACGACCAAGTAATTTGGAAACACTTAATTGGGAAGTGCTACCTCACCCGCCTTATTCACCAGACATTGCCCCATCTGATCATCACCTATTCCGGTCGAAGACACATTTTTTTTTTTTTTGCCGGGTTGGAAATCCTCATAGGATGCCCGCTGCCCTGGGGTGGGCGACGGGGTATGTCAGACTTTTACTGACTAAAACCACCCCGGTGTGTCTTCTATCACGAGCGCGCGTGGGGCCGCGGGAGTCTAAATTCTTCCACGGCCCCACACCCTCGTGCTGGCCCGGTCTGTCCGGGCCTCGTCTCCTGCACGGGGTAGTGGGGTGTTAAACTACCCCGTGCATCACCTCAATGGCGCGCGCCGACACCCGCGCGCGCCTCCGCCTCGGGGTCCATCAATGGGGGGCGGGGACTTCCCCATGTCCCTCGCCCCTGGACCCATTCATGGGGGGCGGAAGAGGGCGTTATCCGCCCTTCCTCGGCGCCCGGTGCGTCTTCTGCGGCCTGGGAAGGGAGTTGATATCTCCCTCTCCCGTTCCGCAGCTTCCTTCTGCGACGTCACGTCCTCGCAGAAGGACACCACCGCGTCCCACGACTCTGAGCTGCCGACCATCCTCCGCACTACTTCCGGCAGCGTCAGGTCGCCTCCTACTTCATTTGTGAGGACACGGCGCGAAGATACATGGCCTGTCTGAGCCGTACCTTACATCATATGAAGATACTAAAAATTGAGTCGATTCGTAGATAGCTACAAAAGAAGAAGAGTTCTTTCGACGTGGTATCCGAATGCTGTCAGAAAGATGGGAATAAGTCGTGGACGATACTTTCAATAAAATATTACTGTCTATCAGAATAAACCACGATTATTTTTTTTTGTAAAAAACGGAGGACACTTTTGTACATCTATTAAAAACAGTTGGACTTCGAGTACTCATAATGTTGGGTATAACATTTCAGATTTTATTTAAACTGTATGGATCAGATCAAAGGGAAAGAATCAGTTCATTAATTAAAAGCCACTTCGGTCTGGATTTTAATGAAATATATTGCTTAAGAATTTCAAGAAATCAAGTGTTAATCGACTTTTCCTTTAAAATTTTTAGAGTGAGTAATCTTTGCGTGCTATAGACGGACGCGGTTTTTTGGCAATTACACCGTACATCTTGTTAGAATTATTTAAAAGTTAGAGGTAAGCATGTTCTGTGAGATTTCCAGGAGGGGGGGGGGGGGGGGGGCAGGGGGAGCAGCTGCCCCCCCTGCCCCCCTAGGTACACCCATGCACAGAGCCTTAGTATTGCATGACATTACATGTACTACAGGAGCACCACCAGTTAGTCAGTCAGTCCAGCTTGCCATTTACTTTGGACACGCTCATCCTATAACTGGCGCGAGTTAACTGTGCACCTCGGTGGAATGCGACCCTTCTCCCGTTTCCCGCGCGACGCCCCGCATTCGCCGAAAGCGCTGAGTAGCGACAGCATCTTTGTTACAATTGTCTAAATTCAGTTTAAATTCCCTGTTGTTATTACCGTTTCTGTGGAGTTTTTTCTTTGCATTTCCGACGCGTTAGTGAAGCCTGTTAGTTGCACCAACATTATATTTCAGTCCATATGTATCAATTTAATAGCAAAACGTCATCAGTAAAATGATCTAGTATTATGACGCTTTATCTTCAAAACGACCTTTTATTAACATAAAAAAAATAATTGATATTTTTTTAAACATAATTCTCTTTTTTTTTACAAACGGTACCGTCCGAATGACGTCACAGAGCGAGGTGCACAGTTAACTTACGAATCACGATAAAAGAGGTTTGGATTAAAAATACACTGGATATAATGTCACGACCCAACACCTACCGTCCGAGTGGACGAGGGGCGCGCTTACCTACTGTACTTATTTTATTACTAATTCAGATAACATTAAAAATCTTCTGAACACGAACTTCAGATTATTATCAACCTTATTACTAAACAGTAAAGTTGAATTACGTTTAACAATATTAACATCTATAGGTACATATAATGGAGAACATGCTCATTATTTAATTTCGATTAATAATTGTCCGTCATCGTCAGACATATTAATTAGCTGGAAACTTAAAAAATATAGTAATTAAGAAATAAGTACAAAAATATTTAGTCTAAAATATAAGCAGTAGGGTTCGAAATATAACTCGCGCGAGTAAACTGTGCACCTCGGTGGAAAGCGACCATTCTCCCGCTTCTATGCGCTGAGTAGCGATAGCATCTTTATTACAATTGTCTAAATACAGTTTAAATCCCCTGTTGTTATTACTGTTTCTGTGGAGTTTTTGCTTTACATTTCCGACGCGTTAGTGAAGCCTGTTGGTTGCACCAACATTATATTTCAGTCCATATGTATCAATTTAATAGCAAAACGTCATCTGTAAAATGATCTAGTATTATGACGCTTTATCATCAAAACAACCTCTTAATAATATAAAAAAAATGTAATTTATATTTTTTTTAACAAACTGTACCGTCTGAATGACGTCACAGAGCGAGGTGCACAGTTAACTCTTTTTTTTTTTTAATAAATATAAACTAGCGCTCGACTGCAATCCCACCTGATGTTAAGCAGTGATGCAATCGTTGATGGTAAAGCGCACTAGTTTATTAAACCCATTCACTTAAAAAACTTAGTGAATAGGAAGGAAGACGGCAGTTGAGCGAGGTGGTACAATGTTAAAGCCAACAACACGACCAACGATGCTGCGCCGAAGGGAGATTGATCTGAAGACCCTCCACGACCAAACTCCCAACACAACAACATTAGGCGCATCGTACCCGGCACACATCGCAACACAACTGCTCAGACCCGTCCTCCGTACGGCTTCGCGAGTTGTAGATGGTTATCATCGGTGGTTAATCTACAGTTGATTGCACAACTCTAAGTCTAGTGTACTGTTCAGTCGAACCAGAGCAGTCAACAGTCAATACATACAAATACATTTTACAATACAACGACAAGTTACTGTACAAGAGTCGATTACTGCTTAAACTAACTGCACAATGTATATTTAGACAATCAGTTCTAACTATAAATTAAAAAGGGAGTTAAAAGTTCTCATGTCTAACGTCGAGTCCGAACTGAGGACGATCCGTCGCCGGTACGAAACGAATAAAGTGGCTTCCACAAACGACTTACTACATCACGACACACCGTAACACTGAACGCGATCTTCTTTATTTTCTTTCTTTTATGGCTTCGCACGGTAGCCAATGTCACGCAATGAATTACACATATCGAAAGTGACGGCCGCGTGAACCGTCTTACGAGGGAGGTTTGAGGCAAAGTCATGATGAGGCCACTATGCTGCGATATTTCACTGTTCTTTATGAATTATTTACTACGTATTTAGTAAACGACACTATAAATAATTTAAAAAAGTCCAATGAAAAATGAGCGTGACACTCAGCTTGACTTTCCCGCCAAAACTCTCCTGAAAGCGATCTACAAAATTATTTTTTGTTTCTGCGAAACCACACTGAGCTTCCATTATGAGACTCGATTGTCGATATTGAGCGCGTTTGGCACTCTCATTGGTTGAGAGTTCTTACAACCTTGCAGCGGACTAATCGATGAGTCAAACTCAGTCGATATCGACGATCCAGTCTCCTAATGAAAACTCATGGTAGCCACACTGAATATAGTCCCCCTTATTCATAAACATTGCTTAAAGTTAACTAGTCATTAGTGAAACACTGGTGTTTATTCATAAACGATAACTAAAGAATTGCTAATCTCTAGTTAATTTTAAGCAACGTTTCTGAATAAGGGGGAGTTTGTTCAGAATAATCAACTGAATCGGTTCGGATAATTTTTACAGCATGTTATATTTTTTCACGAATACATTTAGAACTTGTTGCGGTGTGGATACCGAGCACGCCATGAAGGTTACGCGGGCAACAGCTGACGCCAGAGGTCAACGACCCGCGCTCGCCCGCCCCGTGAAGAGTTATGACCATATTTTTTTTGGGACAACCATACAAGTTCATAACTTTGTGGTTTTTCATGATTTTTATACATATATTCTTTACTTAAAAACACTTTACACCCGTTTAGGATGTCGCAGAAAACAAAAAATAATGTTGCATAAGTAAAGCATCAAAGAGCTGGACGTGTTGTCATGTGCTGTAGCGTTCAGGTTCCGGTGTAGTGGTGAACACGGAGCTTACATGGGAACAAGGGGCAGCGTAGACGACGGAGGCGATCAATGAAAGGATTCGCTTCAAGTCATGAGGTCAGTCTGAGCTGACCACCTTGGTAGGCTTCCCGCTTACACCAGCTCCAGCACCTTGATGGTGCCCTGCGAGTTGGCGGCCAGCAGGACATGTCTCTCGGAGGAGCGTCGCCAGCAGACCGCCGACACGAACTCCGAGGGCTCCTCATCACGTCGCTCGCGCTCCAGGAACCCGCGGACCGCGTCGAACCTGCCACAGTACCAGAACAACTCTAACACACGCTATAAATACCTCGGAGTACAAATCAGAAATATTTTATTTGTGATACATATATACAGTGGTTTATTTATTTATTTATTTATTCTTTATTGTACACCAATCAAACATCGAACACAAGACATACAATGGGCGGCCTTATCGCTAATGCGATTTCTTCCAGGCAACCAAAGAATGGACAGATTCTCCTGAACCACAAATGGGACTGTCGTTGGTGTTATTCAGATTTGAAGATAAAGTGCGCTCCTGGTCGGGAGACGACACCTAACTCCCAGCCACCGTAGGCGCGGGCCTGCGGACGGTGAGCAGTGGGCAACTCGCCTAACAGATGTCAGCACTAAGTGACGGGGTCCACGAAGACCGATGCCTCCTGGGTCAGGGTTGCGGGTTGGTTAAACTAGAAACCGTGTCCCTGGCCGTCGCACAGGTAAGTAAAGAAACACGGGTGGGTTTTAGTCAGTAAAAGTCTATCGGGAGAAGTCATTTGATGATTTCCCATCCCAAAAAAATAAATAAAAAAAGGACAAAGTGCGCTATGATCACCCTACTTAAGGCATACAAATACAATGAATAACTAAATAAATGATTACACAAATAATAACAGGGATAATTTAAAAAAAGTCGTAATAATTTTTAGGTTAACGTCAAAATCATTCTGATTTAAATAAAATATCGTCAAATAAGCAAATCACAACATTATCAAAAATAGCCTAGAGCACAGGCGTAGAGTAGCCAGCCTTTCGGTGTTCTATGGCATACATTTCGGCGATTTTCCACCCTTACGTTGTTAACACCTCTACGATCCGGACGAAGCGTTTCGCCTCCTCCTTTATACCGCGTACATCGAGGGACTAGAATAATTTGCCAGCGGCGGTGTTTCCGTCGGACTACAATTTGAGTGTCTTCAAGGCTAGAGTGCATAGACTCTTAATAAACTAGCGCGCTTTACCATCAACGATTGCGTCACTGCTTACCATCAGGCGGGACTGCGGTCAAGTGCTAGTTTATAATTTATAAAAAAAGGGGTTTTCTTTACATATTGTATAAGCTTGATAAAAATTATAAGTTCAGTTTGATATTGGCGTGTTATTTTATTATTACTCACCTGTAGGCTAGCAGCGGTCGCGACAGTCCGGAGTAGTAGACGTATAGCGCGTTGTTCTCCGAGCCGCAGGCGACGTACTTGCCGTCCGTGGCCAGCCCCACGAAGTTCTTCTCGTTAGCATGTCCCGTGAAGGAGCGGACACAGCGCGGAGACTCCACGCGCCACAGCTTCAGCGCCGAGTCTGTGCTGGCCGAGACCAGCGTGCGTGCGTCCAGGAACTTGACGTACGAGACGGCCTTGCGGTGGTCCTTGAACACGGCCAGCGGCTCCCGCGGGGCCCGTAGGTCGTAGTAGTGGACGCAGTGGTCGGCCGAGCCGAAGGCCAGATGGCACGACGAGCGAGGGTTGAACCGGACGCAGCAGACGTTGAACTTGGCCTCCAGCGTGGCCACGGAGCGCTCGGCGTTGAGGGCCCACAGCTTGACGCGCGCGTCGTCGGAGCCCGAGGCCAGGAGGCGGACGTCAGCTCGGTTGAAGTGCACCGACCAGCACCGCTTGTCGTGCTCGTGCAGGGCCCTCGTGCGCTGTCCCGTGCCGGCGTCCCAGACGCTCACCGTGCCCTCGTAGTCGGAGGAGGCGATCACGTTCTTGTGGTAGGCGTTCCACGACACGCACGAGATCTTGTGCGAGCACTGCATCTCGGCACAGGGGTAGTGCACGTCCACACAGTCGCGGACGACGCTCTCGTACTCGAACACCTTGATGCGCTTCGTCACACCGGCGATGGCGAAGAATTCCTCGTCCTGCAACCGTCCAGCAAAATTGTCACAAACACAACCCTGAGATCACACACAATGTTTTAGGACACCAAAGGCACTTTTCAAAGTCAAAAGTTACTCTTTTAGTAAATTAGCAGCTGTATATTGCACGTACATGGGTTTTGAAATATATTTATTACAATAAGTTAACCAGTAGACCGGTAGGCGTATTTGTACTTTGGGCGCGACCTACATTTGGCAGTCCATTGACACTGACATATTTCATTATTTCATGTTACATATTACTTTTAGTGTTCAATTAGACGTGGCTAGAGTTGGACAACTTGCATTTTTATTTAGATTCATCCCGTTGAACACTCGCTGACATTTTTGGCGTTTAAGTTTGACATTTTACATCTGCATTGATATTACTTATGTTAGGGAAACCCCAAGCATAGCCCTCTCCATTGCCCTTTGAGTGACTTTGAGCCTTCTTATAAGGCCCATTGTTAGCGACCACGTCTCATTCCATAAGTCATCACTGGCAACACACACTGGTCGAAGACTTTTGTCTTGAGACACTGCGGTATTTCGGACGAGAAGATTTTACGATTTTTGCGATCGAATCAGGAATGAGGAGATCCGCAGAAGAACGAGAGTAACCGACATAGCCCGAAAATGGCAACACTAAAGTGACAGTGGGCTGGACACATTGCCCGTAGGACAGATGCCCGATGGGGCCGACGGGTTCTCGAGTGGCGACCACGCACCGGAAGACGTAGCGTGGGTAGGCCCCCGACAAGGTGGACCGACGACCTGGTGAAGCTCGCGGGAAGCCGCTGAATGTGGGAGGTGCGGGACTGGTCGTCATGGAGAACCTTTAGGGAGGCCTATGTCCAGCAGTGGACGTCTTTCGGTGGAAATGATGATGATGATGTTAGGGAAGCACCCTACAGAACCCAAAGGCTGTAAGTAAGGCATCAATTACAGCCCGAGATATATTCTATAGTTCGAGGTGTAATAGGGATGTATCCAAGGTATGAAAATCAAAAAAAAATAATTAGTCCGTCTTATAGATAATACAAAAAATTAAGACCCGTATTTTTTATTTTGTCGAAATTACTGAGATATAGCGTATTAAAGTTACAGAGTGGGGGCTAATTACGTCACGCCGTCGTAGATTGTGGTACACGGCGTGACGTCATGCGACATTTAAAATCAATATATCTTCCGAAGTATTTGAATGAATGAAAAAATAAAAAATACGTGTTCAATATTTTTTACAAATCTATCTGATGGACATTAAATTATTTTTTAGGATACAACCCAATTGATGCTTACACCCGATCTAACTTAACTACTCTGCTTTACATCTTGATTATAAAGTTAATAGAAAAAAACCGCTCAAGTGCGTGTCGGACTCATGCACAAAGGGTTCCGTACGCGGGATTGCGGTCAAGCGCTAGTTTATAATTATTAAAAAAAAAATAATCGAGATAGCGTAACAGACAGACAGATAGAGTTACTTTCGCATTTATTAATATTAGTGTGGATTTGCTAAGTGTTAGTGAACGCTGGGTGAGGTCGCAGAGGCTGCCACTAGTACACATACGATCGTTCGAAGCGCGCGCTGTGATAATATGCTCAGTAATGATGTCGCTAGATAACCAGATGCTTCACCGAAAGCTGTGCCGGACAGCTCGTGGTTGCTTCACTAGGAAGAAACTTCTTACTTAAGAACTAGGAGGATGTAATTTAGCGTCACGATGAACTAAGTGGTCGTGGTGGCCACCAGCCTCTCAAATACGAGTTTGCGGATCAATTCTAGGTCACAAATACCGTAATGTAACTTTTCTAAGTTATATGTACTTTCCAAGTATATCTTGGACACCAATGACTGATTACAAGGTGAAGGAAAACAGTGAGCAAGCGTGGTGATTACGCTCAATTCTTCTATGTGTGAGAGGAGACCTGTGCCCAGCAGTGGGACGATAAAAAAGGTTGATGATGATGATTTATTACCTTGTCAAACTCGATGGTGGAGACGATGGTGGAGTAGTTGATGGCATCGCTGCAGTAGCTGAGAGTGGCGAGCGGACGTAGCGCGCGGTAGCGGGTGAAGGCCAGCAGGTCCTCGCGGAAGGCGTCCAGGCCACGGGGACGGACTGCCGCGCGCGTCGTATGGTCCCCATCGCCGGGGGCCGGGGCCGTGCCCGGGGCCGCGCCGGGGGCCGCCGGGGACCCGCCGGGGGCCTCGTCCGGCGCGCGCTGGTCGCCTCCTGTACACAATACACTCACACTGCTGGAGTGAAAGCCTTCACTACATAACATTTATTAAGTGTTCAAAATCCGAAGATGAGCATCGGCATCGGCAGAGATCCGGCAAGTATTATTGTAATGTAATATAATAATTTACCTAACCTTTATTATCGTTATGGGTCGAACGGGGTTTTACCACGGCCATATATATTTTTTTTAAATTTAAAGAAATAACTTCGCAAACGTGGCACGTGTTTGAAGTGGAAAAAGAAGTTGATGGAAATGTGGAAAAAATATTTTGTTTTCACTTTGAAGTCATACACATTAAAATTTAGATGAATAATATTATTCAACTAAATATTAAACTATATGATTTCACTGAATGTTTTAGTTTCAGGCTTAGATTATACCAGTGGTTCTCGAAACTTTTTTAATGACGGAACCCTTTTGGGAAGAAAAATACTTGATGGAACCCTACAATAAAACAATTGTTTTTTTAAGTGTATTTTTTATTAATCAGCATAATAAAAGTACAATGCAACAGTTGCTAATTATTATTTACTTCACCACCTGGCAATGACAATAATAGAAAACATTAAAAAGAAAGAATCTAACTAGTGGGAGGTATGAAACTGTTTTTTATTTTTCATCAATTGGTTGATATCAGGCTTGATGGAAGAAAGTTGGAGTCTCATATCAGCCTCGGCGTCCAGTCTATTGCGATATTTTGTTTTCGTGGCTGCGTAGGTAGAGAATCCTGTTTCACATAAATATGTAGTTGGGAACGGGAGAAGAATATCCAGAGCCATTTGGCCAAGCATTGGATATTCATCTTGGATTCTGCACCAAAAATCATTGAGAGGCGTCGTTTTGAACAATGACTCTATACTTGTGTCTGATGACATTTCTAAAAGAGATTCATAGATTTCGTTTGACATGTTTTCAGGCTTTTCCAAGTTGGGTAAAAAAGGATTATGAATCCATGAGTTCACTTTAATTTTTGTATTGTGCTCTTCTGGAAAATACTTTTCAAAAGATGCGCGCATCGAACTCAGATATTGGACCAATTCTTCAAAAACATCATCTTTAAACATTTCCGAGTCGTTTTCGCTAACAAACTCACTGAGTAATGTAAAGCTTTCTATTCCTTTCTTACCAATGCAAATGATCCAAAAATCTAATTTTCTCTTAAAAGCAGTTATTTTATTATAGGCCTGAAACATTGTTGTTTGTTTGCCTTGCAACGATAAATTCAATTCGTTAAGTTTTTGAAAGATATCCGCCATAAAAGACAATCGGAACAACCAAGTTTTATCATACAAACGGTCCTTTAAATTAAATTTAAAAGAAGTATCTGCTGAAAGAAACATTTGTAACTCAGCTCTAAGTTCAAATAGCCTTGTTAAAGTTTTACCCCGAGACAGCCAACGCACTTCTGTATGGAGCAGCAAGCAGTGTTTTATGTTTACTGCCATAATCTTCACACAATAATGAGAACAATCGGGATTGTAGAGGTCGTGACTTGATAAAATTAATTATTTTTACCGCTTCATCCATAACTAATTTTAGATTTGACGGCATTTGCTTCATCGCAAGTGCTTGTCTATGCAGAATACAATGACTGGAACTACAATTAGGCGCTTTATTTTTCATTCGAGATACTGCTCCTGCTGTTTTACCTGTCATCGCCTTGGCCCCATCTGTACAGATGTCAATGCAATTGTTCCAACTGATATTATTTTCTTCAAAAAATATATTTATTTTATTAAAAATTTCTTCCCCGGTAGTGTTTGTGAGCAGCGGTGAACACATAAGCATGTCTTCTTCAAAAGAATTTTTATATGGATATCTCACAATAACCAGCAGGAGAGCCAAACCAGCGACATCAGTCGACTCGTCCATTTGCAAGGCAAATCGTGTTTTTTGTAGAAGTGTAACTAGTTCTTGTTTGACGTAGCTTGCCAGATCATGGATTCGCCGTGAAACAGTATCATTTGATAGCGGAACAGTAGAAAGATGCTTTACAGATTTTTCATCGAGCATACATTTTGTTATGTCTAATACACATGGTTTTATTAAATTTTCAGCGATAGTGTGCGCTTCACCTGCTTGTGCAATGCGATAGCTAACTAAATATGATGCTTCTGTAGCCTTTTCGTTGATAGTTTGTGTTACATGCATCATATTTTTTTGACTTTCTAATAACTGATCTTTTTTACGAACAAAAAATTCTTTATTCTTGTCTTTAGACTCGGGGTGTACAGTTTCTAAATGTCGGCGCAATTTGGCAGGTGCCATGGAACTATTAGGAAGCAGTTTACTACAGAGCATGCAGAGAGGTGAGCCGTTGGAATCATCAAATACGAAACTGATATAGGATTCATCATACTTCCTTTTTTTCGTCTTTGAAACCGCCGAGCTTGACGTCGTGGCATCGTCTTCTGGGTCTGTGATTGCTATATTCTCCGCGCGCACTGCTTTTGAACATTCAGCGTCATTAGAAGATGTTGTTGCAACACGTTTAACACCTTTAAGCCAACGTTCCATTCTTCTTTATTTATAATGTTACACGTCAGGATAGTGGGGTTTAACTAAAGCGCAATCGTTACTGCGTATAAGAGACTAAATTTAGTACAGTGAAGAAATTTATAAAACTGAGACAACAGAATATAGCAGGCAGTAAAACAATGAACACTAGTTTCTCGCTAGCAAGCTTGGAAGTAGGTAGTAACAGGTAACTTATCGCTCCGAACGCTAATCGTCAACTGACGAAAAAGCAAAAATAAAACAGAAATTTAAAAATTGCGTTGTAAACAATATCGACTTTATTCTTTTAAGTTAGAGTCGAAAGTCGCTTGTTGACAACTATAGCGTCTAATTCAGAGGCGGCTTTTATCAAAGAGACTGCGCGCTCCCGAATATACTACCCGCTCGCTTTAAGTTAGGCGCTGTGCTGGCGATAGGTATGACGTTCGAAAAGTAGCATCAGCAAAACAAACTACCTTATATTTAAAATATATTGTAACACATGTTTATACAATTAAATAACGTTAATAACGTTTTGTCTCCGCGCGGCCGCGGAGTCCGCGCAGCCGCGGAGCCGCGGAGCGACCAGAGAGAGGCGTTTTGATATTTTTTTTTCTAAATTCTTGCGGAACCCCTACAGAGGTATTACGGAACCCTAGGGTTCCGCGGAACACACTTAGAGTATAGCTGGATTATACAAAACAAAATAACTTGTAGTGTAAAAAACTGATGTACTTACTGTAAGTGATAATATAATAAATACATAGTTATGCAAAATGGATCCTAAACCACAAAAACCGTTTTTTGAGTTACTGTCATAAACGCCATCTACAAATCTACATAAGTATATGTAAAAAAACATTCAAGCCGAAAAAAAGTACAGGAAAATACCCATTATTTAAAAGGAAATTTAAAATAAACTACTGCCACGTTATTTTAATATATCAATTTCACTTCAACCTCTATTTTCTCAAAAGCAAGATTTTGGGGCTGGATCCATTTTCCACAACTACGTCTAATTTCAAAGGCTTTTTCTTTGGGAACTTTATTGTACAGACGACACCACATCAAGTTACTGCAATCTGTCAGATTTCTTTATTAGATTATTCAACTTTATCTCTAAAGCATTAAGGCTCCAGGTTGATTGGGAATATCTGACAGTTTAGGGTGGTTTGATCTGCTTTCGTCCGTACGTTTCACTTTGGCGACTTTACTGGAGTGCAAAAGTTACCGTGCATGTTGACGGAGTGGGCGTCGGGGGGCGCCTGCGGCACGTGGTCCACGTCGAGCCCCTGCGGGCTGCCGTCGGGCCCCTGCGGGCTTGCGACGGGCCCCTGCGGGCTTGCGACGGGCCCCTGAGGGCTGGCGACGGGCCCCTGCGGGCTGGCGGCGGGCGCGGCCGTGTCGTCGGACGAGCCCGGGAAGTACAGCTCGTCTGAACGGTGCGCGAAGTAACACTGTGGCCGTACGAGGAGAACGTTAGTAGGGAAATATCACAATTATAGCGAACATCATCTATATGGAAAAGGTTGTTAACATGTGTATTTTAGGCATAAACAACTCGTTGCCTAGCAACGGTCGGTTTACCTCAATTCTTTATCGAATTAGGCTTTTATATAGATATAAGCGAGGACGTAACATGTGTCCCCGCCGACAGGCGCGCCGCCCGCGAAACTCTCCTCGTCCGAGGTACAAGTTATATGTAAGTGAGGACGTGACGTTGTACCTGCACGAAGTGTCCTCGTCCGAGGTACAAGTTATATGTAAGTGAGGACGTGACGTTGTACCTGCACGAAGTGTCCTCGTCCGAGGTACAAGTTATATGTAAGTGAGGACGTGACGTTGTACCTGCACGAAGTGTCCTCGTCCGAGGTACAAGTTATATGTAAGTGAGGACGTGACGTTGTACCTGCACGAAGTGTCCTCGTCCGAGGTACAAGTTATATGTAAGTGAGGACGTGACGTTGTACCTGCACGAAGTGTCCTCGTCCGAGGTACAAGTTATATGTAAGTGAGGACGTGACGTTGTACCTGCACGAAGTGTCCTCGTCCGAGGTACAAGTTATATGTAAGTGAGGACGTGACGTTGTACCTGCACGAAGTGTCCTCGTCCGAGGTACAAGTTATATGTAAGTGAGGACGTGACGTTGTACCTGCACGAAGTGTCCTCGTCCGAGGTACAAGTTATATGTAAGTGAGGACGTGACGTTGTACCTGCACGAAGTGTCCTCGTCCGAGGTACAAGTTATATGTAAGTGAGGACGTGACGTTGTACCTGCACGAAGTGTCCTCGTCCGAGGTACAAGTTATATGTAAGTGAGGACGTGACGTTGTACCTGCACGAAGTGTCCTCGTCCGAGGTACAAGTTATATGTAAGTGAGGACGTGACGTTGTACCTGCACGAAGTGTCCTCGTCCGAGGTACAAGTTATATGTAAGTGAGGACGTGACGTTGTACCTGCACGAAGTGTCCTCGTCCGAGGTACAAGTTATATGTAAGTGAGGACGTGACGTTGTACCTGCACGAAGTGTCCTCGTCCGAGGTACAAGTTATATGTAAGTGAGGACGTGACGTTGTACCTGCACGAAGTGTCCTCGTCCGAGGTACAAGTTATATGTAAGTGAGGACGTGACGTTGTACCTGCACGAAGTGTCCTCGTCCGAGGTACAAGTTATATGTAAGTGAGGACGTGACGTTGTACCTGCACGAAGTGTCCTCGTCCGAGGTACAAGTTATATGTAAGTGAGGACGTGACGTTGTACCTGCACGAAGTGTCCTCGTCCGAGGTACAAGTTATATGTAAGTGAGGACGTGACGTTGTACCTGCACGAAGTCGTCGAAGTGCGCGTGCAGCCGTCTCCAGCGCGCGGCGAGCGCGTCCCCGCCGACAGGCGCGCCGCCCGCGAAACTCTCCTCGTCCGAGGTACAAGTTATATGTAAGTGAGGACGTGACGTTGTACCTGCACGAAGTGTCCTCGTCCGAGGTACAAGTTATATGTAAGTGAGGACGTGACGTTGTACCTGCACGAAGTGTCCTCGTCCGAGGTACAAGTTATATGTAAGTGAGGACGTGACGTTGTACCTGCACGAAGTGTCCTCGTCCGAGGTACAAGTTATATGTAAGTGAGGACGTGACGTTGTACCTGCACGAAGTGTCCTCGTCCGAGGTACAAGTTATATGTAAGTGAGGACGTGACGTTGTACCTGCACGAAGTGTCCTCGTCCGAGGTACAAGTTATATGTAAGTGAGGACGTGACGTTGTACCTGCACGAAGTCGTCGAAGTGCGCGTGCAGCCGTCTCCAGCGCGCGGCGAGCGCGTCCCCGCCGACAGGCGCGCCGCCCGCGAAACTCTCCTCGTCCGAGGTACAAGTTATATGTAAGTGAGGACGTGACGTTGTACCTGCACGAAGTGTCCTCGTCCGAGGTACAAGTTATATGTAAGTGAGGACGTGACGTTGTACCTGCACGAAGTGTCCTCGTCCGAGGTACAAGTTATATGTAAGTGAGGACGTGACGTTGTACCTGCACGAAGTCGTCGAAGTGCGCGTGCAGCCGTCTCCAGCGCGCGGCGAGCGCGTCCCCGCCGACAGGCGCGCCGCCCGCGAAACTCTCCTCGTCCGAGGTACAAGTTATATGTAAGTGAGGACGTGACGTTGTACCTGCACGAAGTGTCCTCGTCCGAGGTACAAGTTATATGTAAGTGAGGACGTGACGTTGTACCTGCACGAAGTGTCCTCGTCCGAGGTACAAGTTATATGTAAGTGAGGACGTGACGTTGTACCTGCACGAAGTCGTCGAAGTGCGCGTGCAGCCGTCTCCAGCGCGCGGCGAGCGCGTCCCCGCCGACAGGCGCGCCGCCCGCGAAACTCTCCTCGTCCGAGGTACAAGTTATATGTAAGTGAGGACGTGACGTTGTACCTGCACGAAGTGTCCTCGTCCGAGGTACAAGTTATATGTAAGTGAGGACGTGACGTTGTACCTGCACGAAGTGTCCTCGTCCGAGGTACAAGTTATATGTAAGTGAGGACGTGACGTTGTACCTGCACGAAGTGTCCTCGTCCGAGGTACAAGTTATATGTAAGTGAGGACGTGACGTTGTACCTGCACGAAGTGTCCTCGTCCGAGGTACAAGTTATATGTAAGTGAGGACGTGACGTTGTACCTGCACGAAGTGTCCTCGTCCGAGGTACAAGTTATATGTAAGTGAGGACGTGACGTTGTACCTGCACGAAGTGTCCTCGTCCGAGGTACAAGTTATATGTAAGTGAGGACGTGACGTTGTACCTGCACGAAGTCGTCGAAGTGCGCGTGCAGCCGTCTCCAGCGCGCGGCGAGCGCGTCCCCGCCGACAGGCGCGCCGCCCGCGAAACTCTCCTCGTCCGAGGTACAAGTTATATGTAAGTGAGGACGTGACGTTGTACCTGCACGAAGTGTCCTCGTCCGAGGTACAAGTTATATGTAAGTGAGGACGTGACGTTGTACCTGCACGAAGTGTCCTCGTCCGAGGTACAAGTTATATGTAAGTGAGGACGTGACGTTGTACCTGCACGAAGTCGTCGAAGTGCGCGTGCAGCCGTCTCCAGCGCGCGGCGAGCGCGTCCCCGCCGACAGGCGCGCCGCCCGCGAAACTCTCCTCGTCCGAGGTACAAGTTATATGTAAGTGAGGACGTGACGTTGTACCTGCACGAAGTCGTCGAAGTGCGCGTGCAGCCGTCTCCAGCGCGCGGCGAGCGCGTCCCCGCCGACAGGCGCGCCGCCCGCGAAACTCTCCTCGTCCGAGGTACAAGTTATATGTAAGTGAGGACGTGACGTTGTACCTGCACGAAGTGTCCTCGTCCGAGGTACAAGTTATATGTAAGTGAGGACGTGACGTTGTACCTGCACGAAGTGTCCTCGTCCGAGGTACAAGTTATATGTAAGTGAGGACGTGAAGTTGTACCTGCACGAAGTGTCCTCGTCCGAGGTACAAGTTATATGTAAGTGAGGACGTGACGTTGTACCTGCACGAAGTCGTCGAAGTGCGCGTGCAGCCGTCTCCAGCGCGCGGCGAGCGCGTCCCCGCCGACAGGCGCGCCGCCCGCGAAACTCTCCTCGTCCGAGGTACAAGTTATATGTAAGTGAGGACGTGACGTTGTACCTGCACGAAGTGTCCTCGTCCGAGGTACAAGTTATATGTAAGTGAGGACGTGACGTTGTACCTGCACGAAGTGTCCTCGTCCGAGGTACAAGTTATATGTAAGTGAGGACGTGACGTTGTACCTGCACGAAGTCGTCGAAGTGCGCGTGCAGCCGTCTCCAGCGCGCGGCAAGCGCGTCCCCGCCGACAGGCGCGCCGCCCGCGAAACTCTCCTCGTCCGAGGTACAAGTTATATGTAAGTGAGGACGTGACGTTGTACCTGCACGAAGTCGTCGAAGTGCGCGTGCAGCCGTCTCCAGCGCGCGGCGAGCGCGTCCCCGCCGACAGGCGCGCCGCCCGCGAAACTCTCCTCGTCCGAGGTACAAGTTATATGTAAGTGAGGACGTGACGTTGTACCTGCACGAAGTCGTCGAAGTGCGCGTGCAGCCGTCTCCAGCGCGCGGCGAGCGCGTCCCCGCCGACAGGCGCGCCGCCCGCGAAACTCTCCTCGTCCGAGGTACAAGTTATATGTAAGTGAGGACGTGACGTTGTACCTGCACGAAGTGTCCTCGTCCGAGGTACAAGTTATATGTAAGTGAGGACGTGACGTTGTACCTGCACGAAGTGTCCTCGTCCGAGGTACAAGTTATATGTAAGTGAGGACGTGACGTTGTACCTGCACGAAGTGTCCTCGTCCGAGGTACAAGTTATATGTAAGTGAGGACGTGACGTTGTACCTGCACGAAGTGTCCTCGTCCGAGGTACAAGTTATATGTAAGTGAGGACGTGACGTTGTACCTGCACGAAGTCGTCGAAGTGCGCGTGCAGCCGTCTCCAGCGCGCGGCGAGCGCGTCCCCGCCGACAGGCGCGCCGCCCGCGAAACTCTCCTCGTCCGAGGTACAAGTTATATGTAAGTGAGGACGTGACGTTGTACCTGCACGAAGTGTCCTCGTCCGAGGTACAAGTTATATGTAAGTGAGGACGTGACGTTGTACCTGCACGAAGTGTCCTCGTCCGAGGTACAAGTTATATGTAAGTGAGGACGTGACGTTGTACCTGCACGAAGTCGTCGAAGTGCGCGTGCAGCCGTCTCCAGCGCGCGGCGAGCGCGTCCCCGCCGACAGGCGCGCCGCCCGCGAAACTCTCCTCGTCCGAGGTACAAGTTATATGTAAGTGAGGACGTGACGTTGTACCTGCACGAAGTGTCCTCGTCCGAGGTACAAGTTATATGTAAGTGAGGACGTGACGTTGTACCTGCACGAAGTGTCCTCGTCCGAGGTACAAGTTATATGTAAGTGAGGACGTGACGTTGTACCTGCACGAAGTCGTCGAAGTGCGCGTGCAGCCGTCTCCAGCGCGCGGCGAGCGCGTCCCCGCCGACAGGCGCGCCGCCCGCGAAACTCTCCTCGTCCGAGGTACAAGTTATATGTAAGTGAGGACGTGACGTTGTACCTGCACGAAGTGTCCTCGTCCGAGGTACAAGTTATATGTAAGTGAGGACGTGACGTTGTACCTGCACGAAGTCGTCGAAGTGCGCGTGCAGCCGTCTCCAGCGCGCGGCGAGCGCGTCCCCGCCGACAGGCGCGCCGCCCGCGAAACTCTCCTCGTCCGAGGTACAAGTTATATGTAAGTGAGGACGTGACGTTGTACCTGCACGAAGTGTCCTCGTCCGAGGTACAAGTTATATGTAAGTGAGGACGTGACGTTGTACCTGCACGAAGTGTCCTCGTCCGAGGTACAAGTTATATGTAAGTGAGGACGTGACGTTGTACCTGCACGAAGTCGTCGAAGTGCGCGTGCAGCCGTCTCCAGCGCGCGGCGAGCGCGTCCCCGCCGACAGGCGCGCCGCCCGCGAAACTCTCCTCGTCCGAGGTACAAGTTATATGTAAGTGAGGACGTGACGTTGTACCTGCACGAAGTCGTCGAAGTGCGCGTGCAGCCGTCTCCAGCGCGCGGCGAGCGCGTCCCCGCCGACAGGCGCGCCGCCCGCGAAACTCTCCTCGTCCGAGGTACAAGTTATATGTAAGTGAGGACGTGACGTTGTACCTGCACGAAGTCGTCGAAGTGCGCGTGCAGCCGTCTCCAGCGCGCGGCGAGCGCGTCCCCGCCGACAGGCGCGCCGCCCGCGAAACTCTCCTCGTCCGAGGTACAAGTTATATGTAAGTGAGGACGTGACGTTGTACCTGCACGAAGTGTCCTCGTCCGAGGTACAAGTTATATGTAAGTGAGGACGTGACGTTGTACCTGCACGAAGTGTCCTCGTCCGAGGTACAAGTTATATGTAAGTGAGGACGTGACGTTGTACCTGCACGAAGTGTCCTCGTCCGAGGTACAAGTTATATGTAAGTGAGGACGTGACGTTGTACCTGCACGAAGTGTCCTCGTCCGAGGTACAAGTTATATGTAAGTGAGGACGTGACGTTGTACCTGCACGAAGTCGTCGAAGTGCGCGTGCAGCCGTCTCCAGCGCGCGGCGAGCGCGTCCCCGCCGACAGGCGCGCCGCCCGCGAAACTCTCCTCGTCCGAGGTACAAGTTATATGTAAGTGAGGACGTGACGTTGTACCTGCACGAAGTGTCCTCGTCCGAGGTACAAGTTATATGTAAGTGAGGACGTGACGTTGTACCTGCACGAAGTGTCCTCGTCCGAGGTACAAGTTATATGTAAGTGAGGACGTGACGTTGTACCTGCACGAAGTCGTCGAAGTGCGCGTGCAGCCGTCTCCAGCGCGCGGCGAGCGCGTCCCCGCCGACAGGCGCGCCGCCCGCGAAACTCTCCTCGTCCGAGGTACAAGTTATATGTAAGTGAGGACGTGACGTTGTACCTGCACGAAGTCGTCGAAGTGCGCGTGCAGCCGTCTCCAGCGCGCGGCGAGCGCGTCCCCGCCGACAGGCGCGCCGCCCGCGAAACTCTCCTCGTCCGAGGTACAAGTTATATGTAAGTGAGGACGTGACGTTGTACCTGCACGAAGTGTCCTCGTCCGAGGTACAAGTTATATGTAAGTGAGGACGTGACGTTGTACCTGCACGAAGTCGTCGAAGTGCGCGTGCAGCCGTCTCCAGCGCGCGGCGAGCGCGTCCCCGCCGACAGGCGCGCCGCCCGCGAAACTCTCCTCGTCCGAGGTACAAGTTATATGTAAGTGAGGACGTGACGTTGTACCTGCACGAAGTGTCCTCGTCCGAGGTACAAGTTATATGTAAGTGAGGACGTGACGTTGTACCTGCACGAAGTGTCCTCGTCCGAGGTACAAGTTATATGTAAGTGAGGACGTGACGTTGTACCTGCACGAAGTGTCCTCGTCCGAGGTACAAGTTATATGTAAGTGAGGACGTGACGTTGTACCTGCACGAAGTGTCCTCGTCCGAGGTACAAGTTATATGTAAGTGAGGACGTGACGTTGTACCTGCACGAAGTGTCCTCGTCCGAGGTACAAGTTATATGTAAGTGAGGACGTGACGTTGTACCTGCACGAAGTGTCCTCGTCCGAGGTACAAGTTATATGTAAGTGAGGACGTGACGTTGTACCTGCACGAAGTGTCCTCGTCCGAGGTACAAGTTATATGTAAGTGAGGACGTGACGTTGTACCTGCACGAAGTGTCCTCGTCCGAGGTACAAGTTATATGTAAGTGAGGACGTGACGTTGTACCTGCACGAAGTGTCCTCGTCCGAGGTACAAGTTATATGTAAGTGAGGACGTGACGTTGTACCTGCACGAAGTCGTCGAAGTGCGCGTGCAGCCGTCTCCAGCGCGCGGCGAGCGCGTCCCCGCCGACAGGCGCGCCGCCCGCGAAACTCTCCTCGTCCGAGGTACAAGTTATATGTAAGTGAGGACGTGACGTTGTACCTGCACGAAGTGTCCTCGTCCGAGGTACAAGTTATATGTAAGTGAGGACGTGACGTTGTACCTGCACGAAGTGTCCTCGTCCGAGGTACAAGTTATATGTAAGTGAGGACGTGACGTTGTACCTGCACGAAGTCGTCGAAGTGCGCGTGCAGCCGTCTCCAGCGCGCGGCGAGCGCGTCCCCGCCGACAGGCGCGCCGCCCGCGAAACTCTCCTCGTCCGAGGTACAAGTTATATGTAAGTGAGGACGTGACGTTGTACCTGCACGAAGTGTCCTCGTCCGAGGTACAAGTTATATGTAAGTGAGGACGTGACGTTGTACCTGCACGAAGTCGTCGAAGTGCGCGTGCAGCCGTCTCCAGCGCGCGGCGAGCGCGTCCCCGCCGACAGGCGCGCCGCCCGCGAAACTCTCCTCGTCCGAGGTACAAGTTATATGTAAGTGAGGACGTGACGTTGTACCTGCACGAAGTGTCCTCGTCCGAGGTACAAGTTATATGTAAGTGAGGACGTGACGTTGTACCTGCACGAAGTCGTCGAAGTGCGCGTGCAGCCGTCTCCAGCGCGCGGCGAGCGCGTCCCCGCCGACAGGCGCGCCGCCCGCGAAACTCTCCTCGTCCGAGGTACAAGTTATATGTAAGTGAGGACGTGACGTTGTACCTGCACGAAGTGTCCTCGTCCGAGGTACAAGTTATATGTAAGTGAGGACGTGACGTTGTACCTGCACGAAGTGTCCTCGTCCGAGGTACAAGTTATATGTAAGTGAGGACGTGACGTTGTACCTGCACGAAGTGTCCTCGTCCGAGGTACAAGTTATATGTAAGTGAGGACGTGACGTTGTACCTGCACGAAGTCGTCGAAGTGCGCGTGCAGCCGTCTCCAGCGCGCGGCGAGCGCGTCCCCGCCGACAGGCGCGCCGCCCGCGAAACTCTCCTCGTCCGAGGTACAAGTTATATGTAAGTGAGGACGTGACGTTGTACCTGCACGAAGTGTCCTCGTCCGAGGTACAAGTTATATGTAAGTGAGGACGTGACGTTGTACCTGCACGAAGTGTCCTCGTCCGAGGTACAAGTTATATGTAAGTGAGGACGTGACGTTGTACCTGCACGAAGTGTCCTCGTCCGAGGTACAAGTTATATGTAAGTGAGGACGTGACGTTGTACCTGCACGAAGTCGTCGAAGTGCGCGTGCAGCCGTCTCCAGCGCGCGGCGAGCGCGTCCCCGCCGACAGGCGCGCCGCCCGCGAAACTCTCCTCGTCCGAGGTACAAGTTATATGTAAGTGAGGACGTGACGTTGTACCTGCACGAAGTGTCCTCGTCCGAGGTACAAGTTATATGTAAGTGAGGACGTGACGTTGTACCTGCACGAAGTGTCCTCGTCCGAGGTACAAGTTATATGTAAGTGAGGACGTGACGTTGTACCTGCACGAAGTGTCCTCGTCCGAGGTACAAGTTATATGTAAGTGAGGACGTGACGTTGTACCTGCACGAAGTGTCCTCGTCCGAGGTACAAGTTATATGTAAGTGAGGACGTGACGTTGTACCTGCACGAAGTGTCCTCGTCCGAGGTACAAGTTATATGTAAGTGAGGACGTGACGTTGTACCTGCACGAAGTCGTCGAAGTGCGCGTGCAGCCGTCTCCAGCGCGCGGCGAGCGCGTCCCCGCCGACAGGCGCGCCGCCCGCGAAACTCTCCTCGTCCGAGGTACAAGTTATATGTAAGTGAGGACGTGACGTTGTACCTGCACGAAGTGTCCTCGTCCGAGGTACAAGTTATATGTAAGTGAGGACGTGACGTTGTACCTGCACGAAGTCTCCTCGTCCGAGGTACAAGTTATATGTAAGTGAGGACGTGACGTTGTACCTGCACGAAGTGTCCTCGTCCGAGGTACAAGTTATATGTAAGTGAGGACGTGACGTTGTACCTGCACGAAGTCGTCGAAGTGCGCGTGCAGCCGTCTCCAGCGCGCGGCGAGCGCGTCCCCGCCGACAGGCGCGCCGCCCGCGAAACTCTCCTCGTCCGAGGTACAAGTTATATGTAAGTGAGGACGTGACGTTGTACCTGCACGAAGTGTCCTCGTCCGAGGTACAAGTTATATGTAAGTGAGGACGTGACGTTGTACCTGCACGAAGTGTCCTCGTCCGAGGTACAAGTTATATGTAAGTGAGGACGTGACGTTGTACCTGCACGAAGTCGTCGAAGTGCGCGTGCAGCCGTCTCCAGCGCGCGGCGAGCGCGTCCCCGCCGACAGGCGCGCCGCCCGCGAAACTCTCCTCGTCCGAGGTACAAGTTATATGTAAGTGAGGACGTGACGTTGTACCTGCACGAAGTCGTCGAAGTGCGCGTGCAGCCGTCTCCAGCGCGCGGCGAGCGCGTCCCCGCCGACAGGCGCGCCGCCCGCGAAACTCTCCTCGTCCGAGGTACAAGTTATATGTAAGTGAGGACGTGACGTTGTACCTGCACGAAGTCGTCGAAGTGCGCGTGCAGCCGTCTCCAGCGCGCGGCGAGCGCGTCCCCGCCGACAGGCGCGCCGCCCGCGAAACTCTCCTCGTCCGAGGCGCCCCCCAGGCTGCAACCTGTCAGGACATACTTTATTGTGGCCTATTCAACATACAACTAAAGAGTAATCGTGCACGATCGATCCTCTTTAAGTATTTGGTCAGGATAAAAGACCGAAGTCCAAAACGAAAACAGATACTGGAACGCGTCACTTGCAAAATTGGAAGACTCGAGTTGTCAATGTCATTGAAGAAAAAATTTGGGCGAGGTCGGACGCATGATTATATTCGGATACTACAGATTGATGCTGACAATACGACAATAAATGAAAACACGAATAATGCTGGTTCATATGAATAATCCTAAACCATAGAAAAAAACCTAGCATCAAAAAAAAAAAAAAAATTTCAAACAAACTAAATCGCATAAAATTGCATACGGAATAGAACATCCTTTAAAAATATTGGTTCACTGACCTCCGATCAACGACAGCGCGATCCTGTATCGACTCGCTTTTTCCGCGCCATTATTATTAGTGATTAGTACCGCAGGATGCGGCGGTCATTAATCTGTAAGCGTTTCTGTAAATGTGAAAAATGAAAAATAATTTCGTGTGACTAAACTAATGGACATATTTATATGATTTGTTTATGGGTCGACTGAGAATGTGTTGAGGTACACGATGTTTAATTTATTGTCGTATTGTCAGCCCACTCTGTATATTAGGTTAAAAAGGATCATCGCAACGGGCGTATGGCATACGGTATGACTATTAAAGTGTAAAAAGGTGCAACACAAAGCGTGGATTCGGCCGCTGAAGTAGAGAACAAAAAATCGAGAAGTACACATACATTTCAAGTAATCTTATTTATATTACATAATCATAATACACGGTAGGGCAACCTGGCGTGCACATCACATAACACTGAACATAGGGCCTAAAACCGGTGATACAGCGCTTTCAGTAATTTTTTATTGAATCTTTAATTTTGTAGGTTAAGTCGGTACGTGGAGATTTTTTTCTTTTTTAATAATATTAAACTAGCACTTGACTGCAATCCCGCCTGATGGTAAGCAGTGATGCAACCGTTGATGGTAAAGCGCGCTAGTTTAATAAACCCATTCACTTACAAGATAAAGTAAAAAACTAAAACCCAACTACGACAAAAAACGACGCTGAAAAAGTATAAAAGTACCCCATGAATACAGGTAAAGTCACAAGCAAATGCTAGTAATATATATATATTCGAAATGTACAAGTGAAGCGCTTTAAAATGATACCAAACACGGCATATCTAGCTTAACTTAATTTTTTTACTCTGTATATTTTGTCCGCTAGAGGGCGCCACATTGAATTTAGTGAAAATCTATATAGCCTATAACCAGCGGACAATTAAGACGCTTCTAATGATATGTCATTTGTCGAATTCTGATTAGTGGTTTAGAAGTTACGAGGGAACAGATGAACATACATACATACATACATACATACATACATACATACATACATACATACATAGCCTGTCAAAATCATAACCCTCCTTTGGCTTTGCCGTAGTCGGGTAAAAATACTTAGTGAATAGGAAGTAAGACGGCAGTTGAGCGAGGTGATGGAATGTTAGGGGTGCGTGGCAGAAAACCTCCCCGAGTGCTCAGTGCCTGCTGGTCCTCTGGTTTTGAGACCCTAGGACGAGCAGACGCTGGGCCGGTGCACCCTGGGCGTGGGCAGCAATCTCTTCGTGACTATTGTGCAGGAGGAGATTGCTGTCCGCGGCGAATTTCTGCCGGAGCGGAGGAGTCGCTCCCGAGGGCTCCCTATCTGTGCTCTGCAGCGCTGCAGCAGAGCGCACGAATAGGGAGCGAGATGGTGTGGACCGCGGGCCGTTTTGACAGTCCGCGGTCTAGGGGTCACGTCGCGTGACCGAGTTGGAGAAGACCGTGGGTTTCTCCTCGCCCTGCGGTCTACAGGCACTCGTGGCGGTGGAGGTTTTATAGCCACGGTGCCGGGTGGTGGGTAGGTTAGGTTAGGTTTAGGTTTAGGTTACATATAGGTTAGGTTTAAATAAGGGGGAAAAAAGATAAAAATCAAAGAGAAAATACAAAATAAACAAAACAAAATACAAAATTTAAAAATTAATAAAAAATTCAAAAAATGTTAATAATATAGTATAATAATAATTAGTAGTAAGTTAGTTTTAGATACCGAGCAGTGGGCGGTATATCCTGCACCAGAGGCATCCGCAGGCCTCGGGAGGTTTAATACCCTTCCAAAAAGAGCGGCCGCATCGCCTTGGGGAAGTGATGTGAGTAACACCCATTATCGTAAATGGAAATGTCAGAGATAGCGAATTGTGTTTTGTCTTGCGATCCGGCTGACGCCCGGCGTTCGCAGGTATCCGGGCCTGCGAATGTTAAATTGGTGACCGAAGAACGCGCAGGGGTAGGTGACCAGGCCCCTGCTGTCGTTAATGTTACTGGCAGCGAATGCGATGCAGTGGATGTGGACGAAGGGCCGCGTGGACCGTCCTCCGTTAGGAAGCGACCACGCGAGCCTGCTCAGAAGGGAGGTGGGCCGGCGGAGCTGACCTCTGAAGAAGAAGGCCTGCCGGCCCCGAAGGTGCCGACCGCGAGGAGAGGTCGGCAAAATTCCAGAGGAGTGACTGCTTCGCGGCTGCGGAGGGACGCCCAGGGTAAGTTCGTGCGTTCCCCGGCGGCCAGCGAAGCAGAAAGTGACATGGGGGTCACTTCGGAGGACCCTGGTGGCGAGAGTTGTGCCTCGCTAGGGAGCTCGAAGGCGGAGCTCAACGCCGCCAGGAGGGAGCAGCGCAAAGCCGTCGCAGCCGACGAAGTGTCGGAAATGGCCCGACGCGCTCGAGAGCGACGCGCTGCTCTATCGGCGGAAGGGGGGCAACCGTCGGCGGTGGCCCTTAGTCAGCTGGCCTTGGACGGGGTGGACCTGGTCCTTAAGGTTGCCACAAAATCTGGCAACCTGAAGAGCACGTTCATTCGCGGTCTCAAGGAGGCTGCCGCGGACATCAGGGAGGCGGTTGGCACCCTCCTCAACACGACGGCCTCAGACGAGGTCGTGAAGTTGCAGGAGGAGAACAGCCGCCTCCGTGATGATCTGGAGGACCTCCGGCGACAAGTCGCTGCGCTGAGCGAGCAGCAGCAGCGACACACGCCCACCGTTGCCGCTTCCGAAGTGGCTCCGGCTCCCGCACCAAGCCCGGCACGTACGGATGATGAGCTGAGCGCATCGTGCCTTGAGCGCGTCGTCCGTATGTGCATGCTCCAGTGCGGGAGCATGGTCAAAGCCCAACTTGAGGAGCATTTCCGGCGCCTCCCTGAGGAAAACCTCCGCCCGCCCCTAGCGGCCGACAAACGGCGTAGGGCTGAGGGAACGCCGGGAACTGCGCCTCAGCGAGCTCCAGAGGGCGAGGAGCCCACGACTGCCGGGTCTAAGGGTGAGACCTGGGCGACAGTCGTGGGTCGCAAGAAGGCCCGCAAAGCCGCTAAGGCCGCCAAGGCGGCCTCAGCAGCACCGGCGCGCGCCTCCGGTAAAACCGCAAAGGCGGCTCCGGAGGCTGCGCGGCGGACTGGCAAAGGCGGTCGCAAACGCGGTCGCAAGGGACCGGCTGTGCGTGCCCCGCGTTCCGAGGCTGTGACGCTCACGCTTCAGCGTGGCGCTGCGGAGCGCGGCGTGACGTACGGCTCGGTGCTTACCGAGGCCAAGGCCAAGATCAAGTTGTCGGATCTTGGCCTCCAGTCCGTCACCATAAGACATGCTGCCACGGGTGCGCAGCTGTTTGAGGTAGCTGGTGCTGCGAGCGGCAATGCCGAGAAGGCGGACGCTCTGGCCGCCAAGTTGAGGGAGGTCCTCAACCCCGAGGACGTCCGGATTTCCAGGCCGGTTAAAACCGCAGAGGTGCGGATTGCCGGCCTGGACGAGTCCGTGACTTCCGAGGAGGTGGTGGCGGCCGTTGCCCGAAGCGGAGAGTGTCCGCCGGACAAGGTGCGGGCCGGCGATATTCGCACCGACGCCACCGGACTCGGCGCGGTCTGGGTTCGGTGCCCTGTGGCGTCGGCGAATAAAATCGCCGCAAGTGGCAGAGTGCTGGTAGGCTGGGTTGCAGCGAGAGTTAAACTCCTGCAGCCCCGGGCTTTGCGGTGCTTCCGGTGCCTGGAGAAGGGGCACGTCCGGGCCAAGTGCACCGCTGAGGTTGACCGTAGCGATCTTTGCTATCGCTGCGGTCAGCCCGGCCACAAGGCGGCCCAGTGTTCCGCGGCGCTCAACTGCAGCTTATGTTCGGCTGCAGGGAAGCCAGCGGGACACAGAGTGGGCGGAGGGGCCTGTGGCACGCCTGCCAGCAAGAAGGCCACCAGGAAGAAGAAGAGGAGCTCTAAGCCTGCCGGGGAAATCTCGCCTCCCCCGCAGGCTAACAGCTCCGCGGCCGACTCCCGGCCCAGGACCGTTGCCGAGGGAATGGAGTGTCAATAATGGCACAGCTCCGTTTCCTCCAGGGCAACATCAATCACTGCGCCAGAGCTCAGGATCTTTTGTTCCAGAGCATGGCGCAGTGGTCGATCCAAGTGGCTGTGGTCGCCGAGCCGTATTTCATCCCTGCCCGTGACGACTGGCTGGGATGCGTTGACGGCTTGGTGGCCATTATTGGCGGGACTCTGACCGACCCGTCTCGGGGCCGCGGCTGGGTTGCTGCGGTCACGGACGGCATCGTCATCGTGGGGGCGTATTTCTCCCCCAACAAGAGTCTCGCCGACTTCGAGGGGTTCCTTGTCGAGTTGGGCACCGTCGTAGGCCGCTATCACCCTCGTCCCGTTCTGGTGCTCGGGGATCTCAACGCCAAGTCATCGGCGTGGGGATCTCCGGTCACTGACCCTCGGGGCGAGGTGCTGGCGGAGTGGGTAGTGACGACCGGCCTGGTCGTCCTGAATCGGGGTTCGGTATACACGTGCGTGCGGCAGCGGGGCGGGTCGATAGTAGACGTTACTTTCGCTAGCTCCTCTGTCGCCAGCCGTGTCCATGACTGGCGCGTCGCCGTGGAGGTGGAGACGCTGTCGGACCACCGGTATATCCGGTTCGACGTCTCCGCCCAGACCGCGAGCGGCCGCCATCCAAGAGCCCCGATTAACGACGGCCCGCGCTGGGCGCTTAAGCGCCTCGACAGGGAACTACTCGAGGAAGCTGCTATAGTCCAGTCCTGGATTTGGGAGTCGGCGACGGACGGCCCCGTCGACGTCGAAGCGGAGGCGCTGCGGTTTCGCGGGGCGATGACGCAGATCTGCGACGCGTCCATGCCCCGCGTCCGCCAACAGTCCGCAAGGCGCAACGTGTACTGGTGGAACGACGACATTGCGCGGTTGCGCGTCCAGTGCGTCGCGGCTCGCCGCCAGTACACGCGCTACCGGAGACGACGTCGACGGGATCCCGTCGAGGAGGCCGCGTTGTATGGGGTGTACCGCGCGGCCCAGGAGACTCTGTGGCTGGCCATCGGCGACTCCAAGTCGCGGGCCAGGGAAGAGCTGCTGGGGTCCCTAGATCGGGATCCGTGGGGGCGCCCCTACCGTTGGGTACGGGGCAAGTTGCGTCCCTGGGCGCCCCCACTGGTGCAGAGTATGCAACCCCAGCTGCTGGAGGCGGTGGTATCCACCCTCTTCCCTGAGCGGGCGGGACATGTTCCCCCGGCGATGGTTTCACCCTCAGCCACAGACTCTCCAGAAGAAGAGGGCACCGATGTCCCCGTGGTGACGCAAGCAGAGACGGGAGCGGCCGTGTCGCGGCTCCGGGCCAAGAATAAAGCGCCCGGACCCGACGGAGTTCCTGGCCGAGCTCTCGTCCTTGCTCTGAAGGAGCTAGAGCCCCAGCTGAGGGGGCTCTTCACGGCATGCTTCGAGCAGGGTCAGTTTCCCAGTGTGTGGAAGGAGGGGAAGCTGGTCCTGCTCAGAAAGGAGGGGCGCCCCGCGGACTCGCCGTCCGCGTATCGGCCCATAGTGCTGCTCGACGAGGCGGGCAAACTTTTTGAGCGTATAATCGCAGATCGCCTCGTCGGCCACTTGTGCGGAGAGGGGCCGAACCTGGACGACAACCAGTTCGGTTTTCGTCGAGGGCGCTCCACCATAGACGCCATTATGCGCGTGAGAGCCCTTGCGGAGGATACGGTGTCCCGGGGTGGGGTGGTGTTGGCGGTGTCTTTAGACATTTCCAACGCCTTCAACACCCTACCCTGGAGCTGTATTAGGGAGGCCCTGAAATACCATCGGGTGCCTCCCTACCTCCGCCGCATAGTAGGGGCTTATCTGGAGGACAGATGCGTCATCTATCGGGGACGTGACGGTGCCGGTCGGCACCAAATGTCGTGCGGTGTTCCACAGGGATCGGTCTTGGGACCGCTCCTGTGGAACATCGGCTACGACTGGGTGCTGAGAGGCGAGCTCCCTTCGGGCGCCGACTTGACGTGTTATGCGGACGACACGCTTGTCACTGCCCGGGGGAGCTCGTACAGGGAAGCGACGTTGATAGCCACGGCTGCGGTGTCACAGGTGGTGAACCGCATCCGGCGCCTGGGCCTGGAGGTGGCCCTTGACAAGTCGGAGGCCATGGTTTTCCATGGCCCCCGGCGTGCGCCGGCGCCGGGATCACATATCGTGGTCAGTGGGGCCCGGATAGCTGTCGAGTTCACCATGAAGTACCTGGGATTGGTGCTCGACAGCCGGTGGGAATTCGGACCCCACTTCCGGCGGCTGGCGCCCAAGCTGATGGGTGCAGCAGGCGCGCTGTCAACGTTGCTTCCCAACATGGGGGGCCCGAGCGCCGCCTGTAGGCGGTTGTACGTGGGAATCGTGCGGTCCATGGCCCTGTATGGGGCCCCTGTGTGGGCGATGGACCTGACGGCCGGAACACTCGCTATTCTGCGCAAGCCGCAGAGGGCGATGGCCGTCAGGGTCGTCCGCGGGTATCGCACGATATCCTACGAGGCGGCTTGCGTCCTGGCCGGATCCCCGCCCTGGGACCTAGAGGCGAAAGTACTCGCGTCATTGTACCGATGGCGCGAGGAAGAGCGGACACGGGGCTCCAGTCCGGCGCAGCGGCAGATCGAGCTGCGCCGAGAGGAGCTCCATCAGGTCCTGGTGGTGGACTGGCGGCAGAGGCTCATGCGCCCTACCGCCGGCCTCGCTACCGTCGAGGCGATCCGGCCAGTACTCGACGACTGGCTCGGGAGGAGGCACGGCTCCCTGTCGTTCAGGGTGACGCAGGTGCTGTCGGGGCACGGCTGCTTCGGCAAGTACCTGCATCGCTTAGGCAGGGAGCCGGACGCTCGGTGCCACCACTGCGTCCAATGCGGGGAGGACACGGCGCAGCACACGCTCTCCGAGTGTGTAGCTTGGGAGGAGCAGCGCCGTGTCCTCACAAATGAAGTAGGAGGCGACCTGACGCTGCCGGCAGTAGTGCGGAGGATGGTCGGCAGCTCAGAGTCGTGGGACGCGGTGGTGTCCTTCTGCGAGGACGTGATGTCGCAGAAGGAAGCTGCGGAACGGGAGAGGGAGATATCAACTCCCTTCCCGGGCCGCAGAAGACGCACCGGGCGCCGAAGAAGGGCGGATAACGCCCTCTTCCGCCCCCCATGAATGGGTCCAGGGGCGAGGGACATGGGGAAGTCCCCGCCCCCCTATTGATGGACCCCGAGGTGAAGGCGCGCGCGAGTGTCGGCGCGCGCCTTTGAGGTGATGCACGGGGTAGTTTAACACCCCACTACCCCGTGCAGGAGAGGAGGCCCGGGCAGACCGGGCCAGCACGAGGGTGGGGCCGTGGAAGAATATAGACTCCCGCGGCCCCACGTGCGCTCGTGATAGAAGACACACCGGGGTGGTTTTAGTCAGTAAAAGTCTGACATACCCCGTCGCCCACCCCAGGGCGGCGGGCATCCTATGAGGATTTCCACCCCGGAAAAAAAAAAAAAAAAAAAAAAAAAAAGGTGATGGAATGTTAAACCCAACAACACGACCAACGATTCTGCGCCAAAGGGAGATTGATCTGAAGACCCTCCACGACCAAACTCCCAACACAACAACATTAGGCGCATCGTACCCGGCACACATCGCAACACAACTGCTCAGACCCGTCCTCCGTACGGCTTCACCAGACATCATGCCGGAACACGACAAATCGCTTGGCGGCAAGACTTTGTCTGGTGGGTGGTAACTTCTGCCGGCAGCCGATGTGGCCTACCACCGAGAAAGTCCGAATATTTCTTGGTCGGGTACATTTTTGCTTCGGTATATTTTTAAAGTTGGGAAGCGCGGGTTTTCCACGCATTATTTGGTAGAGACAGCAGAAAGCATTATTATACTGTATTTCTTGTAGTTATGAGTCCTTGTTAAACCCTTGGAATTCGTGAGGGTTTAGGGGTGATGCTCGCTCGCGTTGCGAACTGGAGGAATCAACTGATAGTGTTGATGATGTATGTCATGCGAATCCTCGAGCTCGTCTTAAGTTCTGGGGGGTAATCACGCTAAAATAATTTAACCAAAACAGAATTGGGTCGCAACCAAACCATAACTTTTTGGTTTAACCATATCTGGATCACAATTGGAACGTAACCGCTGTCAAATGAAAATGTTGAAACAAAGCTAACTTTTTCTGTGCCATGTGTCAAACTTACGTCTAAACTATTAGATTGAATTATAATTTATTTAGTTTTAATTATTATATCTGACGAAATGTATCACTCGTACATTGATTATACTTCAATCGAAGTTAAAACTTTAGCGCGATACGAACAAGAGTTGAACTTGTACTGTTTCAGTAGTGCGGCACTACATACCGTCGTCGTGCGAAGCGGTGTCCCCCACGCTGCCGGCCAGCTCCGCCAGCTCCCTCCTGAGCGCGCGCACGGCGTCTCCTGCTTCCGGCTCCGGCGACGCGGACGGGGCTTCGCCCCCCTCGGGCAGGCGCGCCAGCCCGGCCGCTCCTGAGCCGCGAATACAGAATTTATTTATGGTTAATTAAAACGACACAATACCAATTAATAGACATACATATGTAGAAACAAAGAATTGCATTAATTAACTTAAAAACTAAAACTAACATGAAACTGTGGACTCTCGCATAGTTTCTTTCACAGATGCTAGTTCCATTCATCCACAAACACGTCACATTCAGGGTTGGCTAACAGAAGGGCATTCCTTTCCACCTTTAGACTACGACAGACCCGGGATTCAGCTCTGGCTATATTGTGCCTGCAGCTTTGACGTTTAACGATGTATTTGTCAGGCAAAAATGTCCATGGAGCTCTGGGCAGTCTATACGTCCCCGCAATGTCTCACAAGCTACGGTGAGCTGGTCAAAGCTCTTCTCACCTCCAGCGAGTTAAACTCCAACATCCCTACGAGATAGTTAGTAGGGTACATATAGGGAAAAAGTAGTATAACCTCTGGAAGAGGCATCTAAGAAAAGTTTTCTGTACCCTTTCCAGCATTAGTGTTTGGCTTGCGTTATAGGGGGTGCCAAATACAGGTACTAGACTCGAGTTTGTTCTGAACAAGAGAGGAAACGTAAACCAACTTTTACCAAGCATGTTTCAATTTTAATATCATAAATCATTTATTCAAATCAAGCTCTAAAATCAGTACTATAAGACCGACTCCCATCCACCACTTGCTAGTGAGTCTCAAGCACTAGTCATTACCTTGCGCCGTCTCCCTGAGCACGCTGGCGACGTGGTCCATGTCCTTCCGCACCAGCGCCGCCTCCCGCGCCAACTGCTCGAGCTGGTGAGTTCGATGCTTGTGCAACTGAGCCAGGAACTCGTACAGCAGCCTGTGATGAGCGGCCGCACACTCCGCCTCGAGCAGACGCTTGCGTCTCGTCAGTAAGTCCAACATGGCATCAACGTCCGCGAGCGGGAGCCTCCTCGCTTCAGCTGCGACCAGCGCCCTCACACACGGGCCCCTGGGCTGTGGCACGGTGTCGTGTCTCGCTCGCACTCGCCGCCGCGCCACAAGCTCGTTGAGAAGGAAGTTCGGGAAGATGTGGTCGCGAGACGAAAGCGCGGCGCCGCATTTTGGGCAGCGGCGGTGGAGGTCTACCGCCTGGAGGGGGCACAGGTATGTGATAATAGCTTCATCAAATTCAGAAAAAACTATATATACAAGCTTTATCTGACATCGTAACGCAAACTTCGCGAAAAGGCTACACCGCATGCCACTAATAAAATTATGATAGTCATTTATGTCGTTATTGAACGGTTACAGAATTCACAGTGTTTAAAAAAAATTGTCGGCTCAGCATTTGAACGTTGCAAGCGTGCCGCCGTGCGGGTTTGTAGGTATGACGTTGATCCCTGATGTGAACTCTATTAAATCAGCTGATAAAATATTTTTTCGAGTTTTGTTTTCATTGCGCTGTTTTGTGTAATTAGCGAATTAAATAATTTATACTTTACAATCTTATTGGGTTATAAAAGTATCGCAATATGAACGGTCTAAAGTAAAAAACACTGCATTTTTTTAAACCATGAAAAAGCCGACGGAATATTCCACCACTGGGGGTTCAGAATCATGTACTGTATCCATGGTACTCGTTTGTGCGTCGAGGTCAGATACACACTTTATACTTTGTTCAGAGTATCTCACGAAAGTGATATTAATTATATGATGAATTATTTATATCACCTAATAGGGTTCTGACGATGTTTGGCGAGAGGACAGACACCGTTCAGCTCGGTATAAAAGAGGAGGCGAAACGCTTCGTCCGGTGTTAACAACATAAGGGTGGAAACTCGCCGTACGACGGGTCGTCCGTTGGTAGAATGGAGATGGGGGAATTAAAACATGAAATTCCCTCGCACACTCGTCGAAATGCAATGCATATAGAAAACCGAAAGGCTGGCTACTCTACGCCTGTGCTCTAGACTTAGGTTTCATCCGGCATAATCCAGTTTATTATCAACTAGCTTTCCGCCTGCGGTTTCGCCCGCGTGGAATTCAGTTATCTCGTGTCTTTTAGATTCCTCATTTTCAGGTATTAATTATCGTATCATTTAACTTCTAAGTTTACATATGCATATTCCTTTGCAATAAGTTGTTTTAAACGACACACGGGGCCATCTATCATCGAACTGGTATGAAGCTAACAATATTTTACGTCCAAAACCACTTTTCGTTCCTCCTCGACTAATTAAAACATACACTCGTAACTCATTCTTATACCGTTCCACTAACAACTATAATAGAGAATTTACAGATTTGGACCTCTTTAACATTTCCCTTAATAACCTAAAATTAAAGCTAAAAAGTAAATATATCACCTAATCAAAACTTTTTTTTTTTGCTAGTTTACGTCCTTTCAAACTAATAATGGCATATGTTTTGATGCAAAAATATTATGTACCTAAACATATTTACGTCCAACCGTCGCTTTTCCTTATAAGAAGTTTTGCATTATTTTAACAATTAATTATGTAACACTGTCGGCACTATAGGTCTATTATAAGAAACCAACTGTATTTATAGCATATTGTTTGTATATGACTGTTTGATGCCAAAATAAAGTAAAATAAAAAATAAAATAAATAAATAAATAATATTTTTGGTTTAATAATAGAGTACTTTTTGTACCCTATTATTTAATCCGGTCTTCTAACTTTACGTGTGCAAAATTTAAAAGCAATCGGTGCAGTAGTAACGGCGTGAAAGCGGAACAAACAAACAAACTCACTTTCCGATTTATAATATTAGTAAGGATATTGGACACGTATATTTTATCAAATCAATAAGAAATTACAAATATAAAAGGCATCAAAGATCAGGAGTGCGGGCTGGTGATGTCACATGAGTTTTCAACGCACTGTATCGTCTTCATTTTTTGTTTATATGAAAAAAAAATGCGTGTCTAGTTTTTTTTCGAAATCTGACTGACGGACTAATTAGTTTTTATTAGTCAACTACCCTAGTTGGACGGAGTAATTAGTTTTTTTAGTCAACTACCCTAGTTGACTAAAAAAAAAATAATTATTAATAATTAGTCCGTCAGTCAGAAAAAACTTTTTCTCTTTTTTCATATAAATTACTAGCTGAGCCTCGCGGTTTCACCTGCGTAGGTTTCGATATGTTCTTTTTAATGTGCTACGTTCCTATTGGTCGCAGTGTGATGTTATACAGCCTAAAGCCTTCCTGGATTAATGGGCTATCCAACGCAATAATAATTTTTCAAATCGGACCAGTAGTTCCTGAGATTAACGCGTTCAAACAAACATCCTGAGATTAGCGCATTCAAACAAACAAACAACTCTTCAGCTTTATAATATTAGTATAGATAATATACGAGTATTCATGGAGGATTTAAGGCGATGCTTACCTTGCTGATACAAGCGAAGCAGAAGGAGTGTCCGCAGCGCGTGACGTAGGCCTCGTCGATGAGTTCGAAGCACACGGGGCACAGCAGGTCACAGTCCTTGTCCTCGAGCGAGCCGCCCAGTCCGCCGAGCGCGCCGGCGCCGCCCCCCGCCGCGCCCCGCCCCACGCCCGCGCTGCCGCTCGCCGCGCCGCTCGACATGCTGACGCTCTCTGAAGGCAACGCGGATCTACTTCGTAAACATTCATTGACAGACAATCATCAACATCAGTCCAATGCTGGACATTGGCCTCCTCCAAGGATCGCCACGACGACCGGCCCTCCATGGGACCTCCATAGTCGCCACTCGAGAACCCGTCGGCCCCGTCTGCCCCATCGGACATCTGTCCCGGTGACAGACAATACATAGCCTAAAGCGCACTCGAAAGAAGCATGTCGGCAACCTTCGCCCGTGCGTGTTGTGCTTGCCAGCGGCTAGCGTACGTAAGCGCTCAGTTTCCCGGCGACATTTCAGCTGTAGTGACGTGCTACTATTTTAACTGCCAAATAAGTTTCTGATGTCGAGCCGCCGACATGCCGCCGGCAAAGTTTTACGAATTGCAATGACTGACGCCCTCTGTGGTGCAGCGGTCATCACGCCTACCTGCATCGTGGAGGCCCCGGGTTCGATCCCCGGCCAGGTCATGATGGAAAACGATCTTTTCCTGATTGGCCTAGGACTTGGATGTTTATCTACTTATATATGTATCTTTTATAAATATAGTATCGTTGAGTTAGTATCCCATAACACAAGTCTCGAACTTACTTTGGGGCTAGCTCAATCTGTGTGATTTGTCTGTATATAAAAAAAAAAGACTGAAGCCGCCAACCTAGCCCGCCGGCAAAATGTTGCCATCATATGCCGCCGGGCTTGGCCGGCTTTAGTGTGTAGAGCGCTTAAGCCTAAAACTATGGATGGAAAAAAAAAAAACTTGTGGACCGCATTAAGAAAACAATGATTGAAGGTTTAGTGTGGAGGCATGAGGAACAGGGAGTAAAGTTCACTCATCCTCCATAGAAAAGGGAGGATCCTCCGACCAGACGGGTGTTATGTCTGGCGGGCACTTGCCCGATGGTTGAAATTGGCAAGTTGTATGTATGCTAATTGCACGGTAAACTCTGATTGCGAGATGTAGAATTCGTGTGACGTCAGTATGACGCGTCGTTCATTTTGTGGCGTTTTGTAGGTACCGCTACAGTTTCATTTTCAGTCTGTCACTAACACAAGAGAGTTATGTTACTGGGAGAGCTGCCGCGCTTGAATGGAACTATATACTTAGGCTAGACACATCTGTCGCGGGTCAGAGGGCCTAGTATGAGTTTTCAATACGAAACTCGATCGTCGATATCGAGCGTGCTTGGCGCTCTCATTGGTTGAGAGTTCTTACGACTTTGAAGCGGGCCAATCGCTGAGTCAAACGCGCTCGATATCGACGATCGAGTTTCGTAATGAAAACTCTTACTAGGCCTACAGACGATCAGGGGGCCGTTCTTAGGACACCTTAGGTCTGACTTAATGGAAAAAAGCATTACGGTAAGCCCAGATGGATATGGCAGGATTAGCTGGAGTTGTTTGATAAAAATTGGTCAATGGCAGCTCTGGATACAAGAGCTCTCAGAGTTTCTCGGTTGAAGGCATAACATGGGTTGCCAGCAGAAGTTACCACCACCCACCAGACAAAGTCTTGCCGCCAAGAGACTCGCATGATGTGTTGTGAAGCCGTATGGAGGACAGGTCTGAGTTTTGCGATGTGTGCCGGGTACGATGCGCCAAATGTTGTTGTATTGGGAGTTTGGTCGTGGAGGGTCTTCAGATCAATCTCCCTTTGGCGTAGCATCGTTGGTCGTGTTCTTGGGTTTAACATTGCATCACCTCGCTCAACTGCCGTCTTCCTTCCTATTCACTTACACAGTTTTTTTTAGTGAATAGGCTCTTAATAAATTAGCACGTTTTACCATCAATGATTGCATCACTGCTTACCATCAGACAGGATTGAGGTCAAGCGCTAGTTTATTATTTAAAAAAAAAGTATTAATTACCTATTATGGTAATATAAAAGAGTGAATTTTATTATTCTTTAGTGGCTTGAGTTCTGATGTCAAGTTGTTGATTTTTGGGTGAAACACTAGAATAAAGTTTAATCGACCAATCGTAATGGCTTTTTTTATATGCTTCCATCTTTGTATTTAACCTGGAAGAAAATGTTTACAAGTTTTTTAGATAGAAAATAGATCTGTAAATGGCGTCCGCTCGCATATGTTCTCGCTGTCTATACTCACGCAGTGAAGTAAGCGCTGCAAAAAAATATCAAATCAAATCAATCAATCAGTCAGAATTCGCTTTCCAAGCTACTCAATACTTTTATTGTTTTCCACATGTATTCTTAGATGGTAATACTTAAAAATAGTTCATGTGGACCCTGTCGGGCACAACAAAATAAGTGAAGTTAGGAGAGAGGAAGCGCTTTTTTACACTCTACTACGTTGCTTGCAACGGGTGTGTGTGTGTGTGTGTGTGTGTGTGTGTGTGTGTGTGTGTGTGTGTGTGTGTGTGTGTGTGTGTGTGTGTGTGTGTGTGTGTGTGTGTGTGTGTGTGTGTGTGAGGGTGTGTGTGTGCGTGCGTGCGCGCGTGCGTGCGTGCGTGCGCGCTTGCGTGCATGTGTGCGTGCGTGCGTGCGTGCGTGCGTGCGTGCGCGCGTGTGTGTGTGTGTGTGTGTGTGTGTCAGGTGTGTGTGTATGTCTATTTAAGTTTGTGTCTTTATATTTCTATCATTGAGGTATTCGTTGACAGAGTAGTAGCATTTATTTATAAGAAATTGTCTAAGTTTTTTTAGGAATATATTTCTTTTACCTTCTTTTATTATTTGTGCGGGTAGTTTATTATATAGTTTAATAGACATCACGTAGGGACTTGTCGAGTGCATTTTTAAGTGTGACCGTGGCATGTTTAGTTTAGAACGATGCCTGAGTTGATAGCGTGACTCATTGTCATCTCGTTTTGAGTACAGGCTCTTGGTGTTTCCGAACAAATTTGCATGATTCCAGATTGTAAATACAGGGAAGAGTTAAGATATTAAGTTTCTGAAAGAATGGTTTGCAACTGTCTGTTTGCTCAATGTTTACGAGCATTCTTATCAGTTTCTTTTGCAGGATGAAAAGTGTTTGTACATCTGTACTACGTTACCCCAAAGGGTGACACCATATCTAAGCCATGCATAAGCGTAAGCATAGTAGGTGGTGAGCGCTGTTTCGAAATTGATAGTCTTTTTATTTCACGGAGGGCGTAAGAGAATTTTTATTTTTTTTAGTGAGTTTTTTGTATGTGTGTTTCCAGTTTATGTATGTGTCTATAACTAGTGCGAGTAAGGTGAATTCATTAACAGTTCCTAATTTTGAGTTATTGAAGGTGAAGTCTAATGTTAAGGGCGTTTTTTGGTAAGGGTAGAAAGTTATTAATTTCGTTTTGGGGTGGTTTATTTCAAGATTATGATCGGTCATCCAGTTGTATGTTTTGGTAAGTATGGAGTTAAGAGTTTCATCTATATTTTCATTGCTTTTGCATGATACTAGAATGGATATATCGTCTGCGAATAGGACGCATGGGCTTTCTATGGTCGTAGGTAGGTCATTGATGTAAAGTAAAAATAGTAAGCACCCTATAACGCTCCCTTGAGGAATTGAGGCGTTAATCGCTATTCTGTTTGATCGAATTTTTTCAATTTCATTATTTGCATGGCTAAAGAATTCTATTTCAACTAACTGTTCCCTATCTTTTAACCCGGCGAGCATGATCCAGGGTATCTCATACCCTGTTAAAATTTAAAAGTACTGTATATTTTAAAATCCTCGTCTGGTGACACTAGATCGGTCAATAGCTGAAGGTAGGGGCGTGCAGGACGGGGTAGTGGCGTGAACGCAGTGTGGTGCGAGGCATCGGCGAAGTTATACAGGCAATAATTTGTCTCGGGTATGTTATACCCTGCCTCATTTTTGACGTATTTATTTTACGTAATGATTTAATAATGAATTTACCTGTTTTATTAGATTCTTTTCAATTAATTTAAGATTTTGTTGCTTTTTTTTTTGTGTTTTTTGGATTTTTCAAACATAACATTTGATAATTGGTTCACTGGATATGAGCTAATGCTCCATCTACTAAAGGAGCTTCGTCTTAGTCAGTTGGAACTGTAAGAAAGAACAAGAGACAGTTTCCTATACAGTAGAATCCCGATTATCCGGATCAATTGAAACCAGGGGTATTCCGTATAATCGAAAATCCGGATAATCGATTTCAAAGCAAATCAAACAATATTAAAACACTAATATATTTTTTATTATGTAACAGATTTTACATGTCATTTAGAAAATACGATATATAAAAAACGAGCTTGACGATAGATAATGAATTACATAATATCTTTATGTAATTTAGAATTTTGATTGGAAATAACTTGTTATTAATCTTTGACGTAATGAATCACATCTTTTCATTGCGGCCAAGTCCCTGATGCGCTTCAGTTGTAGCAACTGTATAGGATCCGATTCGTCCTGTCTTTCAAGCCACTTAAAAGCCACATCTAGAGCTTCAAAAGCTTCTGCGTGAGATGGTACTTGACATTCTTCTCACATTCTGACATTCTGAAATGGCGGTGAGACAATAAGGGAATTCCCCCATTGCATTGCTTTATTGAATTATAGGGTTACCAGGTCAATTTTAGTGTTGTCGTCTTAATAATTGTTTGTCATCTTAGTATTAAAAAGACACAAAATAGAAATTCGGGAGATTAGGGTGCGAAACCAGCCACTAAAAACTAATTTTCGCCACTAAAAGGGGGCCTAAATCACCAGTTTTAGTGGAAAATCCACCAAGTTGGCAACACTGACCAACACTATCCCGCAAACAAATGAAGAAACTTGTCGTAACATGTCGCGTTCATCATCATCATCATCATTATCAACCTTTTTTTTTATCGTCCCACTGCTGGGCACAGGTCTCCTCTCATCAGAGAAGGATTGAGCGTAATCACCACGCTTGCTCAATGCGGGTTGGCGATTTCAGACTTAAAGTCCAGGTTTCCTCAAGATGTTTTCCTTCACCTTTAGTCATTGGTGTCCAATATACCTATACTTAGAAAATACATATAACTTTAGAAAAGTTACATTGGTACTTGCCTGACCTGGAATAGAACCCGCGCACTCATATGTACTTGAGAGGCGAGTGTTTTAACCACTAGGCCACCACGACTTACACCGCGTGTCGCGTTACACCGTCAAAATATTTTTAATTGACAAGTAGAGCCGAGACGACTGAGTCCGGATAATCGGATGTCCGGATAATCGATGTTCGGATAATCGGGATTCTACTGTATCTTTCATTAGAACTAACAGGCAACCTATCAGCTCACTCTTTGGATTACAGCAAGATATTTCATTATGATTTGTTTTCATTCCATTATAATTTGTTTCCTATGCGCCAAAGAATAACAAGGTGATTCTTTTTATGCACCTCGCATCATGAATATCATGATAATTCAATAGATGAATCTACAGGTGAGAAATAAAAACCTGAAATGATAACATTTTATAATTCAACCAAAGCTGGCGTTGACATGATTGACCAATTGAGCGCCAATTACAACGATAGGCGCAACAGTAGACGATGAACTATGACTTTGTTCTATGGTATTTTGAACATGGCAGCTATCAATGCTTGCATTACTTATACATATATCGAGCAAACAAAAATGTTACGATCCAAAGAACAGAATTTATTCGTAATTTGGGCTTATCAAAATTTACGAACACCTACATTTACGAAAATCTAAAAAAATATTCCAAGGTACAACCACCAGCAAATCGAAGAGCAGCTCGGTAAGCCTTCACCTAGACCTACAATTGCACCCGAACGATATCTCAGACGCCAGGATTGTCCATATAAGAAAGACAGAAAAACTAAACATTCCTGCAATGCTTGTGGCAAGCCCATTTTTTTTTTTAATAATTATAAACTACCGCTTGACCGCAATTCCGCCTGATGGTAAGCAATGGTGCGATCGTTGATGGTAAAGCGCGCTAGGTTATTAAGAGCCTATTCACTCAGAAAAACTGAGTGGATAGGAAGGAAGACGGCAGTTGAGCGAGGTGATGCAATGTTAAACCCAACAACACGACCAACGATGCTGCGCCGAAGGGAGATTGATCTGAAGACCCTCCACGACCAAACTCCCAACACAACAACATTTGGCGCATCGTACCCGGCACACATCGCAACACAACTGCTCAGACCCTGTCCTCCGTACGGCTTCACGAGACATCATGCCGGAACACGACAAATCGCTTGGCGGCAAGGCTTTGTCTGGTGGGTGGTAACTTCTGCCGGGGGCCGATGTTATGGCCTACCACCGAGATATGTTTGGAACATGCAAAATTTATTTGCGAAAATTGTGCTGATCTCAGCAGTGCTGATTAATCCTATTACAACATATTAAAAAAAAAAACTTAATTAGTTTTTTAAGAGGTGGATCTCATTATCTTTTAGATATAAGTTGATTTACATTCCAAAGAATAATAATTTTGTTAAATTCTTAATTTTTGTAAAACCTTACACTTTATTCCTAAAATTAAATAGTATAAAATAAATATGAATAAATAATACATTATTATTTTATAAAGAACTTCTTTCATTTAACTCCATTAAATAATAATAAAAATAACTATATTACTGTACATTAAGATAAGGGTATGTCACACCCTGCCACATCTTGAAGTAACTTTTTTTCACCTCATGCTCACCGGGTTAAATATGCTTTTAGACATTCGTGGGCCTTTCCTCGTATACCTATTCCGTATATTTTTAAGTAATATACCAAATTGTACCTTGTCATAGGCTTTGGTCATATCTGGTAATATTGCTATTACATATTCTTTATTATTTATGGTGTTAAGGGCTTCTTGAATACATTTATAGACAGCTAAGGGGGTGGAATGGTTTTTCCAAAAGCTATTTTGGCTTTCATAAAAATTATTATATTTTTTTACGCAGATGGCAAAAGGGCTACTGGGCGATAGTTGTTTGGGTCGGTTTTAGATCTTTTTTGTGTATTGGTTTGATTATAGATTTTTTAAATAAATTGGGGAAGGAGCAGGTAAGACGGTAAGGTCAGTTTGTTAGCTCATTGTCTTAAGAGCATTGGAGGTATATCATCAATCCTGTGGCTGCTTTTATTTTTTAGGTTTTTAATTATTTTGTTTACCTCCCAAGCATCTATTGGGCCGAGAAACATCATGTTCTCCATGGGATTTAGTACAGAGTTATTCCCGAGTTGACACACTTCAAGCAATCGTTAATTTCATTCCGCTAAAGTCTGTTATTTTGTTGTTTTTGTTGATATTATTATTTGTTTGCGTTGCGTTTGATTATTTTTTTAGTTAAGTTTTGAATTCTAACATTGACATTTTATTATCTATTAATTATCATTGTATTAGCTACTTACGACATGTGTTGTATTGTAATTTTTATGGGTATGGATCCCTTCACCATTTGAAATGGAAGAAAGAACCAAACATGTTTTGTCAACTGGACATAAGTATCCGCCTTCATTTTCAGATCTTTTCTTTATCTGTGCAGGTAATAATAGTCAACAGGACAATAAAGACAACTGGATAAAAAAAAAACTTGACAAAGACTTTCATTTCCTTTGTTTGAATGCAGGTAAAGTCATATTAAATATGTTTTTGTTTTTTATCCCTGATATTATTTCCATATAGGATATCGCTATTCGACATATTTTAATAACAAATCAACTTTAGAGCTGGATTTCCTGGAAACAGTGTTCTCAAGATTATTTCTTCAAGACTTAAATCACTTTTAAGTGAATCTACAGGTCTAAATGGTCAGAAACTCTGGAACTATCTTTTAGCGAGTGTTATTCGTATCCAGGAAGGTGCAGGGCGGCAGAATGCGAGTATTTATAGCAGCAATCGATAAGACACTGACCATAACATGCTCCATTACACATTGCTGACCTAAATCGAACACAAGCGGCGACACTTACATATGAGACTGGTGAGCGCAAAGCACGATGACCGGAGGGACATGCTAAGGCGCTCTGTACGCCCGCGGGCTGTTCGCGCTCTCAGGATCAGGGCCTCTTGGATCCCGACACCGCCCCGGCTCAACAGCGGGAAAGCCCTACCACACACCACTTGATCACTTGAACTATTGTTTGCACTCAATCTTTCACACACAATAAACGACTTAACACCAAACCCCATAGTTTAAAATTAAGATTACATGCATTTTATTAAGATTTTTCAACAACACTCGAGTATCAGGATACTTTGACGTTTGACAACTTTTAAATTGCCAGTCGAAATATTTTAATTAGGTCAGTCCCTGGCCAACCCGGGGTCAAGGATTTTTCAAAGGGGGTCACAAAAAGGATAACGCCTGGAATGATACATTTGTTACAATAAGTGAAAACAAAACGAGAATATATTTAACAAACCTATTGCGTATATTTTAGAATATTTAATAATAAATTGAAAAGTATCAAATTGACTTGCAGTGACATCTAGCCAAAGCATAAAGAACTCATACGGAACTGTTGGACCGACACCTATCTACAATGGACTGTTTGACTGACAGTTGAAACGCCATTTTGCTATTATTACAGGAGGTTGCGTTATCTGTTCGTCAACAATGTAAAGTGAAATGTTTGCTGGATTTTTATAGTGAATGTAATGTGAACTTAAATTTTAACCCTTGGAATAAAAACTAGGGTTATGGAGGAGTCCAACGAGGAGCTCAGGGTCATTCCCGGTAAGCGTAGTGCTTAGAAATTAATGCTCAAAAATGTGATTGTATGTCGTGCGAGGTCGTGTAATGTTAGCTTTCCCGATTTCAGAGCTCTACTTTCTGATAGCTAAATTCCTATCGGGAGGACCCCTGAAAGAGACTGCAAAGGTAAATTGGCTTGGAATATGTTCAAATTAATGTCCTCTAATGTCCAGTGAGGTAATTGTGACCGTTTCTGTTCTAGACTTTGCTAAAAGAGCTCGAGACTATTGAGGTAAGTTTGAGCTTTTCCTAGTGCCGGGTTTGAGCTTATATTGTTGTTTTGGTCGCGGACGCACGTGGATGTGGCTGTCAAACTTGCTGAAAGTTCGCTGAAAAGTTTTTTATATAGTACGCGGTGTTGCAGGTGCTGCCTCGACGACTCGACTGGGAGGGACGCGAGCACTCCCAATCCTACGATGAATTGGTAAGTTTAGCGGGCTTTTGCGCTTAAAACTTTGTTTATTTACATTTTGTCGACTGTTTAGCGACTAGAAATACATAAATTGTGCGAAAACGACGAAAAATCTTAAATTGTGTTATGGTATAAATTGATCGTGAAAATACGGTGGAATATCGTGAAAAATGTTTTTGTGGTGTTTTAGTGATAATATTAATGTTTTTGGCTAATTTGCGAAAAAATTGTTATATCATGCACTATCGAGAAGGAGCCGTGTCGTAATTAGAAGGCTTTCTATCTCGTTTCTTCACACGCTTGGGTGGTTACATCGCATGTGCCATCGCGTTTTAAGAATCGACTGCAGTAGTTCTCGGCCGCGATTGGCCGGCCGAAATCCGATCGCGGCCCGAACAGTCACGAGTACTGCGGGGCATAAGTTGGCGCCATATTTCGTATTTTTATTTATGCATGAACTCGCGATTTTTCTCAACATTTTTATATTAAAACATTTTAGAAAATGTTTATTCTGAATAATAAAAGATTGATGTCATCAATAACAGAATGGCGTAGTTGTGAATATCGTCAACAATGTACAGCTTGATGGAAAAACAAAATGTACTTACTGTATCTATCACTAAACAACCATGACAAAGGGTATTGAACTGGGTGTGGTATTTCTAAAACTTGATTAATTATTATTAAGTGAGTTTATAATAAACGACCTTGGGCCTTATGCCTGTTTGCATCGCATATTATTAATTTTATTCAATGCTAAATTTATTTGAAATATACTGCTTGTGTTAATTATTCAGACATACTAACCAGCAATTACCAGTCATGGTGACTCTACTTTGAAGAATTATAATAATTTAGTAGACGATACTTTTACATCATGAGGCTTATCACAGGCATCCCAGCACTCGGATGTATCATGGCGCCGGCTGGCGTCAGTGTGTGAGCGCGCGGTGTCGCTGGCGCGGCTGGCGCCGACGACCACGGACGTCCCCGACGCGGCCGGGGACGCCGACCGGCTGGCTGCTCGGCTGTCGCTACTCAGCGAGACGCTGGTGCGGCCCAAGCCGATGTACGCCTCACACAAACAGGACCATACCTTAGGTGAGGGAGATGTGACTTTGGCTCTCGAGGACGATGAAGATAGTATAAAATCAATGTTGATTGGTCAGGATGGGGACACAGATCATTTTGGTTCATAGTATGCATTGTATAGATAGTTGAATCCACGAAGACGCGCCCCACTATTTCTCCTAACCGTTTATAGTATATGTGTGCAAGCTTCCGTCAATGTTTGAGTGTTATCCGTACACAATAATAGGGATGTATCCAAGGTATGAAAATCAAAAAAAAAAATTAGTCCGTCTTATAGATAATAAAAAAAATTAAGACCCGTATTTTTTATTTTGTCGTAATTACCAAAAACTACTGAGATATAGCGTATTAAAGTTACAGAGTGGGGGCTAATTACGGCACGCCGTGCTATATTTTGCACCACGGCGTGACGTCATGCGACATTTCAAAGCAATATATCTTCCTAAGTATTTGAATAAAAGAAAAAATAAAAAATACGTGTTCAATATTTTTTATAAATCTAGCTGACGGACATTAAATTATTTTTTAGGATACAAGCCAATTATCTATGAGTGCACACCCACACTACAATAAATTGACTAATCAGGAGAGAGCGTCATGGTCAAAGTGAAAGATGCTCTACTTCAATTTTATACTCTTTACCCGACTGCAAGGAAAATTGAGGTGTGGACAGGGGGGGCACACTTAGTACTTTATGAATTTCTACAGTCGACAGCGACATCTAAAGAAAAGTGTGTGAACAACTGGGCAGCCATCTTATTGACCTATAAAGGTCTTGGTTACCAGGTCGTAAAATTTAAAAAAAAAAAAAAAAAAAAGCAGCCATCTTATACCAAGTCATATTTTTTAATTTCAATTTTCAAGCTATGGAAGCAAGATGGCGGATAGAGAATCAAACAATTTTATTTTATTTATACTCGTGTTGAATGAATATATGAAATATTGATATGATGTACGCACGTGTTATTGGCAAAATTGTGGTGTCTCTTCCACAAAGGCCATTGATCAAGACTTGAAGTTGAAGTTCAATTTTCATGATTTGTTGTCATGTTTCAACTCCCAAGAAAATATTGTATTTTTGACTATGATGCTTTAGGTAAGTGTTTATTACTGTACCCTACCGTATTATCTATATAAGTAAAAAGGTTTTTATGTTCTATAATATGTTTTTTTTTTGCCCAAATTCTGATAAGTAATTATTCACAAATTTCATTCCAATTTCAGTTGCACACGGTGTACCCATTCTCCGACTCCCAAACCCTGAAAAGGACCCTGATTAGTTCGCTACTTTGATAGCCGCTGTTGGCAGCCAAGTTAGAGAAAGTGATCATATGAAGATTTATAAGAATATGTTCAAAAGAATATGTGATCACCATTTTGATCAATCAAGACAGCTGGAGGTCGTCTTATTTGTTCAGGAGCACCAACAGTTAATAAGAATCGTAAGTAGAATTAAGTTAGCTCAATATTTGTGTGAACACAACATTTATTACCATACCAAATTGTTCCAATTCATATTTACAATCATTTGTGGGGTGACTTTTCAAAAGGACTTATTTCTGTGTGAACTCTAAAGAGAAATAGCCCCTTATGACTTTGTGAAAGGGCTTATTTCTGTATGAATTCTGCAAAAAAAATGCAGTCCTTCCGAAGAGTCTCTCCTCAATTGGATTTTGCTAATCAGTAACTTAAAAGTACCTACTCTGAAAATTGTGGAAGAAGCAGAAGTGTGTGTCTGACTTTTACTGACTAAAACCCACCCATGTTCCTTAACTTGCCTGTGTGACGGCCAGGGCCACGGTTTCTTTTTTAAACAACCCGCAACGCTGACCCAGGAGGCATTGATCTTCGTGGACCCCGTCACAATGTGAACTGGTAATAACCTTGCATTGTATGTTACAGGTATTCAACAAATAATCAGTACCTTTGTGGAGACAGACCATAAATACTAATTTTCAAACTGTTAATTTCTGACACTTTCGGCTAATTTGTAATATTGTTTTATTTCTGTGTACTTCATAATTAACGTAATGTTTTATATAACGATTTTATGTTTACATACTATCAGCTGTGAAGTTTTCACTCATAAAATAAATAAATTACTGAATACTTTGTTTTAATCATCTGAAAACCCAGACCTATAATATACATTACATAGCTACGTACGCATAGATACGTAGCTATAACATACATAGCTACGTATGCATAGGTACGTAGCTATAATATACATATCTACATACGTATAGCTATGTACCTGTATCATTCAGCTACATACGTATAGCTACGCACCTACATTCACTAGTAGTTGTTCACCTATTAATCTGAAGACGGCAGCACTTTCCATACATGCATATTTTACCGCAGAGTTGGCACTCTTTAATTATATACTTACTATACTCTTTGGGTGTGGATATTTTATGTGATTATTAGTTAATATACGATTATAATACCATTTTTATATAATAATAGGAGGTAATTAGAGACATAAATGAAATACGTGAAAAAGTTTTATGGAACTTTTTTTATTGAAATAAAAATCGTCAATCACTAGTTTCAGAAATGTCTGATTCAGATTCTGAAGTATCACTGACATTTATAATAAAATTGAAATCAAGATCACAGTGTCTCATGTATTCGTCTTCAATTTTTTCCACGTGCTGACAAGTATTGAACCAGACATCTTTATTTACTCGATCAAATGCTTCATTTAAAATGGGCATAATCGAAGTGTAGTTTTGATTGATATTGCGGCTAGCAACGTCGTTTTTTACAATACCCCAAATGTTTTCGATTGGATTTAACTCTGGGTGATAAGGAGGCAGCCGAAGCACTGTGAATCCATATTCCTTTAATAATTCGTCAACTCTGTACTTGCGGAAGTTTTCTTTGTTTTTTAATATAAGGTCATAAAGTTCAGGCTTTTTGTAGGTTGGTATAAAATGGATATTTTTTGCATTCAGCCAAGTCTGCATGTCTAATTTGTTGGAGTTGGATGTGGGTATTTTTTCCGAACTAGTATTGTGATAGGCTGCATTATCCATGACTACCACGGCATCATTTGGGAGATTTGGTATTAGTTTCTCCTTAAGCCACTTTAAGTAATTATCCGAGTTCATATTATCGTGGTAGTCTCCGGATTTGATCTCTGCTCTGTACGTTAACAACGCATTTGGTACGAAACCTTTTTTTTTTTTTTTTTGATATGGCATCTCGTAGTTGACCTTGAGAGGTCGTGACTACTTAACCGGACTATCCTGTGGCTGCCTTAAGTGAATTTAAACTCAGCACTTCCGGCATGTACTATAATTATGCGCACACCCTTTGTTAAATTTTTATGTGTTTCGTAACAATAATTTACATACCTGGCTTTTAAGTACAACACGCTGAGATTTTTTCGACATTTTAAAAAAATATAAAGTAGAGCAACTTTCGTGTCGAGTCTGGATTTTTGAAATACAGGTTGTACTACTTGTGTGCATCGAACCACTGACGGTCCGTGACTGACGCTCGGAGAAAACTCCCCGCGCTTCGCGATCCCCTCAACCTAAAATTGGTGGGGCGCGTCTTCGTGGATTGAACTATCTATAAAGGGCAATTAACTTCTCTTTCTTTTTCTGATGACCAGCTGCCAGAGAGTTTAAAAATACCTGCATTATATTAAAATTGCAGTAATGCTTCAGTTTAAAGATGGAAAATAATTGAGTATGCAGTGTATACATTGGCTTTTGATCATCTCACATTAACTAAAAAGAAAAGACCTGATGATCTCTAGCAGGTTTTATTGCCGTGCTAATGTTCGATGGAGTCTGTTCAATATGCCAGTCCTCTCGTCCAGTGCGCCGCCTGGTGTCCCGCGAGCTGGGCGTGGGCGCGGCGGCCCGGGCGGGCGGGCGCGGCGGGCAGGCCATGTTCCCGCCGCGCATGCTGGCCGGCCTGCAGCTCCAGCGTCGCACTCTGGGCCACCTGTCGGCCGTGTACTGCCTGGTGTTCGACTGCACCGGCCGCTACGTCATGACGGGGGCCGACGACATGCTGGTGAAGGTGTGGAGCGCGCTGGACGGGCGCCTGCTGGCCACGCTCCGCGGAGTGGGCGCCGAGATCACCGACATCTGTGTGTCGGCGGACGGCGCGCTGCTGGCCTGCGGCTCGGTGGACCGGCTGGTGCGCGTGTGGGGGCTGGGCGGCGCCGAGCCAAGGGCCGTGCTGGCGGCCCACGCCGGCACCATCACGTCGGTGCACTGGGCGCCGCCTGCCCGCCGTGACGTCCGCTGGTTGGCCTCCACGTCCACGGACTGCTCCGTGGCCTTCTGGACGTGCTCGCCCGACGGCCACTTCCTGTCGCAGCCGGTGCAGTACGTGGAGCGCATGCGGCCCGGGGTCTGCCACATGATCTGTGCGGCCTGGTCTGCCGGGGGCGCCTTCCTGGCAGCGGGGAGTGCTGACCACCATGTGCGGATCTATACAGTGGAGCACGAGCCCGGAGGACCTAAGAGGGTGAGGCACTGCGTTGAGACACCTACATACCACCTATTATGAAGACTAAACAAGGGCTCATATGTGAATTTCGATTTTACACCTACATGGCCCGCCAGACAACCAGTATGGTTGGAGGATCCTCCCTTTTCTATGGAGGATGAGTGAGCTTTACACACTGTTCCACATATCTCCACAGTCTCTTTGGGCTGTGCTCAGATTTGTTCTGGGTTACCAGGCCTAATGAGCTGTATGATCAATGGTTGGATGACTGGTATAAAGTCAATGAGTGAACTTGGGGATAATTCCCCAGTTTTTACTGTCACAGGAATAGACTGACTTTCGTAATGATGTAGCTGATGTGTTAAGTGTCAAGTTCAGCTGTCTCTCCAAATATATTCCCACATATTTTATTTTAAGCCGATAGGCTTAGAGTAGCGCTTTAGAATCTTGGTAATGGTAGTGTTATATGTATGATTCCTCTCCTTTTTTTTTTTGAAGAGGTTGTGTTGCTCATAATTAAAACCTAAGGATGTTCACTATCTCGAGTCAGTCCAATTCAAAAGTTCCTGTGGAATAAGGTATCAGTGCATCACCTACATACTAGCCCTCTTATTCATAAACGTTGCTTAAACTTAACTTATGGTTAAACAATCGCTAATCACTAGTTAAGTTTAAGCAACGTTTATGAATAAGGGGGTTAGTGAGCCAGTGTTGATGTATAACTATTGGCAGGTGCTGGAGACGCCGGTACACGACGACGCCGTGGACAGCATCGCGTGGGCACACCGCGGCCTCCGCTTCGTGTCCGGCAGTAAGGTAATGAAGCCAAATATAATTCATCATTATCATCAGTAATCTTTTTAACATCCCACTGTCTCCGGTCTCCTCTCGAACATAGAAGGATTGAACGTAATCACCACATTAGCTCAATGCAGGTTTAAAGCAGACTTAAAATCCCTTTCCTAGAGATGTTTTCCTTCACCTTTTAATCAGTCATTAATGTCCAAGATATACTTAGAAAGTACATAATTATAACTTAGAAAAGCTACATTGGTACTTGCCTGATCTGGAATCGAACCGGCACACTTATACTTGAGAGACTGGTGTTTTAACCACAACTATAATTATGTACAGACGACACCACATCAAGTTGCTACAATCTGTCAGATTTCCTAATTAGATTTTCAACTTTATAGCATTAAGGCTCCAGGTTGATTTGGAATATCTGACAATTACGGGTAGCTTGACTCGCTGTCGCCCATACATCAAACAAGGAATTTCGGAAGCATGCTAATACGTTCATGTAAAGGGTGTATCTGACATCGACGCACAAACGAGTACCATGGATCCAGTACATGATTCTGAACTCCCCATTCCACATCCCATCAACATCCCCAACTCCGCTTTTTCATGATAAAAAAAAAAATTATATGCAGTTTTTTCACTTTAGTAGACCGTTCATAATTGCTATACTTTTATAATCCAATAAGATTTTAACATAAAAATTAATTAATTCGCTAATTACACAAAAAACCGCAATGAAAACAAAACTCGAAAAACTATCTTATCAGCTGATTTAATAGAGTTCACATCAGGGATCAACGTTCATACCTACAAGCCCGCACGACGGCACGCTTGCAACGTTCAAAGTCCGAGCCGACACATTTTTTTAAACACTGTGAATTCTGTAACCGTTCATTAACGACATAAATGACTATCATAATTTTATTAGTGGCATGCGGTGTAGCCTTTTCGTGAAGTTTGCGTTATGATGTCAGACACAGCCTGTATATTACGTTATATTATGTTCTACAGCTTTTTGTCACATAACACAAGATGTCAACTCACAACACAACTGTAGGCCCTTTTGTGCAGAAAAGAACCACTAAAAATAGTCACAAAATTGTTTATGTTGAATGTGGCGACAGGACGGCAGTGCGGCCCTCTGGACATTACATGCGACGCAGTGGAGACACGTACTTCTGCAGCCCAAAAGTGCGCAACAGGACGGGAAGAGACTCAAGGTAACTAAATCAAAAGTCATTTATTCAAATTAGGCTGAGAATCAGCACTTTTTGAATGTTAATATTACACAAGACAGTCCCCCAAAACGCCCACCCATTGACACTTCCTAGTGCTTTCGCTGGGAAGAAGAAGTGGCGGAACAAACTCCCCAGTAGCACAGCTGTCTGTTCATTTTAAAAAAAAAACGAGTGTGCTTATGACCACACGACTGAAGTGAAACTTCTTTCGCTCCATCTGTATGTATATATATATATATATATATATATATATATATATATATATATATATATATATATATATATATATACATACAGATGACAGAGGGGGGTGGGAGGGTAGCTTCGTGGAGATATTAAGGGGTGGGGGGGGGCTAAGGGAGGGGGGGATACAGGAGGGACTGTGAAGTAGGCGGTACCAAATTTTATGTTAACTGACCCCCTTAATGGTTGTCAGTCAACATAAAATTTAATGTATAGTGTTAAGTGTAAATAAATAAATATCTTCTATTTTTATTGGAAAAAAAAAAATCGTTGTAGACCTTGTAGTACCAAGCTCGCGCCACGGGCGCCTCTGTGCTTATATCCTCCACTTAACTTCCGTTCGCCTTGCCCGATCATTTTTCGTAACGCTTTCGCCAGCTTACTCCCCAAGTCAAGCGTGCGTAAAGAAGTTTCACTTCAAAAACACATGTCTTTATACAATACTATGTATAGTGATGAACACGATAAAATACAATAACAATGAAATTATTTACCATATGCCAGCTACCACGCCAAAATACCAGCAAAGCAAAACAATATATTTATATTTAAATGAAAATGTAATTAACTAAAACTTGTTACTTAACTAAGAAGCCCCAGGCATAAAGGGCGTGATAGCTTACATATTTATGTAATGTAAAAAAGTAAATTATATGAACTTATATAATGTATCAGTAAGCTAATTCCTGAGAAAGAACACAAACATTGTCCTGAGTTAATCAGAGCTCAACACGCTGTCATTAGGTTCCTCTGTATGTATGCATCACAGTACGGTGTACTTAACCTCTTTCCCCTATACAGGTGGACTTTTCAGTATCTGTATTTGACTAACAGTCTCCGTGGCGTAGTGGTAGTGAACGCGGCCGCTGCGTAAGGAGGCGCGGGTTCGATCCCCGCGCAGTGCAAATATTTGTATGCATGAATATAAATATTTGCACTGGTCTAGTCGTGCCTCGGAAACCACGTTAAGCCGTTGGTTCCAGTTGCCATACGAATATCTAATGGCAGTCGTTACGGGTTGTTGGAGTCCTCAAAAGTCCAACAATTGGTCTAACTGTAATGCTGCTTCAATATCGCCTTCGGGTTCTGGAGGTCAGATGGCAGTCGCTTACCGAAAAATATTGAAGTTTAAACAAAATCAGCAGTTAGACTGGTAAAGCGGACCTGAAAACCTGAAAAAGCTTTGAATGCGACCGAGATTGACCCTAAAATGATGATGTCAGGTGGACTTTTGAGTCAGGTTTTAGTTTTTAGTAATAGAAAGAAACTTAAACCTGTGGTGTTCACATCCGCAGATGACCATGGTCTGCTGGGACAGCAGCGACGCGTTCGTGATCACCGCCGTGTCCGACAATACCATCCGCGTGTGGTGCGCTCGTACTGCCACCGCCGTCCGCTCGCTGTGTGGTCACCGGGACGAGGCTTACGTGCTGGAGGCGCATCCCTTCCTCAGGGGGGTGTTCCTGTCCGCCGGCCATGATGGCCAGCTGTTCGTTTGGGACGCCACCGCCGACCAGCCGCTCGCCAAGTTCCACAACAGGATCGATGGTGAGTGTGTTGATGTCAGCTGTTCGACAGGTATCATGATTCGACGAGTTTGTCTATAACTAACAACCTGCCCCGGCTTCGCACGGGTTCAATGCTGATACTAAATACATTACAAAGCATAGCGGTCCGCCCCGGCCGGTAGGTATCACCGCAAGCGGGGCGCTCCGCAGAATCAGAATCTTTATTTGTAAACATAGGTTAAAGTGTGATGTGTTACAGATAAATATTATACATCTGCTATGTTTTGCCCAGAGGCGTACAAATATACATACTAATTGACATTTTAAACTTATCATAAATAAATAACAATAATATCAGACACATGCATAAATGTCAGCCAATTGCAATAAAATGTCCAATGGATGCCTTAAATTTTATCTGCAGTTTTAGAATATTATTCAAAGACTAATCTGCCAGACAGAAATTCATGCACTGTGTAATATGGCCTGTCAACTAAATAGTCATTTAGCTTTTTCTTAAAAAAAATAATATTTTCTATTTCTCTAATTTTTCCGCAATTTTTAAATCTTTAATATATTCGTAAATAATCATTTAAATCATATGCTGTAAGGGGCGATTTAGGTCTATATTAAATAAACATTGTATTTAAGATATTAAACTGGATGAGGATTAATACTCATGAGTATTGATTAAAATCGCTTCGATAATAAGCCAATATTTGTGTGTGTGCGTGTAAAGTGTGTTTTGTTTGTGAGGAATAAAAAATTTTCTTTCTTTCTTTTCATTTCTCCAAAGCCTAGAGCACAGGCGTAGATTAGCCAGCCTTTCGGTGTTCTATAGGATACATTTTGGGGAGTGCGCGAGGGAATTGCACGATTTAATTCCCCCATCTCCGTTCCACCATCCGACGACCCGTCGTACGGCGAGTTTCCACCCTTATGTTGTTAACACCTCTACGATCCGAACGAAGCGTTTCGCCTCCTCCTTTATACCGCGTACATCGAGGGACTGGAACAATCTGCCGGCGGCGGTGTTTCCGTCGGAAAGGCTCTTAATAAACTAGTGCGCTTTACCATCAACGATTGCGTCACTGCTAACCATCAGGCGGGATTGTGGTCAAGCGCTGGTTTATATTTTAATAATAAAAAAAAATAAATGTTATTGTGGGATATCCATATCAGATAGACATATACCATCGCAGACTTTTTTGTAGACCTTTTCAATATGTACAATATTCAGTACATTATTTTGATAAATCTCGTAGGGCAGCCTGCCTTCCACTGCAAACAAAAATATAATGAGTTACGACATCACATTATAAACATCAAAAATAATAGTATTTCTCCACTATTTAATGGATATTATTATACATTTATAAACCTTTTTCTTTAATAATTCTATCTATTAAAACAAACCGTATCAAAATCCGTTGCGCAGTTTTAAGTTTAATCATACGTTTTATACTATGTAGTTATGCCACTCTCTTCCTCTCAGGACACGGTGACGGTGCCATATTTGACGCTAAGTGGGGCAGCGGCTCCACCGTGGCGGCCACGGACTCGCACGGCCACCTGCTGCTGCTGGGACTGGGTCGTGGCCACCGCCTGTTCGGCGCGCTGCCGCCGGAGCTGTTCTTCCACACGGACTACCGACCTGTAGTGCTGGATGCTCACGGCGGAGCACACGACGAGCAGACGGACACGCCGCCACATCTGCTGCCGCCGCCCTTCCTGGTGGACGTGGAGGGAGCACCCCACGCGCCGGAGTACCAGCGCCTCGTGCCCGGACGAGAGAACCTGGCGCTGTCCCAGCTCATACCGGCTGCTGATGCGCCCAGGTCACGTATTGATGCCATGATCGAGGCGCTGGCTGTGGCCGGAGGGCGGGAGTCACGCGGAGTGTGGCGCGGAGAGGGTACGTACTGTGGACCATGCTCTCAAAATCAAAATCAAGTCATTTATTCAAACTAGGCTGAGAGCCAGCACTTTTAGAACGTCCTTATTAATATTATAAATGGGAAAGTGAGTTTGTTTGTTCCGCTTCCACGCCGTAACTATTGAACCAATTGCTTTGAAATTTTAAGAAGTAAAGTTAGTATTCCGAATTAAATAACAGGGTACTTTTTATTCCGGAAAAATTTGATTTTCCCGAGAGAAATCTGAAAAACGGAAAGCTAGTATTACATAAGACAGTCTCCCAAAATGTTTACCCATCGAAACTTCCTAGTGCTTTCTCTGGGAGGAAGAAGTGGCGGAACAAACTCCCCAGCATCACAACTGTCTGTTCATTATTTTACATGACTTTATACAATACTCTGTAGGTATAGTAATGAACACAAGAAGAAGCAGCAACAATGAAATTATTTATCCACCCCAAAATACCAGAAAAGCAACACTAAATAATATTATATCATTAAAATGGAAATGTAAATAAATAAAAACTTATTATCTAAATAAAAGCCCCGGGTATAAAGGGTGTGACAAGTGACATATGCGTGAGTGTAGGAAGTACAAGGTGTGTGTGTTCCAGGCGTGCGGTACACGGCCGGCAGCTGGCAGCGTGGAGACCCACTGCTGGTGCCGCAGTGTACCAGACCCATCGTCACGCCGCTCTCCTTCGCCGCTCAGGAACACATACACAAGACTTGGTAAGCTACGACCCAACATTCTAACAGACTGCAGCCAAATCATTACAATTTGCTGCCTCAATAGGCGTACCCAGCTTAAGGCTTAGGAGGGGATAAAAACCCGCCACACTTTTTCCCACCCAATGCAACTCCTGAAAGCCAGAATCAACAGTGGAGCCCACCAGAAAAACGCCGAGCAATGAAGCTCGACGAGTCCCGGAGAAACGATTCAACTGTCTTGGGCCCCGCAACGAAATTAATCAGAAAAGAATAGCGGAGGAGTAAGAAAAAAGATATTTTTTTCTACTTCCTTCCATAACAAGCAGGACACAGAACAGAACTAGGCCAATCGGCACAAAGGGACATTATTGCAACTGGGAGAAGCCCAGATTGCCAAACACCACGGAATAAAATTTGTTAAAGTTAATGGGTCCTAAGTAGGTATGTGCTATTACAATTGATTCCAATAATAGGTATGGCAAAAGCGCCTGAACGCACGGAAATTGGTTCTAGTTTCTACAAGGTCCGTATAATAAACGACTCCGGATGTAACTTGTACACTATCCAACATAATATTGCGTTCATTCTGCCAAAGAACACACTCCCACAAGATGTGATGTGCGGACTGTTCAAATTCACAGTTTGATGTAGAACATTGACATAAGAGGGGATAAGTCGAATTTTTAGAGTGAATAATCTTTGTGCGCTGTAATCACTTGCGGTGTTTTGGGAATTAAACTATATATTGTATCAGTGTCTGCTGCATGGTGTATTTAAAAGCTATAGATAAGTCCTCGTTTATACTTTGTTTAGTAATGACGAGAGTTCTTACATGTTTTACGAGATTACCAGGAGGCCGGCCGCCCCCTGCCGCGCCCATTGCTGCCTAAATTCGCCTGATATCTGTCTGGCAGCATCAATTTAGAACAGTATGAATTCCTGTTATGCAATCCTCAATAAATTGCCGGCATGCTACATTGAATGAATCACTACTGTCATCTCCGCAGCTTGGAGCTGAACGCTCTCGAGCAGAGCTGGTACCGGCGCGAGATGCGGCGCCGACCGCTCATGATCAGCACGGCCACCGAGGGCAGCGGGGGCCCGCGCCGGAGGGCGGGGCGCCGCCCCCGGGGGCCCGCCGAGCGGCCCCGGGCCCGGCCCCGCGTGCCCGAGGAGCCCCCGGAGCCCGAGTCCGCCAGCTGCAGCGACACCAGCGAGGAGTGGGTGCAGCGTGCCACGCGACACGCTCGCTCCTCGCCTGACTCCAGGAACTCCAGCCTCGACCTCAGCGACACCGACTCCAGGTATATCAACACACCAGCCGACCCAAAGACCCAATTACAACTGTTAACCATTCTGATATCTTTTGAGACAATTACCCCCGGTATTCATAAACGCTGCTTAAAAATTTAACGTAACTCTAGAACAGAGTGTGAACTTCAAAAATGTATGGTTAAAGAATCGCTAATCACTTGTTAACTTTAAGAAGCGTTCATGAATAAGGGAGTATATATCAACATTATTTTAATAGATGTACGAACAAGTTTCCTCCGTTGAACAAAACATGTCCTCACTAAGAGGTTTCGTTGAAATTGTCAGATGTAAAATGTGATATCGTAAGTTCGTACATCTGGTAATAACATACAACTAGGAGTATTACTCACTCTGTAGCAGTAACACATATTTATTTATGTGCAAAAATGACACGTGTTGTACCGAATAAAATAAAAAAATATTTGAGGGAACTTTTGATTTACTTCTTTAATTTGAAGAAATCTGTAGCTAAGGCACATTGATTACTTATAGAAGCTTATGATGAAGGTGCTTTTAGAGAGAGAAGTTGTTGTGAGTGGGTTTAGAAAGAATCGAATGTATGATTGTTCGGTTGGTAAATATTAAAGACTTTAGATAATTAGACTGGTTTATTTTTCTTGTAGAATTATTATATTGGAAACGACCTCTTCTAGGTCAGATCCTAAGTTACAATGACAAGACAATAGACTATATTCATAGACACTAATACATAGAGATGGTATTAGTTACTCGACTACAGAGTAGTGATGTATGATACAACATCCCCCCTGTTTAAGTTTAAATTAACCCTTGACAAACAATGTTATAGAAACCTGACTTAGTTACAATTTAGACAATGACTTAAGACTATGGTTAGGTCTTAATCTAGGATACAATGTTCTACTTAATCTATTTCATCAATTAGCCTTCTGGTTGGCTTTACAACTCTTCCAGAACGAGTTACATGTTGACTGACTGAGGATTGAGATGAGAGCTCTTGAGGTCTAGACTCCTGCCTGTTACCTTCCTCTCTCCCCTGCGACGAATTGGATAGCATAGGAGAATATTTGTGTCTTAAATGAACCCTATTCCTCCTATACCTAACTCCATTGACATCCTCAACGACATATGACCTATTATTAGCCAACCTTAGCTTGACAATGGCTTGTTCCCAATTGCTATCAGGCTTTCTTTTAAAGTATACATGATCATTGGGATACAGTAATGACAATGACTTTGTATTTCTATTATAATATTTAGACTTATTTTTATTATTTTGCTTGACACATTCTTCATAATTTTTGAATGTAACCACTTTAGGTTTTAATTTCTTATAAGACATAGGAATGTTATTTCTTAAATTCCTGGACATTAACAATTGAGCTGGAGATGGTAAATTATTCTTAGGTGTGTTTCTATACTGTAATAAAGCTATGTATGGATCAGATGAGTTTCTTTTACATTTTTTTAACATATTTTTGATAATTTTGACTGAACTCTCTGCTTGACCATTTGACTGTGGATGATATGGGCTAGTTACAATGTGTTCTATGTCCCATTCATGCATAAAATTCTTAAATTCTAATGACTGAAAAGGAGGACCACCATCAGACACTAAAGATAAAGGTATTCCATGACGAGCAAAAATGGACTTTAAATGTGTTATTACATTCTTTGCTGTACTGTTTTTATTTAACAAAGCTATTTCTATAAATTTAGAATAATAATCTGTGACAATTAAATAAGTAAGGTTATCAAAATACATCAAATCAACACCTACTTGTTGCCATGGATATTTATTTATTTCAAAATTTTTTAGTGGTTCCTTTGGATTATTAGGTTTAAATTGTGCACATACATAACATTGTTCTACCAAGTTTTTAATATCAGCTGACATGCTTGGCCAGTACAAAGACTCTCTAGCCAGTTTTAAGCATTTATTTATACCTTGGTGACCTTCATGAATTTTACCTAACATTTCCTTATACATTGACTGTGGTACTATTAATTTTGACCCTTTGAACAACAAATCTTTGACTACATGAATTTCAGCTTGTATGTTCCAAAATGGTTTTATTGACAGACTGACATTATTTTTATTTTTTGGCCAACCTTCATAATAATACTTTTTTAACAATTGCAAAGTATCATCTTTCTTAGTGTTCTGTAACAATTTTGTACAGTACTCCTTTGTGACTGCTAGACTTGAATGCATTAAATTGACATGACAAGATATTTCTGACTCATTCTCAGGTATATAATGTTCTTTCAATGCTGCTCTAGACAGAGTGTCAGATATAAACATTTCTTTACCTGGAACATGTATAACTTCCAAATCATATTTTTGTAAAGTTAACATCATACGTTGCAATCTTGCTGGTACATCATGTAATGGCTTTTTAAAAAGATAGACTAAAGGTTTATGATCAGTATGAACAGTTACTTTATGACCGTACACATACTGGTGAAATTTTTCACAACCAAACTGAATGGCTAACAATTCTTTCTCAATTTGAGCATACCTTGACTGAGTTTGAGTTAATGTTTTTGAACTATAAGCAATAGGTTTATTATTCTGCATAATGACTGCTCCTAATGCTGACTTTGACGAATCGACTGACAAGACTAATGGTACATTGGGATTATAATGAGCTAAAACTGGTGAATTTGTAATTTCATCGATTAAACTCTTAAGACATTGACTATGATTTTCATCCCAAGTCCAGACTGAATCTTTCTTCAAAAGATTTCTTAAAATTTGAGTTTTTTGAGACAAATTGCTAATAAAGGGACCTAAATAATTGATCATACCTAATATTCTTTGCAATTCTTTGACATTTTTTGGTGTGGGCATATTGACAATTGCTTTTACTTTCTCTTCATCAACCCTAGCACCATCTTTACTAAAAACATACCCTAAAAAACAGACTTCTGAAACTAGAAATTTACATTTAGACTTATTGAACTTTAAATTGACTTCACGTGCTCGTTGCATGACTTTATGTACTCTCTCATTATGTACTGACTCGTTTGGTCCATATACCAAAATATCATCGATGAATATTAGAACTCCTTCTAAATCACCGAACAAATTCATCATGACTCTTTGAAAAATTTCAGACGATGCATTAATACCAAAAGGTAACCTTAAATATTTATATCTACCGAAAGGTGTTTGAAATGTACATAAATCAGAACTATATTCATCTAGTTTAAGCATCCAAAATCCTGAAAATGCCTCTAAATGAAAAAAACAAACAGCTCCTGCTAGTTGAGATCTGATCTCATCTATTGACTTAAGTGGATAAATTTCCCTTATAATATTCTTATTCAAATTTCTAGGATCTAAACAAATTCGTAACTGACCCGTGCTTTTGACTGTTATCACTATACTGTTCACCCATTCTGTAGGTTTAAAAACCTTTTCAATGACCTGCATTTTCTCCATGCGATCCAATTCATCGCGCAGTTTGTTCAGTAAAGCGAAGGGTACTCTTCTCGGAGCATCCACGCATGGCACTGCTTCAGGTTTGAGTTTCAGGCGACAGACTTGAGGTAGACATCCAAGACCCTGAAATACATCATTGTATTGTGTAAGAATTTGTTCACTAAAATTTTGTTGAGACACAGAGAAAACTCTTTGAATTATACCTAATTTTTCACAAGTTGGTAGACCTAAAACATTCGGACAAACTAAATCTGTGACTATAAACACTATATTTACACTAATAGTGCTATTATTTAAAGATAAACTACATTTTACATTGACTTTGCCCATAATGGGTATTGATATACCACCAAACCCACTAACGTTTATTTGACATTTCTCAAGTGACATTTGACTTTGACATTTCAAAGATTGAAAAGTTTTCTTTGACATAATATTGATATCAGCTCCTGAATCAATAATGCAATCAATTTGTGTATGACCAACTAAAATGTTTATGTTCCATGACTGTTTAGAATAGTATTTGTTTTCTTTTGACTCGACTGTATTGACCTGTTTACTATGTGTTGACTTTGCTGTAATAATTCTACAAGTGTTTGTTGTGTGAGATTCCTCAGACTTGTGTCTGTACTCATCATTAAGATATGAATCTCGGCTAAGACTTTTTGACTTTTTTGACTTGACTGTGAATCTCTCAGACTGTTTAGTGTTTTCATCATTGAGATATGACATATGACAAGAGTCTTCATTGGATCTCTCAGACCTATCAGTCACCAGCCTTTTTTCATCACTGAGGCATTTTTTATTAGACCTCTCAGATATGGCATTATCACCACTTTCATCACAGAAATATGACACAGGATATTTTTTATGACAAGATGAGTCTTCATGAGATCTCTTAGACATTGACTGCGACTGGCCTATGTGCGACCTGACCGTTGATTGTAACTTAGGATCTGACTGGGTGTATGACAACCTGCTATGTCTGTAATGATTTTGATTGTGATGACTTTGTGACTCTAAATGACAATTATATTGACTATACTTATGACTATGACTGAAGTTATGACAATTTAAAATTCCAACAAAATTATCTTGACTACCAGTTGAACTAAAGGACTCTAAATGACTGACTTTTTTATCATTGGAGTAACAAAATTTTGCAAAATGACCATAAGAGTTACATGACCTGCATTTAGCTCCCTGCGCTGGACATTTGTAGCGGTGGTGTTGTCCACAGCGGCTACACGTCTTCGAGCGCTTCTCAGGACTGGGACTTGACTTTGACCTCCCTGCGCTGGATCCCTGCTGACTGACTGGTGAAGCTCGCCGTCGCTGACGCTCCGCTCGACCACGGCTCCTCCGACGCAGATGCATGACTTTTTCAGACTCTTGACTAGTGGACCTCTTGACAATTTGGTCTGCATCCTGCTGTGCGACGATGAGTGTCCTAGCTAGCTCTCGCATCCTCTGATATGTCAGATCAGGTTCCTGCAGCAGTCTCTGACGTACATGTGCTAAGTCCAAACTCAAGTTGGCGATAAAAATATCTCTGATAAGAGATTCTCTGAGCGTTCCAAATTCGCAATCTTGGCTCTTATTTTCGAGATCGGTTAAGAAATCCTCGATGCTTTCCGATTTCTGTTGACGTGTGGTAAAAAACATGTAACGATACATGGTAATATTTTTTCTGGGTTGAAAAAATTCGTCGAATTTGGCTTTGACGTCATGTAATGTGCTTTCTCCAATATTTATGTTGAATGTGTTGAAAATATTTAAGCATTTTTCACCAATGTGATGTAATAAAATGGCGATCTTGCGTTTCTCACCGGACTTGTCCAAACCCGTTGCCAACAAGTATAATTCGAACTGTTGCCACCAGCGCTTCCAGGTTTCGTAATTGTTGTTTGTTGCATCTGACGATATTTTAAGCGCCTTCAAGCCACTGTTCATTGCAGCTCCGGTGTCATGGCCGCCACCGACGCCATCCGACTTTTGCATTTTATGAATTTTCTTTCTTCGTATTGGGTTTTTTCACTCTTCTGACACCATGTATGATTGTTCGGTTGGTAAATATTAAAGACTTTAGATAATTAGACTGGTTTATTTTTCTTGTAGAATTATTATATTGGAAACGACCTCTTCTAGGTCAGATCCTAAGTTACAATGACAAGACAATAGACTATATTCATAGACACTAATACATAGAGATGGTATTAGTTACTCGACTACAGAGTAGTGATGTATGATACAACATCGAAGACACAGGATACGGATGTGTTCTGGGTAAAAAAAAAAAATCTATTTAGTCCGTCATTCAGATTATATAAAAATATTGGATACATATATTTTGTTTTATCAAATCAATAAAAATTTACAAATATAAAAGGCATCAAAAATCAGGAGCGGTGGCTGGTGACGTCACTCGTTGCTAAAAGTATAGCAAGGAGTGACGTCACACGAGTTTTCAACGCGCTGTATCATCTTCATTTTTTGTTTATATGAAAAAGGAAAAAAATACGTGTCTAGTTTTTTTTTTTTTGAAATCTGACTGACTGACTAATTAGTTTTTTTCAGTCATCTACCCTATTGGAAGCATTATTGGAAGAAGATAGAAAGAAGAGGGAAATCGCGCTCATTACTCCCATCTCCTACAAGATGATGCTCGTTCGCATGTTTAGAAAACGGTGGAAACTTATTTGTACACATAATAATAAAACTAAGTTGATTTCGGAATGATTCACAAGTTATAGTAATATTTAAAGTTATAATATACAACATTATTTTTTGTTAATACGAAACCCGAAACACGTGTCCAGTATTTTTAAGTAAACAATCTATGTACAAAATTTCAAAACGATATCATGAAAAACCACAAAGTTATGAGCTTGTTATCCTACTTGGCTGTCCCAAAAAAATATGGTACACGCTACGTTGGGGCAGGCGAGCCGGGTGAGGACGTGATGTCGCAGAAGGAAGCTGCGGAACGGGAGAGGGAGATCTCAACTCCCTTCCCGAGCCGCAGAAGACGCACCGGGCGCCGATATAGGGCGGATAACGCCGTCTTCCATGAATGGGTACAGGTGCGAGGGACATGGCGAAGTCCCCGCCCCCTATTCGATGGACTCCAAGGCGAAGGCGCCTCTGAGACGATGCACGGGGTAGTTTAAAACCCCGCTACCCCGTGCAGGAGACGAGGCTCGGTCAGACCGGGCCGCACGAGGGTGTGGGGCCGTGGAAGAATTTAGACTTTCGCGGCCCCACGCGCGCTCGTGAGAGAAGAGACAGACAGACCCCGTCGCCCACCCTAGAAAAAAAAAGGCGAGCCGGGTGTATTGACCTGTGGCGTCAGCTGAGCGCGGCCATAAGTTGCGTGACGCGCTCGGTAACCACACTGCCACAATATCTAAATGTATTTGTGAAAAAATATAACATGGTGTAAAAATGATTGGAGTCGATTCAGTTGCTTATTCTGAACAAACTATATTCAGGTTTTGTATAAACAAAAATAATGTTGTGTGTCGAACTTTATTGTGTAGGGATCTAAAATAGTTTTCCATTAATTTATATTTGATAAAATTTTCGACCAATACGAGTCGTCCGTTTACGTTACAAGTATCCACTAACACTGCTTAACTTTGTCGCAGCTCGCACAACTCTGGAACTCGTAAGAGTAAGAGTGACAGGTTGGTTCAGTAGCTGCTAACTGTCGGCTTATAAACTAGCGCGCTTTATCATCAACGATCGCATCACTGCTTACCATCAGGCGGGATTGCGGTCAAGCGCTAGTTTGTTATATGTACTTTCCAAGTATATCTTGGACACCAATGACTGATTACAAGGTGAAGGAAAACATCTTGAGGAAACCTGGACTTTAAGTCTGAAATCGCCAACCCGCATTGAACAAGCGTGGTGATTACGCTCAATCCTTCTCTGTATGAGAGGAGACCTGTGCCCAGCAGTGGGACGATAAAAAGGTTGTTGATGATGATTCTATTTATTTATTTTTTTATTTATGGCAAGTGGAGCCGATGTCAACTAATCTGCCAAGTTGATGTTGATAAAGATTAAGGCTCAAGGTTGATTGGGATTATTTGACAGTTTTGGGTAACTTGACCTGCTGTGGTCCGTACAAGGGATCTTTTGGCTAGTCTTGCACTACTACACTACCTTTCTAATCCGTACAGTAGGTTAATAATGTAACGGGTCCCGCCGTCTGTTGTGTTCAGCATACTAATGTTTATAACTCGCACGAGTTAACTGTGCACCTCGCTCTGTGACGTCATTCAGACGGTACCGTTTGTTAAAAATAAGAATTATGTTAAAAAGATATAGATTACTTTTTTATGTTATTAAAAGGTCGTTTTGATGATAAAGCGTCATAATACTAGATCATTTTATTCATGGCGTTTTGCAATTAAATTGATACATATGGACTGAAATATAATGTTGGTGCACCCAACAGGCTTCACTAACGAGTCGGAAATTTAAAGCAAAAACTCCACAGAAACAGTAATAACAACAGGGGATTTAAACTGTATTTAGACAATTGTAACAAAGATGCTATCGCTACTCAGCGCTTAGAAGCGAGAGAGGGGTCGCATTCCAGCGAGGTGCACAGTTAACTCGCACGAGTTATATTAATAATGCCAAAAGCTCCTTGTAGCACAGCGTAATCGCGGCATCATGTATATTGTGTGGGTACAGCGAACTGTTGCCGTGGATTCACTAGACGATTCTGAATCTGTACCCCTCCAACCCCCTTTTTTTTGTTCTCGGCGGAGCGGAAGGGTGTGTCAGACTTTTACTGACTAAAACCCACCCGTGTTCCTTCACTTACCTGTGCGCCAGGGCCACGGTTTCTTGTTTAACCAAACCTCAACCCTTACCCAGGAGGCATCGGTTATCCTGGACCCCGTCACTTAGTGCTGACATCTCTTTGAGATGCGCGTGGAACATAACGCGCCGTCGACTCGGGCTTGCCCTGATTGCGACTAGTTGCGACATTTGACAAAAATGTGTTCGCCGATTAGGGGGCTGGTCCTTACAGCAAGTTCGCGTCTACGGTAGCAGGGGCTCAATCTGAACCCCCTGCAGTTCCCCTCCTTCCTCGGAAAATATAAAAAACGCTATTTTATACATTTAGACCGGGCAGGTGTAGGTATGCAGTTTTCTGTGTAACAACACCCTTGGGTCAGAGTTGCGAGTTGGTTAAAAAAGAAACTGTGGCTCTGGTCGTCGCACAAACAAGTGAAGAAACACTGGTGGGGTTTAGTCAGTAAAAGTCTGACACGCCCTTCCGCTCCGCCCAGAGCGGGAGAAGTCATTTGATGATTTCCCATTCCAACAAAAAAAAAACACCATATAAGCACTGTCTATGTCGGGCTCCAGAATCGTGTAGTGAACACAGTGTAACAGTCGCCTGTCCCCCCCTCTCTGACTGCCTCTCCCCCCTCAGTTCGTCGTCGTCGTCGCAGTACTCTGACTGGGAGGCGGGCGCGGCGCTGGCCCCTCCAGCTCGAGCTCGCCGGAGACCGCTGCCAACCAACCGGTACGTACTTAACTGCACCTACCTATGTTATTTATCATCCTTTTTGAAAAATTGCTTTTACAGCTCTAGGTCCTTATTACCCCCTATTGGGGCTTGTAGGTGACCTGTTAGCGCTCTAGGATAAGAATGTAGCTAGAAAAGCCCTAGGGCGGTAAGTAATCTATATCTACTAATATAGAACGTTATTTTTTGTTAATGTAATATCCGTAACACGTGTTCAGTATTTTTAAGTAAACAATCTATGTACAAAATTTCAAAAAGATATCATGAAAAACCACAAAGTTATGAGCTTGTTATTCTACTTGGTTGTCCGAACAAAAATATGGTCGCCCGCCCGTGTGGAGACACGGGCGGGCGACCGCGGGCGTTGACCTCTGGCGTCAACTGTGGCGCGCGGCGCAAGTACGCGGTCTCACTCTAAATGTATTTGGGAAAAAATGTAAGATCGAATCGATTCAGTTGTTTATTCTGAACAAACTATATTCAGGTATCAGGTAACATAAAATTGTATACAAGTTTGTAAACATCTAAAAAAAAAAAAAAAACTATACAAATAAATCTATCTAAGTATATAGGGTTACCGACAACGAGAGTAACCGACATAGCCCGAAGAATTGCAACACTAAAGTGGCAGTGGGCTGGACACGCTCCCGTAGGACTGATGCCCGATGGGGCCGACGGGTTCTCGAGTAGCGACCACGCACTGGAAGACGCAGCTTGTAGGTGGACCGACGACCTGGCGAAGGTCACGGGAAACTGCTGGATGCGGGAGGCCTATGTCCAGCAGTGGACGTTTTTATGTTAAGTCGACACGTATCTGTATACATGATATAAAATAAGTAATCCTTTGATGTCTGTAACAGCTCTGCATCAAAATAACGCTGATGCCCGAATCGCATACTTATCGTGGCGTAGCGGCAGCGAACGCGGCTGCTGCACAAGGAAGCGCGGGTTCGATCCCCGCGCAGTGCAAATATTTGTATGCATGAATATGAATATTTGCACTGGTCTGGTCGTGCCTCGGAAAGCACGTTGAGCCGTTGGTCCCGGTTGCCATACGAACATCTAGTGGCAGTCGTTACGGGTTGTTGGAGCCCTCAAAAGTCTAACAATTGGTCTAACTGCAATGCTTAGATATCGCCTTCGGGTTGTGGAGGTCAGACGGCAGTCGCTTCACGGAAAATATCGAAGTTTATCCAAAATCAGCAGTTAGACTGGTAAAGCGGACCCCAGGCTCCAAAGCTGAATAAGCTTCGGATTAACGCGGAGATGATGAGTTGTGGTGTGGATGTGATAGCTACAAGTACCGCGGGTCCATCAGTTGAGCATGTGTCCAGTTACAGTCCCAGCACCGTGGTGTCTAAGCGTGCGGCCCCTCCCCCCACTCACACGTCGCCGCCCGCGTCCCCGGGCCCCACCGCGGACCCCGGGCCGGGCCCCACCGCGGACCCCGCCCCGGGCCCCACGCCGGGCCCCTCCCCGGGCCCCACGCCCGACCTGCCGGACGCGTACCGGCCGGGCGAGTGGATCACGGCCGTGTCCCCGCGGAAGGCGCCCTATCACCCACAGATGGGAGATCAGTGTCTGTATTTTAGACTCGTAAGTATTAACAAATCCTAATGCTGGTACAGTTAAGTGTGGCGTCATTATGCGGAGATTCACGCAGAGTTCTAAATTGGCATAATAGTAATCGAATTAAATAAATAAAAGAAACATTTTTACAAAATAATAATAATAAGCGCTTCCAAAAAACACAACAAAGGGAAAAATAACTATTTACGGAAATCAGTGTCAGTGTGTTTTTGTCACCAAATTCCCAAAATAGTTATTTTTCCCTTTGTTGTGTTATTGAAAGTCGTTGTTTTTGGGGTTCCGTACCTAAAAGGTAAAACGGAACCCTATTCATGAGACTTCGCTGTCCGTCTGTCCGTCCGTCTGTCACTAGGCTGTATCTCATGAACCATAATAACTAGACAGTAGAAATTTTCAGAGATTATGTATTTCTGTTGCCCCTATAACAACAAATATTAAAAATAAGTATATTGAAAGGCCACCCTTCCCTCCCGTACAACAAACGTGATTTTTTTCCCGTTTTTTGCTCCTTATTAATAACGGAAATAGATAGACGCTTGAAATGTTTACATAATATTTTGTATATGCTATATACACATATACAGGTGTATCTGACATCAAGACTAGACGGCATGCCACTAATAACATTATGATAGTCATTTATGTCGTTAATGAGCGGTTACAGAAATAACAGTGGTTAAAAACAGTGTCGCCTCGGCCTTTGAACGTTGCATGCGTGCCGCCGTGCGGGTTTGTAGGTATGACGTTGATCCCTGAAGTGAACTCTATTAAATCAGTTGATAAGATAGTTTTTAGAGTTTTGTTTTCATTGCGCTTTTTTGTGTAATTAGCGAATTAATTAATTTTTACTTAAAAATCTTATTGGGTTAGAAAAGTATAGCAATTATGAACGGTCTAAAGTGAAAAAAACTACATTTATTTTTTTTAGAATCATGAAAAAGCCGACGAAAAATTCCACCACTGGGGGGTTCACAATCATGTACTGGATTCATGGTTCTCGTTAGTGCGTCGATGTCAGAGACACCCTTTATATTAAACATAAGAAATCAAAATAAATATTGAAGGGAGCCGCCCCTACAATAAACTTGTATTTTGCTGTTTTTAAATATGGTACGGAACCCTTTATGCGCGAGTCTGGAACCCTACACTGAGCGTGAAAAGTTCCCTTCAATTTCTCTGATCTGCCATCATCAAACCCTTACTTCCTTATCATGGGACCATCTTTAAAACATCTTGCTTCCAACAAAAATTTATGAATAAATTCCACTTAGTGAAAGTGTTGTGTTGTGTTCAGGGTCATCAGCGGTACTTCGAGGCCGTCGCAGAGAAAGATGTATATAAAGTGAATCCGCGAGACAAGCCCTGGGAGCGGACACACGTATATGTAAGTGTTCAATATCTTCCCTCATTTTTGTACTTATCGGAGGTGAACGCTGCCGATAACTTAAACGGAACGCGACCATACTAGTGGAGTTTACGCGTGAAAGTCAAGTGTCACGCTCATTTTTATTTGATTTTTAAAATTATTTTTTAATTTTGTTTACGAAATAAAAGTGCGTGATTTATGTAGTAAAAAGTGCATTCAGTGAATAATTCATAGAGAACATTGAAATATCGCAGCATAGTGGCCTCAACATGACTTTGCCTCAAACCTCTCTCGTAAGACGGTTCACGCGGCCGTCTTTTTCGATATCCGCCATTATTGCAAAATAAAATTTTCAAATATTTTCTATATTTTACTTGAAATTTTCACAGTCTTATCTAGTGCCACACTACTTCTTAAATGTGACATGCGAAAGTGTGACTGGCGTCTGTATCGGGAACTGGTTTCAGGAATGCGAGCTGGTGAAGGTAGTGGGCATCAAGTACGTGATCAAGCCGCCGCGCGTGGCGTGTCTCCGGCTGGCGTGTTCCCTCGGGGGGCGCTGTCTCACCGTGAGGTACCACGACATGCCCGACGTCATCGACTTCCTGGTGCTGCGCCAGCAGTACGACGCCGCCATGCAACGCCGCTGGGGCGCCGGGGACCGGTTCCGCTGCATGATCGACGACTGCTGGTGGACCGGACAGGTGCTGGAGAACACGGGTACGTTATAAACTGGTGCTTGCAATCCCGCCTGACAGTAAGCAGTGATGCAATCATTGATGGAAAAGCACGGATATTAAAAGCCTATTCACTCGAAAAACTGACTGAATAGAAAGGATGACGGCAGTTAAGAGAGGTGATGCAATGTTGAACCCAACAACACGACCAACTATGCCGCGCCAGAGGGAGATTGATCTGGAGACCCTCCACGACCAAACTCTCAACACAACAATATTTGGCGTATCGTATCCGGCACACATCGCAACACAACTGCTCAGACCCGTCCTCCGTACGGCTTCACCAGAGATCGTTCCGGAACACGACACTTGCTTGACGGCAAGATTTTGTCTAGTGGGTGGTAACTTCTGCTGGCAGCCGATGTTATGGCCTACCACCGAGTACCAGCTGGCTGCGACAGGCTCTAAAGACGTCCTACTCGTGCTCATTGTGACGCCGTACTCGTTGTGTTTCCAGGTGGGGACCCCTCCGCTGCAGAAAGTGCGTCCGCGGTGGGTTTATCTGGCGCTGCAGCAGAAGAGTGGTCCAGGGCAGCTGCCGCACAGTTCCTCTCTCTTCGCGTGCGCTGGGACAACTCCGAGGTTTGTACAGCCTCGTGTTAAGGGGGACTTACAAGAATAGTCGCTCTGTCATGCCCTGTACACCTGGCGCTTTTATTTAGATAGTGAATTTTTGCTTGTTTACATTTCCATTTTAATGTTATTATTTTATTTTTTGTTTTTATTTTTCTGGTATTTTGACGTAGCTAGCTGGCTTATGATAAATAATTTCATTATTGTTGCTTTTTCTTGTGTTCATTACTGTACCTACGAGAGTATTATATAAAATCATATGTTTTTTAAATGAACAGACAGCTGTGCTGCTGGGGAGTTTATTCCGCCACTTCTTCCCAGCGACAGCACTAGGAACTGTCGATGGGTGGACGTTTTGGGGGACTGTCTCATGTAATATTGACGTTCACAAAGTGCCAATTCTTAGCCTAATTTGAATAAATGACTTTTGATTTTGATTTCGCTTGTTTGCTGAAGTGGATGCAATCGTGCCCATGGAGTGTAATCTTGCGTCCCCGCAGGTGGAGCGGCTGTCTCCGTGGGACCTGGAGCCCCTGGAGCCGGCGCGCCTGCCCAGCGTGGCGGGCGGCGCCGTGGCCGTGCTGGCCCATGAGCTGGAGGCCGTGTTGTACCGCCCCGAGCCGGCCGAGTGGCCCCATGGGGACCGGGCCGCCGCCTGCCGGGCCGTGGCCCAGCACATCAGCTGCGTCATGTCGCTGTCGGCGGCGGAGGCCTTCGTGGCCCCCGTGGACCTGCAGCAGTACCCGGCCTACGCCCGCGTGGTGCCCTACCCCATCGATCTGGCCACCATTCGCGCTCGCTTCGAGAACCTATTCTATAGGTGTGTACCGCTGTTCATTTATTATATTTAATAAGTACAGTGATCAGTTTTGGCGGGAAAGCCAACCTGACTGTCACGCTTGTTTTTCATTGGACTTTTAAAATTATTTATAGTGTTGTTTACTAAATAAAAGCGCGTGATTTATGTAGTAAAAAGTGCATTCAGTAAATAATTCATAAATAATATAGAGATATAGCAGCAGCCACATCATGACTTTACCTCAAACCTCCCTCGAAGACGGTTCACGCGGCCTTCTTTTTCGACATGAATAATTCATTACGTGACATTGACTAAATGCACAAACTGTGCGAAACAAAAAAAGAAAGTAATAAGAACTTTTGAAGATTTTCATTTTACTTGAAATTGGCACCAAGTCGTAACTAATGCTACACCGCAGAAAAAAAGTACAGGGACAAATATACAGTAGTCTCCGCGCGCGGTGCAATAACTCAAACATAGAAATACGACTGTTTGTGACATGGTGATCGCCTGACTCCCAGCATCCCGTGTGTGCCTAACATTTGAATAGTTTTATCTCGTAGCCTGTAAAAGTTGTAAAAGTCGTGGTTAAAACACCAGCCTCCCAAGTATGAGTGCGCGGGTTCGATTCCAGGTCAGGCAAGTACCAATGTAACTTTTCTAAAGTAATATGCACTTTCTAAGTATATCTTGGACACCAATGATGAAGGTGAAGGAAAACATCTTGAGGAAACCTGGACTTTTTAAGTCTGAACATTGAGCAAGCGTGGTGGTTACGCTCAATCTTAATCTCAATTTTACAATACTGTAGTACATTATTTTGATTTATCTCATAGGGTTCAGCCAGCGTTTGCAATGTAAGCTCAAAAAAAAAAAAATGGGTTTATTTTTCGACATGTGTTAGAAACCTCAAAAATGATCAGTGTTCCTCTTATATATCATGCATGTTATATACATAAAAACCTTCCTCTTGAATCACTCTATCTATTAAAAAACTCTATCAAAATCGGTTGCGTAGTTTTAATGATTAAATGAAATGAAATGAAATCGTTTATCAAGCAAGTAGGATCACCGATCACTTTTACACGTCATATGTTTTTTTTTCTTCTTTTTTTTTTTTTTTTTTTTAAACTAGATGAAGCCGGCATTTCCTACCTGACTACCTCTGAGAAGAAATAGCCGAAACAAACTCAGGGATCATCGTCTTTTTTAAAGTCCAGACATTAAAAATGAAAATGTTTACAATAATTTACGTTATAATTACGCATATTGCTTAATAACAATGCTTAACAGAGCGAGCAGCTCAGTCCCAAGCCTCTCTATCCTCTAATTGGCCTTTATATAGGTTTTATATCGTTTAATGGGTAAGTTTCGAATGTCCATGGGAAGCTTGTTGTAAAAGTGTATACATTGACCCATGAACGAGTTGCCTACTCTGTGGAGACGAGTGTGATGTACAGCAAGATTGTGTTTGTTCCTGGTATTTATATTATGAATATCGCTTATTTTCTTAAAATTAGATATATTTTTATGTACATACATAAGATTTTCAAATATATATTGCGAAGCTACAGTCAGAATGTTCACCTCTCTGAATTTTTCTCTAAGAGAATCTCTAGGACCAAGGTTGTAGATGGCTCGAACAGCCCTTTTCTGTAAAACAAAGATGGTATTCCGCACAAGTTCCCCAGAGAAGAATCCCATAAGTCATAAGACTATGAAAATAACTAAAATAAACAATTCTGGCTGTATTCACATCAGTTATCTGTCTAATTTTCTTAACAGCATAAGCGGCAGAACTGAGTCTACCCGACAGCTTCTCAATGTGAGGACCCCATTGTAACTTGGAGTCAATAGTCAATCCAAGAAAAACTGTCGACTCGACAGGGATCAACTCTACTCCATTCAGTTGAACATTGGTACTTAACTGCCTGACATTTGGCGTAGAAAATTTAATGAATTTAGTTTTTTTTTTTCATTCAAAAGAAGGTTGTTTACATTAAACCAATGGACAACTTTCGAAAGTGCATTGTTAACTTCGTCAAAATTTGCTAGCTGACGCTTGACTTTAAAAATAAGAGAAGTGTTGAATTGTGTTTGAATTAAATCATACAAAGCGACATAGAAAAAAGTAAAAGTGACTTTCTTTTATAATATGTAGTGATACGATCCGGTCGTATATATGTCATGATGGCCTAGTGGTTAAAACACCAGCCTCTCAAGTATGAGTGCGCGGGTTCGATTCCAGGTAAGGCAAGTACCAATGTAACTTTTGTAAAGTTATATGTACTTCCTAATTATATCTTGGACACCAATGACTGAAGGTGAAGGAACATCTTGAGGAAACCTGGAATTTAAGTCTAAAATCGCCAACCCGCATTGAGCAAGCGTGGTGATTACGCTCAATGCTTCTCTATATGAGAGGAGACCTGTGCCCAGCAGTGGGACGGTAAAAGGTTGATGATGATTCGGTCGTATTGCAGACGAGCGGCTGCTGCTCAGTTCGACGTGCGTTACCTGGCCAGCAACGCCGAGCAGTTCAACGAGGCGCACTCCCCCATCGTGCGTCAGGCTCGCCTCGTCACCGACCTGCTGCTGTACATCATCGAGCACTGGCGCGACGTGGACGTGCTGGCTCGCTACCGGGACCTGGCCGCCTGCTACCACAGCTCCGACGACGAGCCGCTCCGACCGCCCGCCAAGGTACACCTCCTAGACAGGACACAACTCTGTATTGTTTGAACAAATATTTGAAGTATCAATAGTGAAAATGAGGTAGGCCACTACATCGGCTGCCGGCAGAAGTTACCTCCCACCAGACAAAGTCTTGCCGCTAAGCGATTCGTCGTGTTCCGGCATGATGTCTGGTGAAGCCATATGGAGGATTGGTCTGAGTAGTTGTGTTGCGATGTGTGCCGGGTACGTTGCGCCTAATGTTATTGTGTTGGGAGTTTGGTCGTGGAGGGTCTTCAGATCAATCTCCCTTTAGCGCAGCATCGTTGGTCTTGTTGTTGGGTTTAACATTGCATCACCTCGCTCAACTGCCGTCTTCCTTCCTATTTACCATCAACGATTGTATCGCTGTTTACCATCAGGCGGGATTACGGTCGAGTACTAGTTTATATTTATTTATTTTATTATTCTCTCATACGTGTGTGTGTTTGTCCAGGCGCGGCGTGGCGGCGCATGGCGCAGTGCTTGTGGACGTATTCTGGCCGAGCTGATGGCGTCAGTAGACGCGGGACCCTTCCGCCAGCCAGTGTCGCCCGAACAGGCGCCAGGTAACTACTCACTCTATAGCACACTGGAGACTTGATCATCTACGTCAGTAGACGCGGGACCCTTCCGCCAGCCAGTGTCGCCCGACCAGGCGCCAGGTAACTACTCACTCTATAGCACACTGGAGACTTGATCATCTACGTCAGTAGACGCGGGACCCTTCCGCCAGCCAGTGTCGCCCGAACAGGCGCCAGGTAACTACTCACTCTATAGCACACTGGAGACTTGATCATCTACGTCAGTAGACGCGGGACCCTTCCGCCAGCCAGTGTCGCCCGAACAGGCGCCAGGTAACTACTCACTCTATAGCACACTGGAGACTTGATCATCTACGTCAGTAGACGCGGGACCCTTCCGCCAGCCAGTGTCGCCCGACCAGGCGCCAGGTAACTACTCACTCTATAGCACACTGGAGACTTGATCATCTACGTCAGTAGACGCGGGACCCTTCCGCCAGCCAGTGTCGCCCGAACAGGCGCCAGGTAACTACTCACTCTATAGCACACTGGAGACTTGATCATCTACGTCAGTAGACGCGGGACCCTTCCGCCAGCCAGTGTCGCCCGACCAGGCGCCAGGTAACTACTCACTCTATAGCACACTGGAGACTTGATCATCTACGTCAGTAGACGCGGGACCCTTCCGCCAGCCAGTGTCGCCCGAACAGGCGCCAGGTAACTACTCACTCTATAGCACACTGGAGACTTGATCATCTACGTCAGTAGACGCGGGACCCTTCCGCCAGCCAGTGTCGCCCGAACAGGCGCCAGGTAACTACTCACTCTATAGCACACTGGAGACTTGATCATCTACGTCAGTAGACGCGGGACCCTTCCGCCAGCCAGTGTCGCCCGAACAGGCGCCAGGTAACTACTCACTCTATAGCACACTGGAGACTTGATCATCTACGTCAGTAGACGCGGGACCCTTCCGCCAGCCAGTGTCGCCCGACCAGGCGCCAGGTAACTACTCACTCTATAGCACACTGGAGACTTGATCATCTACGTCAGTAGACGCGGGACCCTTCCGCCAGCCAGTGTCGCCCGAACAGGCGCCAGGTAACTACTCACTCTATAGCACACTGGAGACTTGATCATCTACGTCAGTAGACGCGGGACCCTTCCGCCAGCCAGTGTCGCCCGAACAGGCGCCAGGTAACTACTCACTCTATAGCACACTGGAGACTTGATCATCTACGTCAGTAGACGCGGGACCCTTCCGCCAGCCAGTGTCGCCCGAACAGGCGCCAGGTAACTACTCACTCTATAGCACACTGGAGACTTGATCATCTACGTCAGTAGACGCGGGACCCTTCCGCCAGCCAGTGTCGCCCGACCAGGCGCCAGGTAACTACTCACTCTATAGCACACTGGAGACTTGATCATCTACGTCAGTAGACGCGGGACCCTTCCGCCAGCCAGTGTCGCCCGAACAGGCGCCAGGTAACTACTCACTCTATAGCACACTGGAGACTTGATCATCTACGTCAGTAGACGCGGGACCCTTCCGCCAGCCAGTGTCGCCCGAACAGGCGCCAGGTAACTACTCACTCTATAGCACACTGGAGACTTGATCATCTACGTCAGTAGACGCGGGACCCTTCCGCCAGCCAGTGTCGCCCGACCAGGCGCCAGGTAACTACTCACTCTATAGCACACTGGAGACTTGATCATCTACGTCAGTAGACGCGGGACCCTTCCGCCAGCCAGTGTCGCCCGAACAGGCGCCAGGTAACTACTCACTCTATAGCACACTGGAGACTTGATCATCTACGTCAGTAGACGCGGGACCCTTCCGCCAGCCAGTGTCGCCCGAACAGGCGCCAGGTAACTACTCACTCTATAGCGCACTGGAGACTTGATCATCTACGTCAGTAGACGCGGGACCCTTCCGCCAGCCAGTGTCGCCCGAACAGGCGCCAGGTAACTACTCACTCTATAGCACACTGGAGACTTGATCATCTACGTCAGTAGACGCGGGACCCTTCCGCCAGCCAGTGTCGCCCGAACAGGCGCCAGGTAACTACTCACTCTATAGCGCACTGGAGACTTGATCATCTACGGCGCATCGACTTAATACTACTGGGTAGCACGGCACGTAGCGTTATTGCTACGGCGTAGCACGCCATGCAGCGTATTGCTACGATGTAGCACGTCGTGTAGCGTTACTGTTACGGTGTAGCACGTCGTATAGCGTTACTGTTACGGTGTAGCTGGTCGTGTAGCGTTTCTGCTACGGTGTAGCACGTCGTGTAGCGTTGCTGCTACGGTGTAGCACATCGTGTAGCGTTACTGCTACGGTATAGCACGTTGTGTAGCGTTATTAATAATAACAATACTTTATTTGCATGAATGTAGGTTTACAAAAATGGTATGCTACTGTGTAACACGGCACATAGCATCATGACAGTTCGTGACTACACATCATATTAAGTGTAATATAATATCAATAATAATCGAACTAAATATTGTTACACTTTTCAATCCATTACTTTTGTTAGGAACCAAACTTGACTCAAAATTTAATTTCATCAATAATCACCGTAATAACAGAAAACGAAACTATTTAGGATATATTAATACATTAATTAAAGAGTGGGGTGTGTGATGTGTGTATTGGTGTGCATGTACAGTAGGTATAAAGAATTTGCTGTTTCTTATTTTATTTGAATAAGTGACTTTTGATTTTGTTTCCCTATAAAGTACAACAATGATTGCTTGACCCTCAGACTACTGCCGCGTGATCTCCGTCCCCATGGACCTGGGCACGGTCCGGTCCCGCCTGCTGGACGGCACCTACAGTCACGCGGCTCAGTTCGCCAGCGACGTGCGACTGGTCTTCGCCAACAGTCGACAGTACAACACCAACAACCGCAGCCGGGTGAGTGGATCTGGTCTCACCAAATGATTTCTCCCGCTCTGGGGAGAGCGGAACGGTGTGTCAGACTTTTACTTTTACCCATCCATGTTTCTTCACTTGCCTGTGCGATGGACGGGGCCACAGTTTCTTTTTAACAAACCTGCAACCCTGACCCAGGAGGCGTCGGTCATCCTGGACCCCGTCACTTAGTGCTGACATCTCTTTGAGGCGCGCGTAATACATAACGCGCCGTTGACTCGGGCCTGGTCGCGGACCAGTCTTTGCAGGCCGTGCCTATGGTGGCCGGGATTTTGATGTCTCCCGACCAAGGCGTCTCCTGCGGCGGCTAGTGGCGTGAGGGTACTGGAATTCTTGCTGCATCACGCGCTCCGCCTTCTCCTTTGCCAACATCACTGCTTTGCAGATGCAGTGAAGGTCTCGCTCTGGACCATGGCCTGGAGCAGGGTCGGACGCGAGTGATCGCCGCCGAGCGACACCAGCCCGGGCCGGCCCTGTGAGCTGAGCGCGTGTTCTGTTACAGATCTACTCCATGACGGTCCGCTTGGCGGCGCTGTTCGAGGCGCTGTGGGCCCGCCACAGCAGCTCGGTGTCCCGGCCCGCACGACCCGCACGAGCCGCCCGCACCGCCCGCAACGCGCGCCCCGCACGACGGACGCGCCGCGCCGCCGCCAACAGTGAGTAATACTTCAGTTATTGTCCCGCACGACCCGCACGACCCGCACGAGCCGCCCGCACCGCCCGCAACGCACGCCCCGCACGACGCACGCGCCGCGCCGCCGCCAACAGTCAGTAATACTTCACTTATTGTCTAAACCGCTACCTACCGGCCGGAGTGACCCGTCAGTGTGAAACAAATTAGAGTCACGAACATGTCGGCCGTGTTAGCGCATCAAAAAACTAATTAAACTCGTGACCGAACTGGATCCATTCGTAGAAAGGTAAACAAACCCCTGCAGGAAATAAGTGTCGCCCCTACAACTAAAAACTACATATTTGAACCGTTGACACTGAATGAAGTGATGCTGCGATCATCAGGGCGGTCCGTGAGTACATATTAAACGCTCTACATATCAAAGCTGCCAACACGGCAGCATATGTCGGCAGCATTTTACCGGCAGAGGCTGGCGGTTCTAGACATTGCAAATCGCAAAACTTTGCCGACGGTATGTCGGTGGCTCGACATCAGAAACTTATTTGGAAGTTAAAATACTAGCACGTCACTACAGCTGAAATGTCGCCGGGAAACTGAGCGCTTCTGTACGTTAGTCGCCGAAGGTTGACGACATGCTTCTTTCAACATGAGCCGCTGGGTTCTGTCGGCGGGCTGTGCCGCTGGCTTTGATGTGTAGTGCGCTTTACAATTTTCCAACTCCCCTTCGACCTCGCAGCTCCTCATATCACTTTCCACGGAGAAATCTCGTTCGGATTTACAACCAGATCATAAAATGGTTCAAATGGCCCTAGGCGCTAGGGCCTACCGCTATAAAAAAGGCTGTCCAGGTCACGCCACTCATCATCATTCTTGTCCCAAATTATTTATTGTCAGCGTGAAATGTCTTCTTTTACACCTCTTTATTCAGCAGACACTTATTCGTCCTAACAAGTCCTGGCAGCTTCCGTGGCGTAACGGTAGCGAATGAGGCACGGGTTCAATCCCCGTTCAGTGCAAATATTTGTATGTATGAATATGAATATTTGCACTGATCTGGTCGTGCCTCGGAAAGCACGGTAAGCCGTTGATCCGTCATACGAATATCTAATGGCAGTCGTTACGGATTGTTGGAGCCCTCAAAAATCTAACAATAATTGGTCTAACTGCAATGCTTAGATATCGCCTTCGGGTTGTGGAGGTCAGACGGAAGTCGCTTCACGGAAAATATCGAAGTTTAGCCAAAATCAGCAGTTAGACCGGTAAAGCGGACCCCAGAAAGCTTCGAATGCGACTGGCATAAACGCTGAGATGATGACTTGTTCGTCCTAACATTATATGTTAGTTACAGAAGAGCTAGTGAACGGCACGACGCACGCGGACTCGGGCAGTTCGGACTCCGAGACGCTCGCCGCCACCTCGCGCCGGGTGCACGCGCGCTCCGACCGGCACGAGCACGAGCACGAGCACGAGCACGGCAGCACGCGGCACGACAGGCACGAGCGCGACTCGTGGGACAGCGACGCGCCGCTACACGTGCATCGGAAAGGTTCCACTCTCCCATTGTCCTCACCTCGGAACCCGTTACTATGGGATCACATGATCTTGAACCTCCCCCTCGATGATATTTTTATTTTTTGTATATTTGATACAAAATATATAATCACTCTGATTACACAACATGTTTATGCGAAACTCGAAGTACCTGTCCCATATTTTTAAGCAAAGAATCTATGTACAAAATTTCAAAAAAATATCATGAAAAACCACAAAGTTATAAACTTTATCCTACTTGGTTGTCCCAACAAATATATGGTTCACACTCCACTCGGGCGAGCGACCGGTGCATTGAACTCGGCTTCAGCTATTGTGCGGGCTTACGCTATCATTTTTATTATACAGTATGTTAAGAAAACCCTGTCCGACCCGTGAAGGTGTTGTTAGTTATCGATAACTGATTCTACTAATGCCTACAAAACCGGGCTAAACTTAAAAAAAAAATCCCCCTAATAAAATAAATATTATTTCGCAAAAAGAGGTAACTTAATAAATACGCGTTAACCACCCTTCGCCAGCCGCCCGCGGGGGGCCGGGCGGCAGGGCACGCGGCACGTGGTCGCTTCGCTATTCGCTCATAATAATACTGGTGTTGTCACTTTTTAAAAATTACCAAATTTCGGGGAAATTGGAATTAATTCGCGGGAAAAAAAGATTATTTCAAAATTCATTTCTATTGGTACTATGATGATTACGTAAAATTTTATATTATATTTGGTCATGTGTTTACCTAACCTGTATTATCCTTATGGGTCGGACAGGGTTTTCTTAACAAACTGTATAAGACGGACTAATTATTATTTTTATTTTCATCCCTATTGGTGACAGTGATTTGAATATTATTCGTTAGTTGATGGCTTTTTCTGACGCGACAGGTAAAGGCGTCGGCAAGAAGAGCAAAAGCAGCAGCACCAGCGCGGAGCCCGCGCCCTCCACCAGCAGGGCGCCGCCCCCCGGTACGGGCTTATTGTACACACGACAACACATCAAACTACTACAAACTATCTGATTTCTTTATCCCATTTTCAACTTTATCTCTAAAGCATTAAGGCTCTAAGTTGATTGACAACTGGAGTTTTGGCGGTAAAGTCAAGCTGAGTGTCACACTCATTTTTCATTGAACTTTTAAAATTATTTAGCGTTGTTTACTAAATAAAAGCGCGTGATTTATGTAGTAAAAGTGCATTTAGTGAATTATTTATAAAGAACATTGAAATATTGTGTCATAGTGGCCTCATCATGACTTTACCCCAAACCCCTCCTAGTCGGCTCACGCGGGATACGAAAGGAGATAAGTTAAATTAGGATAAGTTTAGGATAACGAGAATGAAAACAAGAAATGGCTCAAAGGTCTTAGCAACCAACCCCCTTATTCATAAACGCTGCTTAAAGTTAACTAGTGATTAGCGATTTTTTAAACATACATTTTAGACGCTTGCAGGTCATTTAACTTTAAAAATCGATTATGAATAAACCCCTTAAGCACTGTGGTGTTTATTCATAAAGGATGATTTAAGTTAAGTGGCGTTAAAAGGTCAAAAATGTATGGTGAAAGAATCGCTAATCACTCGTTAACTTTAAGCAGTTTTTATGAATAAGGGGGCAAGTCTCTAGCCTCTCAAGCAAGACCCCTATAAAAAAATATATCGATACTCCACTAATTTTATTAAGTTTACATGTTTGTTTGAAGTTATCACTCATTCCGGTCGCGTCTCTCACAAGTTTTAAACAGATTTTTGACATTACATAAATTGTTAATCTATAACATGCTAATACAAATTAGGTAACGCATCCGTAGTTCTAACTGATCTACTACTAGCGCGATTTAACTGTGTATTTACATTCTCGCTGAGTAGCGATAGCATCTTTATTACAATTGTCTAAATACAGTTTAAATCCCCTGTTGTTATTACTGTTTCTGTGAAGTTTTTGACGTGATAACGTCTATTAAATCGGTATGCTGGGAGTCATTCGCGAAAACTGCGTAACGGCCGAATCTGACGCTACACGGAGTCCACGCCTACTAAAACTAACCTTAGCCTTGTAGCTTTAGAGTGCAATATTATTTACCTAAAAGCACGGTTGTAAACAATTAGTAGCAGTTTTTCGCATACATGATTAAAGCATTGATAGCCGAGTGGTGAAATGCTCGGATTAATATCGACTCACTCAAGAGGTGCCGCGGATCGATTCCTTACGGCAACGAACGTTTTTTATCCTTTTTAATTTTTTTTATGTTTTAATTTTTTTTTTGTAATTTTTTTATGTTTTTTTTTTTGTTTGGACGTTATCACGTTCAAATATCGGCAGTAGACGGAGTTCTACAGACAGCCAATTTTTTTGCTTTACATTTTCGACGCGTTAGTGAAGCCTGTTGGTTGCACCAACATTATATTTCAGTCCATATGTATCAATGTAATAGCAAAACGTCATCAGTAATATGATCTAGTATTATGACGGTTTATCATCAAAATGACCTTTTATTAACATAAAAAAAATACATTTTTTTTTTTTTATTTAATCATAATTCTTATTTTTTTTTTACAAACGATAGGTACGTGACGTATTGACGTCACAGAGCTAGGTGCACAGTTTACTCGCGCGAGTAGTATATTAGATTTCATTATAGCGAAGAGTAGGATATAAGTAATGCAACGTTGCTGTGTGCTGAGCAAGTTGCCTGTAGGACCGATGCCCGTTGGGGCCGACGGGTTCTCGAGTGGACCGACGACCTGGTGAAGGTCGCGAGAAACCGCTGGATGCGGGAGTCGCAGGACCGGTCGTCGTGGAGATCCTTGGGGGAGGCCTATGAGTGAAATACGACACTTTACATAAACTTATGAGTTTAAAAATGCTATTTCCGCAACAAAATGAAATTTAATTCAAAAGTAAAGCAGTAAATCGCTTTAGACATTCCCCCTTATTGATAAACGCTGCTTAAAGTTAACAAGTGATTAGCGATTCTTTAACAATACATTTTAGACGTTTGCACGTCACTGAACTAAGCACTGTGGCGTTTATTTATAAACGGTTATTAAAGTTAAGTGACGTTAAAAGGTCAAAAACGTATAGTTAAAGGATCGCTAATCACTAATTAACTTTAAACAACTTTTATGAATAAGGCGGATTGTGTTGGTGACAATAGAATGGTTTGTGTACAGAACTGGTGACAGTGAACGGGTCGGGCGCCGCGTCCTCGTGCTCCGCGGAGGACTCCTCCAGCGACCACTCCAACATACAGGTCGTGGAGGAGGAGCTGCAGGACGACGAGGTGGAGCTCACCTACGAGGTCAGTACATCAGCTTTACGTACTATTGTTACGAATGCACCTTATGTCGATGGCATAAGGTTTAAGGTAACTTTTAAGCCCTATACAATATGTAAAGAAAACCATTCACCAGTAATTTTTATTAAGTTATATGTACTTTCTAAGTATATCTTGGACACCAATGACTGAAGGTGAAGGAAAACGTCTTGAGGAAACCTGGACTTTAAGTCTGAAATCGTCAACCCGCATTGAGCAAGCGTGGTGATTACACTAAATCCTTCTCTGTATGAGAGGAGACCTGTGCCCAGCAGTGGGGCGATAAAAAGGTTGTTGATGATTGAATGTATGAGCATTGCTAGACATGACACTATTACGCGATTTAAATTAATTCTTTTATTATTTTTTTTTTCATTGTCGCATCAACATGGCGAGTAGCAGTGGCTACGTTAAACTTCCATCCTATAAATTGTTGAGGACTTCCTTCAACTGTCTATGGTCTTTATTATCCGATATAAAACTTCTCATCAATATAAGTGAATTCAGTCCAAACACAAGGTAGCTACTGTAAATCGTTGAGGAGTTCCCAGAACTGACCTTTGTCTTTATCATCATCCCTTTAATGACAGTCACAACCCGTCTAGGTGTAAAGGTCTTATCAATACAAATTATTCAAGCACAAACACAAGGTAGCTGCTGTGAATCGTTGAGGAGTTCCTTCGCCTGTCTCCCAGCTCCACCATGAGATCTACTCCATAACCTTATTAAATTGTAGTGTTTTAAAATACCTAATGAAAAAACTTACAAATAAATGCACTAGCTGTACCTACAATTTTTGAAAGTGCCCCTTGATTTCTCTGGTCTTCCACCATCAAACCCTGATGTCTTTATCATGGTACCACCTTGGGAATGCCCTCTTTCTAACAAAAAAAGGATTATCAAAATCGGTTCTTAAACGACGAAGTTATCCGCGAACAACTTAAAAAAAGCATTATACAGGTTATATCTGACATTGTAACGCAAACTTCGCGAAAAACCTAGACCGCATGCCACTAACAAAATTATGATAGTCATTTATGTCGTTAATGAACGGTTACAGAATAACAATGTTTAAAAAAAAGGGTCGGCTCGGCTTTTGAAAGTTGCAAGCGTGCCGCCGTGCGGGTTTGTAGGTATGACGTTGATACCTGATGTGAACTCTATTAAATCGGCTGATAAGATAGTTTTTCGAGTTTTGTTTTCATTGCGCTTTTTTGTGTAATTAGCGAATTATTTAATTTTTACTTTAAAATCTTATTAGGTTATAAAAGTATAGCAATTATGAAAAGTCTAAAGTGAAAAAAAAAACTACATGAATTTTTTTTTTAATCATGAAAAAGCCGACGTAAAATTCTACCACTGGGGGGTTCAGAATCATGTACTGGATCCATGGTACTCGTTTGTGCGTCGATGTCAGATACACCCTTTATACTAATATATAAAGCAGAAGAGTTAGTTTGTTTCAACGCGCTAACCAGCTTTTATAACCCAATAGGATTTAAAAGTAATAAATAATTTATTCACTAATTACACAAAAAAGCCCAATGAAAACAAAACTCGAAAAACTATCCCATCAGCTGATTAAGAAGAGTTCACATAAAGGTTCAACGTCATACCTACAAACACGCGCGGCGGCACGCTTGCAACGTTCAAAGCCGACATATTTTTTTAAACACTGTGGTTTCTGTAACCGCTCAATAACGACATAAATGACTATCATAAATTTATTAGTGGCATGTGGTCTAGTCTTTTCGTGAAGTTTGCGTTACGATGTCAGAGACACTCTGTAGATGATGTTGAATCAAGATGAACGGCTTTGATCAAGCATGATCATTAACAATTGCCTTGTTAAGATTTCTATGAATACAGAACTTAAATTGTATGCAAGAATCAATGGTGTTGTCTCAGAGCGGCGGAAGCAGAGGTCGCAGCGCTCGCAAGCGACGCTTGCGTAGTTCCGAAAGCAGCACCGGCCTGCGTCGCAGTCGACATCGGAAGAGAACGTCGCACAACACGCGGCCAAGCGGTGAGTAGAGGGGCGGGCTCGCGAGCCCTCTGGAGGGCTCACAGTAAGGCACCGGCCTGCGTCGCAGTCGACATCGGAAGAGAACGTCGCACAACACGCCGGCCAAGCGGTGAGTAGAGGGGCGGGCTCGCGAGCCCTCTGGAGGGCTCACAGTAAGGCACCGGCCTGCGTCGCAGTCGACATCGGAAGAGAACGTCGCACAACACGCCGGCCAAGCGGTGAGTAGAGGGGCGGGCTCGCGAGCCCTCTGGAGGGTGAGCAGTAAGGCACCGGCCTGCGTCGCAGTCGACATCGGAAGAGAACGTCGCACAACACGCCGGCCAAGCGGTGAGTAGAGGGGCGGGCTCGCGAGCCCTCTGGAGGGTGAGCAGTAAGGCACCGGCCTGCGTCGCAGTCGACATCGGAAGAGAACGTCGCACAACACGCCGGCCAAGCGGTGAGTAGAGGGGCGGGCTCGCGAGCCCTCTGGAGGGCTCACAGTAAGGCACCGGCCTGCGTCGCAGTCGACATCGGAAGAGAACGTCGCACAACACGCCGGCCAAGCGGTGAGTAGAGGGGCGGGCTCGCGAGCCCTCTGGAGGGCTCACAGTAAGGCACCGGCCTGCGTCGCAGTCGACATCGGAAGAGAACGTCGCACAACACGCCGGCCAAGCGGTGAGTAGAGGGGCGGGCTCGCGAGCCCTCTGGAGGGTGAGCAGTAAGCACCGGCCTGCGTCGCAGTCGACATCGGAAGAGAACGTCGCACAACACGCCGGCCAAGCGGTGAGTAGAGGGGCGGGCTCGCGAGCCCTCTGGAGGGCTCACAGTAAGGCACCGGCCTGCGTCGCAGTCGACATCGGAAGAGAACGTCGCACAACACGCCGGCCAAGCGGTGAGTAGAGGGGCGGGCTCGCGAGCCCTCTGGAGGGCTCACAGTAAGGCACCGGCCTGCGTCGCAGTCGACATCGGAAGAGAACGTCGCACAACACGCCGGCCAAGCGGTGAGTAGAGGGGCGGGCTCGCGAGCCCTCTGGAGGTGAGCAGTAAGGCACCGGCCTGCGTCGCAGTCGACATCGGAAGAGAACGTCGCACAACACGCCGGCCAAGCGGTGAGTAGAGGGGCGGGCTCGCGAGCCCTCTGGAGGGTGAGCAGTAAGGCACCGGCCTGCGTCGCAGTCGACATCGGAAGAGAACGTCGCACAACACGCCGGCCAAGCGGTGAGTAGAGGGGCGGGCTCGCGAGCCCTCTGGAGGGTGAGCAGTAAGGCACCGGCCTGCGTCGCAGTCGACATCGGAAGAGAACGTCGCACAACACGCCGGCCAAGCGGTGAGTAGAGGGGCGGGCTCGCGAGCCCTCTGGAGGGCTCACAGTAAGGCCACCGGCCTGCGTCGCAGTCGACATCGGAAGAGAACGTCGCACAACACGCCGGCCAAGCGGTGAGTAGAGGGGCGGGCTCGCGAGCCCTCTGGAGGGCTCACAGTAAGGCACCGGCCTGCGTCGCAGTCGACATCGGAAGAGAACGTCGCACAACACGCCGGCCAAGCGGTGAGTAGAGGGGCGGGCTCGCTCGCCCTCTGGAGGGCTCACAGTAAGGCACCGGCCTGCGTCGCAGTCGACATCGGAAGAGAACGTCGCACAACACGCCGGCCAAGCGGTGAGTAGAGGGGCGGGCTCGCGAGCCCTCTGGAGGGCTCACAGTAAGGCACCGGCCTGCGTCGCAGTCGACATCGGAAGAGAACGTCGCACAACACGCCGGCCAAGCGGTGAGTAGAGGGGCGGGCTCGCGAGCCCTCTGGAGGGCTCACAGTAAGGCACCGGCCTGCGTCGCAGTCGACATCGGAAGAGAACGTCGCACAACACGCCGGCCAAGCGGTGAGTAGAGGGGCGGGCTCGCGAGCCCTCTGGAGGGCTCACAGTAAGGCACCGGCCTGCGTCGCAGTCGACATCGGAAGAGAACGTCGCACAACACGCCGGCCAAGCGGTGAGTAGAGGGGCGGGCTCGCGAGCCCTCTGGAGGGCTCACAGTAAGGCACCGGCCTGCGTCGCAGTCGACATCGGAAGAGAACGTCGCACAACACGCCGGCCAAGCGGTGAGTAGAGGGGCGGGCTCGCGAGCCCTCTGGAGGGCTCCACAGTAAGGCACCGGCCTGCGTCGCAGTCGACATCGGAAGAGAACGTCGCACAACACGCCGGCCAAGCGGTGAGTAGAGGGGCGGGCTCGCGAGCCCTCTGGAGGGCTCACAGTAAGGCACCGGCCTGCGTCGCAGTCGACATCGGAAGAGAACGTCGCACAACACGCCGGCCAAGCGGTGAGTAGAGGGGCGGGCTCGCGAGCCCTCTGGAGGGCTCACAGTAAGGCACCGGCCTGCGTCGCAGTCGACATCGGAAGAGAACGTCGCACAACACGCCGGCCAAGCGGTGAGTAGAGGGGGCGGGCTCGCGAGCCCTCTGGAGGGCTCACAGTAAGGCACCGGCCTGCGTCGCAGTCGACATCGGAAGAGAACGTCGCACAACACGCCGGCCAAGCGGTGAGTAGAGGGGCGGGCTCGCGAGCCCTCTGGAGGGTGAGCAGTAAGGCACCGGCCTGCGTCGCAGTCGACATCGGAAGAGAACGTCGCACAACACGCCGGCCAAGCGGTGAGTAGAGGGGCGGGCTCGCGAGCCCTCTGGAGGGTGAGCAGTAAGGCACCGGCCTGCGTCGCAGTCGACATCGGAAGAGAACGTCGCACAACACGCCGGCCAAGCGGTGAGTAGAGGGGCGGGCTCGCGAGCCCTCTGGAGGGCTCACAGTAAGGCACCGGCCTGCGTCGCAGTCGACATCGGAAGAGAACGTCGCACAACACGCCGGCCAAGCGGTGAGTAGAGGGGCGGGCTCGCGAGCCCTCTGGAGGGCTCACAGTAAGGCACCGGCCTGCGTCGCAGTCGACATCGGAAAGAGAACGTCGCACAACACGCCGGCCAAGCGGTGAGTAGAGGGGCGGGCTCGCGAGCCCTCTGGAGGGCTCACAGTAAGGCACCGGCCTGCGTCGCAGTCGACATCGGAAGAGAACGTCGCACAACACGCCGGCCAAGCGGTGAGTAGAGGGGCGGGCTCGCTCGCCCTCTGGAGGGCTCACAGTAAGGCACCGGCCTGCGTCGCAGTCGACATCGGAAGAGAACGTCGCACAACACGCCGGCCAAGCGGTGAGTAGAGGGGCGGGCTCGCGAGCCCTCTGGAGGGCTCACAGTAAGGCACCGGCCTGCGTCGCAGTCGACATCGGAAGAGAACGTCGCACAACACGCCGGCCAAGCGGTGAGTAGAGGGGCGGGCTCGCGAGCCCTCTGGAGGGTGAGCAGTAAGGCACCGGCCTGCGTCGCAGTCGACATCGGAAGAGAACGTCGCACAACACGCCGGCCAAGCGGTGAGTAGAGGGGCGGGCTCGCTCGCCCTCTGGAGGGTGACAGTAAGGCACCGGCCTGCGTCGCAGTCGACATCGGAAGAGAACGTCGCACAACACGCCGGCCAAGCGGTGAGTAGAGGGGCGGGCTCGCTCGCCCTCTGGAGGGCTCACAGTAAGGCACCGGCCTGCGTCGCAGTCGACATCGGAAGAGAACGTCGCACAACACGCCGGCCAAGCGGTGAGTAGAGGGGCGGGCTCGCGAGCCCTCTGGAGGGCTCACAGTAAGGCACCGGCCTGCGTCGCAGTCGACATCGGAAGAGAACGTCGCACAACACGCCGCCAAGCGGTGAGTAGAGGGGCGGGCTCGCGAGCCCTCTGGAGGTGAGCAAGTAAGGCACCGGCCTGCGTCCGCAGTCGACATCGGAAGAGAACGTCGCACAACACGCCGGCCAAGCGGTGAGTAGAGGGGGCGGGCTCGCGAGCCCCTCTGAGGGTGAGCAGTAAGGCACCGGCCTGCGTCGCAGTCGACATCGGAAGAGAACGTCGCACAACACGCCGGCCAAGCGGTGAGTAGAGGGGCGGGCTCGCGAGCCCTCTGGAGGGCTCACAGTAAGGCACCGGGCCTGCGTCGCAGTCGACATCGGAAGAGAACGTCGCACAACACGCCGGCCAAGCGGTGAGTAGAGGGGCGGGCTCGCGAGCCCTCTGGAGGGCTCACAGTAAGGCACCGGCCTGCGTCGCAGTCGACATCGGAAGAGAACGTCGCACAACACGCCGGCCAAGCGGTGAGTAGAGGGGCGGGCTCGCGAGCCCCTCTGGAGGGCTCAGCAGTAAGGGCACCGGCCTGCGTCGCAGTCGACATCGGAAGAGAACGTCGCACAACACGCCGGCCCAAGCGGTGAGTAGAGGGTGCGGGCTCGCGAGCCCTCTGGAGGGCTCAGCAGTAAGGCACCGGCCTGCGTCGCAGTCGACATCGGAAGAGAACGTCGCACAACACGCCGGCCAAGCGGTGAGTAGAGGGGCGGGCTCGCGAGCCCTCTGGAGGGCTCACAGTAAGGCACCGGCCTGCGTCGCAGTCGACATCGGAAGAGAACGTCGCACAACACGCCGGCCAAGCGGTGAGTAGAGGGGGCGGGCTCGCTAGCCCTCTGGAGGGCTCACAGTAAGGCACCGGCCTGCGTCGCAGTCGACATCGAAGAGAACGTCGCACAACACGCCGGCCAAGCGGTGAGTAGAGGGGCGGGCTCGCGAGCCCTCTGGAGGGCTCACAGGTAAGGCACCGGCCTGCGTCGCAGTCGACATCGGAAGAGAACGTCGCACAACACGCCGGCCAAGCGGTGAGTAGAGGGGCGGGCTCGCGAGCCCTCTGGAGGGCTCACAGTAAGGCACCGGCCTGCGTCGCAGTCGACAATCGGAAGAGAACGTCGCACAACACGCCGGCCAAGCGGTGAGTAGAGGGGCGGGCTCGCGAGCCCTCTGGAGGGCTCAAAGTAGAGGCACCGGCCTTGCGTCGCATGTCGACATCGGAAGAGAAGCGTCGCACTACCCCACGGTTAGGGGCGGGCCCCGGCCAAGCGGTGAGTAGAGGGGCGGGCTCGCGAGCCTCTGGGGGCTCGGAATCGGAAGAGAACGTCGCACAACACGCCGGCCAAGCGGTGAGTAGAGGGGCGGGCTCGCGAGCCCTCTGGAGGGCTCACAGTAAGGCACCGGCCTGCGTCGCAGTCGACATCGGAAGAGAACGTCGCACAACACGCCGGCCAAGCGGTGAGTAGAGGGGCGGGCTCGCGAGCCCTCTGGAGGGTGAGCAGTAAGGCACCGGCCTGCGTCGCAGTCGACATCGGAAGAGAACGTCGCACAACACGCCGGCCAAGCGGTGAGTAGAGGGGCGGGCTCGCGAGCCCTCTGGAGGGCTCACAGTAAGGCACCGGCCTGCGTCGCAGTCGACATCGGAAGAGAACGTCGCACAACACGCCGGCCAAGCGGTGAGTAGAGGGGCGGGCTCGCGAGCCCTCTGGAGGGCTCACAGTAAGGCACCGGCCTGCGTCGCAGTCGACATCGGAAGAGAACGTCGCACAACACGCCGGCCAAGCGGTGAGTAGAGGGGCGGGCTCGCGAGCCCTCTGGAGGGCTCACAGTAAGGCACCGGCCTGCGTCGCAGTCGACATCGGAAGAGAACGTCGCACAACACGCCGGCCAAGCGGTGAGTAGAGGGGCGGGCTCGCGAGCCCTCTGGAGGGCTCACAGTAAGGCACCGGCCTGCGTCGCAGTCGACATCGGAAGAGAACGTCGCACAACACGCCGGCCAAGCGGTGAGTAGAGGGGCGGGCTCGCGAGCCCTCTGGAGGGCTCACAGTAAGGCACCGGCCTGCGTCGCAGTCGACATCGGAAGAGAACGTCGCACAACACGCCGGCCAAGCGGTGAGTAGAGGGGCGGGCTCGCGAGCCCTCTGGAGGGCTCACAGTAAGGCACCGGCCTGCGTCGCAGTCGACATCGGAAGAGAACGTCGCACAACACGCCGGCCAAGCGGTGAGTAGAGGGGCGGGCTCGCGAGCCCTCTGGAGGGCTCACAGTAAGGCACCGGCCTGCGTCGCAGTCGACATCGGAAGAGAACGTCGCACAACACGCCGGCCAAGCGGTGAGTAGAGGGGCGGGCTCGCTCGCCCTCTGGAGGGTGAGCAGTAAGGCACCGGCCTGCGTCGCAGTCGACATCGGAAGAGAACGTCGCACAACACGCCGGCCAAGCGGTGAGTAGAGGGGCGGGCTCGCGAGCCCTCTGGAGGGCTCACAGTAAGGCACCGGCCTGCGTCGCAGTCGACATCGGAAGAGAACGTCGCACAACACGCCGGCCAAGCGGTGAGTAGAGGGGCGGGCTCGCGAGCCCTCTGGAGGGCTCACAGTAAGGCACCGGCCTGCGTCGCAGTCGACATCGGAAGAGAACGTCGCACAACACGCCGGCCAAGCGGTGAGTAGAGGGGCGGGCTCGCGAGCCCTCTGGAGGGTGAGCAGTAAGGCACCGGCCTGCGTCGCAGTCGACATCGGAAGAGAACGTCGCACAACACGCCGGCCAAGCGGTGAGTAGACGGGCGGGCTCGCGAGCCCTCTGGAGGGTGAGCAGTAAGGCACCGGCCTGCGTCGCAGTCGACATCGGAAGAGAACGTCGCACAACACGCCGGCCAAGCGGTGAGTAGAGGGGCGGGCTCGCTCGCCCTCTGGAGGGTGAGCAGTAAGGCACCGGCCTGCGTCGCAGTCGACATCGGAAGAGAACGTCGCACAACACGCCGGCCAAGCGGTGAGTAGAGGGGCGGGCTCGCGAGCCCTCTGGAGGGCTCACAGTAAGGCACCGGCCTGCGTCGCAGTCGACATCGGAAGAGAACGTCGCACAACACGCCGGCCAAGCGGTGAGTAGAGGGGCGGGCTCGCGAGCCCTCTGGAGGGTGAGCAGTAAGGCACCGGCCTGCGTCGCAGTCGACATCGGAAGAGAACGTCGCACAACACGCCGGCCAAGCGGTGAGTAGAGGGGCGGGCTCGCGAGCCCTCTGGAGGGCTGAGCAGTAAGGCACCGGCCTGCGTCGCAGTCGACATCGGAAGAGAACGTCGCACAACACGCCGGCCAAGCGGTGAGTAGAGGGGCGGGCTCGCGAGCCCTCTGGAGGGCTCACAGTAAGGCACCGGCCTGCGTCGCAGTCGACATCGGAAGAGAACGTCGCACAACACGCCGGCCAAGCGGTGAGTAGAGGGGCGGGCTCGCGAGCCCTCTGGAGGGTGAGCAGTAAGGCACCGGCCTGCGTCGCAGTCGACATCGGAAGAGAACGTCGCACAACACGCCGGCCAAGCGGTGAGTAGAGGGGCGGGCTCGCTCGCCCTCTGGAGGGTGAGCAGTAAGGCACCGGCCTGCGTCGCAGTCGACATCGGAAGAGAACGTCGCACAACACGCCGGCCAAGCGGTGAGTAGAGGGGCGGGCTCGCGAGCCCTCTGGAGGGTGAGCAGTAAGGCACCGGCCTGCGTCGCAGTCGACATCGGAAGAGAACGTCGCACAACACGCCGGCCAAGCGGTGAGTAGAGGGGCGGGGCTCGCGAGCCCTCTGGAGGGCTCACAGTAAGGCACCGGCCTGCGTCGCAGTCGACATCGGAAGAGAACGTCGCACAACACGCCGGCCAAGCGGTGAGTAGAGGGGCGGGCTCGCGAGCCCTCTGGAGGGCTCACAGTAAGGCACCGGCCTGCGTCGCAGTCGACATCGGAAGAGAACGTCGCACAACACGCCGGCCAAGCGGTGAGTAGAGGGGCGGGCTCGCGAGCCCTCTGGAGGGCTCACAGTAAGGCACCGGCCTGCGTCGCAGTCGACATCGGAAGAGAACGTCGCACAACACGCCGGCCAAGCGGTGAGTAGAGGGGCGGGCTCGCGAGCCCTCTGGAGGGCTCACAGTAAGGCACCGGCCTGCGTCGCAGTCGACATCGGAAGAGAACGTCGCACAACACGCCGGCCAAGCGGTGAGTAGAGGGGCGGGCTCGCGAGCCCTCTGGAGGGTGAGGCAGTAAGGCACCGGCCTGCGTCGCAGTCGACATCGGAAGAGAACGTCGCACAACACGCCGGCCAAGCGGTGAGTAGAGGGGCGGGGCTCGCTCGCCCTCTGGAGGGTGAGCAGTAAGGCACCGGCCTGCGTCGCAGTCGACATCGGAAGAGAACGTCGCACAACACGCCGGCCAAGCGGTGAGTAGAGGGGCGGGCTCGCGAGCCCTCTGGAGGGTGAGCAGTAAGGCACCGGCCTGCGTCGCAGTCGACATCGGAAGAGAACGTCGCACAACACGCCGGCCAAGCGGTGAGTAGAGGGGCGGGCTCGCGAGCCCTCTGGAGGGCTCACAGTAAGGCACCGGCCTGCGTCGCAGTCGGACATCGGAAGAGAACGTCGCACAACACGCCGGCCAAGCGGTGAGTAGAGGGGCGGGCTCGCGAGCCCTCTGGAGGGCTCACAGTAAGGCACCGGCCTGCGTCGCAGTCGACATCGGAAGAGAACGTCGCACAACACGCCGGCCAAGCGGTGAGTAGAGGGGCGGGCTCGCGAGCCCTCTGGAGGGCTCACAGTAAGGCACCGGCCTGCGTCGCAGTCGACATCGGAAGAGAACGTCGCACAACACGCCGGCCAAGCGGTGAGTAGAGGGGCGGGCTCGCGAGCCCTCTGGAGGGCTCACAGTAAGGCACCGGCCTGCGTCGCAGTCGACATCGGAAGAGAACGTCGCACAACACGCCGGCCAAGCGGTGAGTAGAGGGGGCGGGGCTCGCGAGCCCTCTGCGAGCCCTCTGGAGGGTGAGCAGTAAGGCACCGGCCTGCGTCGCAGTCGACATCGGAAGAGAACGTCGCACAACACGCCGGCCAAGCGGTGAGTAGAGGGGCGGGCTCGCGAGCCCTCTGGAGGGCTCACAGTAAGGCACCGGCCTGCGTCGCAGTCGACATCGGAAGAGAACGTCGCACAACACGCCGGCCAAGCGGTGAGTAGAGGGGCGGGCTCGCGAGCCCTCTGGAGGGCTCACAGTAAGGCACCGGCCTGCGTCGCAGTCGACATCGGAAGAGAACGTCGCACAACACGCCGGCCAAGCGGTGAGTAGAGGGGCGGGCTCGCGAGCCCTCTGGAGGGTGAGCAGTAAGGCACCGGCCTGCGTCGCAGTCGACATCGGAAGAGAACGTCGCACAACACGCCGGCCAAGCGGTGAGTAGAGGGGCGGGCTCGCGAGCCCTCTGGAGGGCTCACAGTAAGGCACCGGCCTGCGTCGCAGTCGACATCGGAAGAGAACGTCGCACAACACGCCGGCCAAGCGGTGAGTAGAGGGGCGGGCTCGCGAGCCCTCTGGAGGGTGAGCAGTAAGGCACCGGCCTGCGTCGCAGTCGACATCGGAAGAGAACGTCGCACAACACGCCGGCCCAGCGGTGAGTAGAGGGGCGGGCTCGCGAGCCCTCTGGAGGGCTCACAGTAAGGCACCGGCCTGCGTCGCAGTCGACATCGGAAGAGAACGTCGCACAACACGCCGGCCAAGCGGTGAGTAGAGGGGCGGGCTCGCGAGCCCTCTGGAGGGTGAGCAGTAAGGCACCGGCCTGCGTCGCAGTCGACATCGGAAGAGAACGTCGCACAACACGCCGGCCAAGCGGTGAGTAGAGGGGCGGGCTCGCGAGCCCTCTGGAGGGCTCACAGTAAGGCACCGGCCTGCGTCGCAGTCGACATCGGAAGAGAACGTCGCACAACACGCCCGGCCAAGCGGTGAGTAGAGGGGCGGGCTCGCGAGCCCTCTGGAGGGTGAGCAGTAAGGCACCGGCCTGCGTCGCAGTCGACATCGGAAGAGAACGTCGCACAACACGCCGGCCAAGCGGTGAGTAGAGGGGCGGGCTCGCGAGCCCTCTGGAGGGCTCACAGTAAGGCACCGGCCTGCGTCGCAGTCGACATCGGAAGAGAACGTCGCACAACACGCCGGCCAAGCGGTGAGTAGAGGGGCGGGCTCGCGAGCCCTCTGGAGGGTGAGCAGTAAGGCACCGGCCTGCGTCGCAGTCGACATCGGAAGAGAACGTCGCACAACACGCCGGCCAAGCGGTGAGTAGAGGGGCGGGCTCGCGAGCCCTCTGGAGGGCTCACAGTAAGGCACCGGCCTGCGTCGCAGTCGACATCGGAAGAGAACGTCGCACAACACGCCGGCCAAGCGGTGAGTAGAGGGGCGGGCTCGCGAGCCCTCTGGAGGGTGAGCAGTAAGGCACCGGCCCTGCGTCGCAGTCGACATCGGAAGAGAACGTCGCACAACACGCCGGCCAAGCGGTGAGTAGAGGGGCGGGCTCGCGAGCCCTCTGGAGGGCTCACAGTAAGGCACCGGCCTGCGTCGCAGTCGACATCGGAAGAGAACGTCGCACAACACGCCGGCCAAGCGGTGAGTAGAGGGGCGGGCTCGCGAGCCCTCTGGAGGGCTCACAGTAAGGCACCGGCCTGCGTCGCAGTCGACATCGGAAGAGAACGTCGCACAACACGCCGGCCAAGCGGTGAGTAGAGGGGCGGGCTCGCGAGCCCTCTGGAGGGCTCACAGTAAGGCACCGGCCTGCGTCGCAGTCGACATCGGAAGAGAACGTCGCACAACACGCCGGCCAAGCGGTGAGTAGAGGGGCGGGCTCGCGAGCCCTCTGGAGGGCTCACAGTAAGGCACCGGCCTGCGTCGCAGTCGACATCGGAAGAGAACGTCGCACAACACGCCGGCCAAGCGGTGAGTAGAGGGGCGGGCTCGCGAGCCCTCTGGAGGGTGAGCAGTAAGGCACCGGCCTGCGTCGCAGTCGACATCGGAAGAGAACGTCGCACAACACGCCGGCCAAGCGGTGAGTAGAGGGGCGGGCTCGCGAGCCCTCTGGAGGGCTCACAGTAAGGCACCGGCCTGCGTCGCAGTCGACATCGGAAGAGAACGTCGCACAACACGCCGGCCAAGCGGTGAGTAGAGGGGCGGGCTCGCGAGCCCTCTGGAGGGTGAGCAGTAAGGCACCGGCCTGCGTCGCAGTCGACATCGGAAGAGAACGTCGCACAACACGCCGGCCAAGCGGTGAGTAGAGGGGCGGGCTCGCGAGCCCTCTGGAGGGCTCACAGTAAGGCACCGGCCTGCGTCGCAGTCGACATCGGAAGAGAACGTCGCACAACACGCCGGCCAAGCGGTGAGTAGAGGGGCGGGCTCGCGAGCCCTCTGGAGGGTGAGCAGTAAGGCACCGGCCTGCGTCGCAGTCGACATCGGAAGAGAACGTCGCACAACACGCCGGCCAAGCGGTGAGTAGAGGGGGCGGGCTCGCTCGCCCTCTGGAGGGTGAGCAGTAAGGCACCGGCCTGCGTCGCAGTCGACATCGGAAGAGAACGTCGCACAACACGCCGGCCAAGCGGTGAGTAGAGGGGCGGGCTCGCGAGCCCTCTGGAGGGTGAGCAGTAAGGCACCGGCCTGCGTCGCAGTCGACATCGGAAGAGAACGTCGCACAACACGCCGGCCAAGCGGTGAGTAGAGGGGCGGGCTCGCGAGCCCTCTGGAGGGTGAGCAGTAAGGCACCGGCCTGCGTCGCAGTCGACATCGGAAGAGAACGTCGCACAACACGCCGGCCAAGCGGTGAGTAGAGGGGCGGGCTCGCGAGCCCTCTGGAGGGCTCACAGTAAGGCACCGGCCTGCGTCGCAGTCGACATCGGAAGAGAACGTCGCACAACACGCCGGCCAAGCGGTGAGTAGAGGGGCGGGCTCGCGAGCCCTCTGGAGGGCTCACAGTAAGGCACCGGCCTGCGTCGCAGTCGACATCGGAAGAGAACGTCGCACAACACGTCGGCCAAGCGGTGAGTAGAGGGGCGGGCTCGCGAGCCCTCTGGAGGGTGAGCAGTAAGGCACCGGCCTGCGTCGCAGTCGACATCGGAAGAGAACGTCGCACAACACGCCGGCCAAGCGGTGAGTAGAGGGGCGGGCTCGCGAGCCCTCTGGAGGGCTCACAGTAAGGCACCGGCCTGCGTCGCAGTCGACATCGGAAGAGAACGTCGCACAAGACGCCGGCCAAGCGGTGAGTAGAGGGGCGGGCTCGCGAGCCCTCTGGAGGGTGAGCAGTAAGGCACCGGCCTGCGTCGCAGTCGACATCGGAAGAGAACGTCGCACAACACGCCGGCCAAGCGGTGAGTAGAGGGGCGGGCTCGCTCGCCCTCTGGAGGGCTCACAGTAAGGCACCGGCCTGCGTCGCAGTCGACATCGGAAGAGAACGTCGCACAACACGCCGGCCAAGCGGTGAGTAGAGGGGCGGGCTCGCGAGCCCTCTGGAGGGTGAGCAGTAAGGCACCGGCCTGCGTCGCAGTCGACATCGGAAGAGAACGTCGCACAACACGCCGGCCAAGCGGTGAGTAGAGGGGCGGGCTCGCGAGCCCTCTGGAGGGTGAGCAGTAAGGCACCGGCCTGCGTCGCAGTCGACATCGGAAGAGAACGTCGCACAACACGCCGGCCAAGCGGTGAGTAGAGGGGCGGGCTCGCGAGCCCTCTGGAGGGCTCACAGTAAGGCACCGGCCTGCGTCGCAGTCGACATCGGAAGAGAACGTCGCACAAACACGCCGGCCAAGCGGTGAGTAGAGGGGCGGGCTCGCGAGCCCTCTGGAGGGTGAGCAGTAAGGCACCGGCCTGCGTCGCAGTCGACATCGGAAGAGAACGTCGCACAACACGCCGGCCAAGCGGTGAGTAGAGGGGCGGGCTCGCGAGCCCTCTGGAGGGTGAGCAGTAAGGCACCGGCCTGCGTCGCAGTCGACATCGGAAGAGAACGTCGCACAACACGCCGGCCAAGCGGTGAGTAGAGGGGCGGGCTCGCGAGCCCTCTGGAGGGTGAGCAGTAAGGCACCGGCCTGCGTCGCAGTCGACATCGGAAGAGAACGTCGCACAACACGCCGGCCAAGCGGTGAGTAGAGGGGCGGGCTCGCGAGCCCTCTGGAGGGTGAGCAGTAAGGCACCGGCCTGCGTCGCAGTCGACATCGGAAGAGAACGTCGCACAACACGCCGGCCAAGCGGTGAGTAGAGGGGCGGGCTCGCTCGCCCTCTGGAGGGCTCACAGTAAGGCACCGGCCTGCGTCGCAGTCGACATCGGAAGAGAACGTCGCACAACACGCCGGCCAAGCGGTGAGTAGAGGGGCGGGCTCGCGAGCCCTCTGGAGGGTGAGCAGTAAGGCACCGGCCTGCGTCGCAGTCGACATCGGAAGAGAACGTCGCACAACACGCCGGCCAAGCGGTGAGTAGAGGGGCGGCTCGCTCGCCCTCTGGAGGGCTCACAGTAAGGCACCGGCCTGCGTCGCAGTCGACATCGGAAGAGAACGTCGCACAACACGCCCGGCCAAGCGGTGAGTAGAGGGGCGGGCTCGCGAGCCCTCTGGAGGGTGAGCAGTAAGGCACCGGCCTGCGTCGCAGTCGACATCGGAAGAGAACGTCGCACAACACGCCGGCCAAGCGGTGAGTAGAGGGGCGGGCTCGCGAGCCCTCTGGAGGGCTCACAGTAAGGCACCGGCCTGCGTCGCAGTCGACATCGGAAGAGAACGTCGCACAACACGCCGGCCAAGCGGTGAGTAGAGGGGCGGGCTCGCGAGCCCTCTGGAGGGCTCACAGTAAGGCACCGGCCTGCGTCGCAGTCGACATCGGAAGAGAACGTCGCACAACACGCCGGCCAAGCGGTGAGTAGAGGGGCGGGGCTCGCTCGCCCTCTGGAGGGCTCACAGAAGGCACCGGCCTGCGTCGCAGTCGACATCGGAAGAGAACGTCGCACAACACGCCGGCCAAGCGGTGAGTAGAGGGGCGGGCTCGCGAGCCCTCTGGAGGGCTCACAGTAAGGCACCGGCCTGCGTCGCAGTCGACATCGGAAGAGAACGTCGCACAACACGCCGGCCAAGCGGTGAGTAGAGGGGCGGGCTCGCGAGCCCTCTGGAGGGCTGACAGTAAGGCACCGGCCTGCGTCGCAGTCGACATCGGAAGAGAACGTCGCACAACACGCCGGCCAAGCGGTGAGTAGAGGGGCGGGCTCGCGAGCCCTCTGGAGGGCTCACAGTAAGGCACCGGCCTGCGTCGCAGTCGACATCGAAGAGAACGTCGCACAACACGCCGGCCAAGCGGTGAGTAGAGGGGCGGGCTCGCGAGCCCTCTGGAGGGCTCACAGTAAGGCACCGGCCTGCGTCGCAGTCGACATCGGAAGAGAACGTCGCACAACACGCCGGCAAGCGGTGAGTAGAGGGGCGGGCTCGCGAGCCCTCTGGAGGGCTCACAGTAAGGCACCGGCCTGCGTCGCAGTCGACATCGGAAGAGAACGTCGCACAACACGCCGGCCAAGCGGTGAGTAGAGGGGCGGGCTCGCGAGCCCTCTGGAGGGTGAGCAGTAAGGCACCGGCCTGCGTCGCAGTCGACATCGGAAGAGAACGTCGCACAACACGCCGGCCAAGCGGTGAGTAGAGGGGGCGGGCTCGCGAGCCCCTCTGGAGGGTCAGCAGTAAGGCACCGGCCTGCGTCGCAGTCGACATCGGAAGAGAACGTCGCACAACACGCCGGCCAAGCGGTGAGTAGAGGGGCGGGCTCGCGAGCCCCTCTGGAGGGCTCACAGTAAGGCACCGGCCTGCGTCGCAGTCGACATCGAAGAGAACGTCGCACAACACGCCGGCCAAGCGGTGAGTAGAGGGGCGGGCTCGCGAGCCCTCTGGAGGGCTCACAGTAAGGCACCGGCCTGCGTCGCAGTCGACATCGGAAGAGAACGTCGCACAACACGCCGGCCAAGCGGTGAGTAGAGGGGCGGGCTCGCGAGCCCTCTGGAGGGCTCACAGTAAGGCACCGGCCTGCGTCGCAGTCGACATCGGAAGAGAACGTCGCACAACACGCCGGCCAAGCGGTGAGTAGAGGGGCGGGCTCGCGAGCCCTCTGGAGGGCTCACAGTAAGGCACCGGCCTGCGTCGCAGTCGACATCGGAAGAGAACGTCGCACAACACGCCGGCCAAGCGGTGAGTAGAGGGGCGGGCTCGCGAGCCCTCTGGAGGGCTCACAGTAAGGCACCGGCCTGCGTCGCAGTCGACATCGGAAGAGAACGTCGCACAACACGCCGGCCAAGCGGTGAGTAGAGGGGCGGGCTCGCGAGCCCTCTGGAGGGCTCACAGTAAGGCACCGGCCTGCGTCGCAGTCGACATCGGAAGAGAACGTCGCACAACACGCCGGCCAAGCGGTGAGTAGAGGGGCGGGCTCGCGAGCCCTCTGGAGGGCTCACAGTAAGGCACCGGCCTGCGTCGCAGTCGACATCGGAAGAGAACGTCGCACAACACGCCGGCCAAGCGGTGAGTAGAGGGGCGGGCTCGCGAGCCCTCTGGAGGGTGAGCAGTAAGGCACCGGCCTGCGTCGCAGTCGACATCGGAAGAGAACGTCGCACAACACGCCGGCCAAGCGGTGAGTAGAGGGGCGGGCTCGCGAGCCCTCTGGAGGGCTCACAGTAAGGCACCGGCCTGCGTCGCAGTCGACATCGGAAGAGAACGTCGCACAACACGCCGGCCAAGCGGTGAGTAGAGGGGCGGGCTCGCGAGCCCTCTGGAGGGCTCACAGTAAGGCACCGGCCTGCGTCGCAGTCGACATCGGAAGAGAACGTCGCACAACACGCCGGCCAAGCGGTGAGTAGAGGGGCGGGCTCGCTCGCCCTCTGGAGGGCTCACAGTAAGGCACCGGCCTGCGTCGCAGTCGACATCGGAAGAGAACGTCGCACAACACGCCGGCCAAGCGGTGAGTAGAGGGGCGGGCTCGCGAGCCCTCTGGAGGGCTCACAGTAAGGCACCGGCCTGCGTCGCAGTCGACATCGGAAGAGAACGTCGCACAACACGCCGGCCAAGCGGTGAGTAGAGGGGCGGGCTCGCGAGCCCTCTGGAGGGCTCACAGTAAGGCACCGGCCTGCGTCGCAGTCGACATCGGAAGAGAACGTCGCACAACACGCCGGCCAAGCGGTGAGTAGAGGGGCGGGCTCGCGAGCCCTCTGGAGGGCTCACAGTAAGGCACCGGCCTGCGTCGCAGTCGACATCGGAAGAGAACGTCGCACAACACGCCGGCCAAGCGGTGAGTAGAGGGGCGGGCTCGCGAGCCCTCTGGAGGGCTCACAGTAAGGCACCGGCCTGCGTCGCAGTCGACATCGGAAGAGAACGTCGCACAACACGCCGGCCAAGCGGTGAGTAGAGGGGCGGGCTCGCGAGCCCTCTGGAGGGTGAGCAGTAAGGCACCGGCCTGCGTCGCAGTCGACATCGGAAGAGAACGTCGCACAACACGCCGGCCAAGCGGTGAGTAGAGGGGCGGGCTCGCGAGCCCTCTGGAGGGCTCACAGTAAGGCACCGGCCTGCGTCGCAGTCGACATCGGAAGAGAACGTCGCACAACACGCCGGCCAAGCGGTGAGTAGAGGGGCGGGCTCGCGAGCCCTCTGGAGGGTGAGCAGTAAGGCAGTCAGCAGTCGACGTCATGAGTAAAATGATCTAACATTATGACGCTTTCTGTATCATCAAGAGGACTTTTTACTAAGATAATAATTAAAAAAAAAATGTTATTTATATTTCTTTAATATAATCATACAACTTCCCAATTTCAAGCATTGGGCAAAAGTACATATTACCATCTAAGAATACATGTGGAAAGCAATAAAAGTTTTGAGTATTGAGTGCCCGCCAGACATAAGACTCTCTGTTCGTGATGGCAGGACCCGCGAGCGGTTCACGTCGGCCACGTCGTCGTCGTCGTCATCGGTGACGTCGGCGGGGTCCGGCGGGCGCTACGAGTCGGACCGCTCGTACCGGCCAAGGTACTCCACGGACGACGACGCGCCGCTACACTTGTACCGCTCGCGGCCAGAGCCCGCCAGAGGACATGCCGTGAGTCACTAACCATACATTATTTATTTAATATATTATAAACTAGCGCTTGATGGTAAGCAGTGACGCAATCGTTGATAGTAAAGCGCGCTAGTTTATTAAGAACCTATTCACTCTAGCCTTGAAGACACTAAAATTTAGTCCGACGGAAACACCGCCGCTGGCAAACTGTTCCAGTCCCTCGATCATCATCATCTCAGCGTTAATTCCAGTCGCATCCGTAGCTTTTCAGCTTTGGAGTCTGGGGTCCGCTTTACCAGTCTAACTGCTGGTTTTGGCTAAACTTAGATATTTTGCGTGAAGCGACTGCCGCCTGACCTCTACAACCCGAAGGCGATATCTAAGCATTGTAGTTAATCCAAATGTTGAGACTTTTGATGGCTCCAAAAACCCGTAACGACTGCCACTAGATGTTCGTATGGCAACCGGGACCAACGGCTTAACGTGCTTTCCGAGGCACGACCAGACCAGTGCAAATATTCTAATTCATGCATACAAATATTTGCACTGTGCGGGGATCGAACCCGCGCCTCCTTGCGCAGCGGTCGCCTTCGCTACCGCTACGCCACGGAGGCTGTCTAACACTGTTTAACAGAGATGACAATATATTAAAATTTTTCGTTCTCTGTTCGATATACAGGGTGGGCCATGAATTAGTTAACAATTGAAAAAATCGTATAAAGAAAACTATTTGACATATTTTTAAAATTATTTATTTACAAGAAAGTTAATTATTTGGAATTTATTTTTTAAAAATAACATCATCTAAATGTCCACCGTTTCGATTTTTGCACTCTTCTAAGCGAGCACCGAAATTTTCGAATACTCGTCGACAAAGAGACCGCGAGATCGCTGACATTTCTTCGCTAATTTTTTCCTTTAGTTCACGTAGTGTTTTTGGTTTATGGATGTAAACACGACTCTTCAAATAACCCCATAAAAAGAAGTCTGCTGGGGTTAAATCTGGACTCCTGGGTGCCATGGGATGTCGCCTCGTCTGGAAATCAGCTTTTCCGGAAACATTTCTTTGACTACCGGCAGGGACTCGTTGGATATGTAACAAGTGGCTCCATCTTGTTGAAACCATGTGTTACGATTGTAGCCAGCAAATTCCAGTGGCTTCGGTGCCAAGAACCCCCGTAACATTTTCACATATTCAACAGAATTCACAGTAACCGAACGGCCGCGAGAATCTTCGAAAAAATAGGGCCCAATGATTCCTTTTGCTGAAATTGCAGCCCATACCGTTACCTTGGGAGAATGAAGTGGCCTCGCGTGTTTAGATTTGGGATTTTCGCTGCTCCAATATCTGCAATTCTGTTTGTTTACGTGTCCGTTGAGGTGGAAATGGGCTTCGTCGGAAAATAAGAGATTGTCAAAATTATTGAATCGATCTAACATTGTTTCGGCATAGGACTTGCGCAAATTTAAATCATTAGGTTTTAATTCCTGTACTAACTGGATCTTATATGGATGTAATTTCATATCTAATTTCAAAATACGGCGCAATGATGTTCGGGATAGTCCTAATTCAGCCGATCGTTTGCGCGTCGATAAATTTGGATCACGTCGAACTGATGCGGAAACTCGCTGCACGTTCTCTTCGGTCCGAGAAGTCCGTGGGCCGCCGGTTTGCTTCACGTTTAGTGTAGATCCGGTCTCTTCGAACTTTTTAACCCATTTCTTTATTAATGGAGCACTCGGACAATGATTTAAATCGTGTAAGTCGTATTCAACGCGAAATAAGCGTCTCACAGTAATGAGCGAACTGTTGTTTAAATAAAATTGTTTCACACAATAAGCGCGCTGCGGCCCCGTGAAACGATCCATTGCGACTAAATTTCCGAGAAGCGAGCTAGTGGTAACGCCCCTCCCCGCTCCCCGCGCGGCTTGTATTAGCGCGGGGTGTTAAGTTTAAATGTTAACGAATTCTTGGCCCACCCTGTATAAGTGTTTTGAAAAATTGTAAAAAGATGAAGAAATGGAGAGAGTCTGCGTAGATGATACTTGACAGTGTTTATTTCATTGAAAGCTATTTGATGGTATCAAATAGCAAGTTAATGACAGTGAGGTCCAGCAATTCATGTTTCATCCACAGGGCGCCGGAGTGTCACTGCGGGCACGACGCGCTCGGCGGCAGTACAACGAGGACAGTGAGGAGGACTCCGTAGCCGCCATTAGCAAGCGGTTGCAGCATCACCACCACGCACGGACTCACCTCGCGCACCAGGCCAGTCGTAGGAGGCACCATGCCGAGCAGGTACAGTACAATGAGGATAGCGAGGAGGACTCCGTGAGGCTGGAGCACCTAGCGCACCAGGCCAGCCGCAGAAGGCACCACGCCTTACGAAGCGTACTCTTTAACCATCGCAGGCGAAGCTTGTTTAAGTTCTCTTCACTCTATTTCTCTCACTTTTTATTCCTCTTTTCTGTTCTCTTTTGCTCCTTGTCTCTCTCCCGCTCTCTTCGTCCCCACCCTCTCACTCTCCCCCATTATACTCCCATTCCCTCTTTATGTCTGTCACCCTCCTTTTCTCTACTTCTCGCTCTCTCTCCCTCCCCTCCCTCTGTCTTTCCCTTTTTCTCTCAATTTCTCTTCCTTTTATTCTCTGCTCTTCTCACTTTTTCTCTGTTTCACTTTCTCTCTCTCTCTCGACATCTCTCTCTTTCTCTCTCGGCCTCTCTTTTCCTCACTCTCCCACTCTTGCCCCTCTGTCACTCTCTCCCCTCACACTCCCTTTCTCTGCCTGTTACTCTCCCTTTTTCTCCATCTCCCCCTCCCCGCCTTCTGCCTCTTACCTCTTTCCCTCCCCTCCCTCCCTTCCTCTCTTTCCACTCCTTTCTGCTTCTTACGACTGTACGTAACCCTCTCACAATTTCCGATTGCGATCTGCTTGTGCGATTGTATTGAGACGGGACATTAATGATCATCAGTACACGTAGTTAGGTGTGACCAATATGAGGCAGTCGAGTGAGACTTTAGTTGTGTGTGCAGAGTGCCAGCGCGGAGGGCGGCGCGCACGCCACCGACCACAACTACTTCAACGGACACGCGCCACACGCCGCACACGCCACACACGCGCCACACGCGGCTCGCACGTCGCACACGTCGCACACGTCACACGCGCCCCGGACCAATGGACACGGTATGCATCCATACTAATATTATAAATGTGAAAGTGTGTTTGTTTGTTTGTTTGTCCTTCCTTCACGCCGTAGCTAAGCAACCAATCGACCTGATTTTTGGCATACAGTTAGTTGAAAAGATGGAGAGTAACATAGGCTACTTTTGGTCCAAAAAAAACATCAAGTTCCCAAGGGAGATTACTGGAATATTTGTATATGTACACCAAATATATCCTTACTAATATTATACATCGGAAAGTGAGTTTGTTTTTACCACTTTCACGCCGTAACTCCTGAGCCGATTGCTTTGAAATTTTGCAGACGTAAAGTTAGAAGTCCGGATTAAATATTAGGGTACTTTTTATCCCGAAAAAATTTGATATTCCCGAGAGAAATCTAAAACGCGCGATATAACCGAAGTTAACGCGGGCGAAGTCGCGGGCGGAAAGCTAGTATACTAATACCACGCACTGCCACGCGAGTGCGATTCAACTGTGCACCTCGCTCTGTCACGTCATTCGGACGGTACTGTTTGCAAAAAATTAAAATTACTTGTTAAAAAAATATAAATTACAATTTTTTTTATGTCAATAAAAGGTCGTTTTGATGATAAAGCGTCATAATACTAGATCATTTTACTGATGACGTTTTCCTATTAAATTGATACATATGGACTGAAATATAATGTTGGTGCAATCAACAGGCTTCACTAACGCGTCGAAAATGTAAAGCAAAAACTCCACAGAAACAGTAATAACAACAGGGAGTTTAAACTGTATTTAGACAATTGTAACAAAGATATTATATAGAAGCGGGAGAGAGTTAGCATTCCACTGAGGTGCACAGTTAACTAGCGCGACTAGTAATTGTAAACTGCCTACTGTAACTCGACTCACAAATCTTGAATATTAGCTTAAAGGGCATTTTAAATTAATGGCATTTTTAATGGCCTAACTGTAGCGAACGCGGCCGATCCCTGTTATATATAATACATTTATAATAATGAACAAATTTTAATCAAGTACCAAATAAAAATAATTTCAATTTAATTAAAGAAATTGTTAATAAACGAATACTTTATAATTAATATAATATGTATAATAAAAAGAATAGCAAGAGAATAAATACTCAATAACAATACAAATAATAAAAATAAATGAATAGGAATTACATAAAACTAAATAAATAGATAAATGGAAACATGAAGCGCTCTTCCTCTCTCTACTTAATTAAAACTTGCTGTGCCCAACAGGGTCCATAATTGTTTCCAATATTATAATAAAATATTTACCACCTGTAACTGTACATTATGGATTGCATGGGACTGAGACTGAACGTTCTTAAGATTACGAGAATTTCCCCTCTGATAGACAATTCATATCACCATATACCTAAAAACCGATCCATTCATCATCATTATCATTATTTTAGCCGAAAGACGTCACTGCTGGACATAGCGCTCTCCAAGGATCCTCCACGACGACTGGTCCTGGTTCCATGTGTGTAATATGTATAAATAGTCTAGTAATACGATAATAGTAGTTTATGAAACTATTAAATAATGAGGGATATTATGCACGAGTGTGAGTTTAAAAAACTCGCCTCGCTCGTTTTTTAATAGTATCACACGAGTGTGTAATACATAATTATGTACAGTTTCATACACTACTTTATCTAATCTCATACATTTTAAGAAACAATAATAATCATGTGTCCAGCGAAACACAACAACGACTCGCAATGCAAAGAAACGTATTTGGCGCCAAAATTCTGCACCCTGCATCACCGCGCACGCGCCAAAGCGCGCGCAGCCACAGATAAAAAATGAAATATTGCTGTCTATGGTTTGTAATCTGTACGATAATGAAAAAAATTTTATTGTAACATTATTTTGTTAGAGAAATAATGTTATAATTTAATTTCGTTTCGATATACTATGGGTAAAGTACGTCAATATAAACTCCTTTATAGTTTTATATTTTTAATTTTTTGATATGAGAGTAGATAATAGTACATTACGATATTAGTGTGTAACGATGGTTATAACATGCGAGGCGGAATTTCAGCCCGAGCCGAAAGCGAGGGCGTAAGAGCATGTTATAACCAACACACACGTATATAGTAAGACGTTTTTTAACACACTTGCGAGGAAATCGATTTTTATTGACGTGAGAACGTCTATTAAATTGGTACGGCGTGGAGTCATTCTCGAAAACACCGTAACGGCCGAATCTGACGCCACACGGAGTCCACACCTACTTTACCCCCACCCCTAGAGCGAATAGACGTTGTCACGTTTAAATATCGGCAGTAGACGGAGTTCTACAGACAACCAGTTTTTTTTTTTCAAATAGGACATTCGTTATTTTAAACAAACTTAATCTGTGAATGCACACTGTTGTTTTCTCGCCATTACTTTTCTTTTTTTTTTCTTTCTTTTATGGCTTCACACGGTTTGTGCATTTAGCTAATGTCACGTAATGAATTGTTCATGTCAAAAAAGACGGCCGCGTGACCCGTCTTACGATGGAACTTTGAGACAAAGTCATGATGTGGCGACTATGCTGTGATATTTCACTGTTCTGTATCAATCATTTACTGAATGCACTTTTTACTGCATAAATCACTGCACTTTTATTTAGTAAATGACACTATAAATAATTTTAAAAGTCCAATGAAAAATGAGCGTGATACTTAGCTTGACTTTCCCGCCAAAACTCCCGCCATTAGTATTACTATTTGCCATTTCAAATATGGAACAGCGCACTGCTCACTGGCTGGAGCTCCATAATTATTTGAAATGGCAAATAATGCTGTTATGGAATTTGTATGGACTATAACTTAACTATTTGCTTTCATAACACACACGTTTGTTATGGCCCGCTTTACATATTTAAAACCGGTGGAATTACATCAGCTTTACGAGCAAGGGTGTTAAAAAAGAGCATTACTGAACACGCACACCTGATTTGTATCTCCGCAAAAGTGACGGCGCGTCAAGTCTCTAAATAGCCGAATGAACTACTTGAAATATCACCCGTCACGTAATAAGTATTGTTATGTCCAGGCGCCGCAGCGGACGGGTCGGGCGGGTCCAACGGGTCCAGTGCTGGAGGTGCCGGAGTCCCGCCCGCCGTGTCCATCTCGTCCCGAGGCCGCGTCCGGAAGCTGACGGCCAAGGCACGAGGACTGCTGCGGGACTGAGCCAGGGCCCGCGCACTACGCGCGACCAGGACCTGACCCATTCTCGACATAAAACAGTTAAAGAGCGCTTCGGGACTCATTGCACCAGACACTACGCGTCAGATATGCATAACAAGACACAGTGTTGTGATATAATCAATTAGCTTTATCGATAAGTGAGATCCTCATTTAACACTAAAAGATCTTGACATTTTTTTAAAAGTGTATAAAATTGTTATTCTTTAAGTTTTTATGGGAATACTAAATTTTTAACGAGTATTTCCACGGGAACAGCTGTATTGTTAGATCTCATCAGCGCGCGGTCGTACTTTCGAAGATCTCGGAACGTAAAGTTTTCTTTGAAAAGCTAAACTGTTCAGGATTATATGTTACACACTTACTCTTATATTAAGTTAACTGTAAATTTAAGTCAGTGTTTATTAAAATGTGAAGAATATCAGTTTGTAACACTCAATACGGTCCGAGAGTTCAATAAACGCGTGTCCTATATTATTAAGTAAAGAATCTATCTGGAAAATTTTAAAAATATATCATGAAAAACCACAAAGTTATGAGCTTGCTATCCTACTTTGCTGTACCAACAAAAATATGGTCCACGCTCCGCTCGGGCGGGCGAGCGGTGCGTTGATCTCTGGAGTAAGCTGTTGCGCGAACGTGCGCAGTACTATGATCTATCTTCCAAGAGGACCTTAAACTTAACACACTAAAATACACTGTAATTTCACTTTCTTGTTAAAAATAAATTGGTGTGGTACGATTTATCGACACAATAGTGTTGTTTGACTCTCAGTGTAGTGTTGTAAGTGTACGGTATCGATATCGATAGTGAGCGGCTCAGCCCTCTTGTGATATTACTGTGTGTATTCTAATTCAGTATCGCTCGACCATATATATTGATACAGTGTGGTTACCATGAGTTGTCATTACGAAGACTCGATCGTCGATATCGAGCGCGTTTGACTCATAGATTGTCCCGCTTCAAGGTTGTAAGAACTCTCAACCAATGACAGAGGCAAACACGGTCGATGAGTATCATCGAGTCTCGTAATGAGAATAGGATATTTGACTAAAAAAACTAATTAGTTCATCAGTCAGATTTCCAAAACATACTAGACACGTATTTTTTTTTTCATATAAACAAAAATTGAAGACGACACAGTGCGTTGAAAACTCGTGTGACGTCACTGCACGCTACACTTTTTAGCGAGCAGTGACGTCACCAGTCACCACTTTTATTTTTATAAAACAAAATATATGTGTCTAGTATTTTTTGGAAATCTGACTGACGGACTAATTAGGTTTTTTTTTGTCAAATACCCTATTCATGGTAGCCACATAGTACTGCCGCGTGGCGTCGCTCTTGAGTTGTTTGTGTTTGGTTCAACTCAAACACTAGTGAGTGCTCCGTTACTTTCCTTGTCAGCCTGTGGCGTTCCCGCTGCTGGTAGACAGGGCGTCCCTCCACGAGGAATGGACTGTAATCCAGCGCGCGTAATTGTTGCTTATAGGTTGTCTTATTATAATAAGCAAACTGGGCCAATACTCATGTTAACAATTAATTATTAAGTACATTCGACCACATACCAATGGTAACATATATAGAGTGGTGCTGACAATACGACAATAAATGAAAACACGAACAATGCTGGTTCATAGGAATAATCCTAAACCATAGTAAAAAACCTACCATCCAAAAAAAAATATATATAATTTCAAAATATTGGTTCACTGACCTTCGATCGGCGACAGCGCGGTCCTGTAGGCCTAGTATGAGTTTTCATTACGAAACTCGATCGTTGATATCGAGCGCGTTTGACTCAGTGATTGGCCCGCTTCAAGGTCGTAAGAACTCTCAACCAATGAGAGCGCCAAACGCGCTCTATATCGACAATCGAGTTTCGTATTGAAAACTCATACTAGGCCTACTGTATCGACTTACTTTTTTGCGCCATTATTATTGAAAGTTTGGTACCGCAGAATGCGGCGGCCATTAACCTGTAAGCGCTTCCTTATCAACATGTACATCATGTAGAAAATGTGAAAAATAATTTCCTGTGACTAAACTAATGGTCATATTTATATGATTTGTTTTATGGGTATACTGAGAATGTGTTGAGGTACACGATGTTTAATTTATTGTCGTATTGTCAGCACCACTTTGTATATAATGAATGTTTCCTTGTGTAAGGGACAGCACACACTCGAGCGAGTTGAAGACAAATGTTTGTAGGAAGCAATCTCAGTGTCGAGTGCGGCCCTTACATGATATGTTAAAAACAATGTTAGTTTAATAAGAATTAATTGTAAATATTATAAATTGACAGCGAAGTACTTACGAATAGGTTTAGTTTTATTTGTGTACAACATTATTTTGTGTTTATGCGAAACTCGAAACACGTGTCCAGTATTTTTAAGTAATCAATTTATGTACAAATTTTCAAAAAGGTATCATGAAAAACCATAAAGTTATAAGCTTGTTATCTTACTTGGCTGTCCGAACCAAAAATATGGTTCACGCTCCGCTCAAGCGGGCGAGCGCGGTGCGTTGACCTCTAGCGGCTATCGAAACCGCTCGGTAACCACACTGCAACAATTTCTAAATTATTTGGGAAAAAATATAACATGATGTATTAATGATTGGAATCGATTCAGTTGCTTATTCTGAACAAACTACATATATTCAGGTTTTGTATAAACAAAAAATAACATTTTATATTATGTGACGTCGACATTTTAATGTTATAACAAGCTCACGTGTCGCCTGAGGGTCCTGTGACTATGTTGAGTGTTGCCAGTTAAAGTGCCGTGTAGAGTGTAAGTAGATAGTATTGGGTTGTATCCTAAAAAATAATTTAATGTCCATCAGATAGATTTATAAAAATATTGAACACTTATTTTTTATTTTTTCTTTCATTCAAATACTTACGAAGATATATTGATTTGAAATGTCGCATGACGTCACGCCGTGGTACAAAATATACTACGGCCTGACGTCATTAGCTCCCACTCCGTGACATTAATACGCTATCCGTCAGTAGTTTTTGGTAATTTCGACAAAATAAAAAATACGGGTCTAATTTTTTTTTTATTGTCTATAAGAAGGACTAATTATTTTTTTTATTTTCATACCTTGGATACGTCCCTATTGAGCAGGTTCGCCAACGGCTCCTCAAGTGAACTGTGAACTTGACTTTCACATATGAAAGAAATTATTGCACGAGACGGACATTAAGGCTCATTAAAACGCTGTTTAGTAGCAAGTGTACAAATGTCCGTGTAAACGGTCGCGGTGTGAAGTGATAAGTGTTAAGTGCGAGGTGAAATTATTAAATTACCAGTCTATTTTTGCTGTTAAGTATCTTCCCCGCACTCGCAACGTCGTCTGTCCTAAACACCGTGTAAACAGTTTTCCTTTGACAAGTGCATAGCATACATAATATGTACTTTGGACTTAACAAGAATGGCTAAACACCATCTGAACTACTACATGAAACTTGACACTTAACATTGTCAACTAATCGCTTCATACCTGCACTTGCTACTTATCAGCTTGTAAATGAGCCATTACAGACTTATAAGTAACGAGAATACAAGAACTAGTGTAATGACGTCACATGGCGTTTGTGAGCCGCCGAGTCAGTCTTTTTAGTGATGGCGACAGGTTTAGGTCCGCGTTCTAAACACTGATTTACACGGTGCAATTTAATTGCCTGTAGCTTTAATTAGGTTGAAGGAATACAAGTTAAGATGTGGTGGCCTAGTGCTTAAAACACCAGCCTCTCAAGTATGAGTCAGCGGACTCGATTCCAGGTCAGGCAAGTACCAACATAACTTTTCCAAGTTATATGTACTTTCTAAGTATATCTTGGACACCAATAACTAAATTACAAGGTGAAGGAAAACATTTTGAGGAAACCTGGACTTTAAGTCTGAAATCGTCAACCCGCATTGAGCAAGCGTGGTGATTACGCCCAATCCTTCTCTGTATGAGAGGAGACCTGTGCCCAACAGTGGGATGATAAAGGTTGATGATGGTGATGAAAAATAAAAGTTTCATTGTCTAAACACCATTTAGACGATGCAAGTCATTTGTTGCATCAACTTTATTGTATGCCAGAGGCAATTAAATTGCACTGTGTAAATCAGCCTTTACTGTAATAGGGATATTTCCTGGGTAAAAAAAATTGATTCTATTTAATCCGTCATTTAGATTATAGAAAAATATTGGATACCTATATTTTGTTTTATCAAATCAATAAAAATTGACAAATATAAAAGGCATCAAAGATCAGGAGTGGTGGCTGGTGACGTCACTGCTCGCTAAAAAGTGTAGCGACCAGTGACGTCACACGAGTTTTCAACGCACTGTGTCGTCTTAATTTTTTGTTTATATGAAAAAAGAAAAAATACGTGTCTAGTATGTTTTGGAAATCTGACTGACGAACTAATTAGTTTTTTTTAGTCAAATACCCTATTTACAATAAGTGTCAAAAGTGTTACTCCACTCTTGACACTTACTGTCATGTACTGACGTACCAGTTGATCGGTTCAGTTGGAATCTCACTGAAGAAACTTAGGTAGAGTAAGCGTGGAGTGAGTGTGCTCTGCTGGGGAAGTTTAATTGACCGAAGCTTGTTATAAATGTAATTATAATTTATTGGTTTATGTATTATGTTATGTAAAATTAATCAATGAATGCATTTCACCGACTACGGTGGCTTGTATATACTTGTGTGTGGATATCACTGTGACGTAGGAATATTTTTTGTGAAATGCGATCAGATTTTATTATCATAATGTAACCAAAATTATCTCTTGTTTAGTGAATATTATATCAAACACGTTCAAAGAGATGGAAAGATAATGTTCTCTCTTTCCAGTTAGTCTTAATTTTAAACAACTCGTTACGATTGTGTTTATTAACCGCGCCGCCATCTTTAGTTAGTACCAATTAGATCAATTTATATTTTAGTAGTATTTTGTTATAAAATACATGAATAGGACGTATAGCCATAATTATGTAATATATCTCAATACAACTTTCTTTTATAACAGTAATGTATCTAATTGACCATGTAATGGCAATACTAGAGTTGGGTTTTTATTTTATGGCAACATTATTCACAATAGTAAATTAATGTGATTATTTTTGTAAAATATAACAAATCCATAATTATAATTTGTTTGTCATTATATATTGTATGGAGCGAGCAGTTCGAGTGACCTTGACAAGTGTTGTTATCATTATAATTACCAAAATCATTAATCATTATTATTACCAACATGTGATACGAACAAGATACAACATCGCACAAACCATGGTATCATTAGTTAAACAGGGAAATATTATTAACAATGTACATATGTATGCTCTATGGAAAACTAAGAGCAATAAGGTCGGATAAATTACGAACTATGTGACTTGCACCCATCGCTAGTAAGAGCACCAAGGTCTTATTACAACTGGCAACACAACGCCGTATCCAGAGCTTACTGTTTAATCTCCACTACTATTAAAGCTGTGTGTTGCCAGTCCGTAAAATTAGTATAGGGAGGTGTAAACTGATTGATGTTTTTTGTAATTCTCTGTGTTAAAGTAATTTAATAGTTGTAAATAGTGAATATGTAGCTACAATATTTATATGTATACCACAGACTGTTGAAACCAGCGTGCTTTGTATCAAATCACTTTGTTGAATGCTTACTCCAATGTTTAATTGGGTATAAATGTCAGTTGTACGATGCTCAACCGCACTAGACGTCAATAGCCCGTTCGTTTTGTTATTAGTAACGTCTAGACTAAGTGTTGTTTAGTGGAGAGGGCGGCTTAAGTCGCTCAATGTACATTGTACCTATGTATATATATATTTGTGTGTGAGAATGCGCGTCGCGGCCGTTCATCGCGAGTTGATACCAAACAATAAAAAGATTATTTTGGAAATAGTAGTTTTATTTGATATGAAATGATTATCCTTTGAGATCCTATCTGAGGGGGCGAGCGCTAGCGTTGTAACTCCGCTACGAGCCATTAGAAAAATGAGCTCAAAAGCTCTGTATCTAGTGTGAACACGTAAGTTAAAATTAAAAAGTTAATTTTGACAGTTGACAGCTGATCATCAATGACGCACGTCATTTGTTGAAGCTATTATTCACTATTCATTGGAAAATATTCTAGAATTTTTTCAGTAAAAGGTTAATTATATTAATTTAAAAGTATTTAATTATACATGTTAAACGTTGAACCTCAATTATTTATATATATTAACTTCCCGAAACGTCTCTATATCACAGTAGCGAGTCCATCTTATGTGGGTGTTGATATTGTGAAATATCCGTTTTGTGAGCGAAACTGAAGGTTTAATCATTGACATGGATCCGCTGATCGAAGAAGAGATAATGGCAGAAGAGGAGCCGTCGCGGTTCAGCATGGTGAACCCGCTCAGCTTCAGTAAGTACTTTTACTAAGATTATACTTAACCTTTTTATTGTTTTTTCCTTATAAAGTTATAAATAAGTATTACTTACACCACGGTCATTATGTTATAGCCAGTATAATAGCTTAAAGCAACAGAAAAAATAAAAAGAAACATTGAAATTAGGTTAACTGTATTATAATTGTTGATGTGGCAATTCAGTCATCAGTCAGTGACCTATTGCTATTGTGATAAACAAACTTGCAAGTACAGAATACTTAAATTTTACATGATTGTCTACATGTGCAAGTTGCACCATATGCAATGTTATTTTTTGGATATAATAAACCTGGAACATGTATCCACTATTTTTATGTACAAAAATTCAAAAGATATCGTGAAAAATCACAAAGTTAAATAAAAACTTTTTATATTACCTGGTTGTCCTTGTAAAAATATGTTGAACATTCCGCCACCCACACACATTGATAATAATTTCTGTTTATTTTGTTATTAACTAGTGATAACATTTTCCATCACACTTGCAGGCTCACTGTTGTATCGGCCAAGTCTAGGTAGATATTATTATGTGCTTTACTCATAATGCTTATTCAGAATAAACTATATTCAGGTTTTGTATAAAGAAAAATAATACATAACAGGTGGTGTGTGCTGTCATTCACAACTAATGTATGCAACACTGTTGACATTAAAAATTGTTGTAGATATGTGAAATAAATATGATGCAGCTCTTCTGGGATCCTGTAGTACCTATAGGCTTCAAAAAAAAATTCATTCTTCCTTTATTCTTACTTTATGTTTTAATAAAAGACTCTTTATAAAATCACATTATGTTCACACCACATCTTATAATTTCAGTATCTATAAGTAACCAAACCAAACCATTCTTTTTGACCACATTTTTACAAGTACTACAAAACAACAAAACATTTTTCTCCTGTCTTTCGAATCTAACTTCTAAACTTGAATTAATTTTCTTTATAAAAATTATCAGCCAGAGACAATATTAAAATTCAACCTCAACAAAAATTACATGCAAACTTGTCATAATGTTCCCTTGAGATCATTTCCAATCTCCATCTCAAGAAAGCCATGACCAAAAGCTAGTTTACATATTAAAAACACAATATTTCACATAAACCAACACGGGCACTTATGGAATCTCAGAAGCTAGGTGCATAGTTTCCTATGGAGAAGAACCAGCTTGAAACTCCACAGTTACTGTTTAAAAAATATTGGAACCAGAAAGGCCCATATAATTTGGACTGTTATTGATAACAAAGTCAACCTAAACAAAGAAAACTATATGTTCATTTTGAAAGTTAGCTGTTTGTATTGAAGATACTAAAGTTCAATTCAGATAATCATGCGATAAAGTTTGTTCACCTCTCCTACTAATGTATCCCAATATTTCTTTTTAACATTTCCCTTAATAACCTAAAATTAAAGCTAAAAAGTAAATATATCACCTAATCAAAACTTAATTTTTTTTGCCAGTTTACGTCCTTTCAAACTAATAATGGCATATGTTTCAGTGAAGACATGTTTTGATGCAAAAATATTATGTACCTAAACATATTTGTGTAACCGTCGTCTTTCCTTATAAGAAGTTTTGGATTCCTTTAACAATTACTTAACATTGTCAGCACTATAGGTCTATTATAAGAAACCAACTGTATTTATAACATATTGTTTGTATATGACTGTTTGATGCCAAAATAAAAAAAATAAAAAAATGATACAAAAATAATGTTGCTGTGCCTAGTGTTGTTGTGTTGGGAGTTTGGTTGTGGAGGGTTTTCAGATCAATCTCCCTCTGATTCTGTTCGCAGCATCGTTGGTTGGGTTTAACATTGCTGCACGGGTTCGAACCCCACGCAGTTCAAATATTTGTATGCATGAATTAGAATATTTGCACTGGTCTGGTCGTGCCTCGGAAAGCACATTAAGCCGTTGGTCCCGGTTGCCATACGAACATCTAGTGGCAGTCATTACGGGTTGTTGGAGCCCTCAAAAGTCCAACAATTGGTCTAACTGCAATGCTTCGATATCACCTCCGGGTTGTGGAGGTCAGACAGCAGTCGCTTCACGGGAAATTCGAAGTTTAGCCAAAATCAGCAGTTAGACTCCAAAAGCTTAAAAAGCTTCGGATGCGATTAGGATTAGCGCTGAGATGAACAGAAGACTTCATTTAATAAAAATGTCCTCATCGCTTTAGGGAATGTTCAGCATTGTTTAAAGCAGGCTGACCATTTTCATTTTAATATTTTTTTGTAAATGTTCCAGTGCTTCAGTTCCTAGCCTCATACGGATGGTTCCTCGTGGGAGGAGCAGCACTGGCTCTGTACATCGCACACAGACTGCGGCCTGTGCTAGCCAAGTGGCAGCAGGCGAGGGAAGATGCCGAGTACCATAAGAGTAAGTAGATGATTGTCGAACAACTGGTAGTATAGACACATGTCTCGGTTTTTTGGTCTGTTTTATTCATCATCATCATCATTACCAACCTTTTTATCGTCCCAATGCTGGGCACAGGTCTCCTCTTATACAGGGAAGTCTTTGTGTTTTTTATTATTATTATTATTTCCGTACTGTGAGTTTTGTTTAGTGCGAAATAAACTATTTTTTCTTTTCTTAAAGTAGGTCTCTAACGGCGCCAATTACCTTGTTAAGATATTCCATAAACAGTTTAGATGTGATTAAAAACTTCATCATCATCATCTCAGCGGCTTCCGCGTTGGAGCCCGGGGTCCGCTTTCCTACATATATACGCCTCCACTTCGCACGATCTCTGGCATCCCGTGGTGTGAGATTGTTGGATTGAGTGATCAGACGGCAGTCGCACTCGTAAAAAATGCCAAACATGAAAAGGAACGTGATTAAAACATGGCGACCAAAAATACGTCAATTTAGGTCAGGCGCGGACTAATTTAACAGGACTAAAATAATTTTTATATTCTGCCCTTTTCTTAATAAAATACAAAGAATACGATGCACTCAACTTCATTTCGTCGTCCAATATACCACAGTGTCTCAACACTAAAGTCTTTGACCAGTGTGTGTTGCCAGTGATGACTTACGGAACTGAGACGTGGTCACTCACAATGGGCCTCATACGAAGGCTCAGTGTCACACAAAGGGCAATGGAAAGAGTTTCTCTGCGCTATCGAATCAGAAATGAGGAGATCCACAGAAGAACCAAAGTCACCGACATAGCTCTTCGAGTCGCTAAACTTAATTGGCAGTGGGCGGGGCACATTGCTCGTAGAACCGATGGCCGATGGGGCAGTAAGGTTCTGGAGTGGCGGCCACGTACTGGAAGACGCAGCGTAGGGAGGCCCCCAACAAGGTGGACCGATGACCTGGTGAATACCGCCTATGGATGCGGTCAGTTCAAGACCAGTCATCGTGGAAAACCTTGGAGATGCCTTTGTCCAGCAGTGGACCTCTATAGGCTGAAGAAAGACTTAAATTTAGTTGAGTTTGTTTCTAGTGCGCTTTACCATCAACGATTGCATCACTGCTTACCATCAAGCGGGATTGCGGTCAAGCACTAGTTTATAAATAAGTATTAAAAAAATAAAGAACGAGGGTATCGTGGCCAACTTCTGGATTGCGCCCCTGATTATCCCGTTGTTAAAGTTTATCCATGATTCATCAACCTTTTTATCGTCCCATTGCTGGGCACAGGTCAATCCTTCTCTGTATGCGAGGGCATACAGAGAAGGATTGAGCGTAATCACCACGCTTGCTCAATGCGGGTTGGCGATTTCAGACTTAAAGTCCAGGTTTCCTCAAGATGTTTTCCTTCACCTTCATCATTGGTGTCCAAGATATACTTAGAAAGTACATATCACATTAGAAAAGTTACTTAGTACTTGCCTGACCTGGAATCGATCCCGCGCACTCATACTTGAGCTCTTATCCATGATTGGTTCGTTCTTAAAAGGTGTAACATTTATTTGACAGACCCGGACATGGCCCTCGCTCGCTTGGAGGCGGTGCAGCGCGCGCGGGAGCTGCAGCAACAGAAGCTCATGGAGGCGTCACAGAGAGCGCTCGAGCTGCAGAAAGAGGTACATTAACGTCAATACCTATTGTTTGCTCATTGTTGACATAGAGTGAATGTAAAAACTGTGTAACAAACACAAAGATGTTTCATTTTGGGCCACCACTATGTACGCTATACAGAGTATTTATCTGACATCGTAACGCAAACTTCGCAAAAAAGCTACACCACATGCTACTAACTAAATTATGATAGTCATTTATGTCGTTAATCAGCGGTTACAGAAATAACAGTGTTTAAAAAAATGTGTCGGCTCGGCCTTTGAACGTTGCAAGCTTGCCGTCGTGCGTGTTTGTAGGGATGACGTTGACCCCTGATGCGAACTGTACTAAATCAGCTGATGGGATAGTTTTTCTAGTGTTGTTCACATTGCGCTTTTTTGTGTAATTAGCGAATTAATTAATTTTTGCTTTAAAATCTTAATGGGTTATAAAAGTATAGCAATTATATACGGTCTAAAGTGAAAAAACTGCATATAATTTTTTTTTTTTAATCGGGAAAAAGCCGACGCAAAATTCCACCACTGCGGGGGTTCAGAATCATGTACTGGATCCATGGTACTCATTTGTGCGTCGATGTCAGATACACCCTTATAGATAAAAAGGAAAAACATAAAAGATTTTCATAAAAATACTACTAAATTAATTTAAATAAAAATACAAGTATAATTAATTAATAAAAATACAAGTATAATTAATTAATAAAAATACAAGTATAATTAATTAATTATTTGAAACGTTTTTAGTGAGATAACCCTTTATTGAGGTAGCCATGACACTGGTTATGACGTTTGATTGGCGACTTTGACAGTTCTATTTTCCCGTTGTGATCGTGTCGAGTGTTGGTTTCAGTTGATTGTGTATCGAAGTTTTTATTGATTGTTTTTGTTTTGTGTACCATATGTTCGGAATTAATGTTTTGTGTTTGTTTTGCAGTCTTCTGGTAGATAATATAGATATGATAGCCTTAGCCCTTAGATTCATGACACGTCAATCAAATGTCACTGTCAAAATCTTATTTCGCCTAGGTATTGCTGACCACCATGTTTTTCAGTAGTTGTGTTGCACTCCTTGGTCGAGTTAAATTGAATTTGTATAAGACCTAAGCCAAAGTATGCAGAGTGGTGCTGATAATACGACAATATATGAAAACACGAACAATGCTGGTTCATAGGAATAATCCTAAACCATAGAAAAAAAAATCTTTTTTTTTTATTTTTGATGCTAGGTGCATCAAAAATTAAAAAAAAAAGAAAAAGAAAATTTCGAACAAACCAAATCGCATAAAATTGCAAACGGAATAGAACATCCTTTAAAAATATTGGTTCACTGACCTCCGATCGGCGACAGCGCGGTCCTGTATCGACTTACTTTTTTCACGCCATTATTATTAAAGTTTAGTATCGCTGGATGAAGCGGTCATCAACCTGTAAGCGCTTCCTTATCAACATGTACATCATGTAGAAAATGTGAAATATGAAAAATAATTAATTAATAGTTGTCAATCAATTATCTAAAATAAATATTTTATATAATTTGTTTATGAGTAGACTGAGAATATGTTGAGGTACAGGATGTTTTAATTTATTGTCGTATTGTCAGCACCAGTTTGTATAATAAAAATACAATGAAATATTTATTAAGATTTGTAATTTACAACAATTTCCAACATGATTTCTGATGAGATTACTGTACTTAGTAGGAGTTATGGTTCTAAGTAATTAAGTCATTTATTTTGCAAATATGGGTACAGTACATGGTGATAGAGTGATAATCGGTAGGTTCAGCCACATTTAACCAATAGGCATGCAAAAATTATAATTTGAAGCTAAAAATACTGGAAATTTATACTTAGACTGCATGTACAATTGAATAATTTGATGTCATAGCTTGATAAAAATGAGATAATAATTTTACAATATGTAGAAACCAGTTACGAGTACAATATAGAGTTATTAACAATAAAAATGTCATATAATACAATTTCAAATATGATGTCAAAGAAGTGTAAAAGAATGAAATATACAATATATAAAGAAAACCCTGTCCGATCAGTGAAGGTATTGTTAGGTATCGTTAACTGATTCTAATAATGACTACAAGGACGGGCTAAACTTAAAAAAAAACCCCCAAAAAAAATTAATATTATTTCGAAAAAGCGAGGTAACTGAATGCATGAGTGGTAGGGAACACGATAGGCATGCGTGCGCGGGTGAAAGGGGGCAGGGTACGCGGCTCATGGTCGCATCGCTATTCGCTCATAACAATACCGGTGTTGTCACTTTTTTAAAAATTACCAAATTTCAGGGAAGTTGGAATTAATTCGCGGGAAAAAAAAGATTATTTCAAAATTCATTTGTATTGGTACTATGATGATTACGTAATTTTATATTATATTTGGTCATGTGTTTACCTAACCTTTATTATCCTTATGGGTCGGACAGGGTTTTCTTAACATACTGTATAAAGGTGAAAAAACGCCAATCACAATAAAAAGTAATAATAATAATTGGGATACATTATGATCATTTTGTTATTGTTACACAAGTGTAAAGTGATTGTTTATTGTTGTCCAGCGTGAGGAACGCAAGCGCGCGGAGATGGCAGAGCGCCTCGAGAAGTACGGCACCGCGGCCGGACGGAAACTGGGCGGCGGGGAGAGGGGAGACGGTATGTGTCTTGTAAATGTCTTTTTAGATTCGTTCCAATTTGTCAAAATATCATTAGATCTCTCGTGCCAAGCGATTCGTCGTGTTCCGGCATGATGTCTGGTGAAGCCGTACGGAGGACGGGTCTGAGCAGTGTGTTGTGATGTGTGCCGGGTACGATGCGCCAAATGTTGTTGTGTTGGGAGTTTGGTCGCGGAGGGTCTACAGATCAATCTCCCTCTGGGTTAAAAATTGCATCACCTCGTTCAACTGCCGTTTTCCTTCCTATTCACACAGTTTTTTGAGTGAATGGGCTTATTAAATCAGTGCGCTTTACCATCAACGATTGCATCACAGCTTACCATCTGGCGGGATTGCGGTCAAGAGCTAGTTTATAATTATTAAAAAAAAAAAAGTTCTCTGTTGCAAAGGCAAGGGAAAGGTTTTCGAGCTATTACGCACTGAATTTACTATATAGCATATAATATTATGAAAAATAATTTCCTGTGGTTAAACTAATGTTCATATTTATATGATTTGTTTATGGGTAGACTGAGAATGTGTTGAGGTACACGATGTTTAATTTATTGTCGTATTGTCAGCACCAGTTTGTATATTTAAACACTTCTGTTTTGCTCCACAGACTACATGCCACTGAGCGCGGGCGCGTCCACCTCGTCCTACCGACCTCCCAAGAAGTCCAAGTGCGGCGGCGGCGGCTGCGGACGATAGACCAACATCCGAACACCCATCACTCATCACGACTGAGACAATCTTACCATCCCCTCACAGGCGTCCGCACCATTCATCAAGGATATACAGGAATATGCTAAAGCGCACTACACACCGCCCGCCGGCACAGCGCGCCGACACAACCTTCTCCAACTTATGTTAGCGGCTTATGTTGAAAGAAGCATGTCGGCAACCTTCACCCGCTCGTGATGCGCTTGTCGGCGGCTAGCATACACTAGCGCTCAGTTGCCCGGCGACATTTCACCGCCAAATAACTTTCTGATGTCGAGCCGCCGACATGCCGTCAGCTAAGTTTTCCGACTTGCAATGACTGAAGCCGCCTACTTAGTCCGCTGGCAAAATGTTGCCGACATATGCCGCCGGGCATTGGTGTGTAGAGAGCTTAACCGCAGAGTATCCATCACTGTGGACTATAGTACTGCAAACTGTTAATAGATGAAGCCCTATTAAACTAACAGTGCCGGAAGAAAGAACTTGAACTTAAGAACTAGACACGTTAAAACATTATTGATTGAAAATTGAGACTTGAAATACTGAATTTTGCTAATTGAGAAAGTCGCACTGTGCACCTCGCACCTCGCTCTGTGACGTCATTCGGACGGTACCGTCTGTGAAAAAAGAGAATGATGTTAAAAAATATAAATTACAATTTTTTTTTATGATAATAAAATGTCGTTTTGATTATGAAGCGTCATAATACTAGATCATTTTACTGATGACGTTTTGCTATTACATTGTTACATATGGACTGAAATATAATGTTGATGCAACCAACAGGATTCACGTCGAAAATGTAAAAAACAAAAACAAACTTAATAAAAAAAGAACTTAACAAAGCAAAAAATCCACAGAAACAGTAATAACAACAGGGGATTTGAACTGTATTTAGACAATTGTAATAAAGATGCTATCGCTACTCAGCGCTTTCGGCGAGTGCGGGGCGTCGCGCGGTGAAGCGGGAGAGGGGTAGCATTCCAGCGTGTTGCACAGTTAATTCGCGCGTGTTGTAAATCGGTTGTCAATATTCTTATCAACTATACTTGGTTATAATAAGGTATGTGTTAGATGGATCCTCTACAAAAGTAACCAACTGATATAAAAAGAAGTGTTGCTTGCACTGGTCTGGTCGTGCCTCAGAAAGCACGTTAAGTCGTTGGTCCCGGTTGCCATACGGACATCTAATGGCAGTCGTTACGGGTTGTTGGAGCCCTCAAAAGTCCAACAATTGATCTAACTACAATGCTTCGATATCGCCTTCGGGTTGTGGAGGTCAGACGGCAGTCGCTTCACGGAAAATATCGAAGTTTAACCAAAATCGGCAGTTAGACTGGTGAAGCGGACCCCAGACTCCAAAGCTGAAAAAGCCACGGATGCGACTGGGTTTAACATTGAGGCGATGATGTGCAGTTTTTTTTTTTTTAATAATTATAAACTAGCACTTGACCGCATTCCCGTCTGATGGTAAGCAGTGATGCGATCGTTGATGGTAAAGCGCGCTAGTTTATTAAGAGTCTATTCGAGCCTATTAGTGTTGCGATGTGATGGTATGTGATGCAATCGTTGATGGTAAAGCGCGCTAGTTTATTCAGTGCCTATTCCCTCAAAAAAAAAAAACTGAGCGAATAGGAAGGAAGATGGCAGTTGAGCGAGGTGATGCAATGTTAAACCCAACAACACGACCAACGATGCTGCACCAGAGGGAGATTGATCTGGAGACACTCCACGACCAAACTCCCGACACAACATTTGGCGCATCGTACCCGGCACACATCGCAACACAACTGCTCAGACCCGTCCTCCGTACGGCTTCACCAGACATCATGCCGGAACACGACGAATAGCTTGGCGGCAAGGCTTTGTCTGGTGGGTGGTAACTTCTGCCGGCGGCCGATGTAAGCAGCCTATGGTGTGGCTGTGCTGTGTCAGGGGATGCGGTGAGTCTAACATTTATATCTAACAATAATAATGAAACAGCTGACATGAGATTTGACAACAGATATAAGTCGTAGATACGTGTTTGATTGATTGTGGGGTGTTACAATAGTTTGGTTCCACGCTATGTTTTAGTAATAATAAATATTTCTATATTGCTGTTATCTCAATATTGGCGCCGGCCGTTCACAAACTAATTTAATTTTAAGTTCATTGCTTCCTTTTCTTTATATTTCATTAAGAAAAGGAAAGAAGATAAATTATGTTAGTTTAGACCTGTCAAATTAGTCCGCGCCTGACGTAAGTCGACTTATAAATTATTTATAGTGTCGTTTACTAAATAAAAGCGCGTGATTTATGTAGTAAAAAGTACATTCAGTGAATAATTCATAAAAAACATTAAAATATAGCAGCTTAGTGGCCACATCATGACTTTGCCTCAAACCTCCCTCGTAGACGGTTCACGCGGCTGTCTTTTCCGACTGTCATTGGCGATATCCGCCATTATTGTGAAATAAAATTTTCAAAGAATTTCTATAATTTGTTACATGTGTTATTGGCAAAGTTGTGGTATCTATTCCACAGCGGCCATTGATCAGTAGTCGAGTTGAGTCTATGGAGTATCTTTTGACAATTAATTGACATTATTAAACTAAAATGTTATCTTCTATCCTTATCTTATTGAAATATAAAGAAAAGGTTGCACTTAGCTTAAAATTAGTTTAAATTGTGAACAACAGACTCGGTGCCGCTGTCTCATCATAAGTGCTATATTTCATACACTGTAATAGAAAATAACTGACCTCGCAGCAATTGTTGTAACAAATAATAATAATAATATAATAATATTGGTGATGTTAACAATTAACAGATAACTATAGTTATGTCAGTTGTGATTATTGCACTGCGTTGAAAGTCGCGCGGCGACTGAGGTTTCTTAAAAATAAATAATAATTGATTGTATTTTGTTGTTTTTCTTGACGTTTCGTATCATCATTATCAACCTTTTTATCGTCCCACTGCTGGGCACAGGTCTCCTCCCATACAGAGAAGGATTGAGCGTAATCAACACGCAACAATGCGGGTTGGCAATTTCAAACTAAGGACCGTATTCCAGAAGGAAACTCAAACATTGATCTCTGTTTAAACATTACAACTAGTTTTAACGAATCAAAAGACTTCAAACGAGACTTAAGTAGAGCTTGAGTGACGTTCTGTAATACGGACCTTAAAGTCCAGCCCCCTAACCGGCGAACACATTATTGACCGCCCATTGATCCGTTCTGTCCAAACGATCCCAACTAGTCGCAATCATTTGACAAAAATGCGTTCGCCGATTAGGGGGCTGGTTTCCTCAAGATGTTTTCCTTCACCTTTTAATCAGTCATTGGTTTCCAAGATACACTTACAAAGTTCATATAACTTAGAAAAGTTATATTGGTACTTACCTGACCTGGAATCGCACCCGCACACTTGTACTTAAGAAGCTGGTGTTTTAACTACTGGGCCACCACGACTCGATGATGACGATGTTACCTATAGCAGAATGGTAAGGTGCAATTCCCCGGCTGCGTCTCGCACTGGCCTCACATTGGGCCCGCACTGGGCCCGCGTGGTAGATGAGGCCACTCACAGGGAGGAGGTCGGTGCCCCAGTTAAAAATTATATTCTAAGTAAACTTGCGGATCTCAGGTTTGAGCAGTGCAGTAAAACATTAAAGCACAATATAAACTCTTGTCATACAGAGCAGGACCAACCATGGATCACACTCCACCACACCACACCGCCACGCTAGCACACCACACCTTTACACCACCGCGCTAGCACACCACCACACTACCTTATCACCACACTATCACACCACCACACTACCTCATCACTACACTATCTCACCACCACACTACCTTACCACCACATTACCACATCACCACACTACCTCACCATCACACTACCTCACCAGCACACTACCCCACCACCACACTACCTCATCACCAAACTACCTCACCACCACCCTATCACACCACCACACTATCACACCACCCCACTATCACATCACCACACTACCTCTCCACCACACTACCTCTCCACCACACTACCTCTCCACCACACTATCACACCACCACATTATCACACCACCACACTACCTCACCACCACACTACCACACCACCACACGATCACACCACCACACTACCTCACCACCACACTACCTCACCACCACACTACCACACCACCACACGATCACACCACCACACTACCTCACCACCACACTACCACACCACCACACTACCACACCACCACACTAACACACCGCGCTAGATGATTTGTCTCGCAAGTCGTAGCACAGCGTTTTCCAAACTTTGCTCTAATGTGTCCCGGTAAATTTCATGTTCCTTCGTGACCCACTTAAGGCTTTGACCCTACTAAAATCGGTATTAGGTAAAATAAAACAGAAATATTGCTAATATGTATGTTTTACTACAAAGTGCGATTGGAACTAAAGCTAGTCACAACGCCTGCGCATGAGTGCACCCCTCCCGGACCCCATGCACGCCCGTTGTTACAATACCTACAATCCGACCGTCGAGCGATCATCATAGTTGTCTCGTTAGTCAAGAAATAAAATTGACCATCCCTTAGTACTCATTTACCCCCTTATTTATAAACGCTGTTTAAAGTTAACTAGTGATTAGCGATTCTTTAACCATTCAATTTTGACCTTTTAACGTCATTTAACTTGAATCATCCTTTATGAATATACACCACAGTGTTTAAGGGGTTTATTCATAAACGAAGATTAAAGTTAAGTGACGTGCAAACGTCTAAAATGTATGGTTATAAAATCGCTAATCACTAGTTAACTTTAACCATCTTTTATGAATAAGGGGGTTAATGTCGCAGCATTGCCTCCATAATTGCGACACGGTGTTTTTTTTTAGGTGACTCGATGTCGCGTGGGTCGCGACCCACCTGATGGGAAGCGCTGTCGTAGCAGAATGTAGAGCAGTCCCCGCTGCGCGGAGAATTAAACAGAAATAGTGTAAGCGGCGTTCGGTAGATGGCGCTGCTCTACTTTAATGAAATAATATTCAACGGGTTAAGCATCCGATCTTATTATTATTAATCTTGTGCTTAGCTCAAAGTGGTATTCTTCACGCCTTATCGTAAATAGGACGGTACCTCCACCACGAGGTCAGTTATTCTATTCCAAAAGCATACTTTATTTGGTAAAGATAAGTCAAAGCGATCTGTGAATCTTATCGCATGCCAAGTTCAGAGCGGCCATTTACATGATTTTAGCATTAGATACTGGGAAACACTGGTTTAAGGGCACTATTAAGATAAAAATAAAGGAGAATGCCCATCGTCCCTATATCTCGGGGCCTACATATTACAGTCATGAAATTGGTGTTATTTTTTCAAATAACACATCTGGTATAATGTCACTTAATTTCAATGAAATTGACAGTTGGTATTCAGAGATTTTTTAATTTGAATTTATGGCTAAGTGAGATTATAAAATGGATTAAGTAACAAGCAACAATACAATTAAATCAGAAATCATTCTTATTTAGCCGGTCGATTATACAATTATAGTTACTGTCATTTCGTTTTACGTGTGTTTGTTACCGTAACTTGATATTTTTGTAGTATGTAGGTATCTACCTAGATTATTTTTTCAATAATATAACAGGGGGACTATGCAACAATGTCAAAGGCTAATTGCCTGCAAATATTTTTATTAAGTAATTAGTTTTATGATATTGTGTTTACAATAGTCTAAGAGTTTAATATGTCTATACTGTACAGTAAATGTGTACATATATATAGCACTTACATAGTTAGGTGTCTTTTTTCTTTTTTTTTTCGAGTGGAAATGCATTTACGCACCATATCCGCCGCTAGCTAGGCGACGAACGTGTGTGGGATTCGCCCAGCCCAAGGAGGGAATACCCACTAAAACCACTCGGTTCCCCTCAAGCCCTGCGATGAGAGCACCACGGGATCTGCCCGAAGGCACTATCCCCGTGGCACTCCCAGGGCATTCCGGCTAGGCCGGTTTGCGCGCCAAAGGAGGATTACCCGGGGTACCGAAGTAATCCTCAGACGTGGTGACCATGTACAATGCGCGTGGGGAGCTACCCGCACGCGCTGGCCACACTCGGGGGCTAAAGGAGATGGGGGTTCGTCCCCCGCCTTCTTCGCCCCGCCCGTCTACGCCGGAGGGGAGCGGCAAGAGCATCTTCTTCTCGCTCCCTCTCCGCTGCCTCCTTCACTTCCACTCTCGCTTTCAACCATGGTTGCCAGGGAGAGGCGTCCACCTCCAACTTAGTTAGGTGCCTACTGGGACGGAAAATAAAAATAAACAGTTTTTTTTTATATTTAATTTATTTTGTCATTCATTCATCTTCATAAACAATTAATATATTATTGACTTACGCCATGTGCTGGTTCATTGGTTTCCACAGTTGGAGTACTTATATCAGACACTGGCATTTCTGATGTAGGGGTTTCTTGTGAAATGGATATGAAAGTTGGTGAAGTTGGCACGCCAGATGCAGATGCTGATGTTGATGGCTGTGAGACAAAGTGACAAGCAGATCTGTCTGCCCTCACCCAGCAAGAATGACATACTGCACTGAGCTCCAACCTAAAATAAAAAGAATATTTTATTACCACTTTCTCATGATAACTAATTGTCTAATAAAATTATAATTATCATCTGTATAAAAACATCCCACTTATGGCCCCAAATCTGTTTCAGATACAATTGGAGAGAAATTGTCCACTACCCAGGCAAGATGGGTTTATTTTCTTTAGTTTCTTTAAAGATAAACAGACAACTGACATATGTATAAATACAACTGTAGTTATTTGAATAATACTTACAGTCCGGGGTAAAATCCATTCTGATATAACATTTAGTATTCTTTGTTCTCGTTCAGGATTGGATCGGAGACGGTGGGATCGTACAATCCTTAATGAAGGACCACAATGGATACACACTTGAATATGGCCTCGAGGAGCAGGAGTTTCTTCTGTTGCCTCAACTGACAGTAACATATCAACTGCCAAATCCCAACAAGCTTGACAGAGATGATGGCAGGATGACCTTAAATATAAATAATAGTTAAGAATTTATTTTCAAACCAAAGGAACAGACAAATACATCAACCGATCCCAAGGACAAACTGTTACGGTAAAATAAGACAAAATGTATTCTATTACGGATTCACACACACGTATTACGTACTGTATACAAAAAACTATATGGCACTATTTTTTTTTTAATATCCTTTTACTTATTGAAATAACCAATCAAACGTATCTTATTATTACACAAACCCCATACCGTATATCGATAATTATACGATTTTGTTCTTAGGACCCGTCGAAATATTCGCATGAGGAACGAGTACATAATTCTATTTTGGCACTACTTACTGTTTGCGGAGAAACCCATGCGCGTACAATAGATAAGATGGATTCTTCATTCAACGGCCGTCCGCCAGTTACATTGCAACGAGATGTATTAATACCGCAATTAATGCAGTTATCCATACTGATTGTAAATATCGAAGTCCTTGGAAACAAGCCGTAGTCAGTCAGAGTAGCAGATAAAGAGTCCGTGTTTGAGCTGAGAGAAAATACGAATTTCGTAGCAAAACAAATTCACCGGCGCAAGCACATCAAAGCGAGTGCAGTGACGTTTGAGTTTGTTTGACAAACGAAAAAAAAAAGATAACGGATTTTTTTAAATCTGACACAATGTCTTTTTAGCTACATATCAATACTTGGCTAGTGAGAGCTGTAAACAAAACAATAAAATGCATTTTTCTCAGTTTTCTAATTGTAAAATGTTTTTCTTTTTCGTGTATTTGTTTTATGATAAAATGACGATAATTTTGCAATATAATAGTTGACTGTACAGCGTAGGCCCAAAAATGGGCATTCTCCTTTAATTGCTCAAATATGGGTTTGTGTACCAACACATACAAGAATTTAAATACATTTTTTTTAATGGTAAGCAGTGATGCAATCGATGGTGGTAGGCCATAACATCGGCCGCCGGCAGAAGTTACCACCCACCAGTCAAAGTCTTGCCGCCAAGCGATTCGTCGTGTTCCGGTATGATGTCTGGTGAAGCCGTACGGAGGACGGGTCTGAGTAGTTGTGTTGCGATGTGTGCCGGGTACGATGCGTCAAATGTTGTTGTGTTGGGGGTTTGGTCGTGGAGGGTCTCCACATCAATTTTCCTCTGGCGCAGCATCGTTGGTCGTGTTGTTGGGTTTAACATTGCACCACCTCGCTCAACTGCCGTCTTCCTTCCTATTCACTAAGGTTTTTGTTTTAAGTGAATGGGCTTAATAAATTAGTGCGCTTTTCCCATCAACGATTGCATCACTGCTTACCATCAGGCGGGATTGCAGTCAAACGCTAGTTTATAAGTATTAAAAAAAAAACAACGCAACACAGACAGACAGGCAACGTTTTGTTTAAGAAATAGAAAACAACAAAAAAAAAAAAATGCCAGCACGAGAAAAAATGAATAATGATTCACCAAAATACATGTCATCATGTGATTCTATCAGAATTCAGAAATACATAAATACTATAGTAAGCTTTGCCTACTAATTATAACTTTAGCCAACATTTCAAAAGTACCTACATTATTTAGCTCCCTCCAACTTTTAAATATCCTTACTAATATTATAAATCGGAAAGTTTGTTTATTTGTTTGTTTGTTCCGCTTTCACGCCGTAACTACTGACCCGATTGCTTTGAAATTTTGCAGACGTAAAGTTAGAAGTCAGGATTAAAGAAAAGGGTACTTTTATCCCGGAAAAATTTGATATTCCCGAGGGAAAACAAAAATACCTGATTCCACACGGGCGGAAAGCTAGTTATAAATAATGGGAGCCTTCCACATTTCTTACCGTTTTCAAGTTTCTGACCTATGTAATTAACCAGTAGGCTAATTGATTAATACACTAGCAGCATAGGCGCGGGTTCGATCCCCGCACAGTGCAAATATTTGTATGCATGAATATGAATATTTGCACTGGTCTGGTCGTGCCTCGGAAAGCACGTTAAGCCGTTGGTCCCGGTTGTCATACGAACATCTAGTGGCAGTCGTTACGGGTTGTTTGGAGCCCTCAAAAGTCTAACAATTGGTCTAACTGCAATGCTTAGATAACACCTTCGTATTGTGGAGGTCAGACGGCAGTCGCTTCACGGAAAATATCGAAAGTTTAGCCAAAATCAGCAGTTAGACTGGTAAAACGGACCCCAGACTCTAAAACAGAAAAGCTACGGTTGCGACTGGAATTAACGCTGAGATGATGAGTAGGAATGGGTTTCATTTTGATGGTACAACTACTTTCATTAAGTTAAAAATAGTATCTCTGCAACTCTGTACATATTAACGATCTGCTGATGCCCGATATCTATGGGTATGCGAAATGGATCCTTGGTGTACTGACCGCCTTCAGCTTTTGAGAGTTGAGATTTCCTCGAACCTAAACTTTGGACGGTTCATTGGGTCCAACGCCAAGGTGGCTGCCAGGAAACTTGGCGTTATCGCAAAGGTCCGGCGGTATTTCACACCAGTGCAGCTTCTAATGTTGTACAAAGCACAGGTCCGTTCGGGTGTGGAGTACTGCAGCCAAATTTGGGCTGGTGCTGCAAAGTGTCACCTGGCCACTTTGGAATCAGTGGAGAGGCGTGCGAAGAGGCTGATTGGTGACCCTGATTTAACTCGAGACTGAACTAATTTTATTGAAATTTGGTACAAAGATAGAGTTGACCTTGAGAAATAAGATAGGATAGTTTTGATTCCGGACTTTTGAAGAGTTCTCTTGGAAACGCGATATAACGGAACTCCACGCTGGCGAAGCTGCGGGCGGAAATCTAGTAATTTATAAAAAAAGAAATACGAAAAAGTAACTGGGGACCGATGGCTGAACGAGCTCTCAATTACAGACATGAAGTTTATTTTGATATCCGTACACAGCATCAATTTGAAGACCCCCGAGCCACTAGTAACACTGTAACATAACTCTGTCCCCCGGTCAGCCCGCAGCCGTCCCCGCGGACACGCGCTGTGTGTTTATGAAGATATCTGATGTTTATGATACACGTCGCCGATCTGTTGCCCCAGACTTATAGCGCGTTACGTCACGTTCGTCATTTCAGCTTGACTTGTGGTTTACCGGCTGCTGATAAACTGAAACGAATAACCCTAATTAAATCGTAACACTTCATCATCCCTTGATGCCTTTTTAGGGTTCCGTAGTATATTAGGAATCCTTTTTGAAGTGAAACTTTTTTACGCACGCTTGACTTGGGGAGTAAGCTGGCGAACGCATGACGTAAGCGTTACGAAAAGTGATCGGGCAAGGCGAACGGAAGTTAAGTGGAGGATATAAGCACAGAGGCGCCCGTGGCGCGAGCTTGGTACTACAAGGTCTACAACGAGTTGTTTTTTTTTTTCAATGAAAATAGAAGATCTATGCAAAAATATTAATTTACCAATGAAACCATGAAATAAATTTAAATATTTATAGAAAATTAATATATGTATACATGTATACAGTATGTTAAGAAAACCCTGTCCGGGGTCCTTATGGGTATAAGGATAATAAAGGTTAGGTAAACACATGACCAAATATAATATAAAATTTTACGTAATCATCAAAGTACAAATGAATTTTGAAATAATCTTTTTTTCCCGCGAATTGATTCAAACTTCCCCGAAATTTGGTAATTTTTAAAAAGTGACAACACCGGTATTATTATGAGCGAATAGCGATGCGACCACGTGCCGCGTGCCCTGCCGCCCGCCGCCCGCGGGGGGGCCTGAAGGGTGCATAACACACATTTATTAAGTTCCCTCTTTTTGCGAAATAATATTTATTTTTTTAGGGGGATTTTTTTTTTAAGTTAAGCCCGGTTTTGTATGCATTAGTAGAATCAGTTATCGATACCTAACAACACCTTCACGGGTCGGACAGGGTTTTCTTAACATACTGTATATTGTACACACATATATATATATATATATATATATATACATACAGATGGAGCGAAAGAAGTTTCACTTCAGTCGTGTGGTCATAAGCACACTCGTATTTTTTTTGTTGATGTGAATGGAAAATCAGAAGGGCGTGTCAGATTTTTACTGACTAAAACTCACCGTGTTCCTTCACTTGCCTGTAGACCAGGGCCACGGTTTCTCTTTCAACCAAGCCTTGCCGCCAATCGATTCGTCGTGTTCCGACATGATGTCTGGTGAAGCCGTACGGAGGACGGGTCTCAGCAGTTGTGTTGCGATGTGTGCCGGGTAGGATGCGCCAAATGTTGTTGTGTCGGGAGTTTGGTCGTGGAGGGTCTCCAGATCAATAAAATAAAAAAGAATTATTATAATCGGTTCACGCAATTCAAAATTACCACTGAAAATCCAACATATTCTAAGCCCGTCTGGTTTGTAAAATTAGTAACCCAATTGCCCGAGAGATGGCGCTGCACTTTAGGTTATTTCGCGTAGGTTCCATGATACCCGTCCCGACCCCATGGGACGGGTATGAGCAATTAAACTGTTGAGTTGTTCGGTTGGTCTCTCGTTGTCATTGAAATTTGTTCATTGTTCATGACGTACAATATTTACATAAATAATTGCAGGATATAACATAGTAACCGTTTCGCAGTTAATAGCATGCGACATTTATTTAGCCGTAGAAACTTGGTTTCGCCTGCCTAGTTATCACTTGATATTATAGCCCCTTCCCACTACTCGAGGTGGGACGCAAATGATAAAATTTTTTCGAACTTTCCATGTGTAGTTGGAATCTAAGTATAGGTCTTTCTTTGCCATCCTTCATAGACCGTTTTTAAGATAAGAGACAAGTAGGTATATTAAGTCAATGTGTAATGTTATGTACATATTCATATCTACTCACACTTATTATTTATACTCCTACTTATATATGTATCATTCATTTCTGCAGGACAAAAAAAAATGTTGCGGTACTCGTCCGCCCTTGCCTTCGAGTGGTTGCTACTGCGTATGCAGCTTCAAAGGGAGGCTCTCTACTGCTGTCTACCACTGCTCTGCTGTGTCCCAACCTACCTGTGCTGTTTCAACTGCTGCTCTGCATCTGTGTTCATCTGTATTCTGTATTCATTTTCTACTATTTATTATCTTCTCCCACCTCATTCATCTCATGCATTCATATTCATATTTTTATCTTTACATTTTATTTGTTGTTTTAATAAATTCTTTGTCTCTCTCCTCCCTTTTTTTCTTTTCTGTCTAACACGACAAATGTAACAAATAGCATATTTTAATTCTTACATAAGTGGGGACACTTATTGGGACGGACGGGAAACTACGGAACTCTACACTGAGCGTGACCTTTTTTCCGAAGGTGGGAAAATCCTCATGGACTATCCTCCGCTCGGGGACTCTTACCGGCTAAAAAACCACCTATGCGTTCATCACCTGCCTTTCCGGAGTACCGGGACCTCCCAATTCTACGGTACTCCCATTTTTACGATACACACTGAGCGTGACCTGATACTCTCTTGACTAGTTTTTTGTTGGGACAAAAAACTGGTCAAGAGCGTATCGGATGTTCTTAAGTGGCGACCGCGGGTCGGTAAATGTTAGGTAGGCCGCCCTCGGGGTAGGTTGAGCCATGATCTTCGTAGGATGACTGTTAGGAACTGGATGAGATTTGCCGATAATCGAGTTGCTTGGCGTGACATAGGAGAGGCCTATATCTAGCAGTGGGCTGCTGCAGGCTGATGATGTTAATAATGATATCGGAGTCAGCATCTAATCTAACCGAATGCTGATAGCATCAATATTTTACGTAGAATGACTGTTAGCTTTTTCTCAACAGCCCAACTGTGGAACATTATGTCTCTTGGTGAGACTGTATATCGAAGCTTTGGGCTTCTAACTACCTAGTAGGTACTTGAGTTTGACTACAGCTTAGATTATTTAATTTAGCCTACATTTTTCAATTCAGAGCAAATGCTACCTCTCCGCCAGGTGCTACCAGCTTTCCTGCACAGATCGTTGCTGCACCTCGGCTGAGGGCGTCCTTACTTTAACAGTTTTTTTTTAAATAATTGTAAACTATTGCATGACCGCAATCCCTCTAATGGTAAGCAGAGACGCAATTGTTCATGGTAAATAGTGTCCGACCGAAACTCGTTTTTCTGCCGAAACCGAAACTGAAACCGAATCTTCGGCCAGGTCTTCAGTTTCGGCCGAAACCGAAACCGAAACCGAAACTCACGTGTCTAAGTATAAAATTTCTTAAAATACTGAAATTTGGAGCATTTGAGGTACTATTTTGCATTAATTAGGGCATGAAATGGCAACACAGTATATTAAGTTTGTTGTAATTATTTATTTAACATAATATGAAAAAAATATATCTGTTAATAACATTTTTATTATTTCGACAAATTAAGTTTTCATAGCAAAATTTTAATCATTTCACAATAATCAAATCAATAATTTGAAATTATGTTTCATTTACAATCTCTTTTTTACATGTGACTTGATTTGTTAATACAAAGTTACTGTATTTAAGTGTAGAAACAAAACAAAAACTTACTTGTAATCAGTTTCATCAATGTTTACGTCGCGTCGGGCGCACACGCACTAAGTTTTATTGCTACAGAGAGCCATCCGAACGGCGCACGACAATTCCCGAACAGGACCGACCGACAGCGTCCGTCAAGGCGTTGCCGCTGGAAATGAAGTTGGGCGAACGCGATCGTGCGGAAACTTTCGAAATAAGTTTCGGTTTCGGCAAAAGTTTCGGCCTATTTTGGCCGAAACCGAAACTGCAACCGAAACTTGATTTTTGGCCGAAACTCGGCCGAAACCGAAACCGAAACCGAAATTTCGGTCGGACACTAATGGTAAAGCGCGCAAGTTTATTAAGCCTATTCCTTAAAACTGAGTGAATAAGAAGGAAGACGGCAGCTGAGCGAGGTGATGCAATGTTAAACTCAACAACACGACCAACGATGCTGCGCCAAAGGGAGATTGATCTGGAGGCCCTCCACGACCAAACTCCCGACACAACAACATTTGGCGCATCGTACCCGGCACACATCGTAACACAATTGCTCAGACCCGTCCTCTGTATATACGACTTCACCAGACATCATGGCGGAACACGACGAATCGCTTGGCGGCAAGACTTTGTCTGGTGGGTGGTAACTTCTGCCGGCAGCCGATGTTATGGCCTACCACCGAGTTAAATTCTACAGTGTCCCGAGTGTCGCGACCCGTTGCCATGACAACGCCCTTTTATTCATTCGATAATCTTCTTTATCGTATTTTAACTAAATGTAGACTATTATATGTATGCAATGATTGGTTAAAACCTCGGTACCTAATAAAACTTGTCGGCTGGTGGTTGGTAGCGCCATCTTTGGGATTCGGTTGCCCGGGGCAACGGCTACGACGCAACACGAAATATCGAGCATTTATCCGTGTGTTACTTGGATGCTTGAAACATTTTAGATAAATTAAATAAGAAAATTAAAATCTCAAGTCTTTTTTTTTATATATAATTATAAACTAGCGCTTGACCGCAATTCCGCCTGATGGTAAGCAGTGATGCGATCGTTGATGGTAAAGCGCGCTAGTTTATTAAGAGCCTATTCACTCAGAAAAACTGAGCGAATAGGAAGGAAGACGGCAGTTGAGCGAGGTGATGCAATGTTAAACCCAACAACACGACCAACAATGCTGCGCCAAAGGGAGATTGATCTGAAGACCCTCCACGACCAAACTCCCAACACAACAACATTAGGCGCATCGTACCCGGCACACATCGCAACACAACTGCTCAGACCCGTCCTCCGTACGGCTTCACCAGACATCAAGCAGGAACACGACAAATCGTTTGGCGGCAAGGCTTTGTCTGGTGGGTGGTAACTTCTGCCGGCGGCCGATGTTATGGCCTGCCACCGAGAAAAGTCTTTATGTCTTTTGTTGTCTTTATGTAAATTGACTTTTTAACAGCATGATTGATGATTACGATTGTCGACATTATGAGTTATACGGTTGTAAGAAGTTTGAGGTAGCTTTTATCGAACATAATAGGAATTAACTCCCTTATTCATAAACGTTGCTTAAAGTTAACTAGTGATTAGCGATTGTTTAACCATACTTTTTTGACGTATGCACGTCACTTAACTTTAATCATGGTTTACGAATAAATACCATAGTGTTTACGGGGTTTATTTATAAACGATGATTAAAGTGACATGCAAACGTCAAAAATGTATGTTTAAACTATTGCTAATCATTAGTTGACTTTAAGCAATGTTTATGAATAAGGGGGCTTATTCCGTCCCCGTGGCTCGGGCACTAAACCATAGTTGCAACCAGTCAGACTGGAAACCGACCCAAACGTGGTAGGAACAGGCTGGCAGGCTGATTAATTTTCTAATTGCGGACACTGGACCGTGACATCTATCAACCAGCACCTGGCCGGTGTAGTGCAAGACGGCCCATTCCATCTCACTGAGAGTCGAACAGTGGGAATGATTTACTCGGCTTGATTTAGCTCTGTTATAGTCGTGGTAGCTTAGTCAGCTGATGTTTTGTATAGTTATTTCCTCGGTGGTAGGCCATAACATCGACTTTCGGCAGAAGTTACCACCCACCAGACAAAGTCTTGCCGCCAAACGATTTGTCGTGTTCTGGCATGACGTCTGGTGAAGCCGTACGGAGGACGGGTCTGGGCGGTTGTGTTGCGATGTGTGCCGGGTACGGTGTTTTGATTGTTGTGTCGGGAGTTTGGTCGTGGAGGCTCTCCAGATCAATCTCCCTCTGGCTGGCACAGCATCTTTGGTCGAGTTGTTGGGTTTGACATTGCTTCACCTCGCTCAACAGGGGTCTTCCTTCCTATTCACTCAGTTTAGTGAATAGACTCTTAATAAACTAGAACGCTTTACCATCCACGATTGCATCACTGTTTACCATCAGGCGGGATTGCGGTTAAGCGCTAGTTTATAATAATTAAAAAAAAAACATTTTTTTATTTCTGATGCTAGGTCTATGGTTTAGGATTATTCCTATGAACCAGCATTGACCGTGTTTTCATTTATTGTCGTATCGTATTATCAGCACCCCTCTGTATATTTGGTTACTTTAGATGCTGAATTAACTTCGGGTAGCTATTTCCCGAATCTAATTTTACTAACGACCGGCCCTGGCTTCACACGGGTGCAATGCTGATAATAATTACACTACAGGAAAACTGTGAACGTTGTATATAAAAGCATAGCGGCCCGCCGCTCCCGTCGTCTCGGCCAGTCGGTACCGCCGCAAACGCTACGTCTCGCGATTTTTAAATCTTTAATATCCTCGAAAATATCCATTTAAATCATATGCGGTAACGGGCAATACCTATAGATCTATATTATCAACAATGTCTTAAGGTATTAAACTGGATAATGATTAATGCAGTATTGGTTAAAATCGCTTCGAAAATTAGCCGGTATTTGTCGTAAAAAGTAAATAAAAAAAAATTTAATGTGGGATATACATAACAGATACCATCGCAGAGTTTTCTGTAGTCCTTTTTAATGTGTACAATACTTACATAGTACATTATTTTGATAAATTTAGTAGGGTTCGGCCTGCGTTTGCAACGTAAGACGAAAAAACGTAATTAGAGGTACACGATATCATATTAGAAAACTCAAAAATAACATTCTTCACATTATTTTAACATTTCTCCACTATTTAATGGGTGTTATTACACATATAAACCTTCCCATTCAATCACACTATCTATTAAAAAAAGCGTATCAAAATCCGTTGCGTAGGTTTAAAGATTTAAACATACACAGGGATATAGGGACAGAGAAGTAACTTTGTTTTATACTATGTAGTTAGTAGTGAATAATGACCTATGTACAAAGTTAGTAAATACATACAAAAAGCACCATTCAGTGTAAATTCCGGTCAATACAAATTTGCCCCCAAATATGTTTGTAAAAAATAGTAGGGTGAAAACACCGGTTCTCGTATCGCATTTAAAATATTTATTAATTATTAGTTTTTTTTTTTTTTGCAAAAAGAATGCTTGTGTCATTGACGTATTCAACATATTACAGCGTTATTGTTCGATAGCTTCTCACGGCCGTCACAATAACCTTTCTGAGCCATTATATCGCTTTGTTTACGTTGCAAATAGTAAAATTGAAAACAATCATCTGTCATTAAACTGATGACGCCCTGCGGCGCTGATCGTGAGCGTCACGGTCATGGATGTTTCCTGCTACGGCTATGTTTAGAAGAGTGTGATGCTTTACAGAAACGAGGCTGTTCCATCAATACCTTGAAAGCATTGTTGTACTGCATGCGTACGAACTTTGCGTAAAATACAGGTTTAGAATGAGGAGCAGAAGGCTCTCAAAAGAGGTTTTTAAACTCCGTAGAAGGATGCTTAAACTTGCGGGAAATAATATTCGCTCTGACCGACAGCGGTTTCCTCTCTCTCTCAATGTCGTCATCACCCTTAAAGCTAGTGGTCAACACATACCCAAGGTAATGGTTAGAGTGCATTCTCTATAACTATACTCCACTCATCAAGTCATCATTATTAGATCACATACACACACACACACACACACACACACACACACACACACACACACACACACACACACACACACACACACACACACACACACACACACACACACACACACACACACACACACACACACACACACACACACACACACACACACACACACACACACACACACACACACACACACACACACACACACACACACACACACACACACACACACACACACACACACACACACACACACACACACACACACACACACACACACACACACACACACACACACACACACACACACACACACACACACACACACACACACACACACACACACACACACACACACACACACACACACACACACACACACACACACACACACACACACACACACACACACACACACACACACACACACACACACACACACACACACACACACACACACACACACACACACACACACACACACACACACACACACACACACACACACACACACACACACACACACACACACACACACACACACACACACACACACACACACACACACACACACACACACACACACACACACACACACACACACACACACACACACACACACACACACACACACACACACACACACACACACACACACACACACACACACACACACACACACACACACACACACACACACACACACACACACACACACACACACACACACACACACACACACACACACACACACACACACACACACACACACACACACACACACACACACACACACACACACACACACACACACACACACACACACACACACACACACACACACACACACACACACACACACACACACACACACACACACACACACACACACACACACACACACACACACACACACACACACACACACACACACACACACACACACACACACACACACACACACACACACACACACACACACACACACACACACACACACACACACACACACACACACACACACACACACACACACACACACACACACACACACACACACACACACACACACACACACACACACACACACACACACACACACACACACACACACACACACACACACACACACACACACACACACACACACACACACACACACACACACACACACACACACACACACACACACACACACACACACACACACACACACACACACACACACACACACACACACACACACACACACACACACACACACACACACACACACACACACACACACACACACACACACACACACACACACACACACACACACACACACACACACACACACACACACACACACACACACACACACACACACACACACACACACACACACACACACACACACACACACACACACACACACACACACACACACACACACACACACACACACACACACACACACACACACACACACACACACACACACACACACACACACACACACACACACACACACACACACACACACACACACACACACACCAGTGTCCTCAGGCCACAGACTGAGGTATTGAGCAGCACTTTGTCATCCGCATAACTAATTCTGTTGACACATTTACCATCAATATACATCCATCGAAAAACAAAACCGAGTACAAGAAGCTGACGGCCAACCTTCAGGATTGAAGAGGCACTGGAAAATATACTCAGCTCCCCAATCAACTGGTTCATGTACAGGTTGAAGCGTGTAGGAGAACTCAGACCCGCCTGCCTAACACCTGACACAATACCATTAAACCACATGTCAGTGTTCTATAGGATGCATTTTGGAGAGTGTGCGAGTGAATTCCATGACTTAATTCCCCCATCTCCGTTCCACCATCGGACGACCCGTCGTACGGGGTACATCGTACGTTTTAGACACCACTATAATCCGGACGAGGAGTTTCACCTCGTCGAGGCGACGAATCGAGGGACTGGAACCATTTGCCTGCGGCGATGTTTCCCTCTGTCTACAATTTAAGTGTCCACAAGGCTTTACGGTCAACTTACGCTTACTATCAGGTGGGATTGCGGTCAAGCACTAGCTTATAATTTTGCTTTTCCTGAGAGTGTCATACGAAACGAAATCAAAAACACTATATTTGAGCCGAATTCGATAAAGAATAGAGGTAAACAAACCGTTGTTAGGCAACGAGTACTTTACGCCTATAAGACAGATGTCAACAACCTTTTCTACATAGATGATTTTCCTACTTTCTAGTAACGTAAACAGTTTATTTATGTTTAGATATATTTGAATTGCATAGAACGCTTAACCGATTTGATCGAAATATGACACATGTAAGCTAATTTCCTAATAGGTTACATTTTTTTGATACTTATTATTTTAATTGTGCCTTAAGCATGCTGTCTAATACCTTAGATACAACCGTAGCCAGTGAAATGTGTATAATGATTGTGGGAAATTGTACTTCCAAATAGAAAATATTTTTTGAATACAACGTTATTTTTTGTTTATGCGAACCCCGAAACACGTGTCCAGTATTTTTAAGTAAACAATCTATGAACAAAATTTCAAAAAGATATCATGAAACACCACAAAGTTTTGAGCTTGTTATCTTACATGGTTCATCATCACCATCAGCCTCTACTCGTCCACTACTGGACATAGGTCTCCTCCATGGCACGCCAACAAGCTTGATCCTGAGCAGTTCTCCGCCAGCCACTACCACCCACCTTTTTGATGTCGTCGCTCCATCTCGCCCAAGGGCGTCCTACGCTACGTTTGCCGAGACGCGGTCGCCACTCGACACTCCAAAGTCACCGATATAGCTGAGAGTATTGGCAAGCTGAAGTGGCAATGGGCTAGTCATATATGCTGCAGGCTGACAACCGTTGGGGTAAACGAGTCCTTACATGGTTGTCCCAATAAAAATATGGTCAACGCTACCGCTCTCCCGCCCGCGGTTGTAGCGGTGCGGCGCGAGGAGGCCCTGTCTTACTGTGCTCCTAGTACTTATGATCTATCGTCAGCTGTAACCACACTGCAACAATTTCTAAATGTATGTCATGTATTGTATATTCAGGTTTCGTACAAGGAAAAAATAATGTTTATATATGTAATACATATGTTATTTATTTATTTCTGGCGACGAAGGATCTTACATAAATACTTTAACTTAAACATACATATTTATTTTATAAAATAGCACTTCGTCGCTTCTAGCATGTTCTTATAGTGTTCTGTCGTATTTGTCCGCGGAAGCGACGGACACCACGACTTGCAGCCAGAAGTCCTTTTCCATGACGATGGGCAGAAAACAATTCGGTACACGCACCACGAACGCCTGTAATAATAAAAATATAAATTATGGTCACATTATTGAATTAGGAAATTCCTGCAATGATAGTGACGACGAATAATATTTGTAACTAGCGGCCGCGTTTCGTTCACGTGGAGTTAGTTATTCTCCGCTCCTGTTGGTCGCAGTTTGATGTTATAAAAGCCTAAAGCCTTCCTGGATTAATGGGCTATCCAATGCAAAAATAATTTTTCAAATCGGCCCAGTAGTTCCTGAGATTAGCGCGTTCAAACAAACTCTTCAGCTTTATATATTAGTATAGATATCTATAAATAAATAAATAATTATATTAGTAATTGGAGCAGTGAAGTTTTTTACAGTTTCCGTCATACTTATAGATCTCTCAAGAGTGCACCACGAAACTTTTGGTTACGATGTCTCATTATTGGGGTACAGTCGAGTGCTCGAGTGTTTGTCCGCCCACGACTTTATTACGCACTTTATTCTGTTCGAGTCAGCACTGTCATGATCATGACTTGCACATTCAAAGTTTCTGTCTCCTCAGCAATCCAGTTGGAAGATAACAAATGAATGAAAGTTGAACCAATAGTAGTCACAATAGCGTGTGTTAGCCGTTCGTGGCGCTGTGAGTACGTCGCTACCCCCGACCTTGTTCCGTGCGCCCGCTTGTGAGGGGTGTACACACAGCTGATGTACATCACCCTTAAGCTGAACGCACGTTCATATTTCATAAGCCTTGCTCATGGAGGTCACATGAGCTTAAATAAAATAGTCGGAGAGCTGCCTGCGCTCCGCTTCCGCCGCGAAGCCCTACCGTGGAAGGGCTGGTCGCCAGCGCCAGCCCGGCGGCACTCGCAGCCAGAGCTGCTAATATGCATCGACGCAATATCCTTTGTAAAGACATGCTTCGTCCCGCTTGCGAGTGGAGTGCGCGAGAGGGACGGGGCGCTACGGTTGACACGAAGAAGCCTAGCTTAGCGTTCCGGGCGTGACGTCACGGGGGCGCGGGGCACCGCGGCGCGGAGGGGCGCGGGGTGGCGCGGCGCAGCGCCGGCAGTAATCGGCCGGCCGCAAACTCGCGCGGACGGGTGCACGATGCGTGCACGGTGAAAAAAACAATCGCGATGCTGTTTGAGAGTCCCAACGCGAAACTGTACCCGGCGTTCAACATCCCGCCGCCCGTGAGGCTCAGGTGAGCAGTGTGTGATGCGGTGCTCTGTGACTACCGCACGTTGTGTTCAAGTGCCAGTGTTCTTAGTTTTTGCCGAAGCCATAAAAAATGCCTATAAAGTGTTGTTATGTACGGCGGGCGCGCCGCAGCCGCGACAGTGCGTCTGTCCAGTAACGCTCCAGCGACCGACGAATGAAACGTCGATACCACTACGACGTCGCCACTCTATATTTTTTTCTCTCACAACCAATCATTATTGTGTTCCGAATGATCTTAATCCACGCCGAGTGATGTACGGCGCCCGGTCGCGGCCGATGGCGTCTCCTCTCCATGTCGATATCCGAGGCGATCGCATCGGAAGCTACCGTCTACTAAAAATAGTATTAAATTCCGTTCAATTGCTGTCTGATCGAGACAATCGATTCGCCCGTGTCAGGGCTGAGTTCAAATCGAAACTGGAATCGATTCAGATTGCTTTGTGTTGCGAAAACACGAGAAACGTGAATGAAACTGTTGCTTCAATTTCTTGATTAAACTTTGTGACTGATGTTTGACTTGCACCTTGTATTGCAATAGAATGGACCTTGTTTTTGTCAATAAATTGTTTCGCACGAATCGATGTACGATGTCGTGATGCCGGCTGTTCTTGGAAGCGTGTCGAGTCGTCCCCGTGTCGATCACGTCTCGTCGCTGTAAACACGGTGGCTTCCTGTTGCGCCGAGCCGCATAGCTCAGCCATACAGGGCTTAACTTAGTTGTGCCAGAGCGAATCGTTAAAACACTGCGGTTGGGCAACGTTCCGTACGCCCACCGGCTGCATTTTAAGTATAATACTAATATTTGCATTATGGAAAAAAATCTGATTAATTTTTGTACTTTTAGGAATCTTCAGAGTTCTATCATCATCGTTGGTATGCACACTAAGCATGGACGAAACATTTCGCGGAAACTGAACAAATCAATGAGGTTTTAAATGTGTGCAACAAGAGAAAGATCCCACGACGTCTTATGTTCTTATCCCCAAACCATTGCATTCAGTGTCTTACGTTCATTACAACTAGGTCTTTACCGCGATCCTTTCGAGGTCATTTACCCATCTCGCCCAGCGTATCTGGTTTTACAATCGAGCTCGGAGTAATAATAGTTTTAGTATAATGGAACAACTGCCTCCCTCGTCCTCTGCAGCCCAATTCCCTCATTTGGCTAAACAAAGCCTCTTCTAACCAGTTTTTTATTGTTTCGTTTTGCTCACAATCGTTTCGTTCGCTTTGTGTACATTTTGACACAAGGGCCGCTCGTGAAACTGTGGAGAGAGCTAATTCAAACAATCCTTATAGCGATAGGCGAAACAGTTGGTATTTGTATTTGTATCTCGAGACATACACTTGTAAGAAACCACTTGGAACTCTTGATGAAAGAGTTGGTTTGGTACGTGTTACTGACTGTGGTTTAGATCGAATCTTTTCTCTACATAAGTATAACGGTAACTAAGGCAGGCACTAGACTGTTTAAAATAATGCTATATTGTATGCAATTAAAATAAAGGATTTTTACTTTGGCTTAAGTTTTTCTGAAACGTCGAAAGTCGAAACTAAATGATTCTCAGTGAGAATTCAATAATTCCGCTTTCGAAATACATCAATCCATGACTAGCGTTGAATATGAAGTCCTTTTGTTGGGCTTAACTGTTTTGCACTCCATAAGAAAATAAGTAAGCATGTCAAAATTTGTTCTTATGGGGTTGAATTCATCAATGTATGTTGAAATCTGTTCGTATGGAGTGAAAAACAGTTTAAACCACACACAAAAGGACTTTATATTCAAAGTTGTTTGAACGTTTCACGAATTAATTAATTTATGATCAGCCAAGATTAGAATAATTTTGAAATACATATATCCAAATCGGAATTATATACCTACATAATTATAAAGTTTGGACCATATTATAAAAATCTGTCAGGAAAAAGGCAAAAGAAAAAAATACAATTGAAAAAAATTACTTCTTGTTTACAAAGGTTGCGATTTCTATCGTAGCCTTTGATTGGTGGAAGGTATTAAATAAGTATCAGAAAGCTGTAACAACTAAATGAAATTACAGAATAACTTTGGAATGCAGAAAATTATACTACTGACAACATTATTTTCTTTTCAGCCAATCGATAACCGATCAAGTAAATATGCAATATTTATGGTTGCAAAATCAAATCAACAACTGACAACTGGTTCATTTTACCCTACAACATTTTATTGTTGTTTTGATGTTCTTCTGTTCTACTTTGCTTGCGTTTTATATGTTTACTAAAGTATGATTCGAAATATAAATCATAATGTGTGTTAAATAATTATGATTTATATTTAGAATCTCGTTTGTATAATACACATCAGTCATCAATATTTGAGTATTATATTAATTAGTTGACATAGACAACTATTATAATAACTATTTATTTTTAAAATCATGATATTCGCACAGTACACATCAAAATTAGGACACATTTCTAATTAATTGAGTTACCCGAGCCACTTTGACTGGATTTATTCTTTCAAAACACGTACCTATTCTAGACATTTATGGAAATAAATTCTCTGTAACATTAACCCCCTTATTCGTAAACGTTATTTAAAGTTCACTAGTGTTTAGCGATTGTTTAACCATACCATACATTTTTGACGTTTTAACGTCACTTAACTTTAATCATCGTTTATAAATAAACACCATAGTGTTTAGGGGGTTTATTCATAAACGACGATTTAAGATTTTTAGCAACGTTTATGAATAAAGGGGTAAAAGTGTAGCCTATCGTTGTCCACTGCTGGACATAGACCTCACCCATCGACCTGACCTCTGAGTCTGGAACGTCAGTCTCACTCTACGCTAACCGATACACATTCTCAAAGAGGTGGAAAATCCAGAGCGAGACTACTTCAATAGTGTGTTTGCTGTTCGATAAATCAGTTCGACCGATATTACGATTGCCTAATGATAAATCAATGAGCATTACTTATGTACAGTACATGTATATGTTATACATAATATGTATTTAAGTGGCTGTATCCGCGGGCGAGGTACCAGGCCTGCCTAACACCAGGATGCTATTGCTACGAACATGATTCTGATAATTAAAATGCAATTTGAATGTAGGTAATTGCTCGATATGTCTACATAATATACAATTATGTGAAATAACTAATTATTCTTGAAAAGTAAGCATCAAAAGCTAGTTTTCGCTTGAGAGTTGTGGGTTCCAGAATGTTCGTATCCAAGGACCAACTTAGGACCACATCTAGGTTTTCTATTAACATTAATCGGTAAAATATATTTCATTTATTAAAAGACAGTCCCCTCCCAAACGTCTGATCTATTTCATTTCCTGGTACTTACCTGTACTGGGAGGAACTGACAAACTTCCCAGCTGCACAACTATACTCTAATCAGTTCAAATAACTTGAGTCTATGCAAATATATGCCAGATTTCCTAGAACATATCTCGAGAAATACATGGAAGGAATCTTACTTCATCTTCTCGGGAATTCCTTCACATTTCGTTACATCACAAACGAATCCAAACAACTTACTACCAATGACAGGACTTGGTTGCAAGCTGAAATTCTTTTCATTCACGATCCAAATGTGAATAACTCACGTTCACAGTGAAAAGATTAGGACAGCCTCCGTGGCGTAGCGGTAGCGAACGCGGCCGTTGCGCAAGGAGGCGCAGGTTCGATCCCTGCACAGTGCAAATATTTGTATGTATGAATATGAATATTTGCACTGGTTTGGTCGTGCCTCGGAAAGCACGTTAAGCCGTTGGTCCCGGTTTCCTTAAGTCTAACAATTGTTTTAACTGCAATGCTTAGATATCGCCTTCGGGTTGTGGAGGTCAGACGGCAGTCGCTTCACGGAAAATATCGAAGTTTAGCCAAAATCAGCAGTTAGATTGGTAAAGCGGACCCCAGACTCCAAAGCTGAAAAGCTACGGATACGACTGGGATTAACGTGGAGATGAAGAGAAGAAGACAGTGAAAAGATTAGGAGGCAACGTCGGCTGGCATCGGAAACAACTCCACACAGGGTGCAGGAGAGCCTCTCGTAGCCACCTACTCAATAATTGCCACTCCTGCCTCCCTCATTTTAAAATTGGATTCTGAAATAAACCCAAGATAAGACATTAACGGAGTTTTGCTTTGGGGCTTCAAAGAAAAGTACTATAAAATTCCTCAAGAAGAAGTACGAAGACCCTAGTTAGGAAACTTGTTCTTTTTCGAAATGATGCTTTTTTATTAAAATAAAATTTTGTTTGCACTGAAACAGTTCATACGGGTCTGCGATGTGTGCCGGGTACGATGCGCCAAATGTTGTTGTGTCGGGAGTTTGGTCGTGGAGGGTCTCCTGATCAATCTCCCTCTGGCGCAGCACAGTTGATCGTGTTGTTGGGTTTAACATTGCATCTTCCTTCCTATTCACTAAGTTTATTTAAGTGAATAGGCTTAATGAACTAGCGCGCTTTACTATCAACGATTGCATCACCGCTTACCAGCAGGCGGGATTGCAGTCAAGTACTGGTTTATAATTATTTAAAAAAGAAAAAAAAACCCGGCTAGGTATATTGTGGTATCCTGCTAATACATATTATAAACAAAAAAGTTTGTATAGGTGTTACTCCAGAAAAATTACTGAACGCCCAAAATTATGGAAAAAATACTAAATGAAATTTGGCGCACATATGACTTATATATAATCAGAATTGCTGTAAAGGATAGTTTTAATCTGGATATTACCAGAGGATCAATCCTTATGAAGGTGAAACCTAAACGTGATTTGATTTTAGGTAAATTTTACTACGCAGTATATTTAGAAAACTATTACATAATTATGACTCTTTTTAATAAATATTTCTTTGGCAGCTCTGGGCAGAGAGACGTGGAAGGAGAGAGGGGAGGTCTTTGCCCAGCAGTGGGAAATTCACGGGTAATTAAAGAGTACAAGCGGGCAACGTCCTTCCGTAAACATCATCGAAAATTCTTGCATTATTTCACTGTTGGCACATTTCTACAGCGATCGGATGTCACACTTGGCAGTTTAGAATCACTGTCTGTGCTCTGACATCTCAAATAATTCATCACACGGCATATTTATAACATGAAAATTGTACTCCTTTGATTACAATGGTCATTAATTATGAAAAAAACCTTTGAAATACGGTCCTTTTTTTTTTTCTTGACGCTGTGGAAATGCCTTTACGCACCATACCCCGAAGGGCGTGTGTGGGACTCGCCCAGCCGAAGCCGGGAATACCCACTAAAACCAAACAGCGGCACACCGACATCGCCTTAGTGGCGGGCTCATGGGAAATAGCAGAGCCTTTCTACCAATCCCCCCCCCCCGACGATTCGGCGACGATTCTCCCTATGGCGGGCCCACAATGGTCCCTCCATAGGGAGATAGGGAGGGGCCGGGCTGGGTACGTCTTCTTGTGTGAGAAGACGCAGCAGCAAAAGGTTTTTTAGCGAGGTGTCCTTCCTCTTAGCCCCACTCGTTTGCCCGGAAGCAAACGGGGCCCCCAGCTCCTTTCAGTGAGGAGACCGGGTTGCCCGACGGTGACCCGGAGTTCGGGTCACGTCAGCCACCTGGAGTGGTGGCCGGCCCGCCGCACGTGTGACCGCCGAAGCGGTCCCCACTTCTGGTTTTGGTCTGCGCCGGCAAACCGGTAACCCCCATATCTGGGGGCCGTTCCCCTATACGCCACCTGGGGACGCGTCCGATGGCAGACCAGAAACTGCAAACGGATTGAAATACAGTCCTAACCTAACCTAACATACCCGCAGACCACCTGCTGATGATAACTCTATACCAGGGAGATTGTGTAACCCTATGGGTAGCTACCATTCATTGTGTTAATTATGTTGTTGATCAGACACATTTTTCGAACATGTCGTAAATATTGATACTACCAATGTCTTACGCATCTAGGATATTGGGTATTATAATCACTAAGTTATGCGTTAGTTCGTACACAATAGTGAAAAGACTATCAACGACAGCTTCATAAACAATAGCAGTTTAACTTTACAAGCGTCCCGCAGCTGATTGTTCTATAAATGTGGAAGACGCTCACTTACATCATAATGAAGAAGAAAGGACAATGATTGCATTTTACTATAAACAAAATTGTACGAGTCGCTCGCACAAAGAGTCGATGAGCAAAAACAGCGAATTGATTGCAAAATGGTGGCTAAGATTTTGGTTTCGTTGGCAATGTTGGTTGCATTAACATAATTAGTCTATAGTTCCACTTCTGGGAGTGAGGGATAACCCACCACGCGTGCCCAGTGATGGTTGACGGATGTCACAGAACTTTTTTTTTAAATTTAGTTACTGTAAACTAGTGCTTGACCGCAATCCCGCCTGATGGTAAGCAGTGATGCAATCGTTGATGGTAAAGCGCGCTACTGAATTAAGAGCCTATTCACTCTAACCTTGAAGGCACTTAAAGTGTAGTCCGATGTAAACACCGCCGCTGGCAAATTGTCCACTTCCTTGATCTACGCAATATAAAAGAAGAGGCGAAACGCTGTTTGGATCGTTCTGGTTTCTACAACGTAAGGGTGGAAACTCGCCGTACGACGGAGATTTGGGAATTAAATCATGCCATTCCATTGACACTCTCCAAAATGCATCCTATAGATATAGAACACCGTCAAGCTGGTTACTCTTCGCCTGTGCTCTAGGCTTTTGAGACCTGATTTGAGCTAAATTTAAGCTTGTAAAGTTAAGCTCTTACCGCGTTACCCTTCTATATTTCTAAACTTAAAAGACTTCACCGTAAAGTCATAAAATATGGCGTCTTTTTGTCAACATTATGATCGGCAGTCTTGTTCCACGCACAGCTGAGTAAAGGCCTCCACTCTTTTTGTGCCATGCTTCCCTGGTCACGTGTCCCTATCCAATAACTACTATTAAATGTCTACGAATACTAAATATTCTCCAGTAAATTGATTAGTTCACTGTTCACTTAAGACTAACGCCAGACGTATTGTTTGTGCTTTCCTAGTAGTTGCTATGTCAACATCGTGTTACATACCACAGTTCTCAGAACTTTGAGATCATCTATTGTATGTAGTCACAGACTTCGTACATTACAGTATTATAATTAGGCAGAAATGTATCCTCACAGTTCACAGATAATATATTGGGGTTGAGCCTTATGTCATTTTCCAGATATCGTATTGAGAGCTAACAAAACAAAACCACGCAGAGATAGTTTAGCGAGTCCTGTATTTATTACATTGGCTTTAATATCGAAGATTCTGTAGAATATGGTAGAACTTTCAACCCGCTTACCCAAGAATTTGAAACTACTAGCTGACCCGGCGAACTTTGTTCCGCCTTAAAGGCAATATCACATGTTCTTATATTTTAAATTAGGATAATTAGGGTAGTACTAAAGTGTAGGAGAAGTCGAAACAATGAAGCTTATCATCATCATCATCAACCTTTTTTATCGTCCCCCTGCTGGGCATAGCTCTCCTCTCATAAGGAGAAGGATTGAGCGTAATCACCACGCTTGCTCATTGCGGGTTGGCGATTTCAGACTTAAAATCCAGGGTTTCCTTAAGATGTTTCCTTCACCTTGTAATCCGGCTTGTAACATTAAGTTCATCATTAAATCATAATAAGAAGAAATTTCATTTTCTCTACTTTGTGAAGGCAAGGTACCGGGGTAGCACAAAACTGTAGGAGAAGTCGTTACAACGTTTCCAGCGCCGCGTCACGCGAGAGCCGAGTTCCGACAGTCGAGCGGAGCGGTTGTGTGGTCCAATTGTGTGCGTGTTGTGGTGTTGGTGAGCCGTAAAATACGTTACTGATGTTATGGCCTACCACCATTGCTACTGGTAGTACCTTACAGTATTATCAAGAAAGAGATCTCTTGTTACCCATTAATACCTTCGCTACTATCAAATACAGTTCCTGCTCCTAGAGACCTGTCTCCTCTTTTCAAGAACTAACACAACGGCGGCTTTACGTCCAAACTTACAATTAGTTACAAAATATTGGAGCCGATAATACAAGTGACATTTTCAGACAAACTGCAAGAGGGTCGCCTACGCTGGTACGGCCACGTCTTACGAAAACCAGCGGTAATGTTACGTGGGTAACAAATGTCTTGCCATGGCGTCTGGATCAAGCGAGGTAGACCAAAGAAGTGCTGGCTTGACGTTGTAAGAGATGACATGCATGCCAACAATCTCACACCACGGGATGCCAGAGATCGTGCGAAATGGAGGCGTATATGTGGGATAGCGGACTCCGGGCTCCAACGCGAAAGCCGCGGATGCAAACAGAATTATACGTTGAGATTATGATGAATACAAGTGACATTTTCCCGATACCAGCTGATAGATTCTGTAAAAAATTTACCGACAAAAAATGAGTGAAGCAGAGTGAGCTGTAATACTGGCAATCCCAGTTGGAATTAGAACTCACTCCACGCACGATCACTTCTCATAAGTTTTCACGTTACCAAATCGGTCTGAGCAGTTGTGTTGCGATGTGTGCCGGGTACGATGCGTCAAATGTTGTTGTGTCGAGAGTTTGGTCGTGGACGGTCTCCGCTTCAATCTCCCTCTGGCGCACCATTGTTGGTCGTGTTGTTGGGTTTAACATTGCTTCATCTCGCTCAACGTCTTCCTTTCTATTTACTCAGTGTTTTTGAGTGAATAGGCTCTTAATAGCGCGCTTTACCATCAACGATTGCATCTCAGGTTACCATCAGGCGGGAAAAAAAAACAGTAGCCCTCACTGTGTAAGTTATCAATGAGATAGAAGTAACAGAACATCATAATAATAAAAGGTGTCAACAGCTCGCTCGTCGTCGGCAAAACTCGTAAAATTCGGCGAATGGTTAACGAATCAGCTTTTACGAGTATGTTTATTTACTTCGTACATATTGTGGCGAATAGAAGAAAGGGTGTCCTGTTTTAGTGCGAAAATACAAAGTTAAATCTGAATGTGTGTTACACATAAACCTTTCGGAGTAAATTCTTTAGAGGATGGCGGAAACTGCACGAAACTCACACAGAGAGACACACAGAGTGACCATGCTTTATACTAATCATAGAATTAGAATTTATTTATTCGTCATATTATGGTTTGTTATATGTACTTTCTAAATATATCTTTGACACCAATGACTGATTACAAGGTGAAGGAAAACATCGTGAGGGAACCTGAACTTTAAAGTCTGAATCGTCAACCCGCATTGAGCAAGCGTGGTGATTACGCTCAATCCTTCTCTGTATGAGAGGAGACCTGTGCCCAGCAGTGGGACGATAAAAAGGTTGATGATGATGATGGATACGATGGTCATCTCTTAGCTGGCACGGCGTATTTTAATTTCTGAATTGTTGTTTTTTTGTTTTTTCCATAATGGACGCTCTCAGTGTACAATATATTTCTGCATCGTTCTCAATAGCTTGATAATTTAAAAGAGTGTCCATGAAGTTTCTTGCCCGTTCTTCTCCATAGGTACCTACTCTTTGGAATGGGCGACTAGCTTCACCTTACTGACTGACCGATCTTCTAACAATTCTAAAGTGCCTGTAACTGGTTTATTTGAAATAAATGCTTTGATTTTGAGACCCTCATATTCTGTATATTTTTACTAGTACAATACACGGTTAGTCATTCGGTAATGTTATATAACTCGAATTTGGTCCAACCGGGTGAACGAGCGAATCAATACAATCTATCTAATTGTACTCGCCGCAGAAATACACCGCGCGGTCCGCAGCTCAGAATGACCGCTCTCTCAACGTAGTGGAAACTACATGCATTAAACTGGTACAAATTACATTGGTACTCATATATAACTGGGTGTACTGTACTTACAGGCACACCTCTGCACTTACCCTCTGGAATTACAGGCGTGATCTTATTTTATGTTCATACTAGCTGCCCTACGCGGTTTCACCCGCGTTTTTTTATATGCCCCCTCGTATTGATCGCAGCGTGATCTTATAAAGCCTTCCTGGATTAATGGGCTATCCAACGCAAAAAGATTTCTTCAAATCGGCCAGTAGTTCCTGAGATTAGCGCGTTCAAACAAACAAACAAATAAACAAACTCTTCAGCTTTATATATATTAGTATAGATTAAGTGATGTCCCAATTTAAACCTCTACACAAGAAAAAAAAACTGAAATTATAATACCATTTCACAGCTTCTAATTTTCAAATCATAACATCTTCAACCTTTTTTTTATCGTCCCACTGCTGGGCACAGGTCTCCTCTCATACAGAGAAGGATTGAGCGTAATCACCACGGTCGCTCAATGCGGGTTCACGATTTCAGACTTAAAATCAAAGTTTGCTCAAGATGTTTTCCTTTACCTTATAATCAGTAACTGTGTACAAGATATACTGAGAAAGTACTTATAACTTAGAAAAGTTACATTGGTACTTGCCTGACCTGGAATCGAACCCGCTACACTCATGCTAGAGAGGCTGGTGTTTTAACCAATAGGCCAAAATAGACTTCATAAAAAAAAGTCATATCACTTGATACATTTCACATCTGATCATTTTCAAAATAAACTTGTTCAGTTAATCTGAATTCCCCTGTCGTTGTGTCTAAGTCGACTAAGCGAGGTGACTTATCAATCTACATAATTACATTGACAACCGCTTTAACAAATCGCCCGACTGGAGAAACTCTTATTCATTTATAATTAAATTATGTCACAATTCAAAATGAACTTTGTGAATGTTTTACCTAAATGGTGCCCTTAATTCAGACCCCATAAAAAGTGTGAACCAATACTCAAAATGCTCCGTCAATATCGCAAAGCGATGGATGCAGTCTTGTACGATCAGGTTAAACAACAGATTGAAATATTTGTCTTTTAATATGTAAAGAAAACCCTCCTATCCCAAAATAGCATCACTTAACTCTTCATCCAATAGGCACTTACACACTTGTAAAGAAAAAAAACCCCGTCCGACCCATAAGGATAATAAAGGTTAGGTAAACACATAACCAAATAAAATATGAGATTTTACATTATAGTAATAATCATTCATCATTATAGTAGTAATAATACTAATGATTTTTAAAATTGTTTTTTTCTTCGCGAATTTATTCTACTTCCCCAGAATTTGGTAATTTTTTGAGCGAAAAGTGGTGCGACCGCGTGACGCATGCCCTGCCCCCTTTCGCCATCGCATGTATTGCCTACCGCACATGTATTAATTTACCTCCTTAGCCCGGCTTTGTAGGCATTAGTAGAATCAGTTATCGATACCTAACAATACCTTCACGGATCGGACAGGGTTTTCTTGACATATTGTATAGGCAAACCTTTGGGAAAAACAGACATAGAGACGTAGTGATATGTTATAATAAGATACAAAAACAAATAACAAAAACTGTAGAGGTCAGATTAGGGAAATAACATAAGCATTTTAACGTGTACGAAACAATGGATTCCTCACGATGCGTCAAAATTAATGTATTAACAACCTCCACACGCAGAGGTAACAGTTTCCGCGAAGGATGCCAAAATCTCAATACCTACACAATTTGTATATATAAAAGGGACAGGTATAATGAATATTGTGACAAAAACCTTCCAAGGTATTGATGTAAATATCATTCTTTTTTTAGACAAAGAAAGTATCGACGAGCACGGTGAAGTGGGTTTTCATTCTCATCAAAAATTTTGGTCATTTGAGAGTCGATTCATTATTGTCATCAAATTGGAAGACTTCGAAAGGAGATATGCCACCGATTACTACAACAGACTGCCGCATAAGTAAACGGCACACACGAGTTAAAACCACTCTAGATAATACAAAGCATCGTTTTAACAAACGCCTAGATTTGTGTGTGGTTGATGACAATGATATTGTCCAAATCATTTCAAATAGAATTTGCTCTTTTTGTATATCAAAAAGACACAAGACATTTCCCCTAAGCGCCCGTTCTTCCTCATCTAAAGATTTAGCTGGAGGAAGCAAAAAACTACCCAACAGCAGTTGTACGTTTTGTTAGAAGGACGTATACCTGTGCCTGTGCCCATTTGGCGCCCCATTAGCTTGATGTTATTACTAATTACTGTAACAGATTGAAATGCCAAAGAATAAATAAGTAATCTTCACGTACACATGCTAATTCGTTATCAAATCAAACATGCTAAGTAAAGCTAACTGAATCACCTGGACAGGTGGTCCGTTCGCCGGCAGGTGGCCATCATGACTCATTGGCTTAACTTGGTCAGGTGATGTTGTGGTTGAATTCAATCATCAGGGGTTTCATGTAATGAATAGAAAGAAGAAAGAAAATTTTTTATTCCGCACAAATAAAACGCACTTTACAACTAAATACCATAAAATACCAAACAAAACACAGGAAAAAAAATAATATCATCAAAAGTCTCGTACCCTAACATGCAAAACTGCCAAACTATAAACAAAGTTGATTTGATGTCAAAGCCAGGGTTATGGGCCATAGACGAACGAAGTAATAAGTACTACGTACAACGTAGTACTTACTACCTCCATGCCATAGGCATTAGACAGCACACATTATTTGACAATTCGATCCGCCTGTCATCCGTAATGCGCCCGCGATACCGGCTCTTTTCAACAAACCAAACAACAACTTAAAAGTACAAAAAGATAATTGCAGAGAGCAGTAAATAATTAAGTGTGTTACAAAACAAATAACAGTTTAACTGTGCGTCGCATCTGTGCAAGAAAAGGTCGTTGCTCAGCAAAATGCTGTGACTTCAGACGAACCTATTGTCAACAGCGCTGATTTTCAGCAACCACTTCTCGGATGACGTATGAACTCGCTTGTGCCAGCGACAACAGCGTTTTACAAAATAATATGTGCATGACATGACATTACAATATCATATAGTCAATACCTGTACTTCTAACTTCCCATTCGTGAATTAGTTTTGAAAGGATTTGAAAGCTACCCCAACATACATCTATCTATACTAATATATAAAGCTGAAGAGTTTGTTTGTTTGAACGCGCTAATCTCAGGAACTACTGGTCCGATTTGAAAAATTCTTTTTGCATTGGATAGCTCATTAATCCAGAAAGGCTTTAGGCTATATAACATCACGCTGCGACCAATAGTAGCGGAGCATTACTAAGTCCACGCGAATGAAGTCGCGGGCGGCCGCTAGTCTCAGATATTGGTCCCAATTCCCTTGTTCAGAGACTAAATTTAAGTTTAGTCCATCTTTTTCTTTTTATGTCATTAAGAAAAGGATAGAATGAATGAAGCGATTCGCTTCCTCTTTTATACCGCGTACGTCGAAGGATAGGAACAATTTGCCAGCAGCGGCGTTTCCGTCGGACTAAAATTTGAGTGTCTACAAGGCTAGAATGATAGGCTTTTAATAAACTAGCGCGCTTTACCATCAACAATTGCATCACTGCTTACCATCAGGCGGGATTGCGGTCAAGAACTAGTTTATAATTCATAAAAAAAGAAGATAAAATGTTAGTTTAGATTTAGACCTATTGACTATATCGACGTATTTTTGGTCGCCATGTTTATAATCGGGTCTAAATTGTCTATGGAATATCTTAATTTGACACGATTTTAGTAGAAAGAAAAACATGCACTTAACTTAAAATTAGTTTAGTTCTTGAACATGAGAAACGACTCCATTACCTCTTTATAATAAGTTATGTTAAGATGGAGCACCGCAGATACCCAATCAATCAATTGTTAATCTCCTCTTACCCGCGGTCACTTTGGGAATAAACTTTCTTCACAGCCTTTTATTTTATTCAGAATTTTTCGTGGAATTCGGGTTTTGAACAAGTACACGATTTAATGGTGTTGTAAGGTACGCCTCGCTACGTCATTCTCAAGCCACGCACCGCATAGAAATGTAGACCACCCGCGCTGCGAACGCGCTTTTTTTTTTCTTATGGCATCTCGTATTAGACCATTAGATGCCGTGACTACTTAACCGGACTTTCCTGTGGATGCTTTAAGTAAAATTAAATCCTCCAGCCAGGGACACTTAAAACTAAAGTAAAATTAAGGCGACTACGCACTAAGGGCACCCCCTTTAGGGTACGAACCTCGGCTTAGGGCGTCGCTAGAGAGGACAGCAAGGGTCGGGAGTCTGCTAGCCGCGTTCTTATTGGACGACCGCGACGCCTTCATCGTGGCACTGGCACTACTTCAGCCCCAAAGATTTTGCACTTAAGCTTGTTGTATGTACAGAAAATATACTTGTGCGATGATGGCCAGCCCGCGCCGCAGCTGAGCCAGTAAATATAAATTCTCAACTATGACCTCTTGAGTTTGTTTCGGACGTTTCTTCTCAGAGCTAGTACTAGGGAACGCCGCGGTCATCAAAACGAAATAAAACAAAATTCGATCCAGCCGTCCTGTTCTCTCCAGTGACGCCCTAAGCCGAGGTTCGTACCCCACACGAGGTGCCCTTAGCGTGTAGTCGCTTAGTTTTTAGTCGCCCTGGCTGGAGGCTTTAAATTCATTTAAGGTAGTCACAGGATAGTCCGGTTAAGTAGTCATGACCTCAAAAAAACAGAAAATATACGTTCCTATTTCTACACTACTACCCTTGCTTTCATTTTATCACTAACTTCATCGCTGCCACAGTATTTTTGTCTTAATGTTGGGAACAGTTCTATGCGCAACCCTAGCGCACATCTGTAATTCCTGTTTTGGATCGTATCGTTGTGTGTTTAGTATTTAGTCACTCAGTTTAACATCCGATCAACTTGGCTGCATCGCCCTCTGCAAGCCTTGAGTTTGGACGTGAAACTAGAACAGAGAGGAAGTTTGTTTTATGATAACATGTACACACTGGCAACGACACACTTCACAAAACTAAACCTAATTTAAGTTCAGACCATCTGTTTATTTCTATTTCATTAAGAAAAGGACAGAAAATAAAATTCGACACTCTATATACAAATCAGATGTGAATAAAACATGACTGAAAACACACAAAGGGCGATAGAAAGAACTATGCTCGGAATTTCTCTGCGCGATCGAATCAGGAATGAGAAGATTGCAGAAGAACCAAAGTCACCGACATAGCTCTTCGAGTCGCTAAACTTAAGAGGCAGTGGGCGGGGCACATTGTTCGTAGAATCGATGGCCGATGAGACAGTAAGGTTCTGGAGTGGCTGCCACGTACCAGAAGACGCAACGTAGGGAGGACCCTAATAAGGTGGACCGATGACCTGGTGAAGGTCGCGGAAAGCCGGCGGATGCGGGCAGCACTAGACCAGTCATCGTGGAATGGGGATACTTTTGTCCAGCAGTAGACTTCTATAGACTGAAGAAGTAGAAGAAAAACATGGCGACTAAAAATACGTCAATTTATGTCACGCGTTGAATAATTCGACAAACTTTTATTTTTCTTCTGTCCTTATCTTAATGGAATAGAAAGAAGTAATCGCACTGAACTTGCATTAAGTTCAGTTCGTGGACAAGGAAATCAATGACAACAAGTGGACAAGGAAATCAATGTTAACATCTATTAATTTGACCTGAGAAGCATCAGGCGAAGAGTCATCCTCAATTATTAAAACCGATAACCGTTTTCAAACAAAAAGCTAAAACAATTATCTAGGTATTTTCAAAATCAAAATCAAAAGTCATTTGTTCAAATTAGGCTGAGGATCAGCACTTTTTGAACGTCAATATTACATAAGACAGTCCCCCAAAACGCCCTCCCGTCGACACTTCCTAGTGCTTTCGCTGGGAGTAAGAAGTGGCGAAACAAACTCCCCAGCAGGCAGCAACACAGCTGTCTGTTCATTAAAATAAAAAACACGTGACTTTATACAATACCACGTATAGTGATGAACACAATAAAATACAACAACAATGAAATTATTTACCATATGCCAGCTACCACGCCAAAATACCAGCAAAGCAAAACAATATATATGTACAATTATATTTAAATGAAAATGTAATTAACTAAAAACGTATTACTTAAATAAAAGCCCCAGGCATAAAGAGCGTGACAGCTTACATATTTAAGTATTGTAAAAAAGTAAATTATATGAACTCATATAACGTGTCAGTAAGCTAATTCCGGAGAAAGAACACAAACATTGTCCTGAGTTAATCAGAGCGACCAGCTATTCTTATCATTTAAATAATCATTCACGGAATAATATGCCTTTGAACAAAGCTTGGATTTGATTTGTGCTATAAATGCATTGTAAGGCAAGTCTAGCAAAGCAGAGGGTATCTTGTTATAGCTATACCAAGCCCAACAAAAGAGTTATGAACCTTTTGAAGTCGGTGAAAAGGTGCTCCTTCCGTGTTTCCTGAGCTCACCCAGGAAACCACCAGAAACTTAAAGATTTGTGCTCTAGATTTTTGATATATGTATGAAGAAGTGACTTTCAGTGCCACGAGTAGTTTCTGCTATGATATATACCATTCATTTTAAAATAACCATTTTTGAGGTTTTGCTTACATAGGTAGGTACCTATGTAAGCAAAACCTCAAAAATGGTTATTTTTAACAGACTTCAAAAAGGAAGAGGTTACTCAATTCGACCGTATACATATATATGCGTTTTATTATGTTTGTTCGCGGATAACTTCGTCGTTTACGAACCGATTTTGATAATTCTTTTTCTGTTGGAAAGAAGACATTCCCAATTTGGTCCTATGATAAGGACATCAGGGTTTGATGGTGGAAGACCAGAGAAATCAAGGGGAACTTTTGAAAATCGGAGGGGCAACCAGTGCGTTTGTAAGTTTTTTCATTAAGTATTTTAGCGTCAGCATCCAGTCTAACAGATGCAGCTGAACAGTACTTATCACAACTAAAAAGTGTAAAATAAAAACTTTTTTTTACAAAAAAAACAACAGACTTCCAAAAAACACTACAAAGTGAAAAAGAACTAATTTCGGAAGTCGGTGTCAAAAAATAATATACAAAAACCAAAGACACCGACTTCCGAAATTATATGTATAGTTGTTATAGTATTATGAAATCAGAAAAATATTTATAAAATTACTAAAAACCGCTACAATTTTAGTTTTCCATTTGTCAGTTGGTTCTTAAACTATGTTGTTAAGTCCTATATTACATGTGTAGTTATCCAAAACCATAGATGTTTTTCAAGACACAGACAAAAATAAATATTATAATAGGTTAACATAACTGCAAACTATATATTGTACCTACAGATTTACCATGGTCACCTCTAGTAAAAATCTCTAGCTGCGCCAACGCTGAGAAGTAAACGCACGTCTCCTTGCTTAGCTGCTGTGCACGTGACCAATGTGCCACAGACAATTGAGTCATTGCTCTAATTCATTTTAAAATAAATCTAAGTACTAATCTATCGACCGTGCTTATATTTAGAAAAGATAAAAGCTATCTTTGCCGGCCTGAGTAGTGTGCTGTTTGGGAAGCAAATCGAATTAGTTCACTAGTCGGATCGCAGAGGTCAGGCGCCACTCGCCTGTGGAGTATAAATACTTTGACATATAGGAGCACTTAAAAACTTAGTGAATAGGAAGGAAGACGGCAGTTGAGCGAGGTGATGCAATGTTGAACCCATCAACACGATCAACAGTGCTGCGCCAGAGGGAGATTGATCTGGAGACCCTCTACGACCAAACTGCCGACACAACAACATTTGGTGCATCGTACCCGGCACACATCGCAACACAACTACTCAGACCCGTCCTCCGTACGGCTTCATCAGACATCATGCCGGAATACGACAAATTGCTTGACGGCAAGACTTTGTCTGGTGGTCCGGTAGCCGATATTATGGTCTACCACCGAGAGATCAAATGATAAAAATTTGCTGACATCCTGTCGAACTAATGTCAAGAGATTTGCTTGCTTTTTGTTACTTCGGTAAGCCAACCGCAGAGCAGAAGTTATAGATTCTTTCTGATACAAAGAAACTCTAGCTCTAGCTCTACCTATTAAAGTGTCTTTAATTGTTGTTCGGGATGATGATGTTCCCCGATAAGGTGGATTTAGCTCCACGCTAAGTACTGGCGCTGATAGTGGTTCACACACAAAACTAATTGTAAGTTAAGTGCACCTTTTTCTTTCCATTTCGTTAAGAAAAGAATAAAAGATTATACAGTATGTTAAGAAAACCCTGTCCGACCCATAAGGATAATAAAGGTTAGAAACACATGACCAAATATAATATAAAATTTTACGTAATCATCATAGTACCAATACAAATGAATTTTGAAATAATCTTTTTCTCCCGCGAATTAATTCCAACTTCCCCGAAATTTGGTAATTTTTAAAAAAGTGACAACACCGGTATTATTATGAGCGAATAGCGATGCGACCACGTGCCGCGTGCCCTGCCGCCCGCCGCCCGCGGTAGGGTGAACGCACGTTTATTAAGTTACCACTCTTTGCGAAATAATGTTTATTTTTTTAGGGGGATTTTTTTTTAGTTTATCCCGGTTATGTATCCATTACGTCATTGTAATTCGTATTTGACAGGTTACACTGACATTTTATCTTCTGTCCTTTTCTTAATGAAATCTAAAGAGAAAGATACACTGAACTGAAGTTTAATTTAGTTTGTGGACAGGGGGGGGGGATCAGGGTCAATGTCTCGTCATCTGTGTTTGTATACTTGTGCCTGTAACCTACTGACAATAGAAGTAAAATCAATTTAAATTGTTGTCAAAAATAAAGGCTTTCTTTCTATAAAAATAAAGGTTTTCTTTCCATTTTAATATCTACCATTAACGTTTCCATTTGCGTGAAATTAAAAGCAAAAAACTCAGCAATATTTTACATTCAGGCACCAGGCGCACAGAACCGCAAGCAGGTTGAATGTAATCTCATTATTACTAGAGCAGTGCGGTGACGGTTTAGATTTAGAAAGTAATATCGATTTCGCGAATTCGTTTTGATGAAGAAATGAAAACGTTGGTCAAGCGTGAAACGAGATCGCTTTACTTTTGTTGTACATTAAAATAGTTTTTAACAATCATGAACGTTCTTCAGATACATAAGAGGCAGGCAGGTAGATTAGATTAGTTAAGAGGAAGTCTGAAGTTTGGCACCAGTTTACAATTTCATACGACTATTATTATATAGTTAGTTGTGTGAAATTGTACAGGGGACTTGAAAATTGTGTAAAATTGTACCGGGAATTTGAAAAGTTGAGTGAAATTGTACCGCAAACTTGAAAAGTTGTGAGAAATTGTACCGGGTAAACTGAAAAGTTGCGTGAAATTCTACCGAGGACTTTGTACAGGGGATTTTAAAAGTTGTGTGAATTATACCTGGGACTTGAAAAGTTGTGTGAAATTAAACCGGGGACTTAAAATATTGTGTGAAATTGTACTGGGGACTTGAAAAGTTTTGTGAAATGAGCTGTAATGTTATGGGCATGTGATGTGGAGGAATAAGGTAAATATCACCAGGAAAGTTTTCAGCACGAGTAGGTACGAGTAGGGGAAGGCCAAAGATACGTTAAGATTGAGAATGATATGCTACTCGCCAATGTGTAAAGAAAGAGATCGGAGCAGTGGTCACTTGTTAATATAGATAGATGAACTCTTAGTTTATAACGGCCCTTTTTTTTTCTTCTTGACGCTGTGGAAATGCCTTTTCGCACCATACCCCGAAGGGCGTGTGGGGACTCGCGCAGCCGAAGCCGAGAATACCCACTAAAACCACAGCGGCACATCGGCATCTCCTGAGTGGCGGGGTCATGGGAAATAACAGAGCCTTTCTATCAATCCCCCGCCGGCGATTCCCGCCTAAAAGGCGGGCCCACAATGGTCCCTCCATAGGGAGGGGCCGGGCTGGGTACGTCTTCTTGTGCGAGAAGACGCAGCAGCCAAGGGTTTTTTAGCGAGGTGTCCTTCCTCTTAGCCCCACTCGTTTGCCCGGAGGCAAACGGGGCCCCCAGCTCCTCTCAATGAGGAGACCAGGTTGCACGACGGTGACCCGGAGTTCGGGTCACGTCAGCCTCCTGGAGTAGTGGCCGACCCGCCCCCGCCGCCGAAGCGGTCCCCACTTCTGGTTTTGGTCCGCGCCGGTAAACCGGTAACCCCTATATCTGGCCGTTCCCCTATCCGCCACCTGGGGACGCGTCCGATGGCAGGCCAGAAACTGCACACGGAAGTTTACAACGTTGGCGTAACAAAAACGTTGTAGACCTTGTAGTACCAAGCTCGCGCCACGGGCGCCTCTGTGCGTATATCCCCCACTTAACTTCCGTTCGCCTTGCCCGATCATTTTTCGTAACGCTTTCGCCAGTTTACTCCCCAAGTCAAGCGTGCCTAAAGAAGTTTCACTTCAAAAAAAGTGGATTCCCTCGGGGCCAAAAGGTCGGACTCTTCCTCCTGAATCAGGGGACCCCAATCTCGGGTAGTCCACGACCACGTGACGTTACGAAACGTTTACAACGCCTACCTTAAGTAAAAGTTACCCCTTTTTTTTGTTGGGATGGGAAATCATCAAATGACTTCTCCCGCTCTGGGCGGAGCGGAATAGCGTGTCAGACTTTTACTGACTAAAACCCACCCGTGTTTCTTCACTTGCCTGTGCGACGGCCAGGGCCACGGTTTCTTGTTTAACCAACCCGCAACCCTGACCTAGGAGGTATCGGGCTTCGTGGACCCCGTCACGACGTGCTGACATCTCTTTTTAATCACGACGCGGCGAGCTGCCCACTGCTCACCGCCCGCAGGCCCGCGCCTTCGGTGGCTGGGAGTTAGGTGTCGTCTCCCGACCAGGGCGTCCTGTGGCGGCTAGTGGCGTGAGGGCGCTGGGATTCCCGTTGCCTCACGCGCTCCGCCTCCTCCTTTGCCAGCATCACTGCTTCGCAGAAGGAGGTGACTGCCTGCCATGCACTCTCGCTCCGGACCATGGCCTGGACCAGGGTCGGACGCGAGAGATCGCCGCCGATCGCCGCTACGAGGACACGGCGGTGCTCTTCCCAAGCCGGGCAGACCTCCACCGTATGCAGTTAAAGTTATCCCTTACGAACGGACCTAAGATGTAATCTCCAGATGGTTAGATAATTACATAACGCTATCAGTAGCAATGTGTTTTATTATGACAGCTCGACAATAATCTTTGCATTATTTACGTTATTGAGGAGACACAGTTTTTGAAAATAATTCTTTTTTTTTTATTATAAACCAGTACTTGACTACAATCCCGCCTGATGGTAAACAGTGATGCAATCGTTAATGGTAAAGTGCGCTAGTTTATCACGCCTATTTACTTAAAAAAACTTAGTGGGTAGGTCATAGGATAGGAAGACGGCAGTTGAGCGAGGTGATGCAATGTTAAACGGTTAAACGCAACAACACGACCAACGATGCTGCGGCAGAGGGAGATTCAAAATCAAAATCAAAGCATTTATTTCAAATATATCAGTTACAGGCACTTTTGAATTGTCAAAAGGTCGGTCAGTCAGTAAGGTGAAGCTAGTCGCCCGTTCCAAAGAGTAGGTTACAAATGGAGCAGAACGGGCAAGAAACTCCATGGACACTCTTTTAAATTATCAAACTATTGATACAAATGTTTGATTACGTCTTCCATGTTGAAATCAACCGTGTGAGAACGATGCAGAAATATATTGTACGCTGAGAGGGTCCATTATGGAAAACAAAAAAAAAAAAACAATTCAGAAATTAAAATACTCCGTGATAGCTAAGAGATGACCTTTGACGGCTTCCGTCAGTGTATTAAAAGATTGATCTGGAGAACCTCCACGACCAAACTCCCGACACAACAACATTTGGCGCATCGTACCCGGCACACATCGCAACACAACTGCTCAAACACGCAATATTCCTATTTATCAACGTTGAACTACTTCTTTACCGTACGATCATATGATAGCAATACCTACCTACACTTAGTCTATAACAGAACTGTATTATCGATAGAAAGTCCATCGTATTGTGCTGCTCTATTTTAATTATCGTACTGTAAAGATGTTATTAGAGTCTGAACAACTTTTAATTTAAACCAGACTTAATTGAACAATGATGACGAGTGACGACTTTCCATTGAATTGAAAAGCATAGATAGTTGTTGATAATCTAAATACTTTATTAGAAGCAACAATGGTAGAAGAACTAGATTTATTTGATAACAATTTGAAGCGATGCCCAGGTAATTATGTTTAAAAATAACATTCTGAACCCAGTATTTCCACTCCTTAGACATAATATTGAAAGTGTGATAATTACAGACAATAATATTATGTTTGGATTTAAAAAGGTGTCCATGGAATTTCTTGCTCGTTCTTCTTCAAGAACAACGCTTTGAAATAGATTTATCTTTCTGACTGACAGTCGTGTTGATAGTTTTAAATATAACTGATTTGAATTGGATAGAAAAGCTATGGTGTTGACAATCTCCGTGGCGTAGCGGTAGCGAACGCGGCCGTTGCGCAAGGAGGCGCGGGTTCGATCCCCGCACAGTGCAAATATTTGTATGCATGAATATGAATATTTGCACTGGTCTGGTCGTGCCTCGGAAAGCACGTTAAGCTGTTGGTCCCGATACATCTAGTTGCAGTCGTTACGGGTTGTTGGAGCCCTCAAAAATCTAACAATTGGTCTAACTGCAATGCTTAGATATCGCCTTCGGGTTGTGGAGGTCAGACGGCAGTCGCTTCACGGAAAATATCGAAGTTTAGCCAAAATCAGCAGTTGATTGGTAAAGCGGACCCCAGACTCCAAAGCTGAAAAGCTACGGATGCGACTGGGATTAACACTAAGATGATGATGATGAGAAAAGCTATGGTGTTACAGATTCTCGAGCGTACAGAGATTACTCACTCTAAAAATTTGATTGCGGAGAAACCTAGGCTGACTTGCCCACCCCTAGGCCTGACTTGCCCCCTCTAGGCCAGAAGCTAGGTACGGCCATGCTGGGGAGCATGTGACAAAGTAAGTGGTGAGTATGATTGTCTATGACAAAAAGAAAACCTAAGTAAATGTGGACGATACAATACAATGAACACTGTGATGACGGCTGTAAGAAATGTGTGGAATATAAATACATACAATATGTAAAGAAAACCCTGTCCGATCCGTAAAGGTATTGTTAGGTATCAATAACTGATTCTACTAATGGTTACAAAACAGGGCTAAACTTAAAAAAAAAAATCCCCCCAAAAATATTATTTCGCAAAAAAGAGGTAACTTAATACATGTGCGTTAAGCACCATTCCGCGGGCGGCGGGTGGCAGGGCACGTGGCACGTCATCGCATCGCTATTCGCTCATAATAATACCGGTGTTGTCCCTTTTTTAAAAATTACCAAATTCGGGGAAGTTGGAATTAATTCGTGGGAAAAAAAGATTATTTCAAAATTCATTTGCATTGTACTATGATGATTACGTAATATAATTTTATATTATATTTAGTCATGTGTTTACCTAACCTTTATTATCCACAAAGCAACATCTCAAGCCCACTCCTTTCTCCTTCTAACTAACGGCTTTAGAAAGGGATTCCATAAAAGTCAAGTGTCCCTTATCGCTTGAAAGTATTTACAAGCAAGTTCCTCAACTAGCATGCTTCCTTAGTACTTTCACGTCACATACACGTGTGGTCTGAACTCGAGCAATTTAATTAAAAACTTAGAATCGCAATTAGCTGACAATTGGTTGTAATCAATTCTTGGAAATGCTTCGATAACTAGTTTGCATAAATAGGCTGTGATGGCGCACGGAGACTTGATGGAGTGGGCATAATGTATAATGATTATGAAGCCAATTCAATGGTTCAAGGTAAATCGTATGTGAAAAAACAATTCTGCAGAGGTATTGTGTTTTCCGGTGGAGGTTTTTATAACACGTTTTCCTAATATAGTGTGTGTACATCGCGCAGCCGAACAGTCTTTTTTATAAACAATCTCATAGCACCATAACATTTGTTTGGTCATATTTATTAAAATTTCATCATCATTTTTTATACGTTCGTTTCTTCCTTGATTAACCTTTTTATCGTCCCACTGCTGGGCACAGGTCTCCTCTCATACAGAGAAGGATTGAGCGTAATCACCACGCTTGCTCAATGCGGGTTGGCGATTTCAGACTTAAAGTCCAGGTTTCCTCAAGATGTTTTCCTTCACGTCATGACCCGCGGTATGTACTCATAAATAGGCCAAGTCACGATTGTGATCCCCGAAGAAGGGAGAAGCCTACCTATAGTACAGCTACATACATCTCGTGAGAAATTGAATTAGCCATAGCTACTAATCTAGACACCGACCCCAACTGAGAAATTCTGTATCGAATAAGTAGCACTTTGCTGAACCTAATTATCGAACCCGGGACCTAAGGCTTGGCATGAGCGTTTGCCACTAAAGGAGCAGTCATCCGTAGCATTATGGAATTAATGAAGAATCTCTCTCAATCTTTTAGTCGAAGACTTAAATGATTGTAGGTGCAACTCTAAACTTAATAATGAGTACTATCGCTTAGCTTAATCTCGCTAGCTGGTGGCATATGGTAAATAATTTCAATTAATGTTCTGTGTTTTCTTGTGTTAAATACTATACATAGTATTGTATAAAGACCGTGTTTTTTTTTAAATGAACAGACAGCTGTGTTGCTGGGGAGTTTGTTCTGTCACTTCTTCTTCCCAGCGAAAGCACTAGGAAGTGTCGATGGGTGGGCGTTTTGGGGGACTGTCTTATGTAATATTGACGTTCAAAAAGTGCTGATTCTCAGGCTTTGATTTTGATTTAATAAGCAGGGTAGGTAATATCTTTAAAATGTTTCTCTCAACTATCATATATTTTGAAACGTGTGCCACACTAGGGTTTTCTCCGATATCGTGGGTGCGTTTACAAACATTGAATAAACTCATACACATAAACAGCCAGACCCGGAACAAGTACTTCTAGTCACACAAATATTCATTCCATGCGGAAATCGAACCCGTGACACACAGCATGACAGTCTACTTTTCACTTTTGTTACAATTATCATCCACTCAGATTTTAACAGTAATTAACCAATCCGCCAAATGATGGCCTTGACGGATAACGAAGTAGGTACTTGTAGCTCCACGTGCCTGAGTCAGCACATTCCACACACCTGTACAGACGACAGATTATAAAGCTGTCAGATTCCTTTATCCGATTTTCCACTTTATTTCTAAAGCATTAAGACTCAAGGTTCATTGGGAATATCTGACAGTTTGGGGTTGCTTGACCTGCTCCGTCCGTACATGATATCGACTGTCTCAAGTAGTTTGGTCCAAAATAAATACTTCATTATCTTGTAGTTTCATAACAATAGGTTTAAACTATTTTCATCTATCATAATCTGTTCTGCACTTACCCGAATCTACCCTTCTTATCGCCTTTGACGGCGGCCCCTTGGAATGTAGCTTCTTAGCAAAACGACTGGTCAAAACGAATTTCGGAGCCTTTTCGTTTGGCAGTAAGTGGGGAGGGAGCTGCGCAATATTTGCACTGATCTGGTCGTGCCTCGGAAACCACGTTAAGCCGTTGGTCCCGGTTGCCATACGAACATCTAATGGCAGTCGTTACGGCGTGTTGTACCCTTCAAAAGTCCAACTTTTGGTCTGACTGCAATGCTTTGATATCGCCTTCGGTTTGTGGAGGTCAGATGGCAGTCGCTTCACGGAAAATATCACAGTTAGACTGGTAAAGCGGATCCCAGACTCTAATGCTGAAAAGCTTCGAATGTGACTGGGATTAACTCTGAGGTGATGATGGTAATGAGTAGGTGGGGAGCTTGCTGCGCCACTTCTTCCCTGCTAGAGCACTAAGACGTGATAAAAGGCATGCGTTTTGGTGAGCTAATGTGCGTTTGAAGTTCAAAAAGTGCTAATTCTCCACCCAGCTTAATAAATGACTCTTGATTATGTATAGATTGTGTTTTTTACATACCTATTTGTAGACAGTAGAACCTCTTATTATATTTTCAAATAATTAATACATATTACCTATAATATAATCTGCAGACGACAGCACTACAATCTGTCAGATGTCTTTATTAGATTTTCAACTTTATCTCTGAAATATTAAGGCTCAAGTTTGATTGGGAATGACAGTTTCGGGTAGCTTGACCAGTGTAACTACCATGAATTTACATTACGAAACTCGATCGTCGATATCGAGCGCGTTTGAATCGATTGGCCTGCTTCAAGGTTGTAAGTACCCCCAACCAAGAGTCTCGTAATGAAAACACTGGTGTCGTCCGTACGAGAGTAACTGAGTAATTAGTAATTCGACACTGCAATGTCCCGAGGTTAAATCCCGACGCGTACAAATGTGGAGCTTAAGTTTATACTAACAGCGTATGTTCGTGATTTATCAAAATCAATTTTTATAATGTAACTTATAAACTTTTTTCGCGAATACTATTTATCTATCTGAAAGAGGCGGTACCAGGCTGTCAGATCTACGCAGAAGTGCGTCTGAAAGTTGATTTATGAGTGGTCTAAATTAATATAATAACCGTGACCTATTTGAAACAATTTCTAGCTATAGGATAGATCAAATTTTGTACAGACAACAAACAGCACACCAAGCTACTACAATCTGTCAGATTACTGTATTAGATTTTCAACTTTATCTCTGAAGCATTAACGCCCAAGGTTGATTGAATATTTGACAGTTTCGGGTAGCTTCTACTGCCGTCGTCCGTGCCTAAACGAGAATAACTTTAGCAAATCTACTTAAAAATTGAGAAAATTCATGAAGAATAGAATAGAATACTCTTTATTAAGTACACCATATAGATTACAGAAACATTAAATATAAAGATTTTACAAAGGGTGACGCAATGGGCGGATCTTTTACAGACAACCTTTGGATGGAATACTAAGGGGAAGGAGAGAGAAATAATGTAGGTAGTCTACAGTGTACTATTCACATCCACAGATTACACAGTGTGTTAAGAAAACCCTGTCCGACCCATAAGGATAATAAAGGTTAGGTAAACACATGACCAAATATAATATAAAATTTTACGTAATCATCATAGTACCAATACAAATGAATTTTGAAATAATCTTTTTTTCCCGCGAATTAATTTCAACTTCCCCGAAATTTGGTAATTTTTAAAAAGTGACAACACCGGTATTATTATGGGCGAATAGCGATGCGACCACGTGCCGCGTGCCCTGCCGCCCGCCGTCCGCGGAATGGGGCATAGGTGTGCATAGCGCACATTTATTAAGTTACCTCTTTTTGCGAAATAATATTTATTTTTAGGGGGATTTTTTTTAAGTTTAGCCCGGTTTTGTATGCATTAGTAGAATCAGTTATCGATACCTAACAACACCTTCACGGGTCGGACAGGGTTTTCTTAACATACTGTATAATACATGTGTACTTACGTAACTATAATAATAAATATATACATCCAATTAATAAACATCATACAAGAGCAAATAACAAATAGTGGCGCCGAATCTGTTGTTCATAAACTAAACTAATTCTAAATTAAGTGCATCTTTTTCTTTAAATTTCGTTAAGAAAAGAATAGAAGATAACATTTTAATTTAATCCTGTCAAATTAAAATACTCATAGACAGTTTAGACGTGATTATAAACATGGCGACTAAAAATACGCCAGTTTACGTCAGGAGCGCACTAATTTGACAGGTCTAAACTGACATTTTATCTTCTGTCCTTTTCTTAATGAAATGGAAAGAAAAAGATGCACGTAACTTGAAATGAGTTTAGTTTATGAAAAACAGAATCGACGCCAAAGACATGTTTAAAGAGAGAGGAAGTGTTTTTTTATCTGAGTTTTATGGTTCCCAGTGTTCAAATGTGGTGTTGGAAGGTGCGAAATCTTATTTGTATGTTTAAAATATCATCCATCATAGTATTGTGGACATAATCATCATTGTCGTTCTTTATCATCATTTAAACGATCTGTTTCTTTTGATGCGACCTACGGTCACAGCGATAGAAATTGCCTACGAAAACTACAGTAAATCAAATTGTACCTGCAGCTAATAAAAATAAACTTTACAAAATATGCAAAAAGCAAGTACACGTACCGAAATAAATTATGTATAATTAAATGACCAACCCCCTTTTCATTGGAGCAACATTGTAAGTACACGTCGGACGGGGAGCGCGCCCCTCACCTGCGCGTTGTTGCCGCTGCGTGCACGCTGCCCGGAGCGGCAACAGCGCAGGTGTCGAGTTCGCTGTTCGCTGGGCACTTGGATAGGCCCTGAGCTGTCTGCGGTCCTAGTACAATGAGATGATATTTATGTTTGTAATCATCATGTTATTTAAAACGTAGTGATGAATAAGAAAAAACGGTTTGGAGATCATTCTTTAGCTACTATGAATGTTGAATTATTTTGTAATAATTATGTAAATTGCCTTAATCTTATACTTCCTACTTGATTCAGGATCAACTCTGTCGGCAAGGATCGCAAAGTAATTAATCTAACCAACGTTAACACAATAAATAAATAAAAGATCTCACAGAAGAAATCACAGAGATTGAGCTAGCCCCAAAGTAAGTTCGAGACTTATGTTATTGGATACTAACTCAACCATACTATATTTATAATACATACATATATAGATAAACATCCAAGACCCAGGCCAATCAGGAAAAGATCGTTTTCCATCATATCTTGGCCGGGAGGACGACATACAATAAAAATACATACAACAAGGTAACACAGCTAAGCTAAGCCGGGTCAATGGTTACAATAGAAATACAATAATAGAAGGGTTCATTTCAAAATCTCTCACATCCAATAAAAAAAGTTCTTTCGTCGAATTAGAGTTCGTCTCCAACTTGCACAGCCATATGATTAAACCCAGTGTAATGTCATGCATGTCATACGCTATTTATTTATTAACAAGCTGGAGTTGTATGTCATGTGAGGTTAATATCATCATTCTTCGTCAAACGTATACATGCATTGAAAGGCTAAGGAATGTTCTTTCTTCGTCAACCTATGTATTCTTTGATTGTTAATATGTGCGTAATAATTGAAAATTAATCCTTAACATTAGAATTTGTTATTTGAGAGGTTTGGAAAAGAAAATCTTTTATGACAGGAAGTCTCAAAACCGTTATCCCTGTTTGAGCATCAAAACAATTTTGTTAATTAGACGAATATATCTTTAAAAATAGGAAAATAAGAATTGTAATTTTTAATTAGAAACTCAGAAATGCAAGCAACCTCTGTTCATTACTACTCACTAAAATGACCCAAATTTTCATCTCAAAACAGAATAATTAAGTGGCATCACAAAAAAACATGACCTACAAACAACCTCTCACAATTACTGAAAAAACTCTTTTGTTACCGAAAAATAATTAGCCCAGAATGAGGACTTCAATCTCAAAGACAATAAGAAAAAGTAACTCGACGAAACAAATACCAAAACAACCCTTTCAAACTTTTACAATGTATAAAATGAGAATAAAGTGTCCCAAGAATCGGTCCCTGGAGAACGCCCAACAGGTATATCTGTCTCTTTCAAACTCGACGTGAAACTCTTGTTCCTTTCGTTTGTGTGAGTAAGAGGGGAGACAATGGAACAGTTCCGGTTTGGTGTGTATCGGAGAACAGATGTGTTTGACGTCAGATCGGTGGCGCTATAGTGTCGAAGGCATGAGTCGGAACTGCTCGTAACGTGAAATGTACAATGATTATTGCTGTGCGATGCGTGCGGCGGCAGGTCGGATGCGATATCACTTTACGTTTGATATGAATGTAGAGAAAAGGAAATGTATTGATATTGGAAAATGTAAACTGGGAAAATATTGTACTGACTTTCATAAATATGTGTAATATGATTTATAATTGTTTATTTCGCAATATAGTGTAGTCGTGCTGGCCTAGTGGCTAAAACCAGCATCTCAAATATGAGTGTGCGGGTTCGATTCCAGGTCAGGCAAGTACCAATGTAACTTTTCTAAGTTATATGTACTTTCTAAGTATATCTTGGACACTAATGACTGATTACAAGGTGAAGGAAAACATCTTGAGGAAACCTGGACTTTAAGTCTGAAATCGCCAACCCGCATTGAGTAAGCGTGGTGAATGCACTCAATCCTTCTGTGTATGAGAGGAGACCTGTGCCCAGCAGTGGGACGATAAAAAGTTGATGATAATGAGAATGATTTCGCACTGTAAAACATTCAACTATTTGGCATTGTATACAAAATGTATGCAACACAAAAAACAGGTGACATGAAACTAAGTGACCCTATGATTACGGGAATTACGGGGACGGACCGGTATTAGGATAGTCATGAGTATTTAAAGATACCAAAAAAATCAGACATGTCTGGTAGAATAAAATGACTTTTCCCGCTTTGGGCATGTCAGACTTTTACTGAATAAAATCCACCCGTGTTTCTTCAACCGGGTAACCCTTTGAAGCATCCAACGGAGAAAAAATCCAATCAAACTTGTACCGGTGACTCAGAGGTCGCGAAGAGTCCGCAATTCTTGGCAACTTTAATGAGAATTATGATAGCTAGAAACTGTTGCGGGGTGAGGGGGAGGCTGAGCTCTAGGAAACGCTTTGATGTTGAAGTTAGTCTGAAATGAAACTAATAAGATTAATAGTTGAGTTTCATCTGAGGAGGACTTACTTCGCGGAAGTAGGTACTCCGACTTTCCTGTGTTTAGTTTAGTTAATGTTTGTGTATGTAGTGATGCAATCGTTGATGGTAAAGCGCGCTCCTTTATTAAGCCTATTCACTTAAAAAACTTAGTGAATATGAATGAAGACGGCAGTTGAGCGAGGTGATGCAATGTTAAACCCAACAACAAGACCAAAGATGCTGCGTTAGAGGGAGATTGATCTGGAGACCCTCCACGACCAAACTCCCGACACAACAACATTAGGCACATCATACTCGGCACACATCGCAACACAACTGCTCAGATCCGTCCTCCATGTGGCTTCACCAGGCATCATGCTGGTACACAACGAATCGCTTGACGGCAAGATTTTGTCTGGTGGGTGGTAACTTCTGCCAGCAACCAATATTATGGCCTACTACTGAGAGGTGTCTGGTACGAATTCATTTTTGTAATATAAATAGAAAAGTGGCGACGATATAATGGACAAACTAGAAAAGCATCGAGGCAACTTATGCGGGCTGCTCACCAGGTTCGACAATTACGTCGAGCAGTTACCGACATAGCTCTTCGAGTCACTAAAATTAAGTGGCAATGGGCGGCACATTGCTCGTAGAACCGTTGGCCTATGGGGCAGTAAGGTTCTGTAGTAGCGGCCACATACATACCGGAAGACGCAGCGTAGGGAGGCCCCCAACAAGTTAGACCGATGACCAAGGGTAACATGAGTTTCCATTACGAGACTCGATCGTCGATATCGACTGCGTTTGGCACTCTCATTGGTTGAGAGTCCTTACAACCTTGAAGCGGACCAATCGATGAGTCTCGTAGTGAAAACTTAGGGTAGTCACACTGGTGAAGGTAGCGGGAAACCGATGGATGTATGTCATTTTTGAGGAAGATATTCTCGTAAGTTTTATATATCCCGTATTTTGTTTTTTTATATTTTTGTTTTGTTTGTTTGTTTAAACTGTACTCTCACGATATACAATTGGATTTACTTTTTATATCTTTTTATTATTAAGTTTTTTTTTTATTTTTGTAATTTTTACTGTAATTTAATTGTTTGTTGCATCGGGTGACGTCTGTACGTCGACGCCGGCTGTCGCTGAAAACCAGCGCTGGGCTCTGTTTTCGCATAGAATCGCAGCATAATGCTGAGCGACAGCCGTTTTGCGTGGACGTGACGCATGTTTCCCTCAACTATTTCTTATTTTTTTTATGTTTTTGTAAACTCTTGCGTCATTTTTCTTGCAAATAAACGTTTTTCTTTCTTTCTTTCTTTCTTTCACAAGACTGGTCATAGTGGAAAGCCTTCGGGGAGGTCTTTGTCCAGCAGTGGACATCTTTAGGCTGAAGAAGAAGAGAGCGTCGATGTCTCACGAGGACATCACTGGTCGCTCTCAGAGCCGGAATGAGACTAGCCCTTCGGGATGTCCAAGAGAGAATCGAAAACCAAACCATAGATAACGAATACGATGTCTCTTATGCACAGGAGGAGCAATATAATTACCAATCAGTGTAAGATGTTACTTGTGTTGAGGGTGCCGGCGCACCGAGCCTAACAATAGGGGTGTTTCCAAGGTATGAAAATCAAAAAAATAATTAGTCCGTCTTATAGACAGTAAAAAAAAATAAGACCCGTATTTTTTATTTTGTCGAAATTACCAAAAACTACTGAGATATAGCGTATTAAAGTTACGGAGTGGGGGCTAATTACGTTACGCCGTGGTATATTTCGTACCACGGCGTGACGTCGTGCGACATTTCAAATCAATATACCTTCTTAAGTATTTGAATGAAAGAAAAAAGAAAAAATACGTATTCAATAGTTTTTATAAATCTGTGTGATGGACATTAAATTATTTTTTAGGATACAACCCAATTGAACACGTAGCGGTGTGTTAAAGACAAAGATAATTTTATTTTGCCAACATGGTTAAAAAGATGACAAAAAATAAATGTATATACATATAATGACAGGTTCAGCCATGTTTTACCATTTTGGCAGGCATATTTTTTTTCAAAACATTCAACTTAAAACTAGAACTTTTTTTACAAAAAAAAACAACCGACTTCCAAAAAACATTACAAAGTGAAAAATAACTAATTTCGGAAGTCGGTGTCCGAAATTACTTACACTTTTTAGTTGTGAAAAGTACTGTTCAGGTGCATCCGGTTAGACTGGATGCTGACGCTAAAATACTTAATGAAAAAACTTACAAACGCACTGGTTGCTCCTACGATTTTTAAAAGTTCCCCTTGATTTCTCTGGTCTTCCACCATCAAACCCTGATGTCCTTATCATGGGACCACCTTGGGAATGTCTTCTTTCCAACAGAAAAAGAATTATCAAAATCGGTTCATAAAAGACGAAGTTGTCCACGAACAAACATAAAAAAAGCATATATACTACGGTCGAATTGAGTAACCTCCTCCTTTTTGAAGTCGGTTAAAAATTCAATTTAGGAGATTAGTTCAAAACTACATTATTCTAACTTAAAAGAAAAATCTTTTTCAGTAAGGTACTCATTTATATTATACCTAGTACGTTTTCAGGACTAAAAGGCTTGGGAGTCTTTTTTAAAATAATTTTAACGGAAGCTCTTTCGAGCTCTTTGGTAACTTATTATAAATAACTGGAACCATGCAGTAGACACTTTTGCGCATAAGTGCAGTCTTAGCTGATTCCTGACATAGCAAGGTATTGTCGCGTCTATTGCGAGGAAAAACGTCAGCTATACATCTGAAATCAGTTTTGATAAATGATTATTTTTCGTAAATAGTAGATTTGTACAAACACTTCAAAGTTAAGTAGGTAAGTCGTGGTGGCCTTGTAGTTAAAACACCAGCCTCTCAACTATGAGTGTGCGGGTTTGATTCCAGCCAAGACAAGTACTAATGTAACTTTTCTAAAGTTAGATGTACTTTCTAAGAATACATCTTGGATGCCAATGACTGATTAAAAGGTGAAGGAAAACATCTTGAGGAAACCTGGAGTTTAAATCTGAAATCACCAACCCGCATTGAGCAAGCGTGGTGATTACGCTCAATCCTTCCCTGTACGAGAGACCTGTGCCCAGCAGTGGGACGATAAAAAAGGTTGATGATGATGATCATGAATTCAAAGTCAATTAGTTTGGATTGGTGATACTAATGATTTTAATTATTTAAAGCAACGTTTCATACGTCTACGGTCACGAATCATATTCTGTTGAACGTACAACATGACAGTGACCTGTAGGATAATTAAGTAAAACACTATCACTAGCAATGAGTTTCATTTTGACAGTTCAACAACATTCATTCCGTTTTATTCATTGATGAGCACACACATTTTCGAACAAATGAAGCAATGGATGGGCAATTTGCTTCGAAATGATTCCAATTAATAGTAATAGCACGTGATGCAATTAGGGTGCAGTATTGGCAAAAAAAAAAATTAAGTCGTGGTGGCCTAGTGGTTAAAACACCAGCCTCTCAAGTATGAGTGCGCGGGTTCGATTCCAGGTCAGGCAAGTACCAAAAAAAAACCACCACACATTTTCCCACCCACCACGCCAGAAAAACGCCGAGCAATGAAGCTCGACGAGTCCCGGAGAAACGATTCAACTGTCTTGGTTCCCGCAACGAAATTAATCAGAAAAGAATAGCGGAGGAGTAAGAAAAATGATAATTTTTCTACTTCCCTAGGGTAGCAGGCAAGTACCAATGTAACTTTTCTAAAGTTATATGTACTTTCTAAGTATATCTTGGACACCAATGACTGAAGGTGAAGGAAAACATCTTGAGGAAACGTGGAAAAAGGAGCAAGCGTGGTAATTACGCTCAATCCTTCTCTGTATGAGAGGAGACCTGTGCCCAGCAGTGGGACGATAAAAAGGTTGACGTTGATGATTGGCAAAAAACGTGTGCAAATATGCATTTCGCAGTTACCTTAGCCCATCCGCCTCGAAAAAATACCAGCAGCAAGTACGCGTGCACTTGCTTTACGTGAAGCGTATCTATGTGTGTGTGCGTTCTTGATTAATGTATACAGTCAGCCTTCTGACTCTATTTCGTGAATGTACACAACACACACGCTTTTAAAATCTCAAAGAAAAATATCCAATCAATAGTATTCTGTTTACATTGATCGCTCGCTTTGTAAACACGACGGGCGCTTGTTTATTTAGCACGTAATGTAAACTGTGCCGGCGTTTTTATTAATATGAACTCCTTAATGAACTACAGTCTTTGGAATGTTGCGCTGAAAATGTAATTTACTTATACACGTGACGTTCCATAAGTGAGCGGGTTTAATAAAAAGTGAGAGGATAATGGCACCGATTCTTTTTTTAACAAACTAAGTAACTAACTTAAGTTCAGTGAATATTTTTCTTTATCATCATCATCATCAACCTTTTTATCGTCCCACTGCTGGGCACAGGTCTCCTCTCTTACAGAGAATAAATAAATAAATAAATATATACGGACAAATCACACAGATTGAGCTAGCCCCAAAGTAAGTTCGAGACTTGTGTTATGGGATACTAACTCAACGATACTATATTTTATAATAGATACATATATAGATAAACATCCATGACCCAGGCCAATCAGGAAAAGATCGTTTTTCATCACGACCTGGCCGGGGATCGAACCCGGGGCCTCCGCGTCGCTTGACCGCTGCGCCACGGAGACCGACAAAAGAGAAGGATTGAGCGTAATCACCATGCTTGCTCAATGCGGGTTGACGATTTCAGACTTAAAGTCCAGGTTTCCTCAAGATGTTTTCCTTCACGTTTTAATCAGTCATTGGTGTCCAATACTTAGAAAGTTATTTAAACTAAGTAATTTAAACATTGGTATTTGTCTGACCTGGAATCGAACCCGCACACACATACTTTACTTTTGTCGTTCTCCGTGGCGCAGCGGTCAACATGCCTGCCTGCGACGTGTAGGCCCCGGGTTCGATCCCCGGCCAGGTCATGATGGAAAACGATCTATTCCTGATTGGCCTGGGTCTTGGATGTTTATCTATAAGAAAATCTATAAGACATAAGATTTTTTTTTATAATTATAAACTAGTACTTGACTGCAATCCCGCCTGATTGTAAGCACAGATGCAATCGTCAATCAATAATAGTTTAGGTTTAGGTGACAGGCTTATACTGTCCTCCCATCCCATACCCACTGTGATTTAAAAACATTGCAAAAGACAATTATTTTATGGAGTTTCTTGCCGGATCTTCTGACGTTTCATAAGTGTCCATGTTGGTTTGTACGATATAAAATCTTCATCATCAACCTTCTTTATCGTCCCACTGCTGGGCACAGGTCTCCTCTCATACAGGAAAGGATTGAGCGTAATCTTGAAAGTAAAATAATTCTTAGAGTCCATATTTCCTCAAGATGTTTTCCTTCACCTTTTAATCAGTCATTGGGTGTCCAAGATTCACACAGAAAAAAAAAGAACAAAAAAACAAAATTTGATATGATTTATCAGGCGTAATGGTCAATATTCATTTATTTTTTAAGGTTTATGAACTTTGACTCTCGTGGAACAAGTTCATGTTGACAATATAAAATTAATGATTGGACTAGCAGACTTAGTTACCGCCGCGACATTCTAGTGTAATGTGAGACAAACCGCGACGGTCAGCGGATCATCTTTTAGTGCGCAGTTAACAGCAGGCGGCTGTCACACCGCACTCCATTATATTAATCAATTTTAATTTCCTCGGTGGTAGGCCATAACATCGGCCGCCGGCAGAAGTTACCACCCACCAGACAAAGTCTTGCCGTCAAGCGATTCGTCGTGTTCCGACATGATGCCTGGTGAAGCCATACGGAGGACAGGTCTGAGCAGTTGTGTTGCGATGTGTGCCGTGTACGATGCGTCAAATGTTGTGTCGGGAGTTTGGTCGTGGAGGGTCTCCACATCAATCTCCCTCTGGCGCAGAATCGTTGGTCGTGTTGTTGGGTTTAACATTGCACCACCTCGCTTAACTGTCGTCTTCCTTCCTATTTACTAAGTTTTTTTTTAAGTGAATGGGCTTTAATAAACTAGTGCGCTTTACCATCAACGATTGCATCACTGCTTAACATCAGGCGCCGGTAAAGCGCTAGTTTATAGTTATTAACAAAAAAGATATTCATTTCCCGGTTCAATTCAATCGTCTTCGGATTTTTTTACTAATTCGCTGCTAAACTATGTATTATGCGGTTTTTTTTAGTTAATATCAGCCTAATTCTACTGCAGATATCCACGACGCTGATTGGGTGATCCCAAGTTCATACAATTAAAATCCAATTTCCTCACTTTTTCTTCGCACTTCAAGTGATTCAATTTTATCTACTAACGCTAAATTTATAACTAAATCTATTTTTAGTATATATTGCTGTTACAGAATGATTTCATAAATTATGCATGAGGGAAATGAATTCATATAATGTTCGTCGGTACGAGTTGGTGTGACAGGCAGCCTGTCTCAGTTTTAAATAGGTCACGGCTGCTCTTACATCGCGATACCGGGACGGACTTCGGCTGACTTCGACTCACGACTTCAACTGTTACTGTCAACTTCAATGCAAGCTTTCAGGAGTTTGGCATTATTTTCCTAAACAAAAGAAAATGCATAAATGTTTCCACTATGGGTACGTCATATGAGTTCTGTTCTGAACGAATTATTGTTTTCAATTTCTACGTTTTAAATCTCAACGGTAATTGGTTCTTGTCATGAATCATCGATATCCTTGGTGCGTTTTAAGGATGCAAACCATATTCAAATGCCTCAGCACATTATCATCAACCTTTTTATCGTCCCACTGCTGGGCACAGGTCTCCTCTCATACAGAGAAGAATTGAGCGTAATCACCATGCTTGCTCAATGCGGGTTGACGATTTCGGACTTAAAGTGCAGGTTTCCTTCAGATGTAATGTATTCAAATGCTTCAATTTTACGTAAATTAATTTACAAATGATTCGAGTAACAGTACTTAGTCAGTTTTATGTCAAACTTGACTTGACTTGTGAGGATTTCCAATTCCCTGCTAGGAAATATCATAATAGGCATGTTTTCTGGGTAAAAAAAAATGATTCTATTTAGTCCGTCATTCAGATTATAGAAACATATTGGTCACGTATATTTTGTTTTATCAAATCAATAAAAATTGACAAATGTAAAAGGCATCAAAGATCAGGAGTGGTGGCTGGTGACGTCACTGCTCGCTAAAAAGTGTAGCGTGCAGTAACGTCACACGAGTTTTCAACGCACTCTGTCGTCTTAATTTTTTGTTTATATGAAAAAATAATAAATAGGTAAGTATCTAGTATTTTTTTGGAAATCTGACTGACGGACTAGTTAGTTTTTTTTAGTCAATCACCATATTCAGAGACGTTTTATAGCGCATCAGGTTAAAAGTTTATTTGGGGAATTTTTAGGGATACGTGTCAACAGGATACCGTCCGCTCATCGGTCGGTCAGTAAGCTATATTCATGAACCATATCTAACAGGTAGACAGTTAAAATTGTCAAAGAGTGGGTATTTCTATAGCCACCGTCATCATCATCTCAGCCACATGAAGTTCACTGCTGGACATGGGAGACATATGTCCAAAGATTTCCAAAAAGAACGGTAGTACGCGGCCTGCGTCCAGCGCTTCCCTGCGATTTTGGTCAGATCAACCGACCACCTAGTCGGTGGGCGTCCGACGCTTGCCACTGTAACAAATAATAAAAAAAAAGTAAAACAACTAAAAAGGTCTCCAGGTTATTTTTTTTTTTTGCGTTTTTTGTTGTGTGATGCAGAGTTGGGTTCGTGTCCGACTAGCACGTGGCCGGTATTTTTTTGGCGTGGAAATTTTTAGTGCACTTTTTTCAAGTAGGAAAATTAAGACTATCTAGTGTTATTTAAACCTATTTACGATCAAATATCATCATCATCATTTCAGCCGAAAGACGTCCACTGCTGGACATAGGTCTCCCCCAAGGTTCTCCACGACGACCGGTCTGCCGTTGCGCCTACCGCATCCAGCGGCTTCCTGTGACCTTCACCAGGTCGTAGGTCCACCTTGTCGGGGGCCTACCCACGCTACGTCTTCCGGTGCGTGGTCGCCGAGAACCCGTCGGCCCCATCGGGCATCGGTCCTACGGGCAATGTGTCCAGCCTACTGCCACTTTAGTGTTGCAATTCTTTGGGCTATGTCGGTTACTCTCGTTCTTCTGCGGATCTCCTCATTCCTGATTCGATCGCGCTGTGAAACCCCAAGCATTGCCCTCTCCATTGCCCTTTGAGTAACTTTGAGCCTTCTTATAAGGCCCATTGTTAGCGACCACGTCTCAATTCCATAACTCATCACTGGCAACACACACTGGTCGAAGACTTTTGTCTTGAGACACTGCGGCATTTCGGACGAGAAGATTCTACGTAGCTTCCCGAAAGCAGCCCAGCCGAGTTGGATTCGACGATTGACCTCTTTCTCGAAGTTGGACCTTCCTAACTGGATAGTTTGTCCCAGGTACACGTAACTGTCAACAACTTCGAGAACAGAGTCTCCAATCTTTATAGGAGTCGGTACAACATGGGCATTAGACATGACTACAAATATAAATAGGTCATAACATAAACTAAACGCGTCACGGCTGGGTGGGAGTTACTGTGCGATATCCGGCGGATATCTGTCGGATAACTTGGACGGCACCCAACGCTGGACGCGGCGTCACGTGTTTACTGTGATCTCCTTGTTGACGATACTGATCTGACTATGGCCCTGATTCTCTCGTTGACAATCTAAATTAATTTTAAGTTCAGTCCATCTTTTTGAAGTTAAGTTAGCGGTCGCACTTAACAATGGTGCGATTGTGGGTTCGAATCCTAATTAAGACAAAATCTTCCCCCCGATTGTCCGATGAAGGTCAAGCCGCGCTGCAGCTGAGCCAGTAAATATAAATTCCCGACTATGACCTCTGAGTTTGTTTCGGACGTTTCTTCTCAGAGCTAGTACTAGGAAACGCCGCGGTCATAAAACCGAAATAAAAACAAAATTTTGATCCAGCCGTCCTGTTTCTCTGCAGCGACGCCCTAAGCCGAGGTTCATACCCCACAGGGGTTGACCTTAGCGTATCGTCGCTTAGATTTTAGTTGTCCTGGCTGGAGGCTTTTAATTATTTTAAGGCAGTTACAAGATAGACCGGTTCAGAATTTCTATTTCCTTCTATTTCCTTAAGAAACCGATATAAGATAAAATGTCAGTTTAGACCTGTTAAATTAATCCGCTCCTGACATAAATTGACGTATTTTTGGTCACCATGTTTATTGTATAATCTATGTAAATAGTACATTGTAGACTACCTACATTATTTCTTTATCGTTCCCCTTAGAATTCCATCCAAAGGTTGTCTGTAAAAGATCGCTGTTAGCGATAAGACCGTCCATTGCGTCACCCTTTGTAAAATATTTTTATTTATGTTCTGTAATCTATACGGTGTACATAATAAAGAGTATTCTATTCTATTCTATGTTTATAATCGCGTCTAAACTGTCTATGGCATTTTTTTAATTTGACAGGATTTAACTATAATGTTATCTTATATCCTTTTCTTAACGAAATGGAAAGAAAAACATGCACTTAACTTACAATTACTTTAGTGTATGGACAAGAGAAACGGTGCCAATATGATGTGTTTTGATATAAAAAAAAAAAAAATCATAATCAAATTTAATAGAGCTCCAAATTATTGGATTTGTGTTGTTTGTTGATTTGTTTTTTAATTTACCATTGAGTTATAATGTACTACGTAAGTACATTATAGCTCAATGTAATTTACAAGCGATTTGTTGTGTCGGCATGATGTCTGGTGAAGCCGTACGGAGGACGGGTCTGAGCAGTTGTGTTGCGATGTGTGCCGGGTACGATGCGCCAAATGTTGTTGTGTTGGGAGTTTAGTCGTGGAGGGTCTTCAGATCAATCTCCCTTTGGCGCAGATTGCATCACCTCGCTCAACTGCCGTCTTCCTTCCTAGTTGCTCAGTTTTTCTGAGTGAATAGGCTCTTAATAAACTAGCGCGTTTTACCATCAACGATCGCATCACTGCTTACCATCAGGCGGGATTGCGGTCAAGCGCTAGTTCATAATTATAAAAAAAAAAAATGACATTAGTTGGTGATTAGAGCCTCCTGGTAAGCAAATAATGCCTGTGTTAGGAGACGTGTGTGTGTGTGTGCGCGCGCGCGCGCGTGTGTGTGTGTGTGTGTGCGTGCGTGCGTGTGTGTGTGTGTGTGCGCGCGCGCGCGTGTGTGTGTGTGTGTGTGTGTGTGTGTGACACACAATCAAATCAAATAATATAATAATATATTATTACAGTATTGATTTAAGCAGTTTTTCTTAAAGGCAAAAACTTAGTGTAGACTGGCACTTGCCCATCGTCTTTATTATCGAAGCTTTTGTGTACATTTTATAACTCCTTTTTATCTTTTACAGGTAAATATTGACTCCTGAATAATTTTGAAGGACCAGTTAGGATCATGTCAGAGTATTACAATATAATATACAACAATTTGGTAAGCAAACATATTACTTTTTATGCAAATTTGTAGCTTCATTTTGTAGGTGAACATCACGCCCGCCGTGGTTATAAGTCCAATTTGAATAAATGACATCTGATTTGATTTAGGTATTAATTATTATTATAAGGCAGTAAGTATAAGTGAAATGCGTATTCAGTTTTATCCAGATTTGATTTGATTTAAATACATATTTGACGTGATAAAGTGTACGTTATCATGTTCTTCTAACAGATGCCCATTTTCTAATCTTTTAAATACTAAATAGTGTTCATCTCAAAATTTATTTTTTTATTTATTCTTTCCCACATAAATTGTACAATGGCGGACTTAATGCCTTAGGCATTCTCTACCAGTCAACCATAGGCGGTGAAGCGGGTGAAGAGATTAGTACCAGATGCTTTAAAGGAAAACATTATTATGAAAACATACTCGTAACACTATATAAAAAAATACTTAAATAAGCTATATAAACATTAAACATACATACTATTACCAAAATATATTATACTTATAATATACGAGTATATGTACATACAAAACTAAAAATTTGGGAGACAGGTGTTGTAATGACTCCATCCTAACTGTTGCGAAAATAACTCTACAATTTCCACTTTAATGTCATCAACTAAATCAATAATTCAATTAAAAATAGGGCTTGCATAGTAATTAACACCGAGCAGACTACATAAGGGTCTACTAAGTCATAACATCGAGTGCCGCCAGAAGTTACCACCCACCAAAGTGTTGCCGTCAAGCGATTCGTCGTGTTCCGGCATGATGTCTGGTGAACCCGTACGGAGGACGAGTCTGAACCAAATTTTGTTGTGTCGGGAGCTTAGTCGTGGAGGGTCTCCAAAACAATCTCCCTCTGGCGCAGCATCGTTGATCGTGACTTGTGTTGTTGGGTTTAACATTGCATCACCTCACTCAACTGCCGTCTTCCTTCCTATTGACTCAGTTTTTTTTGAGTGAACAGGCTCTTAATAAACTAGCGCGCTTTACCATCAACGATTGCATCACTGCTTACCGTCAGGCGGGATTGCGATCAAACACTAGTTTATAATGAAAGAAAAAAAAATACAGTCTCTACCTCTCACTCAGGCGTGTAACACAGATGATCCTTTATAGAGTTGTTCTTTTTCTAAAATTTGTTGTTGTTTTTCGGCGCGTGAGTTGTTGTTATTTTAATCGTTCGCTGCACTGGTTGACGTCATCAGGTCAACGCTGACTATTGCTGGATACAGCGCTAGGAGAGACGCAAAACTGGTTCAAAGCGAGGGTCTGCCAATTTGTTTTATTTTGTGTTAGCGTAGAGAGAGAACTCTGCATCACGTTTACCACAATCAGACTTGTTTTTTTTTTCTTCTTACCATAATACATTATCATTATCTCAGCGTTAATCCCAATCGCATCCGAAGCCTTTTCAGCTTTCGAGTCTGGGGTCCGCTTTACCAGTCTAACTGCTCATTTGGCTAAACTTCGATATTTTCCGTGAAGCGACTGCCGTCTGACTTCCACAACCCGAATGCGTTATCGAAGCATTGCAGTTAGATCAACTGTTGTACTTTTGAGGGCTCCAACAACCCGTAACGACTGCCATTAGATGTTCGTATGGCAACCGGGACCGACCGCTTACCGTGCTTTCCGAGGCACGACCAGACCAGTGCAAATATTCATATTCATGCATACAAATATTTGCACTGCGCGGGGATCGCAACTGGGCCTCCTTGCGCTGCGGCTGTGTTCGCTACCGCTACGCCAAGGAGGCCGTCTTCGTACCATAAATGGACGACACAGTTGGAAGATCTGTCACCTGATAGATATCATGAAAAACCCGGAGATCATAAGAAAACTAGAAGTCACCGGCTACTGAACTGAGGTGCTAGAGGCCAATCTCGTATGAATAATTTAGAAGCCGTGCTGACGATCGCTTGGCGAAGGTCGCCCCATGGTCTAATTAAAATCTGAAGGACAACCGTCATACTACATAGTCGGATTCAATAGGAATAGCATTTATTCTATTATTTATTGACCGATGGAAATTTAAAAGATGTGAACGACAACTTCATTCATGAGAAATACACGGCATTGTTAATCAGAACCATTTGAAGTCGACAAAAATATACAAAATGATTTCATGCACTGTTGTTCAACTTTTCACGCAATCATCATTAGCAACCTTTTTTCGTCCCACTGCTGGGAACAGGTCTCTTCTCATACAGAGAAGGATTGAGCGTAATCACCACGCTTGCTCAATGCGGGTTGGCGATTTCAGACTTACCCCCTTATTCATAAAAGATGTTTAAAATTAACTAGTGATTAGCGATTCTTTAACCATTCAATTTTGACCTTTTAACGTCACTTAACTTAAATCATCCTTTATGAATATACACCACAGTGTTTAAGGGGTTTATTCATAAACGAAGATTAAAGTTAAGTGACGTGCAAACGTCTAAAATGTATGGTTAAAGAATCGCTAATCACTAGTTAACTTTAAACATCTTTTATGAATAAGGGGGTTAAAGTCCAGGTTTCCTCAAGATGTTTTCCTTCACCTTCAGTCATTGGTGCCCAAGATATACTTAGAAAGTACATATAACTTTATAAAAGTTACATTGGTACTTGCCTGACCTGGAATCGAACCCGCGCACTCATATTTGAGAGGCTGGTGATTTAACCACTAGGCCACCACGACTTTCACGACGCAATAGCTAATTGTTAATTAATACTTCTTAACTTTTTAATGTATAATTTGCTCAATAATTATGATATATTATTAAAAAAAACAGAAAACTTTACCCCTCACTAGGAATTACTCCTGTAAACCTCTGTTTGAAAGTGTTTACGCAATTAAAGTGCTGGCCTCACTTCATGTCGAATTTTAAAGATTCTGAAGCCAGTAAAGTTACTTGAGAGCAGAAGGTTACACTGGCGCGTGGGCTACTGTACTTCCTTAGAGGAAATATTTCACAAGCAGGTGAACTGGATCGATAAGGAGTCACGTGGTCGACAACCCTTCTTTAGTTCTCAATTATGTATATTTATAAGTGAGGCCAATCCGCATTGAGCAAGCGTGGTGATTACGCTCAATCCTTCTCTGTATGAGAGGAGACCTGTGCCCAGCAGTGGGACGATAAAAATAAAGGTTGTTGATGATAAGTGAGGCGGGACGCGCACGCGGCGACGACGGAGCTGTGACGAAACTAGAGAGAAATAACTAACACCGACCTTCTGACAATTCAAAAGTGCCTGTAACTGGTTTATTTGAAATAAATGCTTTGATTTTGATTTTGATTTTGTTCCGTGTTCCGTGGCTTTCGCATCTAAAGGGTTTCAAGGTTGTAGATCCATCTTGTTTGAGATCTTCCACAGCTACATCTCAAGTACACTGTCACTACTCCAGAACCTTTCAACCCTAACGACCATATGTTCTGTGAGCAAGTGGTGGAGGCCATAACATCAGCTGCCGGCAGAAGTTACCACCCACAAGACAAAGTGTTGCCGCCAAGCGATTCGTTCGAGGACGGGTCTGAGCAGTTGTGTTGCGCTGTGTGCCGGGTACGATACGTCAAATGTTGTTGTGTCGGGAGTCTAGTCGTGGAGGGTCTCCAAAACAATCTCCCTCTGGCGCAGCATCGTTGGTCGTGTTGTTGGGTTTAACATTGCCTCACCTCGCTCAACTGCCGTCTTCCTTCTTATTTTAATAAAGTAGCGCGCTTTACCATCAACGATTGCATCACTGCTTACCATCAGACGGGATTGCGCCCTGACCACTGCCACTAAAGTATTTGTAATTGTTTCTTTTGTAAGCAAATATTTATTGGTTCTTTAACTGTACTGTCTAGTAGGAGTTCATGTCGCCATGTACAGTGAAGAGTAAGTACATGATTGTATTGATAGAACAGCGAGATGCTGATTTGATGCATAAATCTAAACTACTATAAAGAAAAGAGAATTGCTTATTGTAAGTTTCTTTGTTACAAGTCTGGAGCCATCATCACCATCTCCGCGTTTAGTCCCGGTTGCATCCGCGCCTTTCGCGTTGGAGCCCAGGGTCCGCTTTTTTGTGGTCCGGTTTACCACTCTAACTGCTGATTTGACTAAACTTCGATATTTTCCGTGAAGCGACTGCCGTCTGATCTCCACAACCCGATGGCGATATCTAAGCATTGCAGTTAGACCTATTGTTGGACTTTTGAGGGCTCCAACAACCCGTAACGACTGCCATTAGATGTTCGTATGGCAACCGGGACCAACGTACGTGCACATGTCTAGACTGTGACCTAGATTAGGGCTACTTTTTACCCGATATTTCCACGAGATCAAGACTTGTGCGGGTGAATCTACGCAGCGCAGCCAGTATAAAATCAATTCAGACAGCTGTCTACAGTCCTTGATGGCTTCTCTCAATGCCAAGCTGCCCCAGTTTCCTAAGGCCACTATTTGTAACCTGTAAGTAAAATCCTACTAAATATTATACACGAGATACTTTTTTATGGAAGTAAGTTTGTTATGCTTTAACGCAAAAAACTACTGAACGGGTTCGATAAAATTTGGCACGTTTTTGGCAGTTTTTATCCGGATATCCCCACGACATCAAAATTGTCATGTAAAAAATGTGACCCCGCGTGAAGAAATTCAAGAGAAATCTTCAGATATTTTTTTATTTTTTTTGTGTCCCGATTACAACCTCCTGTAGTGAACATTGACCAAATCGACATCCCTAAATATGTGGTCGAAATACCTGTCAAGGACGAGTTATGTGTGAGGGCCGTGTTCCCCTGAGGGTTCGGCGGAGATGTGCCCACAGTACAAATACGAACTGTTATAAGTACCATGTAGTACCCAGGGGGCGAGTCTACTGCAATCAACCGCGGATCATTTACTAGCACATTTTCTTTTTATTTTTGGTTTTTATAATTACATATAAACTAGTGCTTGACCTCAATATCGCCTATAAATCGTTGATGGTAAAGCGCGCTAGTTTATCAAGACCCTATTCACTCAAAAAAACTGAGTGCATAGGAAGGACAACACGACCAATGCTGCTGTGCCAGAGGGAGATTGATCTGGAGACCCTCCACGACCAAACTCTCGACACAATAACATTTGGTGCATCATACCCGGCACATATCGCAAATAACTGCTCAGACTCGTTCTCTGTACGGCTTCACCAGACATCAAGCCGGAACACGACGAATCGCTTGACGGCAACACTTTGTCTGATGGGTGGTAACTTCTGCCGGCAGCCGATTTTACCGCCTACTACCAAGTACAATCACACAGCAGAACATGTAGCTTACCTGTGTCTGCCTCAAGGAGAGATATTAAGTGATACTGTGATAGTAACGTTCTGGTCATAGTCCATATGTAACGGATACGGAATTGATTTATGACGTATTATTGCATGTGTGTGTTGTAGACTACACTTTGATGTTCAAATGAATCGACATCGAGTTGTTCTCTGTTCCAAAAGTATCAGATGGAATTGTAAACAAACCCAGTTATATCTATTGCTGAACTTTCGACAGACTTTTTTAGATAACCTGTTTTACATCGTCACCGACACCAAATAGTCGTAGGATCAATAACAATACTCGTCTAACGAACAATGTGGTTTAAAAATGTTCCCACAATATTTTTTTTATGAATTACTAGCGGCCGCCAGCGACTTCGTTTGTGTAGTTAGTTGTTATGCTCCGCTCCTATTGGTCGCAGCGTGATGTTATACAGCCTAAAGCTTTCCTGGGTTAATGGGCTATCAAAGACAAAAAGAATTTTCAAATCTGACCCCTGGTTCCTGAGATTAGCGCGTACAAACAAACAAACCCTTCAGCTTTAAATATTAGGATAGATTGAACTGGTCTTTAACCGCACTCCCGCCTGATGATAAGTAGTGATCCAATCGTTGATGGTAAGCGCACAAGTTTATTAGGAGCTTATTCACTCTAGCCTTGAAGACACTTAGATTTTTTTTAATTATTATAAACTAGCGCTTGACTGCAATCCCGCCTGATGGTAAGCAGTGATGTAATCATTGATGGTAAAGCGCGCTATTTTATTAAACCCGTTCACTTAAAAAAGTGTAAGATTGAAGTCAGATGGAACCGCTGCTCGCAAATTGTTCCAGTCCCTCGATGTACGTGGTGTAAAAGATGAGGCAAAACGCTGCATCCGGATCGTAGTGATGTCAGCAATGTAAGGGTGGATACTCGCCATACGACTGGTCGTCCGATGATGGAACGGAGATGGGGGAATAAGTCTGAGCTAAATAAACGTATCTTGTTTCTTGCTTTTAGTAACTAGGTTACTAAGAGCACCATGTAAAAAATAAACGATTTGTTTTATTTTTCGGCGGGACGCGGCCGAGTACAGCCTAGGTCTAATAAACAGTTATTACTCGGATAGCGAAAAATCTAAAATTTATAGCAATAGGCGCTCTTGCTTGTCTGATGTGGGTCAACTAGCGGGGCTTGCTCTGTCGATAACATGAAGTGTATTACATTTACCAGTGGTTCAGACTTATGAGACCCTGGTACTTACGGTGCTTGCTGTAAATCAGTGTTTTTGTTATCTTAAACTAGCGACGCGCCCCGGCTTCGCACGGATGTAATGCTAATAATAATACATAAATACACCACAGAAACACTGTGAACGTTGTATAAAAAACAGGCGCGAACGTTGCAATAGCGACACCCCTCAATTTTAAAATCATAATATCTCAGAAAATATTCATTTAAATCATATGCTCTAAAGGGCGATATAATATATCTATATTAAATCAACAGTGCATTTAAGGTATTAATTAAATTGGATAAGGATTAATACAGTATTGGTTATCGCTTCGAAAATTAGCCGGTATTTTTCGTTAAAAGTAAATGACAAGAGATAATAAGAGATAGACATATTATATCTTCGCGGACTTTTTAGTAGAACTTTTGAATGTTTACAATATTTAGTACATTATTTTGATAAATCTCGTAGGGTTCAGCCTGCGTTTCACTGCAAACGCGGAAAAAATGTAATTATTTACGACATCACATTATCAATCTCAAAAATAATAGTATTTCTCTACAATTTAATGGATGTTATTATACCTTCCTTTTTATTCAATCACAAAGGGACATAGGGAAAGAGAAAGTGACTTTATTTTATAACCAGCGGCCGCCAGTGACTTCGTCCGCGTGAAGTTAGTTATGCTCCGCTCCTATTGGTCGCAGCGTGATGTTCTATAGCCTAAAGCCTTCCTGGATTAATGGGCTATCCAACACAAAAAGATTTCTTCATATCGAACAGGTAGTTCCTGAGATTAGCGCGTTCAAACAAACAAACTCTTCAGCTTTATAGATTAGTATAGATATGTAGGTAGGTATCTGATCATGGGTTTGGTAAATCTCATGAGGCTGATAGAATTTTGAATTGTGTTAAATTTTTAATAACCCTTAACTTTTTTTTTAATAATTATAAACTAGCGCTTGACCGCAATCCCGATCGATCGTTGATGGTAGAGCGCGCTAGTTTATTAAGAGTCTATTCACTCAGAAAAACTGAGCGAATAGGAAGGAAGACGGCAGTTGAGCGAAGTGATGCAATGTTAAACCCAACAACACGACCAACGATGCTGCGCCAAAAGGAGATTGATCTGAAGACCCTCCACGACCAAACTCCCAACACAACAACATTTGGCGCATCATAACCGGCACACATCGCAACACAACTGCTCTGACCGTACGAATTCACCAGGCATCATGTCGGAACATGACAAATCGCTTAGCGGCAAGACTTTATCTGGTGGGTGGTAACTTCTGCCGGCAGCCGATGTTATGGTCTACCACCGAGAATAATGATGATGATAATCAGTTCGTAATCTCTCTAGTGCTGGGACGCAGGTCTGACCTGCCTCTCTGTCACATTGCGAGTTGATGGATGTCTGATGTCTTTGTTTCCTGAGCATCTGATGTAATAATGAACTCGTAGGTTCGTACCAGTGACCAACAACCCGTAAGGCGTTTTTAAAACTTATGTGACCGTCCCTTATCGAAGCAAACTCCACACATTATCAAGCCACAATGATTACTTTGTTCATCAACATCTTAGTTGCATGCGTGGCTTTCTCGTTGGAGCCCGGGATCCGCTTTCCTGCTCCTTCTCCTCCATTTCGCGCGATTTTTAGCATCCTGTGGTAAAAGCTTGTTGACACGCATGTCATCTCTTACAACGTCAAGCCAGCACTTCTTTGGTCTGCCCCGCTTGTTCCGGCCCGGCGGAGGCGCCATGGCAAGACATTTGTTACCCACATAACATGCCGGTTTTATAATGATTGCCTTGTTAATATACAAAAATCACTATTATTTAATGTTGAGCAGATGTTCACCGCCGCTGAACACGTCTTGCTCTTGAAACAGAAAGTAAAAATATAAGATTTACATAACTTGACCAGTTCAGTGTGCCACACTCCTCCATCTGTAACGTTTATAGTTTAGATTGCATTTTATTTTAACTCGTTTAAGAAATCTAATGTAGCGTTACTATTCATAAAATATTATATAATCCTAGCTGTTGATCGCGGTTTCTTCTGCGTTGGTTTATACGATGGTCACGGTTGAGTATTTTAGTCATATTGAGAGAGTTATTGAAAGGGGAGGAGATGTCTCGTCTTGGAAGAAGATACTGTGGCTTGTTAGTAATGTACTTCGGAACGGTCAGTATGCCTAGTATGAGTTTTTATTACGAGACTCGATCGCCGATACCGAGCGCGTTTGGCGCTGTCATTGGTTGAGAGTTCTTACGACCTTGAAGCAGGCCAACGTAATGAAAACTCATACTAGGTCTACTGGTGTGTTGTACTCGCAACCGACGTGCGTGTTTGATCTGATGGATGTATGATCGTAAACGGGGAGAAAGGAGTACGTAAGAGTTGTAGTAGATGGCGTCCTGTAGTTTCTGTATTTATAATTCGAATTTATATACTTTTTTTATTAATTAGAAACAATCGTTGATAGTAAAGCGTGCTAATTTATTAAGAGCCTATTCACTCTAGCCTTGAAGACACTCAAATTATAGTCAGACGGAAACACCGCCGCTGGCAAATTGTTCCAGTTCCTCGATGTACGCGGTATAAAAAAGGAGGCGAACAACGTAGCCGTACGACGGGTCGTCCGATGGTGGAACGGAGATGGGGGAATTGAATCATGCGATTCCCTCGCACACTTAACAAAATGCATCCTATAGGTGAAGGTCGCGAGAAACCAGTGGATGCGGAAGGCCCAGGACCGGTCGTCGTGGAGAACCTTGGGGCATGTCCAGCTGTGGACATCTTTCGGCTGAAATGATGATGATGATAAACATGACATTTCCTTTTGTCTCTCTCTCTCCTCATTTTATTTAAATTATATCATCCTCAACTCGTGTAACTCGGTAATTCTCGCAACCTGTACAAAATATATGTAATCGGAGTACCAGGCGAACATGACCACGTGAGAACCTCATGTTTGGCTTTACAATTTATTGCGACTGTTGTTTCCTCTAGTGACACCTACTCGGCTAGCTCAGCTTACCTCTGTGACAAATGGTACCTAATGTATTCTAACAGCTACTAGGCTATCATAATAATATTACTTTAGCATTTTTTTTCCGTAACTTTTTACAGCTGAAACAGGTGTCCAGTATTTTAAGTAAAGAATATATGTACAAAATTTCAAAAAGATATCATGAAAAACCACAAAGTTATGAGCTTGTTATCTGACTTGGTTCTCCAAAAATATAGTCAACGCACCGCTCGCCCGCCCGCGCCTGCAGCGGCGCGGCATCGTCTTACGTTTTTTTGATATCTAATAATTTCTGTTCCTTTGTTTGTAATTAACTGGTGATAACACTTTCCATCAAACTCGCAGGCTTTGGACTGTCGTAACGGTCAAGTGTAGGTAAAAGGTAAAATAAAATTTATTTACTTTTATTAAATAATAAATGGAAATAATACTACATTTTATTTAAGTCATTTTACTTTGAACCTATTGCACGGGGGGGGGGGGGGCACGTCTCGCTGCAACAATTTCTAAGGTCCGTATTACAGAACGTTACTCAAGTCTCAAGCATTTTGTCGGTCTCCGTGGCGCAGCGGTCAACACACCTGCCTGCGACGTGGAGGCCCCGGGTTCGATCCCCGACCAGATCATGATGGAAAAAGATCTTTTCCTGATTGGCCAGGGTCTTGGATGTTTATCTATGTATGTATGTATCTATTATAAATATAGTATCGTTGAGTTAGTATCCCATAACACAAGTCTCGAACTTACTTTGGGGCTAGCTCAATCTGTGTGATTTGTCCGTATATATTTATTTATTATTTATTTATTTTATTACTAAAAACTAGTTTAACCAATCAAAAGGCTTCAAACGAGACTTAAGCAGAGCTTGAATTTTGAGTGACGTCCTGTAATATATACCTAAATGTATTTGAGAAATAATATAACATGGTGTAAAAATTATTGGAATCTGTTAAGTTGCCTTCTGCTTCTTTTCTGAACTTATATTCTTATATTCAACTTTCGTATAAGGAAAAAATGACTTAATTGTTACATGCCTAGCTCTGCTTGACGGTTTCCTACTGGAATCATGTTTGTTTTTGGGATAAAAAACAGCTTAAGTCACTGTTTGACCCAAAAACTATCTCTATGCGAAAAATCAAGTCGTATTTGATGCTCCGCTGCTTGGCAAAAGAACGACAGACATACTTACAAACATTACAGTATGACATTCGAGTTCTCAAGCTTTGCTAACGTACATCGGAGTTTTGTCGGGAAAGTTAAGCTGAGCGTCACGCTCAGTTTTCATTGAACTTTTAAATTATTTATAGTGTTGTTTTACTAAATAAAAATGCGTGATTTATGTAGTCAAAAGTGCATAAATAATTCAACAAGAACATTGAAATATCGCAGCTTAGTGGCCACATCATGACTTTGTCTCAAACCTCCCTCGTACACGGTTCACGCGGCCGTCTTTTTCGACATATTGTCTACTAGCTTTCGCCCCCGTGCCATTCGGTTATATCGCTCTTTTTAGATTTCCCTCGGGAATATCAAATTTTTCCGGCATAAAAAGTGCCCTATTATTTAATCTGGACTTCTAACTTTACGAGTGCAAAATTTCAAAGCAATCGGTTCAGTAGATACGGCGTGAAAGCGGAACAAACAAACAAACAAAAACAAACTCACTATCCGATTTATAATATTAGTAAGGATTGATTGATGTCGAATGAAAGAAAGAAAATAAAATACTCGAAAATGGCAATACGCAAGCCGCGTCATGCCAAATGAAGGATAGGAACCCTTACTTACATCAATCAGATTACAAAACACATATACCTAATCCTGATATAACTAAAGATCAACTACCAGGATCACATAATCATGTAACAGCGTCACTCCTTGACCCTAAAAACTTTTGCTAATATTATTATCATTTAGGGTCGCGACCTATCTGCGGAACGTACAACGCCGTAAGCTCAGCGGCTGAAGTGTCAGTCGCAATATTCAGTTGTTATGACAAACCAAACGGTCAAAACGCGGCGTCTTGTTCAGTGCGTTACGCGACGGAAAGTTACGTGGCTTCATCGTCAGTCTATCTGTGTCGACACTTTATGGTGTGCGGTTTTTGTGACGTACCTGAATTGACCAGAAAAATGGATTTAATTAGAATATTAGGTATTATAGAGGGCTTAGAAGACTTTGCCGCTTTTCGCTACCGCCACGCGCGCGATGCACAACACACGCCGAATGTTCAGCTACGCCCACCGAACTTTCGGTCGCGCGTAAAGTTTTAGCTGAAAAAACTGCCCGAAAGAAGGTTAGGCCCTACGCCGAACGCGGCGTAATTTCGGCTGATGTGTCATAGAATACTTGAAATACACTGCGAGCGTATTTGGCCGAACTTTCGGCGCCGTACGTTCCGCAGATGTGTTGCAACACTTATTCTTTCTTACGAACATAGCGTGAACGTGAAGATTACAAAACGCATGTAATCCTAACAAAACTGTAGTTCGAGTACCAGGCGCACATAGTAATGAGGCAGCCTCACTCTTGACCTTAAAAACTTTTTGTTACATTTTTTCTTCCTCTATTGTTGTACACCAGTCGCGTGTGAATCCTGCGTAGTCAACACTTCAATGGAAATCAATCTATTTTGTGTGATAAAATAAAACGATTGTAACATAATCAGGTGCCTTCATTAATATAGCTCTTATCATCCAAGACCTGTGTTGAATTTAAATTGGTTTGACAGCACAGCTGTCTGTTCAGGTAGAAAAATACTTACAAAAAAACTAATTAACATTACAATACAATGAATATTACATTAAAATTATTTGTCATACGTCAGCTGCAGTGCAGTAGCAAGCAGGTTTTCATGTTTGCCCGGTACAGTTAAAATCAAGCAACCTATTGAATTAACCAGCTGTTATATCTTCTGCCCTTAGTCAAACCAAAAAGCCATGCCAAACCGGGGACGGGTGTAAGCAGTTGTGTTGCCAAATGTTGTTGTGTACGGAGTTTGGTCATGGAGGGTCTCCAGACCAATCTCCCTTTGGCGCAGCATCGTTGGTCGTGTTGTTGGGTTTAAGATTGCATCACGCTCAACTGACGTCTTCCTTCCTATTCAATCATAATCATCATCATCGTCATCAATAACCTTTTTTATCTTCCCACTGCTGGGCACAGGTCTCCTCTAATACAGAGAAGGATTGAGCTTAATCACCACACTTGCTCAATGCGGGTTGGCGATTTCAGACTCAAGGTTCAGGTTACCTCAAGATGTTTTCCTTCACCTTTTAATCATTGGTGTCCAAGAAATACTTGGAAAGTACATTGGTATTTGCCTGACCTGGAATCGAACCCGCACACTCATACTTGAGAGGCTGGTGTTTTAACCACTAGGCCACCAGGACTTTCAAGCCTATTCACTCAGTTTGAGTGAATAGTCTTTTAATAAACTAGCGCGCTTTACCATCAATGATTACTGCTTACCATTAAGCAGGATTGCGGCCAAGCAATAGTTTATAACAATTATAAATATAACCTCTTGAGTTGGTTGATACAGTTGATTGACATGGGGAAACTAAAAGGAGACAATAATTCCAGACACAGATTTTATACCATATTTATAAATATCTGTCACTTCTGAGATGCTCATAACACCATGACAGAAAATTAATTTCTGTACACTACATCAAATAATTGAATAGATTCGTTCCGAATAAGGCACGCTTATAAAAACAATTAATTTGAAAACTATGACGAATTTGTTTCGATTACTTAATTATAATTTACACATATTTAGTCAATAAAATTATCCATTTTATTCAGCCCGACAGTATAATAGGATAGAATATTTTTATATATATATGTCGGAGACAGCGACGGCAGAGCGGTAGGGTCGACAGCATCTTGGTGTGGTGGTACAGGTTCCATTTCGTAGGTGAGTTTTGAATTGAAGCACGACGTGTAGATATACCCTCCAATCTTCATAATAACAATTTGAATAGGCAAACCGACAGTTTTGGTTCGGAGATGTGCCTTGGTCCGCGTCTCGATGCAAAGTCACCGTTCGACGAATCCCACTTTCCAAAGCGACTCTGTCCATGTGCCGCCATCACAAAATGACGTCACAAGCGTTCGCCCCTCTACTACGTAAATCAAATCAGCAACTTCTATTAAAATTAAACGACGATCTCCGACACGGCCAGCCTGACGATTTGCACGTCCTCGTGCATCATCATCATCATCATCCCAGCGCCAACCCCAGCCGCAACCGAAGCTCCCCCAGCCCCGGAGCCAGGGGTCCGCTTCACCAGGCCAACTGCCGATTCCGGCCAAACCTCGATACTTTCCGTTGCACGTCCTCGTGCACGTCTGTAACAAATTAAAAAAAAACACAGAAAACCGACTTGGAAGCATTTTGAGAGCTCGGCCAACCTGACCGTCACACGTCACGTTTAGTTACATTGACTATTAGAAAACCAAACAAACTTAATTGTTTTAACAACTTAAAAGCTTCCTTCAAGCCTCATAATTATCAACTTTCAAAAAGAAAACAAAAGGTTCCTCCAAGCCTCATAATTATCAAATCAAAATCATAATCTTCAATAAGAAAACACACCATGGTTCGCTACCACAGTAGCTAGTGACAACTCATAGTTGACACCCATATCGTCATCACCTCTTGTGATACGACCAACTCTAGAGTCCACGACTCCCAGGTCAACACATGACCGTACAACTAATAGTCTCCTCCGAGACCCTGGTCCCCACCACACCACCATCTGCCCATCGCGCCCTGACCAACTCCTCACTGAGTTTCAGTCACGACAGCAGACTAGTGCATGCAGTGCGACCATATCTAACTAGGTCCCCGCCACACCACTAGCTGCCCATCGCCCCCTGAACAACCCCTCACTGGGTTGCAGTTACGACTACAGACTAGTGCATGCAGTGCGACCATACCTACTAGTGTCCCCGCCACACCACTAGCTGCCCATCGCGCTCTGAACAACCCCTCATTGGGTTGCAGTTACGACTACAGACTAGTGCGAGCAGCGCGACCACATAGCCATGATACGTGTTCTATTTGCTGGCGGAGGCACCCTCCTCACCATCTTCTACATTTTTGAAAATCTTACTCAGTAGACGTTACTTGGAAAAATCTTTCGTACCTATGCGATCGTGGGGTACTTATAAGTTCTGTTTCCAATCAACGATTTCAATAGGTAACGATCGCCATTATCGTCATCAAACAACTCACCATTACTAAATTTCATTACTTTAGCTCACTTCTATCAAATTTAGATCTTTCGTAAATAGCACTCATTTCTATGTTCGTTACCGCTTGTTCTCTTGAGAAGATTTAATAGTCTAGCCACACTTACTATCAGAAACTCAAGTGAGCTTGTAACTATAGACCACAGTGAACTTTAGTTTTGAATTAAAGACAAACCAGACATAATTTTAAAACCCTGATTTAAAATTTCTCAGTCCATTATAACAAAGAATACGGGTAGTATGAGAAAATATAATTTGCAAATAACTCTTATTATCATGTCGCAAAGAAATTGTTCAGTACACAATACACTGGCACAACCTTCAACTTTGTACACTGTATATATACTGGCGCGTGTATACATACACCAATGAAATTACAGATTGCTTGACAAGAGAACATTCGGCCACGGAATCAAAATAAAAATAGTATGACTCACCGGATTATGGCAATTTCCCACAAACACCTGCCACTTGGCAGTTGTCAACCGTTGCACACCAGACATCTCTGAGCTCTCATAAAATCCCATTACGTTACCACAAACGTTTTGGATATTTTGAAACCTTCTCATCGCCTGCAGAGTAGATGCTGTCCTGAATTCTTCTCATCGCCTGCAGAGTAGAGACTCAATTCTTGAAACCTTGGGCGTTCAGCAAAACGCACGCAGCTCCGGCTGCGCCGCACGCAGCTCCAGCAGCGCCACACGCCATTGATGCGATTCACCAAGCAGCTAGAAGCGCGATCCTCAAGCGCACTTTGCACGCTCCGCAAGCGCACCCTGCGCGCTCCGCAAGCGCACTTGCATCAGCCAGCACTGTCGCGCGCCAAGCAACAGCCAGCACTGTCGCGCGCCAAGTAACAGCCAGCACTGTCGCGCGCCAAGCAACAGCCAGCACTGTCGCGCGCCAAGCAACAGCCAGCACTGTCACGCGCCAAGCAACAGCCAGCACTGTCACGCGCCAAGCAACAGCCAGCACTGTCGCCGCGCCAAGCAACAGCCAGCACTGTCGCGCGCCAAGCAACAGCCAGCACTGTCGCGCGCCAAGCAACAGCCAGCACAGTCGCGCGCCAAGCAACAGCCAGCAATTTCGCGCGCCAAGGATCAGCCAGCACTGTCGCGACAGCGCCGCGTCCAGCCGCACGTGCACGCCTGCAGCGGACTCCTGCAGCGCACTCCTGCAGCGCACTATCACGCGGGGCGATCACGTTCACTTCCAGCCTCACGTTATTCTGTTCCTTGATTTATAACGAGATTGTGAGCAGTGTAGTTCTTTATCCAACTTCTGATGTCGGAGACAGCGACGGCAGAGCGGTAGGGTCGACAGCATCTTGGTGTGGTGGTACAGGTTCCATTTCGTAGGTGAGTTTTGAATTGAAGCACGACGTGTAGATATACCCTCCAATCTTCATAATAACAATTTGAATAGGCAAACCGACAGTTTTGGTTCGGAGATGTGCCTTGGTCCGCGTCTCGATGCAAAGTCACCGTTCGACGAATCCCACTTTCCAAAGCGACTCTGTCCATGTGCCGCCATCACAAAATGACGTCACAAGCGTTCGCCCCTCTACTACGTAAATTAAATCAGCAACTTCTATTAAAATTAAACGACGATCTCCGACATATACATTACAGGATATAGATAACAGGACATAAATATAAATATTTTACAAAGGGTGACACAATGGACGGTCTTATCGCTTACAGCGATCTTTTACAGACAACCTTTGGATGTAATACTAAAGGGAAGGAGGGAGAAATAATGTAGATATTCGACAGTGTATTATTTACATAGATTATACAATAAATAGGTATGTACGTAACTTTATAAATAAAACTGTAGTTCCTTATGTGCAGGCATTCCGTGTGAAATTCTGATATTCAGATGCATCCAGATAATCTGGGAGCCGGGCCTAACAGCCATATGTTAGGAAATCTCTAGGTAGATATGATCATGAGATTATAATTGTCTCTTTCTTAGATTTCTGTCTTTTTCTGTGTTAGTCAGTCAAAGACTGGTTCTTAAAATAGTAATGTTAAATAAACAATTAATATAACGCTCCTCACATGTGACTGGCAGTCGAAACACGAAGACTTGGCGCGAATTATTATAAATTATTAATAATACGCGCCAAGACATCGTGTTTCGTCCGTTATATATATTTAATATATTTTTTATATATTAGGTCGCGCGATAAATATGTCGGTGCGATAGAGAACAACATATATTTTGTCGTATATCTTATTGTAAGACTTAGTGAAAACCTCCAATCTTGTAGACGGTTTAGGGGATCCTAACGATAGTATAATATGTATAATATAACATCATTTTGTAAAAGAGTTGACAGCCTCCGTGGCGTAGCGGTAGTGAACGCGACCGCTGCGGAAGGAGGCGCGGGTTCGATCCCCACGCAGTGCAAATATTTGTATGCATGAATATGAATATTTGCACCGGTCTGGTCGTGCCTCGGAAAGCACGTTAAGCCGTTGGTCCCAGTTGCCATACGAACATCTAATGGCAGTCGTTACGGGTTGTTGGAGCCCTCAAAAGTCCTACAATTGGTCTAACTGCAATGCCTCGATATCGCCTTCGGGTTGTGAAGGTCAGACGGCAGTCGCTTCATGGAAAATATCGAAGTTTAGCCAAAATGAGCAGTTAGACCGGTAAAGCGGACCCTAGACTCCAAAGCTGAAAAGCTTCGGATACGACTGGGATTAACGCTGAGACGAAGAAGAAGATAATTTTGTAAAAGAGTAGCTGTTAATGCACATAACAATTAAGATACACCAATAAGCAAGCATATCCAAATATTCCTTAATTTTTTCCCTTCAACCTCATTGCCTGGCGGAGCTTCCAATCAGCATTATGGTATGGAGAACGAACGAAGTGCAAGAAGTGTTTCCATTCACCCGTCAGTATACTTTTGCTCTTGTTCCATTACCCTGGTTGGTGAACAACATCAAGTAACCGAAATCGAAAATAGGCGGCCAGTGAGCTTATCGGCAAGTCTTTTTTTTCTTCTTTAGAGTGAATACTACTTCAACTCTTCAATGGCATCTGTGGTTAGATACCACAATTTTGCCAATAACACGTGTAACAAATTATAGAAATTCTTTAAAAAAAATAGTTCACAATAATGGCGGATATCGCCAATGACAGTTGAAAAATCGGCCGCGTGAGCCGCCTACTAGGAGATTTGTGCAAAGCCATGATGTGGCCACTATGCTGGGATATTTCACTGTTCTTTATGAATTATTCGCTGAATGCACTTTTTACTACATAAATCACGCGTTTTTATTTAGTAAACGACACCATAAATAATTTTAAAAGTCCAATGAAAAATGCGCGTGACACTCATCTTGGCTTTCCTGTCAAAAGCCCTATCGGCAAGTCTAACTAAGCATTAGGTGAACATCTGGTGGAGGCCTCCATCCACTTCAGCACACCAGGAGTACATCGCCTGAAGCCCCCTGTACGTCCGACCTTTTCATTATTTACGAGTGCTTGCTTGCGGTTTCTCTCCGTATTTCAATCTACTTAGCTAACATGCGCCCATCTTACAGTCTATATATTGAGGAAATATGAAACCAAAACAGTATCCGTGGAGTTTGTTGTCCGCTCTTCTCCAAGAGACCATTGGAACTGTGCTCTTCTTAGCTTCTGGCCTTTCATAAGAGCTCATGTAGGTTAGATGAACGAAAATATTTGAAACAATTAGAAGTAGAAGTGGTGGAGCACAGGGCACACACATTTCACAAGCTTCCCATGGATATTCGAAACTTACCCAATAAACGATATAAAAACTATATAAAGGCCAAACTTTGCAAAACGGGGTATTATAAAATCACAGATTATTTAGAAGACAAAAAAGCTTAGGACTGAGCTGCTTGCTCTGTTAAGCATTGTTATTAAGCAATATGCGTAATTATAACGTAAATTATTGTAAACATTTTCATTTTTAATGTCTTGACTTGAAAAAATACGATGATCCCTGAGTTTGTTTCGGCTATTTCTTCTCAGAGGTAGTCAGTTAGGAAATGCCGTCTTCATCTAGTTTAATAAAAAAAAAACATGACGTGTAAAAGTGATCAGTGATCCTACTTGCTTAGTAAACGATTTCATTTCGGTAATTTTGAATAAGTCACCTTTTATTTTGCTGACAAAACTCCACAAAAATGAATACCAAATGTATTGAATACTCTACCGGCTGACGAAGGCGGATGAAGTAGTGAGATGAGTATTAATAACAATAATTAACAAAAATATATCTTTGAAAAGTGTTAGGCAAGTCTTTATGTGAAGTTTAAAGTATTAAGACTCGCATACCCCACAGCTAAACCACTAAGCGGCTTTGTGGGGTTTAGTTTACTTCATATTATTACCATGTTGAGAAATTATAATAAAAAAGTCACATAAATTATTACGGAACAGACCGTAAGTATTGTAATCTTAGTGAACGGGTGCCTTTGTCCCCAAAACCCTTTTATGTATCAGAACTCTTCTGCTCTGTAAGTCCGTGGGACAAGTTTCCATTTGATTCGATTAAGTTACGAGTATATATTAATCAATAAACAGGCTGTGCTTGGAGTTTCTCTGAGGGATCGAATCCGCAACGAGGTAATCCGGCAGAGAACCAAAATTGTGGACGTAACTCACAGAAGAAGTTAAATAAAGTGGCAACGGGTCGGCCATATTTGCCATAAAGGCGATACCTTTTGGGGTTATCGTGTGTTTGGCCGTGAATTGGTAAAGGTGGGATACCTTCAGGCTAGGTGGAGCGACGACTAGCCTGAAGGCATCCCATCTTATTACTCGCGACTTAACTGTGCACCTCGCTGGAATGCGATCCCTCTCCCGCTTCCCCCGCGACGCCCCGCAATCGCTGTAAGCGCTTAGTAGCGATAGCATCTTTGTTACAATTGGCTAAATTTAGTTCAAATCCTCTGTTGTTATTATTGTTTCTGTGGAGTTATTGCTTTGTGAAGTGTTATTTTCTTAAGTTTGTTTTTCTTTTTTACATTTTCGACGCGTTAGTGAAGCTTGTTGGTTGCACCAACATTACATTTCAGTCCATGTATCAATTTAATTGCAAAACGTCACGAGTAAAATTGTCTAATATTATGACGCTTTATCATCAAAACGACCTTTTATTAACATAAAAAAAAAATTGTAAGTAATTTATATTTTTTTTAACATAATTTTCATTTTTTACAAACGGTACCGTCTGAATGACGTCACAGAGCGAGGTGCACAGTTAACTCGTGCGAGTTGTACCCTTAGCTCTTAGAGTTACCGAAAATCATGATAATCAAGCAGTAGATTGCTGTGACTGGCATGATAATAACGATGAATCAGTGAAAGTAATACGCACTAGACTAAAAATAAATAAACCTGTTACTAAATATCGCTTTTATGCACATTTTATCTAACTATTTTTATGTTGTATTACCGTTTAGCGGGCAAATTTTTAGTCAAACGAAGCATACAGCTGAAGCCGGTAGAACTTAGAGTGAAAACTTTTCTTTCAGCCTTTTAGGTGCACGGTTCTACTTGGTCACTTCGTATGCAGAGGAGCCGGCAAGAAACTTCACAGTTAGACACTCTTTTATAAATAATTGGTGTTGACAATATTTTCGGGTTTTTTGACAGGAAAACCAAGATGAGTGTCACGCGCATTTTTCATTGGAATTTTAAAATTATTTATACTTAGTGTCGTTTACTAAATAAAAGCGCGTGATTTATGTAGTAAAAAGTGCATTCAGTGAATAATTCATAAAGAACATTGAAATATCGCAGCATAGTGGCCACATCATGGCTTTGCATGAAATCTCCTAGTAGGCGGCTCACGCGGCCGTTTTTTCTACTGTCATTGGCGATATCCGCCATTATTGTGAAATAAAATTTTTAAAGAATTTCTATAATTTGTTACACGTGTTATTGGAAAAATTGTGGTATTTACCCACAGAGGCCATTGAAGAGTTGAAGTAGTATTCACTCTAAAGAAAAGAAAGACAATATTTTTAAATTACAGTAGGTATGGCAGGACAGCTTAAGTCAACAAGTACCATGTATTTGATAAAATAAAAAATGGTCCACGAAATATAGCAGCGCAAATAGAGACGTTTCATTCTCATTCAAAGGAGTTTTCAAACAGTTTGAACGCACTCAGATAATACATTGGCACAGATTATAAAACTTAATAGCAGTCATTAGCTGCGGTAGCCGTAACCTGCCACTTTGTAGAACACAGAAGTCTCATTCGCGCCATTCCATGGGTCTATAAACAGTCTATGACAAGCGTATCATGGTTACTTATACATATTTCATGTAACATTTCGGATACATACTTGTGGCTGAACGTATTTCTCCCGCCCTATAATCACTTCTAATAAATTTTGAACGCCCGACTTTTTTATTCAATAGGTAAGCTTAAATAAAAGCTCTCGCTCTGAAGGTGACAGCGACCTATTTGTAACTTTTGATACAAAGGAATTTTTCTTTTCAATGGTGATAAATGTGGTTTCAATAATAATTAACTTGATTTTAAAGTGTCTAACACTTTAAAATCCTCTAGATAGATAGGTCACTCCTGCTAGACTTGCCCCAACCCATTAGTTTCTTCCACTATCTTCCGTATCAGTCGTCATCTCAGTATTCTCCGCTCACTACTCATATGATCGTGGACACAAAACAAGAATTGTTATTTTAATCGTCTGCTGAACAGGCTTTTCCAGCCTCCACAACAGCATGTTTCTATTTTTTTTATATAATTATAAACTATTGCCTGTCCGCAATTCCGCGTGATGGTAAGCAGTGATGCAATTATTGATGGTAAAGCGAGCTAGTTTATTAAGAGCCTCATCACTCAAAAGAACTGAGTGAACAGAAAGGAAGACGGCAGTTGAGCGAGGTGATGCAATGTTAAACCCAAAAACGCGACCAACGATGCTGCGCCAGAGGGAGATTGATCTGGAGACCCTCCACGATCAAACTGCCGACACAACAACATTATGGCGCATCATAACCGGCACACATCGCAACACAATTGCTCAGACCCGTCCTCCGTACGGCTTCACCAGACATCATGCCGGAACACGACGAATCGCTAGGCGGTAAGACTTTGTCTGGTGGGTGGTAATTTCGGCCGGCAGCCGATGTTATGACGTACCACCGAGAAGTCCTTCCCTTCCTGTCCTATATATTTTTTTGACTTTCTGTAAGACAAAAGCTTGGACTATGGCTGTTGCTATTTTAAAACTATTCTAAACACCGTTTGCATTAGATCTTCTGCGCGATACTCCACAGCGATATCTCTCAAAACCTGACGTAGTTAACGAGTGCTGTTTCGTCTAAATTGCTAGTCAAGGTCACTGGCACTGGTCGGTGATGTGATTTCAGACGTAATAGTAATCATAGTTAATGTTTGGTGTAGGAACTAGGCCGCGAATTGTAAAAAGAAAATATATTTTGTGCAAACACTTGCACTATATGAAAAGGTAGGCAGAAATGTAGGGGTGAGGACTTGGTGTCGGGGCCCGCTGGCATGGCGGGTCATACCAGATGGGAGTACTAAGAATGTACAAGGATTTTCCGTACCGCCGACTCATGGTAGTGGGAGGAACGAGGAGTTTTTGTCGGTAGAAGTCTGACACAACCCTACGTTCTCCCTTTTTCCACCCTACGTTCGTTCCAAGTAATAAGGGTTGATAATTGTGTTGCCTCTTTATTTGGGGCATACCCGTGGACTGCACGGTTGACGGAGTGGTTAAGCTGTTGACTGCTACGTTGAGTGTCGCGGGTTCGATTAATATGTATCTGTATGACCTACAAGTAATTGTTCCGGGTCTGGCTGTTTATGTATGTGAATTGACATGTTTGTAAACGCACCCACCATATAGGAGAAATTCCTAGTGTGAAGAGTTCTTTTTAAAAAAATAAAAAAGAAGGAATCCGACTCTGGGAACCTAGGCCGGGGAGTGTGGGGTTTTTACCTCACTAAAACCACCCCACATAGGAATGGTCCTGGTTCTTCGTCCAAGACACATCCTCGGGGAGACTGTAAAAGGGCCTACCCTTAGGCTCACTATACACGATAGCACGTGACTGTGCCACGGTCTTCTTTGGGGTCACTTGATGGGTGCAGAGAGTAAATGTGTTACCGTAAACCGAGAAAAAACGGAGGAATAATTCGGGCAGTTATTGATCGAACTCAGTACTCCACGCTTAGCAATACCAATGAGGTACTAAGTTTCCACGAACGTAACCATCATACAATTATAACGCTCATTTAATTTGTTATCAGAAATACTGGTTTCATACATTTTCAATTAACTCTGCGGCTCGAAGGACCAGCGAGCCTATTGTATTATTTGTAGGCGAGAGGTCAGTGACTGTTCATTACTTATGCTCGCCTGGTGACCTTAATGTTTAAAACAACGAGTTTTAGTACTTTTTGAATGGACTAAATGAGGCTTTTTGTTTATGTCGGACAATTATCATCATCATCACGCAAACAGTGATCATATTATCATCAACGTAACATCATCGTCAACCTTGTGCCTTCCTCTGCCAAATAGACAGATCTCCATCCTCTTGTGCAATAATGCTTGCCGGGTCTATCAAGTCTAATCCAGGATTTTTTCGAGTGTCGCTCAAAATCGGACATTTTTAAGGAAAGTGGTAACATGTGTACATAAGTAACATGTGTACATAAGTAACATATGTACATAAGTAACATGTGTACATAAGGTAGGTATTTCTAAATTCTTGTGCTTCATAATAAAGACACAGTTTTAAACTGCGCTCGGGAATTAAAGACGACGTTTTTTGCAAAACAAGTGCGATTAAGATCAAATCCCTCAGTGGAATGTGTCGCTCTATCGAAGCAGCGCCATCTGCCTGTCCCATACTTGTGAAGTTGTGATTTATACCCTCTCATAGTTTCCTTCAAAAGGCTGACAATTTCATTTTGGTTGTTTGTCTCTAAAGTAAATCACTTTCCAGTAACCTATTAACATCAAAAAATACAAAACTGAGTTTGTTGGTGGTTTACCTTTCTTCCAGCAGCGGAGGGCAACAGACCGACGTAATTTTTCGTATAGACAGGCTTTTTATTCAATATTTCAGAGAGATATACATACCACACTTTTGTTTTTTTTTTTTTAATAATTATAAACTAGCGCTTGACCGCAATCCCGCCTGATGGTAAGCAATGATGTGATGGTTGATGGTAAAGCGCACTACTTTATTAAGAATGAAAAGGTCACTCAGAAAAACTGAGAAAATAGGAAGGAAGATGGCAGTGGAGCAAAGTGATGCAATGTTAAACCCAACAACACGACCAACGATGCTGCGCCAAAAGGAGATTGATCTGAAGGCCCTCCACGACCAAACTCCCAACACAACAATATTAGGCGCATCGTACCCGGCACACATCGCAACACAACTGCTCAGACCCGTCCTCCGTAAGGCTTCACCAGAGATCATGCCGGAACACGACAAATCGCTTGGCGGCAAGGCTTGGTCTGGTGGGTGGTAACTTCTGCCGGCGGCCGATGTTATGGTCTACCACAGAGACTGTTCTATTGTACACTTGTTTATCTAGCTAAGATGACCCCAACTGCGATTGTTCAACTTGTTTCTGCCTTTTCAGTTCGTTAGATTTTTATGCAGGCAGGTTTTTTGTTTGTAAATAATATTTTTTTATTTCTATCTTTTTAGTTTTCTTATTAATTAATATGTTATATACATTTAGAATCAGTGTTTAAAATCCTTTATTTTGATACCCCACTCGATATGCGTGGTAGATTTTTTTTCTTTTTTTACCTCACAATATGGCGTCAACTATCCACCATTTTGTTTTTTTTAATGTCACCTATCTCAGAACACTTGCTCAAAACAATTGCTCTTAATACAAATCTAACGATAGGTACCACAAATGTGACAATCCGTTTTGCAGTTCTGGTGATACCTACAAGGTAATAAAGAATATTACATACTTACATAAAAGATACGCGCTAAAACATCTTTCCTGGCAGTCAGGTAAAAAGCAGGACAACTCTTTAGCACCAATGTAAGGATCAGGCAATAAGATGTGTACATTTATCTCCTAAGAACCTACTCCTACTAGGAGTGCATAAACACTTTATACAATACGCGATCGCAATCAGTGCGATCTCTGCCGACCTTACCGTCGCCAATTCGCCAGTTCGCTCGACAGTCGACAATGAACTCGTGGGTCATCGACCTCGCTCACGGCCGACCGGTCCTCTCGGCGCTGCGCCCCTGGTAGGACATTGCACGTCATGTTGCATATTTTTATCACTTATCGTGCAAAGCCTTTAAGACAGGGATGATTTGAAAGTATCTTCCTTCCTTGTGGGTCCTAAAATTTAGGTCATCGTCACGCTAAGTCAGAAATGTCATTAAAACAAAGCCTTTCTTTGTCGAGGTAAGAAGTTTCTTTGTTTGCCTTCATAGATGATACTTGGGTGACTTTATTATATAAAGCCTACAAATGTGCACTTGGTTTGGAGTTCTAGCCGCTTTCTGCTGGGATCTAGTAAAGTAACACTAGGACTTCGTTAGTAATTTTTAGCGTGTCAACAAATAACTTCGTCCAACTCTTCAACTTGGGATTTCGCAAATATTTTCGAGATTTGTAGAGTCAACATTTAAATTGATTATCGAATCTTTCCTGTGAATGCATTTGACGGCTTCTTAAGATTGTCTGTCTATATTTGTGAAGTTAACTTTGGCACAAGATTATTTGCAATACTGTCAGTGTTTATTACATTTCGCCATTCTAAACTTTTTATATATTATCCTGGGGACAATTCAAACAAAACAACTGCATCGCAACCAAACCAAAACTTTAGTTATGTTTCTTATCGCGCTAACCTTTTGACAGATGGTTTAACCATAACAGTAGGCCTAGTATGAGTTTTCAATACGAAATTAGATCGGCGATAACGAGCGCGGTTGGCGCTCTCATTGGTTGAGAGTTCTTACGACCTTGAAGCGGGCCAATCGATGAATCAAACGCGCTCGATATAGATGAACGAGTTTCGTAATGAAAACTTATACTAGGCCTACTGGATCACAATTGGAACGTAACCGCTGTCAAATGAAAACGTTGAAACAAAGCTAACTTTTTCTGTGCCATTTGTCAAACTTACGTCTAAGCGATTAGATTTACTTATAATTTATTTAGTTTTAATTATTATAACTGACGAAATGCATCACTCATACATTGATTTTACTTCAATCGAAGTTAAAACTTTAGCGCGATACGAACTGTGATCGAAACAAAACTACTACTTTAACTGGCTTATATACGAACAAAGAGTTTGACTTCTACTGTTTTATTTAGCGCGATTGCCCCCCAGAAGACCTGCCTGCCGTTCGGTTTTATAAAACCCTGAAAAGTTAGACGAAGTGAGTTTAGAGAAACTGTAATTATTTTCAATTCCTAGCATTATCTAATTTTTACGGTTAGAGTTGTTGCTAACCAGAAACAAACGTGTGATGAAATGCTCTTAATTTCTTGCAAATCTTTCGAAACATAGAAGTACCACGTTACATCAAACAGCTAGAACTATTGTTGTGTATGATGTATGTGACTCAGAAATTGTGAAGGTCAGGGGGCAGTCGTGCAAACTATGTAGTTAGTTTAATCGGCGACACCATCTGACCCAATGGTGCTAGTTATATAGTACAATCATAGACGCGGTTACGTTGCTTGGCGTACAATAAGTTGTGTATCATGAAGTAATAGCGAACAACATTTGTTTAGAAATATTTCTGTCTAAATAATGATGAATGTCTGCTGCAATACGTCCCGCTGTTTGTGAAACTTTGAAAATTCAAGAAATTTGCACTAGATCCAAATTATTTGGATCTGGTGCGAATTTCTGGAATTTGGGTCGCAGACGACACTGTGCATATACTCTGCAACTCTGTTTGACAAAGTTTTGTTGACAAAACAACGATCCAAACGAGGCGTTTCGCCACTTCTTTTATACCGTATACATTTGGGGGATTGGAGCAATTTGCCTGCGGCGGTGTTTCCGTTTGACTACAATTTAAGTGTCTTCAAGGCTAGAGTGAATAGGCTCTTAATAAACTAGAGTGCTTTACTTTACCATCAACGATTGCATCACTGCTTACCATCAGGCGGGATTGCGGTCAACCACTAGCATCTATAAATATAAATAAAAAGCGACTTTTTAAAGAACTTATCGGTTTTAGGAAATTAGTGTAAATAATCTTGTGCCAAAATTAATTTCGCAAATATAGGCAATCTTAGGAAGCTGTCGAACGTATTCACAGGAAAGAGTCGATTTAAATGTTTACTCTACAAAAGGCGAAAATACGGCGAGATGCAACTTCTTGAATTGAACAGTTTTGAAGTTGAAGAAACGAAATGAAATCGTTTATTAAGCAAGTAGGATCACCGATCACTTTTACACGTCATGTTTTTTTTTTTTTTAACTTGATGAAGCCGGCATTTCCTAACTGACTACCTCTGAGAAGAAATAGCCGAAACAAACTCAGGGATCATCGTCTCTTTTCAAGTCCAGACATTAAAAATGAAAATGTTTACAATAATTTACGTTATAATTACGCATATTGCTAAATAACAATGCTTAACAGAGCGAGCAGCTCAGTCCCAAGGTTTTTTGTCTTCTAAATTATCTGTGATTTTATAATACCCCTTTTTGCAAAGTTTGGCATTTATATAGTTTTTATATCGTTTAATGGGCAAGTTTTGAATGTCCATGGGAAGCTTGTTGTAAAAATGTATACATTGACCCACGAACGAGTTGCCTACTTTGTGGAGACGAGTGTGATGTACAGCAAGATTGTGTTTGTTCCTGGTATTTATATTATGAATATCGCTTATTTTCTTAAAATTCGATATATATTTTGACATTATAATACTTACGGAATGTTGGCTACGTAAGGTAAATAACCTACCGACTTTGAATGGTTATACGGCTCATCACACGATAAACTTACTAAACCAAAACGATGGGATCGTCATCTACTCCCGCACAACACTAAGTTGCAAAGTAACAGAGCCACATTTCAGGGATGCTAGCTGTTTAATCTGTCAAATAGGTAGTAATATTAATATTGTGGCTACATATCGCTCCCCCTCCTTAAGAACAAAAGAGAACTTTGGTAACTTTATAAATAGCCTCGTCGTCATTTACCGTGAGCTACCAACAGGTAGTGTTTTCCTTGTAGGTGATATAAATATTGATATAGGGCCTAATAGTTCAGACCCACTACGAGAAGAATATCTAACATTCAACGCTACACATGGTTTATTCCCCGCACACACTTCTCCTACGAGACTTGACTCTTGCCTAGACCACATTCTCACAAATTCGACAACACCCTTTCTAACACTAATTCTAGAATCACACATCACGGATCATAAGCCAATAGTGATTAACATCCAAACAAATCTCCAAATCGAGAAACAATCAGTAACAAAAACCTTCACAGATATCCCTAAAGTTAAAGCAGATCTAGGACAAAAAGATTTCACCACCGTGCTGGCTACAGAGGACGCCAATTTGGCTACGAATATGTTTTTATCAATGCTCTCTCACACAATTACTACACATAGTAATACAACTAAAATCACCCAGAAAAACCGTATTCTGAAACCGTGGATGACACCCGGTCTAATTAGATGTATCAGGAATAGAGATAAGCTACACATAAAATCTAAAAAATCCCCACTTAACATGATTCTCAAAACTACCTACACTAGGTATCGTAACTATTGCAATCGTCTATTGCGTAATCTAAGAATAGCCTACGAAAAATCCCAATTGGAGAAAGCCGGTAAAGACCCAAAAGCCTTATGGCAAGCTATAAAAACAATAACAAATACTCGGAAATGCAAAATCAGTCCAGGCAAGCTATTACAATCCAAAAATAACCCAAAGGCATCTGCTAACTTTGTCTGCAAATTTTTCACAGACGTTGGTAAGTCTCTTGCTGATAAGATTCGTGCACAAAGCAATGGAAATATCTCCTACGGACCACCGACCTCCCACACCCTTAAGAGAGGTCCCCCAAATTCCCTGGTCGTAGCTGAGGTGACACAAATGGATGTTGAGTCCATCATTTTCCAACTCCGTCCAGACTGTGTTACAGGCTGGGATGGGATCTCATCCCAGATAGTAAGGCAATGTCGGAAGGAGCTGGCACCCTCCATCGCTCACATATGTAACCGATCTATAGCGACAGGTGTCTTCCCGGATGCGTTCAAAACTGGAATCATCCACCCTATTTTCAAGAACGGGGATGCAGACTGTGTCAACAATTATCGCCCCATAACAGTGCTTTCTACCATATCAAAAATAATAGAGAAAGTACTTAACCACTCTCTAAAGAAATTTCTGGATAAAAATCACATTCTAGCGGATAATCAGTATGGTTTTCGATCAGGTCTCTCCACTGAGGACGCAGTAATGGATTTGAGTAATCTTGTGGTTAAGACACTGGACGACAAAAATAATTGCTTATGCGTCTTTCTTGACCTATCTAAGGCATTTGACACAGTCTCCATCCCCATATTACTAACCAAGCTTGAGACGATGGGGGTCCGTGGCATAAGCTACAAAATTTTTGAAGACTACCTCACAAACAGGAAACAACGCGTTATAATTGGGGATTGCGTGAGTGGTGAGGAGACTGTCTCTTACGGCGTTCCACAAGGGAGTGTCTTGGCTCCCACCCTCTTCCAGCTTTATATCAACGACCTGTGCACAATGTCCTTACCTTACACTAGCATTTTCACGTATGCTGATGACACCGCCATATTTGTTTGGGGTCCAAACTGGCACACAGTTAAAGAAAGAGCAGAATTCGCACTATCCAAGGTGAATAACTGGTTGACTCATAACCTTCTCACGCTAAATCTCTCCAAAACGCAATATGTCCCCTTCTCCATCAACAAAACTAAGGCTCCACCGCGAAGCTTTTCTTTGCAAGCCCACACTTGTATCACATCGACCAAATGCAATTGCCAAGAAATTACTCGCACGGAATCAGTTAAATATTTAGGAGTTCATATGGATAGTGGCTTGCGGTGGGACAAACATATAAGCACAGTCAATTCCAGAGTAAGACGACTCATGCATGTATTTAAAACACTTAGAGACAGTGCAACCCTAGAACAACTCAAACTTGTATACATTGCCATTTGCCAATCTATTGTGCAATATTGCATCACTGTATGGGGAGGGGCAGCAAAAACGCATCTACTGAGCTTAGAAAGAGCACAAAGCAGTGTTGAAAGTGATGACAAGGAAACCATACCGACATCCAACATCTCAGCTCTATTCAGAATGCAAGGTCCTTACAGTTCGCCAACTCTTTGTGCTCAGAGCCGTAATCAGGAAGCATCGAAGCGTGCCTTTGCCCAATCCCAACAGACGCAGCAAAATGCCCGTATGCCCTCAACAACCATGCAAAACCGCCTTCGCAAGGAGACAGTACAAGGCTTTAAGTTGCAAGCTATACAACACACTTCACAAGCAATTCAACATTACTTCTCTTAGCAGACATGAACTCAAAAGTAAAGTTTCCAAATGGCTTCAATTGCTCGACTATCAGAAGACGGAACATTTACTGGCATAATAAAAAACACTTACACTTATATTGTAACCCCCACACTCACCCATACTATACAAAAACACACCCTCACACCACACACACAACAACAAACACACATATGCTAAATATTGTTTTAAGTAAGAAATAGACTTAGACTAAGAAAAATTCTTAAGAACATGATGCGCTACTTCCTGCGGCTGACCGCTGTTACCCAAAACACAAGCCTTGGCTTAGTTTGGGTGACAGTTAGCCCATAAAAGATTGTAAAAACTTGTGACAATAAAGAATTTTTATTTATTTATTTTTTTTTTATATTTTTTATGTACATACAAAAGATTTTCAAATATATACATATTGTGAAGCTACAGTCAGAATGTTCAAATCTTTGATTTTTTCTCTAAGATCTTTAGGACCAAGGTTCTAAATGGCTCGAACAGCCCTTTTCTGTAAAACAAAGATGGTATTGATGTCCGCACAAGTTCCCCAGAGAAGAATCCCATAACTCATAAGACTATGAAACTAACTAAAATAAACAATTGTGGCTGTATCCACATCAGTTATCTGTCTAATTTTCTTAACAGCAAAGGCGGCAGAACTGAGTCTACCCGACAGCTTTTCAACGTTGTAAATTGGCGTCAATAGTCAATCCAAGAAAAACTGTCGACTCGACAGGGATCAACTCTACTCCATTCAGTTGAACATTGGTACTTAGCTGCCTGACATTTGGCGTAGAAAATTTAATGAATTTGCAGAAGTTGCGCATTAGATCCAAATTCTTTATATTCGAATTAGATCATTCAAAATTCGGATCAAATCTGATGCACTCAAACGCTGTTACACATCTTTTGTTACATTTAAAAGACTCGAAACTCTTATTAGGTATTGTCCATTGACCTTTTCGATCGGATTATAGATAACAGGTACAGTTCTCAAAAAATAAAAAAAATTGACATATACCAGGAAGTTCTACGCAAGGGTCATGTCAGTTAGCCGGAAAGCTCGCCTGTCACATGATGTGACAATAGCCAGGGTCGGCGACCTGTGACACTGGCAGTCACGGCTATGTAAGCATTGTCACTAGCCGCTCGTTCTGAATCAATGGGAATTGTTTTACATGTGCCTAATGGCCTGAACAACATAAAAAGTCATGCCAGCCACCATAGGCGTATACAGGTGGGGGCAGGGGGGCAGGGGCGCAACTGCCCTTCCCCCCCCCCCCCCCGGAAATAAATATCGCACTACATGTATTAACTCCCCTAATTACTAAAAAAAAGTATAAACGAGGACTCTACCTTTTAAATAAACCACGCAGGAGATGCTGACAAAATGTACGGTGTAATTGCAAAAAACAGCGTGCGACTCTAGCACACAAAGATTACTCACTCTAAAAATTTGACTGGCCCTCCCCCAGGCCTGACTTGCCCCCACCTAGGCCTGACATGCCCCCAAAGCCATAACCTGGATACACCCATACGTGCCAGTGTTACTGGGTGTTTCAGAAATTCAGACAGGAATATCTGGGTAGTTGTTAATAGTAAATCTAATCCCCCATCGTAGCCATTGCTTGATGTCATGAATGCTAACAATTTGGTTTTGAATATTGTCTTTTACTTTTGCTACATGAGACTATGTTTTTTTGACAAATATAGAATCTAGATTACCAGGAAGTGCCCTATAGGTTTTGTTTCCCTTGCGTGTGCCAAAACATGCGGAAAACCAAAATCTAAACCTGTATCTCTTGATTGCGTTGATATAAAAGCTAAATTATTTTACTGCTTCAAGGGCACGCAGCCTCGAGTATTTGTTATATTTGATAACTTTCTCGGTGGTAGGCCATAACATCGGCCGCCGGCAGAAGTTATCACCCACCAGACAAAGTCTTGCCGTCAAGCGATTTGTCGTGTTCCGGCATGATATCTGGTGAAGCCGTACGGAGGACGGGTCTGAGCAGTTGTGTTGCGATGTGTGCTGGGTGCGATGCGCCTAATGTTGTTGTGTTGGGGGTTTGGTCGTGGAGGGTCTTCAGATCAATCTCCCTTTGGCGCAGCATCGTTGGTCGTGTTGTTGGGTTTAACATTGCATCACCTCGCTCAACTGCCGTCTTCCTTCCTATTCGCTCAGTTTTTCAGAGTGAATAGGCTCTTAATAAACTAGCGCGCTTTACCATCAACGATCGCATCACTGCTTACCATCAGGCGGGATTGCGGTCAAGCGCTAGTTTATAATTATTAAAAAAAAAAAAAAATCTCGTCGTTGTTAGAGCCTGCAATTGCAGGCTTAAATATCACCTTCGGGTTGTGGAGGTCAGACGGGAGTCGCTTCACGGAAAATATCGACGTTTAGCCAAAATCAGCAGTTAGACTGGTAAAGCGGACCCCAGACTCCAGAGCTGGAAATGCTTCGGATGCGACTGGGATTAACACTGAGATGATGATGATAAATTTGATAACTTAGTGCGTTCTTGGGGTTGTAAAGTATAAGGGTTGCATTGCACAGAAATAAAAGAATGGCCTCTTCTCAACACAGAGCTCTTCATTGTCTTATTTAGCTAGTGGTCACAGTCGTTGGTCCCCGACGGTGACAGACACTCTTAAGCACAATCACCTTCGCCTTACTTGGAAGCGCCGCTGATGCTTGACATCAAACTAAAAAGTTAAAAATAATTTTAAAATTTAATTTATGACAATAGTATACAAACAATATTAATATAAATGAGAAAAAAGCGCGTGGCGCTTGTTTTTTCAGTTTTTTAAACTATGTTTATTTTCAACTTTTTAGTTCGATATTTTTTTCTAAATAATATACGCATAACACGAACGCTTATGTGGTGCTCATTAGCTTTTACCAAACTTTTCTTGATCTCCAACAGACAGAATAGCAAGTGCTAAAATAAGTAATGATGCGTTTCCCAAGTACCTAAATCTAAATCTAAACTAAAAAATACTTTGGCTGCACCAATTAATGTAAGGTAAGGTTGAAAAAAAATTGTGTTAGAGGCGGACAAACAAACAAGCAAACATACACGTGAAGCTAATAAAAAGCATGTAATATTATAAATGGGAATGTGAGTTTGTTTGTTTGTTCCGCTTTCACGCCGTAACTACTGAACCGATTGTTTTGAAATTTTGCAGACGTAAAGTTAGAAGTCCGGATTAAATAATAGGGTACTTTTTATCCCGGAAAAATGTGATATTACCGAGGGAAATCTAAAAAGCGTGACATGACCGAACCCCACGCGGGCGAAGCCGGCGGCGGAGAGCTAGTGGTAAATAAAAGGTTATTAATTTAACTGAATGTGCATATGAATATAAACTAGGTACCGTAAAAATTGTACTTCAACTTTAACTTGATCAATGGCCTCTGTGGAATAGATACCACAATTTTGCCAATAACACGTGTAACAAATTATAGAAATTCTTTGAAAAATTTATTTTTCAATAATGGCTGATATCGCCAATGACAGTCGATAAAGATAGCCGCGTGAATCGTCTACGAGGGAGGTTTGAGGCAAAGTCATGATGTGGTCACTATGCTGCGATATTTCAATGTTCTTTATGAATTATTTACTGAATGCACTGTTTACTACATAAATCACGCGCTTTTATTTAGTAAACGACACTATAAATAATCCAAGAGTCCAATAAAAATGAGCTTGAAACTCATCTTAGTTTTCCCGCCAAAAACTCAGTAAAAATTGTGTTCTAGGTATCAAATGTTTTGACAGGAGATTCTTAATGGTGGTCGTTAAATGTCAAAATTTGAAAATTTGCCTTCAATTGTTTTAGTTTATTTATTTTGCTATGAATAATGTATAGTTAAACTATTATTTCTTCTACATACATCCTGTTTTATAAAATATTTCTAACTATTTCGTCACGCTGCAAAATTCTATTCAGCTGCATCAATCTCAAGAGGAATCTCTCAGTATCTCGTTGGCAGTTTGATTTCCCAGGAGCCTGCAAAATTATTAACGCTTTTTGTCAATTGATAATTATTTAATTCGGTATCGATTGCCTAGTTTTTGTTATAACATCGGCCGCCGGCAGAAATTACCACCCACCAGACAAAGTCTTGTCGCCAAGCGATTCGTCGTGTTCCAGCATGATGGCCGGTGAAGCCGTACGGAGGACGGGTCTGGGCAGTTGTGTTGCGATGTGTGCCGGGTACGATGCGCCAAATATTGTTGTGTTGGGAGTTTGGTCGTGGAGGGTCTTAGATTTATGCAAAGTTCTTAATACTTAAGCTGTCATTTTTATATAAAGAACTATATTTTTATAATGGTTAGGTGTATAATTCAATCACCGTTTAGTTGGTTTAAACCTGACCTAAATAAAGTCCTTATTTTTTAACAGGGTGAGTTCGTGTGTTTGAACTTACTTTTGATTTGATATTTTTTTGCATTCAAAATCTATGTACAAAATTTCAAGAAGATATAATGAAAAACCACAAAGTTATGAGCTTATTATCTTACTTAATCCTCAACAAAAATATAATCAACGCACCGCTCACCCGTCCGCGCCTATAGCGGTGCGGGATGGGGCCCTATCCAGCTATGCGCACGCGCCTAGTACTATGATCTACCGTCAGCTTTATTGTGCGCTCGGTAACCACACAGCAACAATTTCTAAATGTATTTGGGAAAAAATATAACACTGTGTAAAAATTATCGGTATCGATTCAGTTGCTTATTCTGAACAAACTATATTCAGGTTTCGCATAAAGTAAAAATAACCTAGTAGCACAATTCTCGAGGATGCTATTTAACATCATCCCATCACACCTAATAATCGAGCAAAATAATAAAAAAGGGAAACGAAATAATAACTCGGATTGCGACGTCTCATAAATTTATGTATGAGTCACCAACTCAATGATTGTAATCAATTTGCTAAAAGTGAGTGTGTGCTGAACCGAATACGCCCCGCTGATGTCCAAGTGAACAAGCTCACGAGTGCAGCGGCGTGTAAAAGAAAGTGGTCACGCTCTAATCGGGCGTGACAAGCAGTTCCTAGTTCCGGTGGAAAATATCGATGTTTACCTAATTATTGAAGTGGACCCTGAAATGTTAGAATACTATGTACTATGTTAATTTCTTTTACTCGGTGGTAGGCTATAACATCGGCTGCCGGCAGAAGTTACCACCCACCAGACACAGCCTTGTCGCCAAGCGATTTGTCGTGTTCCGGCATGATGTCTGGTGAAGCCGTACGGAGGACGGGTCTGAGCAGTTGTGTTACGATGTGTGCCGGGTACGATGCGCCTAATGTTGTTGTGTTGGGATTTTGGTCGTGGAGGGTCTTCAGATCAATCTCCCTCTGGCGCAACATCATTGGTCGTGTTACCTATTGGGTTTAACATTGCATCACCTCGCTCAACTACCGTTTTCCTTCCAGTTCACTCAATTTTTTTTTAAGTGAATAGGCTCTTAATAAACTAGCGCGCTTTGCCATCAACGATCGCATCACTGCTTACCATCATTTTTTTTAAATTACGTTAATTGATTGTTGTGTACAACCTTCATTTTTAATGACTGGACTTGAAAAAAGGCGATGATCCCTGAATTCACTCCTAAACTAGATCAAGGACATTATCTATTCCCAATAATCAGAAAAATCTCGAAATCTTCCGCCTTCTAGAAGTGACGGAAGCGATGGAAACGATTGTTACGTTTACCAAATCTCACTTAAACTTTTCCTAATGACTAATGCCATACAATACCCGTCCTTAGCACATATACAAAAATAAATAGAAGGTACAAAGTAACTAACTAAGTATTAGATATGTGCTACAATATAAGGCAGTGACATAACGCGGGAGGTGCGCCCGCGCAGCGCGTGACACACAATGCGCGCTCCATTGCTCCTGTTACAAGACCAGCCGACGTAACCCTCCGTTATGTATCCGGCAGTTACTGGTCTTTGACTGAACATTATTAAAACGACACGCCGGCTGGAGTAGGCGAGGTAGGCAAGAGAGCTGCTCAGAAATGAAATGAAATGAAATCGTTTATTAAGCAAGTAGGATCACTGATCACTTTTACATGTCATATTTTTTAAACGAGCTGGAGCCGGCGTTTCCTAACTGACTACCTCTGAGAAGAAATAGCCGAAACAAACTCAGGGATCATGGTCTTTTTTCAAGTCCAGACATTAAAAATGAAAATGTTTACAATAATTTACGTAATAATTACGCATATTGCTTAATAACAATGCTTAAAAGAGCGAGCAGCTCAGTTCCAAGCTTTTTTGTCTTCTAAATAATCAGTGATTTTATAATACCCCTTTTTGCAAAGTTTGGCCTTAATATAGCTTTTAAATCGTTTAATGGGTAAGTTTCGAATGTCCATGGGAAGCTTGTCGTAAAACGAGTTGCCTACTCTGTGGAGACGAGTGTGGTGTACAGCGAGATTGTGTTTGTTCCTGGTATTTATATTATGAACATCGCATACTTTCCTAAAATTCGATATATTTTTATGTACATACATAAGATTTTCAAATATATATTATGAACCTACAGTCAGAATGTTCACCTCTTTGAATTTTTCTCTAAGAGAATCTCTAGGACCAAGGTTGTAAATGGCTCGCGTGTAACAGCCCTTTTCTGTAAAACAAAGATGGTATTGATGTCCGCACAAGTTCCCCAGAGAAGAATCCCATAAGTCATAAGACTATGAAAATAACTAAAATAAACAATTCTGGCTGTATCTACATCAGAATATATAAGAGCGAAGTTAACTGGTTTCCCATTAAAATTAACTATAACACGTTCTAGGTAGTACGGGCCGGGTAGAACCGGGTAATACTTACCCGGGTAATTGTCAAAGGGTTATTTAATAGACGAGATACACCGCCGAGTTTGATGGCGGGTACCGCGCTAATAGTTTACTAATAGGGTTAGGTAACAGTTGGTTTGTTTACATGCTTCGAGTGGTTAGGAGGTCACTTAGAGTAGGCAATAGGAACAAATCTGGACTTAGGTGTAAGTGTCTGAAATCACAGGTTCCGTATTTTTAGCATCGTTTCAGCGTAAATCCCAGTCGCATCCGAAGCTTTTTCAGCTTTTGGAGCCTAACTGCTGATTTTGGCTAAACTTAGATATTTACCGTGAAGCGACTACCGTCTGACCTCTACAACCCGGAGGCGAAATCGAAGCATAGCAGTTAGACCAATTGTTGGACTTTTAAGGGGTTCCAACAACCCCTAACGACTGCCACTAGATGTTCGTATGGCAACCGGGACCAACGGCTTAACGTGCTTTCCGAGGCACGACCAGACCAGTGCAAATATTCATATTCATGCATACAAATATTTGCACTGTGGATCCGCAGCTCCTTGCGCAGCAGCCGAGTTTGCTACCGTTACGCCACGGAGACAGAGGGTGTCAGCGGCGGTCTATGGTATATGACTCTATGGCATACAAAACGTATACTGAAAGCGAGTTACTTTTGTAACTGTAAGATAACGCCCGGACGCACTGAGCAAGCAATAAGAAGAGCCTTTCTCCTGCAGTGGGGTAGTAATGATCTTGTGTCACTAACAGCTAATTAAGTCACTAAGGCGCTAGTAACTGGATATGCTTTCCGTATTAAAGGTTAAAAACCTATTACTAGGATTCCATTGTCTGAACTGTGTTGGCTAGTCAGTTGAAGTTGGACAGTACAACAAAACAGTTTTTTTTTATATCAGATGTTGGTACGGAACCCATCATGTACGAGTCCGGCTCTAACTTGGCCGGTTTTCATAACTACAATTAGTGTTGTACTATTTATCGGATAAAACTAAATCCGAATTCCTAAATCACGTACAATTTCAACTAATATTTCCGCCGGAGCAATTATAATTTAAGATCAATACTTACGGATACACAAAACAGAATGCATTCTATCGAGGTATTCCACGCGCCATCGTAGACAATATCTGCTGCGAATGGTGGCGCCACCTGCGACCGTGTTTGGAATTAAAATGCGTTAGTCTCAGCTTGTATATCTAAGCATATCTTGGACATCAATGACTGATTAAAAGGTGAAGGAAAATATCTTGAGGAAACCTGGACTTTAAGTCTGAAATCGCCAACCCGCATTGAGCAAGCGTGGTAATTACGCTCAATCCTTCTCTGTATGAGAGGAGAGCTGTGCCCAGCAGTGGGACGATAAAAAGGTTGTTGATGATGATGATGAATCTCAGCTTGTATAGTAGAGTGAGCTAACATAGAACTAAATAAAAGACACTGTCGTTATAATATGTAAAATACTCATATTTATATCTATACAAGACCTAAGACCCGACAAGAGCACCCCGTTCGCGTACCACATTATTACTAGCAATTTGATTTATTTTAAAGATTATTGCTAAACCATTGCTCCATATGCAACGCAGAGCTCTAAGAGCTTTGACGACCTTGTTTTCACTTCTACACAAACCCTGTTCTCCTTCTTATCTTACTTCTCATTTGCAATATTTATGCTCTGCGCATAATAGGAATCTTCGTTCTTCCAATAATTGTCTTTTACGATGTCTTTTTCACCGTTCTGCTTTTCTTAAGTCTTCATTTCTTGTCCAGGTGGTTTTCCTTTGAAATTTTTTTTACCAGTCGGTACACTTTTAAAATTAAAGCTCGGGAGTACTTACGCAAGAAATTGGCAGATTCATCAAACATATAATTTATTCTTTTTCTCTATCTATATTTTTTATCTGTCTCTACTGTTTATATGTATGTATTGATTATAATATTTTTTTTATGTTTCTCTTTTAACCTTTCTTTTATATCTTTGCACCTACCTTGTTTTGTCTCTACCTTAAGGTAGACTGGTAGAAAATGCCTAAGGCATTAAGTCCGCCATTAAGCAATGTTTTTCCTTGTGCATGAAGTTTTAATAAATATGTTCGCCCTATTGCACGCCTTTTTGCGTTGCAGTTTCCGCAACTCTCATCCGACTGTTACCAGACACCCTATGAAGATCGTAATCTTGTAAATTTTGTAAATTGTAATAAAATTATCCTCAAATGTCAAAAACAAAGTAATTCAAAATTATAACGATTGAAAATATTGAATCAAATTATCAAGTAAAAATAGTAAGCGAAACCACAAATGGGCCCCCGCAGGAATGTAAGATTTGAAATCCATTTGTTTACATTTTCATCAGATAATTTTAGGACAGACTATAAATTAGTTAGACAAGTTTCCCCAAACTATCGCTCTTGAACGTATTACTCAATAAAAATATATCCAATCGCAGACAATCTCATAACTAAGTGTTGAACAGCCAATCGAACATGGCGACTGATTAAAATCGCTCGTAAGGTCAGTAGCGAGCGCGCCGCCGAGTCAGCAGGGCGTTCGTGACATGCTCGCTAATCAGAACATTGAGAACGTACCAGCTACCAATTAACAAGGAATGGCAGTGGAGGGAAGTAGTTTATTAAAGCGTACTGTCGCGTACCGAGGAATCTTTGTTTTGGTCATATTTGATGCACTTTTTTGTTTGTAAAAATGCTGAATTCCTACCAACAATTAAGCTAAATAGCCTAATAATATAACTTGTTAAACTGTTTTTTATTAGATACTTTGATGGAATTTTTAAGCTATTGCATAGCTTCTATCGTGGGCCGTGAACGTGGAGCCCGAATCTAGAAATTTCGTAACGAAAATAACCTAACACTACAACAGTCATTATACACCTATGCTGACCTACCAGGTCCTCATAAATGCGTAAGAACATAGCAAATATCCAAAAACGACGTGTGGCACTCGGGGACTGCCGCGGTAAAGCTATTGCATGGCATTTTTTATCAACTTATGCAATTATAATTATTTATTTATGCAATATTTTTTTTCCTTTTTTTAAGGAGGGGGGGGGGTGTTAGGGTTCCGTAGAACCGAACGTAAAAAATAATAATAAATATTGGGGGCTCCCCATACTTAGAACTGAAACTTAGAATTTTTTTTTGAAGTGAAACTTCTTTAGGCACGCTTGACTTGGGGAGTAAGCTGGCGAAAGCGTTACGAAAAATGATCGGGCAAGGCGAACGGAACTTAAGTGGGGGATATAAGCACAGAGGCGCCCGTGGCGCGAGCTTGGTACTACAAGGTCTACAACGAGTTTTTTTTTTTTTCAATAAAAATAGAAGATCTATGCAATTTTTTTTTTTTTTAATTTTGAGACACGGATACACTTATTTATTTATTTATTTACACTTAACACTATACATTAAATTTTATGTTGACTGACAACCATTAAGGGGGTCAGTTAACATAAAATTTGGTACCGCCTACTTCACAGTTCCTCCTGTATCCCCCCCTACCTTACTCCCCCCCTCACCCCTTAAAATTCCCACGAAACTACCCCCCCCCCCCCTCCCCGAACCTCTCCTCTCATTGATTACCTCTCCCCCCCGTGGATTATCTCGGGAACCAGAGGTCGTGGACTACCCGAGTTTGGGGTCCCCTGATTCAGGAGGAAGAGCCCGACCTTTTGGCCCCAAGGGAATCCACTAACCCCCTCCCCCCATCCCCACGAAACCTCCCCCCCCCCGACCCCCTTTAGTTACCTCACCCCCCCGTGGATTATCTCGGGAACCAGAGGTCGTGGACTACCCGAGTTTGGGGTCCCCTGATTCAGGAGGAAAAGCCCGACCTTTTGGCCCCGAGGGAATCCACTTTTTTTTTTTTCCAACTAAAGTAGAAGATCTATGCAAAAATATTAATTTACCAATGAAACCATGAAATAAATTTAAATATTTATAGATTAATATATGTATATGTGTATACATGTATATATTGTACATATATATATATATATACATACAGATGGAGCGAAAGAAGTTTCACTTCAGTCGTGTGGTCATAAGCACACTCGTTTTTTTTTCATCATACACATACGTGTGGGGTATCTATGGATAGGTCTTCAAAAATGATATTGAGGTTTATAAAATATTTTTTTCCAAACCGAATAGTTTGCGTGACAGACACTTCCAAAGTGGAAAAAAGTTGCCTCCCCGCACCCTCTAACTTCTAAAATAAGAAAATGAAAAATCTAAAAAAAACATATGATGTACATTACTATAAAAACTACCAACGAAAATTGTTTTGAACGAGATTTAGTACGTAGTTTTTTTTAATACCTCGTAAATCGTAAACCGCTTATTACCGCGTAATCTTTCATACAAATAACTTAATTCCTTTAATTTCATAAATCAATGGTACGAAACCCTTTGTGTGTGAGTTTTTTTTAATTCATCCCGATCCGGGAAGCCAGAGGGATCGATTCCGGGATCGAAGCGTTGGTTCAGTTTAGACACATTTTTGGTAGGAAACCCAATGAAAAATAAAGATATCCCGTCGGCTCTTTGTTTGCCCAAAACAGCAAAGTGTTTTGAATGCTTCAAGTATCCGAACTTTAAAATATTTTGTTCGCCACGAGATCATTATTATAGTTCCGCTAAGAAAACATTCCTTTTGTTTTTATTTTATTGGTTACATCTTCGTGTTGTCTGTTGTTTAGATTCGCATGTCTTTTGTTTAAGCAATCTGATTACAAAATTTTTCAACATTGGTGTCGCTGTCGTTGTGAGATTCTCGTCCATGCTGGGTTGGTTACTCATTTGCAATTTTACTTTTCTTATAATAATTATAAACTAGTGCTTGACTGCAATCCCGCGTGATGGTAAACAGTGATGCAATCGTTGGTGGTAAAGGGAATAGAAAGGAAGACGGCTGGTGAGCGAGTCACCTTGCTAACCAGCCGACCCTTTACGATCACACTCCCGATACAACAACATTTGGCGCATAGTACCCGGCACAAATCGCAACACAACTGCTCAGACCCGTTCTCCGTACGGTTTCACCAGACATCATGCCGGAACACGACGAATCCCTTGGCGGCAAGACTTTGTCTGGTGGGTGTTAACTTCTGTCGGCAGCCGATGTTATGGCCTACCAGGATTCCAGTCGATAATATTCCCGCTGTCCTGCTGGGAACCGAGCTTCCTCCCTGCGACAGGGAGCTAGCGGCAAGTCACGACGCAAGTTCATTTGTGGGTTGTATGGTATGTCATGTTATATGTCTTCGGACTTGGTTCTAGAACGTGGCGGTTTCCTCGCGAGTTTTTCCTTCATCGTTTTTAGATCAGTCTAAGAATGATGAAGGAAAAACTCGCGAAATCATAATCTAACCTAACCTAAAAATTGCAAAAACAGTAAGGAAGATTTCGTAAGATAAAAAAAATGCGCTGTCACCTTAATCGTATCGGACAATGGACTTAATGGTCCAAACCCTCGTTTAACATGCCTCTGGGTTCTCGTTAGGCAGCTAGATTAGGGCCTGATTCAAACACGCATAAAATAAGATACTGTAGAAAAATCTCCGAAAAAGTGCGGATATTTCGTATAAATAAAAGAATCTGTCGCGACCCTAGCCCACACTTTGGCGCCTTGTTCCTGGGGTTCTTCCCAAATTAATTGACCTGTAACCCTGACGCGTGGGGTATAAATTACAGGGTGCTGGGTGAGTTAACCTCGAGGTCTTTTAATCAGACACCCTTTGGGGTTAAATGAAGTTAGGGATGAATAGCAAGCACTCTAGCGTTCGTGTACTGTTTAGAGTTACATAATATGGTCACAGTTAAGGCTTACTTATTTTAAAGGGTTAACGTGTCCCCGGTCACATAATTGTATTTATCTCGCTTAAAGGTAATCCCCGAAAGGATTAGAAAGAGTACAAACATATCTACACTAACACACACATTCCACAAACGTAAGCACATCTATGTAATGTTGGATATATTCCCTATTTAACTTACTTCCGTATTCGCGATTCCGTAGATCATACATTAAACTGCTGCTGTCTTTTACACTAGCTAGTGCTGCACCAGCCACACTAAGGTGGGGCTTTGTAAGCGACGCGATTGTCACTGGCATAGGAACTCTTTACTGTTTTATATTTTTTAATGCCTGTCCTCGATTTGATCTGTCTTGTTGATTTTTTAGTGTGCTGTTGTCTTTAATAAAAACGAAACGTTTAAGAAAATATATATTTTATTTTTTGCTTCTTCGAGCCTGTTTGGACCATCACAGTTGGCCTTCCTAATGTTAGGCCTCTATTGCGCAACTCCGCGGATCTGTTAGAGTGCGCCCGGCTGAAAGCGCGTTCACTAAAACTACGATAGCTCTGAAATTAAAGAGCGCAGCTCGACACACCGTATGTCCCTGAAATCGTTATGAAATAAGTTATATGATTTTCTATAGTTTTGTACAGTTTTATTGTGGAATCTATTGTCGATTCGAAATTGAAAGTAGGGTTAGCTACTTTTTCCCAGTTTTTGGTACAAAAGTCGTAAAGTCGTCATTTTAATATATTTTTCCAAAGTTATTGTTTTATTTACACAATAACACATTATTGTACAATAATCAAGTAAAATTAACATTTCTATATGTCGGAGACAGCGACGGCAGAGCGGTAGGGTCGACAGCCTCCTGGTGTGGTGGTACAGGTTCCATTTCGTAGGCGAGTTTTTGAATTGAAGCACGACGTGTAGATATACCCTCCAATCTTCATAATAACAATTTGAATAGGCAAACCGACAGTTTCGGTTCGGAGATGTGCCTTGGTCCGCGTCTCGATGCAAAGTGACCGTTCGACGAACCCCACTTCCCAAAGCGACTCTGTCCATGTGACGCCATCACAAAATAACGTCACAAGCGTTCGCCCCTCTACTACGTAAATCAAATCAGCAACTTCTATTAAAATTAATCGACGATCTCCGACACGGCCAGCCTGACGATTTGCACGTCCTCGTGCATCATCATCATCATCATCATCCCAGCGCCAATCCAAGTCGCATCCGAAGCTCCCTCAGCCCTGGAGTCCGGGATCCGCTTCACCAGGCCAACCGCCGATTCCGGCCAAACTTCGACATTTCCCGTTGCACTTCCTCGTGCATGTCTGTAACAAATTTAAAAAAAAAAGCACAGAAAACAGACTTTGAAATATTTTGAGAACTCGGCCAACCTGACCGTCACACGTCACGTTTCATTACAATGACTAGGTATTAGAAAACTAAACAACCTTAATCATTTTAACAACATAAACGCAAGAGCTTCCTTCAAGCCTCATAATTATCAAAATTCAAAAAGAAAACAAAAGGTTCCTCCAAGCCTCATAATTATCAAATCAAAATCATAATTGTCAAAAAGAAAACACACCATGGTTCGCTACCACTGTAGCTAGTGACAACTCATAGTTGACACCCATATCGTCATCACCTCTTGTGATACGACCAACTACATGACCGTACAACTAATAGTCTCCTCCGAGACCCAGGTCCCCGCCACATCACTAGCTGCCCATCGCCCCCTGAACAACTCCTCACTGAGTTGCAGTTACGACTACAGACTAGTGCATGCAGTGCGACCATATCTACCAAAGTCCCCGCCACATCACTAGCTGCCCATCGCCCCCTGAACAACTCCTCACTGAGTTGCAGTTACGACTACAGACTAGTGCATGCAGTGCGACCATACCTACTAGTGTCCCCGCCACACCACTAGCTGCCCATCGCGCTCTGAACAACCCCTCATTGGGTTGCAGTTACGACTACAGACTAGTGCGTGCAGCGCGACCACACCTACTAGTGTCCCCGCCACACCACTAGCTGCCCATCGCGCTCTGAACAACCTCTCACTGGGTTGCAGTTACGACTACAGACTAGTGCGTGCAGCGCGACCACTCAGCCATGATACGTGTTCTATTTGCTAGCGGAGGCACCCTCCTCACCATCTTCTACATTTTGAAAATCTAACTCAGCAGACATTACTTGGAGAAGTCTTTCATATACGATCGTGGGGTACTTATAAGTTCTGTTTCCAATCAACGATTTCAATTGGTAACGATCGTCATTATCGCCATCAAACAACTCGCCTAAACTTCATTACTTCATTATTCCTTAACTCCAAATTTTATTACTTTAGCTCATTTCTATCAAATTTAAATTTTTCGTAAATAGCACTCATTTCTATGTTTGTTACCGCTTGTTCTCTTGAGAAGATTTAATAGTCTAGCCACACATACTATCAGAAGCTCAAGTGAGCTCGTAACTTTAGGCCACAGTGAACTTTAGTTTTGAAATAAAGACAAACCAGACATCATAATTTTAAAACCCTGATTTAAAATTTCTCAGCCCATTAATACAAACAATAATCGGGTAGTACAAGAAATTAACTTTGCATAAATAACTCTTATTATCATGTCGCAAAGAAATAGTTCAGTACACAACGCTGGTACTACCCATACCCTGTATACGTACTATCGCGTGTGTACGTATACCATTGAAATTACAAATTGCTTGACAAGAGAACATTCGGCCACTGAATCAAAATAAAAATAGTACGACTCACCGGATTATGGCAATTTCCCACAAACACCTGCCACTTGGCAGTTATCAACCGTTGCACACCAGACATCTCTGAGCTCTCATAAAACCCCATTACGTTACCACAAACGTTTTGGGTATTTTGAAACCTTCTCATCGCCTGCAGAGTAGATGCTGTCCTGATATCTTCTCATCGCCTGCAAGCAGCTAGAAGCGCGCTCCGCAAGCGCACCTTGCGCGCTCCGCAAGCGCACCTTGCGCGCTCCGCAAGCGCACCTTGCGTGCTCCGCAAGCGCACCTTGCACACTCCGTAAGCGCACTTGCATCAGCCAGCACTGTCGCGCGCCAAGCAACAGCCAGCACTGTCGTGACAGCGCCGCGTCCAGCCACACGTACACGCCTGCAGCACACTCCTGCAGCGGACTCCTGCAGCGCACTCCTGCAGCGCACTATCACGCGGAGCGATCTCTTCGCCAGCAATTGAGCACACCTCGTAACTTGACGTTCACTTCCATCCTCACATTATTCTGTTCTTGGATTTATAACGAGATTGTGAGCAGTGTAGATCTTCATCCAACTTCTGATGTCGGAGACAGCGACGGCAGAGCGGTAGGGTCGACAGCATCTTGGTTTGGTGGTACAGGTTCCATTTCGTAGGCGAGTTTTTGAATTGAAGCACGACGTGTAGATATACCCTCCAATCTTCATAATAACAATTTGAATAGGCAAACCGACAGTTTCGGTTCGGAGATGTGCCTTGGTCCGCGTCTCGATGCAAAGTGACCGTTCGACGAACCCCACTTCCCAAAGCGACTCTGTCCATGTGACGCCATCACAAAATAACGTCACAAGCGTTCGCCCCTCTACTACGTAAATCAAATCAGCAACTTCTATTAAAATTAATCGACGATCTCCGACATATACATATTTTGCATTTGCAAGCTGAGCTGAATATGGCTCAGGTAGTCAACCCGTACACCTGCCGCGTCCGTTGACATAAACGCTTTTTATTTAAAAAAAAATCGAAAACAAACTTTGTTGAATGTTTAGCATGTGATGTATTATGCATTTCTTATTCTTTCTGTATTTATTCTATGTAAGTTAGAGTAAGAAAAGTATACTCTAGACAGGCAATATTTGTCATTTAATCCGACCCAACTGGATCCAACTGCCGTCTTATTTCCTAATCGCTCAGTTTTTCTGAGTGAATAGGCTCTTAATAAACTAGCGCGCTTTACCATCAACGATCGCATCACTGCTTACCATCAGGCAGGATTGCAGTCAAGCGCTAGTTTATAATTATTAAAAAAAAACCCGATCCACGAAATCTCCAGGAGATTCCTACCGGACACAGGTTTTTTGACAGAAATCTCCTGGAGATTTCTTAACATACAGGAGGCAGGCAGGGCAAAACTAGAAAGAGGGGTAAGTTATTGACAGCTGTCAAAACAAGTCATGAATTTGACAGCTGTTATTTTATTTTTCATTTGTCTGGTTTTGTGTATTAGTAAGAGACCAGCCGAGTGCTTGTATTTCAGTTACTGTTTAAGCAAATAAACTCTTCAAGACAATCTAAAAATATGTCTGGTGAAGCCGTACGGAGGACGGGTCTGAGCAGTTGTGTTGCGATGTGTGCCGGGTACGATGCGCCAAATGTTGTTGTGGAGGGAGTTTGTTCGTGGAGGGTCTCCAGATCAATCTCCCTCTGGGTTACACATTGCATCACCTCGCTCAACTGCCGTTTTCCTTCCTATTCACTCAGTTTGAGTGAATAGGCTCTTAATAAACTAGCGCGCTTTACCATCAATGATTGCATCACTACTTACCATCAGGCGAGATTGCGATCAAGCACTAGGTTATAATTACTAAAAAAAAAACTAGTACTAAATAGTACTCGGGCAAATTGCACAGACCCTCGTGACCCACATCTAGTTCCAGTACTCGTGGGTGAAAGCTGTCAGGTAGTCTAGACGGGTATACGCCACAATTATATGCCGCATGCTCGTGACTTACTGTACCAGGCCAGCAGAGCAAGGTCGGAAGTGGAAATGATGGTGTTTAGGATACATTAGAAATGATGACCCAAGTGGCAAGTGGAATACAGTCGTGGTTTTGTTGTGTGTACTTACAAAGTACATATAACTTAGAAAAGTTACATTGGCACTTACTTAATGAGTTAAAACAAAGTGCAAAGAAAGCTAAGAGTTGGTGTTTATGTATGGAGAAGGGCACATGAAAATGTCACCATTTTTTCAACAGCCATTAGATATTTGAATAACTTTATTTTATTGTAAGTTATTAAAAAATCATCCACGAGAGATTACAGGACGAAATTAACCTCAATATTCAAATAAAATACATTTCTACGATGACTCCTAATAATTAGAATGTCGGTTTTCAATCAAATCCGAGTAATTGATTTGTAAGTGGCACTACAAATTGACATCCACAGATAGATATTCTGGTCCATTTATTCACATTTTCTACAGAGCATAGTAAGTCATCATCATCATCACCGACCTTTGTATCGTCCCACTGCTGGGCACAGGTCTCCTCTCATACAGAGAAGGTTTGATCGTAATCACCACGCTTGCTCAATGCGGGTTGGCGATTTCAGACTTAAAGCGCAGGTTTCCTCAAGATGTTTTCCTTCACCTTGTAATCAGTCATTGGTGTCCAAGATACATAAAACTTAGAAAAAAAGTAAGCAAGTTATATAACTTAGAAAGAAAGTACATATAAATTAGAAAAGTTACATTGCCTGATATGCAATCGAGCCCGAACCCTCATGCTTGAGAGGCTGGTGTTTTAACCACTAAGCCATCACGACAGAGCATAGTAAGTACCGCTTCATAACTAGTAGCTACAGTATCCATCGCACTTTATATGAGAGGTATCACGCGACAAACAAGTGAAAATGGTAAATATAATTTCATTACGTCCACCAAATAGCCGATTCAAATCATACAGCATAATTCAGAGTTCACTCTGACGTAAATGCTTTCCGTTTCCGGCTGTATTCAAGGTTAACGATCTATTTCACATTATTATATTTTCAATCGTAATAGCATCTATGACGTCATAATTCATAATATAATGTCTGAGTGTTATGTCCACCTCCATCAAGTTTTTCCAACTCAAGAGACAGCTGTTCTGCTGGGGAGTTTGTTCCGCCACTTCTTCCCAACGAAAGCACTAGGAAGTGTCGATGGGTGGGCGTTTTGGGGGGACTGTCTTATGTAATGTTGACGTTCAAAAGTGTTGGTTTAAATTGTTTACTTATTTACTTTCGATGGCTTTGTAAAATCAATGTAGTAAAGCCATCGAAACGCATTTTATACTTACGAAAAATACATTTTTCGCTTCTCTATAATCGTTGTCGTGTAGGATGTTACTCCTGTAACAGTGTAGCGGACGTCTTCCAAGAAGCTGGGTCTGCTTTTTAAATGTTACGTTGGTAGCTGTGCGCCAGATATTCAGCCAGCTGGTATCGGATAGCCTGCTCCTCCTACTTCCTATCTACCACCAAAGGAACATCTCCTTTTTTTTTAATAATTATAAACTAGTGCTTGACCGCAATCCTGATGGTAAGCAATTATGCAATCGTTGATGGTAAAGTGCGCTAGTTTATTAAGCCTATTCACTCACAAAACTTAGTGAATAGGAAGTAAGACGCAGTTGAGCGAGGTGAAAACACGATCAACGATGCTGCGCCAGAGGGAGATTGTTTTGGAGACCCTCCACGACCCAAACTCCCGACACAACAATATTTGGCGCATCGTACCCGGCACTCATCGCAACACAACTGTTCAGACCCGCCCTCCGTACGGTTTCACCAGACACCATGCCGGAACACGATGAAGGACGAATCGCTTGGCGGCAAGACTTTGTCTGGTGGGTGGTAACTTCTACCGGCAGCCGATGTTATGGCATAAATTTATGTGGTCCACTTGGACTTCTGTATGGACTCTGTACCGTCTTCCGATACAAGTCCAATCTCGTTCACAGGGGCTAAGTCAAACTACAACGATTTCTAAGTTAAAAAAAATCGTTTCGCTACAGAGGAAACTATAGATCCTAAAGGAGGCTTTAAAGTTGTGTCTATGAAACATTACATTCTTTTGAATTGCACACATATACATCGAAGAACTCGAACACTTTGCCCTGCAAAAAAAACAACTTATATTGAATTATAATTTATCGGGAAGAACGCCCGACAAATTATAATTCAATATAAGTTTTTTTTTTCTTCGGAGTCTATTCACTTTAACCTTTTTTTTCCGGAGGTGGAAAAATACTCATGGAGTTATCCTCCGCTCGGGGACGCGGGTGGGTGTGCCGGAGTCTTACAGGCTAAAAACCCACCGGGGTACCGGGTCCTCCCAATTCTACAGTACCCCTGGCAGGGCTTGACCCGTCTTGGCGTGTGCGAAAGCGTCACAACGTCAACTCGGCCATGTGATGAACGTTGGACTCCCCGGGTCCTTCGCCTGTCGGCCATTATTCACTTTATAACACTAGAAGGCTAGATTGAATAGACTCATAATAAAACTAATGTGCTTTACCATCAACGATTGCATCACTGCTTACCATCAGGCGGGATCGCGGTCGAGCACTACATTATACAATTCAAAAAATAAACCACCAACCCGCTTCACAACTAATATATTTGTAAAAACAAGCTGCACTATATTATTAGCAAATATATCTGATGATCACTGAGGCTGAGCCAATGAGATGAAGGTCAGAATCGATTTCACATCAAAACTATATTCTAAACAAACAAAAACAATCGATAATCCTCCATTACTATCACACGTTGGCAGACTTCCAGATCGGCACGAGCCTACAAGTCGCCAGTGTAAATAAAACTAATATTTTAAACAATTTGACACGAGATAGTGATGCGGAAAGGGGCGCGGTTCCGGGACTTCCGGGAACACGACAGTCCCGCGATTCGCGGGAAATTAAAATAAATAAAATAAATATGTACGGACAAATCACACAGATTGAGCTAGCCCCAAAGTAAGTTCGAGACTTGTGTTATGGGATACTAACTCAACGATACTATATTTATAATAGATACATATATAGATAAACATCCAAGACCCAGGCCAATCAGGAAAAGATCGTTTTCCATCATGACCTGGCCGGGGATCGAACCCGGGGCCTCCACGTCGCAGGCAGGCGTGTTGACCGCTGCGCCACGGAGGATGACCATATGAATGCTAGGTATTTAATTTTGTTATCTACGCTTCTTTCTTTTTACTGCCGCAGGCAATGATATTTATTTAGTTTTCAATGAACAGATCAGGTTCAGATTGCATGCTCCAGCAATACGTGTTTTAGCTATTTTATGATGCAAAGATGTCTCCAAGTCTAAATTGGTTTCATATTGGGTTCTCAATACAGTATAAGTCGTTTTAATTTTACAAATTGATTATTTTTTAGTTATATTGTGTATAATAAATTATTGATTTATCTGTACATTATTTTAAGTTAGCAAATGACAATTGATTTAAATAAAAATTAATTTAATTGATCCATACTAATTACGAATATTAATAATTTACTAATCTATATATAATATTATAAATGCGAAAGTATCTCTGTCTGTCTGTCCGGCTTTCACGCCAAAACTACTGAACCGACTGTAATGAAATTTGGTACACAGATAGTCTAGAGCCTGAGAAAGGGCATAGGCTATATAACATCCCGCTATGATCAATAGGAGCAGAGCAGTAACAAAACATGTTGCGAAAATGGGAGCGATTGCGGCCGTACATATTGCTCCCATTATTTTAACAGGCGAAACTAATGTTCAGGCGGGCAACAGCTAGTATAATATAAATTATAATATATAAGAGGAAGAGCCCTAACTACCGGTAGCTAAGACCCTGCTCCCGACAACAGTGGATTTTATTAATATGTATGAAAAATAAAAATATAATTACCTAGTTATAAAAAGATAAACAAACTTCCTGTTAAATATTGTTTCAACCAATTCAGACCACAACATAATTTATACTAAACTAGTCTAACAAAAGTCTACAAGCGCTCTCCAGTCTACATAACAATATACGTTCAACATAACCCTCATTAGTAACATTTTTCTAATAACGTTCCATCTCTACAGCCCGTAATCCCGTTTCCCGGGACTTTGCCCGAGTCCGGACGGAAGCGACAGTCCCGCGGAGTTCCGGGACGAGGCCACCCGTAATGAGGTATACGCGGTCGATATAGTTTCATAGCGGCTCGAGAGTTTAATATTTTGTATAGTTGCGTTAGTAGAATGGCCTTAATCTGAAAGGTCTTGCTGTGAGGGATTCTGACGTAATTTCAATAACATTCACAGCCAGCAAACTATTGCATAATAAACGATTACTATTAATATGAATAATTTTGAAGCATATTGCTGTGGAGGAACGAGGAACAGGGAAAACATGAAATGAAATGAAATCGTTTATTAAGCAAGTAGGATCACCGATCACTTTTACACGTCATATGTTTTTTTTTTTTAAATAGATGAAGCCTGCATTTCCTAACTGACTACCTCTGAGAAGAAATAGCCGAAAAAAACTCAGGGGTCATCGTCTTTTTTCAAGTCCAGTCATTAAAAATGAAAATTTTTACAATAATTTACGTTATAATTACGCATATTGCTTAATAACAATGCTTAACAGAGTGAGCAGCTCAGTCCCAAGCCTTTTTGTCTTCAAAATAATCTGTTATTTTATAATACCCTTTTTTGCAAAGTTTGGCCTTTATATAGTTTTTATATCGTTTAATGGGTAAGTTTCGAATGTCCATGGGAAGCTTGTTGCTATGGAGGATGAGTGGACATTTGAATCTTACCCAAACCCAACAACACGGCCAACGATGCTGCGAACAGTTGAACAATATTCATTGCGTTTTCATCGGTGGTAGGCCATAACATCGGCCGCCGGCAGAAGTTACCACCCACCAGACAAAGTCTTGCCGCCAAGCGAATTGTCGTGTTCCGGCATGATGTCTGGTGAAGCCGTACGGAGGACGGGTCTGAGCAGTTGTGTTGCGATGTGTGCCGAGTACGATGCGCCTAATGTTGTTGTGTTGGGAGTTTGGTCGTGGAGGGTCTTCACATCAATCTCCCTTTGGCGCAGTATCGTTGGTCGTGTTGTTGGGTTTAACATTGCATCACCTCGCTCAACTGCCGTCTTCCTTCCTATTCGCTCGGTTTTTCCGAGTGAATAGGCTCTTAATAAACTAGCGCGCTTTACCAACAACGATCGCATCACTGCTTACCATCAGGCGGGATTGCGGTCAAGCGCTAGTTTATAATTATTAAAAAAAAAAAAAAAAAGACAATTTTCTCAAGCAATGGATTAGCAGTATACTTTATAGTGGAGAGTGTAATACATAATTAGGGTGGTCGCTCGCCTGAGCGGCTGTTGCTATCAACTCGCGAGCCCCTCAGGGCCATTCATTTACAGTAATAACACTATTCCTTGTCCTAATTCATAACAAATTACCTTTGCAAGGGTGGTGTATACTTACCTCTTTCTGCGAGGCAGCGATACTGGCATAGGAGGAGGTGGAACGCGTTAGGGAGTGGGGATCCCAGCGCCCTCACGCCTCTAGTCGCCGCAGGAGACGCCCTGGTCGGGAGACAACATCGAACTCTCGACCACCGTAGGCGCGCACTTATGGCGGTGAGCAGTGGGTAGCTTCCGCCCGGTAAGGACTAGGCCTGAGTCGATGGCACGTTGTGTTTCACGCGCGCCTCAAAGAGATGTCAGCACTCCGTAAAGGGGTACACGACTACCGATGGCTCCTGGCTTAGGGCTGCAGGTTGGTTAAAAACCGCTCGTGTATGGAGTACTGCAGCCACATTTGGGCTGGTGCTGCGAAATGTCACCTTGCCACTTTGGATTAAGTGGAGAGGCGTGCGAAGAGGCTGATTGGCGACCCAGACTTAACTCGAAACGGTCTCCAAAGCCTGTAGCACAGGCGTAGAGTAGCCAACCTTTCGGTCTTATATAGGATGCATTCTGGTGAGTGTGCAAGGGAATTGCATGATTTAATTCCCTCATCTCCGTTCCATCATCGGACGACCCGTCGTACGGCGAGTTTCCACCCTTACGTTGTGGACACTACTGCGATCCGGACAAAGCGTTTTGCTTCCTCCTTTATACCGCGTACATCGAGGGACTGGAACAATTTGCCAGCATCGGTGTTTCCGTCACAATACAATTTGAGGGCCTTCAAGGCTAGAGTGAATAGGCTCTTAATAAACTAGCGCGCTTTACCATCAACGATCGCATCACTGCTTACCATCAGGCGGGATTGCGGTCAAGCGCTGGTTTATAATTTACAAAAAAAAAAGAAACCGTGGCCCTGGCACACAGGCCAGTGAAGGAACACGGATGGGTTTTAGCCAGTAAAAATCGGACACGCCCTTCTGCTCCGTCCAGACCGGGAGAGGTTATTTGATGATTTTCCATCCCAAAGAAAAAAAAAAGGGTCGTGTACACCACCTGCATATTACAGTAACATTTCCGCACAAAACACGGTGGTATGGGCAGGACATGCAAATATTTCGACTTTGTAGTGCAGCCTGTTGAGATCTCGCCATCCGTGATGAAGTACGGATGTGCCGCGGCGGATATCCGCGCTTCAAATATCCGCACTTGACAACAATGCTTGTGGAGATTTTTATCAGAGACGTATTGATTTTTAACGTCGTTGATATTGAAGTATAATCGATTCCCTTTGTTATTGAATGACACTTGTAGCGAGCTGACATTCATTAGAAAATGTAAATGGATTAGTACTTATAGCTCGATAAGAGCTTCTTCTTCTTCTTAACAAAAATAAGGACAAACTACGAGCACCTTTTCACCGACTTCAAAAGGTTCATAACTCTATTGTTGGGCTTGGTATAACTTTTTATAACAAGATACACTCTGCTTTCATTTGCACAAATCAAATCCAAGCTTTGTTCAAACCTTGGATTATCAATAAACAGTATTTTATAAAGTCACGTGTTGTTTTAAATGAACAGACAGCTGTGCTGCTGGGAGTTTGTTCCGCCACTTCTTCTTCCCAGCGAAAGCACTAGGAAATGTCGATGGGTGGGCGTTTTGGGGGACTGTCTTATCAAGTCTTATGTGATATTGACGTTCAAAAAGTGCTGATTCTCAGCCTAATTTGAATAAATGACTTTTGATTTTAATTTTTGGCGTGTTTCACATTCTAGAAGAACGCTGACACAAACTTTTTGTATTCGTCCTAAAGTTATATGGGCATCAATCGTTATTTGTCCGTGTTTTAAGGGACAACTGAGGCCCGTGTGCATATCTGTCAGCGTTCGTCCACATTGCCACGAGAGCGCCATGTGGACTTTAAAAAGACGTTGACCTGTTAACATGTCGTGTTGTTTCCTATTAGAAACACTCGCTCACTCAGTCAAGAAGTACAGAACTTCAATATTGACGTGTTAAATGGTTTAGAAAAACTTATTTATATAAACAAATAATAATTTTTATTCTGCATTTCCTGTTCCCGACTATGTTAGGCTCGGCTTCTAGTTCCAGGCTAACCGCATCCAGCTGATTATATTATCAGCGTCTTACAGGGAGAGACCGCGGCAGGCCGTACGGTACGCATATTATTATTTAAGAACGAACCCCTCATTTATATTAGGCGTAGAGTAGTCAGCCTGTCGGTGTTCTATAAGATGCATTTTGGTGAGTGTGCGAGGGAATTGCATGATTTAATTCCCTATCTCCGTTGCATCATCGGACGATCCGTCATACGACGAGTTTCCACCCTTACCTTGTTAACAGCACTACCATTTAGACGAAGCGTTTCGCCTTCACTTTTATATCGTGTCATCGAGGGACTGAAACAATTTGCCAGCGGCGGTGTTTCCGTCGGTCTTCAATTTGAGTGTATTCAAGGCTAAAGTGAACAGGGCCTAAATAAACTAACGCGTTTTACCATCAACGATTGCATCAGTGCTTACCATCATGCGGGATTGCGTTCAAGCACTAGTTTATAATAATAATAAAAAAAAATAGAAACATATATCATGAGCGTCGGGTAAAAAGAAACGCTTGAACAACAATAAATCTACAACACAGTTGGTTCACTATGTAGAAAGTAAGAGCTATCGTAAAAATCATCGTAAAACTATTATATGTACCTACAACTCTCACTACACAACACTTTTCGCAAGATAACAATATTTATAGCTCGCGGCGGCGATCCAACGGAATTGTAATTATAAATACATGATTGAAAAAGTTCATGTTCAGACGATGAATTAAAGGCAAATAACAAAACGTAAAACATCTGCCTCATGTGGCTGGAAACGTTCTGATCCAACTTATTAAATCATCATCATCGTCATCATCTCATCGTATAATCCGGCTTTCACGTTGGAGCCCGATCTCTGGCATCCTGTGGTGTGAGATTGTTGGCACACGTGTCATCTCTTACAACGTCAAGCCAGCACTTCTTTGGTCTACCCCGCTTATTCCGGTCCGGCGGAGGCGCCATGGCAAGACATTTGTTACCCACGTAACAACGTTTCATTTAGTACTTACTTTATAATTCTGACTTTAATGCATACATGTAAGGTTGAACTTTGTTTGATGTTTGATGTACAAACTTGGTCGTAAAAATTAATGACTATTTCTACACTGCTTTGTGATAAGAACTTTATATACTGCACTTAAGGCTGATTTTAAATTAATGACTACTTTAGACTGCTTAATACTTGTAGCCATTGTTGATAAGAGTTTTGTTCGAGACTGTGTATCTATTGTATAAGTGATCGATGCTCCCATGGGATAAAAGTACATGTATAATTCATTAATAAAAAAATAAAATATCCGAAACGTAGCTCAAAATATCCGCGGATATCCGAACTTTTCACCAACGCGGCGCACCCCTAGCGGTCCTATTTTACAGTTGCTGAATTCGCAATTTATTTACTAGTAGCCTTTAGAGTGGATTTTATTTTCATTTTGCGAAAATAACCGCCTCAGTTGCCATTTGACCTGGATAGGTTTTGTGTGCAGTTTTATGGCTACGTTTGTTTGCGAGCCTCTTGTTTCAGAAGGAGGTAGCCAGGGGAGCTGCTTATTTACAGACGACAGCATATGAAGCTACTACAATCTGCCAGATTTCTTTATTAGACTTTCAACTTTATCTCTAAAGTATTAAGAGGGGAATCTAATGCCGAGGAATTTGGAAAATAGGTATTTGAAGAAACTATTGCCGTCGCGCTCCTTCCAACCTCTCTCGGTAAAGTAGGAAAAACATAGTTGCAGCTCAGGCTGATTTTACCTACAAAAACATTGACCAAAAGACAGATCTCAATTGATTTTATATCAAAGTTTAGAAGAAAAGTATACCCATGCTTCTATTTTTTTCTTCTAATAGTCAGCTGAACATCACGTTAAAAATGGGTTATTTTTCGCGATTTCGAACTATCGTATTTCTTTTATTAATTAAGTTTAAAAAAAAAATCAAATGATAGCGGCAAGTATAATTTGTAACTTTCTCTAAGAGAGATCACTTCTTTCTTGATTGTTGTCGACCGCAGCGATTGTTTTTAATCGTAAAAACAATTGTGGTTCACTTTAAGTTTCTATTTGTTGATAAAACGTGAAATGAGATGGACAATTAAGTTTGTTTTTGATATTTTTTTTTTTTTTTTATAAATTATAAACCAGCGCTTGACCGCAATCCCGCCTGATGTTAAGCAGCGACGCGGTCGTTGATGGTAAAGCGCGCTAGTTTATTAAGAGCCTATTCACTCTAGCCTTGAAGACACTCAAATCGTAATGTGACGGAAACACCGACGCCGGCAAATTGTTCCAGTCCCTCGATGTACGCGGTATAAAGGAGGAAGCAAAACGCTTCGTCCGGATCGCAGTGGTGTCAACAACGTAAGGGTGGAAACTCGCCGTACGACGGGTCGTCCGATGATGGAACGGAGATGGGGGAATTAAATCATGCAATTCCCTTGCACACTCACCAGAATGCATCCTATAGAAGACCGAAAGGCTGGCCACTCTACGCCTGTGCTCCAGGCTTTGGAGACCGTTTCGAGTTAAGTCTGGGTCGCCAATCAGCCTCTTCGCACGCCTCTCCACCGAATCCAAAATGGCAAGGTGACATTTCGCAGTACCAGCCCAAATGTGGCTGCAGTACTCCACACACGAGCGGACCTGTGCTTTGTATAAAATTAGAAGCTGCCCAGGTGTGAAGTACCGCCGGACCTTCGCGATGACGCCTAGTTTTCTGGCAGCCACCCTGGCCTTGGACTCAATGAACCGCCCAAAGTTAAGGCTCGAGGAAATCTCAACTCCCAAAAGCTGAAGGCGGTCGGTACACTCCAAGGATACATTCTGAAAAGTAGGAGCCAGGGTGAACGGGCTCCTTTTGGCGGTGAAAAGACACGCCTGTGTTTTACTGGTAACAAGTGCTGTTCGTCGAGGTCCTACGTTAGATCTTTCTTTCTTCTTCTTCAGTCTATAGAGTTCCACTGCTGGGCAGAGGAATGCTCTTAAATGGAACGCCTCAGTTCGAGGTAACGCCGTATGAGTCATGTTTTTTCGTGCGTGCAGCAGGCTCCATCGAATTATAAGACGTTGTCACGTCAAGATCACTCCTTAAAGCAGACACAGGTAGGCTACATGTTCTGCTGGGTGATTGGGTAAAGAAAAGAAAGAAAGAAAATACATTTATTCAGCACAGACTCGACACACAATACAATACATTTAGCACAAACACACATCGGGTAGCAACAAAAAAAATATTAAAAAACCAAATAATAAAATAAAATAAAAAGTAAAAAAAAAAAACCTTAAACCCTTGTGTAAAAAATAGCAGCAAAGTGTGCCTCGTGACTGCACCAAAAAGGTCCAGTTCAGCAAAAATGCCAGACAAGTAGTGCCTGACGCTGGTTTTCAACTGAACCTGATGTGTGGTGACAGATGTAAAACAGTTTTAGACAACAGCATAAAGTGTGTACTCATGCTTAAATAAAAATAAATACGTGTTACATAAATATAAATGATTACGTGTATGTACAAAAATAATGTGAGATTGATTAATATTGTTAAAAACTAATAATAAATAAACTAAGAAAAGAAATACTGACAAACATGAATAACTTAGACATGTGTACATATAATTACGAACACAAATTAAAAAATTCATTAAATCCAATGATATAACATCAACGCAAATAAATGACGTAAAAAACGAGAAAAAAAAAATGAAATTAAATGTAAAATAAATTAAAATAATAATAACAAATTGAATGGAAAAAATCAAACAAAAAAAAAAATAAAATCCAATGCAACACTTACCAATAGAAATACTGACAGATACTGATAAGGTACCTAAACTATATGATTGAGACATTCAGTGCGACCATGTCTAACTTCCTTTGAGCTTCTGTGAGGTACTGCCGTAAGCGTTGTCTAAAGACGACTATGGTGTTAATTGCTCTTATTGGTGGTGGTAGGTTATTCCAAATTTTAGAAGCTGCGTAACGGAAGCTACCTCTAAAAGCGGCTGAACCATGAGACTGGGTCGAGAGTTGTTGCGAACATTGCCTTCTTTCACATTCTCGTCTACTGGCAATCCAACTCAACTTGTCGTACAGGTAATGCGGTTTCTGGTGTTTAACTACACCAAACAAAAGGCACGCCAGATGTAGCTTGCGTCTCGATTTCATTTTCAATATGAAATGTCTGTTTAGAAATGGAGTCACGTGACTTTTGGGGGGTATTGTGTAACAAAACCGAGCGCATGCGTTCTGGACCCTCTGAATGAGCCGATCTGTGCGAGCCAACAGACGCGGGCCGTAGACTGTATCCACATAGTTCAACCTAGACAAAACCAAGGTTTCAACCAACCGCTCCCGTAGCGCCTCGGACAAGTAAGGCCTAATCTTGTACAGAACTTTCAGGCGGTAAAAACTTTTTCTGACCGAGTCGGCTACATGTTTTTCGAAACGGAGGTCTTTGTCCATGATAAGACCGAGATTCCGAGCCTCATAAACTCTCTCAATTGGTTCGCCCATTAGCTGCAAGTGAAACGTTGCGGGTAATTTAGCCAGCTGCTGCCTTGTGCCAAATACCATGTACTTTGTTTTCGTTGGGTTTAGTGTCAGGCAATTCTGCCTCGACCAGTCCGCGATTCTGCGAAGGTCTTCGTTTAGATCTTCAATGGGTAACATACTATCAGTAGCAATGGCTTTCATTTTGACAGTTCAACAGTATCAGTTACCTTGTTGGAAAGACATATTTGTCGAACATAATGAGTAATGGATTAGCAATATCTTCTTCTTCTCCTTCTTCAGCCTCGCCAAGGCTTTCCACAATGACCGGTCTTGTGCTACCTGCATCCATTGGCTTCCCGCGACCTTCACCAGGTCATCGGTCCACCTTGTTGGGGGCCTCCCTAAGCTGCGTCTTCCGGTACACAGAAATACTCTATGACCTCAGCAGAGCTTGAATGTGGAACACCTTCAGACCCAAAATCTATCTTTAGGTCAGGCAAAAATGAGAATTGCTGTCCTTTTCTTTCTGGCTTAAACTTACAGAGCGGTGGCCGCTACGTGTTGGCAGCATTGACGGTCATCATGAGGCTGATATCACGACTGCATGGTGTTAAAAAGACATCTCTACAAATAAACTTTCGTACAAAATTTCAGTTTCAGTGACGTCATTCGCTGGTAAATTGCGAACGCTACGAGGCGGCTACCGCTTTTCTAGAAATTTGAGATTTTCTGTTTTTTTTTTTTAAGTTGAATTTTCTATTAGAATTTCGTATCAATATGTATGAAATTCCAGGTCAGGCAAGAACAAATGTAACTTTACGTTAAATGCACTTTCGAAGTTTATCTTGGACACCAATGACTGATTATAAGGTGAAGGAAAACATCTTGAGGAAACCTGGACTTTAAGTCTGAAAGAGCACCAACAACAACAAGCATTGAGCAAGCTTGGTGATTACGCTCAATCTTTCTCTGTATGAGAGGAGACCTGTGCCCAGCAGTGGGACGATAAAAAAGGTGATGATGATGATGGCAATAGGGTCGCATCTCATTCACTTATAAAGGGTGTATCTGACATCGACGCACAAACGAGTACCATGGATCCAGTACATGATTCTGAACTCCCCAGTGGTGGAATTTTTCGTCGGCTTTTTCATGATTAAAAAAAATAATATGGGGTTTTTTTCCTTTAAACCTTTCATAATTGCTATACTTTTATAACCCAATAAGATTTTAAAGTAAAAAATAATTAATTCGCTAATCACACAAAAAAGCGCATTGTGAACAAAATTCGAAAAACTATCCTATCAGCTGATTTAATAGAGCTTACATCAGGGGTCAACGTCATACCCACATACAAGCGCGGCGGCATGCTTGCAACGTTCAAAAGCCGACCCGACACATCTTTTTAAACACTGCTATTTCTGTAACCGCTCATTAACGATATAAATGACTATCATAATTTTATTAGTGGCATGCGGTGTGCCTTCTTCCGAAGTTTGCGTTACGATGTCAGATACAGCCTGTATAACAAGCAAACTATGAATGTACCGAACCCCTTCACATTACGGGCTTTATTTTTGACAGCTGTCATTAAAACAGTTCACATTCTGTCTCTTTCCTATTTCGTCCGTAAAAGAAGAGATGTCGATGTTTCAGTTTTAGAAGTGTGACATGATACTAATGATTGTTTTTTGTTCCAGGTAAGTTACCAAATGGTTGCAAAGCATTCTAACTTAGACGTACGACGAAGCTAAAATGAAAAATATCGGTATGTAATACTTATTTCTATAGAATTTCAACATTCATTAACGTTTAATCACACACAAGTGTCACCTGGGCACTTTGGATTCAGTGGAGAGGCGTGCGAAGAGGCTGATTGGTGACCCTGATTTAACTCGAGTTGGTCTCCAAAGCCTAGAGCACAGGCGTAGAGTAGCCAGCCTTTCGGTGTTCTATAGGATACATTTTGGGGAGTGTGCGAGGAAATTACACGATTTAATTCCTCCATCTCCGTTCCACCATCGGACGACCCGTCGTACGGCGAGTTTCCACCCTTATGTTGTTAACACCTCTACGATCCGAACGAAGCGTTTCGCCTCCTCCTTTATACCGCGTACATCGAGGGTCTGGAACAATCTGCCGACCCGCCGTCGGTTGCCGTCGGACTACAATTTGAGTGTCTTCAAGGCTAGAGTGAATAGGCTCTTAATAAACTAGTGCGCTTTACCATCAACGATTGCGTCACTGCTTACCATCAGGCGGGATTGCGGTCAAGCGCTGGTTTATAAATTAATAAAAAAAAAAACTGAATTGGTACAATATTTTTTTTTAAGTGCATAAAACAGTGTGAAGTGTGAAATGGTTACTGGAATATAATTAATAATCGTTTTAATTCGAGTAACAAGAGGGATTTTTCACTCAAAATCTCGGACATTTCACTGACAACGAAATTGCGACAATCGGTACTGCTTGATGTTGGATTGAAATGTTCCCACTGTTGCGATAGAGACAGAATGTGATCACTGCTGCTCTAAGGAAAATATACTGAGGAACCAAAATTTCAAATTATTTAGTACTATCTCTCCGCCTTCCGAGTCCTGTTATATCGCGCTTCTTAGATTTCCCTCGAGAATATTAAATTTTTTCGAGGTACCCTATTATTTAATCCGGACTTCTAACTTTACGTCTGCAAAATTTCAACGCAAGCGGTTCTGTAGTTACTGCGTGAAAGCGGAACAAACAAACAAATCCCCCGTCTCCGTTCCACCATCGGACGACCCGTCGTACGGCGACTTTCCACCCTTACGTTGTTGACACCGCTGCGATCTGGATGAAGCGTTTCGCTTCTTCTTTTATACCGCGTACATCGAGGGACTGGAACAATTTGCCGGCGGCGGTGTTTCCGTCACACTACAATTTAAGTGTCTTCAAGGCTAGAGTGAATAGGCTCTTAATAAACTAGCGCGCTTTACCATCAACGATCGCATCACTGCTTACCATCAGGCGGGATTGCGGTCAAGCGCTAGATTATAATTTATAAAAAAAATTAGGATAAAGCTCGTAGCGCGATCAAAGCTATAACTTGTAAATAATCTATATTTACGCACGATTTGAGACAAGGTCTAGCAAAAACCCATAATAGTCTACGATCTGTTCCAAAAGTATTTGATGAAAATGGAAACAATTGGATCAGAAGACAGAAAAAGCGACAACATCTTTAGTTATACTTTCCAGTTTCAGTTGGCCTCCCATTGGCTTTCGTAAAGTGTGAAGTCAATTTATACTGGATATTGATAGCTTGATTGCGATGTCGTCATCAATGCCTATGTCTTATAGATTGAGTGCTTTTATTTTATCTTTTACCGTACCAAAGTATTAGGTACTTAACTAATTTACTTCCTCTCTTATGTTCCCTTTATTTTTGTTTTAAAGATGTTTTCTTTTCGTTTAACGATTGCAGTTGATTAAATAAACCCAATTTTGTCAATGATTTTTCAATTATTTCGGAAAAACGTTTAAATAATAATTGTTTGAAAAATATTCAGTTACATAAAATAATAACAAAATGTATTCAAGTGGTTTGAAAAAGTGTTCAGATATTTTGAAACGTTACATAAAATAGTAATGAAATACAAAGTGGTGATGACAATACGACAATAAATTAAGCATCGTGTACCTCAACACATTCTCAGTCTACCCATAAAAAATCATATAAATATATCCATTAGTTTAGTTGCAGGAAATTATTTTGAATTTTTCACATTTTCTACATGATGTACATGTTGATAAGGAAGCGCTTACAGGTTAATGACCGCCGCATCCTGCGGTACCAAACTTTAATAATAATGGCGCGAAAAAAGCAAGTCGATACAGGATCGCGCTGTCGCCGATCGGAGGTCAATGAACAAATATTTTTTCAAAGGATGTTCTATCCGGTTTGCAATTTTATGCGATTTAGTTTGTTTGAAATTTTCATTTTTTTGATTTTTGATGCTAGGTTTTTCTCTATGGTTTAGGATTATTCCTATGGACCAGCATTGTTCGTGTTTTCATTTATTGTCGTATTGTCAGCACCACCCTGTATATGACGACGTCAACGACGACGCAGCGATAGGGTCGTTACCATCTTGGTGTGGTGGTAAGGGCTCCATTTCGTAGGTGAAGTTTAGAATTAAAGCACGAAGTGTAAATATACCCTCCAATCTTGACAATAACAATTTAAATAGGCAAACCGACAGTTTCGCCCCGGAGAAGTGCCCTGGTCCGCGTCTCAATCCGAAGTCACCGTTCGACAATCCCCACTTTCCAAAACTACTCTGTCGTGCCGCCATTACAAAATAACGTCACAGTGTTTGCCCCACTACTACTTACATAAATCAAATTAGCAGCTTTTATTAAAATGATGTTATGCACGACATATATTAAAACAATTAAGTAGGTAGTATACTAAATACAGTTTTCTTAAATCTACGTTAAATTCTCAAGAGTTGTATGCCTGAACTAGGTTATACCTAATATAAAAACGTTATGAAAAAATAATCATAGTTGATATGCAAAAACTCTTACTAAATAATTAGTTAACTAATAAAAAAAAATCTTCTCTGTATGAGAGGAGACCTGTGGCCAGCAGTGGGACAATAAAAAGATCGATGATGAATCAAAATAAACAGTATAAACAAACTTGAAGATAAATGGTGCAATTAATAACTTCTCGGTATATTCATAGAAGATATTGGGACAGCTTCCTTCAGATTTGATACTTCCTTGAAATACGCACGTGTTACAAATTCTCATTAGTGAATGCCGCATACGTGTGCGAGTTCTCCAAACGCTGCCTGTTCGCAAATCCGAAACACGAACATTTTGACAGCTTTAACCAAATACACGAGTACTGTTCCGAAGACTAAGTATTTGGCGTAGGTACGAGGCAAAGCAAGTTAACTTAATAACTATAACTTACGCCTGGGAAGGCTGTCGAAAGGTCAGAAATAGATATAACTGGGTTTGTGAACAATTACATCTGATACTTTTGGAAGACAGAAGCCGACGGCAGAACGTTACCATGTCCATGTCGGTTCAATGACGATAGTTAAACGTGACAACGAATATTCGATAATATATCATTTATATTATTGCAGACTGTGTTTTTGTAATTCTAACGCATGGCACTCGTGGGTTGCAGCTGAAAATCAGCGTCAGATGGTACACTTCGTGTTGTCATCTGACATTATGCTGAGCTGAGGCCCTTTTGGCATTACAAGACAAGTTTTATAGTTTTAAATTTATGTATCTTGCTGTAATGTCAATAAATGCATTTTTCTTTCTTTCTTTTTATCACTGAACATATATTTAATATCGAAATAATCATTACTTAATTACTTACATTACTAATTAAACTTAAACATAATTAATAAATTATCGTTGCTATAAACAATTGACACCACAATCATTTTTCACTGCACTTCATACTTGACGAAAACATGTAAATATATTATTGTATAGCAGCTGTCCACGCGGACGCATCGCTCACTTGTCTCTCGTTCCGCGCTCTCGCTTGCACTTCAAGCCTTAAATGTAATGCCTCAGAGAGAGGTAACGCCGTATGAGTCATGTTTTTTCGTGCGTGCAGCAGGCTCCATCGAATTATAAGAGGTTGTCATGTCAATATCACTCCTTGAGGCAAACACAAGTAGACTACATGTTCTGCTGGGTGATTGGGTAACATACTATCAGTAGCAATGGCTTTCATTTTGTCAGTTCAACAGTACCAGTTACCTTGTTGAAAAGACATATTTTTCTTCAACCTATAAAGGTCCACTGCTGGACAAAGGCCTTCTCCAAGGCTTTACGTGGCCGCCACTTCAGAACCATGCTACCCCATCGGTCATCGGTTCTACGAGCCGCCCACTGTCACTTAATTTTAGCAACTTGGAAGATCAATGTCGGTGATTTTGGTTCTTCTGCGGATCTCCTCATTTCTGATTCGATCGCGTAGAGGAACTCCAAGCATAGCTCTTCATCGTAAGTCATCACTGGCAACACACACTGGTTTTTTTTTATTAAGATTATAAACTAGCGCTTGACCGCAATCCCGCTTGATGGTAAGCATTGACGCAGTCATTGACGGTAAAGCGCACTAGTTTATTAAGAGCCTATTCACTCTAGCCTTGAAGACACTCAAATTGTAGTTCGACGGAAACACCGCCGCTGGCAAACTGTTCCAGTCCCTCGATGTACGCGGTATAAAGGATGAGGCGAAACGCTTCGTCGTATCGTAGTGGTGTTAACAACGTGAGGGTGGAAACTCGCCGTACGACGGGTCGTTCGATGGCGGAACGGAGATGGGGGAATTAAATCATGCAATTCCTTCGCACACTCCCCAAAATACATCCTATAGAAGACCGAAAGGCTGGCTACTCTACGCCTGTGTTGAGACCGTCTCGAGTTTGACTGGTCAAAGACTTTAGTCTTGAGCCCTGTGGTATCTTGAACGACGAGACGATGTAGCGTAGCTTCCCGAACGCTGCCCAGCAGAGCTGGATTCGAATAGAAATATGCTTCAAAAATATTCTAGTTTACTAATACAACATGCTTAACAATGGACATTTACGAGACTAAAAAAAATAATGATGACATATCTACAAACATGAAATCCATATATTTTGAATACCTACAGTTATTAGCTATTTAATTTAAACACCTGCTGTAATATATCAGAGACGACTTCCCACTGCAGGACAGATGGACAATGAAACGACGTTTTAGCAAATCCCATACCCTCACCTAACACACTGGGAATAACAATCACATTAAAAGTGGCAAACCAACGAAATACACTGCTTGTTAAGTTCGAAAAGTATGTTAACTAAACAGCAGAAATAACGCTATGAATGTTGTTGCCATGTCAAAACGAATTTCGTCGCCGTGATGCAAACTCGTTCATCTTGCCGCGGCCGTGAAATTAAGAAAAAAAGTCTTTTTACAAAGATTACTGAAACATCTATCATTTTGTCAATGTGTGTGGCCGAGTGAGCGTGTGTGTGTGCATAGAGTAAGGAAGTTTATAGATAGGACAGTGTTTTGTTTTGTCTATGCAAGATCAAAAATGTGTTCAGCTAGCCTGGCTGTGACCTTTGTTACCGTGGGTTGGTAACCAAATATTAATTTGGATAAGTAGATTTTTTTCGAAGTTTGCTTTTGACGCCGAAACACGTAGTTTCTGACCTGGATTTCTTCTCCTTCTTCAGCCTATAGAGGTCTATTGCTGAACAAAGGCTTCCTCCAAGGCTTTCACTACATTCGGGGGGTTTGCCAAAACTCCTCGCTTGGCAAGCGGGTTGGGGATCGCAGTGAAAAGACGAGCGTAGTGAGCTTTAGAGTGAGCTGTTGTCAATATTGTCAATCGCTTAGCTTTATTCATATCTATGTATCTATACTAATATACAGTATGTTAAGAAAACCCTGTCCGACCCGTGAAGGTGTTGTTAGGTATCGATAACTGATTCTACTAATGCATACAAAACCGGGCTAAACATAAAAAAAACCCCTAAAAAATAAACATTATTTCGCGAAAATAGGTAACTTAATAAATGTGCGTTAACCACACTCCCGCGGGCGGCGGGCGGCAGGGCACGCGGCACGTGGGCGCATCGCTATTCGCTCATAATAATACCGATATTGTCACTTTTTTAAAAATTACCAAATTTCGGGAAAGTTGGAATTAATTTGCGGGAAAAAAAGATTATTTCAAAATTCATTTGTATTGGTACTATGATGATTACGTAAAATTTTATATTATATTTGGTCATGTGTTTACCTAACCTTTATTATCCTTATGGGTCGGACAGGGTTTTCTTAACATACTGTATAAAGCTGAAAAGTTTGTTTGTTTGTTTGAACGCGCTAATCTCAGGAACTACTCGTCCGATTTGAAAAATTATTTTTGCGTTGGATAGCCCATTAATTCAGGAAGGCTTTAGGCTATGTAAAATCACGCTGCGACCAATAAGAGGGGAGCATATAAAACAAAACATATCGAAACCTACTCGGGTGAAACCCCGCGGCGCAGATAGTATTATATAATACTGGCGGCCGCCAGTGACTTCGTTCGTGTGGAGTTAGTTATGCTCCGCTCCTATTGATCGCAGCGTGATGTTATATAGCCTAAAGCCTTCCTGGATTAATGGGCTACCTAACGCCAAAAGAATTTTTCAGATCGGACCAGTAGTTCTTGAGATTAGTGCACTCAAACAAACAAACAGACATCCAAACTCTACAGATTTATATATTGTAGTATGGATTATACATTGGGGAGTTTGTTCCGCCACTTCTGCGAAAGCATTAGGAAGTGTCGATGGGGGGCGTTTTGGGGGACTGTCTTATGTAATATTGATGTTCAAAAAGTTCAGCCTAATTATAATAAATGACTTTTTAAGCAGGCAAGTACTACTTTTTTTTTCTTACTCCTCCGCTATTCTTTTCTGATTAATTTCGTTGCGGGACCCAAGACAGTTGAATCGTTTCTCCGGGACTCGTCGAGCTTCATTGCTCGGCGTTTTTCTGGCGGTCGCCACTGTTGATTCTGGCTTTCAGGAGTTGCAGTGGTTGGGAAAAGTGTGGCGGGTTTGTCCCAATAAAAAAAAAAAAGGCAAGTACTATTATATAGAATAATTGTCACATTCAATGAAAAAGTCTGTAATAAGTTTATTACGTGCTTATAATCCATACTAATATTATAAATGTGAAAGTGTGTTTGTTTGTTTGTTTGTCCTTCCTTCACGCCGTAGCTAAGCAATCAATTGACCTGATTTTTGGCATACAGTTAGTTGAAAAGATGGAGAGTAACATAGGCTACTTTTGGTCCTAAAAAAACATCAAGTTCCCAAGGGAGATTACTGGAATATTTGTATGTGTACACCAAATATTCTAATATCATAAATCGGAAAGTGAGTTTGTTTGTTTGTTTGTCCCGCTTTCACGCCGTAACTACTAAGCCGATTGTTTTGAAATTTTGCAGACGTAAAGTTAGAAGTCCGGATTAAATAATAAATTACTTTTTTATCCCGGAAAAAAATTATATTCACGAGGGAAATCTAAAAGCGCGATATAACCGATCTCCACGCGAGTGAAGCCGCGGGCGGGTAGCTAGTTTAAAATAAATGAATACTTTATTATAATTCAGACTTTTAAGTAAAAAGGGTGTTAGTAGTGTATGGACGACAGCAGGTCAAGCTACTCGAAACTATTCAACAAATATTCCCAATCAAAATTGAGCCTTAATGCTTTAGAGATAAAGTTAAAAATTCAATAAAAAATTTTTGGCAGATTGTACGAGATAGCTCGATGTACTGTCATGTCTACCTACAGTAGAACTTATGAAACAAGTATTAGTCGTAAAAAAGTAAATAGAAAAATTAAAAATAAAATAAAGCTGGAGAGTTTGAACGCGCAAATTAATCTCAGGTATTACTGATCCGATTTCAAAAATTCTTTTTGTGGTGGATAGCTCATTCATCCAGGAAGGCTTAAGGCTATACGAGTATAACATCACGCTACGAGCAATAGGAGCGGAGCATATCGAAATCTTCGCGCGTGAAACCGTATAAAATAAAAATGTTTGTCAATAAATTATGAAAACCCTAAGTTTATGATTAAAATCAGAAACATTCCATAGCTGTAGGACTTACTCGAGAATAAACTAAACTAATAGTTCAAAGACGAGCTGGCGCTGCTCCAATAAATTGCTGCGAAGAAAATACACATTAATTACCCAGGAACTCACTTTAAATTAATAATATCCCGGAAATTCTCACATCCCTTTACATACAGCGGTACTAGGAATGCATAGCCTTAATGCTGTTTACTTACTTCACATTAGAAGGAATTCAATCAGTATGAGTTTTCATTACGAGACTTGATCGTCGATATCGACTGAGTTTGACTCATCGATTGGCCCGCTTCAAGGTTGTAAGAACTCTCAACCAATGAGAGCGCCAAACGCTCGATATAGAGGATCGAGTCTCGTAATGAAAACTCATACTAGGCCCCTTGATGATATTTAAACCGAGCCGCTTTCAATCCATCTTGACCAAAGCACATGCCAAAACACAAATCACTTCTGTATTATTTCATAATCTTCCAACACTAGGAACTACGTCAATTTGGAATCCATTACTACTAATCGATTGTACAGCTATCTCCGTCTAACGCACACTGCATTCTAAAGTGCGATAAAGATGACGAGCTTCAAAGATTGATTGACAGAATTATATCCGTCTCGTTCAAGCACGTGGGTTAGCGTAGAGCGCGAGTAGGGCAGAGAACACGTGCTCCAGAGTTTAATAATAGCCGGTAAAGATCAATGATCTATAAAATTGATGTTATTTTATGGTAGTGTTGTGACTGCGATATTGTCGGATAGATATACGAGTGTAATAATTACTTCCGCACTTATTCATATCACGTGATCACATGTGATTTTTTATTTAAACATGGATATTGGCGCTGATTGTGTTATTCACTAACTAAAATAATTTTAAGTTATGTGCATTTTTTTATAATTATAAACTAGAGCTTGACTGCAATCCCGCCTGATGGTAAGCAGTGATGCAACCGTTGATGGTAAAGCGCACTAGTTTATTAAGCCTATTCACTTAAAAAACTTAGGAATAGGAAGGATGACGGCAGTTGAGCGAGGTGATGCAATGTTAAACCAAGACCAACACGACCAACGATGCTGCACCAGAGTCCCGACACAACATCATTTGGCGCATCGTATCCGGCACACATCGCAACACGACTGCTCAGACCCGTCCTCCGTACGGCTTCACCAGACATCATGCCGGAACACGACGAATCGCTTGGTGGCAAGACCTTGTCTAGCGGGTGGTAACTTCTGCCAGCAACCGATGTTATGGCCTACCACCGAGTAAAATCTTTTTCTTTCCATTTCATTAAGAAAACGACAGAAGATAAACTGTCAGTTTAGACCTGTCAAATTAGTGCGCTCCTGACGTAATTTTTAGACGCCATGTTTATAATCGCGTCTAAACTGTCTATGGAGTATCTTAATTTGACAGGATTAAACTCAAATGTTATCTTCTATCCTTTTCTTAACGAAATGGAAAGAAAAAGATGTACATAACTTAAAATTAGTTTAGTTGGTGAATAACAGAATCGACACTCAAAGTCTCGACTGACATGTGAGGACTTGAATAATTACAAGTTTGTAATGAATTTACATTAAGTATAAATGTTTAGAGCCTTAACATTATCTTTTTTTTTAGTAAGTATAAACTAGTGCTTGAGCGCAATCCCACCTTATGGTAAACAGTGATGCAATCGTTGATGTTAAAGCGCGTTAGTTTATTAGGTCTACTCACTAAAAAAAAACTGAGTGAATAGGAATTAAGATGGCAGTTGAGCAAGGTGATGCAATGTTAAACCCAACATTGTTGTTGGGTTTAACATGAGAACCACGATGGACGTGTTGTTGGGCGAGCCTTCTCACCCACCAGTTTTGAGAGAACGATGAGATGAAATAAGTTATAAAAAAGTATACACAACGAATTGTACAGCCTTTTGGATTATCATAGTACATTTGACGCGCGCACAGCTGACGCCAGAGGTCAATGTCCCGCGCTCGTCCACACGAGCGGACTTATGACCATATTTTTGTTGGGACAACCAAGTAGAGTAACAAGCTCATAACGTTGTTTTTATTCATGATATCTTTTTGAAATATTGTACATAGATTGTTTACTTAAAAATACTGGATACGTGTTTCGAGATTCGCATAAACAAAAAAAGAAATAATGTTGTATATATCAATAACCAGCAACTACTCGTATCGTGCAGAGTACAGGCGGATAAATTACACAAGGTCGAAGTTTTTATTGAAAAGATAAAAATACTTCTCACTGAGGTTGAATTTATAATCTGAATTAATACGCGCCATGATCCCATTCGGTATTAGTTGATTACACTGTCGAGTTTGATTAATTAATACAAACTTAAGATTTACTTAAAGGAAAGGATTTTTTTATAATAATAAACTAGTGCTTGCCAAATTGTTCCAGTCCCTCGATCTATGCGGTATAATAGAAGAAGCGAAACGCTTCGTTCGGGTCCTTGTGGTGTCAACAACGTAAGGGTAACAATCTACTCAAAGTAAAGCAAATACCAAATGTTGTTGTGTCGGGAGTTTGGTCGTGGAGGGTCTTCAGATCAATCTCCCTTTGGCGCAGCATCGTTGGTCGTGTTGTTGGGTTAAACATTGCATTACCTCGCTCAACTGCCGTCTTCCTTCCTATTCGCTCCGTTTTCTGAGTGAATAGACTCTTAATAAACAAGCGCGCTTTACCATCAACGATCGCATCACTGCTTACCATCAGGCGGGATTGCGGTCAAGCGCTAGTTTAATATTATTAAAAAAAAAAAATATATTGACACCTTTGAAATGTCTAGGAGTCGATCAGTTAGCCAAATGTTACTCAATCGGCTGAACTGCTTTTAAAGCAAATTAATTGCTCTGGAAATGCTCTGTGTCCTGGGGGTAGCAGTTTTTCCATCAGGAATTTCTCAGTAGCAGCCCGGAGCCTCGATTTGTTCTCGATTGATGTCACAATTGGCGAAATAAGGATGTATTAAGAAATCTGTTCAAATCTTTAGCGGAACTCACTCACTTGAGCGTTACTCGTAGTAGTTTCCCCAGGGAGTACACGTAACCGTTGCCAACAGTTTACATAAATCATTGCGATACTGTCAAAATACTTGTACTCCCCGTTATCTTGTACCTGTCTCAGAAATCTTGGAGCGACCAGATTGTGATCTGACATGGAATGCTTTATATTTAGATCCGATGATACATTAGCGAAATCGTAGCGAGTACAACTTATATTTGTATCGTAATTCGTTATCGAACGTCAGTTATTTTTGGCGGGTCACGGTTTTGGGTTATCCGCAGAGAAATTTTGGAGTGAGACTTTTAAATTGTGGAGGCATGAGGACAGGAAGCAAAGATCACTCATCCTTCCTTCCATCCAGCTTGGGACTGAGCTGCTCGCTCTGTTAAGCAATATGCGTAATTATAAAGTAAATTATTGTAAACATTTTCATTTTTAATGTCTGGACTTGAAAAAAGACGATGATCCCTGAGTTTGTTTCGGCTATTTCTTCTCAAAGGTCAGTTAGGAAATGCCGGCTTCATCTAGTTTAAAAAAAAACATATGACGTGTAAAAGTGATCGGTGATTATACTTGCTTAATAAACGATTTCATTTCATTTTCTCCATAGAAAAGGCAGGATCCTCCGACCAGACTGGTTGTTATGTTTGGCGGGCACTTGCCCAACGGCTGATGTTGGGAAGTTGTATGTATGCTAGTTGCACGGTAAACTCTGTTTGCGAGATGTAGAATTCGGGTGACATCAGTATGACGCGTTGTTCCATGTGGAAGTTGTAGAAACAGCTACAAAATCATTACCGATTTGTCTTATTTTAAATTTATTCTATGAATAAATGTTTATTGCTTGTGGTTAAACAATTGGGTATATTGGCGACTACAGCGAAGCATAAAATCAGGATAAGTAGGTTATGTAGTTTGGCTGGTTCCAGTATAAGTAGTAAATGCTGCACCATGCGACCACATGAAAATAAACGTAGCTCATCATATCGGCTGCCGGCAAAAGTTACCACCCACCAGATAAAGACTTGCCGCTAAGGGATTCGTCGTGTTCCGGCATGATTTCTGGAAAGCCGTTCGGAGGACGGGTCTGAGCAGTTGTGTTGCGATGTGTGCCGGGTATGATGCACCAAATTTTGTCGAGAGTTTGGTCGTACCGTGGAAAGTCTTCAGATTAATCTCCCTCTGGTGCAGCATTGTTGGTCGTGTTGTTAGATTTAACATTGCATCACCTCGCTCAACTGCCGTCTTCCATCCTATTCACTCAGTTTTTTTTAAGTGAATAGGTTTAATAAACTGGCGCACTTTACTATCAACGATTGCACCACAACTTACTATCAGGCGGATTGCTTCAAGCACTAGTTAAAATTATTTAAAAAAGTAATATATGTTACGCACTATATCCGAAAATATCCGCGCTTCATCTCCCTAGTTGTCCATCAAGCGTAAACGGACGGATGTAGTCGGATATAAAACTCGTCTCGCACAAAACACTGAAATAGCCGAGATTTGGACGCAGACGTGCGCCATCAGCTGTCACGTATCCGCAGACATTATCTTAGAGTGCTCACATATTATGCGAGAACTTTTGAAAACACTTTACTAATGTCTGCAGATGGAATAGGATTTGAAGCACTCGTTTTAGTCGCTGTAATTTTTTTAAATAAAAGCATACCTAGACCAGGTAGTATACAGAAATTTTCCGACAAATTAGACTTTTCGATTTTTAAAATAATGATTATTACTTTTGTTCCTATTTTGACAGCCTCCGTGACACAGCGATAGCGAATTCGGAATTCACTTGAGCACTTGTCTGGTCGTACCTCGGAAAGCACGTTAAGCCGTAATCAAAATCAAAGCATTTATTTCAAATAAACCAGTTACAGGCACTTTTGAATTGTCAGAAGGTCGGTCAGTCAGTAAGGTGAAGCTAGTCGCCCATTCCAAAGAGTAGATACCTATGGAGAAGAACGGGCAAGAAACTCCATGGACACTCTTTTAAATTATCAAGCTATTGATACAAATGTTTGATTACATCATTCATTTTGAAATCAATCGTGTGAGAACGATGCAGAAATATATTGTACGCTGAGAGCGTCCATTATGAAAAAAGGTCCCGGTTGCAGTCGTTACGGGTTGTTGAAGCCCCAAAAAAGTCCAACAAATGGTCTAACTGCAATGCATTGTTAACGCCTTCGGGTTGAGGCCAGACGGCAGTCGCTTCACGGAAAATATCGAAGTTTAGCCAAAATCAGCACTTGGACTGATAAAGCGGCTCCTGGGATGCGCCTTACAGGCGTTGTGCAGGGCGGGTTCCGGAATCGGTCTTTTAAGAGGAACCGGGACCGCTCCTAGGCTCAGATGGTAATCAACCGGGTGGTTTTAGTGAGGTAAAAATCCCACACTACCCGACCTCATTCCTCGGGGGTAGGGTGCCTTTTCAAGGATTCCTCCCGAAAACAAAAAAAAAAGAAAGACTGATAAAGCGGACCCCAAATTCCAAAAGAGAGAGAGAGTGAGAGACAGAGTGAGAAAGAGAGAGAGAGAGATAGTGTGAAAGAGAGAGTGAGAGAGAGTTAGTGTAAAAGAGTGAGACTGACAGAGAGATAGTGTGTGAGAGAGAGAGGGAGTGAGAGAGAGGCAGTGAGAGAGAGGGAGAGCGGGAGGGAGAGAGTGAGAGAGAGAGGGGGGTCCAAATTTGTATTTATACTTAATTCATTTGTATTTGCACTCAATAGCTACTGTAAATCGTTGAGGAGTTCCCTAATGACAGTCACCACCCATCTAGGTGTAAGGTTCTTGTCAATACAAATTATTCAACCAAAAACACAAGGTAGCTGCTATGAATCGTTGAGGAGTTCCCTCGCCTGTCTCCCGGCTGCATTATCAGATCTACTCCAGACCCTTTTTAAATTGTAGTGCTTTAAAATACCTAAAGATAAAACTTACAAATGCACTAGCCGTCCCTACAATTTTTGAATGTTCCCGTTGATTTTTCTGGTCTTCCACCATCAAACCCTGATGTCCTGTGTATTATGAGACCACCCTGGGAATGTCTTCTTTCCCACGAAAAAGGAATCATAAAAATCGGTTCATAAACGACGAAGTTATCCGCGAACAAACATAAAAAAGAAAAAGAAAGCATAAATAGAGTGGTGCGGACAATACGACAATAAATGAAAACAGGGACAATGCTGGTTCATAGGAATAATCCTAAACCATAGAAAAAAAAACCTAGCATCAAAGATAAAAAATGAAAATTTCAAACAAACTAAATCACATAAAATTGCAAACGGAATAGAACATCCTTTAAAAATATTGGTTCACTGACCTCCGATCGGCGACAGCGCGGTCCTGTATCGACTTGCTTTTTTCCCGTCATTATTATTAAAGTTTGGTACCGCAGGATGCGGCGGTCATTAACCTCTAAACGCTTCCTTATCAACATGTACATCATGTAGAAAATGTTAAAAATGAAAAGTAATTTTCCTGTGACTAAACTAATGGACATATTTATTTTATTTTTTATGGGTAGGCTGAGAAAGTGTTGAGGTACACGATATTTAATTTATTGTCGTATTGTCAGCACCGCTCTGTATACGGTCGAATTGAGTAACCTCCTCCTTTTTGAAGTCGGTTAAAAAAAACTCCTACCTCATACTTCAAGAAACTTTTAACATAGAAATAGCGATAAAATGCCCTATTGTATTTTAAATAAAGGCGTACGCAGAGGCACAGCGGAAGAACAGCCGCAATCAATGGCCTATACATCTCTATTGATACTCGGCGCGGCGTCGGCTCTACGTCTGTATTGATACTCAGAGTGAGTGGTAGAGCGGTCCGAAGCCGCTTTGTTCGATATGTAGGTCTGAAAAAGCTAATATTTTAGTCTAGAATATATTGAAATGTCTAAGAAAATGTAACTCTGTTACTTCACCATCATTTATACCTTTTACTAGGGTTTTCAAATCGCAATGCTTCTGATTTTTTTTGTTATAATTTACAAACTAGTGCTCGATCGCAATACCGCCGGATGGTAAGCAGTGATGCAATCGTTGATGGTAAAGCGCACGTGTTTTCAAGGCTATAGTGAATAGATTTCTAATAAAAAAATAAACTCGTTTCACTCTATCCTTGAAGACACTTAAATATTGTAGTCCGCTGGCAAATTGTTTCAGTCTCTCGATGTACGTGGTATAAAAGACGAGGCAAAACGTTTCATTCGGATCGTTGTGGTGTCAACAACATAAGGGTGGAAACTCGCCGTACGACATGTCGTCCGATGGTGGAACGGAGATGGCGGAATTAAATCATGCAATTCCCTCGCACACTCTCTATGTAAATGCATCCTATAGAAAACCGAGAGTACAAATTACATTTCTGTGTGTGTAACTATTGTTAGATTTTATTTAGTAATAAGCATAACATCGGCTGCCGGCAGAAGTTACCACCAACCAGACAAAGTCTTGTCGCCAAGCGATTCGTCGTGTTCCGGCATGATGTCTGGTGAAGCCGTTCGGAGGACGGGCCTGAGCAGTTATGTTGCAATGTGTGCCGGTTACGATGCGCCAAATGTTGTTGTGTTGGGAGTTTGGTCGTAGAGGCTCTTCAGATCAATCTCCCTCTGGCGCAGCATCGTTGGTCGTGTTGTTGCACCTCGCTCAACTGCCGTCTTCCTCCCTATTCATTCAATTTTTTTTGAGTTAATAGGCTCTTAATAAACTAGCGCGCTTTACCATCAACGATTGCATCACTGCTTACCATCAGATTGTGGTCAAGCACTAGTTTATAACTTAAAAAGAAACACTCAGGTTAGTACAATATATTTTTTCGTAAAACCGGAAAGTACACTCGGACGGAGTCAGAAGGAGTATGGATTGCGCTAGTTACAAACAGAACATCTATAGCTACCATTTCAACAGCTGTAAAACTACTATCGATACTCAAGATGTCGGTGCTACTCCGGCTAGAGTGGCGGCATTGTAGCTCTTTGTTCGAGCGCCACTCCGCCTAAGTGGCAGCACGCTACACACCGACTTATAGTTCTAACACTCCGGTAAGTACGCTGAGTTTTTTTAAAGGTTAACATAAGACACAATACTTACAGTTTTATCTCTGGGACTATCAAAGCTTCTGGCATTATATAAAGGGTGTATCTGACATCGACGCACAAACGAGTACCATGGATCCAGTACATGATTCTGAACCCCCCAGTGGCGGAATTTTTCGTCGGTTTTTTCCTGATTTAAAAAAAATATTTTTCACTCTGAACCATTCATAATTGCTATACTTTTATAACCCAATAAGATTTTAAAGTAAAAATTAATTAATACACTAATTGCCTACACAAAAGAGGCACCTGACAAGTTGAAGGTCAGGGGAAACCGCTGGATGCGGGAGGCGCAGGACCGGTCGTCGCGTCATGGACATCCAAGGACCTATGTCCAGAAGTGGACGTCTTTCTGCTGAAATGATGATGATAGTCTAAAACGATGCACAGTAGCAGCGAGTTATTACAGTTGATCTCAGTAACATGTTCGTATGAGCAAGTTATCTGCACAGTATATCGCTACGCGCCCAGCTCAGGCTGGATTCATGTCAAAATATTATCGCATAAGGCTGGCAGGCAGGGGAACAGATTTATTATAGTTTATTGTGAACTACTATATTAAGAATAAGAAATTATACATATATTAACATTGGTATCGATGGGTGGGCGTTATGGGGACTGTCTTATGTAATATTGACGTTCAAAAAGTGCTGATTGACTACATAGTTTAAAACAATTACGCTTTCTCTGTCCCTATATCCCTGTGTATGCTTAAATCTTTAAAACTACGCAACGGATTTTGATGCGGTTTTTTAATAGAGTCATTGAAGAGGAAGATTTATATGTATAATTAAACAGTAGAGAAAAATTGTTACTTTTGAGGTGTCTGTGATGTCGTAAATAATTCATTTTTTTCCGCTTACATTGCAAACGCAGGCTGAATCCTACGAGATTTATCAAAATAATGTATACATTGAAAAGGTCTAAAGAAAACTGCGCGGTGGTATATGTCTATCTCTTATGGATATCCCACAATAACATTTTTTGACATTTACTTTGATGACAAATAACGATGATGAAGACTTTTTAACCAATACAGCATTAATCTTTACCCAATTAAAAACCTTAAATATGGCTCCTTACGGCAAATAATTTCGATGATATTACAGATTTAAAAATTGCGGGACGTAGCGTTTGCGGCAGTACCGGCCGGCCGGATAACGTTTACAGTTTTTCTGTAGAATAAGAGTTCTTTAAGCGCTGTTCACAAATGCAAACCCTTGAGTTTGAGTCTAAACCAAACAGACGACTATAAACTTAAACCAGGTAACAGTGACGAAAATGATTGATTTTCGATTCAGCAGCTTGTAGAATAGAAAGAAAGAAATATATTTATGCTGAGAAAGAAAACGAACCCAAAAAATGACGAAGTTTTCCGCGAGCAAACATAAAAAAGGATATACACGTAGGTACGGTCGAACTGAGTAACCTCTTTAACAAAAGGAACAAGTGTAGAGAAAATATTACTCGTCAAATTTACACAAAATGGCCATCGCTCAGCATAATGCTCAGACGCTATGTGGTATAGAGCCCAGCGCTGGTTTTGAGGCTATTCGGACACTAATATGCAATAATAGCTATGCGGATGTCTTTAAACTCAATATTATAGTGTGTAGTCCTAAGATTCCAGATAGTACTTGAAAAAACAATGCTCTGACATGTCTCCACGCACCGCTGCGTCTTGTCTTTGGGAGAGGTTGTCAGTTAAAAGCGAGCCTTTTTACGGGAATACATAAACGATATGTATACATAGAAGCCGATTGTGTTTGTATTTTTGTCTAACACGTAAGTAACATCAGAAAGAGGATCGTGCGTCGGAAAGCAAGTTAAGCCGTTACTCCCGGTTACCATACGAACATCTAGTGGCTACGGGTTGTTGGAGCCCTCAAAAGTCCCACAAATGGGTCTAACTGCAATGCTTCAATATCTCCTACGGCTTGTGAAGGTTAAAAGGCAGTCGCTTCACGGAAAATATCGAAGTTTAGACAAAATCAGCAGTTAGACCGGTAAAGCGGACCCCAGACTCCAAAGCTGAAAAAGCTTCGGATGCGACTGGGATTAACGCTGGGATGATGATGATGACGTAACATCAGATAGAGATGATCAAATTTGACAGCTGTCAAAACAGTTGTCATGTGTCAAATTACACGTCAAAGTTTTGCGCCACTTTCTAGAGTTCTGTCCACGCCAAAATGTCTGACTAATTGTCGGATCTCCGATAGTTTAGTCCGAGCAGTTTTATTGTAATGAAAAAGTAACTACTTTGAAAGTGAATTAGATCCATAGTTAATATTCAATGTTTGCGCTCGTTCATCGGTCGAGTCCGATTGTTACTTAGTCGAGTTTGATGGATGGCGCGACCGGTACGGGCGAGCGTAATTATTGTAATCTGTGGTGATCGGTGACGCGCTGACACAACGTTTCGAGAACGTTTAGACAGACCGTTTCTAGAAATCTTGAAGAATCATCGCGCGCGTGGCGCGTTTTGGACGATTGATTTTCGGGAAGTAAATACCACCGGCCGCGGTTTTGGACAGGTTCGCGTTTGTTGCCCATGTTTTTGAAGTATTTACTTGAATTATAAACAGTAACAGTGCCGTCTGTAAATTGATTGAATTTGAATCTGAAACGTGGTTTCATTGTTGATCGTTTGTCGGGCGTGGATTGACGCTGTTAAATAACGGTTTCCTACGCTGGTGAGCTTTGGTGTCCTCCCGGAGGAACTTTAATGTGTCGACTAGTATTGGACAATCAGTGTTATGGAAGCCATCTGGACGGCGTTGTAGTCGGCGCGCGCGCGCTGACCCTCCGGTGGTACGACGGAACACACTGTGTCCTAAGGTAAGTACCTTAGTTTTGTTGTGGAATGGTCGGAGATTGATTTACTTGTTGTATAAACCGTGACTAATGCGCGGTGAATGTACGTGCTGTACTGGGGCGCGTACATTCAATTTTCTTTCTCTACCTACTAAAATGAGATAAGGATAGGTAGCAATATTTTCACAGCATTATTGGCGCCATAGTGTTGGCAACCCTAGTCCGAATCTACAAATAAAATATAATGTAGTTTAGTTAATTGCCAGAATTCGAGCGCCGGCAACCCACTCGTGTGTTTTCACACAAATTTTGTATAATTTATGCTGTACTTACCAACATTTCGATTGAGAAACCAATCCGGTTATGGGCGCCTGGTACTTCTGAATTGTAAACAGTACAAGTTGATGAGTTTTTACAAGTAAATAAATGGAAGCACGTGTTTCAGTTACGGCTATTAGTCACGTTCGGTTTAAAAATTACGGTTTTCGGCCTGAACGGTGAACTCCACATACTATTCTGTCAAGAAAGTACCGGGAAAAGAGCAATTAATACACAAAATTTTTCTCATTCATCCAAATTTATTTAATCACCTTCAAGGTATGCTTCAGAAACAATACACTAACGCCATCGAATAATCCAATCATCAAAACATGTTTAAGCGTTTTTTTTCGAAATTGAGTTCAGTTCTCGCCGCAAAGTCTCCTTTATGTCTTCTAAAGATTGAAAATGGGTGCCAAGAAGTGGTAATTTGAGTATAGGAAAAAGAAAGGAGTCGGCTGGAGTCATATCTGGCGAATATGGCGGTTGCACGATGGTATTTGTTGAGTGTTTGGTCAAAAATGATGATGGCCTTGTGCGAAGGTGCAGTATCGTGGTGCAAAATCCAAGAATTTTCTTACCACGAATCTGGCCTTTTTCGACGAATTTTTTGTCTTAAATGCTGCATAACACTTAAATAATATTCCTTATTTACCGTTTGACCTTCCGGGAAGAATTTCGAGTGCACAACATAGCGATAGTCAAAGAAAACAGTCAACATGACATTGACTTTGGATCGACTTTGGCGTGGCTTTTTCGGTTTTGGTTCAGTTGGAAGGCGCCACTCCGAAGCTTGTTGACTTGTTTGCATGTCAAACTCGTAAACCTACGTCTCGTCGCTAGTAATAATGCGTTTCATGAATGTTGTCTTGTCGTGAGCTTACCCACGCTGCGTCTTTTGGTGCGTGATCGCCATTCGAGAACCCGTCGCCCCATCGGGCATTGGTCCGACGATTACGTTTTATTTTAGTAAATTATAAAACACTGTGGGTTTATTACCTACGGCACACTCCTTCTCACAAATTGAAGTTCCAGAAGTTGGAACACGTGCTAGTTAATGATTATGGTCTTGGAATAAAACGTGTTCATTTGTCTTAATAGGTCTGCTGTAGTTCGGTCCCGGATACATTACAGTATTTACTTTTAGAGAGGCCATTTGATTACCCGGGCGGCAATTTGTCACATTGACAAATACTCTACTAATCTGCCTTACTTGTGTGTGTCATACTAATGACCGCGACCTCTATACATATTTAATACTAGCAGCCGCAGTGTGATGTTATATAGCCTAAAGCTTTCCTAAATTAATGGGCTATCCAACGCAAAAAGAATTTTTCAAATCGGACCAGTAGTTCCTGAGATTAGCGTGTTCAAACAAACAAACAAACAAACTCTTCAGCTTTATATAATTTAGTATAGATAACATCATCACGCCTCAGTCTTTTAGCGATTCGTCGTGTTTCGACATGTTGACTGGTGAAGCCGTACGGAGGACGGGTCTGACCAGTTGTGTTGCGATGTGTGCCGGGTACGATGCGCCAAATGTTGTTGTGTTGGGAGTTTGGTCGTGGAGGGTCTTCAAATCAATCTCCCTCTGGCGCAGCATCGTTGGTCGTGTTGTTTGATTTAACATTGCATCACCTCGCTCAACTGCCGTCTTCCTTCCTATTCACTCAGTTTTTTGAGTGAATAGGCTCTTAATAAACTTGCGTGCTTTATCCATTGGCCATCAATGATTGCATCACAGCTTATCATCAGACGTGATTTCAATCAAGCACTAGATGAAAAAAATGTAGCCCTTGAAAGATCAGGCAGTCTTGTACGTATAACATTTCTTTTCATTGTCTTTAGGCCATGGCTGCCTATGCCATGAACCAGGCACAAATCCTTACTTCAGGCTGCAATTCAGAATGGATTAGGACGTTTTAATGTCATACATAAAATGATCTATCTAATATTTAACATGAACTTTTGTACTGATCAGGTCGTGCCTCAGAAAGCACGCCAGAAAGCCGTTGGTCCCGGTTGCCATACGAACATCTAATGCCAGTCGTTACGGGTTGTTGGAGCCCTCAAACGTCCCACAAATGGGTGTACCTGCAACGCTTCAATATCTTCGTTGAGTTGTGGAGGTTAGACGGCAGTCGCTTCACGGAAAATATCCGAGTTTAGCCAAAATCAACAGCTAGACTGGTAAAGCGGACCCCAAACTCCAAAGCTGAAAAGCTACGGATGCAACTGGGATTAACGCTGAGATGATGATGCTGATAAAATGATCCCTTTCTAGTCATATAAAACTTATTGATATTGGAGCGAGTACCAGGAACAAGTCATCCTTTTTCCTCATCTTCTTTTGATGAAAAAATCCAATAACACTGCAATCAAACCCAGCTAATGATTATCGGTAGCGCTAGCCACCAGGAGACCAACAAGGACCAGCGGGTTAACTACGTTACTAATATTCACTGCGTTATTTAAGTTGTTGAGCGGACACATGTTCTGAACATATAAACAAATGGATTAGCAATAAACGATCCTTTAATATTTTTTTTTTGTTTTCTTCTTTCCGTTCAGAGGAACGGAAAAGGCAAAGGCATAGTACGCCATACAGCCTAGTCTTAAGTAACTTTTTTTCTTCAGTTTATATCCTAACTTATCCTAATTTATCCTACCTTATTCTAGCTTAATTTAACTTAACCTATCTCCTTTCGTTTCCCACGTGAGGCCGATTAAGAGGGGTTTGGGGTAAAGACATGATGTGACCACTATGCTACAATATTTCACTGTTCTTTATGAATTATTCACTGAATGCACTTTTTACTACATAAATCACGCGTTTTTATTTAGTAAACGACACTATAAATAATTTTAAAGTCCAATGAAAAATGAGCGTGGCACTCATTTTGGCTTTCCCCACGATCCTTTAAATTATTCTGATTAAGATTGATAATGTGTTACTTGCTCTGTGGTTACGTCATTAGGGCAGGTGTGTGTTTAACCTTTACGCGAATTTAATTACTAAGCTAATGGACGTGATTTTTGATGATTGAAACTGAAGTATCTAGCATTAACTGCGTTATTAATGATACTAGATATTTCGACTAAGACTAACTACGATTTTGATCGCGATATGAAATATTTCGACATCGCGATTCGGCCGGGTCACCCAAATGTTGGAGATAAATCTGTGGAATTAATTATTAAACGCTGAGATCTTATTTCCGTTGCAGATTTGAGTTTTATTTTTATTAAAAGATGAAAGGAATTTCGTATTAAATAGTTTTTAATAACCCAATAATTTACGATGCCATAGATTTCGTGGAATGTTTTGGAAATCAACGGGTCATACAAAGTTAAAACCAGAGTTTCCATATTGTATATTGCAGTAAAATCTAAAAATCTCCTGACTATGGTCTTAAGTTCCATTCTCAGGTCAAGGAGTGTTATTCTGTAATTAATTAGAATTTTCTCAGTGGCTATAATAGTAGCTATAAGAATAGCTTAAAAGTAATCGAAAAAATGTGCATATTCCATACGTCTCTACCTACCCTTTCAGGCTAAGCAGACGTGGTGTTATGTCAAGAATATTGATTAAAGGAATCACCCTATGCATCGTTACAAAATCTTGCTAATATTTTAGCATCTCATACCTCCAATGGTGCTATGTGCGCTTAGTACTTGTACCACCTAGTTATATATTCACGACCGCGTCGTTAGGAGCGGCCAGGAGCCATTTGTCAACAGTGTGGCCACAGGTGCGCTGTAGACAATTTATACTAGGTATGTAGTGTATAGGTAGGACTTACAATATTATTGAAGATATTACGGCCAAAATTGTTAAAAGGATGGGCAGACTTGGTAACGTAACGTAATCTTCTATTAAAAAAAATGTTTGAGTTAAACATTTTCACTTGTGTGTTCACAAGTAATGCGGTCAACCAAAATTCGTTGTTTTTTTAAGTAAGCAGTGATGCAATCGTTGATGGTAAATCGTGCTAGTTTATTAAGAGATTGTTACCTAAAAAAACAACTGAATGAATGGGAAGGAAGACGGCAGTTGGGCGAATTGCTGCAATGTTAAGCCCGACAACAGCACGACCAGCGATACTGCGCCACCAGAAGGAGATTGATCTGGAGACCCTCCACGACCAAACTCCCGACACAACAACATTTGGCGCATCGTACCCGGCACACATCGCAACACAACTGCTCAGACCAATCCTCCGTACGCTTGTTCGTCTAATCGTTGAGCTCCAAAAGTTCTGAATTGAGCTACACAATAATTGTCAAATGCGAGCACTGACTGGACAAGTCTACTCAAATCTGTGTGGTTCTTTTCGTCCTGCGATTTTCTTTTATCTTATTTAATAAATGTGGTGGATGAGTTCTTCCTAGTTGTTAATTTGCATAAATGTGGTACAAGATGGTGTTAAAATTCAATTTCGTGTGCCGTTTCGCCATAATATAATAATGTAAATTATTTCCATTTTGACATTTGAATTTGAAATGAAATAAGAAGAGGCTTCGTAAACAACCAGTTATACAGAGTTCTGACTGCTGCGCCTGCTGTAAAAGGAGGCGCGGGTTCAATCTCCGCGCAGAGCAAATATTTGTATGCATGAATATGGTGTTAGGCCATAACATCGGCTGCCGGCAGTAGTTACCACCCACCAGACAAAGGTTTGTCGCCAAGCGATTTGTTTTGTTCCGGCATGATGTCTGGTGAAGCCGTACGGAGGACGGATCTGAGCAGTTGTGTTCCGATGTGTGCCGGGTACGATACGCCAAATGTTGTTGTGTTGGGAGTTTGGTCGTGGAGGGTCTTCAGATCAATCTCCCTTTGGCGCAGCATCGTTGGTCGTGTTGTTGGGTTTAACATTGCATCATCTCGCTCAACTGCCGTCTTCCTTTCTATTCGCTCAGTTTTACATTTTGCATAGGCTCTTATTAAGCTAGCGCGCTTTACCATCAATGATCGCATCACTGCTTACCATTAGGCGAGATTGCGGTCAAGCGCTAGTTTATAATTATTAAAAAAAAAGCTTCACGGAAAATATCGAAGTATAGTCAAAATTAGCAGTTAGACTGGTAAATCGTCCACTTCACCAGTCTCCAAAGCTGAAAAAAGCTTAGTATTCGACTGGGATTAACGCTGAGATGATGACTTAGTATCAGGCGCAACTTACAATTTGTAAATCGTAGGTTTGAACCCCATCAGTCTATTAGATCATCATTTCAGGCGACAGACGTCGACTGCTAGACATAGTCCTCCCCCAAGGATCTCCACGATCCGACCGACCGCGACCTTTACCAGGTCGTCAGTCCACCAAGTCAGGGGCCTACCCACGCTGCGTCATCTGGTGCGTGGTCGCCAAACGAGAACCCGTCGGCCCCATCTGGCATCAGTCCTACGGGCAATGTGCCCAGCCCACTGCCACTTATGCAAGTGTTGCAATTCTTCGGGCTGTGTCGGTTATTCTCGTTGAAATGAAATCGTTTATTAAGCAAGCAGGATCACTGATCACTTTGACACATCATATGCTTTTTTTTAAAAAAAACTAGATGAAGCCGGCATTTCCTAACTGACTACCTCTTAGAAGAAATAGCCGAAACAAACTCAGGGATCATCGTCTTTTTTCAAGTCGAGACATTAAAAATGAAAATGTTTACAATAATTTACGTTATAATTACGCATATTGCTCAATAACAATGCTTGACAGAGCGACCAGCTCAGTCCCAAGTTTTTTGTTTTCTAAATAATCTGTGATTTTATAATACCCCTTTTTAAAAAGTTTGGCCTTTATATAGTTTTTATATCGTTTAATGGGTAAGTTTCGAATGCCCATGGGAAGCTTGTTGTAAAAGTGCGGATTCTTCTGCGGATCCCCTCATTTCTGATTTGATGACGCAGTGAAACCCCTAGCATAGCTCTTTACTTTCTCTAATGAAGGAAGACATCGTGAGGAAACACACTCCCACTCAGCCCACTACATCGCACTGAGAGCAGGCTTGTGCCCCAGAAGTGGCTGATTATTAGGTACACATAACTTTGAAGTGTCTCCCAACAGATGGCGCTAATGTATTTATAAACACAAATTAGTGGACACGACGCATGACACACGTACGATACTTCGACAAGTCGTTAATCACGCGGCAGATGCGACTAGTCGCGCGTGTGTTGACGGCCTGTGATCGATCACTATTTTAAATTAATTACAAAAGAGAAGCTCTGATGTTTAATATCGGAATTCAGAAATGTGATGTAATATTGCAAAATCCATACTAATATTATAAATGCGAATTATCTCTGTCTGTCTGTTTGTCCGGCTTTCACGCCACAACTACTGAACCGATTGTAATGAAATTTGGTACGCAGATAGTCTAGAGCCTGAGAAAGGACATAGGCTATATAACATTCCGCTATAACAAACAGGAGCAGAGCAGTAATAAAAAAATGTTGCGAAAACTGAAGTGAGCGCGCCTGTTAAAACAATGGGAGTAATATGTAATAATATGTCCACATATTACTGCCATTGTTTTAACAGGCGCTTATTTTAGATCAAATGAGCTTTTTCTTTTCGAAACTTACGCAGGTAAACCCGCGTGGCACAGCTAGTAATATGTAATAATTGAGTTTGTTTACCCGCGAAGGATCATGTTCGTTAATTTTATGAGAATGTTCCGACAGTACTTTTGTTGATGAAATTCTTCCTTAATATGACTTTATTAATTTAATATCCTTACGGTTCGTGGCTAATTGTTAACAGCTGCACAAGTCGACTGAAGGTGTGCTACTCTTGCCGCGGCCAATTCGTGGATGAGTGACCATACATTACATATCGAGACCCCGCCATGCCTAGAAAAGCTCGGTAAGCTGTTGTTCACGGCTGTTATTATTTTTAAAAAAATTGAGAAGCAACATCAAATTGAGAAGCATCACACAAGGTCTGTGGGGAGCGCCCTGAGGACATGGTGGAAAATATGGTGATGGTCTGTCCTGCTTGGATACTAGCACCTGTGTCCTCTTGGCGGCGATCGGTTTGGCCCTGGTTCAAGTCTTGGTACGGAGCGAGAGTGCATTGCAAGCAGTCACGTCCTTCGTCCCTCCAATACCTCCGGATACTGGCTGTACGACGTGTCGTCCGTGGGTGGAACGGAGATGGAGGAATTAAATCATGCAATTCCCTCACAAAATGCATCCTATAGAACACCGTCTCTTGTGCTCATCTTAATTTAATACAGTTGAAGGACATGTTTAGATCTTCTATACTCCCCTACCACGATGACTCATTTCGGTATCACCCCCTTTCTACCTATATCATCTTTCACACAGTCCATCCATCGTTAAGTCCCCTACTCTTATAGCCAGTCATAAGTAATTCGAGAGTCAAACCATACGTTAAATTGTCCATGAAGAAACCGGGTGTTGAATGATTTTTGTGCGTATAGGCGGTGAACGCTGCCGAGAACTTAAAGTAAGCGGAACGCGACCATAGTGGACGGGATCTTCCGGCAATCACCGAACGGCGTGTCGAGCGCACTTTCTTTCGAACTGGCAAGCTAGCGAGTCATGGCCGCGATACTTTAACGGTCACCAAATTTAAGTATTTAAAGTAACCCCCGGGAGAATTTAGGCCTCAACATTAATAAAGTTAGGGAGTCTGCCAGTGAATTGTGTCGACGAGCGTCTTCTCGTGATCTGGTCTGGTGGTCTACGAACTCTGCATCTGAAGGTTGGAAGTAAGTGGTTTTCCGCTTTAGCATCTTAATCAGAGAGATGTACTCCGAAGACATCATTCTATGACATATTTACTTATAATTTCTAATATATCGACATCCTAAATACAGTTCACTTTAATCTTGTTTAAAATCTCTCGAGGTAGGCACGTTGCCGCCACGGGTATGTGCCACAAGTGTGTTATAATATACAAAATATAGCTCAGAAGCCTACCGTCTACATTGGCTCATTAATTTAGTAACGAGGTAACGTGGAAACGTGCACTGAGTATTATTTAGTCGCACCCGCCGCGGAGCTAATGAATGCGTTCGAGTGAGTTGCAAGTCTTAATAATGAAAGCTTTGCACTTTACTGATTTGCTCCTAAAGGAGGAAATTATTTGGACTGGTAATGGATTAAGTTCCTTGCTTACTGCTGGGTAATGAATTGGACAATTGTGGCATAATATGATCTTTTAGAAGTATTAGCCAGATATTAGTAACACATTAAACCGACTGGTTTTGATTTCTAATAATTAATTATCGTGATGATGTTCCTGTAATGTTTTCAATATATATATTCTCAACTTTGGATGTGACCACACCATATTTAGTATCGTAGTCATGGCTGAGACCGTGGAGGACCTGAGTACAATGCTCGAAGACTCGTTAGAGCCTCCGAGCGAGTCGGTCTTAAAATGAAAATGGACAAGACGAAAGTCATGTCTAATGCCCTTGTTGTACCGACTACTATAAAGATTGGAGGCTTTGTTCTCGAAGTTGTTGACAGCTACGTATACCTGGGACAAACTATCCAGTTAGGAAGGTCCAACTTCGAGAAAGAGGTCAATCGGTGAATCCAACTCGGCTGGGCTGCTTTCGGAAGGCTACGTAGAATCTTCTCGTCCGAATTACCGCAGTGTCTCAATACAGAAGTAAATTTTTGGACCAGTGTGTGTTGCCAGTGATGACATAGGGAATTGAGACATGGTCGATAACAACGGGCCGTATAAGAAGGCTCAAGGTGGGTCAATGCTTGGGGTTTCACTGCGCGATCAAATTAGGAATGAGAAGATCTGCAGAACAACGAGAGTAACCGACATAGCCCGAAGAATTGCAACACTAAAGTGCAAAGTGCCGGCTGTGGGCCGGGCACATTGCCCGTAGGACCGATGCCCGATGAGGCCAACGGGTTCTCGAGTGGCGACCACGCACCGGAACACGCAGCGTGGATAGGCCCGCGACAAGGTGGACCGACGACCTGGTGAAGGTCGCGGGAAACCTCTGGATGCAGGAGGCGCAGGACCGGTCGTCGTGGAGAACCTTGGGGGAGGTCTATGTCCAGCAGTGTATATCTTTCGGCTGAAATGATGATAATGAATGATGACATAAATATTCATCCCATAAAGGTAGACAGAAATTACAAAACACCATCTGCTATAATTGTTACACGCTGCTTTTGCCTGTTTTACGTTGATACAGCTGAGGGGCAACTTTGAAAATGTTCACAGTCTGGTATCATTTTGTTAAAAATACCTCTTATTTATCTACCTTATTGACATTGTTTTTTTTTTTTTTAATAATTCTAAACTAGCGCTTGACCGCAAACCGGCTGATGTTAAGCACTGATGCGATTGTTGATGGTAAAGCGCGTTAGTATATTAAGAGTCTATTCACTCAGAAAATCTGAGCAAATAGGAAGGACACGACCAACGATGCTGCGCCAAAGGAAGATTGATCTGAAGACCCTCCACGACCAAACTCCCAACACAACAACATTAGGCGCATCGTACCCGGCAGACAATATGCCACGAACACGAACGAACACGACAAATCGCTTGGCGGCAAGGCTTTGTCTGGTGGGTGGTAACTTCTGCCGGCGGCCGATGTTATGGCATATCTGACAGTTTCGGGTAGCTTGGCCTGCTGTCGTCCGTACAAAAATCGGCCTTCTATTCATGTTATAAGTACTCAGCTGACCCCATGGTAGGTTTGACTTAATACGATTAATAATGGAAGAAGTGTTCAAAAAAAAAGAAGAAGTCATGAAGACAATAATGTCATACTTACATTTTTAAGTCTTTGTTTTTTGTTTGGAGTGTGAAACCATCAAATGATATCCCCCGCTCTGGGCGAAGCGAAAAGGCGTATTGGATTTTTACTGACTAAAACCCGCATGTGTTCCTTCACTTACCTGTAGGCCAGGGGCACGGTTTCTTTTTTAACCAACCCGCAAGCCTGACCCAGGAAGCATCGGTCTTCGTGGACCCCGTCACAATGTGCTGACATCTCTTTGGGGCGCGCGTGAAACAGAACACGTCAACGTCGACCCGGCCATTTCCCTTCAAAACGTATAAATTTTTCGCTTTTTATATATTTACGTCTTTTATTCCTTATAAGGTCTTTTCCCGTTATTATTATAATGATAAAGGAAGTTCTCGTTTGTCATGTATCATGTAACCACTTCCTGCAAACAGCGGACCCTGGCGGCTCGCCAATTTAGTGTTAGGCGAAGAAACAGCTCCGTGATTTATTGGCACTTAGATACTAACGTGTATGTTTTTGTGATTTTTGATAAGTCACAGGGTTCCTTAGAACACCCACGTTTTGCCAGTTTAGTATGTTAAATACCACCCACCAGACAAAGTCTTGCCGCCAAGCGATTGGTCGTGTTCCGGCATGATGTCTGGTGAAGCCGTACGGAGGACGAGTCTGTGTTTCGGGCACGATGCGCCAAATGTTGTTGTGTCGTGAGATTGGTCGTGGATGGTCTCGAGATCAATCTCCCTCTGACGCAACATCGTTAGTCGTGTTGTTGGGTTTAACATTGCATCACCTCGCTCAACTGCACACGACGAATCGCTTGGCGGCAAGACTTTGTCTGGTGGGTGGTAACTTCTGCCCGCAGCCGATGTTATGGCCTACTACCGAGAAACTGCTTTTTATTTACTTTTATTCCTAAATTAACAATTGTCTCTCAAAGAATGGCACAAGGTGACAGCCTTAACAACTTTCCAATTAAATAATCTACAAAATATTTTGTACCTAAATAATACAATTTTCCAGTAAATTTACTTTCTGTCGAGGAACGATCAACGAGGACTTACATTAAGATTACAGTTCATCTCAAAATAATCAAATCATTTGTGTTGTAAACTCCTTACAACACAATTAAGACTTGGAAACAAAATCATTTGTGTTCGAAATTCTTACTTACAGACACTCGAAGTGATCCCGATTTAATTCAATTTGTTTCAGTTGTGGAGTTCCGGCCACTAGATGGCGCTGTTTTGTTTATCCCAGTTGTTTTGTATGTTTTTCCATTGAATTTATTGTTAATATAGTAGTAAATGACTGGTGTTCCATCCCCTAATTACCAAACAAAGTATAAACCAGGAATTATCTCTAACTTTTTAATAAACCAACAAAATACAGCACTAACAAAATGTCCGTACATTTTGTTAGTGCCTACTGCGTGGTTTAATTGCCAAAAAACCGCGTGCGACTATATCGCAGAAAGGTTACTCACTTAGGCGTTATGCCTGACTGCTATTATTGCTGCTTATTAATCTTAACTCAATATCACAAGTTACTTATACTCTACTTAACTAAGTTTGACAGTCGAGAACAAACGCATGGCACACGTGTGAGCACAATGTACTTGTTGTAAAGCATCTATTTGTTGGGTTATTTTAATTTCTGAACTGTTGTTTTTTTTTTGTGTTTTTCATAATGGACGCTCTCAGCGTACAATATATTTCTGCATCGTTCTCACACGGTTGATTTCGATATGAATGATGTAATCAAATATTTGTATCAATAGCTCGATAATTTAAAAGAGTGTCCATGGAGTTTCTTGTCTGTTCTTCTCCATAGGTACCTACTCTTTGGAATGGGCGACTAGCTTCACCTTACTGACTGACCGACCTTCTGACAAGTCAAAAGTGCCTGTAACTGGTTTATTTGAAATAAATGCTTTGATTTGATTTGAACGTTTGGCGGCTTGGGGTATTTAAATGCCGATTAAGGGTTGCGAAGTTTATTGGCAACGAAGGTTCAGTCGGTAGTAGGCAATGACAAGTAGAATGTAACTGATGTCGAACCGAAGTCTTCCCTTACCTCCACTAAGTCCTCCACGTAGTTCTCAAAGTTCGCGTTGGGTTTTCGTTTTCGCTGTTCTCCAAGATCGCTTTTTAACTCTCGCTTGTTTCGCGTCGATAGTCGAATGCAGACTGACTCCGCGGTGGCGTCACGGCGCTGTATATAGGTCAGCTGATTGAACATTCCAGACCCATCCAGAATCAATAATAATAGCGCTCTCTGAAGTGGCAGTGGGCGGGGCACATAGCTCGTAGAGCCGACGGGGCAGAAAGGCTCTTAAATAGCGACCACGTATCGGCAAGCGCAGCGTCGTCGGACACCCATCGACTAGCTGGTCGCATGATTTGACCAAAATCGCAGGGAAGCGCTGGATGCAGGTCGCGTCCTACCGTTCTTTTTGGAAATCCTCGAGGAGGCCTAGGTCCAGCAGTGGACTTCATGTGGCTGAGATAATGATGATGACTTTGTGTATATATTTATTGTGTAATCTAAATTAGTAGACTGTAGACTACCTACATTATTTCTCTCTCCCTCCCCTTAGTATTCCATCCAAAGGTTGTCTGTAAAACATCTCTCTTAGCGACAAGACCACCCATTGTGTCATTATTTGTAAAATCTTCATTCCTATTCACGTACCATAATTTATATGGTATACCATGTAAATCTATACTAATATATAAAGCTGAAGAGTTTGTTTGTTTGAACGCGCTAATCTTAGGAACTACTGTTCCGATTTGAAAAATTATTTTTGCGTTAGATAGCCCATCCATCCAGGAAGGCTTTATTCTATATAACATCACGTTGCGAGCAATAGGAGCGGAGCATAACTAAACCACGCGAACAAATTCGCTGGCGGCCGCTAGTAATTTATAAACAGTACGAGCAAGAGTATTCTATTCTTGACTGTTAGTTTATGAAATAATTTTATTTATAAATTGATTTTCATAACAAGGCAGCGATTACCATTCATTGGAAGAAGCCTTACAGTTCTATAAGGCTTCTTCCAATGAATGGATAGATTTACCATCATAGTTCATAATTTTACTAGCCACATCATCTATAGCATTCATCATCATCATCAACCTTTTTATCGTCCCACTGCTGGGCACAGGTCTCCTCTCATACAGAGAAGGATTGAGCGTAATCACCACGCTTGTTCAATGCGGGTTGGCGATTTCAGACTTACAAGCTCAGGTTTCTTCAAGATGTTTTCCTGTCCCTACCTTGTAATCAGACATTGGTGTCTAAGATATACATATAACTTAGAAAAGTTACATTGGTACTTGCCTGACCTGGAATCGAACCCGCATACTCATACTTGAGAGGCTGGTGTTTTAAGTGTTTTAACCACTAGGCCACCACGACAATGACGAACCAACATATTTATTCATAATTCACTACTTCAAACAATAAATCACAAATCACAGCTCAATTTTTTTTTTTCAATTTATTCTTCATCTATGACTAAATAGCGTTAAGTATCTAATATTCTCGTTCTCATTCATATTTCCACAAAAAATTAAATTTTATTACCCAAAAAAATTCCGTCATACTTTGCCTATTACACCATACCCCGTCACCATCACCTGCACGTTCCACCCATCAAAACCTTAATAACTCCATTTAATTTACTCCTTAAGAAATTAATAAAATAACTCACTACAAGTTTGCCTCGTCCGGGAGCCGAACCGGCAGCCCTCGTAAAGTGTTATTTACGAGGTAGCCGCCTGGCGAGCTGCCAGCTCTTATGTGGAAGCACTAGTTTCCGAATATTGGTCCGAAAGTCTCCGCTCAAGTTTTACAACGTACTAAGTTGTGAGCGACTCAGCCTATGAGTTTAAGAATGGTCGTTAATCACTGAAAATGACAGGCGGGTTTATCCTGGAAAGGTTCCTGTACATTAAATATTACCTACCATTTTCGGACGGCTTTAACACTGTGACTGCCAGAAAACAGTACATAAAAGAAAATCCTTTGTTAGCGGTCACTGGGGACCGGGATATCGATGCCTTAAGATAGAGACTTTCAGTTAGGAATCTTGGCTCACTCATATTCCAGCTACAGAATAGTTCAAGTGAAGTCATCATCATTTCAGCCGAAAGAGGTCCATTGATGGACATAGGCATGCCCCAAGGAACTCCACGACGACCGGTCCTGCGCTTCCTGCATCCAGCGGTTTCCCCGGGCCTACCCACGTTGCGTCTTCCGGTGCGGTCTTCTTTTCCGGGTAATATGCCCGGCCCACTGCCACATAAGTGTTGCAATTCTTCAGGCTATGTCGATTACTCTCGTTCTTCTGCAGATAACCCTCTCCATTGTCCTTTGCGTGACTCTGACCTTTATTATAAGGCCCATTGTTAGCGCAAACGTCTCAGTTTCATATGTCGTCACTGGCAACAGACACTGGTCGAAGATTTTTATCTTGAGACCATTAATTTATTTATTTATAGGGATCTCCAACAAACAGTACACACTATATAAAAATACAATAATAAAGGAAGGCTCTTTTATGTGTGCTTCTTGAACTTCAGATGACCACACCATGCACATTGTACATACATATCTTATAACACTGTGCTCTGTTAACATACTTACCACAAGGACTGATTTATTATTTCTTTTCGTATTTAAATTTTCAATGCCAACTGAGACTTTCCCGGAAATTATTAACCAATTTTCCACGTAAATTATTATTATGTCCGCTGAAAACATATTCGTAAGTATCTTTATTTAAATTATCTGTAAAACGACACTACCATAAATAAATGAAATATTATAAATGCGAAAGTAACTCTGTCTGTCTGTCTGTTACGCTTTCCCGCTTAAACCTCAGACAATCTTTTCAATTTTTTTTTTCTTGTCGGACGTGGTCTTCTTTACATACTGTATTTGAGTGTTCATTAATAATTTTAGGAGTTCAAAATTGGAATTATTAGAGGTTAGTTTAAATACAAATGTCAAATAAATATAACATAGAACTATTAATTTGCCAATTAAACCCGCCCATAATATTATAATTCCACAACAATTAGGAAATATTTCAGCTCTATAAATCACAGAGTCCTAAAACCATTAAAATTATTGAGTTTGACTACAATAGGTACAGGGTGTTCAAACGGCCGCTGTCCTCACAGGGTGTGAACACAATGCTGGCTATTAATTCATTAGTTATAACTGTCTAGAATGATGTATGGAAAGGGGGAGGCAGGACGGACCTGCCCTGGCTTGTTAGGGAAAGAAAAGAAAGGACGGCTAACAGGTACGGCCGTTTGAAGTTAAGTTAAGCTTAGATCATTCAGACCATAACATCAGCTACCGGCAGAAGTTACTACCCACCAGAAAAAGTCATGCCGCCAAGCGATTAGTCGTGTTCCAGCATGATGTCTGGTGAAGCCGTACGGAGGACGGGTCTGAGCAGTTGTGTTGCGATGTGTGCCGGGTACGATGCGCCAAATGTTATTGTGTCGGGAGTTTGCTCGTGGAGGGTCACCAGATCAATCTCCCTCTGGTGCAGCGTCGTTGGTCATAAAGAAATGGATCTATTAAAATGCAGCGGAAATTCAGTATTTTCCATGAAGCCCCTGCCTATCTAACTACAGTCCTATAAGTGTATAAGCGCCAGTACCTTTTATACGATACCCCTGAGACTGGTTGACAGATGCTCGGCCTCTGATTATAACAAACTCAGTATTACATAGGACACACATATCAGTCTATAATGTTAGCATTCCTGGTCCACAAGCCTACTCTTAGTGAGTTCGTAAATATCACATGTTTTCGAAGTTTTGGCTCTAAGACATTTCATGGCCGGGTTCCTTCGCCGTTCTGAAAGCAGTGATGATGAAATAATTTACGCAAGGTAAAGCTAAGGATAATCTTGGACACCAATGACTGATTAAAAGGTAAAGGAAAACATCTTGAGGAAACCTGGATTTTAAGTTTGAAATCGCCAACCCGCATTGAGCAAGCGTGGTGAGAACGCTCAATCCTTCTCTGTATAACAGGAGACCTGTACCCAGCAGTGGGACGATAAAAGGTTGACGACGATGAAAGCGCCTGATGGGGTTTGAAACTAAAACTTGAAGTCGCGGCTGATACCACAGGCCCCGCACCTCTCAGTCAGTATTAGCTAAAATTAAATGAGGATTTTACGTTACGTCTAACGAGGCAGCCTGTTTGAATCATCATCATCAGCCTTTTATCGTCCCACTGCTGGGCACAGGTCTCCTCTTATACAGCGAAGGATTGAGCGTAATCACCACGCTTGCTCAATGCGGGTTTGCGATTTCAGACTTGAAGTCCAGATTTCCTCAAGATGTTTTCCGTCATCTTTTAATCAGTTATTGGTGTCCAAGATATACTTAGAAAGTACATATAACTTAGATAAGTTACATTGGTACTTGCCTGACCTGGAATTGAACCCGCACGTTCATACTTGAGAGGCTGTTTTAACCACTAGGCCACCACGACTACCTGTTTGAATACCTCAACCAAAAAACATTTTAAAGTCAATACTCAAGTTCACGTCGTAAAGAAACTGTTCTGACACCGTTCATAACGACTCTCATTAAAGTCAGACAGAATTTAATTAAAAAATGCAATAATCTTCACTCCGTTAAACTACCTACGTGACGTATGTCGAGTACTTAAACGTAGCGTAGTTTTAAGTAGCAGTAGTTAGAGCTTGATTGCGACTAGTGTTGCAAAGGAACCGTTTTTTTTACTAATGTGAAAAAGACCTTGTAAAAAGCCTGATAAAAAGCTGTTGTTTTTGGAGCATGTTTTTTTTTTAAGAGCATGAAATCTGAAAATTTTATGGCATTTACCGTTAAATAATTAATATTTAAGAGTACATAATAGAATCTTCTTGAACCTACGGTACTTTTCTGAAAAAAAAAAGAACCAACATTTCATAAAAATATTGGCAACATTGATATTAACATCAAGGAAAGGGAAATTGAGTTGCGTTTTGTGATTTATTATTGGAAGTAGTGAATTATTAATAAATGATATGTTGATTCGTCACTGTCGTGGTGTCCTAGTGTTTAAAACACCAGCCTCACAAGTATGAGGGTGCGTGTTCGATTTCAGGTCAGGCAAGTACCAATGTAACTTTTCTAAGTTATATGTACTTTCTAAGTATATGTTGGACAACAATGACTGATTAAAAAGTGAAATAAAACATCTTGAGGAAACCTGGACTTTTAAGTCTGAAATCGTCAACCCGCAATGAGCAAGCGTGGTGATTACGCTCAATATTTCTCCGTCTGAGAGGAGACCTGTGCCCAGCAGTGGGACGTTAAAAACTTTGATGAAGAAGAAGATCTCTCGAATTCCTGTTCCTGATAAGACGGGAGGAAACGCCAGGGTGTCACGACTGTAGGGGTGGCCCTAAGGGTACAATGAAAGTTTACCCGGCTTGCGGCGGCGATCTCTCGCTTCTGGTCCTGGTCCAGGCCATGGTCCGGAGCAAGAGTTCATAGCAGGCCGACACGTACTTCTGCGAAGTAATGACGCTGGCAAAGGAGAATGCGGAGTGCGTGAGGGAGCGGTAATCCCAGCGCCCTCACGCCTTTAGCTGCTGCAGGAAACGCCCTGGTCGGGAGACAAAATCGAATTCCCGGCTATCGTAGGCGCGGGCTTACGAGCGGTGAGCAGTGCACAGCTAACGACAGGGTCGGGTTGTTACATGCGCCTCAAAGAGATATCAGCACAAACTGACGGAATCCATGAAAACCGATGCCTGTGAGTGCTGCGGGCTGCTGGCGCACAAGTAAGTAAAGAAATAGGGTCGGTTTTAGTCAGTAAAATTTGGCCAGGCTGTTCCGCTTCGCCCAGAGCGGGAGAAGTAATTTTTTGATGAATTCTCATCCAGGAAAATAAAGGTTCTAGAAACTTTTCGTCGGTTATATTCCCACGGAATCATGAAGTACGCGAGTATCACAAAACGCAGCTATCTTTAATAAAAGCTAGCTTACTTACAATGTCATGGAAATAAAATACTTCTTAAATGCCGTTAGTACTCTAGTTCACAACGTAAAGGCGTGCTATATCACATTTTGATGTCATTTACCGGCTATTACCCGCTTATCACCGCAGTGTCGCTTCTTGTCCCAGATCACGTAGCATTTCACTCATCTTAGAACCGAGGTGACTAGTGACTACTGCTTCCTCATTTATGTAGGTTCTTTATGTCACCCACAAGTTCCCCAAAGGAATAAGAAAGAGAGTTTGGTAATCCCAGATTCCGCCAGTCCGGTGTAATAAATTGGAGTATTGTCTCCCGAAAACCTATTAAACTTAGCATTCGGGAACACTGTTGGAGCTGCTGAACCTTGGACAAAACTATCTTTGCATTGTGTAGATTCAATTTCTTAATATTGTATAATTGCATGGCACACGTGTGAGCACAATATACTTGCTGTAAAGTATCTATTTGTTGGGTTAGTATTTTTTTATTGATTTCTGAATTGTTGTGATTTTTTTGTGTGTTTTCCATAATGGACGCTCTTAGCGTACAATATGTTTCAGTATCGCTCTCACACTGTTGATTTCAAAATGAATGATGTAATCAAATATTTGTATCAATGGCTTGATAATTTAAAAGAGTGTCCACGGAGTTTCTTGCCCGTTCTTCTCCATAGGTACCTATACTCTTTGGAATGGGCGACTAGCTTCACCTTACTGACTGACCGACCTTCTGACAATTGGCTTGTATCCTAAAAAATAATTTAATGTCCAATTCAATTCATACAAACAAACAAACAAAAAATCAAACCTTTCCTCTTTATAATATTTGTATAGATAAGGAACACGTATTTTTTCTTTCATTCAAATACTTAGGAAGATATATTGATTTGAAATGTCGCATGACGTCACGCCGTGGTACAAAATATAGCACGGCGTAACGTAATTAGCCCCCACTCCGTAACTTTAATACGCTATATCTCAGTAGTTTTTGGTAATTACGACAAAATAAAAAATAAGCTTCTTAATGTTTTTAATTATCTATAAGACGGACTAATTATTTTTTTGATTTTCATACCTTGGATACATCCCTATTCAAAAGTGCCTGTAACTGGTTTATTTGAAATAAATGCTTTGATTTTGTTTTTGAACCTCCCCTAACTTTATTGCTGTTTGCTTTCCACCAAGTTGTGCTACCTAACCTTTCACTTGGAGCGACAGCTTATCTGAACTTCACAATAATTACTAGGTAACACGGTACTCATCTTTGATAAGACTAGCTCTTCGTCTTCTTTTTTTTTAATAATAATTGTTATACTTGGCTCCACACTAGGAATTTCTCTTGTGTCGTGGGTACGTTTACAAACATTTATAATCACATACTCAAACAGTCAATTATAAACTAGTGCTTGACCGCGATCCCGGATGATAGTAAGCAGTGATGCAAACGTTGATGTAAAGCGCGCTAATTTATTAAGAGCCTATTCACTTATAAAACTGAGTGAATAGGAAGGAAGACGGCAGTTGAGCGAGGTGATGCAATGTTAAACCCAACAACACGACCAACGATGCTGCGCCAGAGGGAGATTGAACTGTAGACCTTCCACGACCAAACTCCCGACACAAAAACATTTGGCGCATCGTATCCGGCACTCAACGCAACACAACTGCTAAGACCCGTCCTCCGTACGGCTTCACTAGACATCATGCCGGAATACGACGAATCGCTTGGCGGCAAGACTTTGTCTGGTGGGTAATCCCTACCGGCAGCCGATGTTATGATCGACCACCGAGTGAGAGAGAACTTCTCTCCTTTTATTCCCACAGAGAGTTCGAGTTGTCGATGTGTAATGCCCAATCACTTGTTAAACCGTGTGTCGTGGTGGCTTAGTTGTTAAAACACCAGTCTCTCAAGTATGAGTGCGCGGGTTCGATTCCAGGTAAGGCAAGTACTAATGTAACTTTTCTAAAGTTATATGTACTTTCTAAGTATATCTTGGACACCAATCACTGAAGGTGAAGGAAAACATCTTGAGGAAACCTGGACTTTAAGTCTGAAATCGCCAACCCGCATTGAGCAAGCGTGGTGATTACGCTCAATCCTTCTCTGTATGAGAGAAGACCTGTGCCCAGCAGTGGGACAGTAAAAAGGTTGATGACAAAAATCCTTCAGGATTCAACTGAGGACTGCCGGTAGAAGTTACCACCCACCAGACAAAGTCTTGCCGCCAAGCGATTCGTCGTATTCCGGCGTGATGTCTGGTGAAGCCGTACGGAGGACGGGTCTGAGCAGTTGTGTTGTGAAGCTTGCCGGGTACGATGCGCCAAATAATGTTGTGTCGGGAGTTTGATCATGGTCCATCCAGATCAATTTCCCTCTGGCGTAGTATCATTGGCCGTGTTGTTGGGTTTATAAATTTGCATCACCTCGCTCAACTGCCGTCTTTCTTCCTATTCACTAAGTTTTTTAAGTGAATGGGTTTAATAAACTAGCGCGCTTTACCATTAACGATTGCATCACTGCTTACCATCAGGCGGGATTGCAGTCAAGCACTAGTTTATAATTATTAAAAAAAAAAACTTTTAGTGCCAAAAACCATAGAAATCATAAAGTATTTACAAAACCACGCGCTATACTCCAAACTCTTTAAATCATATTCCAAACTCCCGAAACATACTCCAAACTCTCTAAAAAGGCTTTGTGTTCCCGTTATTGCAGCGAGACAAATATTATGGATGCCTATTACCCTATCCATCATCCCAATACCGGCCGGCAGAGACAATGGAGCGGTGTATTCACTGAATAACTCAAAAGATGGATGGGCTGGCAGCGGTGTTTAGTACTTAAATGGACTATTTGAAGCAGAAATATGAAGTGGTCTTGTTTTTACTTTTGGCCTCAAGCCGCGTGCTACTGACGGTAGCATGGGCGTACCCGGGGGGGGGGGGGGCAGGGGGGGCAGCTACAGGGGCCTGAACTTTTAAATAAACCACACAGTAGATATGGACAAACAGTGTGGTGTAATTGCCAAAAAAACACAAAGATTACACACTCTAAAAATTTGACTTGCCCCCCATTGGCCGGACTTTTTTAACGTTTACTGTCTGATATTACTCTAATCTGTTAAAAAAAATCTGATTTCCCTACATTTTGACAAGTTTCTGAGATGTGTTTGCCGTCAGGCTGCGTTTAGATTTTAAACATTTTGAATCATGAGGATTGGGCTTCTGATGTATTTTCCATTCTTCACTGAAGCCCAGAATATTATTTATCATCTTAGTTAATTATATTTGCAGCTACTTAAATAGTATGTATTTTTAGTTTAAAGTGATCGGCTGCCAAAGAAATTACAGATAAACTAGTTATGTCCCACTGCTACTTGCATAAGTTTAGATCTTGGTATAAAAAGTATCCCATGTTTAAATCCAGGATGTCCGCTACATACGTCAAAAGTAGTTTTTCTCGGTGGTAGGCCATAACATCGGCCGCCGGCAGAAGTTACCACCCACCAGACAAAGCCTTGCCGCCAAGCGATTTGTCGTGTTCCGGCATGATGTCTGGTGAAGCCGTACTGAGGAAGGGTCTGAGCAGTTGTGTTGCGATGTGTACCGGGTACGATGCGGCTAATGTTGTTGTGTTGGGAGTTTGCTCGTGGAGGGTCTTCAGATCAATATCCCTGTGGCGCAGCATCGTTGGTCGTGTTGTTGGGTTTAACATTGCATCACCTCGCTCAACTGCCGCCTTCCTTCCTATTCGCTCAGTTTTTGAGTCAATATATTCTTAATAAACTAGCGTGCTTTATCATCAACGATCGCATCACTGCTTACCATCAGGCAGGATTGCGGTCAAGCGCTAGTTTATAATTATCAAAAAAAAAAAAAATGTAAAAGTAAGTGCCATCTGACCTCCACAACCCGAAGGCGATATCGAAGCATTGCAGTCAGACCAATTGTTACACTTTTGAGGGCTCCAACAACCAGTAACGCTGCCATTAGATGTTCGTATGGCAACCGGGACCAATGGCTTATCGTGCTTTCCGAAGCACGACCAGACTAGTGCAAATATTCATATTCGTGCATACAAATATTTGCACTGCGCATCGAACCCGGCCCTCCTCGCGCAGCAGCCGCGTTCTCTACCGCTACGCCACGGAGGCTGTCAAGAGAAAAGCAAAAGGCAAAAATATCGTCCAGGATGAATAAAAACAGACCTTAAACAATTCACAGAGAATTCACTTTTGCCTCCCACACCCAAACAAAAAGATTTACATCCAATCTCCTAACTTCACGACCCTCAGTAAGAGATAGGGCTATGGGAGAAAATTTATTACTTTTTACTTTACAACAGAATTCTGTCGTTGAAGTGAATTACCTGAATTATGGTCTACCCCCCATCGGAGAGGGGTTCAAGGTACATTTCATGTGTGTCTGTGTGCGTCATTGAGTTATTTGCGTTCCAAAGGGGCTGTGAATCAGTTCTATTGAATTTTGGCAATATGGCCGCGCCGTGATAATTTAGTAATGCATATATTATTTTGTACAATGCCGTTAGGGAATGTTTTGTGGTTCTCGCCGGAATTGGTTACCTACTGGCAATTCGCTTTAATGTGCCGTAATAGGTGCTTTGAAGAAGGCCAATTTTCTGGGTGAAACCCAGTCTTAAGTCATTGTGCAAAACACATGAACGCACATCTTCTACTTGATTTAAAAAGGGAGGAAAGGTTTTTGCTCTGAAGACAAAACCAAAATAAAAAGTCATTTGTTCTAATTAGGTTATACAATGTCAAAATTACATAAGACAGTCCCCCAAAACGCTCACCCATCGACAGTTCCTAGTGCTTTCGCTGAGAGGAAGAAGTGGCGGAATAAACTCCCCAGCAGCACAGCTGTCAGTTCATTTAAAATAACACATGACTTTATACACTTGACTATACTTACTTAACAATACAGCCTGGTTACAATAGATTAAATTACTTGTCAGTCTTCAAGTCAAATGAAATCAAATCAAAGCATTTATTTCAAATAAACCAGTTAGAGGCACTTTTGAATAGTCAGAAGGTCGGTCAGTCAGTAAGGTGAAGCTAGTCGCCCATTCCAAAGAGTAGGTACCTATGGAGAAGAACGGGCAAGAAACTCCATGGGCACACTTTTAAATTATCAAGCTATTGATACAAATATTTGATTACATCATTCATTTTGAAATCAATCATGTGAGAACGATGCAGAAATATATTATAGAGCGTCCATTATGGAAAAACACAGAAAAAAAAAAGAAAACAACAACAAAAAAGACTAATCCAACAAATAGATGCTTTACAGCAAGTACATTGTGCTCACACGTGTGCCATGCAATTATACAATACTAAGAAATTGAATCTACACAATGCAAAGACAGTTTTGTCCAAGGTTCAGCAGCTCCAACAGTGTTCCCGAATGCTAAGTTTAGCTCCTGTGTAGCTGCACCAGTGCCGAATACCCCTGTCATCGATGCAATACCGTAAGGTATAATATGCCTGGCTACATAGTGTGTACTGGCTTTGAGTAAAAAAAAACAAACAATTACAAATTAAAACTACAAAAGGACTTCAGTCACCATGTATGATTCTGATAGATCAAACAAGGACGATGGAGCCCTGTTGGAACCCAGTCGTCCGCCCAAATCCCAACTTTTCGAACTATCGAAGAAGCTCTACACATCATAAATATTGTCTCATTGGTCTCGAGTGCGGCGCGCGGCGGTCGGCGCCGCTCGATCAAATTTCTTTCATAATATTTCCTAAACATTGAGATGTTGATTTATTGCGCAGAGCGAGTGCCAGAAGTACCAAGCTGAATACCCTTGACACACAATTACGCATGTTCTAGTCATGTTATGATAAGAACATGATAGAAATACCAATTCAGTAATAAGGCATCGTCTATTTTGGCAGTTTGACTATATTCATCGCGTTATTTATGTGATAAAGCAGATGAATTTTTCGAACATAATTTCTCGGTGGCAGGCAACGACTGCCGGCAGAAGTTACCACTCACCAGACAAAGTCTAGCCGCCAAGCTATGTTCCGGCATGATGTCGCTATGTTGGGAGTTTGGTCGTGGAGGATCTCCAGATCAATTTCCCTCTGGCGCAGCATCGTTGATCATGTTGTTCATTCATCACCTCACTCAACTGCCGTCTTCCTTCCTATTCACTCAGTTTTTTTTTTCTGAGTGAATAGGCTCTTGATAAACTAGTGCGCTTTACCATCAACGACTGCGTCACTGCTTACCATCAGGCGGGATTGCGGTCAAGCGCTAGTTAATAATACAAATTTAAAAAAAATATATATTAATTTTAACTAAAAAAAATAAACAGAATAAAAATAACAGAAACTAATAATTTGATGCTAATAATATAATAATAAAACCTTATAGTAAGTCATTGGTGTTCAAGATATGCTTTGAATGTACCTGTACATAGAAAAGTTACATTGGTACTTGCCTGACCTGGAATCGAACCCGCATACTCACACTTTATTCTAATTCTGAATAGAAACAACGTTAAATTAATGAGCCGTGGACCGGACACACGCTTTGATCATAATTTAAATAGATAATAAACAAAATGGTTCCCTTGTCCAACACATTAAACTGTAACCGTGACATGACATGTATACAATGCCGCCAATATTAATAACTATTTGTGCTTCAATTAATTCATAGAACACATAGCGGTTTGGCTCCCCCGACACCAATAAACGTAACCATACAGTCCCCAGCATTAAACATAAAAAGAAGCTTGCAAGGCACCAATTCTACGTAATAAATATTGACACGTGGGTCTTATAAGAAGGCTCAAAGTCACTCAAATGGCAATGTAGAGGGCTATGCTTGGGGTTTCACTGCGCGATCGAATCAGGAATGAGGAGATCCGCAGAAGAACTAGAGTAACCGACATAGCCCTAAAGTGGCAGTGGGCTGGACACATTGCCCGTAGGACCTATGCCCGATGGGGCCGACGGGCTCTCGAGTGGCGACCACGCACCGGAAGACGTAGCGTGGGTAGGCCCCCGACAAGGTGGACCGACGACCTGGTGAAGGTCGCGGGAAACCGCTGGATGCGGGAGGCGCAGGACCGGTCGTCGTGGAGAACCTTGGGGGAGGCCTATGTCCAGCAGTGGACGTCTTTCGGCTGAAATAATGATGATAAAGTATATATACATTTATAATAAAGTCAAAAAAAGGGAAACATTCTCGGTCTCCCAAGGTTTGAACTAAAATGTAGGTAGGTAGGATAAAATGGCTGCTTAATCTTTTTTAACCTACAAAATATAAGAAATATACACTCTTTTTGTGTGATTACAATTAAATGTGGCACACAGCTTAATGTAGCCGTGTAGAGGTGCCCCTTGAGCCGTGTGTACTTACTGATAATTCGGTGGTTTTACTTCAAATCTCAAAGCCCCTATAAGTGATAATAGATTATAGTGAACACCACATAAGCACTAAATATTCACACCTCAAACATACACTCACTCCACTTTAATTCACTACACCACAAACATTTGCTAAATATAATCATCAAACAGTCACTCTTATTCCATACAATCTCACTCTTCACCGTCTCACTCTTATATATTTTTAAAGTCACTAACAACAGCATTATTTTTTGGGGTGGGATTACAAAATGTATGAAACTACCCACACAGTCATGTTACTGTCTGGTGATAGTCGCACGTGACTGCGTCCAGCTCACTCGCGTGGAAGCCTAGATAATGTTCTAGTTTGTGAACGAGGTTTTACATTCAAAAATCATTTTTATTTTTTTAAAAGCTGAATTTTTTTTTTTTGACAATGTAAAGCCTGATCTTTTCATCCTGAGTCATTTTTTATTTATTCAGGCCCGTACTTATTAAATACCATCATGGGTTGTCGGCTCCACTACTTTCTCATAGAAGACTATTAAATGAAAATTCAGCGCAGAAGATATTATCATCATCATCATCTGAACGTTGATCCCAATCGCATTCGAAGCTTTTTCAGCTTTGGAGTCCGCTTTAACAGTCTCACTGCTGATTTTGGCTAAACTTCGATATTTTCCGTGACGCGACTGCCGTCTGAGGTCCACAACCCGAAGGCGATGTCGAAGCATTGCAGTTAGACCAATTGTTGGACTTTTGAGGGCTCCAACAACCCGTAACGACTGCCATTAGATACGCGGAAGATATTATATGCAGGCACAGGTGCACTCTGACCTTCTTCACTCTTATAGTCCAGTGAGATAGCAATCGGAGACGGCCGGAGAGTAAATACCAATAATTTAACGTTCGTCTGCTGCGAGTTCCGCGAGTCTCTGACTTACCTATATACACTGACACAAATATTATGTATAATGTACACGGAATCCCTTAAAAAGAGACCGATGTTGGTGTGAGTTTCGACCCGACATTTTTAAGTATAAATATTGAGATATGTGTAGACCATTCGAGAGGATAATGCCATAATGCCACGCTTGGCAGACAGGTAATACACTACCTTGGGCCTTAACAATGGGCGCTATAATAAAGCTCAAGAGCAATGGAGAGGGCTATGCTTAGAGTTTCACTGTCTGATCAAATCAGGAATGAGGAAATCCGCAGACGAACGAGAGTAACCGACATAGCCCGAAGACCGCCGACGGATACTCGAGTGGCGACCACGCAATGGAAGACGCAGCGTGGGTAGGCTCCCGATAAGGTGGACCGATGACCTGCTTAAGGTCGCGGGAAACCGCTGGATGCGGGAGGCGCAAGACCGGTCGCCGTGGAGATCCTTAGGGGAGGCCTATGTCCAGCAGTGGACGTCTTTCAGCTGAAATGGTGATGATGATGATGACTGAGATATAGGATTTACAAAGCTCTAAGTGATGTAGGATTTACAGAGGAAGAAAGAGCCTACAGCTTTCGTCTGTAACACAGTTCTACATATGTTCTAGGTTACGGATTTAGTGTCCGCATTTAATCCTTCGAACGGAGCATTATGCGTGGTAGACTGTTACACAGTTTTAATCACTAGAATCTCGCCACAAATCTAGTGCTACTTGAGATCAGTGCTCGTAACTCTGACGCCGCGACAATATAATGTTAATTAGTAGATCAGACCGTGGAGGTCACGTATTATTAGCGGCAATAAAAATATGCGCGCACGCATACTCACAGCGACACGTTCGATGTCACAGATGTAGTTTCTATAACTGAGATATAGTCATTTTTTTTTAATAATTATAAACTAGCGCTTGACCGCAATCCCGTATGATGGTAAGCAGTGATGCGATGGTTGATGGTAAAGCGCACTAGTTTATTAAGAACCTATTCACTCAGATTGAGCGAATAGGAAGGAAGACGGCAGTTGAGCGAGGTGATGCAATAATAAACCCAACAACACGACCAACGATGCTGCGCCAAAGGGAGATCGATCTGAAGACCCTCCACGACCAAACTCCCAACACAACAACATTTGGCGCGTCGTAGCCGGCACACATCGCAACACAACTGCTCAGACCTGTCCTCCGTACGGCTTCACCAGACATCATGCCGGAACACGACAAATCGCTTGACGGCAAAGCTTTGTCTGGTGGGTGGTAACTTCTGCCGGCGGCCGATGTTATGGCCTACCACCGAGAACAAAGGTTGTTACAAAACTTTGTACAAAACTATACTTTTTATTTATGATATTAGAATGACACAAATGCATGTTTATGCTCCCAGTAGTTGCAATTTCCCATGGCCTGTGCAAACATTAGAGCAGTGACACTGAAGTACACAATGAGCTTTATTTAGCCACTAGTATGGTGGCATCACTCACCACCACACTGTGGATAATTAGATCATGACCTAGTCCAAATCGTCACAGCTAATCTTAATACGATAATAGTTTTCTATTTCAGTACCCAGTCCAAAATTATCAACACTAAAATAGAGCACTGTAAAATTATATTTTACATTTTAAATTATTTATTACTCTTGCATAAACCTTATTGCTTAATTTATCAGATCACTCATTTACATTTACACAGGTAGCTTGGAGCTATTTTCACAATATTGTACTGTAGTCACAACATAACATTGAATAACATCACGCCTGTCCTCCCCGGGGGTTAAGCAGAGGTGCCTATACTATATACTGCCATGAACCGACCACAAATCCTAACCCGAAATAATAGATAAAAAAAAAAAATATAAACTATATGTGCTTGATTGCAATCCCGCCTGGTAATAAACAGTGAGGCACACGTTGATGGTAAAGCGCGCTAGTTTATTAAGAGAATATTCACTCTTGAAGACACTTAAATTGTAGTCCGACGGAAACACCGCCGCTGGCAAATTGTTCCAGTCCTTCAATGTACGCGGTATAAGAGACGAGGCAAAACACTTCGTTTGAAACATTGTGGTGTTAACAACGTAAGGGTGGAAACTCGCCGTACGACAGGTCGTCCGATGATGGAACGGAGATGGGGGAATTAAATCATGCAATTCCCTCGCTGATGAACTGTTCTGTGGACAAACATAATTCCACTTTTCCCAACCTTGGAATCATACGAGAACCTGGTACTCATCAGTAGCTCTTGCAGCCACTTAACCAATGAGACCGGAATATGAATTGGACTTACTGACTGACCGAACTTCTGACAATTCAAAAGTGCCTGTAACTGGTTTATTTGAAATAAATGCTTTGATTTGATTTGATTTGATTTGACTCGCCCATTTTTCCTAACTCTGTTTTCATTAGATTGCAAAGCAAATCGGCGTTTAAAACTAGTTGCTCTATAATTAGTAGGTACCTAATTAGTCTCAAACGTGTGCGATGTAAAATTAATGTGCGGCGATACATCAGTCGGCACCTGTCTGTTCATGTCAGCCTGGTACTTCGAGTGAAGAAACACCTGCGATATACTTGAACTAGACTGTAAACGATTTTTTTTTTATTTGGGATGGGAAATCATCAAATCACCTTTTCTGTCCTGGGCGGAGCGAAAGGTGTCGTCAGACTTTTACTGACTAAAACCCACCCGTGTTTCTTCACTTGCCTGTGCGACGACCAGGGCCGCGGTTTCTTGTTTAACCAACCCGCAACCCTGACCCAGGAGGCATCGATCTTCGCGGTCCCAGTCACTTAGTGCTGACATCTCTTTGAGGCGCGCGTGAAACACAACGCGCCGTCGACTCTGGCCTGGTCGCAGAAGGAGGTTACTTTGAAAGAAAGATGACGTGCACAGAAGGAAAAATCTTGTAACATATAAAACACATTTTCAATTAATCGTCGAATCGATTTAAATAATGTCCACCCGTTACGAGTTTGGCGTAAGGATGAATCCGACCTGGGCCAGAAAAAGAAACAGTGGCCCTGGCGCACAGGCTAGTGAAGGAACACGAGTGTGTTTTAGTCAGCAAAAGTCTGACACGCCCTTCCTCTCCGCCCTGAGCGGGAGAGGAAGGGAAGGAAATCGTCAAATGACGATTTCCCATAAAAAAACAGGATGAATCCGACATTAACTCATCATCGTCTTTATTCAAAGCTGGTCTTGACCCACTTCTGGGTATGAGTGAGGACAGAATAGAGACCTTTTTCTTCGATCCCCCTATGTTCCTGTGTCAGTCTCATCCAATTTCTGCCCGCGGTGGCAACACTTTCGCCTGCCCATCTTGCCACCAGACGTTTAACATCTCTTCTTCCACTCAGTCACACCATTCCTCCACCTATCATCACTTCACCTAGCCAGGTAAGCTGCCCAACTCCTTTTGAGCTTCATGACACACTTTCATTTGTTTCCGTTTATTTCACATTAAAATTTCTTATTTTCCCAAAATTTCGCCACGTCGACGGCGGTCGGTTGCTATTTTAGTTGCATGTTTTGGGACATAGAGGGCAGGTAAAGAGGTGGAGCACAAACTATGGCATAGCTCCACATTCCTGCTGTTCCGTTGAGGAACCACCAAACCAAGCTTGAGTTACATTTTTCCACGAGGGTTTGGAGACGGTCTTTCAGTAAACGACGACTAGCTTTCTCGATGGTAGGCTATAACATCGGCTGTTGGCAGAGGTTACCACCCACCAGGCGAAGTCATGCCGGCAAGCGATTCGTCGTGTTCCGGCATGATGTCTGGTGAAGCCGTACGGAGGACAGGTCTGAGCTGTGTCGGGTACGATGCGCCAAATGTTGTGTTGGGAGTTTGGTCGTGGAGGGTCTCCAGATCAATCTCCCTCTGGCGCAGCATCGTTGGTCGTGTTTTGAGCTTTAACATTGGATCACCTCACTCAACTGCCTTCTTTCTTCCTATTCACTCAGTTTTTTTTTTAGTGAATAGACTGTTAAGAAACTGGCGAACTTTACAACCAATGATTGCATGACTGCTTATCATCACGCGAGATTGCAGTCAAGTACTAGTTTATAATTATTAAAAAAAGCTTCATTCTTAAATAAATAATTCTAATAAACAGATTCACATCCCAGCACTAGCTTATCCGTTAATTAAACTAGTTCGTATCGATCAACTCGGGAGCAGATATTAATAGCAGGCGATGACGTCACGCGCAGTTTATATAACCGTCTGATGAGATAAACAGATGTGATCGAGTGCACGATGGTCCATGACGGCAGACTGATGCTGATTGTACATTCATTAATAATTATTATTGTTCTTGATAACATATACTTACATACGAGTATGTATATAATGTGCGGATTGTCATGCAGTTCAGCCAGGATTACCTATTACATACATACATAAGAAGAAGTAGAGTAACCGACATAGCTCGAAGAATTGCAACACTAAAATGGCAGTGGGCCGAAGCGGGCACATTGCCTTTAGTACCAATGCCCGATGGGGCTGTTCTCGAGCGGCGACCACGCGCCGGAAGACGCAGCGTGGGTAGACCCCCGACAAGGTGGACCGACAACCTAGTGAAGATCGCGGTAAACCGCTAGATGCGGGAGGCGCAGGACCGGTCGTCTAGGAGATCCTTGAGCAGGCCTATGTCCAGCTTTGGACGTCTTTCGGCTGAAATGATGCTGAGGATGATGATACATACGTATAAACTCAGGCCTTCTTCCCGTGGGAATAGGCAGAGAGAATCGCGTAATTAAAATGCTCAAAATCAAGTCACAATCTCATCTCAGATCAACAGAATCAAGTTCATAATCTTGTCAAAAAGGTAGGGAAATTAAGAGGTACTTTTAAAGGTTCATATATTATCAAGAATGTCCCTCAGGACGACCCCATACTAACTCCTTTTGCGTTTTTCCTGATAATCTACTAAGTTATAAGTACTAGAGAAAATAATTGTCAAATAAATTAATTTATTGAACTGTCTGTTGTAATTGTATCTGTTACTTTACATACTTATCTCTTATTGAATAGAATAGGGTAGTCGACTAAAAAAAAAAAAAATCAGTCCGTCAGTCAGATTTCCAATAAATACTAGACACGTTTTTTTTTTTAATGTAAACAAAAAATGAAGGACTTACAGTGATAGTTGAAAACTCGTGTGATGTCCCAAGCCACCACTCCAGATCTTTGTTGCCTTTTACTGACGGACTAATTAGTTTTTTTTAGTCAAATACCATATCATGACGACTCGCTGATTCGTTGACTTCTATTTATTTTCATTTAAATAACAAGATTGCTACTTACTGTGCTCTACCAAAATACTGCAGCTACTTTTTTAATTTACTTGAAACTATAATTTTCATAACTCATCATCATCATCTCAGCGTTAATCCCAGAGGCATCCGAAGCTTCTTCAGCTTTAGAGTCTGCGGTCCACTTTACCAGTCCGTGAAGTTCCGTGAAGCGACTGCCGTCTGACCTCTCCAATCCAAAGGCGATATCGGCTCCAACAACCCGTAACGGCTGCCATTAGATGTTTGTATGGCAACAGGGACCAACGGCTTAACGTGCTTTCCGAGGCACGATAAGACCAGTGCAAATACTCATATTAATGAATATAAATTTGCCCTGCACAGGGATTCTGAGGCACGACTAGATCTGTGCAAATATTCATATTGATGAATACAAATTCGCACTGCACGGGGATCGAACCAGCAGCCGCGTTCGCTACCGCTACGCCACAGAGGCTGTCAAGTTATATTATAGTTTCCATAACTAAAGACTCGAGTAATTATAATGTAACTAATTATATTATTGTTTTGTTTCAGGTACATATTTCAACTATTTAGAATTCAACCCAAAAAGCCAGTATTTTCCGTACCCGGGTAAGCTTCTCTTTAGGTTCTGTTTCCGCGTCCCATACTGAGTTCGCGAGCCACTGCTCAGGAATTCAGTATGGTAACACATGGGGACTATGCACAGAGTTAAATGCAAGGTAAGAAGTAAGACTGTGGTTGATTCACTAATCAACAAAAGTAAATGATGTTGGATGCTATTTCTCATTTAACTTTGAGTGCCTTAGTCTCATTACAAAATGTAGGAATCGCGTAAAGCGGTAATGATTGTGTGTTCTCACTATATTAAATGATTTGATTCCCTTAATTCTTCACGCCGCTTAATCTCCGCTATGCGCGGAGTTTCTCTGCACGATCGAATCATCAATGAGGAGATTCGCAGAAGAACCAAAGTCTAAGTCCGAAGTGGCATCGGGCGGGACACATTGCTTACGAGCCGATGGCAGTTGGGGCTGTAAGGTTCTGGAGTGGCGACCACGTACTGGAAGACGCAGCGTAGGGAGGCCCCCATCAAGGAGGACCGATGACAGGGTGAAGGTCGCGGGAAGCCGTGGATGTGGGCAGTACAAGACCGGCCATCGTAGTAAGCGTTGGGGGAGGCCATTGTCCAACAGTGCACCTCTATAGTCTGAAGAAGAAGAAAGAAAGAATCCTTCACGTGGACTATGGCGCGTGAGCTTGCCTAATCAACAATCACAACCTAATTTGTCAAAAACGTAAACTAATATAAGTTTATTGAATAATAAACTATAACTACTACATGATAAGATATATTTTACGTTTCAAACAATTTTATAATTGAGTGCACTCTAAAATTAACTTAAATAATAATAATATTCAACAAAAAAAATATTTGAACTGAAGTATCCCTTGTTTTTAGTAGAAACGAAATAATCAAACAATCATCGCATCGCATTTTATAATAAATAGGCAGTTTAAAAGATATCTTAGACACAAACTAGATAAGTATAGAAATTATCTAAATATAATATTTTTTGATAAATAGCCGTATTGACGCACACTGCGTACGGTGACCGGTGATGGGCGGCGCTATACATGTTTTTACTATTTATAACGACGGACACTGTCAGCAACTATAGTTAGATGCACCTTATTTTATAATATTTATTTCTTATGTTGTGGTGGCCTAGTGGTTAAAACACGAGCCTCTCAACTATGAGTTACCTTTTTTTTTCTTGACCCTGTGGAAATGCCTTTACGCACCATACTCCGAAGGGCGTGTGTGGGACTCGCACAGCCGTAGCCGGGAACACCCACTAAAACCACAGCGGCACATCGGCATCTCCTGAGTGGCGGGGTCATGGGAAATATCAGAGCCTTTCTACCAATCCCCCGCCGGCGATTCCCGCCTAAAAGGCGGGCCCACAATGATCCCTCCATAGGAAGGGGCCGGGCCGAGTACGTCTTCTAATGCGAGAACATGCAGCAGCCAAGGGTTTTTTAGCGAGGTGTCCTTCCTCTTAGCCCCACTCCTTTACCCGGAGGCAAACGAGGCCCCCAGCTCCTCTCAATTAGGAGACCGGGTTGCCCGACGGTGACCCGGAGTCCGGGTCACGTCAGCCACCTGGAGTGGTGGCCGACCCGCTGCACGTGTGACTGCCGAAGCGGTCCCCACTTCTGGTTTTGGTCCGCGCCGGTACCGGGGGCTGCCGCCCCATATCTGGGGGCCGTTCCCCTATCCGCCACCTGGGGACGCGTCCGATGGCAGGCCAGAAACTGCACACGGAAACTATGAGTTACCTGTGTCAAGTGTATTATAATGAAAGAATAGCTTCTAGCGAGTGATGGGCGCCTGGTACTTTGGAGGTGATATATTGAATGGTTTGAAGAAAATGATCGCTGCTTACTTTCCTAAAATGTACTTATTTATGTACGATATCTTTACACGTGGTAGGTAGCCTAGTCGAAACACCAGCTTTTCAAGTATGAGTGTGCGGGTTCGACTCTAGGTTAGGTAAGTACCAATGTAACTTTTCTAAGTTATATGTACTTTCTTAGTGTATCTCGGACACCAATGACTGTTTAAAAAGAAAAGGAAAACATCTTGAGGAAACCTGATCTTTAAGTATGAAATCGCCAACCCGCATTGAGCAAGCGTGGTGATTACGCCCAATCCTTCTCTGTATGAGAGGAGACCTGTGCCCAGCAGTGGGACGGTAAATAAAAAGAGGTTGATGACGGTGATGTCGGAATAAATGCAGGTATTTAATATTATGATCCACACTTGGATTCAGCTACATTCGGTTGAAGGGGAAGCCGAACCAAGTTAGTTAGGAACAGGCTCGACAGAATGACTCTTAATACAAGTGTCAAAATAACTTTTGGTCCTCATTCAAAACCCTGAGATATAACATTGAATCCTAATAGTGTGCGGCGGGCCAAGCCACGGGCAAAAGCTATGAATTCATATTTTAAATCATTTGAGATATAAAGTCTAGATCATAGAATGAAATAACAATTAAGAATTTTACATATGATATGAAAGTAACAGAGCTATCCAACGTTTATCGCTGACCGCACTAGGAATTAAATGATATACACTGGCTCCGATTCCCTTTCATTTTTATTATAATTGTAAATTGAGAGCGATCCTGCCTGATGGTAAACAGTGATGCAATCATTGATGGCAAAGGGTGCTAGTTTATTAAGAACCTACTCACACAAAAAAAAACTGAGTGAATATGAAGCGAGACGGCAGTTGAGCGAGGTGATGCAATGTTAAACCCAACAACACAACTAACGATGCTGCATTTTTTAACATCAGAAAATAACCTAAGACAGCAACTCCTTAAAAACAGGGGATAAAAATACTGCATAAGTTGATAAAAAATGCTATGTTATATCTTTACCGGCAGTCCCGAGTGCCACACGTCCGTTTTGGATGTTTGCTATGTTTTTACGCATTTATGAGGACCTGTTAGGTCAGCATATATAAAAATTGTTGTGGTGTTAGATTATTTTCGTTACGAAATTTCTGGATTCGGTCTCCACGCTTTAGGCCCGAGATAGAAGCTATGCAATTACTTTGGTTTTGTTTATTTACTGCATTGGAATTTTGGAATAACACCACTTACTGAAATAAACAATTCAGAATTTAAAGTAAACTCATAAAACCTTTGAAAGTAAATAAATTCAGGAACGGTTTCGGTTTATTCCGAAGTTAAATTAAATTAGGATTATGCTAATTTAAGCTTAGCATTTTGTCTCTTTATCCATCTTTTTAATACAAACTCAAAAAAATATATGTACATACAAAACATACATAAACAGCCTATCTGTGTGATTTGCAAAAAAAAAAAAATTGCTACAAAATAAACGTCTAATTACTACGTCGTGATGGCCTAGTGCTTAAACCACCAGCCTCTCAAGTATGAGTGCACGGGTTAGATTCCAGGTCAGGCAAGTACCAATGTAACTTTTCTAAAGTTATACTCGTATGTACTTTCTAAGTATATCTTGGACACCAATGACTGAAGGTGAAGGAAAACATCTTGAGGAAACCTGGACTTTAAGTCTGAAATCGCCAATCCCGCATTGAGCAAGCGTGGTGATTACATTTAATCCTTCTCTGTATGAGAGGGGAGACCTTTGCCCAGCTGTGGGACGATTTGGTTCGAGCCTACGATCTACTATTTGAAGACGCGGCCGATATCACTAAAGCAACTAAAAAATATACATATGCCTTAATTTTTTATCTTTTCCTCATCTAAAATATTATCATCATCATCAACCTATTTATCGTCCTACTGCTGGGTATAGGTCTCCTCTCATACAGAGAAAGATTGAGCGTAATCACCACCTTGTAATCAGTCATTGGTGTCCAAGATATACTTAGAAAGTATATACAGTATGTTAAGAAAACCCTGTCCGACCCATGAGAATAATAAAGGTTAGGTAAACACATGACCAAATATCATATAAAATTTTACGTAATAATCATAGTACCAATACAAATGAATTTTGGAATAATCTTTTTTTCCCGCGATTTAATTCCAACTTCCCCGAAATTTGGTAGTTTTTAAAAAAGTGACAACACCGGTATTATTATGAGCGAATAGCGATGCGACCACATGCCGCGTGCCCTGCCGCCCGCCGCCCGCGGAAGGATGCTTATCGCACATTTATTAAGTTACCTCTTTTTGCGAAATAATATTTATTTTGTTAGAGACTTTTTTTAAGTTTAGCTCGGTTTTGTATCCATTAGTAGAATCAGTTATCGATACCTAACAACACCTTCAGGGGTCGGACAGGGTTTTCTTAACATGTATAACTTAGAAAAGTTACATCGGTACTTGGCTGACCTGAAATCGAACCCGCACACTCAAACTTGAGAAGCTGGTGTTTCGACTAGGCTACCCACCAGTAAAAATATCGTACATAAGTACATTTTAGGAAAGTAAGCAGCGATCATTTTCTTCAACTTCAAACCATTCAATATATCACCTCCAAAGTACCAGGCGCTCATCACTCACAAGGAGCTATTCTTTCATTACAAGAGGCAGTAACACACTTGACACAGGTAACGACCGAATAAATCCTTTGGGAGACGAATTAAAGATCTCATTAAGCTAACACGAGTTACTTGTGACTGTCGTATGAATTGAACATCAGAGACAGTATAATTTAACATAATTGAATTTGGTATGAGAACTTTTTAACTTTATGACGGGATCTGGCACGTTAGGAGTTTGTTTTGTTTTGGAAGAACTTCTGGAGCAGGATATTTATTATTGAGTTTTATGATTTTCGTAGTATTACGGATCGGGTAAGGTACGCTTGCCGCATTTATCCCGTAGATGGGTGACATCATCATGGCCATCATCAGCCTCTACTCGTCCACTGCTGGACGTAGGCCTCCTCCAGGGAACAATATTCGTTGGTAGTTTTTATAGTAATGTACATCATATGTTTTTTTTTATATATTTTTCATTTTCTTATTTTAGAGGTTAGAGGGGGAGGGGGGAACTTTTTTCCACTTTGGAAGCTTCTGTCACCCAAACTATTCGGTTTAGAAAAAAAATATTCTAGAAACCTCGATATCATTTTTGAATACCTATCCATAGATACCCCACACGTATGTGTTTGTTAAAAAAAAAAAAAAACATTTTTGAGTTTCAGTTCTAAGTATGGGGGCCCCCAATATTTATTATTATTTTTTTATTTTTGCATCAAAATCTTGGGTTAGCACACAAAAATGAGGATCCATAAGTGTGCAAATAGAATACCCTTTATTATGTAGTACAATAAATAAATTACAGAACATATACAGTATGTTAAGAAAACCCGAAAAAACGTGGTCGCATCGCTATTCGCTCATAATAAATAATACTGGTGTTGTCACTTATTTAAAAATTACCAAATTTCGGGGAAGTTGGAATTAATTTGTGGGAAAAAAAGATTATTTTAAAATTCATTTGTATTGGTACTATGATGATTACGTAAAATTTCATATTATATTTGGTCATGTGTTTACCTAACCTTTATTATCCTTATGGGTCGGACAGGGTTTTGTTTACATATTGTATATTTATTACAAATTCATTTATTTATTTATTTATTGTTTGATGAAAATGTAAATAATTAGTTACAACATGTTTACCAAGTCGATACAAAAGTACTTGGCTAGATAGTTCATTTATTTTAGTGACCTACTTTATATTGTGCTTGGTTAACAACTACTGTTACTTTTAGTATAATTAGCAGGCGAGGACCCTGGCACCCTAAACACAAGTTAAATCTTAAATCGGGTGTCAGAGTTTATCTAAAACACTTGCGTTGTTATAAGTTTAGTGATTAACGTTTTATGTTGTTATGTTCAAACCAGTGGTAATAAATATCTTTCTTTTTAATTAAAAGTTCAGTGACTACATCATCAATTTCCAATCAAACACTTTTTAATTGGGCCATATAAGCGTATTTCATCAATGTTTAATCATGAAGTGTTTGAAGTTATAGCGTTAATTAACATTTATTGTGTAGTACTTTTTTCCATAAATTCATATTTGATTACTTTTTTGGGGTACATGTCGATGTTACGTTACAGTAACGAATTAGATTTTTTTTTCTCGGTGGTAGGCCACAAAATCGGCTGCCGGCAGAAGTTACCACCCACCAGACAAAGTCTTGCCGCCAAGCGATTCGACGTGTTCTGACATGATGTCTGCTGAAGCCGTACAGAGGACAGGTCTGAGCAGTTGTGTTGCGATGAGTGCCGGATACGATGCGCCAAATGTTGTTGTGTCGGGAGTTTGGTCGTGGAAGGTCTCCAGATCAATCTCCCTTTGGCGCAGCATCGTTGGTCGTCTTGTTAAGTTTAACATTGCAACATTCACCTTACTCAACTGACGTCTTCCTACCTATTCACTCAGTTTTTTTTTGAGTGAATAGGCTCTTAATAAACTAGCGCGCTTTACCATCAACGATTACATCCCTACTTACCATCAGGTGGGATTGCGGTAAAGCGCTCATTTATAATTATTAAAAAAGAATAGATGCATCATTCTCTTGTACTTTACTCTAACTTATCTGTGGTCGCCGCAACAAGTCACATTCTTTTATTCTTCGTTATTGACGACCTGTCGTACGGCGAGTTTTTCCACCCTTACGTTGTTAACACCACTACGATCAGAACGAAGCGTTTCGCCTCGTCTTTTATATCGCGTACATCGAGGGACTGAAACAATATGCCAGCGGCGGTGATTCCGTCGGACAAAGCTAGAGTGAATAGGCTCTTAATAAACTAGCGCGCTTTGACATCAACGATTGCATCTCTGCTTACCATCAGGCGGGATTGCGGTCAAGCACTAGTTTATTATTTATTTAAAAAATAATACTTCTCTATTGACGTCATCTCAGTATTTACCCCCTTTAACCATAAATATGTATATCTTCATTCACACATTCCACCCATAATTTTTCAGGTATTCCCCTAATCATTTAGCCATCCACATTCATATTTAAAACAAATCAAAATCTAAAATTATTTTACTCAAATTAGGCTGAGAATCAGCACTTTTTGAACGTCAAAAGACAGTCCCCCAAAACGCCCGCCCTTCGCCACTCTCTAGTGCTTTCGCTGGGAAGAAGTGGCGGAACAAACTCCCCAGCAGCTCAGCTGTCTGTTCATTTAAAAAAACACATGACTTTATACAATACTATGTATAGTGATGAACACAAGAAAATACAACGACAATGAACTTATTCAATGTACCTTCGTATTCTACGAAGGTACTTTGATTAAGTATTGCACAAAACCTGCAACAGCTTTTTATCGAAAACGTGCTTCAAAATATCTGAAACCTCCATTACAATATATTATGCACACCACAGCATCCCTCTTATCTCGATTTAAAACTTGTTAAGAACATCTCAACAAAGATAGGCCATGCTCCTCTGTCGCCGATGGCACTACGGCACTACAGCGACATCTTATGGTACTTCATGGTACTTTCTGCGCTACTGAAGAGCCTCTTAGCGACGCTTCAGATCGGAGGCTGGAGGGATTAGGTTGGTAAGGGTTGTCGCGCACTTGTAGCGAGTATCTGACTCAATAAGTCGCGGATAAATAAGGATTTTTTCTGACAATTTAAGATAAATTATTCGACATATTTTCGTGATTGAAAGGTTTTATTTTTCATGCCTACATGGGTTTAGTTAAATCGCGAAAAGTAAGAAAAGTGTATTTGTATTTTTTAAATTGCTATTTTTTTTATATAATCATATAATAGGGTAATTGACTAAAAAAACTAATTAGTCCGGCAGTCAGACTTCCAAAAAAATCTAATCACATATTTTTTCTTTTTTCTTATAAACAAAAAATGAAATGAAATGAAATGAAATCGTTTATTAAGCAAGTAGGATCACCGATCACTTTTACACGTCATATATTTTTTTTTTTAACTAGATGAAGCCGGCATTTCCTAACTGACTACCTCTGAGAAGAAATAGCCGAAACAAACTCAGGGATCATCGTCTTTTTTCAAGTCCAGACATTAAAAATGAGAATGTTTACAATAATTTACCTTATAATTACGCATATTGCTAATAACAATGCTTATCAGAGCGAACAGCTCAGTCCCAAGCTTTTTTGTCTTCTAAATAATCTGTGATTTTATAATACCCTTTTTTGCAAAGTTTGGCCTTTATATACTTTTTAAATCGTTTAATGGGTAAGTTTCGAATATCCATGGGAAGCTTGTTGTAAAAGTGTATACATTGACCCATGAATGAGTTGCCTACTCTGTGGAGACGAGTGTGATGTACAGCTAGATTGTGTTTGTTCCTGGTATTTATATTATGATAACGCTTATTTTCTTAAAATCCGATATATTTTTATGTACGTACATAAGATTTTCAAATATATACTGTGAAGCTACAGTCAGAATGTCCACCTCTCTGAATTTTTCTCTAAGAGAATCTCTAGGACCAAGGTTGTAAATGGCTCGAACAGCCCTTTTCTGTAAAACAAAGATGGTATTGATGTCCGCACAAGTTCCCCAGAGAAGAATCCCATAAGTCATTAGACTATGAAAATAACTAAAATAAACAATTCTGGCTGTATCCACATCAGTTATCTGTCTAATTTTCTTAACAGCAAAGGCGGCGGAACTGAGTCTACCCGACAGCTTCTCAACGTGAGGACCCCATTGCAACTTGGTGTCAATAGTCAATCCAAGAAAAACTGTCGACTCGACAGGGATCAACTCTACTCCATTCAGTTGAACATTGGTACTTAGCTGCCTGACATTTGGCGTAGAAAATTTAATGACTTTAGTTTTTTTTTTCATTTAAAAGAAGGTTATTTACATTAAACCAATGGACAACTTTAGAAAGTGCATTGTTAACTTCGTCAAAATTGGCTAGCTGACGCTTGACTTTAAAAATAAGAGAAGTGTCATCCGCGAACAATACAATGTTGTGTTTATCCCTCACGTGATGAGGTAAGTCATTAATATAACAAAATGAAGACGACACAGTGCGTTGAAAACTCGTGTGACGTCACTGCACGCTACACTTTTAGCGAGCAGTGATGTCACCAGCCACCACTCCTGATCTTTGATGCCTTTGATGCCCTTTATGTTTGTCAATTTTTATTGATTTGATAAAACAAAATATACGTATCGAATATTTTTCTATAAACTGAATGACGGACTAAATAGAATCAATTTTTTTTACCCAGGAAACATCCCTAGTTCAATACCAGGTCAGCAAGTACCAATGTAACTTTTCTAAGTTATATGTACTTTCTAAGTATATCTTGGACACCAATGACTGATTACAAGGTGAAGGAAAACATCTTGAGGAAACCTGGACTTTAAGTCTGAAATCGCCAACCCGCATTGAGCAAGCGTGGTGATTAAGTTCGATCCTTCTATGTATGAGGCCTGTGCCAAGCAGGGGGTCGATAAAAAGGTTGATGATGATTATCAAATGAATTCTTTACTACACGTATTTACTGAAGTATTCTGTCTAAAAATGTTTCGATTCAAAATTTAAAATGGCGCAACTCGCGTCCCCTTTAAGAGGCACTTTTTGTTATTAGACATTTAATTGATTACGTAAGCAAACATCTATCCGGTGAAGCAACGTTAAATGCACATTCAAACGATAGCAGCATAGTAAAGAAAGTTCACTCATAAACAACATTTTAAAATGAACAAGTGCTATAATAACTTAACGCAGTCACATTACTGGAACAATTTGACAGCGGCGTTGTTTCCGTCGGAATACAGTTTAAGTGTCTTAAAGGCTAGAGTGAATAGGCTCTTCATAAACTAGCGCGCTTTACCATCAACGATTGCGTCACTGCGTACCATCAGACGGGATTGCGGTCACGCACTAGTTTATCTATACTCTATACTAATATATACATAAATCTGAAGAGTTTGTCTGTTTGTTTGAACGCGCTAATCTCAGGAACTACTGGTCCGATTTGAAAAATTATTTTTGCGTTGGATAGCCCATTAATCCAGGATGGCTTGAGGCTATATAACATCACGCTGCGACCAGTAGGAGCAGAGCACATAAAATAAAACGCGGGTGAAACCGTGTGGCGCAGCATTACTGCCCCATGAAGCAGACTATTACTAAAATAAATAATGATAATGTATGAAGTATCATTATTATGATCTCATTAATTACTCTTAACAAGCCGCGGTTGTAGTAATTTAAAGCAAATAATAAACATTTACAACATAAATATGTACATGTTCTCACGGGTGTATACCGACTACACAAAATGAATGCCTATGGATAAACGAAACGAGATACTAAGCCCAGTAACCTACTTGTATCACGCGCGATCAGTCACAGTCTGAAAGATCGTTTTAGACTTAGTATTGCTTCATAACCCCAAAAAAGTTGTCAACTCAACAACGACAACTGAGTGAATAGGAAGGAAGACGACAGCTGGGCAAGGTGATGCAATGTTAAACACAACAACTCGCAAAACGATGCTGCGCCAGAGGGAGATTGATCTGGAGACCCTCCACGACCAAACTCCCGACACCATAACATTTGGCGCATCGTACCCGGCACACATCGCAACAGAACTGCTCAGACCCGTCCTCCGAACGGCTTCACCAGACATCATGCCTGAACATGGGTGGTAACTTCTGCCGGCAGACGATATTATGGTCTCCACCACCTACGCTTTTAATGACCGACTAGCTTCACCTTTCTGATTGACAATTCAAAGGTGCCTTGAGCTTGATCTTAATATTAAGAAAGAAAAGTTGGTTTGAATTAGAAAATAATATAGATTTGTCCTTGACAAATCATTAACATTACATCTCTCGGTGGTAGGCCATAACATCGGCCATCTGAGCAGTAGTGTTGCGATGTGTGCCGGGTACGATGCGCCAAATGTTTATTGTGTTGGGAGTTTTGTCGTGGAAGGTCTTCAGATCAATCTCCCTTTGGCGCAGGATCGTTGGTCGTGTTGTTGCGTTTAACATTGCATCACCCCGCTCAACTGCCGTCTTCCTTCCTATTCGCTCAGTTTTTCTGAGTGAATAGGCTCTTAATAAACTAGTGCGCTTTATCATCAACGATCGCATCATTACCTACCATCAGGCGGGATTGCGGTCAAGTGCTAGTTTATAATTATTAAAAAAAAAAAACAAATGTTTGAATGATATATGTATTACAATGGCTAAATATTTTATTTAGATGGTTTGACTGAACATGTACTTTGATCGCACTCTGCGGCGTATTTAATAAAACTGCCAGCACGTACATTTATGTAGATTTTTCTTTTTCTTTTTTGTCAAACATGTAGAATCAAATCAAATCATTTATTCGTTTGTTAACATCGGTAATTTGTACATAGACGGTTTGTTTTTGATTAAGCATCGTTAGTTATATCAACAGAGAGGCAATTTTTGTAATTTTAAGAATATTTCACAGTCTAATTTAAATTTGTCAAAAAAAAAAATCTAATTTCCCTACATTTGTCCGTTCATGTGTGGAGTAAAGCAGCCACATTTGGGGTGGTGCTGCAAAATGTTACCTGGTTGTTTTGGAAACGGTCGTCACAGATATGGATGCATTTTGAAGAGTGTGCGAGGGAATTGCGTAATTTAATTGCCCTATCTCCGTTCCACTATCGGACGACCCGTCGTACAGCGAGGGACTGAAACAATTTGGCAACGGCGGTATTTTTGTCGGACTACAATTTGAGTGTCTTCAAGGCTAGAGTGAATAGGCTCTTAATAAACTAGTGCGCTTTATTATCAACGATTGCATCACTGCTTACCATCAGGCGCGATTGCGGTCAACCACTAGTTTGAAATTAATAAAAAAAAACACTTTGACAAGTTTTGACATTTGCTTGTCTCCGAGATGAGACAGCGGCTAAATTTTGAACGTTTCAAATTACGAGAAATGTCCTTCAGGGCGACAGCACATTAAGCTAGTACAATCTGTCAAATTTCTTAATTAAATTTTCAACTTTATCGCCAAAGTATTAAGGCTTAAGATTGAATGAGAATATTTAACAGTTTTGGATAGCTTGACCTGCTATCGTCCGTACCTATGCACTTATAACATTTCAATTGATAGGTACTTAAATAAGGACGAGCTTCTCACTTGACTTTCAACCAGGACACGGATTGGCGACACCCCTTAGTAATAAAATGGACTAGATTATATTTTGCAGTGTCTGCAGAGAGGGAGATGTTAGATCTTCTATTGTTTGACACTTGAAGATTGCTTTAAGGCGTTTTTGTCGTATAACGGCATGAGTTTTATCCTTTCATATCGGGTAAATCGTGGTGGCCTAGTGGTTAAAACACTAGCCTCTCAAGTAGGAGGGTAGGGGATCGATTCCAGGTCAGGTAAGTACCAATGCAACTTTTTTAAGTTATATGTAAGTACTTTCAAAGTATATCTTGGACGCCAATGACTTATTACAAGGTAAAGGAAAAAACATCTTGAGGAAACCTGGACTTTCAAGTCTGAAATCGCCAACCCGCTTTGAACAAGCGTGGTGATTACGCTCAATCCTTCTCTGTATGAGAGGAGACCTGAGCCCAGCAGTGGGACGATAAAAGGTTGACATTATTTTTATATTTAAATTTAGAGAAAAATTATACCTATGCTTCTATTATTTTCTAACTTGTCACGTGTGTCTAATAGTCATCTGAACATCACGGTAAAAATGGGTTATTTTTCGCGAATTTCAAGTATCGTATTTCTTTTATTAATTAAGTTTCGGATAAAAATCAAATAATAGGGGTACGTATAATGACGGTGTAAAATTGTAGAAAAAAAATAATTGCTCTAAAAGCATTATCCACGAAGAAAACAGCGGAATACGTTTGTATATATAGCAATAAAATAGTGCGCACACAATGCGAGTAGTACCAGGCGGCCAGACCTTGTAAGATGTATCGCATTACTATTGTAGACCGCGGGAGTCAGGTGACTCTTTGTGTGTTGTGTAGCTCTAGTACTTTGCAGTTAACTTAACAGGGATAATACCTAGTGGCCGAGAGAAGTATTTTGTTTTTATTAATTATAAACTAACGCTTGACCGCAATCCCGCCTGATGGTAACCAGTGATGCAATCGTTGATGGTAAAGCGTGCTAGTTTATTATTCTGAGTTATTAGTTATGCACGTGGTGATCTCTGTAACTATTCTGTTTCAAATACATATTTTACATCTATGTTTAACAAAAAACTTTGATTTAGTGATTGTGATGTCAGAGTGAGCTTATTTTGTGATTAAAATAATTAACAAAGTATGGCGGTCTATGGTTTCATCATCTCAGCGTTAATCCCAGTCGCATCCGAGACTTTGGAGTCTGGGTTCCACTTTACCAGTCTAACTGCTGACTTTGGCTAAATTTCGATATTTTCCGTGAAGCGACTGCCCTTTGAACTCCACAACCCGAAGGCGATATCGAAGCAATGCATTTAGACCAATTGTTGGACTTTTGAGGGCTCCAACAACCCGTAACGACTGCCATTAGATGTTCGTATGGCAACCTGAACCAACGGCTTAACGTGCTTTCCGAGGCACGACCAGACCGGTGCAAATATGCATATTCATGCATACAAATATTTGCACTGCGCGGGGATGAACCTGTGCCTCCTTGCGCAGCGGCCGCGTTCGCAATCACTACGCCACGGAGGCTGTCAACGGCGGTCTATGGTCTATGGCATACTAAACGTTTACTGAATGTGAGTTACTTTTGCAACTGTAAGATAACGCCCGGACGCACTAAGCAAGCAATAAGAAGAGCCTTTCTCCTGTAGTGGGGTAGTAATGATCTGGTGTCACTAACAGCTAATTAAGTAACTAGGGCGCTAGTAACTGGATATGCTTTCCGTTTATAAGGCTTCAGTCAGTGTTATGGCTTCTGACCACTGTTCGTATCGATCTGAAGGCGATATGGGCTTATAGTATACTAGCGGCCGCCTGCGACTTCGTTCACGTGGTTTAGTTATGCTCCGCTCCTATTGGTCGCAGCGTGGTGTTATATAGCCTAAAGCCTTTCTGGATTAATGGGCTATCCAACGCAAAAAGATTTTTTCAAATCGGACCCGTACTTCCTGAGATTAGCGCGTTCAAACAAACAAACTCTTCAGCTGTATATATTAGTATATATATCTATAAAGAAATTACGTTCACAGAATTATTTACGTATACATGACAATATAGGCGCTAGGTGGGCGGAGTACGGGTTCGATTACAGGTCAGGCAAGTACCAATGTAACTTTTCTAAGTTATATGTACTTTCCAAGGAAACCTGGACTTTAAGTCTGAAATCGCCAACCCGCATTGAGCAAGCGTGGTGATTACACTCAATCCTTCTCTGTATGAGAGGAGACCTGTGCCCAGCAGTGGGACGATAAAAAGGTTGTTGATGATGATGACATGACTAGGGCTATAAAAAAAAGAGTCATGAGTTTACCAGTTTGTCTGTTTATGTATGTCATTTGTTTTTAAATTAATTTTTTCCTTAATGTTTTCCCTTTTTGTATAGTTTTGTCAATTTTCTTTCATCTTATAATCTTTGCCATCTGTTAGTATACATTTGTATTAGCTGTGACATGACCGTGTAGGCAGAGCTGCTCGCTCTGTTAAGCATTATTATTTAGCAATATACGTAATTATAACGTAAATTGTTGTAAACAATTTCATTTTTAATGTCTAGACTTGAAAAAAGACGATGATCCCTGAGTTTGTTTCGGCTATTTCTTCTCAGAGGTAGTCACAGTTAGGAAAAGCCGGCTTCATTTAGTTTAAAAAAAAAACATGACGTGTAAAAGTGATCAGTGATCTTTCTTGCTTTTTTTTTAATTATTATAAACTAGTGCTTGACTGCAATCCCACCTGATGGTAAGCAGTGATGCAATCGTTGATGGTAAAGCGCGCTAGTTTATTAAAAGCCTATTCACTCGGAAAAACTGAGCGAATAGGAAGGAAGACGGCAGTTGAGCGAGGTGATGCAATGTTGAACCCAACAACACGACCAACGATGCTGCGCCAGAGGGAGATTGATCTGAAGACCCTCCACGACCAAACTCCCAACACAACAATATTTGGCGAATCGTACCCGGCACACATCGCAACACAACTGCTCAGACCCGTCCTTCAGTCCTGCAGACCTGTAACACAGGTAGTCCTAGTACGAGTCCCAGTTTTCACTGCATCAATATATCTTGCATACTTAATTATGTGTTGAACTTATGTTTTATTATGTGGTGGAAAAACGTGGCGTTTATTATTATTATTTGTTGACTTTTGGTTGTCGGGACCGGTAATCAGAAGCACAAGAGTGTGACAACCTTACTGAGAGGTAGGTTTTTCCCAGTAACAGGGTTGGTTTGATAAACACTAACTACTTCTCGGTGGTAGGCCATAACATCGGCAAAAGTTAGCACCCAACAAATAAAGTCTTGCTGCCAAGCGATTCGTCGTGTTCCGACATGATGTCTGGTGCCTGGTGGAGCCGTACGAAGGACGGGTCCGACCAGTTGTGTTGCGATGTGTGCCGGGTACGATGCGCCAAATGTTGTTGTGTCGGGAGTTTGGTCGTGGAGAGTCTCTAGATCAATCTCCCTCTGGCGCAGCGTCGTTGGTCATGTTGTTGAGTTTAACATTGCATCACCTCGCTCAACTGCCGTCTTCCTTCCTATTCACTCAGTTTGTTTCATAGGCTCTTAATAGATTGCATTACTGCTTACCATCAGGCAGGATGGTAGTCAACACTAGTTTGTAATTATACAAAAGCCCTATTTAAAATCCTGGTATTTAGTTGCATTCAATTAGGCCCAAGTCAACACCAAAAATCTTCACATATTATACTCCTGCCATTATCGGAAGTGTCTTCAAGACTGGAGTGAATACGATGCATCAACGATTACATCACTGCTTACCATCAGGGGGGATCGCAGAAAAAAAAATCATGATTCTCTAAGCCTATCCCAACAGTTGGGACGGTATGTATGTAAATTCAAAATATTTAGTTTAACACAAAAGTTTTGAAAGGCTTAAAGAGAAGCTGTACAGTTCAAATTGTTTTATTCCTGTGGAGAAGTACCATCCAGAAACTCTACGGGTAGTTTTTCTCAAATATATGCTTTTAATGGAAATGTCAAAATGGAAATGTGAAAATACCCTGTCTAACGCGACATAAAAGACTAATAAAATTGTAAGTATCTGTTTCCTGTATCTCCCTAAAGCATTTGAGCATTAAAGCATAGGATAACAGGAATACAAGTACGTTCATAATTATTTATGTTCACAACTCCGCTACGCCGTAGCGCCGTAGCTCGTAGCTGCTACGGCCGTGTCTACGCATCTGCTACGCCATCTACAAGGCATTGGCTTGCAATAATAATGATTTAGTTCTATATTGATGTGCTCTTGTAGATTCCTGTGGTCTTTGTACTCTGCGGCTTAGAAGTGTGCGTATGTTTGGGGTATAAGCAGAGATAGAGGTATCTAATAGGCGTTAAATAAGTCATTCAAAAATCAACTTAGAATATATTGCATGATGCTTGCATGCTGATGTTTTGACCACTAAGCTACCACGACTAGAACCATTGCAACTTAGAATATACTGCATGACGATTAATTATGTAAATTATCTGTGATTAGAAGCAAAACATAATAAAATAATTAAAATTTTCATATTTAAAAAGATATAAAATAATGTTTTTCTGAACAAACGGTTTTCAATCTACAATAGGATAACCGCCCTTAAAATAAATTAACTTACACAATATGTAAAGAAAACCCTGTCCGATCCTTGAAGGTATTCACAGGTATCGATAACTGATTCTACTAATGCCTACAAAGCCGGGCTAAACTTTAAAAAAATATCCGCCAAAAAAGAAATATTATTTCGCAAAATGAGGTAACTTAGAAGTACGGTAGGCAATACTTGCGCGGGCGAAGGGAGGCAGGGCAAGTGGCACGCGGTCGCATCGCTCATAATAGTATCGTCGAAATAGTGTTTTCACTGGAGTTAATTCGCGGAAAAAAATTATATTTCAAAAATCATTAGTATTGTTACTATGATGATTACGTAAAATTTGATATTTAATTTGGTCGTGTGTTTACCTAACCTCTATTATCCTCATGGGTCGGACGGGGTTTTATTTATATATTGTATGTTAATCGAGAATTTGTGCATTAAACCAGTGATTTCCTACATCGAGGTCGGCGCCCATTCCTACTGCATCAGAATTACTATTTAGTGATTCTATTAATCTAAATTGCGTGGCTTGACGCATGTCGGCGACGACTGCAATATCATATGTCTAGTGTCGGCTGCAGCCGTCGGTGACTGATGCTCGCGATATGATTCTAGATATAGGTTGAAATGTAGGCAATATGCATTGTTGAAATATCAGTTTGCAACTCCAGGGCAAATAACTCTTCTCAATAGAAAAATAGCGAGCTTTGATTAACTCGCTTGCTCATTCCGTCTCTGTTATTTGAGACTGTTATTTTAATTCTTATAGAAAAACGTCTAAAATGTTATTATTATGCATCACGTGACAATATTTTGTTTTAAACGTTATAAACAAGTGCTCGTCTGATGTAAGATGTCTGTGTTTATTAAGAGTCTATAATCAGTCAGAAAAACTGAGTGAATAGGAAGAAAGACGGTAGTTTGAGCGAGGTGATGAAATTTTAAACCCAAACACACGACCAACGATGCTGCGCCAGAGGGAGATTGAACTGGAGACCCTCCACGACCAAACTCCCGAGAAAACAACATTTCGTGCATCGTACCCGGCACACATCGCAACACAACTGATCAAACCCGTCCTCCGTACGGCTCCACCAGACATCATGCCATCGCTTGGAGGCAAGACTTTTTCTGGTGGGTGGCAACTTCTGCCGCCATCGATGTTATGGCCTTAAAGGTCAGGCTTTTCATCGTAGTAACCACTTATATTTTAACAGAATAATAGTAGACGATATTTCATACCGAACATTGACATGCATCTCTCTGCACCCCTCTGTAACCACACAATGAATCAATTTAATACCTTATTCTTAACTCATTTAAGTCACTAATTGCTGAACATTAATTATTTACTCTCATTCTGTAATTAAATGAATGGGTATGATGTTAATATTCAATTATACACCTAACCCCTTTAGACATAGAGTTGTAAATTATCGCAATCATGAGCTTAAATCAAACACTAGATTTTCGTATAACTCAATTTTACGTCCTATGCTATTTACAGTAAAGTTGCAAATCATGTAACATTTATCATAGATGTGTCCATACTAAATGGGTATTCTGTGCCTTGGCACTAAAGAAATAAGGTTGTGAATCTTTGATGCTGAACAAAGACAATTTAATATTCCGTGGTTTTATGAAGAAAACGGTAATTAAGTTAAATTATAATGAATAGGCAGGTCTTTTGTGTTTTGGGACCTGGCGAAGCAATATATTATCTAATAAACGAAGTGAACTGAACATTGAGACATCACAGTTTATCGCCTGGTCGTTATGATAACCACTGACGGAGGTAAACGTCTCTTCCTTTCTTTTTGCAACCGTATGTGAACTCGTGGTGGCCTAGTGGTTAAAACACTAGCCTCTCAAGTATGAGTGCGCGGGTTCGATTCCAGGTCAGGCAAGTACCAATGTAACTTTTCTAAAAGTTAAAGGGTGTATCTGACATCGACGCACAAACGAGTACCATGGATCCAGTACATGATTCTGAACCCTCCAGTGGTGGAATTTTTCGTCGGCTTTTTCATGATTTAAAAAAATATATATGTAGTTTTTTCACTTTAGACCGTTCATAGTTGCTATACTTTTATAACCCAATAAGATTTTAAAGTAAAAATTAATTAATTCGCTAATTACATAAAAAAGCGCAATGAAAACAAAACTCGAAAAACTATCTTACCAGCTGATTTAGTAGAGTTTACATCAGGGATCAACGTCATACCTACAAACCCGCACGGCGGCACGCTTGCAACGTTCAACGGCCGAGCAGACACATTGTGTAACCGTTGATTAAGAACATAAATGACTATAATAATTTTGTTAGTGGGATGCGGTGTAGCCCTTTCGCGAAGTTTGCATTACTATGTCAGATACAACCTGTATATGTACTTTCTAAGTATATCTTGGACACCAAATGACTGAAAACATCTTGAGGAAACCTGCACTTTAAGTCTGAAATCGCCAACCCGCATTGAGCACGATATCTTTACACGTGGTAGGTAGCCTGGTCGAAACACCAGTTTCTCAAGTATGAGTGTGCGGGTTCGACTCCAGGTCAGGCAAGTACCAATGTAACTTTTCCAAGTTATATGTACTTTCTATGTGTATTTATTTATTTATTTATTTAATCTTTCGCACATGAAATGTACAGAGGCGGACTTAATGCCTTAGGCATTCTCTACCAGTCAACCATAGGTGGTGAAGAGATAAGATGGTAGGTGCTTTCGTTTGCAAAAAAAATTGTAAAGATAAAAAAAAAACCTCTTAATACTATTAAAAAAAAAAATAAGCTAAATATACATACATACTATTACCAAAATATATACTTATAATATATACATACAAAACTAAAATTTGGGAGAGAGGTGCTGATTAAAAGGTGAAAGAAAATATCTTGAGGAAACCTGGTCTTTAAGTCTGAAATCGCCAACCCACATTGAGCAAGCGTAGTGATTACGCTCAATCTTTCTCTGTGTGAGAGGAGACCTGTGTACAGCTGTGGGACGATAAAAAGGTTGATGATGATGAAGTAAAGGACAGCAATATCTAAGCAACTTTTATTTCAAATGTTCCTAACCCGTAATATCCTACTTTTCACTATTTCCAAATAAAAGTATTATAAACGTGAGTGTCTATGCGTAACAGATTTGAATGAGATTTGGCACACAGATAGCTTATTACCAACACTATAATAGGGATATTTTTTGTCCCGATATTAAACCAGGAACAAACGTAATGCAAGTGAAACTGCAGAGCGGAATAGGTATTCTTTGTATTATTTTCTTTTATTCTTCAACATTGTTGTCGTCACGGGTAGATCTTGGGTGAGGTTGGCACGGGTGCGTCGAGATTAGCACAAGATCGGATATGTCAAGGTCTCAGCGATGCTTCTAATGCTAAAGTCCATGGTAAGCTAAGATCTTCAGTAAGTTATCAATACGTAACCGAGGCTTCAAAAATTTAAGATGGTTTTTTTTTAATAATTATAAACTAGCGCTTGACTGCAACCCCGCCTGATGGTGTGATGCAATCTTTGATGGTAAAGCGCGCTAGTTTATAAAACTCATACACTTAAAAAACTTAGTGAATAGCAAGGAAGACGGCAGTTGAGCGAGGTGGTGCAATGTTAAACCCAACATCACGACCAACGATGCTGCGCCAGAGGGAGATTGATGTGAAGACCCTCCACGACCAAACTCCCGACACAGCAACATTAGGCGCATCGTACCCGGCACACATCGCAACACATCTGCTCAGACCCGTACCTCCGTATGGCTACACCAGACATCATGCCGGAACACAATAAATCAATTCATTATCAGTCAATTTAACAACGTCAAACCTCCAAAACTCAAAACAAGGACAAAAACCTACCCTCGCAATAATTTCAAAGCCGCATAACTCGCAGCTATCAAAAGCAGACGAAAACTACAATTAATCTGAAGTTACGCAAACGGGAAGCGAACCCGTCACCAGCAGGGAGGCGTGTCCGAGGAACATCAATAACGTAGTCACTGCCACTGGGAAGGCCTGGACTGTCGCGACTTGTGAGGGGCGAGTGGCCATTGTCGATTTATATATATACTTTGTTGTAAGCATGCATTCGTTTTCCTGGAAGTTAAATAGGTTTGTCGTTGGTGCAAGTATGATGCATAAAAGACACTAAAATAGATACATACATCTCTTTCTCCTAGCCACTTCCCATGATTTGGGGTCGGCTCTCCTCGTTCTTTTGCGCCAGGATGATCTGTCCTGGGTTGTCGAGATGTTTAGTTGGGCACGCTCTAAGTCCTTTGCCACTGTGGACCACCAGGTGATTAGTGGGCGTCCTCTACCTTTTTTGTTACCTGGCAGTGCTAGGGCCAGTTTCACGACATGATCTTCGGGGCGTCTCATGATATGACCGAACCATCGTAGGCGGCTTTCGGCGAGATTTTCTGCTATGGGCGTAACCTTGTAACTTCCTCTGATGTGCTCGTTTCGCACTTTATCGAGTCGAGTTACGCCCGCTGCCCATCTTAGCATCTTCATCTCGCTGACGTGCATCTTTTGTTCGTGAGCTTTTTACATACATATCCAAAATTATACATACACCAATAAATACATACATAATGAATATACAACATTAATTTTTGTTTATGTGAAATCCGAACACGTGTTCAGTATTTTTAAGTAAACAATCTATGTACAAAATTTCAAAAAAATATCATGAATAACCACAAAGTTATGAGTTTGCTATTAGAGTTCGTTGTCCCAACAAAAATATGGCCGATTGGGCGGCGTGTTTTTTTTTTGCCATATTTGAAGATAGTACGGAACCGTGTGCGAGTCCGACTCGCACTTGGCCGGTTTTAGGCCAGGTCGTAAAAATGTATTGCTTTTTTGTAGCACTTTATAATTCTGACTTTAAGGCATGCGTGCACGGATGAATTTGGTTTGATGTTTGATGTACCACAGAAAGGTCGTAAAAAATAATGGCTTTTTGTTCACTGCTTTGTGATAAAAACTTTATACACTGCACTTAAGGCTGATTTTATATTAATCTATATTATTTTAGACTTTTAATACTTGTCGCCATTTTTGATAATAGTTTTGTTCGAGATTGTGTCTCTATTATATAAGTCATAGATGTCGATATGCAACTATGTAGGTATATACAGTTCAGGAACTAGATCCTATATGGTTCAAGTCATTTGTCAGGATTCAAAGTTTGTTTTTAATTGTATGCCTTACAGTCATTTGTAGATCTTTGACAGCCGTTAGTAGTAAGCTCGAAAGATCAAAGGGATATCGTTCTACTAAGTACGGGTTGATACTATGTAAGGCAGGCAAACACTTCTTATAAAATACTGATATTTCGCAACATCTTGTGTTCTAGAATGTTCCAGAAGGTCCCATCGGAATCTAGAACATTCCAGATGTTTCCAGAAAGTTTCCGGCGATTCTAGAAAGTTCTCGACACAATGCGATACTGGATGCTGAACCTAACATAATAATAAACACATGATGAGAGGCAAGTCAGCAGACGCCCCCGTCCGAAGCACCAGAGGCTTCCTCACGTGCGCTACCGTCCCGGAGACAGCTGAACCGTCTCATGTGCGGTGACAGACATGAGACACCTTTTAAACCGGAGCATAGAGACGAGGCTTGAGAGCAGAAATAGATAATAATTGGTACCAGGAATATTTTCTCATAGATATTTCGTTCAGATTCTATTTTAAAACACTGGCAACACATATCAGAGCTACATTACAAAAAATGCGCTCTACTATTATATGAGCAGTGAGCATACAGATGAAGCCTTCCACCTGAATCAAGTCCTTCGTAGTTACTGAGAATCAGCACTTTTTGAACGTCAATATTACATAAGACAGTCCCCCAAAACGCCCACCCATCGACACTTCCTAGTGGTTTCGCTGGGAAGAAGTGGCGGAACAAACTCCCCAGCAGTACAGCTATCTGTTCATTAAAAAAAAAAAACACTTGACTTTCCACAATACCATGTAAGTCTGTACTTACATGGTATTGTGTAAAGTCAAGTGTTTTTAATGAAATTATTTATCATATGCCAGCTAGCCACGTCAAAATACCAGCAAAGAAAGAACAAAAAATAAAATATTATAAATAAGTAAAAACTTATTACCTAAATAAAAGCCCCAGGTGTAAAGGGCGTACGTGACAGCTTACATATTTATGCATTGTAAAAAGCAAATTATATGAACTCATAGAATCTCTTTGGTAATCGTTATTTCTTCTAGAACAAGTGTGGTGATCAATGCTCGTGCCTTCTCTGCACGAGAAGAGCCTCCTTTGCGCTACAGTGGAACAGTAACCCGCTGGTATTATTGTTATTATAATTAAACTAGTGGTAGTGGTAGCAGGTTCTCCCCGAACAAGCTCCTTCACAAAGAACTATACTTCGATAATCTTGTATTTTAATAGAATAGGTAGGTTGTTACCGAAGGGTGTCTTAATAAAAGCGTTGCCATGGCAACAAGTTCGTTATTTCGATATTTAGAACGAGGTAACCAGTATTGATTTTCTACCTCTGCTTGGTACAGACGATTATTTTTAACCTATCAAAGTTGACTTGTTAAAAGACGCGTCAGATTCATATAACATGTACATTCATTTCATATTTTCTTTTTTTACAAATTATTGGTACTCATCATCATACCAGTCGCATCCGAAGCTTTTTCATCTTCGGAGTCTGGGGTCCGCTTTCCCAGTCTAACTGCTGATTTGGCTAAACATATGATAAATAATTTCGATATTTTCCGTGAAGCGACTGCCGTCTGACCTCCACAGCCCGAAGGCGATTTCGAAACGTTGCAGTTAGACCAATTCTGTGTTACTTTTGAGGGTTCCAACAACTCGTAACCAACGACTTAAAGTGCTTTCCGAGGCACGACCAGACCAGCGCGAATATTCATATTCATGCATACAAATATTTGCATCGGGAGGGGATCAAAGCCGCGCGTCCTTGCGCAGCGGCCGCGTTCGCTACCGCTACGCCACGGAGATTAGATTAGACAGACTTACCTTATTGATAATATTCTCTAATAAGATGTGTATCATGTAACACACTTAATCTTAATACAGAATATTTTTCGCAACCCACGAGCTTGTACGACCAGATGGATCAACGCAAACGAGGCGAAAACTGTCACAAGCGGGAATGTAAACATCATAGCTTGTGGCTATTGTTTCTGCCTAGCACCACGGAAAGATGGTATGAGCTTATGTATCATCATCATTTCAGCCGAAAGACGTCCACTGTTGAACATAAGCCTCCCCCAAGGATCTTCACGACGACCGGTCCTGCGCCTCTCGCATCCAAGGGTTTTCCGTGACCTTCACTAGGTCGTCGGTCCACCTTGTCGGGGCTCTACCCACGCTGCGTCTTCCACAGCGTGGTCGCCACTCGAGAACCCGTCGGCACCGTCGGGCATCGGTCCTAATGTGCCCGGCTCACTACCACTTTAGAGTTGCAATTCTTCGGGCTATGTCGGTTACTCTCATTCTTCTGCCGATATCCTCATTTCTAATTTGATCACGCAGTGAAACTCCAAGCATAGCCGTCTCGATTGTCCTTTGAGTAAACTTGAGGTTTCTATAAGGCCCATTGTTAGCGACCACGTCCCAGTTCCTTAAGTTATCACAGGCAACACTTATGTAGAAATTATATATTTTTGATAGAATGAGACTAACGCCAGAGTCACTCAAAGGGCGTTAGAAAGAGCTATGCTCGGAGTTTCTCTGCGTGATCGAATCAGAAATGAGGAGATAAGCAGAAGAACCAAAGTCACCGACATAGCTCTTCGAATCGCTAAAATTAAGTAGCAGTGGGCAGCGCACATTGCTCCTAGAACCGATGGCCGATAGGACAGTAAGGTACTGGGGTAGCGGCCATGTACCGAAAGACGCAGCGTAGGGAGGCCCCTAACAAGGTGGACCGTTGACCTGGTGAAGTTCGCGGGAAGCCGATGGATGCGGGCAGCACAAGATCGGTCATCGTGGAAAGCCTTGGGGGAGGCCTTTGTCAAGCAGTGGACCTCTACAGTATGTTAAGAAAACCCTGTCCGACCCGTGAAGGTGTTGTTAGGTATCGATAACTGATTCTACTAATAGATACAAAACCGGGCTAAACTTTAAAAAAATCCCCCTAAAACAATAAATATTATTACGCAAAAAGAGGTAACTTAAGAAATGTGCGTTAAGCACCATTCCGCGGGCGACGGGCGGCAGGGCACGCGGCACGTGGTCGCATCGCTATTCGCTCATAATAATAACGGTGTTGTAACTTTTTTAAAAATTACCAAATTTCGGGGAAGTTGGAATTAATTCGTGGGAAAAAAAGATTATTTCAAAATTCATTTGTATAGGTACTATGATGATTAGGTACGTAAAATTTTATATTATATTTGGTCATGTGTTTACCTAACCTTTATTATCCTTATGGGTCGGACAGGGTTATCTTAACATACTGTATATGTATGTCCATTAAAGGCTTTTAAAACTTTAACAACACCACTTAATTAAAACCCTCTGTGTCTCTCTTAGTTAGTGCACGACTCGCTTCACAATCATCAAGTTTTTGTTAAACCTACTACCTAATTTTACATTATTGAATGCAACAAATATTACATATTGAACATTGCGTTTGTATTAACAAGATCTTTAACTGTCGGTGTCCTAAGTCACTGAGTGAATAGGAAGAAAGGCGGCAGTTGAAGGAGTTTGATCTGAAGACCCTCCACGACCAAACTTCTGACACAGCAACAATTGGCGCATCGCACCCGACACACATTGCAACACGACTGCTCAGACCCGTCCTCCGTGCTTGGGTTAGTACATTCTGAGAATCGTGGAAAAGGGAGTTTTTTATATTTAAAAACACGACTACTTCTAAAATATGTATATAATCAACACACCGTCAATATTTCATAATTAATGAAATAGGGTTTGCAGCTGTCACTAATATAAAATTTTTTGTGATTTGTAAATCGTTTCCTTATTAGTTCAATTGGCCCAAAATATACACAGTGGTGCTGACAATATGGCAATAAATGAAAACACGAACAATACTGGTTCATAGGAATAATCCTAAACTATAGAAAAAAAACCTAGTATCAAAAATAAAAAAATGAAAGTTTTAAATAAACTAAATCGCATAAAATTGCAAACGCAATAGAGCATCCTTTCAAAATATTAGTTTGCTGACCTCCGATCGGCGACAGCGCGATTCTGTATCGACTAGCTTTTTTCGCGCCATTATTATTGAAGTTTGTTGCCGTAGGAAGCGGCGGTCATTAACCTGCAAGCGCTTCCTTATCAACATGTACATCATGTAGAAAATGTGAAAAATGAAAAATAATTTCCTGTAACTAAACTAATGGACATATTTATATGATTTGTTTATGGGTAGACTGAGAATGTGTTGAGGTACGCTCTGGATATAATTAGATACCTAATATGCGATGAGACTAAGCCATGGTAGGATATGAGTAGTGAATCGGCTTTAAGTGTTGGTATTAATTTATATAATTCATACACAGAACTGCTTATTTTCTTGCTCGGATTCTCAATGTGTTCCTTCCAAATCAAATCAAATGATCACTCCAGCACCCGAATTACATAACACACTATTACAATTTTGAAGCATATTGCTAGTCTATAGCTCCATATCCTCGAAAAAATGTGTCTGCTGAATAACCAAACAACGCAATGTATCTTGTTGAAGTGGCAAAATGTATACCATCGAGACTGTTAATGTGTTACAGTTTACAGTCGATTATCACTCCTAGGAATTTGAAACAATGCGTTTTCTTCATTATGTAAATTAAAACCAACAAAAAAGCATCTTCCAATCGTTGTAGAATGCTAATGTAATGTAAAAAAAACCCTCTAAGACGGCGCTAATCGCTCTGCAATGCTAAAATAATGGCAGCGCCATCTGTTGGTGAAAAGTTGGAACTACGCTGAAAATTATAGTCTTATTTTATTTGCAGAAAATTTGTGTAAGCAGAGGGGAATTGCTTGTTATTTTAAAATCATTCACTATTTTATCTCAGTGTCAATCTTTAAAAAAATATGTCTAATCAAAGATATTTTTGACAGTTTAACATTGATTGTCGCTGATGAGATTGGGCCAAGATTTTGAACTTAGGCGCTTTTTTAATTACGAGAACTTGCCTTCAGAAAGGTTTGTTTTCCAAATAAACGATATGAATAAAAATATTCTCTTCATCATAATTGAAGATAATTGAAGCTTCTTCCGGTTTCTATAAGAAATTATCTCCTCATGGTAAGGTAATGTTAACAAAAACCCTTTTTTTAAACGTTAACATAAACACTATAGTTAACAATCAAAACACGTCCTTTTTACCGCTGATCCGTTAAGCGATAGTAAGTTTTTACGTCGTTTCTTTCTCATAAACATAACGAAATAGGGAAAATAAATGTCACGATCAAATAATAAGAAACATAAAAAGATCGATTTTACTTCGAATACTGAAATAATACCGAGACATTCTGAGCCGATCACTTTTTGAGGACATTTCAAATTATGTTAACATCGAGCTGACGACGAAATTCTCTTGTGCCGACTTTGTAAACACACTGGTATTTGCGTGAACTGTGGCAGAATTACGTTTCCACTTCGGTTACACCGAGACCGTAATTATGTCACAACCAGACACTTTGAATCAGAATCCAATTGCAAAACAAATATGCTCGAAAAATAAAATCCCATCGACGATGTAAATAACACAATGAACGTTGTTGAACTGTCAAAATAAAACTTTTTTAAATATTTATAAACTAGTGCTTGACCGCAATCCCGCCTGATGATAAGCAGTGATGCAATCGTTGATGGTAAAGAGCGCTAGTTTATTAAGAGCCTATTCACTCAAAAAAACTGAGTGAATAGGAAGGAAGACGGCAGTTGAGCGAGGTGATGCAATGTTAAACCCAACAACGACCAACGATGCTGCGCCAGAGGGAGATTGATCTGGAGACCCTCCACGACCAAACTCCCGGCACACATATTTGACACCCGACACACATCGCAACACACGTGCTCAGACCCTTCCTCCAAATCAAAGCATTTATTTCAAATAAACCAGTTACAGGCACTTTTGAATTGTCAGAAGGTCGGTCAGTCAGTAAGGTGAAGCTAGTCGCCCATTCCAAAGAGTATGGAGAAGAACGGGCAAGAAACTCCATGGACACTCTTTTAAATTATCAAGCTATTGATACAGGTATTTGATTACCAGTGGCGAAGAGTCCATACAAGCCGATTCCCACCGGGTTACCTTTCAAAAATCAGTTCCATATTCATACAAAAGTATTTAAATTCTATTTCATTAACAAAGTATTATTAATCAAATAGTAATTCTTAGCAATACCCTAAGTATCACATTTCAGAAGATATCCTGCAGTAGGTAAGTGTTTAAGTGTTTATTTTTTTGGACCGGCTTCCCTTTGTCAAAATTTCACCCTTCGCCACTGTTGATTACATCATTCATTTTAAAATCAACAGTGTGAGAACGATGCAGAAATATATTGTACGCTAAGAGCGTCCATTATGGAAAACACACAAAAAAAAAACAAACAACAAAAAAAGACTAACCCAACAAATAGATGCTTTACAGCAAGTACATTGTACTCACACGTGTGCCATGCAATTATATAATACTAAGAAATTGAATCTACACAATGCAAAGATAGTTTTGTCCAAGGTTCAGCAGCTCCAACATTGTTACCGAATACTAAGTTTAGCTCCTGTGTAGCCGCACCAGTGCCGAACACCTCTGTAAGCGATGCAATTCCGTAACGTACAATATGCTTGGCTACAAAGTGTGTACTGGCTTATAGTAAAAAAAGAAAACAAACACCGTACGGCTTCATCAGACATGATCAGATCACGACGAATCGCTTGGCGGCAACACTTTGTCTTGTGTGGTAACTTCTGCCGGCAGCCGATGTTATGGCCTACCACCGAGAATAGGGTAGCTGACTAAAAAAAACTAATTAGTCCGTCAGTCTGATAATCCAAAAAATACTAGACACGTTTTTATTCTTTGTTCATATAAAAAAAAAGAAGACAACACAGTTCGTTGAAAACTCCTGCAATGACACCACACTGCACGCTACACTTTTTAGCGAGGAGTTTCCTCACCAGCCAGCACTTTTATTGATTTGATAAAACGAAATATACGTATCCAATATTCTTCTATAATCTGAATGACGGACTAAATAGAATCAATTTTTTTTTACCCATGAAACATCCCTATGGCTACTATCAGTTTGTTACCGCACAGAGCTTTACATAGTTAAACTTGAGTTTAAGTAAGAAATCCACCAGTGAAGTTGTAGATACTGATTAACACACATAATAAAATTCAAACCAATATAGTTAGCAATATAGTTCGTAGCAATAGAGGGCGTTGTCTGTGAGCGCCAATATAATTGCCCGCAGATTCGTTCGTTGCTCGGGGGCCGTCAAAATAACTCTTTTCAGAGCACTTTCTATGTCCCTGTATGCGGCGGGCCTGTGGGTGTCATATACCCAGAAGCAGTACAACGCTCTCCGTGTACAGTATAATAATGCGTTTAGGGTGTTGTTGGGGCTGCCCCGGCCCTGCAGCGCCTCGGGTATGTTTGCCGATGCTCGTGTCGACACGACAATGCGAAAGCGGTGCGCGTTTCTGGGGCGCAGGCTCCGGATCACCTCCAACACTATCCTGAGCGTATTTACGAATAGGTTTGATTGTCAATATATTAACCATTGTTATATGATTAATGTACTGACAAACAAACAAATGACTCAGAGGCAGGCGTACTATTAAGTATTTTCTCTTTTTATTTCTTTATTTTTGACATTTCAAATTTTTCATAATATATTTGTATATGTAGTTGGTTATTATTTGTATTTCTGGATTTATTTTAATATTGTATTGTTTGTGTTGTTATGGGCTGTGATGCCTGAAATGGATGTATAAATAAAAATAAAAAAATAAATAAATAGTTAACACTTGCGCAGTTAACATATTTTATAGTTCTTTGTTTATATATCTAATATAAACAAAGAACTTTTATTCTCACGAGCACCTATAATAACACGGCTGTATCCTTATACATATGTATTTGGGAACAAAATCCTGCTTTATGGTGATAGAACCTCAGTTATATGCGCTCCTGGTACCTCTGTAGCTTACTGACTTTATGTTATCCCTGTGGGGGTAGAGAAGGGATGATAGGTGTGAATGAGATGTGGGATACAGGGAGTTTGATTGCAGGGTGATGGTATTTTACGGTGTTGAACATAAACTATAATTTTAATATCTTGGTCTTTTGCTTTTTATTGTTTCTCGACCGTAAAGATTTTGAAACGATCAAAATGTCGTCACAGGTATGATGCGCCAAATGTTGTTTTGTCGGGAGTTTGGTCGTGGAGACAACATCGCTCAAACGCCGTCTTCCTTCCTATTCACGCAGTTTTTTTAGTGATTACCATCAACGATTGCACTTCTGCTTACCATCAGGCGGGATTGTGGTCAATCACTACTTTATAATTATTAAAAAAAACAGACTACTTTCACACTAAATTATAGATTCTAGATTAGTTTCAATAGTTTCTAGTTTTAATAGTCTAACACTTTAAACAGATATGAAGCAGAAATCAGATTCTAACCAGCCTGTAACCATCAGACAGCAGAAACACACAACACATGGACAACAACGGATGGGTCACCACTACCGAGCTTATAATCGATGCTTCACAGAACACTAAACAGCTCGCAAACAGCACGATTAACGGCTGTCGGTGCAGCGGCAGGCACCCACTCATAATGAGATAGTCCAGATTTATGTACTAGCCCTTATCTGTGTACTTAGGGGCGGGACGTAGTGGCAGCGAGTAGCGATACGCGGCTCGTACAACGTTGTCACGCTCATTATTACCCGTCTGCCGGGAAGGGTTACGTTTTTAGCGCGTATCTTTTATGTAGATCACTTATACACTAGATTAACAATCAGCGTAAAAAAATGATTGAACTGAACAAGCGCACAACGCAGTACTTGGGTGCTTCTTTCATTTAGTACTTACTTTATAATTCTGACTTTAATGCATGCGTCTAAGGTTGAATTTGGTTTGATGTCAGACTGGGTCGTAAAAAATAATGGCTTTTTGTACTGCTTTCTGATAAGAACTTTATACACTGCACTTAAGGCTGATTTTAAATTAATGTATATTTATTTTGACCACTTTAGACTGCTTAATACTTATCGCCATTTTTGATAAGAGTTTTGGTCGAGACTGTGTATCTAGTGTAGAAGTGATCGATGGTCTGTATGTTATATTCTTTATTACCGTGTATCTCCAGAACTGCTAAACGAATTTTCACATGTGTGGTATCGTTAGATTTGTCTTTATAGCCCAAGTGTTATTAGATACGCGATATTAATAAAACCAAAATGGCGGATGTTTGGCGCCATATTGTGAGATAAAAAATGAACAAATCTTCCAAGCAGATCGAGCTGGGTACCAAAATGAAGAAAAATAGTGATTCTAAATATGTTTATAACATATTAATAAATAACAAACAAAAAACCCGCCTGCATATAAATCTAATGAATTGAAAAGGCAGAAACAAATTGAAAAATCGCAGTTGGGGGACCTCTTAGCTAGATAAACATGTGTTCCATAGAACTGCCTCCCAACTGCGATTGTTCAACTCGTTTGTGCCTTTTCAGTTCATTAGGTTTTTTGTTTGTAAATAATATTATTTTTTATTAAGGTCTGTCAGTGTCCCAAAAAAGAAAAATCGCTTATACATAGGCGTTGGAGCTAAGTACTTACTGGACCACCCTTGTATGATCAATTGTATTTTTCCAGTTTTAGCTGACCTGGTACCGTATAGGTTTTTCATACAATGAGATGCCAGCTTATACTAGTTATGTTTAGGTTTATGTATAGCCGTGCTTACGTGCGATGGACCCTGAACAGGAAGCTGTAGGAATAAGTGATAACTGCTATACCCTAATTTCGTAACATACGCGGAATAACAATCCCCCCCCCCCCGTTCACCTCTCCGTTTTCCATACAATAGAGTTCATAATATTATCAAATTGAAATTAACCGCCTTTCTTTCTCCCTCCCCTTTCAAATATATGAATCAATGGAGTTCTTGTATTGTCAAATTTAAATTATTATCGAATCTTTCTGAGTATTACCAAGTGTATGCAATGCTGAAAAGTTACTATCTGTAGACCTGTGTTGCGATGTGTGCCGGGCACGACGCGCCAAATTTTGTTGTGTCAGGAGTTTGGTCGGTCTCCAGATCAAACTTCCTCTGGTGCAGCATCGTTGGTCGTGTTGTTGGGTTTCACATTGCACCACCTCGCTCAACTGCCGTCTCCCTTCATATTCAGTCAGTTTTTTGAGTGAATAGGCTCTTAATAAACTAGCGCGCTTTACCATTAACGATTGCATCACTGCTTACTATCAGGCGGGATTGCGGTCAAGCAAATTGTTTATGATTATTAAAAACACCTCCACCATCCGACGACGACCTCCGTTCCACCATCGGACGACCCGTCGTACGGCGAGTTTCCACCCTTACGTTGTTAACACCATTACGATCCGGATATTACCCGCGAACCGCAGTAGCAAGAAGATTGACTCAACACCACTGCGCCAAAGAGCTTCGCATTAAAGAATCAGTCTCATTCACATCGCTACGCGCGCCTGTGATCGCTACGCCTCCCGTGGGACCGCGATCTTACATTTAGTATTAATCCGAGCACGGGGGCTCATCTTATATTTACTGAGTAGAATGCTAGATTTAGCTGAGGAATTGTTTTCACTGTAGCTTGTAAGAAATGAAGGGGTTTGTTTTTGATGTGGGCTCGCTAAAGTTTCAGAGATGTACACTTCTTCTTCAAGTCGTGGTGGCCTAGTGGTTAAATCACCAACCTCTCAAGTATGAGTATGCTGTTTCGATTCCAGGCCAGACAAGTATCAATGTAACTTTTCTAAGTTATATGTACTTTCTAAGTATATCTTGGATGGAAAACATCTTGAGGGAAACTGGACTTTATGTCTGAAACCGCCAACCCGCATTGAGCAAGCGTGGTGATTACGCTCAATCCTTCTCTGTATGAGAGGAGACCTGTGCCCAGCAGTGGGACGATAAAAAAAAGGTTGAAAGGTATATAGCTTATTTTAGTATTTGTTAAACGAGAGTTAAGAGATTTTTTATCATTATTTGCTTTTTAACCAATAGAGAATGCCTAAGGCAGGGATGGCGAACCTCCATGCAAGTATGTGCCATATTTACCAACTAAAAATTTCATGTCCTCATGACGTGCCAACAAACAAATCTTGGTTTAGTGATTACTGGATAAAAACTATACTATGTACTATATTATACTAGCGTATTATTGTCATTTTAGATCTCTTTTAACATTTCTGGGGACCCTGCAGTTACCATCTTTGGAAGGCGTTCCTTGTTCCGAAACCAACTTGAAGAGGCACATTGACAGTTTTTAATGAAATTTCTGATATTATGCCGTGCTGAAATTGTTTTGTTTTGTGCCACCAACAGTATGCGTGCCATTGGTTCGCCATCCCTAGCCTAAGGCATTAAGTTAGGCTTTGTACGCTTCTTTATGCGAAAGTAGAAATATTTTTTTTTAACAGTTTATCTGTCTGTTTGTAGAGATATTACGTTTTATACAGATATAAGGAAGGAAAGTTGATTACTTTCATACCATCCAAAGTTCAAACGTCTTTTGAATCCTCATTTAAAGTTGTGACCTGTTAGTTTGATCAATATCGGTGATATCACGGCGTTGCGTGCTCACACCGAGTCGCTGTAATCTATAACATCACGCTAGCTAAGAAACTTGGCCGGGTTGGGGACATGGTATGATGCTTAGGAATGATAAGTTGATTGCGTTGTGTATTGCAGTATAATATTATTGGTCGTAAGATATTAGAACTTCTGCGATACCTTGAAATATCAAGGTTTTGTTTCGCGTAATATTTGATAAAATTTCATGAGTTTCAGTTGTGGTTCCATACTTCCATACTAATATTATAAATGCGAAAGTATCTCTGTCTGTCTCTCTGTCCGGCTTTCAAGCCAAAACTACTGAACCGATTGTAATGAAATTTGGTACACAGATAGTCTATAGAAAGGATATAGGCTATATAACATCCCGCTGTGACCAATAGGAGCAGAGCAGTAACAACAAATGTTGCGAAAACGGGGGTAATCCCGGACGTATATATTGCTCCCATTATTTTAACAGGCGCTTATTTTATTCGTCGCGAGCAATGGCTAGTTGATTATAAATAATGAAAAGTGTTTATTTCGGGAGATTGGTCATGGAGTATCTCCAGATCAGTCTCCCTCTGGCGCAGCAACGTTAGTCGTGTTGTTGGGTTTAACATTGCATCACCTCGCTCTACTGCCGTCTTCCTTCCTATTCGCTCAGTTTTTTTTCTTTGAGTGAATAAACTGGCGCGCTTTACCATCAACGATTGCATCACTGCTTACTATCAGGCGGGATTGCGTTCATGCACTAGTTTATAATTGTTAAAAAAAATACAAAATAATATCTTCTTAACTTACATAAACATTTATTGATTGATAATCAAATAAAAATGTAAGTATTTTTTAATTACCAACACATTAAAAAATAAACATTCAATATTTTAAACACGAACTGTTTCAAGAAAATAAAAAAGAAACATAGGAACTTGTATGATTAACCGGACACAACCCAAATCAAAATGTCATATTTTAATAATAAAAATGAGCAAAATCTCTTTAGAGCCAACTAGTCACAACTTTAGTTGCCTGGAAGAAATCGCATTAGCGATAAGGCCGCCCATTGTATGTTTTATGTTCCATGTATTTTGTTCGATGTTTGATTGGTGTACAATAAAGAATAAATAAATAAATAAATAAATAGTCGGCTAGTCGGTCAAAGTGATAGTCGGCACATCTCTAATAATTAGTAGTCGATACAAAACCACATCAATAAAATAGTCACATCAAGAAAACCGATCGTAATTTATTCCTCAGTTCTATTTTCCATAACCGGAAGCTGGGACATAAACCAGTAATATCCCAGTGCATAGATATCGCAGCATCCGGTCTAGCGCATCGATCTCTGTTCGAGCGATGCCGTGCTATGGTTAGTTCACTGGATGCTGGTGGAAAGGGCGAGGCTTATATAGTTTAATGGGAAGAGTCAAATTGAGATGGTTTTGATATATATTTTTAACTGTGTAAGTACGGTTTACTAGTTCTAACACTGACCTTTAATATACAAAGTAATTTTTGAACACGTCTCCACTATTTTTATGAAAGAATCTAGGTATGTACAAAATTTCATTTGATGTTTACAATATCTTATCTAGTTGTCCCAACAAAAATATAGTCGTATAGGTACACGCCACTCGGGCGGGCGAGCGGTGCACTGACCTATGGCGTCAGCTGCTGTTGCGCGAGCGTGCTCACGCGCCAAGTACTATGATCTACCGTAAACTGAACTACGACCTCGTAACCACACTGCAACAAATTCTAAATGTATTTAGGAATAAATATAACATGGTGTAAAAATGATTGAAATCGATTCAGTTGCTTATTCTGAACAAAATATGAAAATACAAGTATATATAATTAATTAATTGAAACGTTTTTCAGTGAGATAATCCTTCATTAAGGTAGCCATGACAGTGGTTATGACGTTTGATTGACGACTTTGACAGTTCTATTTTCCCGCTGTGTTCGTGTCGTGTCTTGGTTTCAGTTGATTGTGTATCGAAGTTTTTAGTGATTGTTTTTGTTTTGTGTGCCATATGTTGGGAATTAATGTTTTGTGTTTTGTTTTGCAGTCTTCTGGTAGCTAATATAGATACGATAGCCTTAGATACATGACACGTTAATCAAATGTCACTGTATACAAGTTTCACATTAAACGCAGTGTTTTTTTTTTTATTTATTTAGTTGCCTTCGCACGTTTTCTTATATCACATTAGACATTGACAGAATTGTCAACATAGGCACCATTGTCATAAACAAAAATAGAATAGAATGCTACCATGTTTATCAGTAGTTGTGTTGCACTCCTTGGCCGAGTTGAATTGAATTTGTGTAAGAACTAAGCCAAAGTATATAAAATTAACATAAAAACAGTTCACTATAATGTATACTAATATTTATATTAAGTGTACTATGTCCTGGCCCAGGCTCCATACATTCCTGAAACATCTCCTTTATCTCCAAGATGATAACTTCTAAACACCTACTTCACTCACTCTTTTGTTAAAATTTTTAGGTGATCACATAAAAACTATTACCTACAATTTGAGTTGAGCCTAGTTGGTGATCTTACCCTGCATATAGGTACGTCTTTTTTTTTTATTGGGACAAAACCCGCCACACTTTTCCCACCCACTGCAACTCCTGAAAGCCAGAATCAACAGTGGAGACCGCCAGAAAAACGCCGAGCAATGAAACTCGACGAGTCCCGGAGAAACGATTCAACTGTCTTGGGTCCCGCAACGAAATTAATCACAAAAGAATAGCGGAGGAGTAAGAAAAAAAATATTTTTTCCACTTCCCTCCATATCAAGCAGGAGACAGAACAGAACTAGGCCAATCGGCACAAAGGGACATTATTGCAACTGCATATAGGTAATATTTAAATTTAAAAGATGAAAAATTGAAATTTTGAAGATGTTATATAGGTACGTCTATAGGTACCTAATATTTAAATTTAAAAGGTGCCAAAGTATTAACTTTAGTGCAGTTCATAAGAGCCGCGACGCAAATGGAAGTCGGCGCCCCTAAATAAGAATAATATGTAATTTCCTCCCCCGAATCAAAGCGGATCGCCCCCAATTATTAAGAGCGCATTAATACGAACAACTTTCTGCGAGGCGAACAATACAGAGACTTCAGAAGGTTCAATACGGATCTATTTAAGTTAGACAGAGATGGAATATGTACCAAGTACGTATGAGAGACAGAAACAAAAGTATTGAATCTTTGCTTTATAAGGTTCATATAGAAGATAAATGATATAATGAAAATGTGAAAGTTTGTGAGTATTGATGGATACATACTAATATTATAAATGCGAAAGTAACTCTGTCTGTCTGTTACGCTTTCCCGCTTAAACCTCTCCACCGATTTTGATGAAATTTGGCACAGACAATCTTTAGACCCTGAGAAAGAACACAGGCTACCTTTTATTGAAAAAAAAAATGATATTCCCGAGGGAAATCTAAAAAGCGCGATATAACCGAATTCCACGCGGGCAAAGCCGCGGGCGGAAACCAATAAAAAATATATAAATAAATAAATAACTACTGAACGATTTTGAATGAAATTTGGCACACAGATAGTTTATATCCAGGCATAACACTTTGGATACTTTTAATTCCGATATTCCCACAGCATCAACAGTAACGCGGGTGACAGCCTCCGTGGCGTAGCGGTAGCGAACGCGACCACTGCGCAAGAAGGCGCAGGTTCGATCCCCGTGCAGTGCGAATATTTGTATGCATGAATATGAATATTTGCACTGGGCTGGTCGTGCCTCAGAAAGCACGTTAAGCCGTTGGTCCCGGTTGCCATACGAACATCTAATGGCAGTCGTTACGGGTTATTGGAGCCCTCAAAAGTCCTACAATTGGTCTAACGGGGAGCAGCTAGTCCTGTATAATAATAAGTTAACAACATACTCCTAGTTATTCAAAGCACATGGAACGCTTCCGTTTCATTTCAAACATCGATCAATGATAACGTAGGAGTTCTTTAAACGTTGTCCAAAGTACGGCCAACAGCAGGTCAACCAATCAACCTTGTGCCATAATCACGCGGCGCATGCGCGCTATAAGTCTTTATCCATTTGTGCTTTTGACCATTTATTTACGCAATTATATGACAAAACATCGTTTTGAAGAGGACACGAAATTAAGAATAAAAGGCTCGATAGTTTTAAGACTGTCTTGGCTCTGAAGATAAACTGTAATATTCTGGTAGAGAACTAGCCTAGAGACCGAACTTTTATTTGGTGAGAACACAAGTCCGCACGCGTAGCAGTCGTATTATAACTGCAAGAATGCATTCCTTCCAGGATTTTATATTATTATTTTATAGCGGTTCCTACAACGCCACAATTAAAAAACAACGCGTCATACTGACGTCACACGAGTTCTACATCTCGCAATCAGAGTTTACCGTGCAATTAGCATATTATACAACTTCCCAATTTCAAGCATTGGGCAAGTGCCCGCCAGACAAACACCCGTCTGGTCGGAGGATTCACCTTTTCCATGAAGAATGAGTGAACTTTACTCCCTGTTCCTCATGCCTCCACACTTTTCTTTAAGCATTATTTCGTAGACCAAATAGACTTGTCCTTCTGTGTTTTCCCACACAGTAGCTGCGTCGGCTTCTCCGATAAACATCCGAGGCGTCAGTCTGTCTGGCTATATCGATTGCGTAGATCGGACGCGTACGAATACGCGATACGACCCGCCTCTAGTAGAACGCACACATCTTTGGTTTCTGGTAGGTCGTATGGGCCTCGTTTTAAGCTTTATTTTTGTTACATATTTTAATTGTTGCAGTATTGATTTCTACTTAATTTAATGTTACGCTGACTTATAAAGTAGATTGATAATTATTAACAGATATTCAGTATATTGAATCTCTTTGGATATAGTATGTGAATTAGGAAAATATCAAAAATAAATATGTTGTTCAATTTACATCAAGTCTATGAACGACTTGCTGCGCGCCACGATTTCGCCCGCATTATTCGTGATCTCGTGACAATATCAGAACAAAAATTATGCTTCATCCTAATCCATTTCATGGTCTAACCATGTAGCTTTCATCCAATACCATTCAGCCGTATTCTTGTAAGTTGGTAAAAAAAAAAAACTTACAAAAAATATCGGCTGCCGGCAGAAGTTACCACCCACCAGACAAAGTCTTGCCGCCAAGCGATTCGTCGTGTTCCGGCATGATGTCTGATGAAGCCGTACGGAGGACGGGTACGATGCACCAAATGTTGTTGTGTCGGGAGTTTGGTTGTGGAGGGTCTCGAGATCAATCTCCCTCTGGCGCAGCATCGTTTGTCGTGTTGTTGGGTTTAACATTGCATCACCTCGCTCAACTCCGTCTTCCTTCCTATTCACTCAGTGTTTTAAGTGAATAGCGCTAATAAACTAGCGCACTTTACTTTTAACGATTGCATCACTGTTTACCATCAGGTTGGTTTGTAATAATGCACTAATTTATAAAAAAAAAACTTTAATTAAAGTGTAAATCTATGTAAGTTAAACAAAAAATATTAACGATTTCAAGATGTTTTCTTTCACCTTGTAATCAGTCATTGGTGTCCAAGATATACTTAGATAGTACATATAACTTAGAAAAGTTACATTGGCACTTGCCTGACTTGGATTCAAACACGCATACTTGAGAAGCTGGTGTTTTAACCACTAAGCCACTACGACTCATAATAAAATCCCTACCACACTTCAAACCGGAATCACAGCGCTATGTACCTATGATAACAACGCTAAATAGCGTTGCTACTGCGTATTTTACAATGTGTTTGACAAATGGCAATTGCACTGTGTACTCACTTATCACAAATGTGTGCATTATCTGCCGCAGAACATCGCATACCCCGGACGGCCCGTGTGTGTCCAGAACACCATTGATAGTATGCGATAATATCATAGATAATATAGAGTAGAGTTATAACGACTGGTTTTAGCTAAAACCATAGCTTAGCTAAAAAGCGAAGAACAATATTTTAAGGGTTTTGAAAACTATGACCTGTATTTAAAAATTTTGACACAAAAAAGGAGACTAGTAGAATCATCATCATTAACCTTTTTATCGTCCCACTGCTGGGCACAGGTCTCCTCTCATACAGAGAAGGACTAGTAGAATAATGCAATCGATTCAATAAATTTTGTTGTTGCCAATCCATTCTGTTTGTTATAGGGATGAAAGGATTCCATAGGATGAATAGAATGCTAGAAATTAGAATTATTATCTATTAGCTTTCCGTCCGCGGCTTCGCCTGCGTGTAATTCTTTTATATCGCGCTTTTTTAGATTCCTCATTTTCAGGGATTAATTACTGTATCATTTAGCTTCTAAGTCTGTATATGCATATTTGTTTGCAATATATTGCATTGTTTTAAACGATGCACAGCGCCATCAATCACCTAACTGGTACGAACCTAACAATATTTTTGTTTTCCCTCGGGAATATCAAATTTTCCGGTATAAAAAGTACCCTATTATTTAATCCGGACTTCTAACTTTACGTCTGCAAAATTTCAAAGCAATCAGTTCAGTAGTTACGGCTTGAAAGCGGAACAAACAAATTTACTTTCCGATTTATAATATTACTAAGGATTCTGTGCAGAGAACAGAGGGGAACATTCCGCATTTTTAAGAACGTTCCAATGTCAGTTTCAAACGGTTAAAAATTCAATCAATTTCCCAACATTTTTGACAAGATTTTGACATAAATTGTCGCTAAGTTACGAGTTTTTCAAGGTACCTGCGCGACCTTTTATTATCTGAAAATATTTCCTCGTCCGAACCATCCCACACACCTCACGGAGGCATGTTTACGAGGGCACGTGTCTCTGAGCCGACGGCGACACCTTATTGCATATTGCTTGCCGAATTATTACACCAATAGGGCTTTATTACCGATGATGGTTTAGCTAGAAGCACCCGGAGTTGATAATAGTTTGATAGTAACCAAGTGTGTAGCGAAATAGTCGAATATATGATGTCGATATCAATTTGTAAGATAATGGCGCCGATTCGAAAAGGTTACAAGATATCATTTTAGTCCTCCTTTTAACCTAATCCTAAGAAAAGGACAGAACATAAAATGTCAGTTTAGACCTGTCAAATTAGTGCGCTCTTGACATAAACTGACGTATTTTTAGTCGCCATGTTTATAATCGCGTCTAAACTGTCTATGGAGTATCTTAATGTGACAGGATTAAATTAAAATGTTATCTTCTATCCTTTTCTTAACGAAATGGAAAGAAAAAGATGTACATAACTTAAAATTAGTTTAGTTTCTGAATAACGGAATCGGCGCCATTGTCTCAATATCCTTACTATAATACTTATTATAAATGGGAAAGTGAGTTTGTTTGTTCCGCTTTCACGCCGTAACTACTGAATCGATTGCTTTGAAATTTTGCAAACCTAAAGTTAAAACTTTGGATTAAATAATAGGGTACTTTTTATACCAGAAAAATTTGACTTTTCCGAGGGAAATCTATAGAGCGCGATATAACTAAACTCCACGCGGGCGAAACCACAGGCGGAAAGCTAGCATGTGAATATGACTGACAAGCTGATTATGTACATAAATAATTGAAAGGCAAAGGCTCACCACTCAGTCACTTTTCCAAAAAACAAATTCCATCCAACGTATAAAAAGGTATCTTACTGAAATAACATGTTATTTATATCCACGAAAAAATCATTAAGGTTTCCATAAAAGAATCCATACATACATCGCACATCCATTCCCGCCAGCTGTCATCAAAAAATTAGCCAACGACGCAGAAAAGGTTAGAGGGCCGTGATTGAGCGATGGCCGCTGATCGGATTAGAATATTTCGGCCATTACAGGCACGTGCCAGTCATGGCCGGTCGTAACGGACGAGAATTTTATGGTAAATGACTTCCTAGGTAGCCGAATACTGTATGTAAATGTGTCTGCAGCTAATAGCTTTGTTTTAGATAAAGGGCAAAGGCTTGACACGAAAATTGAGTAACTAATTGTCTATTCTCTGAGCCTTTGCTGTTGTGAGGTTGAAACTTAGTAGTAAGTTACCTATTATCACACGCTGGAAAAGATAGAGATAACAAACGATCATCTGTCGGCCTCCGTGGCGCAGCGGTCAACACGCCTGCCTGCGACGTGGAGGTCCCGGGTTCGATCCCCGGCTAGGTCATGATAGAAAATGATCTTTTCCTGATTGGCCTGGGTCTTGGATGTTTATCTATATATCTATCTATTATAAATATAGTATCGTTGAGTTAGTATACCATAACACAAGTCTCGAACTTACTTTGGGGCTAGCTCAATCTGTGTGATTTGTCCGTATATATTTATTTATTTATTGATCCACAGCTCTGGATCGGAAGAGCTAGAGCTTTTTTTTTTGTAATTATAAACTAGTGCTTGACTGCGTTCCGCCTGATGGTAAGCAGTGATGCAATGGTTGATGGTAAAGCGTGCTAGTTTATTAAGCCTATTCACTTAAATAACTAAGTTAATAGGAAGGAAGACGGCAGTTGAGTGAGGTGATGCAATTTTAAACCCAACAACACGACCAACGATGCTGCGTCAGGGATTGCTGTGAAGTACTAGTTTATAATCATTAAAAAAAAGTTATAAAATATGATTGGCTTTGTAAAAATGTCCATATAAACCTTCTTATATAGAATAGGATAAAACTACTCTTTATTATGTACACCATACAGATTACAGAACATAAATAAAAAGAACGATCTTTTACAGACAACCTTTGGATGGAATACTAAGGGAAAGGAGAGAGAAATAGTGTAGGTAGTCTACAGTGTACTATTTACACAGATTATATAATAAATACGTACGTTAAGTGAATCATAATGGTCTAATAAATATATACATCTAATTAATAAACATCATACAAAAGCAAATAAAAAAGTAATGACTTGTTTAAAGAGAGAGGAAATGCTTTTTTACCGTGGTTTTAAAAGTGGACAGATAAAAAGAAGGGAAGGATGCAAGTGGATGTATAAAATCTAAACGAATAAACCAGGTACACGCGACACATAACGAACTTATCTAAATTATTAGTAAGTATAATAACAGTTGGCCAGTCCGGCTCCGGAAGGGACCGCCGCGCCGCGCGCCGGTACACGTCAGGGCTGACTATGGTGAGAAATAGGTCAGGGAAACGAGGATAGGCACATAGGAAGGCAGTTTGTGCTGAGTTGTTAGTTTTGTTTAAGTGTGTTTTATTCCGTGGTGCTTGGCAATCTTGGCTTCTCCCAGTTGCAATAATGTCCCTTTGTGCCGATTGGCCTAGTTCTGTACTGTCTCCTGCTTGTTATGGACGGAAGTGGAACAAATATCTTTTTTCTTATTCCTCCGCTATTCTTTTCTGATTAATTTCGTTGCGGGGCCCAAGACAGTTGAATCGTTTCTCCAGGACTCGTCGAGCTTCATTGCTCGGCGTTTTTCTGGCGGTCTCCACTGTTGATTCTGACTTTCAGGAGTTGCAGTGGGTGGGAAAAGTGTGGCGGGTTTTGTCCCATAAAAAAAAAGTAAGATGTGTTTTAAAAAGAGGTTTTTGCTGTTGAAAGGTAGCTGTTGTTAGGCATAATAATACTCAGACATAAAGGGTGTATCTGACATCGACGCACAAACGAGTGCCATGGATTCAGTACATGATTCTGAACCCCCCAGTGGTGGAATTTTTCGTCCGCTTTCTCATGATTTAAAAAAAATATATATGTAGTTTTTTGACTTTAGACCGTTCATAATTGCTATACTTTTATAACCCAATAAGATTTTAAAGTAAAAATTAATTAATTCGCTAATTACACAAAAAACCGCAATCAAAACAAAACTCTAAAAACTATCTTATCAACTGATTTAATAGAGTTCACATCAGGGATCAACGTCATACCTACAAACCCGCACGGCGGCACGCTTGCAACGTTCAAAGGCCGAGCCGACATTTTTTTTCAACATTGTTATTTCTGTAACCGTTCACTAACGACATAAATGACTACCATAATTTTATTAGTGGCATGCGGTCTAGCCTTTTCGCTAAGTTTGCGTTACGATGTCAGATACACCTGTATAGCACATTTCAACTAATGATCAATTATCATAACTGATAGAGTGTTGTGGTCCAGTGTTCTATAGGATGAATTTTGGTGAGTGTGCAAGGGTATTGCATGATTTAATTCCCCCATCTCCGTTCCATCATCGGACGACCCGTCGTACGGCACGATTTCCACACTTATGTTGTTAACACCACAACGATCCGGACGAAGCGTTTCGCCTCTTCTTCATACCGCGTACATCGGAGGATTGGAACAATTTGCCAGGGGCGGTGTTTCCGTCGGACTATAATTTAAGTGTCTTCAAGGCTAGAGGGAAAAGGCTCTTAATAAACTAGCGCGGTCAAACACTAGTTTATAAATTATAAAAAAAATACAATGTCCAAGTTCCAGACCTCCAATCGCCATTCATCAAACTTTCAAATGAATCGCTTATATCGCTTGGAAGCGATTCAAGGTGATTCATTTTACAGCGTTTTAATTCATTTTCACAAGTTTTACTTGAATTTACTTACCGTACGGAGGACGGGCTGAGCAGTTGTGTTGCGATGTGTGCCGGGTACGATGCGCCAAATGTTGTTTGGTCATGGAGGGTCTCCAGATCAATCTCCCTCTGGCGCAGCATCGTTTGTCATGTTGGTCTTGGGTTTCCTAGACCAACCAGGCTCATCTGCCGTCATCCTTCCTATTCTTAAGTTTTTTAAGTGAATAAACTAGTGCGCTTTACCATCAACCATTGCATCACTGCTTATCATTAGGCGGGATTGCGGTCAAGCGCTAGTTTATATTTATTAAAAAAAAAAAATACTTTTCTATGATTCCGTACCCCAACGGTACAATCGGATTAAATCCCTATTACTAAGTCTCTGCTGTCCGTCCGTCTATCAGCGGCCCATCTCTCAAGAACTGTTACAGGTAGACCGTTGAAAATTTCCCAGAGTGTATATTTCTGTTGCCTCTACAAAAACAAACAATAAAAATAACACACACAAGTCACGTGTTTTATTCGATTTCTTTCTTTCCTTGTGATACGAAATTCTTGACCGCATACATGGCCAGCAACACGACAGACCTCATGTCCGTGTGCACAGGCGGAGATATGGTCGAGTGCACAGACCAGTTTAAATACTTGGGGTCTGTACTCCACGCGCCGACGACATTAATTGCGACGTCAGGGCACGTATTTCCGCAGCTTGAGCAAAACGGCGTGAGGTAACAGGTGTCATTTGTGACCCCAAAACGCCGGTTAAGCTTAAGGGACAGGTCTATAAGACCACCATTAGACCTGTTCTTCTATATGGTAGTGAGGCGTGGCTTATGCTTGAGTGACACAAGCAGGAGCTGCGTGTCACGGAGATGAATATGCTGAGGTGGATGTGTGGAGTTACGCGGAAAGACCGCATCAGGAACTCCCGCATCCATGATAGTATTCGTGTCCGTGATATAGCAGACAAACTGTACTATACAAAGTTTTAAATAATCATAGACTTCTCGGTGGTAGGCCATAACATCGGCCGCCGGCAGAAGTTACCACCCACCAGACAAAGCCTTGCCGCCAAGCGATTTGTCGCCGTAGCGAGTTGAAGCCGTACGGAGGACGGGTCTGGGCAGTTGTGTTGCGATGTGTGCCGGGTACGATGCGCTTAATGGTGTTGTGTTGGGAGTTTGGTCGTGGAGGGTCTTCAGATCAATCTCCCTTTGGAGCAGCATCGTTGGTCGTGTTGTTGGGTTTAACGTTGCATCACCTCCCTCAACTGCCGTCTTCCTTCCTATTCGCTCAGTTTTTATAAGCGAATAGGCTCTTAATAATCTAGCGCGCTTTACCATCAACGATCGCATCACTGCTTACCATCAGGCGGGATTGCAGTCAAGCGCTAGTTTATAATTATTAAAAAAAAATCATCTCGCTTAACTGATTGATGGATTGGTTGATCGCACGTGTGTTGTTATCACTCAGGAGGATGCTGCCTATCCTCTTAACAACATCTATGTGTTGCCTATAAGTCACACACAGAAAGTGTATACTTAACCCTTTTTGCGAAAAGAATTTATATTTAACGAAACAAAATAAAATATGCGAACACCAATCCGCATACAAAGCACTTTACTACAAGCGAAGACAAAAATAAAAAATGAACTTTTAATACAGAAAATTCAATTTGATATTTCGTTATATGATATTTTAAGAGTAACATTAAAACAAAATGTAACCCAAATAAAATAACTCGGTTGATCAATATCATTGCGACACGAAAGACGCGGCGCACGAAATTGAATATAACATTGAAATATTTCAATGAGAGAGCGTGGAATCAATAAAGTATGATGCCAAATGAGAGAACCCGTCCTGTACATAATTTGATTCATGTCAACGGTAAATTTTGCACAGGGACACTCACAAATAGTCTGCAAAATGAGCGTCCCTCACCCCAGCCGGTAGGCGAAAATCAATAAATTCCATTGTTGAACTGAAGTTGTGTTTTGCGCCATCTAGCAGCGTGTAGATGTACTATTGTGAAATGTGATGTCAAGTGAAAGGATCTTTTTGTTTCAAAGTGGCATCCGATAGATGGCGTTATACTCAATATTTTATTTGTTGTTTCAGGTACATAATAAAAGAATTTTCTACACGTTGAAGACCAGTTGTGAAGGTGTTCCAGTTAAGTTTAGAATATTTTAGGCACATTGGTATGTGGCTTTTGCTTTCACACTTCTTGTAAAATAATGACACACTTGAAGAAATTTTTACAAAAAACAATCGTACAGTAAACCGATATTGTTAATATTTTTTTACTATTGTCTGAAATTCTCAATAATCGCTTTTCATGTCCATGGAACCTAAGAGGTTATTTATCGGTGTCCTTCCCAAAACCGGTAAATCGCGTCTCCGACAGACAGCACTATTTTATTGACAGAACAATAAAACGAACTTCGATTTCACATTAAACGAATCGTAAATAATCAGGAAACGTTTTACGACGTTCCTCGAATTAGTTCCTTTTGAAGAAAATACGATTCCGAACCTTAGAAGGATAAGAACCGCACGCAGGTAACAGACATTTTCACCGCTATTTAAGCATGGTCTCGCCAGGGAGACCAGAGAGACACCACCGGAGTTTTTAATACCTCTGGCGGGATATTAGTATTATTGCAAAGACATGTTGAACATAAATAAGTAATATACTAACCTAAGGAAATCATTAAATCAATATTCTATATAGATATTATCATCATCATCATCTCGGCGTTAATCCTAGTCGCATCCGAAGCTTTTACAGCTTTGGAGTTTGGGATCCGCTTTACCAGTCTACTGCTGTTCTGGGTAAACTTTGATATTTTCCGTGAAACGACTGCCGTCTGATCTCTACAAAGCGAAGGCATTATCAAAGCATTGCAGTTAGAACATTTGTTAGACTTTTGAGGGCTCCAACAACTCGTAACGACTGCCACTAGATGTTCGTATGGCAACCGGGACCAAACGGCTTAACGTGCTTTCCGAGGTACGACCAGACCAGTGCAAATTTTATATTCCTGCTTCTTGCACAGCGGCCGCACTCGCTAACACTACGCCACGGAGGCTGTCAATATTCTATGTATTATATTGAAACTGTGTAAGACCGAGAGAGACTATTGTTTTTTTTAATTAATTATAAACTAGCGCTTGACCGCAATCCTGCCTGATGGTAAGCAGTGATGCGATCGTTGATAGTAAAGCGCGCTAGTTTATTAAGAGCCTATTCATTCAGAAAAACTGAGCGAATAGGAAGGAAGACGGCAGTTGAGCGAGCTGATGCAATGTTAAACCCAACAACACAACCAACGATGCTGCGCCAAAGGGAGATTGATCTGAAGACCCTCCACGACCAAACTCAAAACACAACAACACTAGGTGCATCGTACCCGACACACATCACAACACAACTGCTCAGACCCGTCCGCCGTACGGTTTCACCAGACATCATGCCGGAACACGACAAATCGCTTGGCGACAAGGCTTGGTCTAGTGGGTGGTAACTTCTGCCGGCGGCCGATGTTATGCCTACCACCGACAAAATTTAAACTATTGTGATATAGTACTAAAGTTATTTTATACATATGTATGTAGAAGCTGATGGTGTAGGGTGAGATGTCCAACAGTGAGCCAGTGGTACACATTGAGCCACCATTATTACTTTGTAAATGCTTCGTTTCCAATCCGTGCTTGGACACGAATATACTCGGTTTTTACTGCGCCGCCTGCTGGTAAGTCGGGAACTAGCTAGCGTCAAAGATGTCCGTGTGGCGGATCGCAATACGATTTTCGGCGATAAAACGCAATAAAACGTAAATATTACCTTTTCGTATTACTTCTGTTATGCATACTTTTATTATGTGACATTTATAATACCTAATATAGCGTTTATTTGGCTATCGTATGCAACTAAAATCACTACAGTAACTCTTTTCATTTGTTTTGAAGATCACCTTAAACGTTGAATGATGGGTGTAGTACACAGTGAACCGCGAACATAGTAATAACATTGTTGTTGTTTCAGCATAGGGCGAATCAAAGCAGCGCCTAGGAAAATTGGAGGCCACACAAAAGAACTCATGTTGCAAACCATGTTGCTAGTAAAAGATGGACGTTTCATATTTAAAAATAAAAAACATTGTCAAAAACATTTAATTAATAAAGTTGATTACTTAGTAACATTTACAAGGCATTTTATAGCTTTACCTTAGTTTTGTAGCACAAATAGTCATAATTTATTGTAAAATAAATAGGAAGCTTCACTGAGTACATGTTGGTTCACTATTGACCAGGCCCCGGTTCAGAGTGTCCCACGTGGTGGACTCAGTGAGCCATTTGCCATCTTTTAAAAAAACTTAAATATATACTATCTTGTTGCGTTTGGTTCTAAAATGAATATGCAAAAATATAGCCAGATATATGGAAAGTCCTCTAGTAAAAAAAAATCTTCATTATCTTTAGAAACAGCTGAGCTATGAATGTGCAACTTTTTCATGGTTCACTGTTGGACACCTCACCCTACGTTGTTAAAAAGGGTGTATCTGACATCGACGCACAAACGTGTATCATGGATCCAGTACATGATTCTGAACACCCCAGTGGTGGAATTTTCGTCGGCTTTAATTAATTAATTCGCTAATTACACTAAAACTCGCAAAGAAAACAAAACTCGAAAAACTATCTTATCAGCTAATTTAATAGAGTTCACATCAGGGATCAACGTCATACCTACAAACCCGCACGGCGGCACGCTTGCAACGTTCAAAGGTCGAGCCGACACATTTTTTTAAACACTGTGAATTCAGTACCCGTTCATTAACGATATAAATGCCTATCATAATTTTATTAGTGGCAGGCGGTGTAGCCTTTTCGCGAAGTTTGCGTTACGATGTCAGACACATCCTGTATAAATAAATATTCTATTAATAGATTCTACTCTGATTTGGTTTCGTACATGGCTATAATTATTAAGTTTACGGTAAAAAACGTTTATTTTTCTAATAAATACAATTTAACATGACACAAGTATATTTAAATTTGTGAATACTTAGTTTTAGTTAACTTGGTATAATTTTGTTTAATGAGTTAGGTATGAGCAGTTATTACTTACATCACATATTTGAACTTTGAATCATAATATCGGTGGTAAGTCATAACATCGGCTGCCGGCAGATGTTACCACCCATCAAAGTCGGCAAAGTCTTGCCTCCAATGTCCTTATCTCCATGATGTCTGGTGAAGCCGTCCGGATGACGGCTCTGAGCAGTTGTGTTGCGATGTGTGCCGGGTACGACGAGCCAAATTTGATGTAAATTCTTTGTAATTCACTGTCATTTGCCTTTTTATGACGATAGAAACGAATTATGCAGAAAGAAAGAAAGAAAATACATTTTATCAGCACAGACTTGAAAATAAACATAAATTAATTAGGTCGCGACAGAAAAAAATCAAATATACAATAAAAACCCCGACAAACACAGCAGAACAGTAAATGCGCCATTTCTTTTTTGTCATTTTGATGTTTATAACAGTATTTAACTCATCGAATCGTAATTTAACAGCCATAAAAGATATCATAACGCAGAAATGATGGCTCATTTAATATTCACATCAAATAAATGGACGGTTTCCCCGAAATATAATTCGCAGCGAATTATAAATACATTACCTATACGTAAATTACAGAACGAAATAAAATGTTTTTTCATAATATTAGACATTATATTAAAGTGACCTCCAATTTGGAAAAGTATTTTTGTCGATCGCTTTTTTTAATATTATATTGTATTGGATTACCTGTAGCTAAATACGATGACCCACGTTGGTGCAATGGTTCAGCAGCTTGATAATTTAAAAGAGTGTCCATGGAGTTTCTTGCCCGTTCTTCTCCATAGGTACCTACTCTTTGGAATGGGCGACTAGCTTCACCTTACTGACTGACCGACCTTCTGACAATTCAAAAGTGCCTGTAACTGGTTTATTTGAAATAAATGATTTGATTTGATTTGACTGTTGAGCTGCGTGTCGGGAGTTCGATTCCCGCACAGAACAAGTATTTATATGACCTATAGGAGTTTAAGTGTTTGTAAATACGTGAGTGCATTTACAAATATTGAAACTCACATACACAGACAGCCAGACCCTAGGCTATAGGAGCATCCCAGGTCCGGAATACAGGAGTAATCAAAATCAAACGTCATTTATTAAAATTAGGCTGAGAATCAGCACTTTTTGAACGTCAATATTACATAAGAAAGTCCCCCAAAACGCCCACTCATCGACACTTCCCAGTGTATTCGCTGGGAAGAAGAAGTGGCGGAACAAACTGCCCAGCAGCACAGCTGTCTGATCAAGTAAAAAAAACACATGACTTTATACAATACTATTTAAAAAAAATAACAACTTTATTTCTTTTATATAGGTAGTGAATTCAGTTCTTAAATTAATTTTTATCGGTCGCTATGTTATGCCAAGAAGCGTACAAATTTCACTAGGATTTCCTATGCGGATCTGATAAATCGGTACAAAATATTAAGCTTGGAGCACAGGCGTACACTGCTTATGGTTGTGATGCTGTTTGGCATATGCAACAACAGGTTTGATTGTTTGGAGCTTGTAAATGAAATATGTTATGTGGTACCTAGAATTGCAAGTAGGCGTGAAGTACGAGCAACCCGCTTGTTCTACACAGAGCAATGTAGAACAAATGCTGGGGAGAGGGCTCCTCTTCGCCGATTATTGGAAATTTATAATTCCTATTTTGCAAATTTAGATATTTTCGCTCTTAACCAGAGCGAGTTCAGAAAAATGGCTATTGATTTACTTTCTGGTAATCCTTAACTCTTATTGTTTCTTGCTGATGTTTGGTGTGACGTGATTGTGCCCATGGACCATATCTGGACGGGGCACGCTGTCTTGAATTTGTTTGTGTGATTTTTAGGGTTTAGTTTTATCATTCGTTACTTTCTCACTGTCTCCTTCTGTATACGTCCGTTTCCTTATGTCTTGTACAAACAATGTGATCCCGTGGACATTGGTGTGGGTTATATGTTTGTTTACTGTATTATACATTATCTAGATTGTTAACATTGTAACATGTAACTGTTTTTTGTCCCTAATAAATAAAATAAAATATTTATTCATCATGTCATAATGGAAAACGATCTTTTCCTGATTGGCCTGGGTCTTGGATGTTTATCTATATATGTATCTATTATAAATATAGTATCGTTGAGTTAGTATCCCATAACACAAGTCTCGAACTTACTTTGGGGCTAGCTCATTCTGTGTGATTTGTCCGTATATATTTATTTATTTTTTAATATATATAAACTAGCTCTTGACCGCAATCCCGCCTGATGGTAAGCAGTGATGCAATCGTTGATGGTAAAACGCGCTAGTTTATTAAGAGCCTATTAACTCAAAACTGGACGAATAGGAAGGAAGACGGCAGTTGAGCAAGGTGATGCAATGTTAAACCCAACAACACGACCAACGATGCTGCGCCAAAGGGAGATTGATCTGAAGACCCTCCACGACCAAACTCCCAACACAACAACATTAGGCGAACATTAGACATTACACATTTATAAATAAATGAAAACAAAGTTATAAATGTCACAATACGATGACTTTTCACTAGTCAAATAAATAAATAAGTCTACGTTAATCTGTAACAACAATGAAATTATTTATCACATTATGCCGGCTAGCCACGGCAGAATACCAGCATAAATAATAACTAGTGAAATAAAAACAGCCGTACGATGCCATCAGGCTGACCGCTTTTGGTCGGTCGATGGATGACCACCTTGATAAACCAAGACCACTCCATGTCTCGAAGAGCATTCGTGAACCTTTACCGATCTTTACGTCTAAGTTATGAAATCTGGCAACCTATTTTATGAAGGGGTATCGTGTTAGTCAGTAACTGGGTTATGGAGGTCAGATAGATAGCTCTCTGCAAAATATCATTTGTATTCGGTTAGACTGGAAGCTGACTCCAAAGTAGTTAGGAAAAGGCAGACGTGTGACCCACCAGTACATTGGTCTTTGCATCCAATGCTGTTATAAGTAACATTGTTGTATTGTTCATTTTTATACCACGTTATACAGTATGTTAAGAAAACCCTGTCCGACCCGTGAAGGTGTTGTTAGGTATCGATAACTGATTCTACTAATGGATACAAAACCGGGCTAAACTTAAAAAAAAAACCCTAAAAAAATAAATATTATTTCGCAAAAAGAGGTAACTTAATAAATGTGCCATAAGCACCCTTCCGCGGGCGGCGTGCGGCGGGTGGCAGTGCACGCGGCACGTGGTCGCATCGCTATTCGCTCACAATAATACCGGTGTTGTCACTTTTTTATAAAGTACCAAATTTCAGGGAAGTTGGAATTAATTCGCGGGAAAAAAAGATTATTTCAAAATTCATTTGTTTCAATTCAATTTTATATTATACTAGCTGACCCGACAGACTTCGTCCTGTCAAAAAGATTTGTAATGTGACAGTTTTTGTGCCTACGTATTTTAAAAAATTCTCCTGAACAGAACCGTCACCCTGGTGATAGGGCGTTGTGAATAAAAAATAATTAAATAAAACATATATAAGGATTTAAAAGTAAGTAATCGCTTTATTGTTAATCATGTGAATCATAATTATTATTCAAAATCAAAATCAAAAGTCATTTATTCAAATTAGGCTGAGAATCAGCACTTTTTGAACGTCAATATTACATAAGACAGTCCCCCAAAACGCCCACCCATCGACACTTCCTAGTGCTTTCGCTGGGAAGAAGAAGTGGCGGAACAAACTCCCCAGCAGCACAGCTGTCTGTTCATTTTTAAAAGAACACATGACTTTATACAATACTATGTATAGTGATGAACACGATAAAATACAACAACAATGATATTATTTACCATATGCCAGCTACCACGCCAAAATACCAGCAAAGCAAAACAATATATTTATATTTAAATGAAAATGTAATTAACTAAAAACTTATTACTTAACTAAGAAGCCCCAGGCATAAAGGGCGTGACAGCTTACATATTTATGTAATGTAAAAAAGTAAATTATATGAACTCATATAACGTATCAATAAGCTAATTCCTGAGAAAGAACACAAACATTGTCCTGAGTTAATCAGAGCGACCATTCTTATCATTTAAATAATCATTCACGGAATAATATGCCTTTGAACAAAGCTTGGATTTGATTTTTGCTTTAAATGCATTGTAAGGCAAGTCTAGCAAAGGAGTTCCACAGGGACCATGTATCATGTTTTTGATAACTACCTCATGCAATCCAGGATCTACTTGTACATTAGGGATTTCAGCTGATATCACTGCATCAACTTCATTTGGCCTTATCTTTTCAACCAACCAAATCAAAATGTGTGCATGTGGCAATCCTCGTTTCTGCCACTCCACAGAATACATCCAGCAGCATGTCTCACCAAACACATTATGTTTTACGATGAAATCCATTAAAGATTTCAACTTTTGTCTAAAGACTCTGGCTGTAATATCATGACGATCAATGGGTGATTGCCCAGGGAATAACTCCTGCTTGATTTCTATCCATTGCGGATTGCATGTAAATGTGATGAACAAATCTGCTGTACCATAATGACGAACATACGACATGGCATCTTGCGCATATTCGTGCATATGCCGAGGGCTTCCGATGTATGTTGCTGGAGGAATAGTCATCCGACCGACATTCTGTGCATTTCCATCAGTATTAATCGCATCTCGAAGGTGAATATACTCTTCAGATCGGAGTTTGGTTTGATTCAACCTGATGAATGTTAAGCTCTCCGTTTCAATTTTAACATACATGTCAACAACATATTTGTGATATAATCGCAGACATTTCAATATGTGATTATCTTCATTTTCCCGAATCATTAGGCGGTATGAATCATTGAACTGACTTTTTTGTTGGTTTCAGAACCTGTAAAAAGATTTTGTTTTAATAACATTCAAATATAAAATTAAAATACATAATATAGTGACTGAGATATTATCGTCATAGCTAAACTAATATTTTAGTTACCTGTAATGGGATTTATCATTTTTATTGAGAAATCGTAGCCATCTTCACCTTGCTAAAATATAATGGGATATTGCAGTGCATCATATGAGCGGTGTGTTTCCTTTATACGTTGTAATAGATCATTCCGACGATGTAAAACAATATCACGGGATTCCAAGGTTTCTCCAACTTCATCAATAGTTGGTGCATTAAAACGTCTTGTATGTTGACCTGCCGGTGTTTTATCAGCTCTGATTACAATTTTGTGATTATCGGATGGCATCAGATCCAGGGCAGTTTTAAACAATATAATCAATTGATTGTGTTGATGAAATAAAGTTTGTAATTGTTCTACAATAGACCTCTTTACTAAATTGTTATGTGCACAACGCAGATCAATTTCTTGTGGTGAATTGCCCATAAAATAAATTTGCAGGAATTTGTTGTCGCTATCTGACACTGGTAACAGTGAACCTGCTCTGTGATATATTTGCCCTTGTATCTGTAAATAAAAAAAAAATATTATGGTGTGGTATAAATTAATGGATTGTCAGTGATCAAACTTAAATAATATTTGATCTTAAAAAGTATATATTTAGTTTTAACTAATATCTATCAAATATAAAATATAATAAAAGTGTCACTGAAACTGAATCACCATATAATATGATGACAAAGTGATATATAAGTGATTAAGAAATTGAAGATTAGTCACATCTTAACGTTGGTGACAGAAAATTTTGTTCGCTAAAATAATTATGAGTAACTATTTAAGTATACATACCTTGAAAGTTGGCATAAAATTTTCCCGAACTACATTTGTTGCCCCAAATGAAGTCATTTGAAAGCAATTGTTATATTGTTGGATATGTGTCAAAAAGTGTATAGAATCTGTTCCTATTCCTGAAACCAATGAGTACAATGGTTCTGGTGGTGGATCCAATGGTATCAATTTCACTTTACCATTTGCGCAACACAATCCATTGGCTTCATTTTTTTATTTTAATGCCTTACAGTGTGAGCAAACCGAGTTCATAGAACCAATAACAACACATTGGTAGTTACTGTAGTCAATTGACACATCGTAACTGAAAGCAGCTCGATTCAAACTTGCGCGATTATTAGTTGAATGTCGCGCTCGCGCTTCACGCATTTGTGATATCCGAATTCTTTTACGTTCATTTCCGTCGTCACGTACTTGTGCAGTACGATTAGATCGGTAATTAGCTTGGTTTGTAGCATTTCTGGTTCTTCTACCTAAATTGCTTCGTCTTATAGGAGGCATATCAAATATAAATTATTTTTTCACTAATCACGAACTAAACAAACACTAACGAACTAAACACTTTGCACAAAACACGATATACGAATTTGTTTCGTGTATCAGTTGACAAAAGCAAACTCAGTAGATAAGGTAACAGACAACTTTTTTTTTTTAATTTGATATGACTTGAAGTCAAATTCTTTTAAGCCGTACGAATTGTTTTATTTATTTAATATCTGGATATTAAAAATAATAAAATACTGTTGGTAACGCGATTTTTGTTTGACTGATGTAATGACGTGGAAACTGATGCATTTTATCTCGCGTGCCGAAACTAATACAAAAGAAACTCGAGTTTCGGAACGCGACATTAAACTGTGCCGAAACTAATACAAAAGAAACGCGAGTTTCGGAACGCGACATTAAACTCCTCCAACTATGTATTCTGTGCTCCAACGCACACACGCACGTTAGGAACACACCTACATTGCTTAGACAACAGTGAACTTTATACCATAGCAATAAAGCTCAAATTGACTACGTTTTAGTTACAAATCATTTGTATGGGAAAAAGAAAAGGGCTATTTTTAGGGTTTTTCCAGCAATAATTCTATTTTTTCTCGCCGTTAGAACCATCCTTGAACTTCAACGAACATTTTAAAAAAAGATTTGGCCAAATTGGTCCAGGCGTTGTTGAGTTATGAGCTTACAAACACATTTTGCGATTCATTTTTATATTATATTTGGTCATGTGTTAACCTAACCTTTATTATCCTTATGGGTCGGACAGGGTTTTCTTAACATATTGTAAACAGTTTGTTCAGAATAAGCAACTGAATCAATTCCAATCATTTTTTGTTATATTTTTTCACAAATACCTATATTTTAAAAATGATGCAGTATGGTTACCGAGCGCACTGACAGCGGATCATAGTGTCCTAGAGCGGCGTGTTGACCATATTTTTTTAAGGACAACCAGGTAACATAATAAGCTCATAACTTTGTGATTTTTCATGATAGGTTTCTGAAATTTTGTACATAAATACTTTACATAAAAATACTGGACATGTGTTTCGCGTTTCGCGTATGGGTACAAAAAATAACGTTGTTTAGTTAAGATGTCAAAGAAAAGTGAGTAAAAAAGCCCTGCCTCTCGCTCCACCAAGTGCGGGCGGAGCATCACATCAAATGACCTCACTCTTTTGATGATTTCCCACCTAGAACAAAAAAAAAGCTAGCCGAAAGGAAAATTATGTAGAACCTTTACACGATGATACTTACTCATCATGAACAGTCTTCACCCACCGCTAAGTTTAAGACTCAACTCTTCTGTGCCATGCATTCCTTTCCTGTGCTACCTTCAACTAGAACTTTTCCGCGATTCCTTACTATCATTATAAGACACAAAATATGATATTGGATCGCGTAGAAACACGGTCATCATCATCATCATTTCAAACGAAAAACGTCCACTGCTGGACATAGGCCTCCCCCAAGGTGCTCCACGCTACGTCTTCCGGTGCGTGGTTGCCACTCGAGAACCCGCCGGCCCCATCGGGCATCGGTCCTACGGCAATGTGTCCAGCCCACTGCCACTTTAGTGTTGCAATTCTTCGGGCTATGTCGGTTACTCTCGTTCTGCGGATCTCCTCATTCCTGATTCGATCGCGTAGTGAAACCCCAAGGATAGCCCTCTCCAATGCCCTTTGAGTGACTTTGAGCCTTCTTATAAGGCCCATTGTTAGCGACCACGTCTCAATTCCATAAGTCATCACTGGCAACACGGTACCAAAATCAAAATGTTCAGATTTGTATTAAGATAAATACTGGCCACCCTACCCACATTCCTCACAACATTAACCGCAGATAACTCATGAAAAAGCATCTCCACCCTTTAATGGCACTATGAAGTACCATTATGCCCCGTAGTGTCAGACGGTGCCGTCGAGTGACACTTCAGTAGACGCGTCATAATTCTATACCGTGAATAAACTCGGTAAGGTTTAGCGAGTACTGAAAGCGACGCGATAGATAACATAGAGGGTAACTTGTATGTATATCTAAATTTTTCTGTTTAATTACAAACTAGTGCTTGACTGCAATCCCGCCTGATGGTAAGCAGTGATGCAATCATTGATGGTAAAGCGCGCTAGTTTCTTCTTCTTCTTCTTCAGCCTCCCCCCAAAGCCACAATGGCCTCCCCCCAAAGGCTTTCCACGCTGACCGGTCTTGTGCTGCCCGCATCCATCGGCTAGACGCGACCTTCAGCAGGTCATCGGCCCACCTTGTTGGGGGCGTCCCTACGCTGCGTCTTCCTACTACGTGGCCGCCACTCCAGAACCTTGCTGCCCCATCGGCCATCGGTTCTCCGAACAATGTGCCCTGCCCACTACCACTTAAGTTTAGCGACTCGCAGAGCTATGTCAGTGACTTTGGTTCTTCTGCGGATCTCCTTATTTCTGATTCGATCACGCAGAGAAACTCCGAGCATAGCTCTTTCCATTGCCCATTGTGTGACTCTGAGCCTTCGTATGAGGCCCATTGTGAGCGACTAGTTTATTAAGAGCATATTCACTTTAAAAAACTGAATGAATAGAAAGGAAGACGGCAGTTGAGCGAGGTGATGCAATTTTAAATCCAATAATACGACCAACGATGCTGCGCCAGAGGGTGATTGATCTGGAGACCCTCCACGACCAAACTCCCGACACAACAACATTTGGCGCATCGTACCCGGCACACATCGCAACACAACTGCTCAGACCCATCCTCCGTACGACTTCACCAGACATCATGCCGGAACACGACGAATCGCTTGGCGGCAAGACTTTGTCTGGTGGGTGGTAACTTCTGCCGGGGGCCGATGTGGCCTACCACCGAGAAAAGATCGAGTTTGTTTGTTTTTTCTGCTTTCACGCCGTAACTACTGAACCGATTACTTTGAAATTTTGCAGACGTAAAGTTAGAAGTCCGGATTAAATAATAGGGTACTTTTTATCCTGGAAAATTTGATGTTCCCGAGGGAAAATAAAAATATTGCTAGGTTCATACCAATTTGGTGATAGATGGCGCTCTGTGTCGTTTAAAACAAGGTAATGTATTGCAAACGAATATGCACATTTAAACTTAGAAGCTACATGATACGATAATTATTCCTCAAAAATGAGAAATCTAAAATGTTATTGTGTCGGGAGTTTGGTCGTGGAGGGTCTCCACATCAATCTCCCTCTGGCGCAGCATCGTTGGTCGTGTTGTTGGGTTTAACATTGCATCACCTCGCTCAACTGCCGTCTTCCTTTCTATTCACTCAGTTTTTTAAGTGAATGGGTTTAATAAACTAGCGCGCTTTACCATCAACGATCGCATCACTGCTTACCATCAGGCGGGATTGCGGTCAAGCGATAGTTTATAATTTAAAAAAAAAGGAAAGAAAGAAACACACTTTCCGATTTATAACATTAGTAAGAATTAGTTTTATTTGTTTACCCGTTGCCAGTTTTCCTTAAATAAAACTCGCAGTCAACAGCTTCGCATCGCATCGCATCGCAGTAACACACGACCTTTGTATAAGTTTAGTCACATCATACCCAGACAAGGGTGTATATGATAAACGATCATTACTCACAGGACTTGTACAGTCAACCGCACGTCTGTAGCCAGAATAACATCGCCTTTATATCCTAGGAGTAAGCGCGGTTTTCGTTGTTTAAGTGTGCCTTTTGTCGTTGATCGTACCACCGGGTTTTTGCGAGTCCACTTCCAGAATGGGTAGTTAAAATAAATGGACTGAAGTTATTGTTCAGGAGTGTTTCATACGGCCCCTTTGCGGACCTGATAATGTTTAATATACAATGCGGTACGGGTTTCTTATATTTACCTGTACACTTTATATTTATACCTTGACTCTGTCAGTGAAAGATTGCCGCCTTATTCATAAACGCTGCTTAAAGTTAACTAGTAATTAGCAATTATTTAAACATACTGTTACGAATGCACCTTATGTCGAGGACATAAGGTTCAATATCGCGTGACATGCAGTGCGTAACTTTTAAGCTCTATAACTCGAGATCTAGACATCGTATAGGTGTAATATAAAAACGCATTCCTAGACTTAAGGTGGCCTATCGAATGGTACAGGTTTTATCAATTTTGTCAACTAAGTGACGACATCGAAATTTCTAGAAACCCGTTTCGGGGAATTACCGTAGGTACCTACTGAATGTACTCGAAGTTATGCGCTATTATTATTACGTCTAGACGATTCTGGAATGTTCGATCAGCTGGCCTATATATAGCGCCGTGACGCCGGCGCCGAGTCAGTCTACACTTGACTACCGATACGAAAACAGCGATACTTAAGATGCGATCTTTGAGAATACCTACTGCGACAACTGTAACGAGAACTGTGAGTACTACGTGAAGTAACATTTGTAGTGTTATTGTGTGTTTACGACACGGACTTCGTGGACGTAAGGGAAGACTTCGGTGCAACATCAGCAGCATTCTACTTGTCATTGCCTACAATCGACTGTATCTTCGTTGCCAATAAACATCGCCACCCTTAACCGGCGTTTTAGTACCCCTAGCCCGTAACAATACATTTTAGACGTTTGCACGTCACTAAGCTTTGATCATCGTTTGTGAATGAACCCATTAAACTCTGTGGTGTTTATTCATAAAGGATAATTTAAGTGACGTTAGAAGTTCAAAAATGTTTTATTAAAGAATTGCTAATCACTAGTTAACTTTAAGCAGCGTTTATAAATAAGTTGGAATGTGCTCAATGATGGTATACAAAACTAACACAACCATTGGCGTACCCAGCTTGTGGACTAGGGGGGGAGTCAGAGCTAGAGGAGGGGGGGGGGGGCAAGTCAGATTTTTAGGGTTGAATCATCCTCGGCTATTTTTGTCTTACAAACTACACAAACACATCCACATGAAGCATTAGGTATTTGTAGTTTAGTGTGTGTGGAGGCATGAGGAACGGGGAGTAAGGCTGCCTCATCCTCCATAGAAAAGGGTGGATCCTCCGGCCAGACGGGGCACTTACCTAATGGTTTGTTTTGGCAAGTTGTATGTATGCTAACTGCACGGTAAACTCTGATTGCGAGATGTAGAATTCGTGTGACGTCAGTATGACGCGTTACTCCATGTGTCGTTTGTAGGTACCGCTACAGTATGTAGGGCAAATAGACGCAAACGATCCTGTATAAGTCCCCGTTTATACTTTTATTAGTAATTAGGTGTGTTCATAGGGCAGCTGCCCCCACCTCCCTTGGGTACTAAATTTGCTGCCGGCTATAGGTACCTACATTCACACATACACTCGTTTTTCCGCAGACTGTGTTAGTAAAAGCTCCAAATAAAGCAACAGAACAAATAACTTCACACCATTAAATTTCGTCATATTTTTTTTTTTAATAATTATAATCTAGCCCTTGACCGCAACCCGCCTGATGGTAAGCAGTGATGCGATCGTTGATGGTAAAGCGCGCTAGTTTATTAAGAACCTATTCACTCAGAAAAACTGAGCGAATAGGAAGGAAGACGACAGTTGAGCGAGATAATGCAATGTTAAACCTAACAACACGACCAACGATGCTGCGCCAAAGGGAGATTGATCTGAAGACCCTCCACGACCAAACTCCCAACACAACAACATTAGGCGCATCGTACCCGGCACACATCGCAACACAACTGTTCAGGCCCGTCCTCCGTACGGCTTCACCAGACATCATGCCGGAACACGACAAATCGCTTGGCGGGAAGACTTTGTCTGGTGGGTGGTAACTTCTACCGGCGGCCGATGTTATAGCCTACCACCGAGAATGCGTATACGTACATATAATACGTATCTGTACATACGTGTACGTATAATACTTAACTGTAGCAAAATGATAGAAGTCACGAAAATCTATGGAATTTTGACATTACGGTGTATTGCCGCCGTGACATAACTGCACCGTTTTCCATGAAAATCCGAGTTAAATCGACTTAGAACTGAAATCGTTTTCTTTCGTGGCAGTATCGTCAATACCTTGCACAAAGCGTGTCTACAAACCTCTATTCTTCCACAGTTTTTAATGAATTTTATCTCCATAACAGATCGCCTCCTCCTTGCTCTCTTCCACGTCATAAAACGCAGGCTATCGTCAGCAGAACTGGAGATTATCTGCAGATATTAATTTATACGGTGACACCCTACTCAGAGATTTTATTGTTCCCCCAGAGTTGTCAAGAGGTCCTCGATCCTCTATACTTCTATACAATGTGAATGACTTGTGGGATGTGAATGAAAATTATGAATATTTAAGAGTCTTATAAAAGGACAGTTTAAAGTAATGATAAACGTAGATTAACATAAGTGCTTTATTTACTGGCGCCCAACCAAAAGAAATTTAAAAATACCCTCAGAATTTTAAAGGAAATCTCGAACAAAACAATGTTGCTCGGTGATAAAAATAAATCCATACTATCATAAAAAAACTTTTTATAAGTCTCTTGTTTACTAGTCAGTGTGTACTAGTTTTTAGAAAAATGAAAAATATGTAATTTCCCGCTACTATCACTTATGACAAGCTAATGTAATTCATTATATTTATTTATTTATTATTATGATTGGGGGGTATTCGAGTGTGGTATCAATATTCATTCCTTCTCTGTATGAGAGGAGACCTGTGCTCAGCAGTGGGACGATAAAAAAAGGCTGTGGATGGATCAATATATCATTAACGTTCAATTTTAACACATACTTGGTGTCATTATTTTACTTTTAATGTATAAGAATAACAACTAATGAGGCGGTATACCATCAGGACTATCTTTGTATCTAGTATCGCATATAATAATAAATCATAAATCGCGTAATAGGTCGCATAGTCAGAAGAAAATTACTTGATGAAAAAACCGATTCTAAAACGAATGCGATAAATGATGTACCATTTCCCAACATTAAAACCTCCGCGCTAGATAGGCGGGAACCATTGTCGCCCATTGCTCGTTACTGGCGCGAAGTTTTTATCAACATCCACAATTTTCTTGCCACTTCATTAGTCTATTGGCGACGGCGATACCAACTCTATTTTTCAGTTCTTCAACTGTCAAATATACTATATGTCCACGGACTAAGGTTGACGTTTGAACAAATTTTGTTTGATCGACTATGAGTTTATTTTTGCAGTAATGTCAAAGTACCAATGACATGACGTGGCATTTCTTTTTGCAAAATGGAAAAATCACGGTGATTCGGTCACAATGGAATTAAGTTAGATCGAAGTGGGATGAGCCTATTTTTTGCAACAGTTTCCATAACAATGACTCGATGGAGCGTCTCGAAGTGAAATAGTTTTGCGAAAAACAAAATGGCGAGTCATCTTGTTTTTTTTTTCTGTTTCATTTGATAAAGGCGGGTTGATAGTGGACGCAATTTCGTTCCGAATTCGTGTTTTTTCTTGTTTCACATTTATCAACGGGAGTGGTGTGTAGGTAGGTACTCTTTTAGGTTATTTTGTTTTTGTACGCTTTTGTCAGTTAATAGTAGACGGGTTCACGCGAGTCTGTCACGATAATATGATTGGTTGATCTTAGAGTCGTGGTGGCCTATTGGTTAAAACATCAGCCTCTCAAGTATGAGTGTGCGGGATCGATTCCAGGTCAGGCAAGTACCAATGTAACTTTTCTAAGTTATATATACTTTGGACACCAATGACTGATTAAAAGGTGAAGGAAAATATCTTGAGGAAAACTGGACTCTAAATTTGAAATCGCCAACCCGCATTGAGCAAGCGTGGTCGATCGTCGATTACGCTCAATCCTTCTCTGTATGAGAGGAGACCAGTGCCCAGCAGTGGAACGATAAAGGTTGATGATGAAATGGAACTGTCGTTGGTCATCATTTTTCTTTATCTTTTCCCAACCATGTTAGGGTCAACTTCCAGTTTAAACAAATCCAGTTTTTATCGCTTCCCTATCTGACCTCTACAACAATCCAGTCACTGGGTAATAAAAACATCCTAGAATTTTAAACAAACATTCTAGGCTAACATAAACATTTTACCGTTGAAATGATGTCATTACACCAAACTCACGGCATCAACAAAGCCGCAAAAAACTACTAAAAGACTGGCAGTAGATATACCCAAACACACATAAACCAGCTTTTTTCATTTCCCTGTAAAGCCCTGATATCCCCCGTATTCCTCTGAAGATATGTGAACATTACATTACTGCTTTTACGTCCCATATTTGGTTCGACGAAACAAAAACTGTTTTTCTCTGTTGCGACAAACGAGGGTGTCGATGTATGACCTGCTATTTTTAATTTTCGTACAGCAGCACAGATGTTTCAGCTAGAATTAATGACGATTTATCTTAGCTGATGTGCCCCGGAGTCCTAAATCGACAGTACATGAAATGATCGTGAATTGGGAACAAGAATTATACTATAGTGATGCTAATTTACCATCTTTATAAATTTGTCACTCCAACACAATTACATTGTCATTATGCTTAAAAGTTTGTAATCGTCTAATTTCATGATGATCGATCATTTTTTTTTAATAAATTATAAACGAGTATATAAAAGAGGAATGAAAATAAATAGAGGGCATCAAAAAATTCATCCGCATCGCTGTCAACAGGAAACGTGCCCAAAAGGCTGGCAGCATTGCCACGTTGTATGGCGATGCTGATTCTTTGGCCAAAAAATAGCCCAGCCCTCTGGTCACGTGAAGAAAATGAAAAAAAAAATTAAATAAAAAAAAAAAACATTGTACTTGTACATAATTTTATTTTTTTAACGTCTTAAATTATGTAAATCTTAGCCACTAAATTAATGTGAAGAGTTGAATAAATACCTTAGTAAATTTAGTTATAAACTAACGCTTGACCTCAATACCGTCTGATGGTAAGCAGTGACGCAATCGAAGGTGGGCGTCTCGTAATGGAATGGTGATATAATGACATTGCTGATTGTCATTATTATAAAACCCGTTAATAGAAATGATTTTCTAGAAACTAACACTCAATTTAAGCATTGATAAGTGATTTCATAATGACCGAATGGCGTCCGAAGATCGACAAAATGGCGTTCCTATGACTTTCCAGTGGTCACTAGTGATCGACCACTGAAAAGTCATAGGGACGCCATTTTGTTCGGTCAATCAATCGGTCATTATGAGATCACTGTTTGACTATTATGATACTATTGCAATGGCAGTAGGCCCTTGTATGTAAACAAACAAAACTTATTCACACACTCACCAACATGCATCCTATAGAACACCGAAAGGCTGGCTACCCTACGCCTGTGCTCTGGCTTTACTGATATTCAGTCACAATTTAATTACACCAGAAAATGGTGACGCTGCCAGAAAACTAATTTTTCCATTAAACATACGCGTTTTGTGGCAGTGGCTGAATAACAACATATCTGCCTCTACTCAGCGACAAGCAGGTATTTCAGGGATTTCAGTAGGTACATATACCACGTTATTTTTTATTTATACGAAACCTGAATATAATTTATCCAGAATAATCAACTGAATTGATTCCAATCATTTTTACATCATGTTATATTTTTCCCAAATACGCTTAGAAATTGTGGTTAATTGACCATAGTACTTCGCGCGCGCAATAGCTGATGCCAGAGGTCAACGCACCGCGCTCGCCCGCCCGAGCGGAGCTTTGACCATATTTTTGTTGGGACAACTAAGTAGAATAGCAAGCTCATAACTTAGTGGCTTTTCATTATATCTTTTTGGAATATTGTACATAGATTGTTTACTTAAAAATACTGGACACGTGTTTCGGGATTCGAATATACAAAAAATAATATTGTATAGTAACGACTCACAGTTCCCGTCTTAAGAAAAATATTGTCATATTATTCTAAAGATGTTTGCTACGACAGCGCTACGTAACACGTAGTCAGCTCGCGTAGCACGTAGGTGGCGTAGTCAATCTGACGTAGAACGGTTACGGCCTACGCGGCTACGAAATGTTGTGTCTGATTTCATTGTATTCTAGTGCGTAACAAGTAACGCTAAATGGAGTAGAAATTATAATAGACTAGTGGCCGGCCCCGGCTTCGCACGGGGGCAATCCTAATACTAAATACACTACAGAAAAACTGTGAACGTTGCATAAAAACATAGCGGTCCGCTGCTGTAAATCTGTAATATTTTCGAAAATATTCATTTAAATCAAATGCTATAAAGGGCGATATATATCTATATTAAATCAACAATGTATTTAAGGTAGGTATTAAATTGGATAAGGATTAATGCTGTATTGGTTAAAATCGCTTCGAAAATTAGCCAATATTAATAGTAAAAACTAGTTTTTTTTTTATAATTATAAACTAGCACTTGACCGCAATCCCGCCTTATGGTAAGCAGTGATGCGATCGTTGATGGTAAAGCGCGCTAGTTTATTAAGAGCCTATTCACTCAGAAAAACTGAGCGAATAGGAAGGAAGACGGCAGTTGAGCGAGGTGATGCAATGTTAAACACAACAACACGACCAACGATGCTGCGCCAAAGGGAGATTGATCTGAAGACCCTCCACGACCAAACTCCCAACACAACAACATTAGGCGCATCGCACCCGGCACACATCGCAACACAACTGCTCAGACCCGTCCTCCGTACGTCTTCACCAGACATCATGCTGGAACACGACAAATCGCTTGGGGGCAAGGCTTTGTCTGGTGGGTGGTAACTTCTGCCGGCGGCCGATGTTATGGCAAATGACAAAAAAATGTTATTATGGGATATCCATAACAGATAGACATATACCATCGCGGACTTTTCTGTAGACCTTTTCAATGTGTACAATATTTAGTACATTATTTTGATAAATTTCGGAAGGTTCCGCCAGCGTTTCACTGCAAACGCGGAAAAAATGTAATTATTTACGACATCACATTATCAATCTCAAAAATAATGGTATTTCTCCACAATTTAATGGATGTTATTATACATATAAACCTTCCTCTTTAATCACTCTATCTATTAAAAAAAACAACATCAAAATCCGTTTCACAGTTAAAATTTAATCATACAAAGGGACATAGGGTATCTCAAAATAGTTTTTTTTTTTTATGATAACATAGATTTCTTAAACTTTTAATTATTTAATTTTTCGAAATTGTAATAGTAACATCAGAATCACTATGTAACTTAATGTCATTGTACCATAGGGGACTGGACTGCTTCTCCTTAACACAGGTTTTCATAACCTAGCTAGGAGAGCAGTGCTCACCTACACGTTTGCTTTAACAGTGCTTATTTTGTACAATTGTATTTTTAACCTGTCCTACAATCCCTTGTCTTGAGTTAATAAATTATTATTATTATTCCTTTATTTCCTTACATAGACTTATAAATTACATTTTTAAATATTTCTACATAATATATATATAAAAAAACATTTAAAAATATAAAAAAATATAAAAAATAGTAGCCCACCGGTATCGGGAACAGGGTCCAAGCTACCGGCGGTCAGGGCTCCAGAGAGAGGAACTTCCTGACAATACGAGCCGTGTCCAGAAGTACAGCTTTCTGAATCAAGCCTTTGATCCAGCTGCCCAACGAGAGCCTCTTGAGGTGTTGGTCGAGGCTCTTGGCTATTAAGCCATTGGCTGTCACGACTATCGGCACAATGATTGCTGAATCCACCTCCCACATGTCGACAACCTCGTGAGCCAAGTCAAGATACTTGATTTGTTTATCTTTCTCGGCTTTCACGAGGTTCTCATCATGCGGGATGGTTATGTCAACAATCATTGCACGCCGCTCTGATCGATCCACCATCACTATATCAGGCTTATTGGCAACAATAGTCCTGTCAGTGATGATGGATCGATCCCAGTACAATGTGATATGGCCATTTTCGAGAACTGGGTCGGGCACATACCTGTAGTACGGTACCTCCGATTCCACAAGGTTGTATTTGAGAGCAAGTTGCTGATGAATTATCCTGGCTACAAGGTTGTGTCTATGCAAGTACTCTCCGTTAGCTAGACGAGAACACCCGGAGATAATATGCCTTATTGATTCCCCCGGCCGGTGACATGCCCGACAGATGTCAACTGTGCCGTCTTTAACAATAAATCTCCGGTAATTGTTCGTCATCATAACTTCGTCCATAATTGCACATACAAAACCTTCGGTTTCCCCAAAGAGGTCACCGAATCGTAGCCAGGCCACGGACGCTTGTAAATCTACATCAGGCCCGTGTAGGGCTCTGAAAAAGCGTCCGTGAAGCTCCTTGTTCTTCCATACCTCCATGCGATCATTGGTGTCAAGCACTGCTGGTTTATGCCAGTTCTCTTTAGCCAAGGAGAGCGGAGTGAGGCCCTTGTCAACCGCGACCACATCTCGATGCATCCCCACGTCGGTTTCTAAAAAATATTCCCTGAGACTGCATATCTCGCGATTGTGGAGGGTCTTAGCGTTTAAAAAGCCACGACCTCCACATTTTCGCGGGATATACAGCCTCATAACCGATGATCGTGGGTGATGCAATCGATTTGCAGTCAGCAGCTTACGGACCCTCTGATCCAGGGCGTCAAGTTCGGTTTGAGTCCATTTGAGTATGCCGAAAGAGTACATCAATACCGGCATGACCCAACCGTTGAAAGCGCGCACCTTGTTTCCGCCTGATAGAAGACTATTAAGTACTTTTTTCAGGCGGCCAAAGAAGCGCTCCTTCAACGATTGCTTCATGTCAGTAACATTGATACCCAACGCTTCCGACATACCCAAATACTTATAGGTTTCGGATGCGGAGAGGGCTCTAAGGTTTATGGAACCAGTGAGTTGGGTTCCCACGGATTCCATAATCTCTCCTCGCTGTACATGCATGACCGCACATTTGTCCACACCGAATTCCATCCTGACGGCGCTACTGAAAGTTTCAGTAATTTTCAGTAGCTCCCTCAGTTGCAAATCGTTGGGAGCAAATAGTTTTAGGTCATCCATGTAGAGGAGGTGTGATATAACTTGACCACCTCTCCTCAACCTATAGCCGAGACCTGAATCCTCCAGCAACGTGCTTAGAGGATTCAAGGCTAAGCAAAACCAAAGTGGACTCAAACTATCGCCCTGAAATATTCCTCGCTCGATCCTTATCGGTTCGCTATTCCTCTGAATATTTCGACATCCTGGATAGTGAAGGACAGTTCTCCATTGCGCCATACATGTCATTAGGAAGGTGCGCAGAGTTGCATCTACTTTATACAACTCTAGCACCCGCATGAGCCATGTATGTGGCACCGAGTCAAAGGCCTTCTTATAATCTATCCAACATGTCGACAGATCCTTTCGGGAACGACGAACCTGTTGGCTAATGGCCATATCAATAAGGAGTAGCTCCTTAGTACCGCGGGACCCGTTCCCACATCCATTTTGAGAGGCAGACATGATGGAGTTGCTGTCAACATGCGTGTAAATTTTAGCTTTCAAAATGGATGTAAGAACTTTATAGACCGTCGGTAAACACGTGATCGGCCTATAATTTTTGGGTTCCGCGGTGCTACCTGATTTATGGAGCAGGTGGGTTATTCCTGTTGTTAGGAACTCGGGTAGCGAACCAGACTCTAAAGCAGTCTGGAACTGAGATGCCAAGCGAGCGTGCGACCTGGAAAACCATTTAATCCAAAAGTTATGCAGCCCATCCAGCCCTGGAGACTTCCAATTAGGCAACGGACGGACTGCACGAGCTACATCTTGGGGGCAGATGGTAATAGCCCCCATTTGTGGTATTGGATCGCAGGCTCGCTCAACATCCCGAGTCCAATCACCTTCGGTGTGACTGACAGGTACCGACCAGATATTGCACCAGAATGAAGACGTGGCATCATCATCCGGTAGGCACGTGTCAGTGACACCTTGGTCTGATCGCTCCCAAGCTCTATAGACCCGCCTTTCATCGCTTTGGAATATGCGATTCTGAAAATACCGCTCCACTCTTCGCTTGTACCGACGAATACGGTTTGCCCATGCATATATCTTCTGTTTAAGAAAGTCGATGCGCTCTGTGACGCGGAACAAATAGTCTCGGGTACTAATATCAGTCCCCGAGAACGCCCGCCTCACAAAGCGCATCACTCTAGGGCGTGTATTGCCCTCCCTAAAACTAATCAGCTTGCCAATGAGTGCTCTAGTCTCTCCGATACGACGTTCAATCCTGCACTGCCAAGCTGGTACAGCTGATTTTGGTCGTGTGGCTCTGTCACTGTCTGGGAATTTGACATGAGCCACACGACATATCGCAACAGCTCCACAGTACAAGATTGAATGTGTATCAGTCAGATCTTTGCTGTCTTTTAAATAATTAGACAGCTGAGAGTCTAGAGCACACACCAGCTCCTTGTTTTTTGTATGCATGGGCAATCGAGGTAAACGTGGTCTAAGTTCAGGCGGAGTAGAGCGGTACTCACGGAGAGCATCCTCCAAAGCGCTCCTCAATTTTTCATTGCACTGGGGACTCACGGATATAGCCCTGTCATCGTCCTCTTCATCAGCGTGGTTGGGTCGCGGTGAAACACTGTTAAGTTGTACCGCGACCAATGACGAAGCAAGTGTAACATGACTATTCCGTGACTCGAGGCGTAGGCGATCAAGCACCGCATCATCCAGCATATGGTTACGCTGGATGACCCGCACCTGATCCGACAGTCGTTGCGCCGACACGTTGACAGCTGGCTCAAGCACCTGAAACAGAGAGAGCATTCGAACACGGTACGCGGTCAGGTTGTTTCCTCCCTCTGTAGCCCCATAGTATGAGCGCATGACATTCTCGTTGATTGATTGTGTCCATTTCATGCGCTGCACACTTCCGCCGGGAGCTGGGACCCTGTCAGAAGCCGATGGGCCTCGGGGTCCTAAGCGGTCCGGCGGCCGGCGTCCTCCCCGCCGGCGAACAGGTGGTGGCGTCGTCGGCGGAGAGAAGTACTCGTCGCTCGAGCTCGACGCAACTGCCGCGGCCGGGGTCGTCACAGCACTAACAGTGGCGCTGGAGACCGGCGGCGGCGAGGCGGAGCTGAGCAACGAGTCCGGAGATGGTGGGCGTGCAAGTTGTCTCGCGGCAGATCTTGTCAACATTATTTCGAATATACCTATCATTATTTTATTTTCATTCCTGTAGCTTTATTTACGGTGACACCTGTCATGTCACTTGCGGTTGATTTTCTTCATTTAATTATTTATTGTTTATATCCGTTAGTTAAAAAAGTATGAATATTCTATTGATTCCTTTGATTTTTCTTTCCTTTGAATATCTTGTGTATAATAACTATTGTAAAATATAATGAAATCCAAAAAATACTAGTTGAATTAGTTGACGTACGTGTTGCCGTTTTTTTTTTTTTTTTTTATTTTATTTTTATTATAATTATTATAGGGAAAGAGAAAGTAACTTTGTTTTATGTTATATAGTGAAGCTTATAATTATAAAACTTTTCCTTTTTTGTGTGATTTTAAATTATTACACATCTGCACCGATCAAGTCTACTTACTCCGTTAAGAACGTTCGTTCGTGTGTAGAGTACTGCAGCCACATTTGGGCTGGTGCTGCTAAATGCCACCTGGCTAATTTGAATTCAGTGGAGAGGCGTGCGAAGAGGCTGATCGGTGACCCAGATTTAACTCGAGACGGTCTCCAAAGCCTGGAACACAGGCGTAGAGTAGCCAGCCTTTCGGTCTTCTATAGGATGCATTTTGGAAGGTGTGCGAGGGAATTGCATGATTTAATTCCCCTGTCTCCATTCCACCATCGGATATACCGAGTACATGGTACATGGAACGGATTATAATTTGAGTGTTTTCAACGCTAGAGTGAATAGGCTCTTAATATACTAGTGCGCTTTATCATCAACGTCACTGCTTACCATCAGGCGGGATTGCGGTCAAGAACTTGTTTACAATTTATAAAAAAAAAACATTTCTTCTCTGAATTCAAATACACTAAAGTTTCAAAGGAATAATTCTTGTAATTTTAATAATATTCCCGCCCTCAATCTGTCAAAAATACTTCCTTGACATTGACTGTCGCTGACATGAAATTACGATTATTTTTAACGTCTTTAATTACAGGAAAGCTTTTGAAAAGAAACAAAAATAGCTTATTTTTTACAAATTAAACATTCAATAAAAATTTTAAATTTAAAAAACTTCAATTAAAACGATAGTTAGGTATACAACATGTTAAGAAATCCCCGTCCAACCCATAAGGATAATAAAGGTTAGGTAAACACATAACCAAATAAAATATCAAATTTTACATAATCATCATAGTAACAATACTAATGAATTTTGAAATAATATTTTTTTCCGCGAATTAATTCCAACTTCCCCAAAATTTCGTAGTATTTTAAAATGTATTAAGTTACCTCTTTTCGCGAAATAATATTTATTTTTAGGAGGATTTTTTTAAAAGTTTAGCTCGGCTTTGTATGCATTAGTAGAATCAGTTATCGATACCTAACAATACCTTCACGGATCGGACAGAGTTTTCTTTATATTATGTATAAATATGACATGAGGGACAGTACTAAAATAATACTTACCTTCTGACCGTTTTTTAATGAAATAAAAGGAAAAATAAATCAAAATAGAGATGTTTCCTGGGTTTAAAAAATGATTATATTTAGTCCGTCATTCAGATTATAGAAAAATATTGGATACGTATATTTTGTTTTATCAAGTCAATAAAAGTTGACAAATATAAAAGGCATCAAAGATCAGAAGTGGTAGCTGGTGATGTCACATGAGTTTTCAACGCGCTGTATCGTCTTCATTTTCTGATTATATGAAAAAAGAAAAAATACATATCTAGTATTTTTGCAAATCTGACTGACGGATTAATTAGTTTTTTTTAGTCAACTACCCTATTAAAGCATTTGTTTCGAAAGTACTAATTACAGGTGCTTTTGTATTCAAAGGAGAATTAGACAGATGAAGCTAATTGCCCATTACAAAGCGTAGTCGTTGTGACCTAGTGGTTCAAACACTAGCCTCCACTTCCAGGTCAGCCAAGCACCAATGTAACTTTTCTAAGTTATATGTACTTTCTAAGTATATCTTGGACACCAATGACTGATTACAAGGTAAAGGAAACATCTTGAAGAGACCTGGACTTAGTCTGAAATCGTCAACCCGCATTGAGCAAGCGTGGTGATTACGCTCAATCCTTCTCTGTATGAGAGGAGACCTGTGCCCAGCAGTGGGACGATAAAAAGCTTGATGATGATGATTGAAAGCGTAGGTCTCCGTAGATCTCCATGGAGAAGAACGAGCCGGAAACATCACTGACAATGTTTTTTTTTTTATAAATTATAAACTAGCGCTTGACCGCAATGATGGTAAAACGCACTAGTCTATTAAGAGCCTATTCACTCTAGCCTTGAAGACAATCAAATTGTAGTCCGACGGAAACACCGCCGCCGGCAGATTGTTCCAGTCCCTCGATGTACGCGGTATAAAAGATAAGGCGAAACGCTTCGTCCGGATCCGGATTAAAATCATAAAGTTATTACAAGACGCTCTGGACTTAAATTTAGTTTAGGTTGTGAGAGAATCGAGGTAAATTAGAGTACTACCAGATTAAAGGGACGTCAACCAATTAACGAATTGCCTAATAATTTGGTTCATTTGCCAAAGTGCTTCTGGCCAGCTGAGAATCGAGCTCCAGACTAAGTCCAATGAACTCTGTTGCCAAGCTTCCGCAAAATGGATTTAACCATTTGGGAAACATTGCTTTTAAATGAGCTTAAGTAAATGTATGTACACTGTTTCTAGCAGTATAGCCAGACTGGACACTTGGAAGCTTTTATAAAAATGCAGATTTTAAAAGGACAACTCTACTTTCTGATAGATTGTTAGAGTAAAAAATAGATTTTAGGTTAAGAAAAATAAGATTTCCCCCATCTCCGTTCCATCATCGGACGACTCGTCGTACGGCGAGTTTCCACCCTTACGTTGTTGACACCACTGCGATCCGGACGAAGCGTTTTGCTTCCTCCTTTATACCGAGTGCATCGAGGGACTGGAACAATTTGCCAGCGTCGGTGTATCCGTCACAATACAATTTGAGTGTCTTCAAGGCTAGAGTGAATAGGCTCTTAATAAACTAGCGCGCTTTACCATCAACGATCGTATCACTGTGGTAGCTGGCATATGGTAAATAATTTCATTGTTCTTGTATTTTCTTGTGTTCATCACTATACATAATGTATAAAGTCATGTGTTATTTTAAATGAACAGACAGCTATGCTGCTGGGGAGTTTCTACCGCCACTTCTTCTTCCCAGCGAAAGCACTAGAAAGTGTCGATGGGTGAGCGTTTTGGGGGACTGTCTTATGTAATATTGACGCTCAAAATGTGCTGATTCACAGATTTATTTGAATAAAAACGACGCATCATACCCAGCACACATCGCAACTGAACTGCTCAGACCCGTCCTACGTACAACTTCACCAGACATCATGTCGGAACACGACGAATCGCTTGGCAACAATAAAGATTTTTTTTTTTATACGGCTCAGGGATTTTATCTGTTAGATGTTAAAAGAATCTGAGAACCAGTCTTATCAACGGTATCATGTTTCCTACTAACTGGGATTTAAAAGTTACATAAATAGTTGGCAGCCGCATTGTAAAATACTGTTCATCGCCTCCATTCGCAGGTCTGTTATGGACTGGAATCCGACCTAAAATATATATTCAGGAAGGCGAACAGTAGCAGGCCATAACATCGGCTGCCGGCAGAAGTTACCACCCACCAGACAAAGTCTTGCCGCCAAGCAATTTTCCGGCATGATGTCTTGGAAAGCCGTACGGAGGGCGGGTCTGAGCAGTTCTGTTGCGATGTGTGCCGGGTACGATGCGCCAAATGTTGTTGTGTCGGGAGTTTGGTCGTGGAAGTTCTCCAGATCAATCTCCCTCTGGCGTGATCGTGTTGTCGGGTTTAACATTCTTGGCAATAACACGTTTTTGATGTGATTTTGCAAACATTATTCTCTCAGTATCTAACAGTTTTGTTCTATATCCTCTAGAAAATATAATATTTTATTATTTTGGTTTTAAAAAAATAGGAGAAACAGTGAATTGTTTCGAACATTTAATATAAATCATTAATGCGATAGTTAAAAACTTAAACTAGTTACTTAAACTACATTTACTTTATCTAATTAACTATATAACTTAGAATATACTATACAAGTTACCAAATTAAAACTAACAACATTATTGAGTTGTAACAGCATTATTAAAAACACAAATATAATATGAAACAATAAAATAAAGTTATTATTATTATGCTTGTATCATAATGCTTGTGATTTTATTTTGAAATTATTGCTCTTAGTTAAAATAGTGCTTAATTTGAGAATAGTTAACAACATAACATTGCCAGAATGGGTAGGCCAGAGATGTAGGTAACCAAGCGCTCAGAGGTTTGTGGGAAGAATCAAACAACGACATAATTCCTCTCAGTTCATATTGACAGAACCTCTTTATAAATTTCCGACTAAATTACCGCTTACTTTTTCCAAACAAATATTTGACAGCTTATTCCAAAGTCGCTCATACGGAATCCACGCTAAATTGCAGCCAGCCTGTAGGTACGTTAGCTTTCGGCGGACCACCTTGACAGTACTTAAATTAATCCCATATTTCGCAGTCATAGGAGCCATAACAAACCAAACTGTGGGTAAAATAAATATATTATAAAACAATGAGTCAAGTTCGATGCCCGAGATATTGTTCCTAATGGTTTGTTACACCCCATGTCGCACCTAACACCAGCATTAAAGGTGTGGCCAATATCACCCATAATAGCTACACTCAACTGCACGCACATCGTCACAGTTTGATTTTGACAGCTCCTTTACGTTGTAGCAATAAGGGCGCGTTTCGCCGTTGTATAATACCGGCGTGCTGTTGAGCGTACAGCCATAAACATCTCCGTGAGTACCCCGTCTGCTACCCCGTCGCTTAGTGCCATGGCAACGCCCATGGTTGGTTCATTTATAAGACTTAGCTTGGTAGAACTTACTCTATATACATTGTGTATATTAGATATAATGTAGGAACATAGTTACAAGATGAATTTCAGTTTATTTATGTAGTACTTTTGTAAGTTTGATGGTATTTCTGAATGATTATTGAAACTGGCAGGATACTGTAGAACAATGTTGTCAGATGGTTCAATTTTGTGAACAAAGCCTAAAAAAACTGCTAAAGTTATTGATAATCCTAATGATATTATACCACACAAGAATCTATCAGCTATTTGCTAAAATTAAGCCATATAGAATTAATCTCTAACTACATTGCTACCCTAGACAAATAAAATTATCTGTCTAGCACCTGAGCAGTAATTAATAACTATAATGAAGTAATCTCTCATTTAGTAAATATTTAACCTCTAATCAAACTAAGCTGAATCGATAAGTAAAACTCTACAATCGACTAAACGCCTATATTATTTTTAATGGCAAAGAAAAGCTCATCTCCCAAAAATCGATCCATTACAAACCATAAACAAGAGAAAATCGACTAGAACAACATTCAAAATCGAACACCCACTGAACAGACACGCACATGGCACAACCATATTGTCGCCAAGTTATCATTCCATTTAATTTTACTAATAATTCAGCGTGCAACGCCCTCTACACGATCGAAGAGGCTAACTAAACGTGGACGTTATTTGGCTTTTATAAGAGGTAGTTATTTGGCTAAAATAGTCTACATTGTGCAGAATATCGTTATAAGTATAGTGCTACCCCGTCGGCAATGGCGTCATCGGTACATGACAACGCCTTTCGCCATCATTAAAAGCCGTAGCCATCTTTTAAAAATCTCTTTAACTATCTAGGTTGTTAAATAATAAAGGATATAAAACATATATAAATTAATATTATTATATTTCTTTATTGACCCAATGAAAATCATAGACCTCTCCCGACACCTCAGTGTTGTTTGTGCAAAATAAACTAGGTACCATAAACTCTATGCTACACTAAACTAGAGACTAGACAGATAAGTGTAGTGCAGATGAAGTTTTCTAATAACTAAAAAAAATAGTGCTCTTGTTTTCTCTATGAAAATCTGTGAAATTACTTAAGAAAAATAATGAACATATTAGTTTAAATATCCTTATTCTGCGTTTTTGACGGGGTAGGCAAAGGGCTATATTGACTCCACGTTCCTGAACCTAGATTCGACCATTTCGCAACACCATCCGGGGCACAATCCCTCTCAAATCAATGAAATTCAAACAAAACTAATATATCCTACGGATTCTTACACGCCAAAAACAACCTAAATCTAACAAAAATAAGACACAGCTTTCCCTAAAATCGAATATAACACGATTCGCGTAGAAAATGGCCGGAGTTTCAGATGCAGCGAAAAAATGTGGCGCGCATGCGCACAGCGCCGCTCGATATATGCACCCTCCGGTGATCATGTGTTGAACCACTCTCGTATCTACGCGAAACGAGCGATATTACAGAGGAATAAGTACGCGTTGTTACACTCACACAACAAACACTACGCAAACACTTTACACGACATAAAATATCAGTGAGAACTTTACAGCAGCTTCCCTCGTGTTTTCTCAAATATAACCTGTAAAGAAAATTATTAGTACAGTTGACACAAGAAATACAGAACAATATTGTGGAGCTTCAGTGATGGGTGTGCAACGCCACGGCCCTCTTGTCCAGACGCAGCAGTAACTGTAGGCAACACGTACTGCTGTGACAGGACAATATGGTCGTGACGCGCGGCTCGAGCGGCGGCCCACGGGCGAGTGAGGCAGCGTGGCAGCGCGGCGCTGCCGCGCCCCTCCGCCCGCAGCCCCGCGCACGCGCCAAAACCCCCCGCGGCCGCTACGACACCCTCAATGAACGCCCACAATCAACTATCGATTTTCCAGTAAAAAAAAAATGGTTTAATTCATCAGCACGCATCTTTGGGGTTGTCTATGTTTCTTTTTGGTGAGCATTCGAATTTGGAAATAAGCGATTCTCATTGAGACACCACTATTTAAAGAGCTTCATTAACGTATTTGATGTCAGTCATTCTTCTTCCGCGATGTTTATTTCGAAAGTCAAGATCATTTGCTCAGTGAAGACCTAATTTACCAATATTAACAGCATCGTCTAAGTATAAAAATCAACTTAGCTCTGATGAAATCCAAACCATATCTTCAGATATCAAATTCTCTACACAAACGTGAACATCTTTCGTGAGTTCAACAAAGCCTCGCAGGAATATCGGTCATTACTACCTCCATTTTCTATATTATATTTCAAGCCGGCGTTGTCCCGAAAATGTTTAAATTTGTTTTTACGTTTTTACAATAAAACCTGATACTAAATCTCTGACAATCGTCAACCCGCATTAAGCAAGCGTGGTGATTACGCCCAATCCTTCTCTGTGTGAGAGGAGACCTGTGCCTAGCAGTGGGACGAAAAAAAGGTTGATGACCATACGTAAAACCGCGGAAAAGATCCCTTCGTGCATTGAGATTTTGGCTCAATCATTATACTGAATACCTAATTAATGATTTCCCAAAATGAATATCACCTTTCATATTTTTTGGTTAATCATATTTTGTCATGTCGTGTCATGAATCAAAACCAGTATTTTATCTTATAATTCATTCAATTTTGATGTCAAACGTTTCGTATTTCAGTTTTTATCTAAAAGAGAAAGCACGTTTTGTCCCGAATAACTTATAAGAGGCAAACTGTGAGAAGTAGGTTACTGAGGGGCTCGGAAGCGTTGTCCTGGCAACGGTCTCTACTTGTGTGCCACGAAGTTTTATATCACACTTTCCGCTTTGATTCGTATATCTCTCATAGGACTCTGTTCATTGGTAGTCTTTTTATACAGCGAGAGAATTGAGTCTAAATTCTTAAGATAATTCATTAAGACTATAAACCAAATCCTGATCGTATACCTACCTAAGTTATTTAAAAAGCTAATGGGCTGTTCCACTCTAACTGAAACCATTTCATAATTCTAATATAAACGAATTAGTAACAGATGTCCCCAATCAATTTTAGGCTATCATAAATAAAATAAATTTGTTCCCAATTTCTAAAAAAAGCTGAAAATCATGAATTAGACATACGTCCATATTGTATTATCCATATTTATATTACTTGGTTCTTGGTGAGGCCTTACAGCCTGCTGGTATATCTTATAACTTAATCTCTGTATCCACCATCTTCGATTCAAAATTGGATTTATCTTCAAACGCTGTGCCCGATATATCAGAGTCATCTACCTACTGGTATAACTCAATCGTACTGCCTGTATTTCATTTGGAGCATCGAAATCAGATCTCCATACCATACCCTCTTGGAAACGGATCAATGTCCTAAAATCACACCGAATATGAAACTGTTTAAGCGCCCATAATGAAAACCATGTCGACAACTAACGTATGAGACAAAATATTTACTATTAAGTACAAATATTCACTACTCACGCATGTTATAATCACTATTATGAGAGATCACGACACCTTTTACAAGATATATTATGAAGAAAATAGGCGAATGTTTTCACAATCTCGCTAAAATTAGAAGATATTTTTAGTAACAGAAGAGTGTAAATAACCTCTGCTTGATAACTAAAAAGATGGGTAAACTGAGAGAAGGTAAATTTGTAACTGAATTTTCGTAAATAATTTTGCTTAGGAACTCAAAGGGTTTGTTTGGTTACCTCTGTAAGTAGTGATATTTTGTGCACAAAATGTAGTCGAAATTCAGTTAAAAAATAGTTTTAAAAAAAATGTAAGCAGAAAGCCCCGAGACTCTGTTAAAAAGTTTTAATTCTTTCATATTATGTAAGATCACGCATTCCGCCACTTGACCTCTTATGGTGATGAGCTGGTGAGCGAAAAAATGGAGTTGGAAATACCTGTATAGTTAGATTTTATCAAGAGGTGGCTGCAGCTTGAGTAAAGTTAGGGCGAGGTTTGGATGAGCACCCAAAAAAATTTGAAGTCCTACGGAGGATGGGTCTGTGCAGTTGTGTTGCGATGTGTGCCGGGCATGATACACCAAAGGTTTTGTCGGGAGTTTGGTCGTGGAGGGTCTCCAGATCAATCGCCCTCTGCCGCAGCATCGTTGGTCGTGTTGTTTGGTTTAACATTGCATCACCTCGCTCAACTGCCGACTTCCTTCCTATTCAATAAGTTCTTTAAGCGAATAGGCTTAATAAACTAGCGCACTTTACCGTCAACGATTGCACCACTGCTTACCATGAGGCGGGAATCCCGCTAAAGCACTAGTTTATAAATATTAAAAAGAAAAAGAACCCAAAAGCGAATCACAAAAGACCTCGCCGCAGTCGAATAAAAAGGTAACAATACAAGAAAATCCACTAACCCCTTTAAGAGTCAAAGTGATATTAATATTCGCATTACTCCCTACAATTTTGTTTTGCAAAACAGACTTGTTTAGCTCAGTTTCGTCTGACTCATCCCTCTTGCGATGTAGGTGGGGTCATCGACCGGAGGGTGGCTCGCAGGACAACGTACCAATATTCACAGATGAGCGGGGAATACTCTGAATATTCAGTTTAGGTATAGAATTTGTTTAGTTTTGTTTAAGCCTTTCCATAAAATAATCCATGCTAATATTATAAATGTGAAAGTGTGTGTTTATTTGTCCGTCTTTCACGGCAAAATGAAGCCACAAATGGACGGTTTTTTTTTTTAATGGCAATATTTGAAAGGATAGAAAGTGACCCCACGTCTCTAAAATTGGGGTAGAATTTGTATGGAGCAATCCACAATTTTTAAGATAGAAAGTTAAAATTGGTAGGACTATTTGTGATCAACAAAAAAACCGTGCATCCTTTATTTTTGGTTTTCTGGGAAATCTTCTCCCAGCCCCAAAATAAGGGATGGAAATTTGGGAAAGGAGAACCGTGTTAACCCGAATTTAACGCGAGCGAAGCCGCAGGTAAAAGCTATTGTAATATATTTTGTTTGTGTACCTATAATTTATTGTAGTCATCTAGTATTTTTTACATACGGGCGCGAACACTAAAATTATGAGAGCACATAGCATAACCAAAATCAGTCTGTTATATCTCCATTGCTGGTCACCTTTCTTCGAGAGGGGTGGGTTATAATCACCACGCGCGGGACCAATGCGGATAGGTACTTACATATCACGTCTTCGATTTATTGGTTTTAAAATAGGACGATTTTCTCTAGATGTTTTCTTTAAATATTTAGGGAGCAGTCTTTTTTTTATAAATTATAAACTAGTGCTTGACCGCAATAGCGCCTAACGGTAAGCAGTGATGCAATCGTTGATGGTAAAGCGCGCTAGTTTATTCAGTGCCTATTCCCTCAAAAAAAAACTGAGCGAATAGGAAGGAAGATGGCAGTTCAGCGAGGTGATGCAATGTTAAACCCAATAACAAGACCAACGATGCTGCACCAGAGGGAGTATGATCTGGAGACACTCCACGACCAAACTCCCGACACAACATTTGGCGCATCGTACCCGGCACACATCGCAACACAACTGCTCGACCCATCCTCCGTACGGCTTCACCAGACATCATGCCGTAACACAATGACATATTTATCAGGCAAAATAGGTCAACCAGATTTAAAGTCCAACAAGGTGAACCGGTGACCTGGTGAAGGTCGCGGGAAGCCGATGGATGCGGTCAGCACAAGACCGGTCATCGTGAAAAGCCTTGGGGGAGGCCTTTGTCCAACAGTGGACGTCTATAGGCTGAAGAAGAAGGTTTAAACCCACAATTCCTGCGTAGCTGGTATCATTAGACCATCACTGCTTGAACTTCTTACTGTGACAAAAAAAGATTGTTAGTTAGCAGACGTAAATTCACAAAATATAGTTTAATTACAGCAAATGGATGCTGGAAAAACAGAATATTTTTATAGTTGCATCTGCGGCTTCTTGTTAAAGTTTCCTTTGTAAGCGGACACGAGTGTTTTCTCAAGTCGAAACAAACAATTTGCTTTACATTTTTATGTGACCCAACAATTCCAACTGCATCTTAGTCTTATTGAATAAACTCTTTGGCGATTTATTTTTTCCTACGCATAGTCATTGTTTAGTAATAAAAAGCTTTTAAAAACCTACCCCCACACGATAATAGTGGAAACTTAGAGCCAGCTACATATATGCGATTCAGTATCACCGACCAAATAGACTAAAAAACGTTATGTTCCATGTATGGCATACCTTCTTTTTTTTTTCGGGGTAAAAATAGATGTCCGCTGCCTTGGGGTGGGCGACGGGGCCTGTCAGACTTTGACTGATTAAAACCTATTACCCCGTGCATCGCCTCTGAGGCACGCGCCGACACTCGCGCGTGCCTCTGCCTCGGGGTCCATCAGATGGCTGGCATGGGGGCGGGGATTTCCCCATGTCCATCGCCCCTGGACCCATTCATGGGGACAGGAAGAGGGCGTTGTACGCCCTTTCTCGGCACCCGGTGCGTCTTCTGTGGCCCGGGAAGGGAGTTAAGATCTCCCTCTTCCGTTCCGCAGCTTCCTTCTGCGACATCACGTCCTCGCAGAAGGACACCACCGCGTCCCACGACTCTGCGCTGCCGACCATCCTCCGCACTACTGCCGCCAGCGTATGTATGGCATGCCTACTCTGAGCTGACGCTGGAGAAGTAGGTGCTTATCACAAAAAGCATATTAAAAGAATATAAATAGGTAGGTAGCGTATTATCCACCAACTTATTCATAGTAGATACCTTTGTGAGCAATATCTATAATATACTGGTCGCACTGTACGTTAGATCAATGCTAAATAAAAAAAAAACCATTAACCACTAAATTGTCTTGGGCGCACTGACCCTGTATGAAGATATAAGAATATAAGAAGTCAAAAACAATCTTTAATTTAACAGAAAACAGCCTCCTGGAACTAGTCACAACTCACAGCGCTCGAACCCCTGCTTAGTAACAATAAAAACCTTGGAATACAAAATGGCATAATAAGAAATTCACTAATTTGATACTTCCTGAAATGTGTCCCATGCTTTATGAACAATAGGCACCGCTTAGCATTAACAGAATATTCTATATTAATATAAAGTAAACACCTAAACTTGCATAAGTATAGCTTTATAATCTAGTTTAATAAATTACCAATTTAATTATTCAACATAAATCAGTGGATCAAAAGTTTATAGAGGTTATTTCCGTGTCTAACGCACTATCACAACACAGATACTGACCAGTTGGATACAATTACATCAGTCCTCTTTTATCAGCATAACACAGCATTCGCTTTTTATCCACAAATAAAAAAAATAAGATGTAGGTACATCACAATAAAATTTTATTACAAAATAAATAAAACTTTTCGAGTTCCCTTTCCCACAAAAACAAAGTTCCGTCACAGAGCAAGTAATCACTGGTTCCGTTTTCGAAGTTAGAATGTATGCTTTTTTTTGGAGTTTTTGCCTTGGTTGCTAAGGCCTTTGAGCCATTTCGTCGTTGTATCTTGTTTTCTTTCATAACCTTTTTTTTTTCTTATTTTTATTTTTAACCTTATTTTTCTGTGGAAAATGACAATTACGCATCCCCAAGAGATATGTGGGACTCCTCGGGAGATAGCCTACCGGTATACCCGCCAAAAGGCGGGCCCACAGTGGTCCCTCCATACGGAGGGGCCGGGCTGGGTACGTCTCCTTGTGCGAGAAGACGCAGCAGCCAAGGGTTTTTTAGCGAGGCGTCCTTCCTCTTAGCCCCACTCGTTTGCACGGATGTAAACGTGGCCCCCAGCTCCTCTCAATGAGGAGACCGGGTTGCCCGACGGTGACCCGGAGTTCGGGTCACGTCAGCCACCTGGAGTGGTGACCGACCCGCCGCGCGTATGACCGCCGAAGCGGTCCCCACATCTGGTATTGGTCCGCGCCGGTAAACCGGTAACCCCCATATCTGGGGGCCGTTCCCCTATCCCCCACCTGGGGACGCGTCCGATGGCAGGCCACAAACTGATCCTAACTAATCTAAATTAACCTAACCTAAACCTATCTCCATTCGTTTCGCGCGTGAACCGACTAGGAGAAAGTTTTTGGGCAATGTCATAATGTGGCCATTATGCTACAATATTTCAATGTTCTTTATGAATTATTCACTGAATGTACTTTTTACTACATAAATCACAAGTTTTTTATTTAGTAAACGACACTATAAATAATTTAAAAGTCCAATGAAAAATGAGCGTGGCACTCATCTTAGCTTTCCCGCCAAAACCCCTTAGAATGTTTGCAGTTCAAGTATTTCATATAGTGCTGTCATATCACCAATTCGACTAAACAACTAGGTACGCTGAATATAGATTTATACGGGCAGTGGGTTTTGACTTCGACAAGAATATTACAAATAATAATAATTTTGGTAATGTGACGCTGAGGTGTTTGTTGACAAACGAAAAGAACCCGCGGAGCAATATTTTGGTACCCATAGAATGTAACATTTTACTTTTCAAAGTTACATAAAACAAAATTTAATAATTAGGTAGGTATTTTTTTTTTTAAATACCTACCTCATTATTAATTTTTTCTATAAAAATCACTGGGAATAGTTAGGTGAAGTGTGCTGGCAATAGTGTACCGTTAGTTGATTGGCAGTTCATTCCGCACTGACTTCTTAGTTTACACGATGAGTTGTTTACAGAATCGCATTCTAGAACGAGCTTCAAGGATCAAGTCTTTTTTTTTAAATAAGCTACAGTAAATGGTTAGGATTTACATTGATAAACAGTAAAATTGTTAAAGTTATCATATTTTCAAACACTACTAGGTACCTACCTGACCCGCATATAAATCCCATACCTACTTAGTGTTGTCCAATCACTCTCAGATTTATTTTTTCTTCATTAATTGAAACAGATTTTAACGTGTTTACTCGAAAAAAAGATTAATTGCTGTCGCAAAAAAAAAAAATGAGGGGGATCTGAATTTTCTAAAAAATCAGATTAGTTACAGACTAGTTGTTGGTAATACATACAAAAGAACCCATTCAATTACATTTAACTTGTATTAAGGTAATTAGTTTATTAAGGTAAGGTCATTTTTATCTATTAGTGTTATTAATTACAATATTGATGATCAAAAACACCCAACAATGTACGTATGTAAGTGCTAGATGCCACCAAAGTTTCAAATACATGAATGACTCATTTTGTTTTCCCATCGACAGGTCGTAACAAACAACCGCTCGCTTCGCCTCTGACCGAAAGCGAATTAGAGAAACTATTTGTCACGGCTGACGTTTTTCTCACTTTACGGTGTCTTAATTTATTGAAACTGAATTCATTGCGGTAGGTACAATCACCCAAATTGACGCCTGAACACAGCAGAGGCGATTTTCCCTTGCATGTCCGTTCTACTGAGTGAGAAGTGATCCCGCCCCTTTTTTTAAAGTTGACCAATCACGTTTCATTGCTCAACAGAAATGAAAAAAAGTGGCCATTTGTCTACAAACAAGAAGATTTTACTACTTACACGTGTTGTAGAAAAAACAGTAGGTAGTGAAAGTTACGAAATAGGCGTAAGCCTACTTAGCAAAAACACAAATAATTCTCTTGAATTTAACAATATCTATCAATCTAAAATTAAATTTATCTTACTTTAGTTTTTAGTATTAAAAAAGCTATAGTAAGATAAACTTAATTTTATGATAAAAATTCTTTTTTGTGTTTCTATACAATACACCAATATTAGGCAAACGCGTAACATCGTAGACCTCATCGACACTTTCCATTAGGTGCGATTGTAGTCAAGCGTTAGCCTATTATATATAACAAAAATTATACATTAACATAATATCTTACTATAGCAACCTAATTGACTTGTATATAATTATCACAGATTTATTAGTTTATATCGGGTACAGTTCTCACTCACTTTAACTCTTAGGTTAAAATACTAAACACAACATAATAAGTCTAAACAGTTACTCAAATACACCGAAGGCGGATCACATTGTAGTTTGTAATTGAAACCTTTGTTATCATAACGGTGTCAGTTGGGAACGAAACATAAAGTGCGCACTTTCTTTTCCTTCAAAATTGGCCAGATGTTGTAGCTATAGGTAGAAAAAATCTCTTAACTATCCTAGTTTACAATTAGGCAAGGTTTTTTTTTAGTTTTAGAAATTGATAGAATTAAATGGGATGAATGTCATTTTAATATTAATTAGGTTGCTATAGTAAGATATTATGTTAATGTATAATTTTTATTATATATAATAGGCTAACGCTTGACTACAATCGCACCTAATGGAAAGTGTCGATGAGGTCTACGATGTTACGCGTTTGCCTAATATTGGTGTATTGTATAGAAACACAAAAAACACATTATAAATTTATTTAAATTATTTATTGAATTTTAACTACAAAAAGGTGACATAATACCTACCATTGACATTCTTTACCAGGAAGTGAGTGAGTTGCGTAAGTAGAAAAGAATATACTAATAAATTAATAAATAATATTAATATAATTATCAATCAGTATTTGTTGGATGACAGGCAATTCTACTCAGGTCCCATTTTGTCGCTAAATTCTTGTTAACGAATATTTTTTCTCATGGATATTGGCCGAACAGATGTCTTATTTTTTATATTACAATAATAAACCATACTAAAGTTACCAGGTAACGCAAAATTTTAACTGCATATTTTTTGCGATCTTTTTTTTATGATTGTTTTTACAACAGATGTTGTCTGATTATTGTTTCCTCCGAAACGGCTCGACCGATTTTGATGAAATTTTTTGTGCTTATCCGGTATCTATGAGAATCGGCCAACATCTATTTTTTTTGTAGGAAATTATTTATATGGCAAAACAACGTTTGCCGGTCAGCTAGTATAATATAGAAATTATAGTTACTACAAATCGTCAGTGGCTTAGTATGTCGTGTCAAAATCAAATTATTAGCAGATACTTAGTATACGCTGAAGTCAGCGTATATCAAGTGATTATTTTGAAATTTTTATGTGATTGCTTATAGGTTTAAGAAAATAAGTGTTTTAACGTTATTCCGAATTATTTATTATAAAATATAAGAAAGAAAATAGGTATAGATTAAATATAGTTTAAAACGAAACCAATCTCTTAAAGACAACTTACTGACAATACAATAAATACAATTTAGATAATGAAAAAAAAAACATTCGTGACACAAAGCAAAATAAATTACAATTTTAATAGATATAATATCGATCTGTAGCTAAGACATAGTTTTGAAGTCATTAATAAGGATAATTAAAATTATTACACTACACATTCCAAAAAATACTTTTTAAATACTTAATACTACAACTTACAAACTCAACTCTTATTCTACTTACTTACAAAAAATATATTAAAAGAGCGGAGGATTCCCACACCTCGTCAACATGTGCAACTAACGCCTCCTTTGTTCTCTCAGATCTTGAATCCCATCGTTGAACCATTATACCCCATAAATTTTCGATGGGATTCAAATCCGGAGAACGCGAAGGCCTTTTTTTCGCTGGTTTCCTATTCCTTATACCGGCCCTCTGCAGACCATTCCTGATTGTCTGGGCTGTGCAGTCGTACTCCTCTGCAAATACGCGCGTTGCAGTGAAAGGATGCTGCTCATATACCGAGACCATACGCTGCGCTGCACGTTCCTGTGTGAGTATGGTCGGTTGCGGCATACGTGGCATCCTTTCTATACTCCCCTCGCTATCAAATCGGTGAAGCCATAATTTCACCGTATTTCGCTGAAATGAAAAAAAAACATTTTATAGCTCGATGTTTGAGGAATCTAATCTAAGAGTATTCATACAAAAAGTTAACACAAACTGAAAAAATTATAAGTAGTTCATTTCATAATTACTGGATATAAATATATTAACCATTAATTTACTTTTACAAGGACAAATGGACCGTTCATAAAAGCTTTGTTGTCTTATTCACGCAGCTAGGGAACGTTTTGAGACCCTTCCTAAAACTTGTGAAGTGCATAGATAATATTAAATATTTTTTAAGTGAAATAATTAATAATAAATAATACTCACCGACATATTCAATTCTCTCGATATTTCAGATATATTTAAGCCAGAATCCCTTAGATTTATTATACTACTCCGTTCCACAACTGACAAATTTCTGTATTGGCTCATACTAATGACTTACTTTCTCACTCAAAATAAAAAAAAAAAACATTGTTTGTGTAAGACTCACAAGTTGCAGCTGAAGTAACAAAATTATAAACAACTGACTTAACCTCGCAAGGCATAAAATTGGGTATACAAAAGGTGGCCAATTAGTAAAAAATGGACCTTTCTCTGTGATTGGTCAAATAGAAAAGGGGCGGATCGCCCTGTGGTCAGCTCATGCAAGCAAAAATTTTTCTGGTTTGATCAGGCGTAACGTTGGGTGATGGTACAGCGTTGCATAATTTGTCATAGAAATAGGTGTTAACTGAAAATTTCCTCCAAGTGTAATGATGATCGATGATCAAGGATTTACATTGATAAACAGTAAAATTGTTAAAGTGATCATATTTTCAAACACTACTAGGTACCTACCTGACCCGCATATAAATCCCATACCTACTTAGTGTTGTCCAATCACTCTCAGATTTATTTTTTCTTCATTAATTGAAACAGATTTTAACGTGTTTACTCGAAAAAAAGATTAATTGCTGTTGCAAAAAAAAAAAATGAGGGGGATCTGAATTTTCTAAAAAATCAGATTAGTTACAGACTAGTTGTTGGTAATACATACAAAAGAACCCATTCAATTACATTTAACTTGTATTAAGGTAATTAGTTTATTAAGGTAAGGTCATTTTTATCTATTAGTGTTATTAATTACAATATTGATGATCAAAAACACCCAACAATGTACGTATGTAAGTGCTAGATGCCACCAAAGTTTCAAATACATGAATGACTCATTTTGTTTTCCCATCGACAGGTCGTAACAAACAACCGCTCGCTTCGCCTCTGACCGAAAGCGAATTAGAGAAACTATTTGTCACGGCTGACGTTTTTCTCACTTTACGGTGTCTTAATTTATTGAAACTGAATTCATTGCGGTAGGTACAGCGTTGCATAATTTGTCATAGAAATAGGTGTTAACTGAAAATTTCCTCCAAGTGTAATGATGATCGATGATAGTATGAAAATACTTTTCGCAACTAGATGTAACAAAATTAAAACTTTCAAAATTAGTTGAGATTGCGATTACAAAGTAAGTAATTATGTGTAAGTTTAAAGGTTGTAAGTTGTTACATTATTACTTATAAGCAATATGCTCATCATTGTTATTGAACGTTAAAATGTTGCATGTGGTCACAGTACTTACGTATAATTAACAATATTACAACGGAAGCAAAAATGTAAAGAGAAAATTATTTCGCTGCTAATGGAAAATGCTCGCAAGTCGCATAATATAATAAATCAGTCACATGAAATATGCATTTTTAACGACTTCTTTATACGGGAATTCCTATGTGACATTTATAATACAACATAGGAAACCTCTTGGGTTCTATTATCACGAAGATAGTGTAAGGTCGTAAGACTCGTAAGGAATGTACCCCACATCATGTTCAGACGAGATAAATTGCGCGAGTCTACACTGATTTATAGTTGGACAGGGGAATTCATTAAAAGATCCCTTGCAAAAAGTGAACGTCTATCAAACTTAGCGAACAAGATTATACGTTTAACATTTCTTAATTTTTATAACAGTTGGATTTAAAAGTTCTCAATGCAGATGTGATTAATTTATATTCAGTTTGAAAAATTTAAGAAGCTTAGGTCGCTGTCGAGTTTGTGTTGGAAAATAATGGGGGCGGCTAAGCCCTGATGAATGAACCACTCAAAAGAGTTTGATCTTGCTACCGTCGACCATAGCAAGGAGCTTACTTGGCCAATATTTATGACTCTTGAA